>JAQAHW010000041.1:0-2400000 GCA_027580185.1 Tuta absoluta | reverse complement strand
GTGGACGTTAATTAAACATTTCAGAGGCCTACTAGAAGTAGTAGGCGGTTGGAAAAATTACACCAGGGTTCATCGGGTCGTTTGTCAACTCGGTGTCACACACGAAAAAAAGGGTGTGCACAATATGCGACTAATTTTGTTCAAACGAAAATGCTTAACACAAAATGTGCAGCAAATATTACGCGTCAATTGACGAGTAACATCTGTCTCTACCTTAAAATAAACTTATCGTATAGGACAACAATTTTTCCGTCTTAGATTTGTAATGTTTGTCCTAGATTTTAAGAAATTATTAAAAAACATGGGAGGGCGCCACTGGACGGTCGGATTTCGCTCGGCGCTGGCTTAATAGCGCTCTTTTCACTGCAGGTTCGAAACACGGTGCCACTGCCCATCGCCTAAAATTGCAATACACTGCGAGTCCCTTAGTGTCTTTCTTTCTTTTTTTCTTACCATAACTTAGTGCTGATACCCTCCCCTTTTCACTGAAGGTTCGAAGCGGAACTAGGTTTATACGTAGTCGTAGGTATCTCAGAGTACCACAACTTAGAGCCATAATCCCCCCTTATCTCCCCAGGTTCGAAGTGGAACTAGGTACCTCTATATACGTCGTAAGTATCTCAGAGTACCACAACTTAGAGCTATAATCCCCCCCTTGTCTCCGCAGGTTCGAAGCGGAACTGGCGTCTCTCTCGCGCGCGCACGAGGCCGACTTGGACACGCTGGCGCGCGCTCAGCGTGCGGCCGCCGAGCGAGCCGACGCGCAGTTGGAGGCGGAGCTACGTGCCGCGGCCAAGCGACTGCGCGCGGAGCACGAGCGCGACCTGCGACACTTCAGGGACACGCTCAAACAGGAGCTGCGCCTGCTCAAACAGGTTACTACATACATACATACACACGCGCGCTCAGCGTGCGGCCGCCGAGCGACTGCGCGCGGAGCACGAGCGCGACCTGCGACACTTCAGGGACACGCTCAAACAGGAGCTGCGCCTGCTCAAACAGGTTACTACATACATACATACACACGCGCGCTCAGCGTGCGGCCGCCGAGCGACTGCGCGCGGAGCACGAGCGCGACCTGCGACACTTCAGGGACACGCTCAAACAGGAGCTGCGCCTGCTCAAACAGGTTACTACATACATACATACACTTGCGCGCTCAGCGTGCGGCCGCCAAGCGACTGCGCGCGGAGCACGAGCGCGACCTGCGACACTTCAGGGACACGCTCAAACAGGAGCTGCGCCTGCTCAAACAGGTTACTACATACATACATACACACGCGCGCTCAGCGTGCGGCCGCCGAGCGACTGCGCGCGGAGCACGAGCGCGACCTGCGACACTTCAGGGACACGCTCAAACAGGAGCTGCGCCTGCTCAAACAGGTTACTACATACATACATACACACGCGCGCTCAGCGTGCGGCCGCCAAGCGACTGCGCGCGGAGCACGAGCGCGACCTGCGACACTTCAGGGACACGCTCAAACAGGAGCTGCGCCTGCTCAAACAGGTTACTACATACATACATACACATGCGCGCTCAGCGTGCGGCCGCCGAGCGAGCCGACGCGCAACTAGAGGCGGAACTACGTGCCGCGGCCAAGCGACTGCGCGCGGAGCACGAGCGCGACCTGCGGCACTTCAGGGACACGCTCAAACAGGAGCTGCGCCTGCTCAAACAGGTTACTACATACATACATACATACACATGCGCGCTCAGCGTGCGGCCGCCAAGCGACTGCGCGCGGAGCACGAGCGCGACCTGCGGCACTTCAGGGACACGCTCAAACAGGAGCTGCGCCTGCTCAAACAGGTTACTACATACATACATACACATGCGCGCTCAGCGTGCGGCCGCCAAGCGACTGCGCGCGGAGCACGAGCGCGACCTGCGGCACTTCAGGGACACGCTCAAACAGGAGCTGCGCCTGCTCAAACAGGTTACTACATACATACATACACATGCGCGCTCAGCGTGCGGCCGCCGAGCGAGCCGACGCGCAGTTGGAGGCGGAGCTACGTGCGGCCGCCAAGCGACTGCGCGCGGAGCACGAGCGCGACCTGCGACACTTCAGGGACACGCTCAAACAGGAGCTGCGCCTGCTCAAACAGGTTACTACATACATACATACATACACATGCGCGCTCAGCGTGCGGCCGCCAAGCGACTGCGCGCGGAGCACGAGCGCGACCTGCGGCACTTCAGGGACACGCTCAAACAGGAACTGCGGCTGCTCAAACAGGTTACTACATACATACATACACATGCGCGCTCAGCGTGCGGCCGCCGAGCGACTGCGCGCGGAGCACGAGCGCGACCTGCGACACTTCAGGGACACGCTCAAACAGGAACTGCGGCTGCTCAAACAGGTTACTACATACATACATACACACGCGCGCTCAGCGAGCGGCCGCCAAGCGACTGCGCGCGGAGCACGAGCGCGACCTGCGACACTTCAGGGACACGCTCAAACAGGAGCTGCGCCTGCTCAAACAGGTTACTACATACATACATACACATGCGCGCTCAGCGTGCGGCCGCCAAGCGACTGCGCGCGGAGCACGAGCGCGACCTGCGACACTTCAGGGACACGCTCAAACAGGAGCTGCGCCTGCTCAAACAGGTTACTACATACATACATACACACGCGCGCTCAGCGAGCGGCCGCCAAGCGACTGCGCGCGGAGCACGAGCGCGACCTGCGACACTTCAGGGACACGCTCAAACAGGAGCTGCGCCTGCTCAAACAGGTTACTACATACATACATACACACGCGCGCTCAGCGAGCGGCCGCCAAGCGACTGCGCGCGGAGCACGAGCGCGACCTGCGACACTTCAGGGACACGCTCAAACAGGAGCTGCGCCTGCTCAAACAGGTTACTACATACATACATACACATGCGCGCTCAGCGTGCGGCCGCCGAGCGACTGCGCGCGGAGCACGAGCGCGACCTGCGACACTTCAGGGACACGCTCAAACAGGAGCTGCGCCTGCTCAAACAGGTTACTACATACATACATACACATGCGCGCTCAGCGTGCGGCCGCCGAGCGACTGCGCGCGGAGCACGAGCGCGACCTGCGACACTTCAGGGACACGCTCAAACAGGAGCTGCGCCTGCTCAAACAGGTTACTACATACATACATACACATGCGCGCTCAGCGTGCGGCCGCCAAGCGACTGCGCGCGGAGCACGAGCGCGACCTGCGACACTTCAGGGACACGCTCAAACAGGAACTGCGGCTGCTCAAACAGGTTACTACATACATACATACACATGCGCGCTCAGCGTGCGGCCGCCGAGCGACTGCGCGCGGAGCACGAGCGCGACCTGCGACACTTCAGGGACACGCTCAAACAGGAGCTGCGCCTGCTCAAACAGGTTACTACATACATACATACACATGCGCGCTCAGCGTGCGGCCGCCAAGCGACTGCGCGCGGAGCACGAGCGCGACCTGCGACACTTCAGGGACACGCTCAAACAGGAGCTGCGCCTGCTCAAACAGGTTACTACATACATACATACACATGCGCGCTCAGCGTGCGGCCGCCAAGCGACTGCGCGCGGAGCACGAGCGCGACCTGCGACACTTCAGGGACACGCTCAAACAGGAACTGCGGCTGCTCAAACAGGTTACTACATACATACATACACATGCGCGCTCAGCGTGCGGCCGCCGAGCGACTGCGCGCGGAGCACGAGCGCGACCTGCGACACTTCAGGGACACGCTCAAACAGGAGCTGCGCCTGCTCAAACAGGTTACTACATACATACATACACATGCGCGCTCAGCGTGCGGCCGCCAAGCGACTGCGCGCGGAGCACGAGCGCGACCTGCGACACTTCAGGGACACGCTCAAACAGGAGCTGCGCCTGCTCAAACAGGTTACTACATACATACATACACATGCGCGCTCAGCGTGCGGCGGCCAAGCGACTGCGCGCGGAGCACGAGCGCGACCTGCGACACTTCAGGGACACGCTCAAACAGGAACTGCGGCTGCTCAAACAGGTTACTACATACATACATACACATGCGCGCTCAGCGTGCGGCCGCCGAGCGACTGCGCGCGGAGCACGAGCGCGACCTGCGACACTTCAGGGACACGCTCAAACAGGAGCTGCGCCTGCTCAAACAGGTTACTACATACATACATACACATGCGCGCTCAGCGTGCGGCCGCCAAGCGACTGCGCGCGGAGCACGAGCGCGACCTGCGACACTTCAGGGACACGCTCAAACAGGAGCTGCGCCTGCTCAAACAGGTTACTACATACATACATACACATGCGCGCTCAGCGAGCGGCCGCCGAGCGACTGCGCGCGGAGCACGAGCGCGACCTGCGGCACTTCAGGGACACGCTCAAACAGGAGCTGCGCCTGCTCAAACAGGTTACTACATACATACATACACATGCGCGCTCAGCGTGCGGCCGCCAAGCGACTGCGCGCGGAGCACGAGCGCGACCTGCGACACTTCAGGGACACGCTCAAACAGGAGCTGCGCCTGCTCAAACAGGTTACTACATACATACATACACATGCGCGCTCAGCGAGCGGCCGCCGAGCGACTGCGCGCGGAGCACGAGCGCGACCTGCGGCACTTCAGGGACACGCTCAAACAGGAGCTGCGCCTGCTCAAACAGGTTACTACATACATACATACACACGCGCGCTCAGCGTGCGGCCGCCGAGCGACTGCGCGCGGAGCACGAGCGCGACCTGCGACACTTCAGGGACACGCTCAAACAGGAGCTGCGCCTGCTCAAACAGGTTACTACATACATACATACACATGCGCGCTCAGCGAGCGGCCGCCGAGCGACTGCGCGCGGAGCACGAGCGCGACCTGCGGCACTTCAGGGACACGCTCAAACAGGAGCTGCGCCTGCTCAAACAGGTTACTACATACATACATACACATGCGCGCTCAGCGTGCGGCCGCCGAGCGACTGCGCGCGGAGCACGAGCGCGACCTGCGACACTTCAGGGACACGCTCAAACAGGAGCTGCGCCTGCTCAAACAGGTTACTACATACATACATACACATGCGCGCTCAGCGAGCGGCCGCCGAGCGACTGCGCGCGGAGCACGAGCGCGACCTGCGACACTTCAGGGACACGCTCAAACAGGAGCTGCGCCTGCTCAAACAGGTTACTACATACATACATACACATGCGCGCTCAGCGAGCGGCCGCCGAGCGACTGCGCGCGGAGCACGAGCGCGACCTGCGACACTTCAGGGACACGCTCAAACAGGAGCTGCGCCTGCTCAAACAGGTTACTACATACATACATACACATGCGCGCTCAGCGTGCGGCCGCCGAGCGACTGCGCGCGGAGCACGAGCGCGACCTGCGACACTTCAGGGACACGCTCAAACAGGAGCTGCGCCTGCTCAAACAGGTTACTACATACATACATACACATGCGCGCTCAGCGTGCGGCCGCCGAGCGACTGCGCGCGGAGCACGAGCGCGACCTGCGACACTTCAGGGACACGCTCAAACAGGAGCTGCGCCTGCTCAAACAGGTTACTACATACATACACATGCGCGCTCAGCGTGCGGCCGCCGAGCGACTGCGCGCGGAGCACGAGCGCGACCTGCGACACTTCAGGGACACGCTCAAACAGGAGCTGCGCCTGCTCAAACAGGTTACTACATACATACATACACATGCGCGCTCAGCGTGCGGCCGCCAAGCGACTGCGCGCGGAGCACGAGCGCGACCTGCGACACTTCAGGGACACGCTCAAACAGGAGCTGCGCCTGCTCAAACAGGTTACTACACTCGAACTACTATTTATCTACACTCGTCTCATAATGTTCGAAAACAGTTGTATAAAGACCACTGACCAGAAGAAGATTATTTAAACAGGACTGATAACTTCAAAAACAATTATTTACGAATAGTAACTTTATTAATACTAGAATATGGTCTATTTTACATTAAGTCTTTCCCAGAGGCTAATCCGAACCGAGAGAGATAGCACGTAGAGAGGCTGTGTGTCTCGTTCTTTCATATTGCCAGTGTAGAAAATTACTGGAGATAAAATTTTGCCTAACTTATTTTTGACAAATATAATTATAATTTAAGTAATATAATAAAACAACTTGCGTCAGTTATATCAAAAACATGTTGGAAATCATAAAATTATACACTGATAAATTATGATCATGTAAAAACTATTAATCAATTATTACTTAAAATCAGTTGTGTTCGAGGTTGTCCAAGTGAATCGTATGTATGTAAATTTCCCTATCTATAAGCTCGTTGTAATACAAAATATTGATGCCCTATTAGAAAGAGACGAAAGGCCTCGGTGTGTGCGGTCTCGCTCGGCTCGTTTTTTCTGCAACAGTTATCAGTCCTGTTTAAATAATACGTCCATGATAAAGATCTACTTTATGCATTCTGCCTATATAAATTACAGTTACATGATAATGTTGAGAAATAAAACGTATTTTTTTTGCCAATACTCAAATCGCCAATTCCGCCGCACCTGTCAGTTGTTGTTGTTGTACGGTAATTGTTTGGATGTTGTTCAGTTGTTTTAATAGGTTATTGTTTAGTTTTTGTACCGATGTTGTTTAGTGGTTGTTGAGATGTTGTTCAGTTGTTGTTCAGTTGTTGTTCAAATGCTATTCAGATGTTGTTCAGTTGTTATTCCGATGTTGTTCAGTTGTTGTTCAAATGCTATTCAGATGTTGTTCAGTTGTTATTCCGATGTTGTTCAGTTTTTGTGCAGTTGTTGTTCAGTTGACAAGTTATTTGTGACATCTGAATAACTGTTAGTATCGATTTTTCGAAAATTCACATCAAGCCATATTACGTTCTCGTATTGAATTAGACCTTGTATCGGGCCTTGCAATCGCCGGTGCGGACGTTTGGAAAAGTGTATAAGTGAGTTTTTTTAGAGAGTGTACATAAAATAGTGTATGCAACTGCTATAATTAGGCATTTGAATGCTCGTGTCAAACTATTATCAGACACTCGCATTCTAATGACCCCCATTATACGACAGTTGCATAATAAACTACTATTATTTATTGAACGTTATGCACAAAACAGTGTACATGGGCGGACTTAATTCCAGTGGCATTATCTACCAGTCTACCTTGTGTAAAGTACAGGCAGGTGCAAAAATAATAATAAAAATACTTAGTAACACAATAAGTAGTAATGCAATAAGTATACCTAAATAAATACAATGATATTTTATTACTAAATATATATATATTATATAAGATAAATACATGTTACTACGGTTCGGCTGGTGTTGTTATTTATTTATTAATTCATCGTAAACAAAACAACCAAATTGTGAGTGTATTTAATGCCAGTAACGCGTGGCACGGCTCCATCTACCGGGTTAGTTTTACAACTAATACCCGGCGACTAATTCTATCTGTACAAATTGAATGTAGTCTAAGCGATGAAAACCCGCGATAAATTAAATACCAAATTTTAAAACATTTTGAAAAATGATTTGAACCTGCGACTTACACCATTACTAGTGGAGACACCTCTTCCATCTGGGCTACCGTGGCTCGTTCCTTGCCCGAATTAGTCGCTGGGTATTAGTTGCAAAACTAACCCGGTAGATGAAGCCGTGCCACGCGTTACTGGCAGTACACAAAACGATTTTTGTTCGACATTTAAAAATAACAATCATTTACTAACAATTTATCAATTAAATCATATACTATCCCGCTTACCTTTACGCCCTTTGCTATCACCCAAAGGTTGTCTGGTAGAACTTGCTACCATAGCAAGAAGGCTGCCTTGTTGTACCTACTTCACATATTTCTATGTAAAGGGTGTTATTTGCTTTGTTTATGTGCAATAAAGAATTTTATTATTATTATTTATTATTAATTAAATAAATATCTAATTACATAAATTACACACACAAAAAATATATATTTTAAATCCATTGCATTACAGTTATGACCTACACAGAAATTTTGCTAGTAAAAATAAAAAAAAACTAACACGGGAAGTGTTATAAATTTTTGTATTGAATTTGTCGCTTTACGAGCTGAGTAAACCCACATGTTGTTGCATTTTGGACTCATCACTGCTATTGCACGTTTCAGGAGGTAGAACTTGTATCCAAAGACCGTCGCAAGGAGGCGTACCGCGCGCGGCGCGCACGCCTCGACGCAGAGCACGCGGAACGGGAGCGCGCGTTCGTCGCTGCGCTCGCCGACTCGAGTGACGCCCTACTGCGCCGGCTGCACGACCACCACCGGGACCGGCAAGCGCTTCAAGATACACAGTACCTGCAGCAGCGGCAACAGGTACTGTACTATATTGCATGTATTTGCAATATATTAATACATACATACATACATATATCACGCCTTTATCCCTTGCGGGGTAGGCAGAGCATAAACGGCCGAAAAAACGGACATTAACGCCACGTCTGACAAACGTTTGAGGGTCATTCGGAAAATTGTGTATCGCCATAGTGACAGGTTGTCAGCCCATCGCCTAGAATTGCTATACACACCCTCGAGTCCCTTCGCCGCCTCTTACGACTCCCACGGGTAAGAAATGGAGTGATGCTATTCTAAGCCGGCATCACACGGCAAAATATATTAATTATTACAATTATTCTTTATCTATTATTTATGAGTACGGTTGCTTATGAGTACAGACGTTTCATAAGGTCACGAGTATGGACTGTAACTTTAATATTGTAGTCTTATACTGTAGCCCCACTTCTTGTAGTCAATATATACCCCGACACTCGGGTGGGGAAGTCAGTTGTACGAAGGTTGTCAATACGTCAATACGGAATATTGTGTACAGTGCGTGCTAAAGTGAATATACGTGTAAGTAATACAAGTGAGTGTGTTTCATTACTTTATAGGTACCGATTCACACCTAATTAAAAAACATGAAGTCAATTTGTTCAAAATTGTATAAAATAGGGTGAAAATTTTTATGTGAGTTATACAGAAAATTCAAGACGGGCTGGTAATAAGGAACAGCTTTCCCCAAGGAATATAGGTTGAAATATGACAAAAGTATTTTTAGTTTCCATAGTTTTTTTTTTTTTTTTTTTTATTAGTGATGGGTTTGCTCTTGACTCTAGTCTAGGTCATAGGACAGAGACAGAGTCTAAGATGGAGCGAGCTCACCCAGAAGAAGCCTGTTAAGGCACTGGCACTCCCACACACTGACGGAACGCAGCAAGCTACTTGGCGCCAGACTTCGGTGGGATGGTGGTCGCGAGCCAGGCGGCCCCTTACGGAGCCTTCCACCGCTTATTGGGACCGTTCAGCCGGACTTATCCACAGGCAAGCCTGTGTTGCCGTTGCCCGGGGTGGACCGCTAGGAGGTAGATCCCATACCACCCCAAAACTGTAACTCAAAACAGCCGACAGCAGTTTTGCATGGGAGGATATATATATTTTTTTCAATTTTATTTAAACCTATGTTTTTTGTTGTTCTTTATCACCAGCCCGTCTTGGGTTTTCGCTAACTTTTAAGCACAATTTCACCCTATATTAGTTCATTATACAGTCAAGCTCTTGCTTGCTACCACACTTGCGGGGTCAGTTGTAACAACCGAGGGATTAGTTGTTACAACCGCGGGGTAGGTTATAACAGCCACGGGATAAGTTGTTACAATCAAGGGGACATTTGTGACAGCCGTGGGGTAACATGTAACAGCCACAGGTTCAGTTGTAGAAACCGAGGGGTCAGTTGTAATAGCCGTGGCGTAAGTTATATGACAACCGTGAGGTAAGCTGTAACAGTCTCGGGGTAAGTTGTGTCAGGCTCGGGGTAAGTTGTAACAGCCTCGGGGTTAGTTGTAACAGCCTCGGGTTAAGTTGTAACGGCCGTGGGGTATTTTGTAAAAGCTATGGGGTAAGTTATAACTGCCTCGGGGTTAGTTGTAACAGCCTCGGGTTAAGTTGTAACGGCCGTGGGGTATTTTGTAAAAGCTATGGGGTAAGGTGTAACAGCCTCGGGGTTAGTTGTAACAGCCGCGGGTTAAGTTGTAACGGCCGTGGGGTATTTTGTAAAAGCTATGGGGTAAGTTGTAACAGCCTCGGGTTAAGTTGTAACGGCCGTGGGGTATTTTGTAAAAGCTATGGTGTAAGGTGTTAATGCCTCGGGGTCAGTTGTAACGGCCGTGGGGCATTTTGTAAAAGCTATGGGGTAAGTTGTAACTGCCTCGGTGTAAGTTGTAAAAACTGTGGGATAACTTGTAACAACCTCAGGGGAAATTTTAATAGTCACAGGGTCAGTTGTAACAGCGTGGTGTATGCCGTCTCAAATTAAAAAGTATAATTAGCGGGTAGAATGTGATTTCGGCAGCGGGGAGAAAGTGATTTGTATGGTTTATTTTCTACCGCTAATTTGCTGCGTGAACAATTACTAACATTCTTCTCTATAAAACATAGAGCCGTGGGTAACTTCCTATGCAGGTATAGGTATAAATATAATGAGCATTTTTGCCGCGTGATGCCGGCTTAGAATAGCATCACCCCATTTCTTACCCATGGGTATCGTAAGAGCCGATTAAGGGACTCGAGGGATGTGTATTACAATTTTAGGCGATGGGCTGACAACCTGTCACTACAGTAATACACTGTTATCTGATTGACCCTCAAGCTTATGTTAGACGTGGTGTTAATATCCGTTTGAACTATGAACATCTCCCAAACGCAATAAAAAAAATTACTTGTGACATATTGTTTATGAGTAAACTAAAAAACTTCCTATTGGATAGACCTTACTATTCTGTAAATTAAATATTTAAATGATAATTTTAAGCTTTTACATATTGACTAAATTGCGAGTATTTATATAAATTATTTTAAGTAATAATTATAATTTATTCAATGTATAAATTTACACATTTTAATTTTGTTAAAATGCTGTATGTTTATTTATTATCATTAGCTACTACTTATATTTGTAATGCCAATTTTTTGTCATTCTCGGTACATACCCTATATTATGAATGTAGTTATTTGTTATATCTAGATTGTATTTTGCGAAAATAAATGAAACTGAAACTGAAACTGTTTTACGGCCGTTAACTCTCTGCCTACCCCGTAAGGGATATAGGCGTGATTTATGTATGTATGTAGCATTTTAAATATTCATAACATTATAATTTGTTTTATGTAGCATATTAAATATTCATAACATTATAATTTGTTTTATGTAGCATATTAAATATTAATAACATTATAATTTGTCCGTAGATAATGCGGACGCGAGAGGCCGCGCTGTGGGAGCTGGAGGAGAAGCAGATCCACGAGAGGCACCAGCTCGCGAAGAGACAGCTGAAGGACGAGTTCCTGCTGCGACGACACCAGATGCTCGTCAGGCACGACAAGGAGTTGGACCAGATCAAGAGGTGAACTATACATGTGACACACACATCTAGATAATGCGGACGCGAGAGGCACCAGCTCGCGAAGAGACAGCTGAAGGACGAGTTCCTGCTGCGACGACACCAGATGCTCGTCAGGCACGACAAGGAGTTGGACCAGATCAAGAGGTGAACTATACATGTGACACACACATCTAGATAATGCGGACGCGAGAGGCACCAGCTCGCGAAGAGACAGCTGAAGGACGAGTTCCTGCTGCGACGACACCAGATGCTCGTCAGGCACGACAAGGAGTTGGACCAGATCAAGAGGTGAACTATACATGTGACACACACATCTAGATAATGCGGACGCGAGAGGCACCAGCTCGCGAAGAGACAGCTGAAGGACGAGTTCCTGCTGCGACGACACCAGATGCTCGTCAGGCACGACAAGGAGTTGGACCAGATCAAGAGGTGAACTATACATGTGACACACACATCTAGATAATGCGGACGCGAGAGGCACCAGCTCGCGAAGAGACAGCTGAAGGACGAGTTCCTGCTGCGACGACACCAGATGCTCGTCAGGCACGACAAGGAGTTGGACCAGATCAAGAGGTGAACTATACATGTGACACACACATCTAGATAATGCGGACGCGAGAGGCACCAGCTCGCGAAGAGACAGCTGAAGGACGAGTTCCTGCTGCGACGACACCAGATGCTCGTCAGGCACGACAAGGAGTTGGACCAGATCAAGAGGTGAACTATACATGTGACACACACATCTAGATAATGCGGACGCGAGAGGCACCAGCTCGCGAAGAGACAGCTGAAGGACGAGTTCCTGCTGCGACGACACCAGATGCTCGTCAGGCACGACAAGGAGTTGGACCAGATCAAGAGGTGAACTATACATGTGACACACACATCTAGATAATGCGGACGCGAGAGGCACCAGCTCGCGAAGAGACAGCTGAAGGACGAGTTCCTGCTGCGACGACACCAGATGCTCGTCAGGCACGACAAGGAGTTGGACCAGATCAAGAGGTGAACTATACATGTGACACACACATCTAGATAATGCGGACGCGAGAGGCACCAGCTCGCGAAGAGACAGCTGAAGGACGAGTTCCTGCTGCGACGACACCAGATGCTCGTCAGGCACGACAAGGAGTTGGACCAGATCAAGAGGTGAACTATACATGTGACACACACATCTAGATAATGCGGACGCGAGAGGCACCAGCTCGCGAAGAGACAGCTGAAGGACGAGTTCCTGCTGCGACGACACCAGATGCTCGTCAGGCACGACAAGGAGTTGGACCAGATCAAGAGGTGAACTATACATGTGACACACACATCTAGATAATGCGGACGCGAGAGGCACCAGCTCGCGAAGAGACAGCTGAAGGACGAGTTCCTGCTGCGACGACACCAGATGCTCGTCAGGCACGACAAGGAGTTGGACCAGATCAAGAGGTGAACTATACATGTGACACACACATCTAGATAATGCGGACGCGAGAGGCACCAGCTCGCGAAGAGACAGCTGAAGGACGAGTTCCTGCTGCGACGACACCAGATGCTCGTCAGGCACGACAAGGAGTTGGACCAGATCAAGAGGTGAACTATACATGTGACACACACATCTAGATAATGCGGACGCGAGAGGCACCAGCTCGCGAAGAGACAGCTGAAGGACGAGTTCCTGCTGCGACGACACCAGATGCTCGTCAGGCACGACAAGGAGTTGGACCAGATCAAGAGGTGAACTATACATGTCATTACCATTTATTTAATAGTAAGAAATTTACACTGTCAGAAGTATGGGTGCGCACAATATGCGACAAAAATTGTTCAAACGAAAATATGCGGCACAAAATGTGCAGCAAATATTTTGCGTTATGACAAGGATTGTTCTAGAAAATCTATCTATCCTTGTCACACTAAGGCGAGTTTCATATTTGTATCCTGCTCTCAGTTGACACTAGTCAATTGACGCGTAATATTTGCTGCACATTTTGTGTTGAACATTTTCGTTTGAACAATTTTTGTCGCATATTGTGCGCACCCAGAAGTATAAATATAAATAGGTACAGTGTACAAAAAATTCATTCGTAGACATAGTTTACAAAACAATAATATAAAGTGAAATAAATAAAATGTAAATAAGTTCACTCGTCAATAAATTCTTTTACGCTATAGTAGGCTTTTTCAGCCAGGAAGCGTTTGCATTTATTAATAAATACATTAATACTCGTAGCTTCTCGTATGTACAATGGAAGTTTATTGAATATCTTTGGCCATATGACATACACATCATTGACCTCACACGTCTTCTTCCCTTTGATTTCTCCTCCACCCAGAGGTTGTCTGGTAGAGATCGCTTTCAGCGATAAGGCCGCCTTTGTGCATTTTTAGTTTAAGTTTTCCTGTCTTTTATTTGTGTTTTGAATGTGCAATAAAGTGTTTTTACTTACTTACTTACTTACGTCTGTGACAGACGATTTAAACAGTGTCTGAGACACTGCGTTGCCTGGGACGCAATTATGGAAAGCGCAGGGCTGCCCAGGACCTGCGCCACCCTCTCGGCCTTCCTGGCTGGATCCGCAGGAACGACTAGTCGATACGTGCGGAGCCAGGTCGGCTGCAGGAGTCTGCCGCGCGGTAGATCTCTGTCACACGCGCCCCCAGGAGACCCCGTTCCGGGTTTCATTGTGGAGTTGGCCTCTCCAAGACCGTTGTGCTTGGGTCGGATTTATCCCTCGGTCGCTTCTTACGACCCCCACGGGAAGAGATGGGGTGGTGCTATTCTACTCTGCCGGCAACACACGGCTAACGCATACACACATCACGCCATTCACTCTCTTTAAAATCTGCCAAACAACTATCCATGAATAGATTGAACAACCATGGTAACGCAACACATCCCTGTCTCACACCTTTCCTTCTTTCAAATCTGACAAACAACTATCCATGAACAGATTGAACAGCCACGGTGACGCAACACATCCCTGTCTAACACTTTCCTTCTTCCAAATCTGCCAAACAACTATCCATGAACAGATTGAACAGCCACGGTGACGCAACACATCCCTGTCTAACACCTTTCCTTCTTTCAAATCTGCCAAACAACTATCCATGAACAGATTGAACAGCCACGGTGACGCAACACATCCCTGTTTAACACCTTCCTCCATTTAAAAAAAGTTCAGTGTACGCCCCCTTTATCCTGATACAAGCTCTAGAATCCTTATATAAGTATTTCAGTGCTCGTATCAAGATACTGCTCACCCCATGCATGGATAGTGCTGACCACAATTCATTCCTCACAACTCTGTCATAGGCCTTTTCCAAATCCACGAATGGGCGATAGACTATCTGGTTTTTAGCCAGGAACTTTTCAGCTTTGTAGCGCAAGGGAAAGACGTAATCCGTACATTCTACACTATACTTTAAATCGTTAAGTAAGGTTGTATAGGTAGGGTTGTTGTCAAATTTGACAGATCAGGTATACAACTAAATATAAATGTAATGAATAATACTGGTGACATTACGATAGTACTGATCTTTCTAGTTTAGTCGCTTAACATTGGCTGGAGCATTTACATTTGTAAAAAGTATTTGCTCAATTGAATTTATTTATTTCTGTTCTTAAGATCATAATAAATGAAATTAAATATCAACTACTTCTGTATTTGTATAATTTGTTGAAGATAAATTTGTCCGTTTTATTGAAAAATATAGGGTGTAATTTTACTAGTGACTGATAGCGGAAACCCAAGACGGGCTGATGATAAGGAACAGCGTTCCCTAAGGAACATATTTCTAAATACCAAAAGCATAATATGGACCTAATTTCCATTCCAGCTGATTTGAATTACTTAAGAAACTCAGTATTTTTTTGTCATATTTTATGTTTTATGTTCCTTGGGGAAAGTTCTGCCTTTTCACCAGCCTTTCATAAGATTCCGCTATAGTAAAATTCCACCTTATATAAAACTCTGCATTCTGATTTGGATTGTCTACAAAGATATAAATTCCTAAACTTATAAAATATACACTCGTGCAAGCGCGCCTATACTCAGCAACTAGCTTTCTATGCTATTGATAATGTTGCAATTACAAAATGCCTTTTTTATACACATTATTAAATATGATTTTCCTTTTTTCCTTTAGGAAAAACCAGCGCAAAGAGGAGGAGCTGGCCAAGTGTCAAGCGCTGGAAAAGCGGTCGCTGCCGAAGCGGATCCGCGCCGAGCAGAAAGCGCGCGAGATGATGTTCCGCGAGTCGTTGCGCATTAGCGCACAGCCCGGCTCGCACGAGGACGAGCGCGACCGACTCAAGAAGGTCAGACATTAATAATTTACAATAGTTCATAAAGTATATCGTGATTCCTTAAGAGAATTGTTTAAAGAAATAGGCATTCTTACGCTTCCTTCGCAGTACGTATTTGATAACATAATGTATGTGCGTAAGAATTCTAATTCACATTTAAGAAACACTGATATTCATTGTCGAAACACAAGAAATAATAATAGTAAGGTCAGAAAATCATGTATGGGGAACTGTATACGTTCCTATAATAAAACACCAGACGAAATTTTACAGTTGAATGATAATCAATTCAAAACAAAAATCAAGAATATTTTATGTTCAAAGGCATATTACAAGCCAGAAAATTATCTTACAGATAAAGACGTCTGGTCAGTAGCAACTGTAGCTCCAACACAATGTATCACGTAGATAGACTATATCATATTAAAACTTCAATTTGACATAGATTTAATAACATTGACATAGGTTTAACTTTGACCTGTATTTGTTTTTTACATTACTGTAAGTTTACTATTCTTTTTTTATGTATTATGTTAAGTACCTAGATTTGACTTTCTAATAGAGAATCTTGTAAATTCCTACTTAGAAATAAATTATTTGATTTTGATTATAGCTTCAGCTCTGTGACAGATGTTGGATTCATACAATTTTTCTTTTGCCCTTCTCACTCTCACTTGGTTTCCTATCTAGCTACCTGCTGTCAAGGGAATCATCCTATATTTTACAATAAGTCCAGTATGTTAAAATATCGCTTACAATTTCAAGGGTTAAGCAGTAATGTTTCATAATGACTAAAGCATGAACAAATGAAAAATAAAGTAAGCTATTTCAAAGGATATGTAAAGAAGAGTCGAAATATTTCAAAGAACATTTTGTTCCTGTTTGTTTGTGTTTTTGTGTTTTCTTTATTTCTTTCCTCTGCAAATACAGTAAGAACTTGATTAAGTTTATTTATATTCATTCGCTATCCATTTCTGGGCTCGTTCCATGCTAGAGGATCTTGTGCCCTTCGCACCCTAACACATGCTAAGTTAAATCGTCCACACATCTCTTGGGCGGACATCCCGTCTGTTTATCAACTGAAATTAAATTAGGTACCAAACTGAGGGCGCCACTCTCGACTCTGCATTTTCCCTGTGATCGGTAGAAAATGTGTCAAATGAAATGAAATTAACTTTGTTCAATGTAGGATAGTACTATCACGATTCATCACACGATTTTCATTTTTATAACATTTTGTTTTGTCCTGATTAGAGTCCTTAACTGGTTGTTTGAACAACCACAAAACTTCTCCGGGTGAGCTTCTGCTCCCCACCATACAGTCAGGTGTAGATTTCATAGCCCCGGGGCTAAAATTGTAGAGTCCAGAACTAAAAATAAAAAATAGCAGCCTATGGTGATGTCCGGATGGTCGATGTAGTTGGGGCAGTGAGAGATTTCAAAGAGAGGTTGGGGTAGTGAAATGGTTCCGTGCTTCGGAGGGCACGTTAAGCCATCGGTCCCGGTTGCTGTCTATGATTACTTAGACGGCGGTAGTAAAACAACACCAACTCAGAGGCGTACTAGTGGTAGTAGGCGGTTGAAAAACAACACCAGGGCTCATCGGGTCGTTGGATGACTCGGTGTCCCACACGAAAAGTGAAAGAGAGAGAGAGTGAGAGATGCGTAAGCATCACGACTGGTCCGAGTCTTTTTTTATATATATAGTTGAGTTTTCTTCCCAATTGCTAACTGTTGTGTAGATTTTAAAATACTTCCCGTGTTAGGTATACAATTTTTGAAAACTTGCAAAATTTTCAAAATCCTGCCCGCGCTTGAAAATTTTGCAAGTTTTCAAAAAAATAAAAAATGCTAACTGTTGTGTTTTTCCCATACAGTTCCAAGAGAATGAAAAAAGAAGGTATCGCGCTGAGCAACAGCGGCTCGCCACCAAGCACGCCAAGGCGAGGGAGGAGCTCAAGGCAGCCGGGGAGGTGAGACACCTGTCAATTGATACACACATACATACACCGACAAAAACCTAACATACATGGTGTAAAAAAATTAACTAAGAATATTTTAAGGGGTGAACCAGTACGTGAAACTGAACAACTTTCCCCAAGGAACATAGGTCGAAATATGAAAAAAAAAATTGGCCCTCCCATACAAATTATTCCGGCCGGGTAACACACTAAGTATGGGAGGGTCAAATAATTTTTTCATATTTCGACCTATGTTCCTTGGGGAAAGTTGTTCAGTTTCACGTACTGGTTCACCCCTTAAAATATTCTTAGTTAATTTTTTTACACCTTATATAGGCTTCAAATCCGGACAATACACTTTCTTTGTGAAATTGCTAATGATATCCCTTCTACCATCGGACATCCAGCCGCACCGCCGGATACCATCCGTACCTGGTAGCCATTCCACCAATTCGGACTAAGCGCTTCCAGTCATCATTTATAATGCGCACTGCTAAAGAGTGGAACTCACTACCTGCGTCTGTGTTTCCAAACGCATACAACCCTAATCTCTTCAAAGTAAGAGTGAACAGGCTTCTTCTGGGTGAGCTCGCTCCATCTTAGACTCTGTCTCTGTCCTATGACCTACACTAGAGTCAAGAGCAAACCCATCATTAATAAAAAAATAAATATTCTGTAGCTCATTTACGATACATAATGTCAAAAATAGAATAGCTAACTAAAATAAATAAACGAAATCGACAGCAGTGTCTAAACAGTAGGCCCTTGTGTCTGCAAGCGTGATGGCAGATGAAATAACTGGTTAGTTTTTATACATACATACTTACACATATGACGCCTATTATGCCTTGCGGGGGAAGGCGGAGCGTTAACGGCCGCAAAAAACCGACATTTACGCCACGTCAGACAAATATTTGAGGGTCATTCGGATAATTGTGTATCGCCATAGTGACAGGTTGTCTGACAGCCCATCGTCTAAAATAGCAATACACACCCTCGAGTCCCTTAATCACCTCTTACGACTCCCACGGTAAAGGAATGGGGTGATGCTAATTATTCTAAGCCGGCGTCACACGGCAATTCTAAGCCAGCGTCACACGGCACGCGGCGTTTTATTGACATCACGCTCATATGCCAAGGATGATAAAAAAGACCGCAGAATTTCGAATCCTTATTTTCATTAACCAGGTTGTAACTCACCTTTTCTCAAACATGCTAGGAAATGTGTTCATTTCTTTCAAAAAAAGAAACCGCGAAGTTTCACATTGTTTGTCACGTCTCAGATCACGCCAGCAAAGTTGTATGGAAATCCTTTGCTGGTGTCCATTAAGATAAATTCGTTATACGCTAAACCCACATAATTTGATTTCAAAATTATCTCGATGACTCTCATAGAAACGGAACGTAATTTTGAATGAAACAGGTAACTAAAGACGAGGCTGTATGATGTGAAGACCCTTGCCTGTCCAGAATCAAAAAAGAAAAGAATGAACTAAATATTTAGTATGGCTGAATATTACGTAATACTGTGCCTTACAGGCGAATTTATTTAAAAAAATTACAATTGGTGGGAAAATTGTAAATTTTTATTTGTTTAGTTGTGTTGTGGTCGCTAGCTAACTTTTATAAGAAGTACAATCTTTCATTTCCTAGCCTTTTTTTGAGAAAAGCACTATGTAAGCCTCGGGGAAAATTACTTTGCTTGACTTGTATAATTGTATACTCGTCCAGCAAAGTCTTATTTTCCATACCTCGACAACAATGTACTTTTGTAATACCGTGTTGATACCCACCAGGCGATGCTCCGCGAACTGGAGCAGTACCAGAACGAGAAGCGGAAGGCGCTGATGAACCACGAGAGCAGCAAGATGAAGGCGGCCGAGGAGCGGTACGCGCACGAGCTGCGCGAGTGGAGGGCCACGCTCGCTGACAGGAAACAGGTGCGTCACACTACACAGAACATTCCTGCCCAGAGATTTACATGGAATTGTATTTGTTTACACACACAAACACGCACACATTTGCAATAAATCACACGTACTTGCAATGACCGACACAGATTCACAAGACTTTGAATGTACACTATCTTACAGAGATACACAAACGATTGTATTTGTTTACACACATACACATACACACACGCACGCACACACTTACTTGCAATTACAGACACACATTCACAAGACTTTGAATGTACACTCACTTACAGAGATATACAAACAATTTACTTTTGTTTACACACACACACACACAATTACTTGCAAATACAGACACACATTCACAAGACTTTGAATGTACACTCACTTACAGAGATATACAAACAATTGTATTTGTTTACACACACACACACAATTACTTGCAATTACAGACACATTCACAAGACTTTGAATGTACACTCACTTACAGAGATATACAAACAATTGTATTTGTTTACACACACACACACACAATTACTTGCAATTACAGACACACATTCACAAGACTTTGAATGTATACTCACTTACAGAGATATACAAACAATTGTATTTGTTTACACACACACACACAATTACTTGCAATTACAGACACACATTCACAAGACTTTGAATGTATACTCACTTCCAGAGATATACAAACAATTGTATTTGTTTACACACACACACACACACAATTACTTGCAATTACAGACACACATTCACAAGACTTTGAATGTATACTCACTTACAGAGATATACAAACAATTTTATTTGTTTACACACACGCACACACACAATTACTTGCAATTACAGACACACATTCACAAGACTTTGAATGTACACTCACTTACAGATATATACAAACAATTGTATTTGTTTACACACACACACACACACACAATTACTTGCAATTACAGACACACTTTCACAAGACTTTGAATGTACACTCACTTACAGAGATATACAAACAATTATATTTGTTTACACACACACACACACACACACACAATTACTTGCAATTACAGACACACATTCACAAGACTTTGAATGTACACTCACTTACAGAGATATACAAACAATTGTATTTGTTTACACACACACACTTACTTGCAATTACAGACAAAAATTTACAAGACTTTGAATGTACACTCACTTACAGAGATATACAAACAATTGTATTTGTTTACACACACACACACACACAATTACTTGCAATTACAGACACACATTCACAAGACTTTGAATGTACACTCACATAAAGAGATTTACACTCACTTGCAAAGAATTATACTTTCATACAGCAACACTCGAGAGGCAGAGGTAGACCTAGACGCACATACTTTACCCAGATAAAGAAAAAAATCAATGTCGTGTCGTATTAGAAGGTCAAGTCATTAGCAGAGAAGAGGGAAAATTGGAAGTTACTCCACCGACATGAGTTTGGCTCTTAAATTAGAAGAAGAAGACGATAGCAACACTCACTTGCAGAGCCACGTCCTTTCGGATGATAAAAACGATATCACAGTAGCCACTGCTGCAGCCATTGCGAGTAGATCACACTCCACAAGCTCTTAAAGCAACCGACGCGGAGGTCCCTCATTTGTTCCCCATTTTGGGAACTACCGGCACGTGCCGGGTAGACTCAGTCCAATCCGTTCTTCCCAGAACAACTCCTAAGTTGTTTGAACAATCACACATAAACTTCTCCGGGTGAGCTCCAGCTCACTACCAATCAGTCAGGTGTAGATTTCAAAGCCCCGGGGCTAAAATCGTGTCCAATTTAAAAAAACTTGCAGAGGTGAGACGTTTTTCATACAAAAGTAAAGTGGATTTACGTCTTTAAAGGAGACAAAAGTCTGATAAAAAACTACAATGGGAAGTCCCGTGTTGATATAACATTTTCGCAAAATAATAAAAATAAATTGTAGACCATAAGATTTCTTTGTTAAAACCGATTCGCCACTTTGCACCAATAGATGGCGCTACTGCTGGAAAAAAATTGTTTGATTTTATTGTGGACGAAATACTCTTTATCTTTTAACACGAAAAATTATCGTGTGTCTTTATCATTTCGCATAAGCATCTTTTAAAAAATTGCTCTTTGTCGCATGTTAAAGTCCATTGGATTTCAGTTTTTCGTTTGTATGTAAAACTTTAACACACTTGTATTATAGAGATTGGAAAAATTTACACTTATTTGTAAAAATTTACATTCATTTGTAGGAATTTACACTAATTTGCTGAGAATTACGTCATTGTTTACACACACTCACTTACTCTCACACTTTTGCATACATCTCTGTCTCACAAATTGTTATTACATTCACAAATATACACACATTTGCAGTAGTTCACACAAACTTACTTACACTTTAAAGACTATCACAAACTCAATACACTTTCAACAAATCACATAAATTCATACTTTTTATGTGTACTGTTAAAAGATTTTGTAAATTGTACATAAATTGCATGTTTATTTATTAAGTTTTACAACTACCAAATATTGAAAACTGACTGAAAACACGCGTTTCGTTCAAATCGATTTTATGAAGTACCAATTTTTTTCCAGACGACATAAATAACTTTGATAATTTTAATAAAACTGATGAAAAAAATGTTTATATTTATTTACAATATTTTTATCTTAAACTATCAATTTCTTTTTTTATGGCAGGATAGTTCATGATTTAACAATGGTTGTTACACAACCATGTCAGATCCCGAAATCAATAAATATGACAGTAAGGTTCATCGGGTCGTTCGGTGACTTGAATAAGAGGACAGGAATAAAAAGTTGACAATTTGTACGAAACGCGTGTTTTTCGGTATTTATTTAGCTAGTTTATTATTCAGCAAGATGGAGAGATAAAGAGCATGATTGGTGCATGAAACTACTAACTTTACGAATGTTTGGTGTGCCTGATATAAATAAAATATTGAAATACGTGTAAAGGCTTTGTACCTACTGAAATTGAAATACTGTAATGTTTTTTAAATGTAACTTAAAGTTTAATCAAATAATTAAAAGTTGCACGCATAATACAATTAAATTTGGACGTTATTTTCAAACAACATGCTTTACAAGTATTTCACCTTTTTTAGTATCCTGAATCGACTGCCTTTTCATTATGTTAATGTTTTTACGTAATACTTTTTTGGGAGATTTCATGTTTCAAAAATGATACTTGTTCGGTTTTACGCCAATAGCATACGTTATCAAGAATCACAAAGTAAACTGAAGCTCAAATGTAAAATACAGTCGATTAGTTACTTAAAGTAGTTGGTGTTGGAATGCCTAGCATGGTTGCGGGTGTGTATGATATCATTACAGGTACAGGAGGTTAAAATGATTAATTATTTATCTGTTTATTCGACGTTCGTAAGGAATTTGATAATGTTTGAGTGGATTTGATTCTGGTAAAGCGAGGAAAGTAGGGTTGTCCTGTCAAAAATTGTAGGTGGAGAGGTTAGGAAGCCTATTTTGATGTTTCACTTCGTAGTTATTAGTTGAATACAAGACTTATTAGGTACACAATATTCCAAGGAACAGAAGTTTAACTCGAGTACCTTACGGTCTAAAACTACCAATATATTGGTTTTGCGAATCCGAATTTTCAGTGATGTCACACTTAGGTTTCACAATGCTTAGTTATTAAAAATTACATTATTATTTATTCGAATCTAGGTATTAATTTTCCCGATAACCCGATACTTAAAAAAATGGCGGCAGTGCGATTAGCTGTGATGCGAGCGGTTCGAGATTCTATGTAGTAGTCGTGTACGTATAGGTCGGTCAGGCGTGTGTATGTGTGAGTGCGTAAACCGGGCGTTAGTATGAAGTTAAACTACCGCTCCTTGGTATATTGTGACTATTATGCAGCGTATCTTTGTATTATCTAAACTGTATCTGTTGATGTAACTTTGAAACAATCGCAGGACAAATAAGCGATTAATGATTTTCATGTTGACCGTGCCGTCTTAGAATAGAATCACTACAATTCTACACGTGGGTGTCGTAAACAGCGACTATGGGATGAATCCAAGCAATTTGGCAGCAGCGTTCCATGTGAATGCAACGAATTGCAGTGCGCTCGCCAATTCGCCTACCTGTGTGGTGTAATTGGGGGAGGCCCATGTCCAGCGGTGGACTGTTGTGACCATTAATAGTATGCAATATATATTCTGCATGTCGTGATAACATTAACTGTTCGTTTGTTGATCGATAGAACATTTGACGTTTAAGATTTCACGAAAATAACGCTGCGTATGTCAGTCCAACTAATAACTATAAGCGACAAAAAAGGTTTTCATACTACAACAATGGAAAGACTACAGATTTGATGTTCGTTTGAACTGTCAAACCTGTAAACACTCGACGGTGATAGTATAGTTGGCTAAGTGTACGTAGATTAGTTCCATGTGAGTGCCGTCCCCCCGTAATTAAAGCTCTCATCCAGCAAAGTTACTCCCAAACAGTCGGTAATCGCGAGCTTCGCCAAGCAACTTGACGACCACGAGAAGAAGTTCCGCAAACCGATACCAGACAGAGCGGCCTTCCTAGAAGCGCCGTGGCCTAAGAATGTGCTACAGCATGTGCTGGCAGCGCACCAGCAGCGCTCCTCTTTCATCGGCGCGCTGTCTCGCTCGCGCACCAGCCTACACTTGCTCAAAGCCACGCCCCCCTCGGGCAGACGACGCAGCATCTCCCCCGCCGCCCCCGCCACCGTCCCCCGCGGGAAACTCAACAAAGCCGGCATGCGCTACTCATCCACGTCCAATTTGAAACTTGTTCCCGATAAAATATCAGGTTTCAGTGTCTTCTCCGGACCGGACGAACGACAAAAGCCGATCATGGCGTACGGCAACGATATACCAATAGCGAGCATTCAAGAGAGAAAGACTTTGGAAAGGTCGCGGCCGGTCGATAAGGACAGAAGGTTCGCTCAAAGTGTTTCCGAACAGACGTTCAAACAAAAAGACTTGCCTACAATGAGACGCAGTATCTCGCAGCAGAGTTTAAAACAAGATATCGCTTTAGAAGCGGTCGTGATCGACCTACCATCTATCGATAGTAGATACGACACAATGAAAAGCGGCAGTACGATTTCTAGCTCGCAAGACGGCAGTGAGATCGACTTTGACAATGTCACGAATAAATATTTAAGTCGTTGGGGTCCGACGCGAGGGTCCAACAGCTACGGGACCGGCGGTGACGTACCCGTCGGACAGTTGTCGACGTTGAATGTCAGAAAGTCCATTTTGTCTAAGAGTAGCGACCCGCCAGATTCGCAGGTTTAAACGGATTGTAGTTGTGTTGTTTCTCAGTTTATATCCATTAATTGAATAATGTCTAAAACTCGGTTACTCTTCCTAATATAAAAACCAAACTTCACACAAAAACTGTTTTTGGTTGACTTGCCTTTGGCACAAATTGACAGTAGTATCGCAAAATTTAACATTCATTTGAACTTGTGAAATTTTATTAGTGACCGATACCGAAAACAGTGGACGGACTGGTGATATGAAGCAACTTTCCCCAAGGAACATAGCTCGAAATAGGACAAAAATATTATGGTAACCCAAATCAGCAAATTTTTTCATCATTTATTGACCTTTGTTCATTGGGGAAAATTGTACCCTTATCACCAGCCCCCGTCTTGAGTATTCACTATCGGTCACTAGTAAAATTTCACCTTGTATTTTCGGCATATTTTTGTATATATATTCTTTATTGTGCATTAACAATACAATAATATTTGTTTAAAAAGTAGTTCACAAAGGTGAGCTTATCTCTATAAAGAGATCTCTTCCAGCCAACCTGTAAAACTAAGTACGAAATAAATACGTGCGGGGACAAGATTGCACACAAAGTAAAAATAAAAATAAAACAACAATATGATAAATAATTATTTGATAATAGTCAAATAAATACACATAGCTAAACTAATTGTCTTAGGTTGAAAATCTGAAATCTTAATCTGTAATTAAAGTTATGGCAATTAACACTTTTTTCTATAACTTTAATTGCAGCGAATATTTCATTGAGTACAGGTTCTAATTTTCCTTATGGATAAAACTAAAAACTTGGGCAACGGATATTCTGATAGATTGCTTGTATAAAGAGAAAACTTTTTTGTGAAGTGAAACTTAGGTTCCGCGCGCACGAGCAATTTCTCGATAACTGTCGCGACTTTCTCCCTCTTCGACGAGAGTGAAAGGGACTTCCGATTAGTCGCCGGCAACAATCATGCGAGCGCAACACAACTTAAATCCGTTTAAAATTGTTTTATTGTGAAGTGTTTTGTTATATTCAAGAGTGTTTTATTTATTTCTTGTACTTATGTTACATTTATTTGTATATTAGAAATCATGTAAAAAATTGCACCGTTGCATAGGACGGAAAGCTGTGTTTAATGCTTTCAATGCATAATGTTTATACTCGTTTTGACCAAGTACAGTCAAGCCCACTTGAGGTTAGACACTCAAACCGCCAATGTAAGTCTTATGCGCGCGGCATAAGAACGGCCCAAAGTCCAAACTGTCTAACCCAGCCTGATCTTGACTGTACCAAGTAGGTTGGGTTATGCGAATCTTAGCCATTTAATTGTTACAAAATTGTTGAATGCTTTTATTAGATTACCCTTAGTCTGTTAGGAATTCAAGGTTCTAAGGAAATACGTGACACATTTCGTGGGGTTAGTTCGTTATGTCAATTGACTCCAGTAAGGCCAACGAAAAGAGAAAAAGTATGTAAACAATACATAGAGTACTTTGAGATACTTTGGTTTCCTGGTAGAGAATGCCGCGTGGCATTAGGTCCACCGTTTGTTCTTTCTGTGCAATAAAGTTTAATTTATAAATAAACTGCAATAGGCTGATGTAGATGTAGAATAAATAAATAGAGATATACATCGATATCACACATTTATCCCTTGAGGGGTAGACGGCCGTAGTAAACGAACATTACGCAACGCCTGACAATCATCTGAGGGTAATTCAGAAAATGGTGTATTGTAATAGTGACTGTTTGTCAGCCCATCGCCTAAAATTGCAATACATATGTAACCATCGAGTCCCTTAGTCGTCTAGCGACAACTTACATTATACCATACGACAGTTAAAGACAGGTGTAAAAAGGCTGTCACTCAGTTATAGTAAGTTTGTTTTCGATCTTTATCTCGTTTCGTTGGCGTTACTTTACCTTGTTAAGGCGAGTGCATCCGTGAACGACCTCGACAGTGGCTCCACTCGCCTTAGCAAGACAAGGTATATGGAATGACTTCTTTAAAATTATGGCAATTTATTATTTCTTGTGTATGGTTTTAATGGAAACCTCGAGAAGAAATTACTTTACGTATACAGTAACTACACGGAAGTATACGTTATTTCCCATAACACGTTGTATAATTTAGTTAACCTTATCTAGTTTCCACAATCATTAATTTAAGTCATGTAATAAAATAAATCCATCATCGTTTCATTCATTCTACAAGTAGTAACAGAAAGGGTATAACAAGCCGATAGAAAGGTACTCATGATTCTAAACAACGTTCCCATGGAACATAGAAAAATGACTTTTCTGATCGGCAATTTGGTATGAGAGGTCCAATTTTTTATTCTATTTCGGTCTATGTTCCATGGGGAAAGTTGTTCAGTTTCATGAGAACCTAAGCCTCCTTTCGGCTTGTTATATACCCTTTTTGTTACTCCTTGTATATTTATAATTAGGTACCTACTGTCACAAAATTTGCCATATTTATAAAACATAACAGATTTGTGTAATTATTTTAGTAATTTATTAAATTGCTCGATAATGTTCGAACTTTATACGTTACGACGAATTCTTACTAGTAGATTAAAAATATAAATTAAAAAAGCAATATAGATATTTTAGTATTTTTGTAAGAATATTGGTCTAAAATCTGAATGTTTTTACTAACTCTGAACGCGCAGAGTATTTTAATAAACTAGAGCCTTCAGAAGACAGAAAGGAAAAATCTCTTCCAGATTCTTCCGTGTATTCAACATTTGTCTTCCATGAGACTTGTCACTATGTAATGCACTTTGAGTGCATTTTAAGGGACAACTTTTACTAGTACAGGTTGATCCCTGAACAGTATAAAATAAAGTCGCTTCCCGTGTCCCTATTTACCTGAATAAACTTAGATCTTTAAAAGTACACAGCGCATTTAGATGCGGTTTTCTTGCTTTAAGAAAGTTTTTATTCATTATTCATGCCGGGAAAAGTTCTTTTTCCCGCGGGAAAACGGTCAGCAGCGGGTGAAACCGCTGGACGGGCCTCTAGTATTACATATATAAAACTTAACACACTAGTACACCAAGGGACAAGACAGACCAACGAATCTGATCTTGTTAATAAAAGAAACGAAATACAGTCTGTAAAAAGATGCCCAATGGATTTCTATGCATTTTATCTAATCAAATGCTTCTGGTAAATCCAAAAAGTTAGTAAAGCAGCATTTTGATAAAATACAGGGTGTAAGGGACAGCCCTCGGAATACTGATACGGTACATTCAGACCACGTAACTAAACAACTCACCATAAAAAAAATATTTCAGGAAAAGTTTATAGTGATTTTGTATGAGTGGTCGAATATTATTTGTCGTTTGCTGATAATTTTTCCTTAGGGAAAGTTGTTCAGTTTCATGGTCTGAATGTACGCTATTAGTATTCGGAAGGCTGTGCCTTACACCCCGTATAGAACATGACTCTATTGTTCATATTTATACTAGTCTCAATCACATGTAACCGACTAATATCTTTAATTAAAATTAGCACTATCACTTTCAGGTAAATAGGTTTAGACAAGGATAGAAGATGATCGCCTCTTAAATTGTCTATGCTTTTACGCGATATCTGTTAAAATTAAGCGGCGGTTAAACATACAAGGATGTCTGTGAAATGGCGCAGAAATCATAGACTATTTAAGACATGACTAAAATAGTCTTATGATAATGGCCTCAATGGGAGTTTTTCTGTTGACAGTTCTGTTGATAGTTCTGAATGTCAAACCAGAGGGCACTGTGCTTAACTGAAAATTTGAAGTTTCAATGTGGCTGGCGGCAGCCATAGTTTTGTCTCAGGCTCCGTTTCATGTTGTGTTCGTTACTAATTTATTTCTTTTAGTTTGATTTGCTACAAAATAAACTTGTCATCTTGGTATTAAATCGAGTGTCATTCATGTAAGCAAACAAAAAATCTATAATATATTTAGAACGATTACATAAATAAAAAATAAAGAATATTTTGTAAAGTGGTACAGATTTTTATGTAAAGGAACGTTATTTCAATTAAGCTGAGCGCCCTCTACATGACACTCGAGAATCTCTAGAATTTTTCCATTCGGGTTATCAATTCTCTTAACTTACCTTTAATTAGTGCTGTCACTTTCAGTCAAATAAATTTATAAAAGGATATATCTTAGTCACGTCATGTCTTATAATTTGACGCAAGATACGTGTTATCTGTCAAAATAAGGCGACGATGAAAACAATGGTGACTAAATTGACTAGAAATTGCGAAGAACCCATTGTCATTTTTAAATATGACAGGACTTAGATATCTCCTATCCTTTTCTAAACCTATTTGACGGAAAGTGGCAGCACTAATTTAAGGTAAGTTATGAGAATTTATATCCCGAATTGAGGGCATTATCTATCTTTTTCTTAACATATTTAACGGGCAGTGACAGTGATATTTTTAATTAGCCGTTTTAGTCAGTAACGTGGATTCGAGACACTTGGCCGGATTTATTTGCTAAAATAAATATAGTTACATCACTATCAATATGAACATTCCTTTCAAACATATCTATGCCTTTGTTCATAAATATCGCATTTAGATTTGAGCATTCTTATAAAGGGAGTAACAAAAAGGGTACAAGCAGAAAGGAGGTCAATGTACTCATTAACAACTTTCCCCATGGAACATACGAAATCCCCATATAAAAATCCCGTATTTTAGTATGGGAGGTAATTTTTTATATATATTGGCCATGTTCCATAGGGTTCTTTCAGATTTTTATACCCTTTTTGTTAAACCTTGAATAGGGTGAAATTTTACTAGTGGCTGATACTGAAAACTGAGTACGGGCTGGTGATAAGGAACTTTCCGCAAAGAACATAAAGATAACATTTATTGATAACTTTGTTACACGTAATTTCATTAAACATTAAGGTATCATCAATTCATTAACACACCACATTACAAAATACTAATAATTGAAATATAGCATTACTATACTAGTAGGCCATACATACATAGGCCGACATTAGACGTAAATAAATATATTTTGAGTAGTAGCAACTAATTTTATTTTAATATTTTGCCATTTGTTCCTTGGGGAATGTTGTTCCTTATCACCAGCCCGATCAGAGTTTTCGCTGTCGGTCACTTACAAAATTTCCCCCTTTATTCTAACGATAAAGTTTTTTAATTTAATCGTTCATTTTGTTTGTAGACAATAAATTATTGTATTAAACTGTATTATAATTATTGTAGGCTTACGCTGCCATGGTAAAATTTTGGTTGCATAACTATTAATATTACACCAAAAAGGACACAAATCGTTAAACACGTATATTAAATTTTTAGGAAAAAATTACACAACTGGGCTATAAAAATGCTGTGTGATACCGCTTAGAATAGCAACACCCCATTTTTTGTCCGTAGGTCGAGTAGAGTGGACTAAGGGACTCGAGGGTTACATGTGTATTACAATTTTAGGCGATGGCCTGACAACCTGTGACTATATTGCCCTCAAATATTTGTCAGTTGTGGCGTTTTTTATGGCCGTTTACGCTCTGCCTACCCCGCAAGGGATATAGGCGTGATATATGTATGCTACAAAAAATAACGAACTTAGAAAACCACCTAAAGGTAATAAATAAACCTGCGATCCTTTGAGAATTTTTAAACACTTCTTGATTTTATTACTTTCGGATTTGACAACTTTTGTACTATGTTTTATTTTGCACTGACAGTGCCTTATTACTTACTAAAAATAAAAATAAGAACCTGAAAAAAAGATGATATTTGACCCCGGCCGACACAATATTTTTTCAATTTCTTATTTTCATTTTTTGGCAATTTTTTGTTCTGACTATCCATTTGCTCTCGACAGAATGATCAAAAGGAATTCCTTAAATTCCCACTTATTCAAAAATTCAAATTTAAAAATACTTCATTGTACACTGAAAATACAGTAAAAACAAGATATTAATTTAAAAAAAGTGTACACAAGGCGGCCTTATCGCTTAGGTAGCGATTTCTTCCAGGCAACCTTAGGGTACAGGATAGGGGAGTAGCCGTAAAGCGTAGTTTTGCAACCAAAATAAACTTTCAGCAAAATGTTTAGAATTAAATTAAATTTTAAACTTCCAAATACACAAGTGCCAGCTTGCAACGATATTGATTTTGAAAATTGTTCAATTTTTGTATAATTAATTATTGTGTTTTAAAAGTAATCGTTATAAGCGTTATTTGAGAGTATAAATAAAATGTTACGCTTAAATTTACATGTTATTATTATTTATCTATCTTGCTTTCTAATATAATATTTGAATACAGGGTGTAAGGGACGATGTACCGAAAACTTTGCAGGCGTGATAAAACCATGAAAGTGAACAAGTTTTTCTATGATGGCTATGTTGGTAAGGGAGAAAAAAAAACCTCCCATCCCATCTCCCATACAAAATTCCCGATCAACTAACTGACTTTCTATAGAAACTCGAAATAAAATTCGTTTCCCCAACATAGGCTCCATTATAAAAGTTGATCAGTTTCATGGTCTGATCATGCCTGCAAAGTTTTCGGTACATCGTCCCTTATACCCTGTATACTACTGCAAAAGCTACTAATTAAAGGGATCAATTGAAACTGGTATTCATAATGTTTTTAAGGCGAGTGTACCCATGAACCGAACGACCGGTCACGACAGTGGCGCCACTTCACAGAAAAAAGTTTTCTCTTTACACTAACAATCTATCAGAATATCCGTTACTTAAGTTTTTAGTATTATCCTTGATTAAAATAAGAATTCAATGAAATATTTGCTGTAATTAAAGTTATGGCAATTAATACCAAAAGTGGCAGTTTTTAGGTACTTCATTAACTTTAATTGCAGCAAATATTTTCCATTGAGTTTGCATGGAATAATTTTACTTAAGGATAACACTAAAAACTTGGGCAACGGATATTCTGATAGATTGTTGGTATTAAGAGAAAATATTTTTGTGAAGTGGCGCCACTGTCGAGGTCGTTGACGGCTACACTCGCCTTAAGAGAAACCAGTATAGATTGATTCCTTAAATGGGTAACTCAGGTGCTCTTAAAGGTACATTCCAAAATGCTACTTATGGACATGGCTCGACCCTTTGCATGTGCTTATACTTACATAAATAAATTTAAAAAAAATGTGGCTCAAAGACGGTTTTCTGAAACATTTTACATGTTGTAAAGGACAGCTCTACGAATATTTATAGGGTGCATTCAGACCATGAAATTGAACAACTTTCTATGAGGAAATATTTCAGAAAAGTCAATAACAAATGTACTTCCCATAGTAATTGCAGTCAGCTGATCGTGATTTTGTATGAGAAGCCAAACTTTCTTTGTCGTTATCTGACATGTGTTCCTAGGGGAAAGTTGTTCAGTTTCATGGTATGCATGCACCTTATCAGTATTCGGAGGGCTGTCCCTTACACCCTGTATAATGCCATGGTGTGGATTACGCTGATCAAATATCTTGGTTTGGAAGGTTCGTCGGAAAAACTGCATTCGTTCCTTCCTTGTGGATTCAAATGAGGCAATAAAATAACCAAAAACACTGGACAGAAGTAATATATATTTTATTATATGTTCGTCCGCTGATCGCTGGCTCCCAAATCTACCTCCTTTTATACATATTATACATTTTATATTGAGTATTAAATCGCTTGTCGCCAGTTACAAAAAATAGAGACCAGCGGACGCAAATAAATCGTAACATACGTTTGAGTATAACATTGGGAGCGAACTAGCAGTCGGCGCGGCGGCGGGCGGACAAATATAATTTGAACAATTTGAGCGCCAACACGCTGCGTCGCGCGGGCTGCACGCGCGGGCCAAATAACATGAGCAGCGCTGCGTGACGCGGGTCGCCCTGCCCGCGCCGGTCTTTTATTTTGCCGAATCTAGCGTGTGCATCCCGCTTGACGCAGCGTTGGCGCTTAATGAATGGTCCTACCGTCCTACTGATATAACTGAGATACTCTTATTATAAAAGTTCACAAAAACTGGCAGATGAAAAGTGTAAATATTAAACTGGCAATTCTGTACTAATTCATCCGACTTGGATAATAACTGCCTCTGCATGGTGACTGGATAAACACCGTTGGACTTGCATGGTATGTGTGCCTTTTATTTATTATTTGCACTAATGTTTACTACTGCTGTAAATACACTTTTTTAAGGCATGTATTATTTTCGCTTCGTTATTGCAATTACCTATCTCTTTCTGGTTTTTAGTAGGTGTAAATAATAGCTGAATGTATTTCATGAAACTAAGCAACTTTTGTCAAAAATCTCCTTATTTCCTGCTAGGTGTCGTAAGAGGCGATTAATGTACTCGGGGGTTACACGTGTTTTGAAATGGTAGGCGCTAGGCTGACAGTATGTCACTATGGCAATACACAATTTTCTGAATGACCCTCAAATTTTTGTCAGACGTGGCGTTTGTTTTTTACGTCTGTTTAGCCTCTGCCTACCCCGCAAGTAAAGGTTAAGTTCCTTTGTTTCATGGACTGGTTCACCACTTGAAATATTTCAGCGTTTATTTACATCATATACAAGTGGTTTATAGAGGTATTATAAACAAAACAAGTTTAAATTTTTTATTGTCGATGTTTCTTCTTTTAGATTTACCTGTGATTTTTACCTATACAATGCAATAGGATAATTTTATGCTGCACTTAGATTAAAAAGCAATTTTATAGCACGGAATACTTGTCTAGTTTCACATATTTACCACTTCAAAACCACGCATATTTTTACTGTTCATTTATCACTTTACGAACGTAATTAGATGCAAAACGTAAAATAAAAATATGTCTAACAGGCTTTAGACGAGGAATTCGCCGCTCAACTAGAGGAGCAGGAACGTGCCGCGGCAAACGCGCGGCACCCGACGCCGCCGGCCACGCCCGCGACCGCAGCGGCCAGCGGCATGCCGCAGCACGGCGCCGCGCTGCATTCGTCGCGCACCAGTCTCGCGTCCAGCCATTACGAGTAGAGTCCACGGACATTCCCACAACCATAACAGTCCACTGCTGGACATGGGCATCACCCTAGTGGTATGCGCAATCCACACAGATTTACCTATAAGGTACTGGAACCAAATAAGGCCCACTATTATTTGTTTTAATATAACTATTTGTACAGTTGAGCTAATAAGAAAAACGCTTGCTATTACAACTCTTTTATTAAATGTCTTTATCAAAACATGTACAAATATAAAAAATAGTGACGGAAAATAGTGCTTCTTTTCAGTTTTAAAAACATATGCTTTGGGCCTTATTATGAGCTAGGCTCATATTAAGGCCCGTGGAAGAAAAGTGTATTTTAACAAAATAAAAGAGTTTTAAATATTAACATCACTAGGTATAATCATAATTTGACCTTTGGAAGCTTAACATCCTGAAAATTTACTAAAACTATAAAGAAAATCGGCTATGGGCCTTATTAAAATAAAAGAATTAAAAAAACGCAATATTTTCTCCAAAATGCGAAACAAAAATAAAATTGAATATTATTTAGATAGAGCTCTATCAACATAAACTTTTTATCAAAAAATAAATCAAAATACTCTTCGTCATAAAAAAATCTTTGGGCCTTATTGCGAGTATAGCTTTTACAAAAAAAAAACAATAACGCGTTAACTCTAATTATCACTCTAAACATATTTTTCCATCGGAAAAGCGATTAATGTTTAGTAATAGAATACATTCATTCATACTACGTACATAGATGAATATCATGCAGCGATGTAATTTATTTTTTTAGATTACTATGACGTAATGACTGGATCTCATACCCCATATAAGGCCCGGGCCTTATTACCAGGCACCGCCCTGGGCCTTAATAGGGGAATGAGCCGTTTCAACTTGAAAGACAAAAATCACATGTAAAAATAGAAAATAAAACTATGCTTACAGTCCCTCTTGTAGCTGGATGTATCCCAGTCTCGCCAAATTATAAAAAACAACTGGATAGACGAAGAAACTTGCAGAAAACTGTGTCAAATTTTAAGAAAATTTATACGGAGCGCAGCCGCAACCACACACTCGGACAACTTTGAGGCTACTGACAAAATGGCGGCGCGCGGGAAGGCAAGCGACGTTGCCAGCTCGCTATATCGGCAAGTTCTATGTGTGCGTGAACTGATGAACAGTTTGCTTTACCCACACTGCTATTTTTTTAAAGTGGGCCTTATTCCGGGCCGGGCCTTATTTGGTTCCAGTACCTTATGCTGCATATTTCTCGAAGTTTATCGAGCATAGCGTGCCTATTTTATCAAGCGCTCTAATGTAACAGAAAGATAGCAAAACGAAGTAAAGATTCTTTGGATCAGACTTGTAACAATGTGATTTTCTGCTATAAAAAATGCCTGCTTATATTAATAGTAGGTCGTATAATTGATGAAAATATGAATAAAAATTGCTAACCACATTTATTCATGAAGCCGGGCTATTGGGCCTAAATATATCGTTGTGAATACTTATGGAGCCTAAGAACAAAAGCGTTAGTGTTTTCATTGTTCTGAATACTTCAAATTTATTATTAGTATTGAATCAATAATCTATAAGAGATTGAATAATTGCCATGAGAAATTCAGATCTGATTACTAAATTGCTTTTCAAATTAATCGCCAAATAATAACATGGATTGGAAAACCACATAAATTGACAAGATATGAGATAAATACTAACTCTGCGATCGGTATATTTATAATAGATATAAGTGTTGGAAAAAGTGCCAAACTTAAGCATTAAAAATAACCAGTAAAGACTACTTAAATTGGCTTATTCTAGTAATATGGCGTAAAGCGTTAGATAGGCTAAAAAAATAATATTTGAGACTTTGAAAATGGAATTGATATGATAAAAGCATAGATAGGTAATAAAAGGTGCTTAAGGAAGGGTCTCGTTCTTCAACGCCGCTGCTTCAGTAATACTTCCACGCACTGATCTAATTGGCTTGGTAGAGTCAACAGCTACCAGTTAATGAAAAGGCTAGTTATGTAGAAGAATGAAGACCCAGGGCGTATGGACAAGCATGAGCCGAGCGCGGGAGGGTTCATGATTGGGCTGGTCAAGTTATGAAATATACGCACTGACCAGGGTGACTTGACCCGCTGTCACGTTTAAATCGTGTTAATTCAAGTTTACTGGTCAGTATCCGTACTTTCTAAGCGTCTCAGCGCAAAGTGTAAATTTCGCTAATGTCTGTTCGCCGAATGTCAATTTTAGCATCTGGTTTGCGGAATGGACAACGGCCCAATTCGGAAAATTAATTCTCCTTACTTAAATTTGCGCTGACACTTTCTGTCAAATAAGTTTAGAAAAGGATAGAAGATTTCAAAGTGTAATTTGACACAAAATATGCGTTAACTGAAATGGCGAGGAACCCATTGACATTATTAAACATGACAGGACTTAATGTCTCCTATCCTTTTCTAAACTTATTTGACGGAATGTGACAGCGGTAATTTAGAAAAGATTTTTTTTCCCTAACATGAGGTACGTCATATCTTAGTCGAGCAGCCTAATTGGACCCCCAGGTGCGCGGATCGTGTTTGACACTTACGTTCTAAAGCTTTATTGAGACTGGCTCATATCGAATGAAAACTAGAATCTCCTACGCGGTGCTTGGCTGTTTGGTTGCAATGTACACTAATTTTCAACTGCTTACAGCGCTTGAGATAGGCGTCCATTTGACTGCATCGAGAACATTTTTAGAATATTTTCCCGATAAAATGGCAAAAATTATCCTATTGAATAGACTTATGGAAGAAAGATGTATTACAATTATGTTGCATTTCGCTAAACGATATAGGCATTTTTGCCGTGGTTATTCGGAAGTGTTAGTAGCTAAGTCACTGAAATTGATATATATTAGGCATACATCAACGTCAATTGAAATTAATTTAAGCTTAACATTAATTATATTGAATAAAAAAAGTTGTAACGACTTAGTAAAATATACAATAGTTGTTTGAGCTGTATTATAGTTATGCATATTCCATAGATTAAATGTTTAAAAGTCGTTTTAATATTGTGCTAAGTTATTTTAAACAGTTGTTGAAAGTAATCGGCTCTTCACATGAATGCAGAGTGATAATAATATAACGTAAATAGAATAGACTTACCAAAACAGGATGTAAGTAAAAATACTGCCTTCCTTTCAATGGGTGAACTTGCTAATATACCTTACTGAACAAATTATGAAAAAACGTTTACATTTCATTCTCATGTGTAGTTTCTAGTTAAATTGAAAGGAAGGCGGTACGTTTCCTTATACCCTGTATTGTTTTATACAAACAATGGAATGGAAGAAACGCCTTATATCCAATTTATTTATTATCTTTATTTTTGTGCATTTATTCAAATCGTGTAATTTTTATAAAGCACTGTTTTGAAATAGAAAAGTTTTTAGTCTAATATTCCAAAAATCCCAATCTATTCGTTCAGTATTGTTGAAATTACAACATATTATAAATGATAGGAATATACCGGGTGTAAGGGACAGCCCTCCGAATACTGATAGGGTGAATTCAGACCATGAAACTGAACAACTTTCAACTAGAAACATATGTCAGGAAAAAAAAACGACTTCTCATACAAAATCACAATCAGCTGACTGCATTTATTATGCAAAGTCAAAAAATATTTGTTGCTTTCTGTTTTTTTTGCCGTGTTTTGCTGGTTTAGAATAGCATCACCCCATTTATATCCCGTGGGAGTCGTAAGAGGCGACTAAGGGACTGGAGGATGTGTATTGCAATTTTAGGCCATGGGCTGACAATCTGTCACTATGGCGATACACAATTTTCCGAATAAACCTTAAACATTTGTCAGACGTGGCGTAAATGCCCGTTTTTTTGGCCGTTTACGCTCTGCCTACCCCCAAAGGGATTATAGGCATGATACGTGTGTTTTTTTATGGATAGTTGTTCAGTCTCATGGTCTGAATGCACCCTATCTGTATTCGGAGGGCTGTCTCTTACACCTTGTATAGTACGTGCTGAAACTAAATCCAATTAGAAATTTCATATCAATAAATTTGAAATCTTAGTCAAGAAGGAGATTTAACAAAAACTATTTTTACAATATTGTATATTTTGTACAGTTGTGTATTCGTTGGTCGATAGAGACTGACCTTATTAATAAGGCAAACGGTTATTTTTATGTACAGTATATTCTTGTCTACTTAATTATAAGTTGCGTAAAAGACTTACACATTTGCCACTTAATGTTGACTATTATGACACCACTGTAAAAAAAATGTTTACTGAATATACACGATTTCGTAAAAAGTTAATATTCTAGTAAAGGGTTTTTTATTTTGGTTTCGAATGACTGCTTACGGAGTCGAAAAGTTGTCGAAGATACTTAGATCTGAAAAATGAAATGTTTAATTAAATATTTTTTTGTTTATTATTTGAAATGGTGAAGCGGTCCCCTTTTATGGTTTGCTTGTTCGAATAAGATAAATTTTAGTCTTATTTATTATGTTATTTCAACTAATACCTACTTACTTTAAGTACTTACCGGAGTTTTATATATTTAAGCTTCAGAGACAGTAATTAATATTATGGTTCAGGACTTAGGGAAATGTTTTATTTTTATAATATTACGTGTCGTTTATGCCATAACATGTTTTTCTACATATAACCAAAGAAAAGTATTAAATGAACACAGATTTATCAAGCCACTACAGTATAACTTTCAAACGTTACGTGACCTTATTTAACTAAATCTTAATCTTTTAATTATCACTTACACCTTTTTGTCTTGTATAGAAATGTTTTATGTGAAGTTTTCAAGCAAGGATAATTTTCGGTTAAGGTACTGGGTTAAGCAACCGATAAAATATCGGTACCGGTATAAGTTTTAAAGAAAGAAAAAGTTATGATATTGGTTATGGTACCGGTAGAAAACCGTTTAGGTACCTTAAAAAATAACAGTACCGTAAACGATGCAAACAGAAATTTCGATACCGAAACCTTATGATATCGCAATATTTCGGTATGACATCATACCCTTTACCGTTTTAACCGAAATAATTTATATACAATCCCTGGTTTCAAGTAGACCTTAGGTACACGGCCTAATACGATTGTTTTAAGATCTTACTGCTTCCTTTCTTAGAATTTTCTTTCATATATGTTTATATATATTGTATGTGGCCGCTTGCCAAGGCATTTGTTGTAACTACACCATTTTCGCCTCGCCAGTGTCGGACGAAAATACGTTGATTAAAAAAAATATTGGAAACGACTTAATCTGTAAATAATTTATTAACATACGTTTATTGAAACAAGCATTATTTTTAAAGAGATTAGTATTTGTCAAGCAATATTATTAAATATTAATAAAATAACTGTAGTAGCCATAGTTGTTAAATGTTTGTCAATATGCAGTAAATTATTGTTATATTTTTTTCAAGATATAAAGAACTTACTTTGTATATCAAATGTGTTTCTATTTTTAATAAGATAACTTTATCCTCAAGCATACAAAGTATGCGTGCAATAACTAAGGGCGGGTTTAGTTACTTTAGTAATATAAAATATAAACAAAACATTTTTCTTACTTGGCCGTAATTTGATTGAAATGCGCAGGTAATAATATAAGTTCAAAAATATTTCTATTGTCGCCTTTACCACGAAAAAATAAAAAAATATATGTTTCAGACAATACATTATACAATTCTTTTTTTCTTTCTAATAAAAACGTTGTAAAAAAAATACTACTTAAAAAAAATAGTTTTAAGTTACCGATACCACAGACAGAATGTAAGTATAATATATACTACATACTATTGGTTATTCTGTGATGTAAGACTATTTATTCGATACTAGACCAACACTTAGCTATGGCACGCATTTATATACGTACGTAGGAAACATTAATTAAAAACAAAAAACTACTCAGACATGAGACAGCACGTGCGTCACACAGCGCTTCTCTTGTATTTTACCAAATCAAGCGACACAGCGATGGTCCTTAATGGATCAACTGTATGTGGGAGATAGATGACATGAATATAACGTGCCTAAAACTAATTGGTGTAGTTTTGGAAACAACCCTTGGGTACCAGTACGTAATTTTTTTTTCAAATTTTTGGGATTCATTCTATTTTTTATTTTGTCTCAGGATTGTTGTCCGATTTTATGTTTTTTTCTTTTTTTTGCCTTGGACAGTTTTGTGATTTTCTATAAAAGGAGAAAAATTATTACTATAATTCTTCATGAAATAATGTATTTATTTAAACACTATACAAGTTTAACCACATTTAATATCAATTTACAAATAAGGGTTTGATGACAGCTAGAGAGGAATGCGTTCTTCATAATTTTGATACTTATACTAAAGAAATAATAATAAAAAAATACCAATAAGGTAAGTATTAGAAAGCCCTGGGTGAAATATTTATTTAAAATATATTTTTTTATGATTGTTTCTTCTGGACGATTATTTGCCTCGAATCTGACAATACACTTATTTAGCTTATTCTTGTCTCTTTCGTTAAATAAGGTAAAGAAACGAGACGGAACATCAGCCGTCATTTGTTTTCAAAATGTCATGTTTGTACGCATACCGACCGATAAGTACCACTGTGTATGTGTACCTATTCTAATTTCTCTTTATTTTACGAATCAAACTTCACAAAGGGGCGAAAGATTGAAATGATATTTTCTCTTTTCTTATTAGTTCTAATCTAAAAGAATAAATTAGCTTAATAAATGTTCTGTCTGAATCGGGATTAGTATCTCCACAATTAATGTAATAAGTAATTAATAACCGACGGATCGATCATAGGTCTCAAGTTTGATTCTTGACCTGGATCCGATAACTTATGGTAATAATAATACAGGGTGAAATTATATTAGTGACCGCTACTGAAAACTCAAGACGGGCTGGTGATAAGGAACAACTTTTCCCAAGGAACATAGGTCAATATAAGAAAAATAAAATACCTCCAATACATAGTATTTTCTTGAGTTTGCACAACTATTACTCATCACAATAAAACAATTTTAAACGGATTTAAGTTGTGTTTATTTTGGAATTGTAAAATCGAAAATAAACACAACTTAAATCCGTTTAAAATTGTTTTATTGTGACCTCCAATACATAATGGCCGATCAGCTGATATGAGTTACTATGGAAACTCGAAATATGTTTTGTAATATTTCAATATCTTCATTGGTGAAAGATGTTCCTTATCACTAGCCCCTCGAGATTTTGATATCGGTCACTAGTAAAATTTCAACCTATCTAGAGGTATACAGGTTGTTAGGAAAAGTACTGCGTTCCTTTCAAGGAATGAACCAGCTCAGCCAGCCCATGAAACTGAAAAACGCAGTACTTTTCCTAACACCCTGTATACTTAGTAATTGCCAACCTGCAATAGCAAAGCAAATAGTGAAATAACTCAAGAAACTGATCAACTTTCCCAATAATAAAAAAAAACGTATTTCGTAGTATCCTACTATACTAAAACTGTTATCTGATTGCAATTATTGTATGGCAATAATTTTATTTTTCATAAACTATTGTTTACCCTGGGAAAGTTGTTCAGTTTAATGCGTAATTTTATACCGTTATATATCTATTCCTGTCGTGGGCCGCATCCTGCATTTCTAAGGTTTAATAACACGTCACAGTTTTTTCTTATTTTATATTCATACAACTCATTATTTAAATTATTTTATAAACGTGGGTTTATAACATTTCAAGCCATGGAAGTCGGGTTTTCTCACAATTACGATATGATATAAAACATTTTCTTATCAATAAATAAGGGCCGGCACACAACTAAAGCAATGTGGTGCATGCTGTTTTCAGTTGCAAATAGAAAATATCAACTTAATTAAATTTAGGTAGTGCGACTGCCTGCGACGCAAAGGTACCGCGTTCGATTCTCGGTGGGGCACTCACAAAGTTGGTATTTATCACTTTGTGAATTTGTTCCCAGTCTGGCTGATCCACCTGGTTATCCGAAAAGAATGATAATCGTTACACAACCATGTCAGAGGTCTACTACTAGTAGTAGGCGGTTGAAGCTGTCTGACACCAGGGTTCATCGGGTGTCTAGACTCGGAAGCACATACACAAAAAACAAATCATTTACAATTTGCTGCTGAAAACAGCTTGCGTAAATAAGCGTTAGATTTGAGCCGGCGAATGAAGGAGAACGCACACTATAATAGAAGAATGCGTTCATCTTTACATTTAAGAATACTGCTTGGCTGCCATCTCAAGTTTACCGCGAATTTATATAATCCGCAAAAAGAGACAAAATACTCGATCAAGATGGCAGCCCAACGCGGCATTTAATTAAGAACTCTACTTATGGTGGGTCGTTTACATACTAAAGTTAAATGGACTTAAGGGAGACAAAAGTATAATAAAAAAAGCCCCGAGTTGACATAACATCTTCGCAAATAATAAAAGTAATTTCTTAACACTAAGTTTATTTTTGTTAAAACCGATTCGCCGCTTTACGCCAATAGATGGAGCTACTGCTGCAAAAATGAATTTGATTTTATTATGGACGAAATACTCCTTATCTTTCAACCAAAAGTAGTTTAGCGCCAAATTTACTTGGGCTTTTCCTTCATCATTTCGCATAAGCATTTGTTAAAAAATAGATCTTCATCGCATGTGTAAATCCATTGAATTTCAGTTTTTCGTTTGTATGTAAAATGACCAACCTTAGGTAAAGTTCTTATTTAATTTACTACCGAAAACGGCACGCGTGAAATTGCGCTAAATTTACGCCGGCCCTTACAGCATATTTCTAATATACTTATAGAGATCATCGGTGGGAGAAAGATGAGATTCGTAACATAATAAATTAAAGATCACAGATACAGATAATACAAAAGGAAAGAAGCCAAGCGGTGTGCGTCGTAAGGCTCGAATTATATACGTCCGCCGACCGCAGCAAGTTTACAAGAGAATACATTAATGCAGCAAATTATATGCGGCCGCTTACCATTTACTCGTAAACTTATAAACGCACACTTGAGCTGAGAAATCGTGCACGGATGTCACACTTTATACTACTCGAATGTGTTAATGTCTACATGGGTATGCATTAATTTATTAGGGTATGTGTCATGGATCAAATTGTGACGTGTGATACGAGCACGATCAGTAGCAGACTTTCGCATGCGGAAATTTTAAAAAAAGAGCTTCTGGTCACCGGGCGAATATAATTCGATTCTAATGGTGCGTTACCACCAAGCAGAGCATGCATAAAATATGCGCTTATGACGCCGCCGGAGTAATTTATTTTCTTAATTAAGTGTCATAAATTCATACTTATATTGATAACATCACGCCCTGTCAGAGCGTTAACAGCCGTAAAATCGGTCATTTACCTACGCCACGTCTGATAAATGTTCGTTTCAATAAAACTTTTATTTTATTTTTATACACTGTGTTAGGATATGACTGTTCACATGTTCGGGGCGTGTTTCTGAAACAATTGACTGAAACTGAAAAAAAAAAATCTAAGTACAATTTCTTAGAAATATTAAAAAATATCTACGGTCTTCCCATACAATTTTTGTTGCTGCTAGAGTGATTTTGTATGGGAGAATCAAATAACTCTTCTCTTAAAATTTTCTAAAGTTATACTGATAAATGCTGTCGTTCGTACAGTAATTTCCCTAACACATTGTATTGTGTATTAATAACAAAAAAATTTCAGACGTGGCGTAACGATAGTTTTTGTTGTGCTATGATTTTATACCTGTATTAACTTAATTAAGGTAATATAAAATCATCACAAATAAAGCAAGTGTATTTTGTAATGGTGTAAAAACTATTTATATATCTAGATCCTTGATGACATTACAAGGGTAATACAGGGTGTAAGGGACGATGTGCCGAAAACTTTGCAGGTGTGATCAGACCATGAAACTGAACAACTTTTACTTTGGGAGCCTATGCCGGGATTTTTTTTTTGTGTTTCAGTAGAAAGTCAGTCAGCTGATCGAGAATTTTGTATGGAATGTCGAAATTATCTCATTTACCTACATAGCCTCCATAGAAAGAGTTGTTCAGTGTCATTATCTGATCATGCCTGCAAAGTTTTCGGCACACCGTCCCTTACACCCTGTATACTTTGCAATACTCTTGTATTTCGGATATTCACACATATCATTTGGGAAATCAAGTCGACGGACGACCCGAAACATTCTTTAAGTCCTTAGAAATGGAGCCAATTGATTTCATCATGTTTCGTTCATATTTTGACAATAGTATCGTATTTCAGATAGGTTTGTGTAACATATTGTGCTCTAGAATCCTCTAGGAGGTTCTAGAATGGAGCCGCGTCGTCCAATGTATGGAGCCAGTTGAATATCATCATGTTTCGTTCATATTTGGACAATGGTATCGTATTTCTTAAATAACAGTTTTCTAGAATGCTCTAGAAGGTTCTAGAATGGAGCCGCGTCGTCCAATGTATGGAGCCAGTTGAATATCATCATGTTTCGTTCATATTTGGACAATGGTATCGTATTTCTTATATAACAAACGGTGCTCTAGAATGCTCTAGAAGGTTCTAGAATGGAGCCGCGTCGTCTAATGTATGGAGCCAGTTGAATATCATCATGTTTCGTTCATATTTGGACAATGGCCGCCCTCGCTCGCGCTCCAAGTCTGCTGCCGTTAGCGCTAAATGGGCCGCCTCTGTAAAAGAATAATGCATTGTTAGAAAAATAATGAAAAGCAAAGTTTTTTGGCAATTGTTAATATAATGTTGTGTTAGAAAAATACACATACACACATCACGCCTATAATCCCTTGCGGGGTAAGCAGAGCGTAAACAGCCGCAAAAAACGGCCATTTACACCACTTCCGACAAATGTTTGAGGGTAATTTGGAATATTGTGTATCGCTATAGTGACAGGTTGTCAGCCCATCGCCTAAAATTGCAATACACACCCTCGAGTCCCTTAGTCGCCTCTTACGGCTCCCACGGGAAAGATATGGGGTGATGATATTCTAAGCCGGCATCACACGGTTAGAAAAATAAGAAAGAGTTTTTGCAATTATTAGCTGGAAACACAAAAACACCTATACCAGTGTGTAATGTCGTTAGGCTCTAATTGTTATATATTCAGCCGCTAGACGCGGTTGAAAATGCAGCGGATGAATATAATTCAAGAAGAATGTCAATAAGCAAAATTTACAGAACGTCTCTTCTTATGAAAAACATCACTATAAAAAAGGGATATTCCATTATACATATCAAACGAGTAGGTTCCTGTTGCGCTATTTAAACTGTTCAAATTCATTGGTAAAATCTCTAAACCTACAAAGAGTAACATTATATTATTGAATACCCAATTTCAAAACACTTCCCGTGTTAGGTATACTTTTTTTTTAAAATTGCAAAATTTTCAAGCGCAGGCAGGATTTGAACCAGCGACTTTCGCATTACTAGTGGCGACGCCTCTTCCATCTGGGCTACCGCAGCTCGTGCCTCGCCCGCCAATTTTGCAAGTGTATTTAATGCCAGTAACCCGTGGCACAGTTCCATCTACCGGGTCAGATTTGCAACTAATACCCGGCGACTAATTCTATCTTTACAGATTGAATGTAGTCTAAGCGATGAAAACTCATGGCAGCTAGTAATGCGAAAGTCGCAGGTTCAAATTCTGCCCGCGCACGAAAATCTTACAAGCTTTTAAACATAAAAAACATTATATTATATTTTGATTAAAAAACTTAAGTAGTGGACTTACCAGGGTGCACAAACTTGGTGTGCGTCTTGGTGGGCACCGCCAGCGACGTCGGCCCCGGCCCGGTCACCGCCACCGCCACCGCCGACACCGCCGCCGCCTGCATAGCATAGGCAGTGTAAAAACGAATTAAATTAAGTGCTGTGGGACGCTAGTTGCGAACCACGAGTGAGGGTTGAAGGAGTGGAAATGCTAGTTGCGTACCACGGATGTATGTCGAGGAAGTGGAGACACTAGTTGCGTACCACGAGTGAGGGTTGAAGGAGTGGAAATGCTAGTTGCGTACCACGAGTGGGTGTTGAGGAAGTGGAAATGCTAGTTGCGTACCACGAGTGGGTGTTGAGGAAGTGGAAACGCTAGTTGCGTACCACGAGTGGGTGTTGAGGAAGTGGAAACGCTAGTTGCGTACCACGAGTGGGTGTTGAGGAAGTGGAAATGCTAGTTGCGTACCACGAGTGGGTGTTGAGGAAGTGGAAACGCTAGTTGCGTACCACGAGTGGGTGTTGAGGAAGTGGAAACGCTAGTTGCGTACCACGAGTGGGTGTTGAGGAAGTGGAAATGCTAGTTGCGTACCACGAGTGGGTGTTGAGGAAGTGGAAACGCTAGTTGCGTACCACGGATGTATGTCGAGGAAGTGGAGACACTAGTTGCGTACCACGAGTGAGGAGGCGAAATAAGAGAAGGGTTTGGTTCGGGCTTGGGCAGTCGAATGCCAGTTTATTCAAGTTCTCATCGCTATTTATACAAAATGTGAACTTAATATAATAGTCAGTTGAGGGTGTACTGTTTACCATTTTTATGAGGATGCCCACAGGCTAGATTAATAGACAACTGTGGGTAGACCAAATATGAGGATTGTAGGGACACCCACAGTGCCAACGCGGACCGGCCACGCGCAGGCTAGATGCGGCAAAGTACAAGAGCAGCGCTGCGTGACGCGGACCACCAACACGCGGCGCGACCCGTTCGATCACGGCGACACCTCGCGGTATTATAGCTACTTAGGCACAATGCGTCTTCTAAATTCGGACGGCTAATAATGTTAAAACGCATCGGCCTAACGGACGGGTTAATGTTAAGACGCATCGGCCTAACGGACGGGTTAATGTTAAGACGCATCGGCCTAACGGACGGGTTAATGTTAAGACGCATCGGCCTAACGGACGGGTTAATGTTAAGACGCATCGGCCTAACGGACGGGTTAATGTTAAGACGCATCGGCTCACAGCTCGGCCCGCCCGCGCGTGCAGTCCGCTTAACTAAGCGTTGGCACATATATCATAGTGCGGCCGACAAATATAAACGGTGGAATTTCACTAGTGAGCGATAGCGAAATCTCAATACGGGCTGGTGATAAGGATCAACTTTCCGCAAGGAACATAGGTTGAAATATGTCAATTTTGAATGGGAGGTCTACATTTTTCTGTCATATTTCGACCTATATTCCTTGGCGAAAGTTGTTCCTTATCACCAGCACGGTCTGAGTTTTTACTATCAGTCACTGGTGAAATTTCACCCTATATATTCGCGACGGCGACATAGTCAATCACATGTTTACGAAAATTTAAGAAAATGTGTGCAACGAATTATTGACGTGACAACATCTTAAATAAGGTTGTGGCTCGGTGGCATGCACGGAAAAATATAACGCCCGCTCACGTCTGTTACAGTAAATCATGACCGAAAGAGAGGCACGCTGAATGCCGTCTCTCTCCCACTCAAGCATAATCAGTGCGCAGCATTCGAGAATTACGTTGTCACGTTCAAACTTCGCCCGTATACCGACTTTACAGGCAACCATTTTTTTTAGTCTGTTGACCATTTTCTTGGAAACTGGCAGCTAGCGGACAAATATAAATCGACCCTTAAAACGTATCACGGGGTTTAATAGGTGTAATATGCCCGTACATACAGGGTGTAAGGGACGGTGTACCGAAAACTTTGCAGACATGATCAGACCATAAAACTGAACAATTTTTACTATAAAGCCCATGTTGACAAACGATTTTTTCGAGTTTACATTGAGAGTCAGTCAGCTGATCGGGAATTTTGAATGGGAGGACGATTTTTTTTTCGTTTATCAACATAATATCCTCCATAGGAAAAGTTGTTCAGCTTCATGGTCTGATCATGCCCTTTATATTATGAACTCCTTACTTACGAGTCCCTTACACCCTTTATATTAAGAAATGAAATGTATTTAAATAAATGTATGTTATGTATAAATGTCTGAATAAAGGCTTAAGGCGAGTGTAGTCGTCAACGACCTCGACAGTTGCGCTACTTCACAAAAAAAAGTTTTCTCTTTATACAAACAATGTTTGAAAACTTGAAAAATTTTCGAGTGCGGGCAGGATTTGAACCTGCGACTTTCGCATTACTAGTGGCAAAATTATACAAACAATCTATCAGAATATCCGTTGCTCAAGTTTTTAGTATTATCCTTAAGGAAAATTAGAACCTGCAAATTCAATGCACTATTCACCGCAATTAAAGTTATAAATACATACACATATCACGCCTATAATCCCTTGCGGGGTAGGCAGAGCGTAAACGGCGCAAAAACGGACATTTACGCCACGTCTGACATATATTTGAGGGTCATTCGGAAAATTGTGTATCGCCATAGTGACAGGTTGTCAGCCCATCGCCTAAAATTGCAATACACACCCTCAAGTCCCTTAGTCGCCTCTTACGACTCCCACGGGAAAGAAATGGGGTGATGCTATTCTAAGCCGGCATCACACGGCAAGTTATAAATAAAGTACTTAAAAACGGCCACATTTGTTATTAATTGCCATAACTTTAATTACAGCGAATATTCTATTGAGCTTGCAGGTTCTAATTTGACGGATAATACCAAAAGCTTGGGCAACGGATATTCTGATAGATTGTTTGTATAAAGAGAAAATTATCATGTTGTGAAATAGCGCCAAAGTCGAGATCGTTCACGGGTACACTCGCCTTAAATTTTAATTAGCCAAATAGAAGTTACCTCTAGTTTATCGAGGTTGAACTCGGACTGGCTCATGCGCTCGAGCGCGCGATACGTCGTCACCAGCCGACGCTTTATGTAGTTCTGACGGACCTGGGGGAAAATACACGGTTACATAAAAGGCAAATCAGCGCTATTTCCTACTAGCCGTTTCTTGTATGAGCGACCTCACTGAAGCGACTGACCAGACTATAATGGTAGTTTATGCAATTGTCATATAATGGGGGTCCATAGAAAGCTAGTGTCTGTTTAGGCTACGCCTCGTGTGATAATAGATTGACACGAGCATTCTGATGCCTAATTATATGCAGTTGCGTACACAGTTTTATCTACACTCTCCAAGAAACTCAGAAATACACTTTTCAACCGTCGGCACCGGCGATTGCAAGGCCCGATACATGGTCAAATTCAATACGAGAACGTAATATGGCTTGATATGAATTTTTCAATATTCTATACTTCAGCAGTTGTTCAAATGTCGAGGCGACAACTGAACAACAACATATGCACAACAACTGGTCAACATCGGAAAACCAACAGAACAACATCTGAATAACAAGTGAACAACAACCGAACAATTACCGTAAAACAATATCCGACAGGTACGGCGAAAGATGGCGATTTAAAGTATTCGCATAAAACATTTCGTTTCATTTTTTCATTTTATCGAAAGGAGTGCCTTCTCATTAAGACATAACGCTGCAGGCAGGCTTTATGCAGGCAAAATGCATAAAGTAGGTCAACTGTTTGCGAGTATTTATGATCCGAACATTATGAGACGAGTGTAGATAAAAAGTTTAAAAAAAATCCTTGAAATACCGCAAACATGTGTCCTTTATTCATAAGTTCAGCTGATGCTACTTTGATGACAATTTAGGCTCGATTTATACTTCATACTTAAACTTCGTCATAATAAAATTGTGCGTAGGGTTCAGTCAGTGGCGTATTGATCTATGATAATAATAATAAAAATAAAAACTTGTCATGAGAGCTCACTAATTAAGTAGGATTGATTAAAGACTGAACTTTTCAGCTTAAATATTCAAGAAAATTTTACCAATAAATTCACACGAGCAGTAATCGAATCCACGACTATCGGCGTACCTTCTTGTTATCCCCGGGCACCGGTCTAGCTGCAATAGTCACGCTGGCGGGGTGCGCGCGCTGCGGGGAAGGCAGTTGTGAGCCGCCCACTGCCACCCAGGTGCTGCAGGATCTCGACGCTGCGTTTAGAGTGAGGGCTTCCAAAGCCGCGCAGAGTCCCACTTCTGATGTCGCGCTGGAAGAAAAAATCTTTTACAGTAAAAATATAGAATAAACTATGCTGCTATATCATTAAAAACAAAGAAAATACATTAGATTCTTTCAATAACATTAGTTGGAACTAGGCTTGCCAGGTACTCATACCGAAAAGCCGGACAGAGCTGTGAGTTTGGCCTAACATTTGGGTTAAAAAGCCGGACATCCTGCATATTCGACAATTTTAAATATTCGTGTAAAAAATCATTTTTTTTTGCCTAACATTTTGGTAAAAAAGCCGGACATCTTGCACGCTTGCATATTCGGGGATTTTTTGGTGTTAATGTAGATAATTAGTGAAAACCAAGCTTTTTGATAATTTGCAATGAAACTGGTGCCAAATTAGTCTAAAAGTACTTTATTATTAATCAGTCTCAATATCACATTCTTTTCTTAATTCAAATTAAATTCAACATCAGTCTAAATTATGTGTCATAAAAATTCTTAATTTAAAACAAAACAAAACTTATTCTCTGAATAATCACAGCGCGGCGCCGGCTTCTTTCATTCGCGAATTCGGTCTCGAGGCGCGCGAATTTCAAAATCTAAAAAGCCTCACAAAAGCCGGACAGGCCGGACGCCGCTTATTTTTGCCGGACAGGCAATCAAAAACTACGACTACGTCCGATTTGGGATCAATAAAAAACCAAAGGTTCCTCCTACAGATCGCTATTGTCGCGCGTTTAAAGAAAATTCGCTGCCAAAAGATGTAGTCTCAGCCCCAAACATCAATAAGAACAGACTAGATGAACATAAAAAACAAATAAAGATTAAAGACATGAAAACTTATAATAAGTAACTGGATACAGGCATTATCAGTTGCACATCGACTGCCTGCCTGCTCATAGATAATAATAATAAAAAATAATTCTGAATAAACTTGCGCCAGCCGGTGGACGATTACATACAACTTACTTTCTGAACGGTCGATCGAGCTCGGCGCCGTGCATGGCGTCGCCGGCGCTGAAGGAGCGGCGGAGCCCCAACTGCGCGCACAGGGCTGCGCACCCGGCCAGCACGCCGCGCCACCCGTCCGACCCCGCCACGCTCACCGGCAGAGACTCCAGCGGCACCGACATCGGCCTCCTGAGGGATATCATAATCATCCTACTTCTATACGAGATAACATATAAACCAATTTAAGAAGGGTTAATATGAACGTACAAAAACATTGCGGACTCTACTGTTCTATCATTCTTACAAATTATATATCATGCCTATATCCCTTGCAGTGTAGGCAGAGTGTAAAAGGCCGTAAAAAAACGAACATAAAGCCACGTCTATTGAACATAAAGCCATGTAAAATTAATACATACTATATACATATATCACGCCTATATCCCTTGCGGGGTAGGCAGAGCATAAACGGCCGTAAAAAACGAAAATAAAGTTACGTTTGACAACATTTGATACAAGAAATCGCGTATTGCCATGTGATAGGTTGTCAGCCCATCGCCTAATACACATGCAACACTCAAGTCCCTTAGTCGTCTCTTACGAATCCCATGGAAAAGAAATGGGGTGATGCTTGGTATTCTAAGCCTGCATCACATGGCACGGCACGGCACTACAAACAAACAAAAATTGCTACAGATAAAAAAGTAATTCATCTATAGCATTTTTTTTATAGAAAATTATTGAAGGTATGGTCTGACACGGGTAATTTTGTATGAATGGTAGTATTTCTTATTTGTATTTCAATTAACCTGAGGGTTTTGCTGTCTGGATTGGGGCTGGCAACACGGAGGTTTGGGTCCGGTCCTTGCCCGGCCTGCAAACAAACACACACAATCATTTTATATTTTAATGTAAAATAATTAACAATCACACTATCCCTACAAACCAATTATAGGCTAGATTCCTGCTAAAGTGCATAATAACAGTAAAATACACACATTTCAAATATAAGTTACTTTCAACAGTTTTAACTATTTCTTTTTAATGGAATGTTTTGCACCATAGCATTTTTTTTTAAATGACATCACAAGACAAAAATTTGGTATCAAATAAGAAAAAAAATATACCTTCTCACCAATTTGTACCTACATTTCCTTCTATTTTTGCTGTGTGATGCCGGCTTAGAATAGCATTACTCCATTTCTTTCCCTTGGGGGTCATAAGAGGCCACTTAGGACTCGAGGGTATGTTTTGCAATTTTAGGCGATGGTCTGACAACCTGTCACTATGGCGATACACAATTTTCCGAATGGCCCTCAAATATTTGTCTGACGTTGCGTAATGTCTGTTTTGCGGCCGTTTACGCTCTGCCTTCCCCGCAAGGGATTATAGGTGTGAAATGTGTATGGATGTATTTCCTTCTACTTTTGAAACAGCTACATGTTACTTTCTATGCTGATGTAGTATAAAATCTTAACCTTGCAAGCCAGCAGCCGCAGAACCTTAGCATCGGAAGCAGCTGATGACACACTGAATAATGAGAGGTCTGTGGTGACACTCTCGTGGGAGGGAGAGCGGGCGACACCGGTGCCCATGCTCCCCCCTCCGCCGCCGCCCCCGCGAGCCCCCTCGGGGGTGCACATCTCCACTGAAAAAAATTACTTAATTCTAAGTATATTTCAGGAATACCTAAACTGTTTATTTTGACACAATGGAGTCTTCATTCGGTGGTTAGTATTTCGCCCTGGAAGCAGTAAGATATAAGCAAATAAGAAAACAATTCTCCATGTACGCAAATCAGATCAAAAAATAATCGTAATTCAAAGACCAAAAATATTATTTCATTTAATTGCTGTGACTCCTCACATCATGGAATAGAACTGCATTAAGGGTGCATTAATGGGGGCTTCTTATGCTATTGTCACATTCTCGCTAATTTTGCCGGAATACTTCCGTGGAAGTATAATTGGGAGTGAGTGTTCACACTGCCATCATACTCTTCTCGCAAAATATGAGTGAGTGAGATAGTAATACATTCTACTCGAGCTGTGCTGCTGTTTCTTTGACTTGCACAACCAAAAAGCTAACACTCGATGAGCACAGGAAGTAGCAGCAGCATGAGTAGCAGAGCGAGTAATCTGTTTTCATGCTTGCCCTGCCAACCTTCCTTACTATTTCTTGACCATAGCTCCCTAAATAAAATGTGTTATCTAAGAAGGGGCAAAAAAGATAAATAAAAGTCTAGTTGTAAAAGTGGGGTATCATATGAAAGGCCTAGATGTGCATGTCACGGAACCCTCGGGTGGCGAGACCAACTCGCACTTGGCCGGTTTCTTTCACTGTAAAGTGCAGGCAAGCAGAGTAGGTACAATTCTAGAGAAGATAGAACTGAGTAGGTATGTAATTCAGGGCGGCGGTGACTCTCACGCCTTAGAGAAAACCATTAGTTATGTAAACCAAATTTAAAAAATTAAATACATAATGTGTTTGAGAATTATATTTGCATGCGAATAGCAATCGACATGCATCAAGCACGAATTCGCATTGTAAACAAAAATATTGTTACCGTTTATTGTGGGATCCACGATGAATTATTACGATTATACGTTATTAATAAATGCTTCTCGGCTATCTAATTTCAATAAATTCGCCGTACATTTAATTTTTACTGTAATAAGAGTGTAATGGAATAAGTAAATACGCAAATTTTGACAGCCGTGAATATTTTTTCAGAGTCAAAAGCTGCTCTGAAAAATTTGGTAAAAGTATGTACACTCGTTAATAGATGGCGCTGTAAGATAAACACACCAAATACGTGACATCCACGCTTTCGGTGTGATCTAGCCTTTAAACCTAGCTTTAAACAAAACTTTATATTGGCGCCATCTATTGCCGAGTAGAAGAACTTTTATCACAAAAAAATAGTTTGGTTACGTTAAGGGTTTGCAACACTAAATTAATGTCAAATGAAAAAGAAATAGTAGGGCAAGGAGGTAGATTTGGGAGGTAGAGTGAAAGAAAACAATTCAGTATTTTCATTATTTTTCTGATTTTTATGGCTTTCTGTACGAAAACTGAATGCTGAAGTATAGAAATGTCTTCTACAAAGCAAAAGGGACCCCTAATAGACCCTGCACTATGCCGCTGTTGTCGCAATATTAAGAAATGCCGTCTGATAAACGCAGAATATGAATGGTCAGGAAATAAAGAAATTTACACGGATATGTTTATGGACTGCTTTGGCTTATTGGTGAGTATTTACTGTAATATTTGTGCGGAAAACTATACAAGTAACATCATTGCATTATACAACCCGGTGTCATGTTCTATAATAAGTGGAGAATGGGGTACATCTTATTAGTAAACATTAAAACTAAAGTTATTTTAACACTGAATAAACAATATTGTAGAAAAGAGGTATAACTGCTCATGATTTTCTCAAAGACTTCGTGGCTTTGCATAGTGACTTTCCCATTTGGGGATTTTCGGTGAGCTAAGGTTACAGGATTGAATACAAAAACAGTTGCGATAATTGATCATTTGTCTTATTATTGATAATAAATAATTTGTGTAGTTCATTTATGTATTATAATATATTGTATAGGTATATATAGTTATATATGTGTATTTTTATGTCTTATATTTATTTGGTTTGTGTTTTGATCATGATAAAATTATAAGTAAACTGTTATATGTGCATGTTTTATCCATTTATCCTCAATCTACTCACAATCAAGAAATTTCTTTAGAAATAAGCAGTACCTGTTGTACCATTTTTCCGTATGTTCTGTGTTTTTGTATTTTCTTGTGTACAATAAATTGTTAAATAAATAAATATAAAATTATTATTCCAGCTATGCAACCTAGACGGTAAAAAAGAGGAGTTGGGTATATGTGCAACTTGTGTGGTGCGGTTGCGGGATGCGGTCGCTTTCCGGACCCAAGTGCTGCGTTGTGAACAGGCCTTCCTTGATGCCAAACTTGAGAGTGAGAATAACCAGAATTGATAATGAATTATTTCGAATATTTTTTAATTTTGTTTGCCACATTGATATTCAAAAATAATTTAAATGAAACTTTACATTGATTTGTACTCTTAAGATTTTGCAATTCATTTTCATGATAATGACTTAATGACATATTGAAATGTTACACCTTCATTCCATTTTAAGCCATGTACTAAAGAACATTAAAGATTAAAGATTATTGGTTAACTTAGATATTTTTGTTTGTGAAGGAAATAATATTTCAGATGTAAACCCTTGTTTCTCTTACACCATGTCTGCCAAACATTTGCGGGACATTCAAAAAATGTTGTGTTATACTATAGTGACAGGTTGTCAGCCCTTCGCCTAAAATTCCAACACACATGTAACCCTCGCGTCCCTTAGTCGACTCTTACGAGAGAGAATTCGGACGATGCTATTCTAAGCCAGTTCCTTACCTCCTGCATTTTAGCATGTTACGAATATTTCCAGGAAAGATGGAAGTGGAGGTGTTGGTAAAAGCGGAGCCCTGCGCCAGCGACGAGGGGGGGGCGGGGGATCGCGATGACGTCACCGACTTCGCTGAACCACTCACAGGTAACTGACTTTTCACACCAATGTATTTTATTTTAATTTTAATGGCTTTACATCTCCATTCAAAACGTGTTGAGTATTTAATAGACATTAAAACCTCAAACCACTAAATCTTCATGAGACGCCCTCTAGTGGCAAAAGAAGTAAAAACGTGAGTCTCGCCTCTAAGCCCATGCATGGCGCATCGCGCATTAAAATATAAAATAATACTATCGTCGCGTGTGCAAATCTTACAAACTGAAGTGTTGTGTTGTAAACTTGTGAATATTCGTGAGCTCCGGTATTATTGGAGTTCATCCTACAAATACTTGTGAGTACTTTTAAACCAGCCCCATCTAAACGGAACAATACGTATTTCGCCAATGACCGTAAACTTAAGGCAAGTGTAGCCGTCAACGACCTCGACGGTGGCGCCACTTCACAAAAAATTGTTTTCTCTTTATACAAACAATCTATCAGAATACCCGTTGCCTAAGTTTTTAGTATCATCCATAAGTAAAATTTGAAACTACAAACTCAATGAAAAATTCGCTGCAATTAAAGTTATGGAAAAAAGTACCTTAAAACTGCCAGTTTTGGTATTAATTGCTATAGCTTTAATTAAGGCAAATATTTCATTGAGTTTGCAGGTTCTTATTTTACTTAAGATAAATACTATAAACTTGGGAAACGAATATTCTGATAGATTGTTTGTATAAAGAGTTTTTTTTTTGTAAAGTGGCGCCACTGTCGAAGTCTTTTACGGGTACACTCGCCTTAAAATTGTTTTATTGGTATTAACTTAGTTCTCATCATTTACAGAACCGGCGCCAAAATCAGAAACGGAAACGGAAGCAGACCTAAAACCGGAAGTAGCGGAAAAACCTCGTTCCGCCGCGGAACGCACGCGGAGTAAAGTCAAGCTGAAGAGGAAAGGAAAGAGAGTTCTTATAGAGCGGGCGCACGAACTCGCCACAAAACTCGACAACATGTTGCAACAAGGTCAGTCTCTTTTTTTTTATTAAGTATGTGTTTAATTTAGCGTTGCTATGCTGGGGTAAGTTAGGTATTAGTGACGGTCTATGAATGCGGCGCGGTGCTCGATCGCACGCGTCGCTCTGGGCGTGTGTTGTCCCTTTCTCACTCGCAGGGCGAGACTGGCGACGTGCGCGCAGACCGCCTGACGGCGCCAACCGGTGGTTTCGGCGCCGCACTACCCAGTCACTCAAAACCGTTCGGACGAGAACGTATTGTGTTTTGTACGGATTTCCCGCCACGCGTTTTGTGATGCCGCGTGTAATGGACGATTCAATTTGAGATCGCGCGTGTTGATGCATCGTATTATTGCGGTTCTCCTGGGTTATACTAGAATACCAGGCTTAGTGATTGTTGGATGTCTCGACGTCTTCCACGTGAGCGTCGCATTGAATAGGCATCAAGTGGCCATATCGGCTCGCGTTTGTACGACCCAAATTCGGGTTGGGTCACGCGTAACAGAAGCTGTGAGTGGTTTGAAGTGAATAACGCGCCAAGGCTGTAGTGGAATGCTGGGTGTCGATATCTTTTCCACCCAGCCCTGTAAGTACCAACGGAATTCCTATTTGATCCATTCCCTGAACTTCCTTTCTCCGTTGGGTATTTATGCATTTGCGCCGGCACGTGACTGTAAGTGTTAAACCTGGTTGTTTAGTAGAAAACTGTTTATTCGTGTTAATGGTGTGTTCCCTTTAGTCATATTGGTTGTACCATATCATTGTGACTCCTTAGTACGAATTGCGGAATTCGTGGGGTGATATAATTTGGAGGTACTTACTTATAATCTAGTGCTTATACGTGTGACGTAACGCCAGATCGGCAGACGGTATTTACTACAGAATTGAGTTATGTAAGGGTCAGAACACATCATTTGCCAATTTCACTCAACTTAGTTAATTAAGTTAAATAGATTTAGGTTCACGTTTAATTCATAGTATGCGCTGCTATATTGTGCAGCGTATGCTATTTAGCGCTGCGTAACGCGGCCATTGTCTGCCTTCAGTTGAACTCCTGGTATTTTACTAGAAATTTACCTGTGTAAATCGCTTCCACTGCGGGAGTTTAGCTTGGAATTAGACAATTTTTGGTAGCAGAGCGTGGTTCAGAAAACCACTAGATTTAAGATTATTTTAGTATAAGATTTTTAATCTACCTACATAAAAAAAAAAAAAATATATTTATTGTGATTGTAGTGTGCCCTGTGTAGAATATCCTATCGGTAGGATCAGGGCCAATCAATTAGTGAATTGCTTGTTATTATCGTTGTGTTTACCCTGTGCGGATATCCTAACGGTAGGATCAGGGCCGATTGTCTATTATTGTTTTTTATTGTAAGGTTCGGTGTTACTTTGGGTTGGTACCATGGCTCCCACAATTACACAGCTTCAGGCAAAAATTAGAACGCACCTAATTTGGTTCGCGACTAAGCAAGCGATGGTCGGTCGCGGGGACCGAGAGGACGCACTCATCGCTTGTGCGCAACGGATTGACGAACGGGTCGCGGAGGTGTTGGATTGCCTCACTGGATGCGAGGAGTTATTTGATGGGACGCCTGATGAGGAGGTCAAACTTACGGTCCGGACGAATGTGACCCAGTGCATGGGGCAGGAGATCCAGCAGGCGGCTGCTGTGATCACCAGGCGTAGAGCTGGGGAGCCGGACCCACCCCATGGTCCGCGGGGACCGGGGGTGCAAGTGCCCCTGCCGGCTGTGGCGATTCCGGTCTTCCACGGGGACTACACGGATTGGACCCGATTCCAGGATCTGTTTGACAGTGTGATTCATAACCGCACTGACTTGCAGCCGGCATATAAAATGGCACAATTGATGGCCAAGCTGCAAGGTGAGCCCCATGAGCTGGTAAAGCATCTACCAGTCGATGATGCAAGTTACGAGACGGCTCGCGGTTTGCTGATCGAGAGATACAGCAACAAACGTCTCATGATTGACCAACTCCTGGAACAGTGGCTCACCGTGCCGACCATCACACGAGGGACGGACCTCAGGGCCAAGGTCCTCAACCCTGTCTGCGTTGCAGTGAACGCTCTTGAGAGACAGGGGATGCCGGTGTCAGGCTATGATTATATCCTGGTCCACACGTTGTTGCGCCGCCTGCCGAGCGACATGGCCGCTCGTTTTGAACATTCGCACGGAGGTAAGACATCTGATTACCTCCCGACCTTCGAGGAGCTCAAGTCCTTCCTCGAGGCCGAGTGCAGGCGGGTAGATGCCCAATTTGGAGAGTCGCCTCACGCGGAGTCTGCGGCCGCTCGCCGCCCGGAACGGCCGGGTGCACAGGCGCGAGACGGTAAGAGTAGGCCACCCAGGCGATACAATGTCGCTAATTTGGAATCGAGGTGTGCCTACTGCAGAGAGGCGGGGCATCAGGTGACTGCGTGTGAGGAGTTCGCTGCACAGCGGGTGCAGAAACGTCGTGGTGTGGTGCAGCAACGGCGTTGGTGCTTTAGGTGTATGGGGCCGCATCAGGTGCGAGAGTGCCCATCAAGCACCAACTGCAGGTACTGCCAGGGTGCCCACCATCAGCTCCTATGCATGAACCGCAGCGGAGATTACGGAGGCAGAGCTGACGCGGGTCAGCGGACGGAGTCTGCCCTACCTAGACGGGAGCAACGCCCCCCACCCCCTCCAAGGAGGAGTCCTCTTCCACCAGGGTTTCAGGGACGAGGCCAGGGACATCAGCAGGTGATGCCCCCTTCACCACGCGCGATACAGTCACCACCTCGGCAGCAGGTGCCGGAACAGGGTAGGTGGTCACAGGTCCAAGGTCAGGGGCACCCATCACAAGTACGTGATGCTACGGGCGGGTGCCAACACCAGGGCCAGTACATGCAGTACTCGGCGGGTCTGAACAACATGGTGAGTTCCCATGACCCACGCATGCCTCTCCCCTTGGCTGAGCACCCGCGGCTACAGGCGCATCCACGGCACGCGCGCCTGCCGCAGGGTTACTATAGGCTGCCAGCCATGGCGTACAGGACCAGAGGTCCCTATCAGCAGGAGTGGGACCCACTCGAAGGTGTACGGAGAGAGGGGACCCCCCCGCAGGACGCGGACACTCCGCGCTTAGGTTCCTGCTAGGTAATCGCCGCCTACACGCCAGCTTCGGCCCCCCGGCCAATTACGGTATTGTTGCCTACGGCAATGATTTGGGTATGGGGATACGGTGGCCGCAGCATACAGGTAAGAGCCTTGTTAGATACAGGGGCTCAGGGTTGTATTGTGTCTAGTAAGCTGGTGAGTAGGCTACGCTTAAATATAAGGCCCACAACGGATGGGGCTGTAGGTATTGGAGGTGTAGATGTGCCTGACGTTCGGGGTCAGGTGAACTTCGAGTTCACATTAGGTAATACAGGTACAGGGGTCAGCTATCATGCCTCAGCAGTGGTGCTGGATGAAGTGGTAGGGAAACTTCCTCAGGTTCGGTTACCGTCAACGGTACGAGGGTTAACCACAGGCTTAGAGTTAGCTGATCCTGAATTTGATACTCCTGGTACGGTGGACGTTCTCCTCGGGTCAGACGTCCTCGGGAGATTCTGGTGTGGCAGAAAACGGGTACTTCAGCAAACTGGTTTAGTGGCCGTTGATACCACAGGGGGGTATGTTATTTTTGGCCCAGTTTGGAGACCTCAGGACCTACCAGAGGGCGATACGGTTCTCTATGGTAGTGTGTTGTCGGAGGTGCTGCAGAGGTTTTGGGAGTCTGAGGAGCCACCCACAGCGGATAGACGGAAGCCAGAGGATGACGAGTGCGAGCTGTTCTATCAGTACAACACTGCACGAAGTTCGTCAGGTAGGTTTGTTACCAGGCTGCCATTTCTCCCAAACCGCCCCTCCTTAGGTAGTTCGCGACAGATCGCGGAACGGAGACTACTGGCTATGGAGAGAAAGATGAAGCGAGATGCAGCACTTCGGCAGAAGTATATCGAATTCATGAGGGAGTACCTAGAGTTAGGCCACATGTCGGTGTCCAGCATAGATTGGAGGTGTGTCGAGCATTACTATATACCACACCTGGCTGTTTTGAAGTCACCGGAGGCGAAGATACGGGTAGTGTTTGACGGTTCTGCTCCTACATCGAATGGTGTGTCTGTGAACCAGTGTCTGCACGCGGGTCCCAAGTTGAACCGGGACATTGTGGACATCCTCACAGATTTTCGGTTGCACCAAGTAGCGTTCGTCGCAGACGTCAAAATGATGTTTCGCTAAACAATTATACACCCGGATGACCGTCGGTACCAGCTGATTTTGTGGCGTGAGAGCCCTGACGAGCCGATGGTCACTTATGAGCTTAACACGGTAACGTATGGTCTGAAGCCAAGTCCGTTTTTGGCAGTACGCACGCTGCGAGAGTTGGCCGCACAGGAAAGGGTAAGATTCCCTCGAGCCGCAGCAGTACTGGATCGCGACGTCTACGTGGATGACATCTGCACGGGTGCAGATAGCGTGCAACAAGCACTGCTACTACGAGACGAGCTGATCGCGATCATGGAATCAGGAGGTTATGAGTTGCGGAAATGGCTGTCCAGCTGTCCAGAGCTCCTGGCCGGGTTGCCAGGTGAGTTCCAGCAGGACCCGCACCTTTTCGAGAACCCGGACAATCCAAATACGTTGAGCATCCTAGGGGTGCAATATAGGCCAACGCATGATGTCTTTACGTATCAGATCGAGCCAGACCTTTTGCAGAAGACTTGGACGAAGCGTTCGGTATTATCGACGATCGCCAGAACTTTCGATCCTAACGGGTGGATCGCACCGGTGACGTTCATGGCGAAGTGCTTCTTGCAAAGGTTGTGGATAGCAAACTTGGGTTGGGACGACCAGCTCTCCGGAGAGCTGTTGAATGATTGGACCAAGTTTGTGACCACCTTACCAGGGATCGTACGCATCGCCATACCTCGCAAGTTGCTCCCATCGGTGGGATGTAAGGCTACCCTACATGGGTTTTGTGATGCCTCGGAGCGAGGGTACGCGGCAGCTGTCTATTTGCGGACAGTCAGTTCAACGGGAACTGTAGACGTGCGTCTAGTTATGGCCAAGAGTAAGGTGGCTCCGGTTAGGACAAGATGGACCATTCCAAAGTTGGAATTGGCGGGAGCAGCGCTTCTCACGCGCTTGCTACATCATGTCGCTAGTAATCTACGCGGTACCATCAATTTGGATGAAACGGTGTACGCATGGACCGACAGTAGGATAGTTCTGTGCTGGTTACAGACGTCGGTACATACTCTTGAGGTTTTCGTGGCAAATCGGGTGTCACAGATTAAAGGATCGGAAACTCCGTTGGTATGGAGACACGTACCGGGAGAACAGAACCCAGCGGACTGCGCCTCACGGGGATGTAGGGCCCCTGATTTGGTAGGTCACTCACTGTGGTGGGGACCTCAGTGGCTGACTGAGTCACCTGAGAGATGGCCATACAATGAGTGCGGGTCGCCGCTTGGGCCACCTGATCGAGGTTTGCGAGTGAACGTAGGGCAGATCGTACCTAAGCCTAGTGCGGCTTTCTTGCTGGAACGATACAGCTCCCTCGACAAACTTCTAGGGGTGACAGGTTGGATCAAACGGTTCGTGAACAACTGTAGAAAACCTCAAGCAGAACGGAACTTGGCACCTGTCCTCTCGCCTGCGGAGCGGAATGCGGCTCTAAGTTTATTGGTTAGGGTCGTCCAGGCGGAACATTTTGAGGAAGAGGCCAGGCTGCTCAGGGATGGCCGTGGAAAGCTGAAGGGAGGTCTTGTGCGCCTCAACCCGTTCGTGGACGAGCATGGAATGCTCCGGGTTGGAGGAAGACTTCGGAACGCTAACCTGCCCTTTTCAGCACGGCATCCGCTGTTACTCCCAAAGAAGGGACCTTTGGTAGAACTTATAGTTAGGGATCGTCACCAGAAAAACTCGCATGCGGGCTGCAATGCACTTTTGGCTATTCTGCAGCGCGAGTTTTGGATCTTGTCTGGACGACGTACGGTACGGAGCATTGTGTTTCGGTGCTTGCCTTGCTATCGGTTGAAGGCAGCCACAATGCAACCTCAGATGGGAGACCTCCCACCGGACCGGGTGACGGAAGCCTGGACGTTTGCGGGTGTGGGAACGGACTTTGCGGGGGCTTTTATGGTAAAGGCATCACGCCTTCGCAACGCGAAGTCAATCAAGGCGTATTTGTGCGTGTTTGTGTGCCTAGCAACCAAGGCCGTCCACTTGGAACTCGTGGCCGACCTCACTACGGAGGCTTTCTTAGCAGCTTTAGATAGATTTGTGTCGCGAAGAGGGCGACCAGCGCTGATCAGGTCGGACTGTGGTACCAACTTTAAAGGCGCTGATCGATGTATGAAAGAAATTATAACGTTTTTATCGGAAAACGAGGAAGCTATCGGCACGAACCTCTCCCGTCAGGGCATTAACTGGGTGTTCGATCCACCAGGATGCCCCCACTGGGGTGGTATATTTGAAGCGGTTGTAAAGTCCGCTAAGACGCATTTGATGCGCGTTATAGGTTTAACGATATTAACCTTTGAGGAGCTAGCGACCGTGTTTTGTAAAATTGAGGCCGTTCTCAATTCACGTCCTTTGTGTCCGCTTAGCTCAGATCCGAATGATCTGGAGGCCCTGACACCAGGGCATTTCTTAATTGGCCGACCACTTAACGCCTTGCCAGAGTACCCCTACACAGAGGTCAGTAGCAATCGTTTGACGCGTTATGAGTTGCTGCAGCAAATGTCTCAGAATTTTTGGAAGCGATGGTCGCTTGAGTATTTGCACATTCTGCAGCAACGCCTTAAGTGGACGGACAGAACTGAACCCCCTCGCATCGGAGATCTCGTTCTGGTTAAGGATGCCAACCTGCCGCCACTGCGATGGCGCAGAGGGCGCATTCTCAACTTGTTCCCAGGTAGTGATGGCACTCCTCGAGTCGCGACAGTTCAGGTAGGGGATTCAGTTCTTAAGCGAGCAATAGCAACGCTATCTCGTCTCCCCAGTAGTGAATAGGCCTAAGGGATTCGGCCTAGGGCGGGTGAATGTTTAATTTAGCGTTGCTATGCTGGGGTAAGTTAGGTATTAGTGACGGTCTATGAATGCGGCGCGGTGCTCGATCGCACGCGTCGCTCTGGGCGTGTGTTGTCCCTTTCTCACTCGCAGGGCGAGACTGGCGACGTGCGCGCAGACCGCCTGACGGCGCCAACCGGTGGTTTCGGCGCCGCACTACCCAGTCACTCAAAACCGTTCGGACGAGAACGTATTGTGTTTTGTACGGATTTCCCGCCACGCGTTTTGTGATGCCGCGTGTAATGGACGATTCAATTTGAGATCGCGCGTGTTGATGCATCGTATTATTGCGGTTCTCCTGGGTTATACTAGAATACCAGGCTTAGTGATTGTTGGATGTCTCGACGTCTTCCACGTGAGCGTCGCATTGAATAGGCATCAAGTGGCCATATCGGCTCGCGTTTGTACGACCCAAATTCGGGTTGGGTCACGCGTAATGACTGATATCAAAGTGGAATACGAACAGAAGCTGTGAGTGGTTTGAAGTGAATAACGCGCCAAGGCTGTAGTGGAATGCTGGGTGTCGATATCTTTTCCACCCAGCCCTGTAAGTACCAACGGAATTCCTATTTGATCCATTCCCTGAACTTCCTTTCTCCGTTGGGTATTTATGCATTTGCGCCGGCACGTGACTGTAAGTGTTAAACCTGGTTGTTTAGTAGAAAACTGTTTATTCGTGTTAATGGTGTGTTCCCTTTAGTCATATTGGTTGTACCATATCATTGTGACTCCTTAGTACGAATTGCGGAATTCGTGGGGTGATATAATTTGGAGGTACTTACTTATAATCTAGTGCTTATACGTGTGACGTAACGCCAGATCGGCAGACGGTATTTACTACAGAATTGAGTTATGTAAGGGTCAGAACACATCATTTGCCAATTTCACTCAACTTAGTTAATTAAGTTAAATAGATTTAGGTTCACGTTTAATTCATAGTATGCGCTGCTATATTGTGCAGCGTATGCTATTTAGCGCTGCGTAACGCGGCCATTGTCTGCCTTCAGTTGAACTCCTGGTATTTTACTAGAAATTTACCTGTGTAAATCGCTTCCACTGCGGGAGTTTAGCTTGGAATTATACAGTATGGGTTTGCTCTTGACTCTAGTCTAGGTCATAGGACAGAGACAGAGTCTAAGATGGAGCGAGCTCACCCAGAAGAAGCCTGTTCACTCTTACTTTGAAGAGATTAGGGTTGTATGCGTTTGGAAACACAGACGCAGGTAGTGAGTTCCACTCTTTAGCAGTGCGCATTATAAATGATGACTGTATTTATATGCTTTTTGTGCGCACAGTGCTATATTTTCGCATAAATAAGAATAAGTAATCGAAAAATGAACCTGGGACAGTGAAAAAACGATCCACCGCTCTACAAACTGTGCTGCCGGACTTTTGACTTCTGTGACAAAATTATCGATCTATTCATTTAAAAAATGTAGGTAGTTAAATTTTTAGATGAAGTTGCATGAAACATTATCTTGTAATAACTCACTAAAGTACTGCCGTTCCAATAAGTCGTATTTGATAGATTCGTGATAATTCAATTGCAGAGGGGTCCATTTTCCTTTGTTGACATCTTTTTTAGTATGGATATGACAGCTGTCAAATGCGACTTATTGGAACGGCGGTACTTTGGTCGTGGTAATAAGTTCGTGTAAAGTAATTTTTAATAATTTAAGTTTTCTCATTTCAGACACGAAACCGTTAAAAAAGCCTAAACAACAGAAAATTGTGAAAACCGAACCCGACCAACAGGACATGTTATACAGCAACGCGGTATTAATATGTATCAATTCTTACGTGTGTCCGTTTCAGAATAGAATATCAAATTACTACTGTTTCTATTGCAAAGATCAGTTCACAAATCCAGTGGAATTACGTGAACATACTCTCACACACGACCCGAAGAAAGATTTCGAGGCAATGATGGAAAACAAAAAGATTCCCAAAATCGATATAACGAGAATCGATTGTCGGTTATGTGACGAAAGAATCGATAATCTAGAAAGTTTAAAAAGTCATCTACGTAGCACACATAATTTAGTGATCTACCCAGTTAGTAATGAATTCCTCACTTTCAAACTATCTTTAGACAAAGTCGAATGCACTGAATGCGGCATAACTTTTCCATATTTCGACGCGTTAAAAAAACACATGATAGACCATTTCGGCACATTCATATGCGATCAATGTGGAGCGTGTTTCTTAGAGCAAAACTCATTGAGAACTCACATAAAATCGCACAGTCGGGTCGAGTCGTTTTTCCCGTGTGAAATATGTGGGAAAAATCTCAAGTCCAAATACAGTAGGTACTTACACATAGCTACAGTGCACGAGAAGAAGCCGACGGTTAATTGTTACAAATGCGAGGCAAGTTTTCTGAGTTACGCGCAAAGGAATCGACATTTGATAGAAGTGCACGGCGATAAAAGGACTTTCGCTTGCAAGCAGTGCGATAAAGTGTATAATAGGTATGTATCGTGTCTATTTGTATTTTCATACCTCTTAAGGCGCAAGTTTATTTTTTTATAACAATTTTGCATTCTCTCTCTCTTTTCGTGTGGGACACCGAGTCATCTAACGACTCGATGAACCCTGGTGTCAGAGTTTTTCAACCGCCTACTACCACTAGTAGACCTCTGCCTCTGACATGGTTGTGTTACGACCGCCGTCTAAGTAATCATAGACAGCAACCGGGACCGACGGCTTAACGTGCCCAATTTTGCATTGTCTTAACTCCAATACAAGTAGCTCTTGCTTACTAAGGGAGGTCTCATATATTGTTATGTTTAACAATTTTGAAAATAAACAATTTTTATTTTATTTTTATTATTTTAATAGAAAACCGGCTCGGGTATCTAAACAACGCCTCAGTTTGAAATTGAAATTTGAAATTGCAATTCTTTATTTAATGTAGGATAGTATTATCATATCACTTATTCACGTCATGAACCGTCATTGTAAAAAAAAGGAATTTGTATCACACAATTTTCTTATTTTTACATACATACATACATACACATATCACGCCTATAATCCCTTGCGGGGTAGGCAGAGCATATATGGTCGCATAAAACTGACATTTACGCCACGTCTGACAAACATTTGAGGGTCATCCAGGAAATCGTGTATCGCCCTAGTGTAGTGACAGGTTGTCAGCCCATCGCCTAAAACTGCAATACACACCCTCGAGTCCCTTAGTCGCCTCTTACGACTCCCACGGGCGAGAAATGGGGTGATGCTATTCTTAGCCGGCATCACACGTGATAAATTATAAAAATTATTTACTTGATATTATTACTAAAATTTGCACACATTGGTTGCCTCATTACTTAAAATATTTCGACTTCCTACTTTATTTTTATCATATCTGATTTTCAGACGTAAAACCCTAATGGAGCACACGAGGCGAAACCATTTGAAAGTATATCGGCATCAGTGCGAGCTATGCGACCAGCGGTTTTACCTGCCGTCGCGACTGAAGGAGCACATGGCGACACACACCGGGGAACGGAGCTTTAGGTACTTACAACACTTCTTCTGTTCGTATGGGACACCGAGTCGTCCAACGACCCGATGAACCCTGGTGGCAGAGTTTTTTAACCGCCATATAATAGTAGTAGGCGTCTGACGTGGTTGTGTAGGTACTGCCGTCTAAGTAATCATAGACAGAAACCGGGACCGACGGTTTAACGTGCCCTCCGAAGCACGGAACCGTCTTTCTTTTCGGACAATCAGGTGGTCAATTTCACATATTCACACAACACACGTACGGTCACACTTCAAATGTTTGTAATTTTTTTATCTCATTCCAGGTGTGAGTTCTGTGACAAAAGCTACCCGCGGCTGCAATCTCTTCAAGAGCACCTGCGATCTCACACCGCCGACCGCCGGTATAAGAAAGGAACCGATTTCATAGACAATACTTACTAGTTTTCCCGTGGGAATAATACTCAATTCAATCTTTTGAAGAACATTTTTGATCTCATGTACGAAGTGGACCTAACGTTCGATTTTATCGAAAATGTTAAGCTCAACAGGACAAACTGAACAACCTTCCCCAAACAACATAGCTCAAAATATTAAAAAATAAAATTACCTCCCAAATTGCTCGGTTAGGTATTTTTTATATAGTGTTCAATTTTACTAGTGACCGACAGCAAAAACTGTTGATAAGGAACAACTTTCTCCAAGGAACATAGGTCGAAATATTAAAAAAAAAACTGCCCTACAAATTGACTTCGTTGGCTGGTTAATTTTCTATGGAAGGTCAAAATTTTTAATTCATAATATTTTCTTGAGTTTGCACAACTATTACTCATCACAATAAAATAATTTTAAACGGATTTAAGTTGTGTTTATTTTGGATGTTACAATTCCTACGTTTCGAGCTCTTTACAGAGCCCGTGGTCACGGATGACTAAAGTGTTAGACGTCATTATTTAGAATATAAATTATTTTTGTTCTACCGCCATATTTCTTTATTGCCTAGCATAACGTCCGGGTTCCACGCAGAATGCTGAAACGGTATCTTGTGTAGTAGGTCTTACAGTATGTTGGATCTGGTTCTTCCGCTGTGTAATCAGCGGAGTCCAAGTTGATGAGATTTTTAATTCATATTTCAGCCTATGTTCTTTGGGAAAAGTAATTCCTTATCACCAGCCCTTGAGATTTCGCAATCATCAGTCACTAGTAAAATTTCAAGAGACGATGTAGGTACTGAAAACTTTGCAGGCATGATCAGACCATGAAACTGAACAACTTTTTCTATAGAAGTTGGTAAACGAGAAAACTTTTTCGACCTCCCATACAAAATTCCCGATCAGCGGACTGATTTTCTATGGAAACTCGTATAAAAATTACGTTTCCCAACATAGGTTCCATAGTGAAATTTGTTCAGTTTCATGGTCTGATCATGCCTGCAAAGTTTTCGGTACAACATGTATAATGGACCTTTAGTCCTTGGGGAAAGTTGTTCAGTTGGACCTTTTGAGCTAACCGTGTTCGGGAAAGTCGGTCGTTCAGTACCACCCTGTATTTAGTTAAGGCGAGTGTACCCGTGAACGACGTCGACAGTGGCGCCACTTAACAAAAAAAAAAACATTTTCTCTTTATACAAACAATCTATCCGAATATCTGTTGCCCAAGTTTTTAGTATTATCCTTATGTAAAATTAGAACCTGCAAACTCAATTAAACATTCGCTGTACCTAATTAAAGTTACGGCAATTAATACCAAAAGCGTGAGTTTGCAGGTTCTCATTTTATTTAAAGATAATACTAAAAACTTGGGCAACGGATATTCGGATAGGTTGTTTGTATAAAGAGAAAATTATTTTTTGCGAAGTGGCGCCACTGTCGAGGTCGTTGACGGCTACACTCGCCTTAAACGAAATGCTAACTTTGTCACAATATACCAAGGAGCAGTAGTTTAACTCGAGTACCTTTTCGTCTGAATTTAACAATTACATTAGCAATTTAGCAGGAATGTTAACATATTGGTTTTGCAAACCAAACATATATCTCGCTTATATCCCTTGCGGGGTACGCAGAGCGTAAGCGGCCGCAGAAACGGAAATTCACGCCACTTTTGACAAATATTTGAAAGGTCATTCGGAAAATTGTGTGGCCATAGTGACAGGTTGTCAGCGCATCGCCTAACCCAAAAACCCAAAATTAAGTGATTTCACACTTAGGTATCATAATACATAGTTAAGTAACAAAGCAATGACTGATATTATTATTTAATGAGTAGTTAGGTTTCTAGGTATTAATTTTCCCCTATTTCCCAATACTCGTTTATGTTTTTTTCTATATCGATAGGTATTTAATTATTTTAATTGGATTAGATGTACAGTCGGTTATTGCACATAAGGTACCAGAGGTACTCCAAAACAGCTGAATTATTTTTGTCCTTAGCAATGTTTTTTTCTTGACATGAATATGTTTTAGTAGAAAATTATTTATTTTATGAGAATAAGTTTAAATTTTGATTATGTATTAACTGGGGATAAAAACAATTCAGTTCTTTTGGAGTACCCCTGTTACCTTATGTGCTACAACCGACTGTACATATACATATCTTTATTATAATTATTATTCTATAGCAGCTATATTTAGTGTAAATTTTACTTTTCTTTTTTTTTGCAACTACCTCGTACCACAGTTTACTTACGCACACCATATCCTCTGGATTTCTCAAAGGTTGACTGGAGAGATTTCTTAGTGGGATAAGTCCGCCTTTGTGCCTTACCTTTTCTGTTATTTGTTTTTTTTTTGTGTTATTTATTTGGTGCAATAAAGTTATTACATACATACTCAGACACGAGCGGCACGAGATTCTATGTAGTAGTCGTGTACGTATAGGTCGGTCGGGCGTGTGCATGTGTGAGTGCGCAAACCGGGCGTTAGTATGAAGTTAAACTACCGCTCCTTGGTATATTTTATTTTATTTGGAGAGCATACAGCCTTAAAAAACATACATAACTTAATATACATTGGCCTCAATTCGGGATATAAATTCTCATATCTTACCTTAATTTAGTGCTGTCACATTCCGTCAAATAGATATCCAAGTCCTGTCATGTTTAAAAATTTCAATGGGTTCTTCGCAATTTCTAGTCAATTTAGTCGCCATTGTTTTCGTCGTCGCCTTATTTTGACAGATAACACGTATTACGTCAAATTATAAGACATGACATGACTAAGATAACTGCTATCCTTTTCTAAACCTATTTGACGGAAAGTGACTGCACTAATTTAAGGCAAGTAAGGAGAATTTATATCCCGAATTGAGGGCATTGTGACTATGTACTTTTTTCTTATTTCAAGTTTTAGCTACAGTACTTCCAGTATTTATTTTATATTATTGTAAGTAGGTAATTACAATTTACGTAAGTTTTTTTTTACAAGCTTGACGAAGCTGAATACCTGATATTATTGTATGATAAATATGTATATATTATTGTATAGTGTATAGTTTGCCGTATGATGCCGGCTTAGAATAGCATCACCCCATTTCTTTCACGTGGGAGTCGTAAGAAGCGACTAAGAGACTCGAGGGTGTGTATTGTTATTTAATCCGATGGGCTGACAACATGTCGCTAAGGCGATACACAATTTTCCGCATGACCCTCAAATATTTGTCAGACGTGGCGTAAATGTCCGTTTTTTGCCTTTGCCTACCCCGCAAGGGATTATAGGCGTGATATGTGTATTATTGTATATTACATTTAAATCTAATTACTGTAAGTCAAATTAATTTAATGTAAATATGCTTTCAATGCGTAATTTATTTATTTTATATTTTAATCAATCAATTTTATTGTAAAGAATAATGAAATATATATATTTATATATTTTTTTGGCTTTTAATAGAAAACATCCTTATTTAATTGAAAATTTTGAAGTGTCAGTCGAGGCGCCGGTAGCTCAGTTGGCAGAGCAGTGGGACGGTACCCCAACGTCCCGGGTTCAAATCCCGGCGGGCGCTAACATTTTTCAATTTCTCATTTTGATTTATAAGTTAAAGAACTTTTAAGCGTCAACGCTGTGTCGAGCGGCAAAATACAAGAGCAGCGCTGTGTGACGCGCGGCGGCCAGCGGACACGGATAGTACAACCTGTCCGAACACGACGACATCTTTCCGTATAAAAGCTACTTAAAGTACCGCCGCCGTTCCAATAAGTCGTATATGACAGCTGTCAAATTCGTGATAATACTATGGCAGGGAGTTAATTTTCATTTGTTGACATCTCTTTTAGTATGGAGATGACAGCTGTCAAATACTACTTATTAGAACGGCGGTACTTTAGGCACGATGCGACTGCTAAATTCAGACGGGTAAGGGCTGCCGCAGACCAAACTTACGTTTTTACGAACGACAGCTCCAGCAGTATTCAAAGATATTCAAAAAATAACCGTTCTAATTGATATTAAGGCGAGTGTAGCCGTTAACGACCTCGACGGTGGCGCCACTTCATAAAAAAAAACTCTATACAAACAATCTATTAACGTCCGATGCCCAAGTTTAAAGTATTATCCTTATGTACAATTAGAACCTGTAAACTCAATAAATATTCGCTGTAATTAACGTTATGGCAATTAATACCAAAAGTGGCCGTTTTAGGCACTTTTTTCCATAACTTTAATTGCAGCGAATATTTCATTGAGTTTGCAGCTTCAAAATTTACTCTAAGACAATACTAAAAACTTGGGCATCGGACATTCTGATTGATTGATTGTATAAAGAGAAAACTTTTTTTTTGTTAAGTGGCGCCACCGTCGAGGTCGTTGACGGCTACACTCGTCTTAAGATGACATTGCTTAAAATGACAAACGCCGCCGGTTGTCTCCGGGCTGCGGTGAGAGCCATACTGACCAATGTTACCTTTATTTCAATTATGATAGAGTTCCTTTTCGAATTGCTAGTCAAAATTGTTCGAGCTGTCTTTCGCAAAAACTGCTCATGCTCTCCGGCGGCCCTTACAATGTCAAGCTGCGCGGGTGCAACCCGCTCAAGGCAGCGTTGGGCCTTAAGCACTCGATTAAAGTAGACCCAGTTAATCTACAAAAATGTGTAAAAAAGTAAAACATATATTATATTTTCCAAATATTTATTTGTACGGCAATCATTATCTTACAATGCAATTAGCAGTAATTAATATATTTACAGTGGAAATTTAAACCTAGACTTATCTAAAGGAAATGCAGGTAGTCAAGGGTTCGTTATATTATAATACATAAGATACGATTAAATTCAGTGCAAATACTTTAAGGGTGAGTTTTACCCGTAAAACTGAACAACTTTTCCAAATAAACATGGTTCCAAAGTCGAAATATGAAAAATATGGGATCTCCCATACAAAAATGATCAAAAAATGTGTCACTTTGTATGAAAGGTCCTTTTTTTCTTAAATCGATCCATGCTATACTGGAAAAAGTTGTTCAATTTTACGAGTAGAACTCACTCTAAAAATATTTGCACTGAATTTAACAGAACCTTATATAAGTCACATGATGCTCATATTACAGTCCGTCCACATTTAAAAGCCAATTTTGACAGCTGCTAAATCCACACTAGAAGAGATATCAACAAAGGAATAGGACCTTATGTCATAGCCTTAGCATGGGTTTGACAGCTGTAAAAATAGGCTTTTTAAAAATGGTCCGACTTAAGAGCCACCTCGCTTTTGGAAAGAAAATAATATAAAACCGATAATAATATGGATTTTGACTCTGCTAAATTTATAAATTTTTATCGTAGGTTATAAATCATTGCCGACAGATTTTTTGGCAGTATAATGCTACTTAAAACATGAAAATAAAATTTAAAATAACACAATACGGCAAAATAAAATCAATTTACAAATCTTACAAACACATTATTTAAATTTAGTTTTAAGTATATATTTTTCATGTAATAAATAGCACAATGGCTGCCAAAAATTAACAAAATCAATAAAATTTTAGGTACTTATTTCAATTTTAAAAGTGTCGTGCAAAATTTTCTCTTGTCCTGAACATTCCTATCCTGAACTTTCAACATCAAAGTTTAATCGTTACTTATTTAATGTGACAATCTGACACATCGCATCTATTTAGTTCGTCGGCCGTAAGATTACCAAATTGACATCTCACAGCGGATAAAGGCCAACGCATATCTAGCGGCCATTTTTAATAGCTAATTGAATATAAACTTTATTTTAATAGAAAATTATATTGGCTAATACGGTTTCTGTGTCGTTCCGACCAGATCACTATCGACTTTTTTACGACAATTACGAAACAGTCCAATTTCAATTTTCTTACAAACAGCTTGCGCTAAATGGCACTGGATTTACGTCGGCCCTTAGAGTGTGGGCATAATTAGCATGATCGTAGGTTAGGTTATATAATTTAAAATTCAGTGCAAAATTTTCAGGGTGTGATATTCTACTCGTGAAACTGAACAACTTTTCCTCATAATATTAAAAAAATTGTGTCACTTTGTATGAGAAGGCAATTTTTTCATATTTTCAAAAAGACAACTTGTTCAGTTTTATGATTAGAAGACACTGAAAATACTTGCACTGTTTTAAAATTACTTCATATACAAAGTACGTACGCCGACCAGTTACCAAGACCCGTGTCTTTTCACGCGACAGATTTACGGAAGGGTCAAGTACCCTGGCCGCTGATGTTTTACTAAACATTCAACCAAACGATGAACCACGCTCACACTCTTTAATTTCTTTGCCTAACTTAATTCTAATTTATGTGCTAATATTTACATCAATAAAAACTGAAACAAAACACTAATTGCTCCCATTTTTCGTTCATTCGAAAATTTTGAAAATCAATTTAGCTAATAAAATAAAATATACATTTCTCGTTGTTCCCACGATACAAAAAATAGCAATATTTATTATTAATTACCAACAAAATGGCAACTTAGTTATATTGTGCAAAATACCTACGTTTCTAGCGAAAAGATGTGAACACCACAAAAAAAATTAAAATCAAAATCTAGTTAAAATAATTTTCAAAATAACAAACTTAATACATAATATTTATCCAGAGATCAACGAAGTTTTCGTCTTGAACAAAACATAACTCCATATCACATACATTTTATTATAAAACATTAGAATATTTATACCTTTCGTTATTCTTATAAGCATGATGTGACGCTTAGAATACAATAATTTCACAATATTCAATCTATTTGAACAGACGCGATTTAAAATACTTTAAAAATAATAAAAATGTAGAGACAAAAAATACTAACAGAATGTTGTAAGGTTTAAAATTTGAGACGCGAGCCGCTTTCAATTGCGACAAGAAAGAACTGTATCCTTATTTAAATAAGAATAATAAATAGTCGTAGACGCCAAAGCCATTTGCTAATGTCAATGTATTAAATTTTTTAATTACCTGAATGACACTATCGTTCTTTTGACATAGAATAACAGTCTTACTTCAATGGCATTAATTATAAAAGGTTCAAATTTTGGCATGAAATGCTAATAAGCAACCAATTTAATTAGTATCAAAACGGTACCAAGACCTTTGGTATTTACAAAAAATATCTAGATTTTTACCACGGACTAAATTAATCACGCCTGTTCAATTAATTAACGGTGATGGGACAGTAAACACTCATTCCAATCTATTCATATAAAATTAGCCAAGCGATCAGCTTACGACTAGAATTATGAACAGTGAAAGTACTTCTTACTAACGAATGAAACTGTTTGAACGTCAAGTGCCCTTGAAACTACAGGCTACAAGTCTACAGGTGAAATTATTTGTACATTACTAGTTGCAAAACTAACCCGGTAGATGGAGCCGTGCCACGCGTTACTGGCAAATCCCGCCCGATCTTGAAAAATTTTTGCAAGTTTTCAAAAATTATTAGCACATTGCGTAGCCGGTGAATATTCCTGGTATTATAATGGCTAACCAACTACGCAATGAACCGAATTTTACCTGTAACATTGTTACCTGTAGTTTGATAATATCGGCACAGTAGGTCAGCATATGCTGGTTTTAAAGAAAACTACGATGTCTGGGATGTAAGTTCTAAAAACCAGCATACGCTGAGCCAGCCTATTACGCAACGGCACCATTTTTGTTTAGTTTTGGCAGTTTGTGTATAAAATCCAAGTAATAGTATGGCAATAGTCGTGTTTTATTAGATTTAGGGTCAATTCACACCGAGTTTTGAAGCGGGCAAGGGGCGAGCTGCGGTAGCCCAGATGAAAGAGGCGTCGCCACTAGTAATGGCGAAAGACGCAGGATATAGGTGTATACCTAACACGGTAAGTGTTTAAAAATTTGGTATTCAGATTTTTGAAGCGTCAAGACCGCGGGACATAACCTAGGGTCAAAGTCGAAAATGTCTCAAATACTATAGGGTGATATTTTACAAGTGACCGATAGCAAAAACTCAAGACACATAGCAACATAGGTTGAAATATGACAACCTAACTCTAATCAGATGATTATCATTTTTGTAGTTTGGTCCAAAAAAAATCTCGTATTTCGACCTGTTTGTCCGGGAAAGTTGTTTCTTATCACCAGCCCGTCATGAGATTTTGCTACCGGTCACTAGTAAAATTTTCCCCTATACAGGGTATAAGGGACAGCCCTCCTAATACTGAAAGGATGCATGCAGACCATAAAATTGAACAACTTTCCCCTAGGAACATATTATTTCAGGAAACGTTAAAAAAATTACCTCCAATACAGAATCAAGATTAGCTGACAGCAATTACTATGGGAAGTCAATAATTTTTTTGCGTTTCCTGACAAATCTTTTCATGGTCTCAATGCACCCTATAAGTTTTCGAAGGTATACCCTTACACCCTGTATATAATATAGGAGCGCGCGCATTTTCACTCAGTGTGAATACTGTAAATCGAACGTACATTACAAAAATTTTAATTCTTAGTAGTGGGCGTGGCGACGCCTCCTAGCAAACTGGAGTACCTGAACTGATTTGCCATGAGATCCCTATACATAGCCAACTGCCGTTGGTCCATCTGACCAGCGAGACTGCTATACAAGGCCGACATATACATAGGATCCACAAACGGCGACATTGGAACCGACTTTTGCATATCCATCATTTGAGTCAAATTTTGACCGATCGAACCTAAATTTTGACCTAACTGCCCCTTTTGTAGATCCATTAGTTGAGCTAAATTAGGCTGTCCTTTGAAAACGTTTTGTAATAAGTTGTTTTGAAGGTTTTGTTGGGAATCTCTTGAACCTGTCGAGCTAGTTGGCGATATATCGTCTTTAGATATTTGGTATGTCGGTATATTGATAAGAGTGGAACTATTGGAGGCCTTTTTGACGGTAGGCGACGTTTTCTGGCCACTCGGGGACGGGAAGCTTCTAGAATAATCTTTGGAAAAGTCTTTAGGGGGCGTAGGAGTTTTTGACGACATAAATTTGCCGTTCGACGACCGCTTCTGAGGCTGTCTATTTTTCGGCGGTGTCTGACTTTTGGGGCTGACTAAGGTGATCTCTAAGTTGGACCCCACCACCGCCTTGCCGTCGACTAGGGTGTAGTTTTTGGCTAAGTTCTGTGCGGATTTCGACGGCGACGGTACTGACGGCACCTTAACTATTTCTACCGTTGGTTTCACCGCATTCTTACACGTTAAATCGAGGATGTCGCGGCTAGTTGGTACGATATCGACTTTATCGCTAGTGACAGTTCTCTGAGGCTTAATAGGGGTCCCTTGGAAAACGTGGGGCGGCGGCATAAAGGGGTCCTTAGGGTTTCCATAGACGGTCTTTTCTGGCGATCCGGTTCCGTATAAGCAAGTGGACTGTATGACCCTCGGTGGTTGTATTCCGTTGGCGTAATTTTGTGGAATGATGTTGTACATTTGGAAGAGACTAGCCTGCGTCATTATCTGATGCTGGACTGCCGGATTGAGGAGGAGGGGGGGATTGGTCGGCCAGACCGCTGCGGGGGGAGCAGGGTTGACAGCTGTCACTTCTAGCCCGCGCTCCTTGAGGATGTCGAGTTTCTTCTTCTTGGGTGATTGTGGGCTTTCCGGATACTCGTCCAGGTCAATGATCTCTGGCGTCTTAGGCTTGTAAGGTACCTGAAGAGCAAATAAAAAAATAGTTTAAAACCTCATGAAATATACATAAACATATCACGGCCGCAAAAAACGGACATTTACGCCATGTCTAACATAAGTTTGAGGGTCAACAGATAACTGTGTATCACTATAGTGACAGGTTGTCAGCCCATCGCCTAAAATTGCAATACACACCCTCGAGTCCCTTAGTCGCCTTTTACGACACCCATGGTTAAGAAATGCTGCTATTCTATGCCGGCATCATACGGCAAAGTTGTCATTTCTTAATATTGACACATGTGTGATATTTCTGAACGCACGTTCAAAACATTTATTTGAAGTGAAATTTTATTTTGCCTGAAGCATTCGAACTGTGCAACCAATTTCCCAAACTTGACGTTGGCAAAATTTTCTCACTGGTAGAGAAGGCAAAGGTAATTTTTGCTTCGAGCGCTAATTTTGAATCCCGAGGTAGCGAATGACACTAAAATTGAATCTCGAGCGTAGCAAGTGATTCAAAAGTTGTATCCTGAGCTCAGTGAGGGATTCAACAGCACGAGATGCGAATGAATTTGCTCTCGTGTGGTACACACAACTTTTCACCTCTACCAGTGAGAAAATTCTGCCAATGTCAAGTTTGGGAAATTGGCTGTACAGCTCGAATGCCTTAGACAAAAGAAAAATTACCGTTTTTTCAAGATTCGTTTAGAAATATTACATAATATGTAGGTACCAATATTCAGAAATATTTAATAGAACAAAACGCTTACAAAAAGAAATAAATAACTGGCTGAAATAGTTTTTAGAACGCACCGCCGCCATTGTCACGATTAGTTCCGATAAAATGAGATGTTCGAAATTCAAATCACTTTTCTCCATCGAGTGGATTTACGCGGAAAAACTGTTATTTTCAAGCTGGAGAGGTGAAAAAGTTGTTGAATACTCAATTTTTAAAAACTTCCCGTGTTAGGTATACAATTTTTTATATAAATTTTCAAGCGCGGGCAGGATTTGAGCCAGGGCAGGGCGCTATCACTAGTGGCGACGCCTCTTTCCACCTGGGCTACCGCGGCTCGTTCCTTGCCCGCCAATTATGCAAGCTTATCTTAATGCGAGTAACGTTTGGGTTCCTCCATCTACCGGGTTAGTTTTGCACTTTGATGAATGTGAATGTTGTGTGTACCACAAAAGAGCAAATACATTCACAACTCGTGCTTTTCAATCCCTCACTAAGCTCAGGATACTACTTTAATATTTGTATTCTTGGCTACTTTAGGATTTAAAATTGGCACATGAAACAAAAATAACTTTGCTCTCTTGTTCTACAAATAACTATTATGTATAACCTGTATGACGTCATCGTCTGGCGGCTGCTGCCTCGGCTGCGGATGGTGGATGCCGAAGTTGGTGACCGGCGGCACACTGGTTGCACTCCCGGAACTCGGTGGGGAAGGGTTCGAGTTCGAATCCGAACGGGGCACCGGCGCTGTAGGAGATAATATAGTAAATGAATTATTGGATACGATGTGATCAAGCAATGATTTTATCGAATTCACATTGGACAAACATATAATGGATGTCCTCTGAATTTCTCAAAGGTTGACTGGGAGAGATCCCTTAATGGGATAAGTCCGCCTTTGTGCCTTACCTCTTCTGTTATTTGTGTTTATTTTTGTTTTTTTTATTTTTTATTTGGTGCAATAAAGTTATTACATACATACATAATCTAGACTATTATGATATATTTATATTTGTATGTAATATACAGGGTGTAAGGGACAGCCCTCCGAATACTTATTGGGTGCATGCAGACCATGAAAATGGACAACTTTCCCCTATAAAACAAACAAAAATCGATCTCCCATTCATAGTCACAATCATTTATTATGTGAGGTCAAAAAAAAATTAGTTTCTCTTTTATGGGAAGTTGTTTAACTTCATAGCCTCAATACGCCCTATCAGTATTCGGAGGGCTGACCTTTACACCCTTTCAGACTTACAAACCATTTACAAACTGAACAACTTCCCATTTTTTTCTTAAACGTAAATCATATTTTTACTTTCCATAGTAAATGCAGTCAGCTGATTGTGATTTTGTATGAGAGGTCAATTTTTTGTCGTTTTCTGACATATGTTCCTAGAGAAAAGTTATTCAGTTTAATGTTCTGAATACACGCTATCAGTATTCGGAGGGCTGTCCCCCTTTTTTTGGTCTGGACTCTTCAATTTTCTAGCCCCGGGGACATAAAATCTACACCTGACTGTATGGTAGGGAGCAGGAGCTCACCCGGAGAAGATTTTGTGGGGCGCGACTGGGTTTACGAGTAAGAAAGAAAGAAAGAAAAAAAATTGTTTATTTGTTACCAAATATTGATGGTAGGTACATAAATTTATAACTAATTTATTAAAACTAAAAAACGTTGTGGTATAAAAGAAGACGTAGTGACTGGTGTTGAAAGGATATGCTTAGGTGGTTTGGTCATGTAGAGAGGATGAATGAAAGAAGATTAACGAAACAGGTGTATATGGCAAGTGTGGATGGGAACGTCGGAAGGGGAAGACCTCGACGAACGTACCTCGATCAAATCGGGGACGTGCTAAAGAAAGGTCAGGTCAAGAGTACCCTAAACCGACGAGCATGCATGAAGAGATTGATGAATGTAGAGGAGGCGAAAGAAATATGCCAGGATCGTAGTAAGTGGAAGGAAGTAGTCTCTGCCTACCTCTCCGGGAAAGAAGCGTGATTTATGTATGTATGTAAAACACGGTAACAAAAAGGTATCCGCTCAGCAAAATGCTTTAAGAGTGTACTTGAGCAGCACTCCCAAAGAGCTGGTCTTCCGCGGAACCAGATTTCATCGCAACATATCAATAGATCAATTTCTTAAACCTAGACCATAGCATCTTAGTCCTAAATTAATAATAAAATCTACGCGGCACGTGCCGGTAGTTCTCAAAATGGGGAACAAATGAAAGACCGGTAGATTGAGGAGCTTGTGAGGGCTGTCCCTTACACCCTGTATATTCTAAACATCCGATGGCCGATGTGGCGCAGTGGTAGTGCGACTGCCTGCGACAAGGTTCCGGGTTCGATTCTCGGTGGGACAGTTACAAAATTGATATTTACCACTTTGTGAATTTGTTCCCGGTCTGGCTAGGACATTGCAGAGTGAACCACCTGATTGTCCGAAAAGAAATGGTTCGGAGAGCACGTTAAGCCGTCGGTCCCGGTTGCTGTCTATGATTACTTAGACGGCGGTCGTTATACAACCATGTCTGAGGCCTACTACTAGTAGTAGTCGGTTGAAAAACTCTGACACCAGGGTTCGTTGGGAAAAGAGAGAGAGAGAGAGAGAGATTCTAAACATAGTGTTACTTACTGGTGTTGGCTGTGGGCGGTCTCGTGGGCTTCACGCGGACGTGACGCAACGAACTGCGACCGAGCGGCCGGGAGCGCTGCAACAACATCATCGTTATAAACACGCTGCTTAACGTTTTCCCGCGGGAATAAGACATTTAATTATAGCCTATGTTCATCAGGAATAACCCCGACAGGTGCTAATGGTAAAAGCATTTTAGAACTCGCCAATATTAACGTCTCTTTTGAGGTAGAATGGAACTGACAGATTTTGTCAAGTATGGCTTACAATACATAATACAGGCCAATACATTAAATATAATGTATTGGCCTGTATTATGTATTTCAAATAAAGCGTTTTGGTCATTCTAAGACTATGACATTTTGTATTTTTTACATTTTACGTTTTGTAATTTTACGACAAGCAGGGGTGCAGTGTCGGCGGCCGTAAATTTGAAAAAGTGGTAATTTTGGTAAAGTAGTAATTTTGGTAAAAGAAGTAGTCATTATGAAATAGTGGTAATTTTGGTAAAGTAGTCATTTTAGTAAAAGAAGTAGTCATTATTAAAAGTGGTTATTTTGGAAAAGTAGTCATTTTGGTAAAAGAAGTAGTCATTTTGGTAAAAGAAGTAGTAATTTTGAAAAAGTGGTAATTTTGGTAAAGTATTCATTTTGGTAAAAGAAGTAGTAATTTTGAAAAAGTGATCATTTTGGTAAAGTATTCATTTTGGTAAAAGAAGTAGTCATTATGAAAAAGTAGTCATTTAGGTAAAGTAGTCATTTTGGTAAAAGAAGTAGTCATAATGAAAAGTTGTAATTTTGGTAAAGTAGTAATTTTGGTAAGAGAAGTAGTCATTATGAAAAAGTAGTAATTTTGGTAAAGTGGTATTTTTAGTAAAGTAGACTTTATGTGCCTAAAGATTTTATGAAGTAAGTGACGGTGCAGACGATGATGGTACTATGTATATGTTGTTTGTATATGGCTAATTTGACATCTGTCAGTTCTGTACCTGGTCGGGGTTGGCTCCGTTCACGAGGCTGGACAGACTGGAGAGCGCGTTGGTGGAAAGATCCTGGCCGGCGAGCTCCTTAAGGAATGTCGCGTCGGTGTTCCCTAGGGAATAAATTTGTTTCTCATTAGCAAAGATGTCGTAATATATTAAAGAAATACTCAATAATAATAATAAATCAGTAATATGCTGGACACTTCACACAACGCCATCTAGCCCCAAACTAAGCATAGCTTGTATTTGGGAACTAAATAGCTGATATTATTACTTACTAGATTTCGGTATCACCCACTGTCACTCATATTCCCGTGGTAATAGTTGTTTTCCCGCAATAAAAAGTGGTCTATGTGTTATTGCAGGTTATACTCTACCTGTGTTCCAAATTTCATCCAAATCGGTCAAGCCGTTTGAGCGTGAAGAGTTAACAAACATACATACACACAAACTAAGATTTATAATATTAGTACGGACAAATATACTTTTTTTTGGTTATAAATACATATTATACATAGATCAATCAGCAAGAATCAATATCTTTTGCTGCTTTTGACAAGAAACACGTTTTTTATTTTAGATAAAAAAATAACTGACTTAAAATTTATCTATTTTAAAATCACTATTTATGAATAAATAATAACTGCATGAAATATCAGCTATTTTAAGATCTCTACATTTCATAAGCCTAGTTATGATTGTTTTACCTGGTTGAAGCCTCCTCGCGAGTTCGCCCAGCAACTGACAGCTGCCATCGCTCAACTTACGAACGCCCACCTAGAAACAACAGTCATGCAATTAATTTATTTATTAAAGTTATGCTTCCAAAGTAATTATTTAAACGCCATTATATGTGTTTGATACACACATACGAGGTCTTTGCGGAAAGAGAATAGCTGTGGAAATTGAGGGCGCCGTTGTGCCTCAGTATGAGAAATATCATAGCAACCTCTGAAAAATTATAATTCATTTTTTGCCCGCGCCTATTTCTTTCCGCATAGACTCTAGACACATAAACACAGAATTGAAATAAGAAACTGAAAGAATTTGGATTGTTATGGAAGACTATAATACAAATTAATAAAATATAATTTTATTATTATTGACATATAATTTTGACATAAACATTTTTTTCGATACCTTTATTATTTTAATCAAATATCTATAACTTTCACAGAAAACGTTCGCCGAAGATAAGTTTCTTTTAAGACAAGAAACAGGAATAAGGCAATTGATAACAACAAATGCCTTGAACTGCGTCACCCCCATTTCTTTCCCGCGGGTGTCGTAGGAGGCGACTAGGGGACTCGAGGGTTTAATGTGTTTTACAATTTTAAACGACAGGCTGACAACCGGTCAATATAGTGCACATATACACGCTTTCTCTGAATGACCCTCGAAATATAATAACGGCCGTTTACGCTCTGCCTACTACGCAAGGGAAAAACGCGTGATGTGTTTAGGAGGAGTGATGTTAAGGCCAGTAGGCCGAGTGACGACTGTGGGCAGGCGGGTACCGCCTTGTCGGGAGTTGTGACCAGGGAACGACTGTTCCAACCGGATTATGTTTGGAAGTTGTATACAGGGACATACATACATAAATCACGCCTCTTTCCCGGAGGAGTAGGCACAGACTACTTCCTTCCACTTACTACGATCCTGGCATACTTCTTTCGCCTCCTCTACATTCATCAATCTCTTCATGCATGCTCGTCGGTTTAGGGTACTCTTGACCTGACCTTTCTTTAGCACGTCCCCGATTTGATCGAGGTACGTTCGTCGAGGTCTTCCCCTTCCGACGTTCCCATCCACCGTAAGGGACCGCCCTCCGAATACTTATAGGGTGCATTCCGACCATGAAACTGAACAACTTCCCATGTATAATTTTTTCAGGAAACGTTAAACAATAATTTGACTTTCCATAGTAATTGCAGTCAGCTGATCGTGATTTTGTATGGGTGGTCGAATATTTTTTGTCGTTTCCTGACATATGTTCCTAGGGGAATGTTGTTCAGTATCATGGTCTGCATGCACCCTATCAGTATTCGGAGAGCTGTCCCTTACACCCCGTATATAGCGATCGGCGGAATAACTTCGATACCGCGTTTCAAGACTTGTATGTGGAGCGCATGCGCGCCGCCACAGGTGAATTACAACGAATAACTTACCTCTTCTATAACTTTATCGTCGGCGACATTATATTTGGCGCTCAGCTCCGCAACTAATCCACTGTTCTCTTCAAACAACTTTATCACGCTCTGCTTCTGCTTGTCTGGGTCTGAAAAAAAACAATAGGTATGTGAGTTTGTTTTAAACTGGTGAAAAAGTTCATTGACCTCTCATACAAACTGACCTGTCACGTCATGATTTACGACAGTTTGAATGAGGGCTTAATAAACTTTTTACGAACCTATAGAAACCTACAAAAACAGTTACACATGGTATAAGCTTTTTGACAGCGTTCAATCGTATCCGTACCTACTAATATTATAAATCTGAGAGTTTGTGTGTGTAGATGTATGTTTGTTACCTCTTCACGCTCAAACGGCTCAACCAATTTGGATGAAATTTGGAACACATATTAATATAACCCGGAATAACACATAGGCCACTTTTTACTGCAATAAAACTATTATTACCACGGGAAAATGAGTGAAAATGAAATCTAGTTGAAAATATAGGTATATTAAACACTGTCTAAACGTGCGTCTAGCTTTTTTGAAAATACACGGGTAATGTTTCAAGTGAGCAGACTTTGAAGCTTAATAGTAGAGAAAACTACCAGACTTTATATATACCGGGTGTAAGGGACAGCCCTCCGAATACTGATAGGGGAACATTCAGACCATGTACAGTCGGTTGTAGCACATAAGGTACCAGGGGTACTTCAAAATAACTGAATAGTTTTATCCCCAGTTAATGCATATCCAATTTTTTAACTTATTCTCATAAAAGAAGTCATTTTCTACAAAAACATATTCATGTCAAGAAAAAAATATTGCTGATGACATAAATAATTCAGTTCTTTTGGAGTACCCCTGGTACCTTATGTGCTACAACCGACTGTACCTGAACAACTTTCCACAAACAATATTTTAGGAAACGTCAAATTTAAACTTCCCATAGTAAATGCAGTCAGCTGATCGTAATTTTCTATGGGAGGTCGAATATCATTTGTCGTGTCCTGACATAATGTTCCTAGGGAAAAATTGTTCAGTTTCTTGGTCTGCATGCACCCTATTAGTATTCGGAGGGCTATCCCTTACACCCTGTATATAGTGGCTCTTCATTGATAAAAACGAGCGGACTTTTAAGTCTGACTGATGAAAATGAGCTTTTTAACACGATTTATGGTGAAAATCTGCATTTTTCAGCCTCTCTTCTCCAGTGGCGAAATTAGGCTGACTTTTCAAGGCTATTCAGAGTACATTTTGTGTGTGTTTTTTTTTAAATAATGATTTTGTTTTGTTCTGTGAGATTATTTTATGTTCACTTTGACTTTATGTTTTTTGTAACTATCAAACAATCAAAATAAAAAACGCGACTGCTTTCTGAGATAAAGCCTAGCCTATGACACTCGGGATAATGTAAGGATTCTTCCGATACAATTCCCATTCGAATCTGTTCAGTGGTTAACGAGTTGCAGTCCTTTAAAGAATTGCATATACATACATACATGAACCCATAACATTACACTCCTTTTTTGGTTGAGCAGTTGTGTAAAAATAAAGCTACACACGAATAGATTAAATATACCTCAATAAACCTACATATGCTGGGTGTTAATTTAAATGCGTTCCATAACTTCAGGGCAGTTTCAGTATCAATAAAGGAACCCAGAAAATGAAATTAAAAAAATCCTTTTAAAAACATGAAAATGTACTGCAAGAGCAAGATCGATCTCATTCAATCAATAACAATCCAAATTAATTTAGAAACTTGTTAACATTATTTTTAATTTGTTTTAAAACATTATTTCATTAATTACGTACGACCGAACGCAACAAAATGCCTACGACCTGTATGTATGGTATGATATGTATATAAATTTTAACTTAAAACACATACATATATTTACCTATTTATAAATATACCTATTTAAAGATACATAGTCTTATAGTTTACGATGGTGAAAGATTTGTTTGATTGCGCATTACTAGTGGCAACGCCTCTTCCATCTGGGCTACCGCAATTCGTTCCTTGCCCGCCAATTTTGCAAGTGTATTTTAATGCCAGTAACGAGTGGCACGGCTCCATCTACCGGGTTAGTTTTGCAACTAATACCCGGCGACTCATTCTATCTTTACAGATTGAATGTAGTCTAAGCATTCAATACTCTCTTCTCTTTCTGTGTTTTTTGTAAGTAGTAAAAAAGCTTACCTATAAGCAGTTGCGGCGGTTTCACGCTGATCAACGGTTTCACATCCTCTTTAACATTCTTCACGTCGCTGGAGATGGAATCGAGAAACTGACGATTTAATTCCTCCGCGCTGGCGATTGGCTGACCACCCTGACTGACCTGGCTGGTCACGTCTGGCTTCTCTTCTTTACAGTCCTGGATAAAAATAGATTATATAAATTTTAGAAAACTTGCAATTTAGAAAACTTGGCGATACACAATTTTCCGAATGACCCTTAAATATTTGTCAGACGTGGCGTAAACGTCCGATTTTTGCGGCAGTTTACGCTCTGCCTACCCCGCAAGGGATTATAGGCTTGATATGTGTATGTATGTATGTATGTGTATGTAGAAAACGTGCAAAATTTTTAAGCGCGGACAGGGTATAGCAAGTTTAAAAAAAATTTATACCGTGTTTTAAAATTTGGTATTCAGATTTTATTGAATATATTCATATATCTACGTGGCATGTCTAGTTTAGTAACGGAATTTAAAGTTGTCAATCAATGTTTAGTTCGGCATAAACCATATACAGTTACCCGTATACTGATATGGTGCATGCAGATCATGAAACTGAACAACTTTCCAATAGGAACATATGTCAGGAAACAACGAACAATATTCGACCTCTCTTATGAAAAATCACGATCAACTGACGCATTTACTATGGGGAAGGCCAAAATTTTTTGGCTTTTTTTGAAATATTTTTATGGAAAGTTGTTCTGTCACATGGTCTGAATGCACCTTATCAGTATTCGGAGGGCTGTCCCTTACACCCTGTATAAGGAAAAAAAGCGTAAAAAGAGGGACATTAAACCGACCCAGAAATAAAACGAAATTGAACTATATTAGACAAGAATTTAGAATAATTTTTAATATTTGCCGGTTTTAATATTTTATGAATTTCTTACAAACAAAAAACCGTATTCTCTTATTAACTCGAGCACAATAAATTATAACCTAAATAAATAAAAAAACTCCCAATAAATGAAACAACTGTACCGTTACTAAAAGCCTTACTTATATGAGAGTAGCTTAACTTTGCTGTGATTGGTCGTACATATCGATTCCTTAGCTGTGATTGGCTGCCCCATCCCCAATCCCCCCACTCCGGCGTTAGAGAGGGCGAATCGGTCCACCTTACCTCATGATAATATTCTAAGTTTGACATACACATATCACGCCTATAATCCTTTGCGGGGTAGGCAGTGCGTATACTTCCGCTAAAAACTGACCTTTATGAGGGTCATTCGGAAAATTGTGTATCGCCTTAGTGACAGGTTATCAGCCCATCGCCTAAACTTGCAATACACATGTAACCCTCAAGTCCCTTAGTCGCCTCTTACGACTCCTACGGGAATGAAATGGGTTGATGCTATTCTAAACTCGCGTCACATTGCATGTAAAAACTGTGCGATTAGATTATTTATTCAAAAAGCAAAATTACAATACATAAACATAACGCTTAGTTTTTGAAAGGTTCTATTGATTCTCAATAATCTTTGTAGTTGGTTATTGCCGCGAATTGATACTTTGGTCCAGATGACTAGCGTGTCCAGCCAGAGTTTTTTTTTCCTTTATGTGGTTCAGTTAGTTCAGTTTTTACGCTGAACTGGTACAGGAATACGAAAGACGAAAAGTATATTTGCAAAATAAGTCGGCAACTGTTTCGCTTTCCATTCAGCTCATCAGCACAAAATAAGTATTGGCCGCGGCGCGCCGAATATTTTTTTTTTCCTATTTTGACCCATGGGGAAAGCTGTTCAGTTTAATGAGCACCTTTTGGATTGATATACCCTTTCTGTTCCTCCCTGTCTGTTTAGGTACCTACACCATTAAAAGAAACCGAAAGAAAACTGAGGCAGCCCTTGCCGAAAGCAGATATAATTGAAAAAAGGTCCGAGTGACCCTTCTGTACATTCTCTATTTTGTGTCATCAGGTAAGATAATCTGCCTTTCTACCTTTTTTTCCTGTTTGGGGGCGCTACTGGTCTCTTGCTTAAATATTCTAAGTTTAACATGTTATTACAAATGTTTTTCGGCATAATAAAAAAAACTTACTTTACTTTCTTGCTTGGGCGAGTCGGGCAAGTGGATGGTGACGATATTGGTGTCGTCAAGTTTCCCGTTGGGTTTCAGTCGGCCATTGCTTCGCTCGTGGCTCTCGTACGGACGGAGGTATCTGGAACAAAACACCTAGTTGTAATCATGAAATTAATATATTGGAAATTTCACACAGCGCCATCTAGCCTTAAAAATGCAATGTAAATCGGCTCTCACAGCATATTATATATTCACTCGTCTGTCGCTTCATACTATTACTATAACAATTTCATTGGTTTTGAATTTTATTGTGGGTAGTTAAGGTTCAAAATTGTTGTCCGGCTCCCGGTACGTGACAGACAAGCGAAAATAAAGACACACAAAAAGAGTACCTTATATTTTTTATTTATACCTGTTCCCGTGTATTACCATCTTTCACCCTTACTACATTGGCTGGAAGAGATCTCTTAAAGAGATAAGATCGCCTGTTGTTTCAATTTAAAGTTTTAACTGTATGTAATGACGGCGCATGCCGTCCCTTTGCTGTTTTCGAAGAGAATAGTCGGGACAAGATTGACAACATCAATCTGGAGAAGCGTCAAGTCTTCTGAGCGCTGTCAAGGTTTTTCAGATGAAAACTGGTGAAAACAATCAGCGTATCATTCGAGGCGACGAATCTCCATAGTTCCGCGTAATCTCGTATTGTTTCGCGTTAATCACTCGTCTGTCGCTTCATACTATAACAATTTGATTGGTTTTGAATTTTATTGTGGGTAGTTAAGGTTCAAAATTGTTGTCCGGCTCCCGGTACGTGACAGACAAGCGGTTAAAAGAGTCTTGGATGGACGATAGGTAGAATAACTGTGTTATTCTACCTATCTAGGCTGTTCTTTTGTGACTTTGTTGATTACAGATTGTGATCTTGAAATACCATTTTAATAAAGAGACCTACCTGATTTGATGATATGGCCAATCCTGGTGACCTTACATATACGTTTACATATATTTGTATGTTTGTGTCTCACCTGACATACAGCCCCCTCGCTTTGCCAGGCCTCGAGGGGTGCACCTTCCGCCACAACTTGTCGCGACACACCGCTTCGTAACCCCCGAGTGACGATACTGCGTTGTAAAGAGATCGTAGCGATACTGGAACAAACAAATAAAAAATTAAATATATTTATTGCATTGAATAGGGTTATAATCTTGATGTCACTCTTTCACATAGTCACTTAAACACACACACACACTATTACATACATACATACATATATCACGCCTATAATCCCTTACGGTTTTGACTAGGGGTAAGCTTAAAACCAGCAGTGTGCTGTGCCTACACCCATTTCAGCTCATGTTGTATATCATATCATCATATCATATCTTTTATTTAGTATTAAACATACACCGTCATAAATCAATAATTGTTGGGATACATTGTACATAACATAATAAAAATATTTTTTCTTTAAAAGTAAATCACTGCTTGTAATATAATATTAATAATATTATCATAGCAAGTATGCAATAGTTGTCAACTTATAAATAGATTATATTGAAATTATTACTGATCATCGTCATTTAAGAATTCGTCGACTGAATAATATGCCTTCCGGGTCAGCCACGACTTGAACTTTCGAGTGAAACCAGACTCAGTCGAACAATTCCTAATTTCAACAGGGATTTTGTTGAAAATACGAGGGCCCATTCCTAGAAGCGATTTGTTGGTCTTTTGTAGACGTTTCGGTTTCGTATCTAAGGGTTCATCCCTCCATTTACATGGACGCTTCCCAACCCAAGATCTTACTGGAAATTCATTGAGGTTTCGTTTTACATACGTATCAACCTCAAGGATGTATAGGCACGGGACAGTTAAGATTTTCAAATCTATAAAATGCTGCTTAGCGGGATCATCGTCGGGCAGCCGTACAATCTTACGGATAGCCTTCTTTTGCAAAATGAATGGACGATCTCTTTCGACAGATAATGCCCAGAGGTCAATACCATACGAGAGATGGGAGTGGAAGTAACCATAATAGGCTGTTAGTAAGTTAAATTCGATAGCGTCGATGCAAGGCGAGAGATAGCATAATATGCCGAATTGAGTTTGGCACACAAACCGTCAATATGCTCCCGCCATTGCAAACCACAGTCAAAAGTAAAACCCACAAAGCGAAGGTGGTACTGAATTTCCACGATTTGTACTGAATTTATTAATTGTTGTGCCTAAGATGTGATGCGAAATAAATATATTTGTATTTGTAGGCAGAGCGTAAACTGCTGTAAAAATGGACATTTACGCCACGCCTGACAACCATTTGAGGGTAATTTGGATGGAATATTGTGACAGGTTGTCAGCCTATCGCCTAATTATGCAATACACACCCTCGAGTCCCTTAGTCGCTTCTTACGACACCCACGGGAAAGAAATGGGGTGATGCTATTCTAAGCCGGCATCACACGGCCACGGCATCAAACTATTATATAGATATACATGGTGTAAAAAAATTAGCTGAGAATATTTTAAGGGGTAAACCAGTACGTGAAACTGAACAACTTTCTCCAAAAAACATAGGTCGAAATATGAAAAAAAAAATTGGCCCTCCCATACAAATTATCCCGGTCGGGTAACACACTAAGTATGGGAGGGTCAAATTATTTTTTCATATTTCGACCTATGTTCCTTGGGGAAAGTTGTTCAGTTTCACGTAATGGTTCACCCCTTAAAATATTCTCAGCTAATTTTTTTACACCTTATATTTATGTATCTGTTTCCATATTATATATTTATACTTACTTACCTACTTAACAACCACAACAGTCCTCTGCTATATTTATACATTTATTATACATTATATATTATTATTTAAATAATTTACTGGTCAATTTGCCGTGTGATGCCGGCTTAGAATAGCATCACCTCATTTCTTTCCCGTGGGAGTCGTAAGAGGCGACTAAGGGACTTGAGGGTGTATATTGCAATTTGAGGCGATGGGCTGACAACCTGTCACTATGGCGATACACAATTTTCCGAATGACCCTCAAATATATGTCAGACGTGGCATAAATGTCCGTTTTTGCGGCCGTTTCCGCTCTGCCTACCCCGCAAGGGATTATAGGCGTGATATGTGTGTGTGTGTGTGTGTGTATATATTATTATTCCCCTCCCTCCCATTTTTCTTTCTAATTTATGTTACTTCTAAGAGCTATTTTTAAGACGTTTACTATAATTCTTAGAATAAGCTTTGTTCATAATAACAATGCGGAAGAGCGGGGCCTCATTTGCATAAATTTAACTATATTTTTCAATCAAATATTCATTAAGACTATAATAACCCTTGCCTAGTGGCCATTTCTTTAAATTATATCTGAATTTCACACTGGTCAGTTGTTTTAATGCCACGGGTAAATTATTGAAAACCTTTAGTCCAGTAGTGATAACTGTGACACAAAATAGAGAATGTACAGAAGGATCACTCGGCCATATTTTCGATTATTTCCGCTTTCGGCAAGGGCTGCCACAGTTTTATTACCGATTTTATTCAATGGAGTAGGCACCTAAACATACAGGGAGTAACAGAAAAGCTATATCAAGCCGAAAGGTGTTCATGTAACTGAACAACTTTCCCCATTTCCCCACTTTGACCTCCTTTCGGCTCGATATACCCTTTTTGTTACTCCCTGTATTTACATAACGTATACTACCTACATAGCACTATTATTATGAAATGGGGAATGACTAGTAGGTAGATTTATCTGCTCTGGGGCTGTTGAGACTGAGCATCACCCCATTTCTTTCCCGTGAGAATCGTAAAAGGCAACTAAGAGACTTGAGGGTGTGTATTGCAATTTTAGGCTATGTGCTGGCAATCTGTCACGATGGCGATACACAATTTTCCGAATGACCCTCATTTTTGTCAGACGTGGCGTAAAAACCCGTTTTTGCAGCCATTTACACTCTGCCTACCCCGCAAGGGATAATAGACGTAATATGTGTATGTATAATATATGTACATTAAAAATGAAAAGTTGCCTTTATTTAGGTAGAAACTCAAATCACATTATAAACAAATATACTGATTAGAGTTATTTATCCTGTTTGTTCTTTTATGTAAGCGAGTTTTTATTTAAGTTGGTACAAAATATTATAGGAACATTGTACAAATCACATCGTATACTAATAAACCTATTTATATTTGTGTGAAGCCATTTTGCACGTCCGCACCATACGCGGTTGACACTCGACTACAAGTGTGTTTGGATTGGTTTGGATTTCCTTGTAAACGGCGGCGTGTCAAATTGTGGAGAGTTTCGTGACGTTTGCTTGAAGTGAGCTCTCTGTATTCGGCGCGCAGCCGCCAATACTTACTTTGTGACTGTGATAAGTGAACTTTTGTACAAATTGCTACTTGTTGTTGATATACCTTCATTACACATGTCATATTTATAATTGAATCTCAAATTATTTCTGATGTCAATTCTTTTTCTAAAATATTCCGTGTCATTTCTTACAAATAAACTTTCTTATTTCTAAAATATTAATGCACGACAAAGTAAGAATATTATTATCAATAAATACATTCCTCAAAGTTTTGGTGTTCTGCATGTTATAAATTATTTTGCATTATGATTGTTGATTCTACATTTTCAGAGTTACTCCAAAATATTATACCATATGTCAGCAAAGGATACACATAACCGTAATAAGCGTTTTTGACTACTTCAGTTGATGTTACATTTTTAAGAATACTAGATAGCGCATAGCAACTTCTAGGTATTATTTTAATATATAGTATAAAGTGACTCACAGTCTTTGAGGCCGTGTATGACGGAGAGGTTCCGCGGCGAGACCCCCTGGGCGATGTAGTGCTGCTTGAGCTGGTGAAGGAACTCCAGGTCCTCGGGGCTGGTGTCCTCGTCGTCGGCTTCAGCCTCGCTCTGCTTGTCAGACGAGCCGTTGCGCAGGGACAGGCGCCGCGGGGATATCTGAAGGAGAAATTACAATTCGTATCTAATACATATGTTCAATTAAATGTGAGCATTAGATAAAAATTATATTTTCTACTATTTGTTCAATATTAGCATCAAGTTGCAACATTGTAACTTTTGTTTATTATTTTCTAATATGGCAACTCATTCAGAATCTATCTTGCAAGATGGCAATATGTACATTTTTGTGCTATATTTTATATTTCAATAAACTTAACTGAAGTTTTAAATTACGAATGTATTTTATTTGTACAACATACTATTACGATATACATATTCATTTATATTTGCGTAACGGATGCGTCTGTCAAGTCGTTTGATAGACGCATCGCGTGAAAGCACCATAGCCGTATTTGTATGGGATTAGGAATTCGCAATTTCCTTTCGTCTGACAGACGTATGCGTTGCCGTGTGATGCCGGCTTAGAATAGCATCACCCATTCTTACCCATTGGTGTCGTAAGAGGCGACTGAAGGGTTAGGTGTGTAATGCAATTTTAGGCGATGGGCTGACAACCTGTCACTATAGTGATACACAGTCAATAAGATTTTATTGACCCTCAAACTTTGGTCAGACGTGGTGTTAATAGCCGTTAACGCTCTGCCTACCCCGTAAGGGATATAGGCGTAATTTATGTATGTATGTATATAATATATGTGAATTCGCTAGAAATACAGTCTCACTGAAAACTGCCTTTGCAGGCATTTACATTATGTAATTGAAAATTAAACAACAATAAAATGTCATGCATTATAGTCAATATGGAGTAAATTTCCTAAGTATATCACAATGTCAAAAGAGACAAAAAAATATAATCTTATGGCTTATTAGGATGGCTGTACTGTAAAGAAAGAGATAGAGACAGCACTACCTTGCCTTGCCTATGTATGTATTAGAGTGTATTATAGTATATGTAAATTTCATTTATTTAAGGATGACTGATGATCAGTGATCATGTAAGTAAACAAACTTTGTATGTAAGTGACAGTTGCGACCTGTCAGTTACATAACTAGTCATTCCAAAATAAACGTAGTTTAGGTGTTTGCACTATCCCGCTTATATGTTTGCACTCTTCATATCACCCAAAGGTTGCCTGGAAGAGAATGCTGCTTCGGCGTTAAGGCCGCCTTATTGTAGTGTTTTGTCTTTGAGATTTTCTCATTGTTATTATTGTGTGCAATAAAGTATATTATTACCAATTTTATTATTAAACGAACAAGTATCACTCATGATGTGGGTTTATATAGTTTAGTTAGTTTGTATAGTTGGTAGAGAGTTTTATCCTTCAACAATTCGGCTGCTTACGGCAGCCTTCTTCACGGAGGTCGACAGATCACATACCGTACATGCCCGTCAGCTGTGATTGCCGAACACTGCGGGCATCGGCTACCAACTATACAAATACAACAAGTAAGTCGTGTAAACCCACATCATATATTATTACCTTCTGCTGTGGCCGTTGTTGCGGGGGCGTGGCCTCGCTGTCGCTAGAGCGGGAGGAGCGACTGTGCGAGCGGGAGCGGTGCAGGCGGCGGCGCCGGCCGCGCGGCCTGCCCTTCAGCCGCGGCGCCAGGTGGTTGCACACGAACTCGTGACCCTCCAGTTCTGGGTACTCGAATGTGTCCTGAATGAATCAATTACAGTTTCTCAACCAACGGTGCGATTGTGGCGCTCTACAGACAATGAGGTCAATTCGGGATTTAAATTTTCCTTACTTGCCTTAAATTTGTGCTGTCACTTTCCGTCAAATAGGTTAAGAAAAGGATAGAAGATATCTAAGTCCTGTCATTTTTAAAAACGTGAAGGGTTTTTTCGCATTTCCTAGTCAATTTAGTCGCCATTGTTTTGATTGTCGCCTTATTTTGACAAATAACACGTATTTTGCATGAAATTATAAGACATGACACGACTAAAATATCTCCTATCCTTTTCTAAACCTATTTAACGGAAAATGACAGCACTAATTTAAGGCAAGTAAGGAGAATGTACATCCCGAATTGTGGCCAATGTCGCATCTACTGAGCTGCCCAACAAACCCCTCCTCCTGTACATTGAAGGATCTGCAAGAAGCGAACGACAAGGCCATCGCCGTAGCAACACATTGGTCCAAATTACTGTGATCCTGTTTATGATTACTGTTTCCATTGACTCGACGAAGAAGAAGAAGTTACTTGCGACTAATAGACAATAACCTTAATTCGGGATATACATTCTCTTAATAAAAAATTTAATGGATCCTTCGCAATTTCTAGTGAATTTAGTCGCCATTGTTTTCATTGACGCCTTATTTTGACAGATAACACGTATCTAGCGTCAAATTATAAGACATGACATGACTCCTATCTCCTATCATTTTCTAAACCTATTTGACGGAAAGTGACAGCACAAATTTTAGGTAAGTTAAGAGAAATTGCCCTCAATTCGGGATATAAATTCTCCTTACTTGCCTTAAATTAGTGCTGTTAATTTCCGTCAAATAGGTTTAGAAAAGGATAGGAGATTTTTTGTCGTGTCATGTCTTATAATGTCATGCAAAATACGTGATAACTGTCAAAATAAGGCGACGATCAAAACAATGGCGACTAAATTGACTAGAAAAGGCGAAAAAATGACGTTTTTAAAAATGACAGGACTTAGATATCTCCCATCCTTTTCTCAACCTATTTGACGGAGAGTGACAGCAATAATTTAAGGCAAGTAAGGAGAATTTATATCTCGAATCGAGGGCAATGAGTCGATGGATGACCCGACGATCTATGGTGTCGAGATTTCTTCAACCTCCTAGTACTCGTAGAGACATAGACTTATTGTAAATAGAAAAAAGAGTAGAGCACAGTCAAGACCAAGCTGGGTTAGACAGTTTGGACTTTGGAACGTCCTTATGACGCGCTCATAGATTAGATTAGATTAGATTTATTTATTTCACATTATCAAATTCATAATTACAGCACTAAAACTAACTAAAAATGTCAGAGGATAATGTGATCGTCAAAAACATTAATAGAAAAATAACAATGTCAACGTTCCACAAAAGTAGATTAAAAGTAGGTACAATACATTACTAATCGTGCTGATAAGGATGGTATGGTATGAGTCATCAAAATGTCAAAATGTGAAGGTAAAAAAAGTGTTATTTGATATTAAAACTGTATACTCAATACTCATTGATATAATTCTGTAACTTAACTATACAGTGTGTAAAGGACGCCCTTCGAATACTGATACGGTGCAGTCAGACCATGGAACTGAACAACTTCCCATAAATAATGTGTTTAATAATTTCAGGAAGCGTAAAAAAATGACTTCCCATAGTAAATGTGATTGTGATTTTGTATGGGAGGACGAATTATTATTGTCGTTCCCTTGACATATATTTCTATGGGAAAGTAGTTCAGTTTCATGGTCCGCATGCACCCATCAATATTCGGAGGGCTGTCCCTTACACCCCGAATTTACTTACTTACTTTCTATGAAATGAAATATATAGGAGCACCCATTTTTGACTAGGGGTAAGCTTAAAACCAGCAGTGTGTTGTGCCTGCGCAAACTCAACAAAATATTCGCTGCAGTTAAAGTTATAGAAAAAAGTACCGCTTAAAGCACTTTTGGTATGAATTGCAGTTCAAGCAGTGAACGTACCTTGCAGTACAAGATGCAGGTGTTGTTGGTGGCAGCCGCGTACCCTCCCAGAGCCGCGACCAGGGAATCCCTCAGCCAAGCCGACTGCATTCCCTCTAGGCGCGCCAGGAGCGCCCGGTAGCGACAGTAGCGCGGGTAAGAGAACACTACTACGCCCGGTGAATTCGTGTCTGGCTCTGGAACGAATAAATTATAATTAGTCGTGTTGAAATTTTATGCTAATGAAGTATCATCATCATTGGCCTCACACGTCTGTGACAGACGATTTAATCAGTGTCTGAGGCAAGACTTTTCATGGCTGTATAAGCTGGAAGTATCAAATACCAAGAAAATCCTATACCTACAACTGACCAGCGGCCGTATTCTACTATTTGAAAAGCGCCTCAGTTGTGTTTTAATAGAGTGTCAGTTGGATGGCCGTTTCGTTTAACAGTTTTAAGTTTGGATGATCACAATGTCAGTTGAGTTTCGATGGCATTACAATGGCAAAACAATACGAGAATCTGGGCCCAGTGCTTACCTCACTCGTCAATAATTTCCGCAATATTTTCTTACCTACTGATGATCTGCGCGCATGATACGTCAAAATACGGGATGTAAGGGACATCCCGCTCCGAATACTGATAAGGTGCATGCTAACCATGAAACTGAACAACTTTCCCCTAGAAACTTTTTTATTTTATTAATGATGGGTTTGCTCTTGACTCTAGTCTAGGTCATAGCACAGAGACAGAGTCTAAGATGGAGCGAGCTCACCCAGAAGAAGCCTGTTCACTCTTACTTTGAAGAGATTAGGGTTGTATGCGTTTGGAAACACAGACGCAGGTAGTGAGTTCCACTCTTTAGCAGTGCGCATTATAAATGATGACTGGAAGCGCTTAGTCCGAATTGGTGGAATGGCTACCAGGTACGGATGGTATCCGGCGGTGCGTCTGGATGTCCGATGGTAGAAGGGAGCTGGTAGAACAAGGTCGTGAAGCTCTTGAGCACACTCTCCGAAGTACAATCTATAAAATACCGACAAGCAGGCATATGCCAGGAAACGACAAAAAAACATCGACCTCCGAACAAAATCACAATCAGCTGACTGAAATATATTTTTATGGGTAGTTGTTTAGTTTCACGATCTGAATAAACCCTATCAGTATTCGGAGGCGAGGGCTGTCCAGTGTAAGCCCTGTATATCGTGGCATGTATGTTAGCCGAGCTGGTGATAGGAACTTGTGAAAGGACTTGACAGTACACTATGGAAGCGGTATAGTTATAAATTTAAATGATGCTATAATAATTTCGGTACCGCGTTTTAGTCGTAGTGCGCTGATGCGGTCTTGCCTTCAACGCCATCTAGCGGATGCCTCGAGAACTACTAACCCATAGTGCTCTTCTCCTTATCCACGTCGCTGAAGTCGAGCTGCGTGTGGTGCAGGGGCTCCGAGGGCGGCGCCGGGGCCGCTTTGCTCGGGGGGGCGCAGGCCCCGCGCCACACTGCCCGCAGGCCGCAACGCCAGCTGATATCCAGGATGCGGTCTTCAACGCCATCTAGCGGATGCCTCGAGAACTACTAACCCATAGTGCTCTTCTCCTTATCCACGTCGCTGAAGTCGAGCTGTGTGTGGTGCAGGGGCTCCGAGGGCGGCGCGGGGGCCGCTTTGGTCGGGGGGGCGCAGGCCCCGCGCCACACTGCCCGCAGGCCGCAACGCCAGCTGATATCCAGGATGCGGTCTTCAACGCCATCTAGCGGATGCCTCGAGAACTACTAACCCATAGTGCTCTTCTCCTTATCCACGTCGCTGAAGTCGAGCTGCGTGTGGTGCAGGGGCTCCGAGGGCGGCGCGGGGGCCGCTTTGGTCGGGGGGGCGCAGGCCCCGCGCCACACTGCCCGCAGGCCGCAACGCCAGCTGATATCCAGGATGCGGTCTTCAACGCCATCTAGCGGATGCCTCGAGAACTACTAACCCATAGTGCTCTTCTCCTTATCCACGTCGCTGAAGTCGAGCTGTGTGTGGTGCAGGGGCTCCGAGGGCGGCGCGGGGGCCGCTTTGCTCGGGGGGGCGCAGGCCCCGCGCCACACTGCCCGCAGGCCGCAACGCCAGCTGATATCCAGGATGCGGTCTTCAACGCCATCTAGCGGATGCCTCGAGAACTACTAACCCATAGTGCTCTTCTCCTTATCCACGTCGCTGAAGTCGAGCTGTGTGTGGTGCAGGGGCTCCGAGGGCGGCGCGGGGGCCGCTTTGCTCGGGGGGGCGCAGGCCCCGCGCCACACTGCCCGCAGGCCGCACCGCCAGCTGACGCCATCTGATATCCAGGAGAGCAAGTCGTCGGCGCGGATGACCACCTTCTCGTTCAGGGCTAGCACTTCGTCCTGAAAAGAAGAAAATGTGTTGTTAAACATTATTTTTACTTACATACTCATTCCTCATACCTACACATATATCACGCCTATAATCCCTTGCAGAGCGCAAACGACCGCAAAAACGGACATTTACGCCACGTCTGACAAACATTTGAGGGTTTCATGGAAAATTTTGTATCGCCATACTGACAGGTTGCCAGGCCATCGCCTGAATTGCAATGCACACCCTCGAGTCCTTTAGTCGCCTCTTACGACTCCCACGGGAAAGAAATTGGGTGATGTTATTTTTGTCTTAGCCGGCATTACACACGCACACACGGTGCCATAATATTAAAGTCAACGTGAGTTGTTGCCGTGCCATGTATCTCAGAACATACACCAATAAAACCAAAACCAATCACTCAATACCGCATTACAATCGGACCAGTGGTTTTGGAGATTGGTAATACTTTTTTTTTGAAATTGGTAATACTGGTTCGCACAAACAAATGGTTACTTCAGCGCCCCCTGGCTAGTTGTAAGCGTAACAACTATACACCAACATGCACCAATTCAATCTAAATCCATCTCTGCATTAAAATCGGCACAGTGGTTTACCAATTCAATCTAAAACCATCATTAAAAACTGCATTGAAATCGGACGTTTTTGGTGAAAATGAAGATAGATGGTAATATTGATTTGCACAAATCACAAATTAGGGAGACGGCGCGCGGGGCTATTTAGTGCACAAACACATTTTCTAACCCCCAAAGAGCGAAGAAGACGCACGGGGAGTGACAGCGCATTCAGTTTCCGTGCTCACACCCTCATAGAAAAAGAAAAGTTCTTTCTCCTCTTTCATCTCCATCAGGTTGGCTCGAAGAGATTTCTCATATAAATAAGCTCGCCCTTGTAACTAATTTAAAGTTTTCCCCTTTTGTAATTTAGGTACAATAAAGAATTCATATAAAAGTCGGACATCGCATGATGATTCGGTGCTCTGTGTCTCACCCTAAACGCATATACCGCCTCCGTTAAATCGTGGGTACAAGTTAACAAAAACAATTGGTTTATTATGCATTCACAATATTCACATATTATTTTCTTATATAAATAATAAGAGATTGAAAATTTGGAAGTGTCAGTCGAGGCGCCGTTAGCGTTGGCAGAGCAGTGTGACGGTACCCTACGGTCCCGGGTTCAAGACCCGGCGGGCGCTAACATTTTTTCAAGTTCTTATTTTCATTCATAACAAAAAACTATTACAATTTTTGACTATTTTCGTGTAACAAAGGCGCAATTCCTAAGTTCATCTAAATAAAGTTATTTGACATCGAAATACGTGTGAAGCCACATGAAATCCGAGTATATGACCGATATTCCAAACATACATAATGGTAAATGTACATAATTGATATTGGGTGGATAAATCTGCTCCCACTAGTGATGTCCAATTGGAATTAGACAAACTGTTACTTATAATACTAGTTACTTTTTTTATTTTTCCATTTTTATTTAACCACTGGACGACTCAGTGACCCACACGAAAAGAAAGACTGGGACTAATCCACCAATATGTTTAAAGATTATTTTTCACACTAGAATAATAACAACATAAGTCCCTTGCCGTGTGGTGCTGGCATGGAATAGCATCACCCCAATTCTACTCGTTGTTGTCGTAAAAAGCGACTAAGGGATAATCATCCAGGGAATGGGCAACAGCGTTCCCTGTGAAGGCCCATGCCCAGCGGACTGTTGTGGCTGTTAATGGTAAAATGTTATGTTAAAGTCCGTAACAATTTTATTCTGCGCTGGTTCATTGATAATTTCCTATTATGCAACAAAGCTAATCGAATTGGTAACGTCGGTCGAAAAGAAAAAGAATCGAAAATGATTAGGTAAGTAACTTATTTCAAAGAATAAAGCATTTCCTGATTGTGTAAGGGCAGGTGCACAAAAAGCTCCATTTCAGAAGCTGTTACAAGCTACGACTTTATTTCACTTACAAGTTTATTTTCTTTGAAACTGCGTCCATATGGACTACTGGTGCGAATCTGTGAGACATCGGTCTCATGAGTATCTTACGACTACTCGTGTATGAGTTTCGTCCTCTACCATCGTCTTCATTTTCTCTCGCCATTAAAAAAGAGTTCGCGCAATCGCATTAGATTTGCAAAAGTAGCAGTTTTTACTTCTACTTCCAGAAAACATACGTTGAACGTTCACAGTGCAACTCTAAATAAGTAAACGAAGCGCGAAGACAAGACCAGGGCCCCATTGAAATGCCATCGAAACTCACTTGTCATTCTATTAGCATTGTGTTCTCTATACTTCAAACTGTTAGTGGAATACGTAACGGCCAAAACCATTTAACTGACACTCTATTATCTATTTTCGTGTGGGACACCAAGTCGTCCAACGACACTCTATTGAAACACAACTGAGACGCTTCAAATAGCAGAATACGGCCTCAGGCATTTGTCATTTAAGCTCTTGAATATGACGAAGTAAATACCAATCTTGAAAAATATTATTTTTGAAAACTTGCAAAATATTAAAGCGCGGACAGGGCAGGCAATTTGAATCTCCGATTTTTGCCATCACTACTGGTGAAAGTTTTCAATAATTTTATAATTACCTAACACGGGACTGTTTTTAAATTTTGGTATTTTAAATACCAATAACAGGCTAGTATAATCGTCGCAGCCCTAAAGGCCGACAACCCTGCAAAATTACGGACAAGCACCCAGGGAAGGGGGAGGCGGCAGGCACGCATTCAGGCAGTTAGGGGGTTTAAATGTAACAAAGGAATTTACTATTAAACTTTTATAGTACAAGTATATTCTTAATTTAACAATATATATGTCAATAATTGCTTAAATATATTCCATATTGAATATAGAAATACATGCGACAAACTAATTATTTATACTAAAACCAACCTCATAATCTATCTACTATTAGTAATGAAATTGATAAATACAGCGTTGCTGCAATCGTCAATAATCGAATATCATATAAATTATGTTAGCATTATAATTATTAAATAATCAAATTTATTGTTATGTAAAGATAAAGATACTCTGGATAAAAACCTATGAATTACAAAACTATAATTACTACACAAAATCCTACGAATCTTATAAAAAAATACTATATATCACCCAAATACATCCCTGTGCCATTCTAAATGAAGAGGGGGCGAACTAAAATTGCTTTCAAATAAGTAACCGGCCTACAGGACTATTCTGGATAGAAATGCGGTTTCCCTAGAAATATTCATTTAATAAGAGTAGAATTAATATTTCAGGTAATGTTCTGGGTAACCTGGAAAGTGACGTTTGTTGTAACTTGTGACTCATGTAAGAATTTTTTTATTTATCGAGTAATTCAATTTTTAAAAATTACCGAATTATATTGTACATCCGAAAACGATACACTGTTGAAACTTTTATACTTATAAGATCTTTGTAAACACAGTGACCAATAAATATATTTTTGTATTTTTTGACAGATTGTGCTACAAAAATAACTGCTTGAAAAAGAACAACTTTGAAATTAAATAACTCTGAAATACAATGGTCATGGGGTGATTTGGATACCTCTCAGTATGAGGCATTCCAATTTTTTACGTCGCTCTTTCGGGCCATCCTGTATATTGTAATTTTTAGTCAATCTTAGATCAACTTATTTTATTAGAAACTCATAGAATGTCTAAAAGTAGGTAACTACATCGACATAAAGTTCTTAAGTCAATTTATTTTTAGGCCACTTTAAAGGTAGAGTAAAAAAATAATTCGACTTGTATGTTTTGAAATTATGTAAATCTCAACGAATAAAATTGTTGTGTTGTGTAGGATGTATGTATACTTTGTTTGTACTCGCGTATCTGAAAAACTTCTTGACCGTTTTCGATGACACGGATTTTGAACTGCCATAGATATTTTATTCCCAGAAAAATATCACATTCCCTCGGGTCGTTCATCAACTCGACTAAATTCTACGTCCGAAATGGGCAAACTGTTGACACTTTGTAACTTGGAACAACTTATGATACACAATAAAGTGATTTTACTTTTATCTTTCTTTCCCTTGGGAGTCGTAAGAGGCGATTAAAGGACTCGAGGGTGTGTGTATTGCAATTTTAGGCGATGGGCTGACAACCTGTCACTATGGCGATAATTTTTGTCAGACGTGGCGTAAATGTCCGTTTTTTGCGGCCATTTACGGCCTGCCTATCCCGCAAGGGTATAGTAAGTGTATGTATGTATTTTTATCTATTATTTTTCTCGAAAGCACACGACAGAAGGAAGTAAATGAAAACCTTTACTACGTAAAAATAATATTAATGTAACAACAATAATTAATTATTTAAATGATTTACACTTTGTGTTGTGATTTCTTGATCTAACTCCATGGTATTCTTGTTAATAAAACACTATTATTATTAACTAGAATAATTATTTAATTTCATACTATGTATAATATAGAGTATGTCCCAGAATAAGGCTCCTGAATTACGGCCACATTTCGCGGCGAATGTTTAAAAGTAATTCCAGTTCGTATCCTAATCCACGCTAATACAAGCTTATTTTAAATAACGAACTTTATGTGCAACATTTAACTAAACAACTTTTGAAAAATCAATCAATTTTTGGACAAAGCAAATATTACACTTATAATATTATTATGATTATGAATTTAACTTTAAGAAAATAGTTGACACAAAAAAAACTGTGTTCGCGGTGGAGAATAATTTAGTGCCTGTAAAAAACTACTGATTAAATTTTGATGAAATTTGCTGTGAGCTCTAAGTTAGATAATTCTTAAATCAACAAATATATCATCGAAACCGGTTTGCTAGTTTTTGAGATATTACGAGGACAAACATACATACATACGTATGAAACTTTTGTAGAGGCAACATTATATCACTACATAAGTAGTATAATATAATAACGCTTTGTATGTCCCTATGTATGCTTAGATATTTAAAACTACGAAACCGATTTTCATGCGGTTTTTTAAATAGATAAGAAGGGAACTTGCACCACGGGACAAACAAATAAAGCATCTTGCTTCATTTTCACCGGAAAAAGCGAGTGAAACTGCTAGGCGGGCCGCTAGTTTCAAAATATATAAGAACTCTCAATAAAACAATTTTAAAAACCAAAATCCTAAATAGGTTGTGTTTATTTTGGATTTTACAATTCCTACGTTATTGTGATGAGTAAATAGTTGTGCAAACTCAAGAAACTAAAATATAATATAAAGAACTTTACCTATCTACATGCATACATACATACAGACAGAATTTGTAAGTGAATTTAAAATGTGACAGTTTTTTGGGACACCCTGTGAGGTGTACGTACATACGTCTGTCACAAACACGCTGTATAGCACACAACTGATAGTACTGGATCTATTCGGTCGGTGCAACGCCCCTGTAGTAAGGCGGAGGACACAAGGAAAACGCCGCAAATTTATGCGGTGCGTGTGTCACATTAACAGCTAAAACAGTCCACTGCTGGACATGGTACTCTTGGCAAGCGCAATGCAAGAATTTGCATTCACAGGGAACGCTGCTGGATGATTATCCTTTAGTCGGTTTTTACGATTCAATGTGCGTGATGCTATTCTAAGCCGGCAACACACGGCTATATGTGAGAAACATATTTCGAAATCACATCACACTATTATAATAAAAACCGGCCAAGTGTGAGTCGGACTCGCGCACGAAGGGTTCCGTACCATTATTTACATGCAAAAAAAAACACGTGTTTTGTATGGCAGCCCCCATAAATATATATTTTTTTTGTATTTGTTGTTATAGCAGCAATAGAAATACAGCATCTGTAACAACTGTCTAACTTTCGCGGTTCATGAGATACAGCCTCCTTAAATATTTACATTATTCTAATTTTTTGTATTTGTTGTTATAGCGGCAACAGAAATACATCATCTGTGAAAATTTCAACTGTCTAGGTATAACGGTTCAGGAGATACAGCCTCGTAACTGTAGGACAGACGGACAGCCGAGCCTCAGTAATAGGGTTTCCGTTATAACCCTTTGGGTACGGAACCCTGAAAAGGCAAGATCAGATTTTTTGTAGATTTAATTCATTTTGATAACCATTTCACTGTTATATAACTAAATTATCAGTTAGTAACACAGACTACTTTTTACGCGAGAAAACGCTTCATACTAATTGAAAAACATTTAACAGCTTATAAAACTGCTTGGTGAGCAATAAGGTATCCTTGAGTTACCAAGGCTACGTTTTACCGCAGGAAAAAACAGGTACTAACCAACAGGTAAATCCGCTGGGTATGCCTAATACTATAATATAAATTAGTGCTTGACATTGGAATAATCTGCTTTGGGACTATTACGACGTCGGTATATTTCCTTTGGGAAATCCTAGATGTTCAACGAATATTATGTAATATAATATGTATTTAAAATAAATGTTTCATGTATAGAAATAAAATTACTTTCTTACGTTTGTAAAACAATATTCGTAGGTAAGAGAGAATGTTATAATTTGATTGTTAATAAAGATATATTAAATCAAAAAGGTTTGAATTAAATAGGCTCCGAAACTACTGGACCGATTTAAAAAATAAAATCCTGCATTATCCCTGATAAACATAGGCTATATAAGAATGTCTTATTCCCGCGGGAAAACGGTTAGCAGTGGATGAAAGCGCTGGGCAGGCTGCAAGTATTTAATAAACTCATACTACCTACTTTAACTATAATGAAATGACATTTCCATGAATATAATAAATAAGTAGATAGGTAAGTATATACTTGTAAGGTATATTGTACACAGTATATTGTTTTATTTAACAATGATTCATATTGATATGATCATAATTTATATCAAACATTGAGGAATGCAAAAATAGACACAATAAGATAACCGTAAGATATTTAAAATCGAATAAACTTATCGTTTATATAAAAAAATCTCTTTGTGCAAATAGTATTGATTTTCTTTATAACAGTAGTTTGTTGTTGATCTATATTTGATTTATTTGTATATGTTATGACATGTCTTTTGTGCTTTATTATGTACAAATAACGGTTAAATAAATATGTGTTTCGCGATTCTATTTACCTACACCTAACCAGACTTTAAAATAAAATTAAAGAATTTAAAAAAATATACAATATAATGTATAATCTGTTATTGCGCTCGTGTGCACGTGCCCTTACCGACATAAATTCCCAATAACACGAAATGGCGGCGCGGGGAGTGCGGGGGGGGGGGGGGGCAGCCAGGGAGGTACTCGGGAAAGTATTATTATTACTTTTAAATTTAATTACGTTAAGAAATAATTAATCTAAAACTAAACTATGAAGTTTAGTTTAGTTTTTTAACATAGAATATAATAAGTTTAATATAATAAAGAAAATAGTTGCGTTAGTATAATTTAACCGTGTATTTATTTATAACTAATATAAATGCCTACTCAATAACGATTAGGATTATAAAAAAGACTTTAAAATTATTTAATTACTAGCAGCCCGCCCAGCGGTTTCACCCGCTGCTAACAATTTCCCCCCGGGAATAAGACAGTTTCATATAGCCTATGTTCATCAGGGATAATGTCGGATTCTAAAAATGTTGACATCAATTTGAAACAAATATCGTTTTCAGATGGTGGTGGCGTAAAGTTACATGCCGTGTGATTAACTGGCCAGCCCCATGGCAGTGCCTTTATTTTTATTTTTATTATCCCGCCCGAGCCGGTTTTCTATTAGGTCATAACAAAATTGTAATAAGAAATAGAAAATTGGTTGATACAAATTTCTTTTTTAGCACGACGGTTCATGACGTCAATAAGTGATAAAACTATACTACATTGAATAAAGAATTTCAATTTCAATTAACATAAAAGAATTTTTTTAAATCGGTCCAGTAGTTTCGGAGCCTATTCAATTCAAACAAACAATTAAAAAAACCTGTTTCTAATATTAGTGTACATTATATTATTATTATTTTAGCGTGATGCCGGCTTAGAATAGCATCAAGCGATTTCTTTCCCGTGGGAGTCGTAGAAGGCGACTAAGGGACTTGAGGGTGTGTATTGCAATTTTAGGCAATGGGCTGAAAACCTGTCACTATGGCGATACACAATTTTCCGAATGACCCTCAAACATATGTCAGACGTGGCGTTTTTTCCGCAAGGGATAATAGGCGTGATATATGTATGTATGTATTATTTTAGTGTAGATTTTTTTAATGCATTATTAAATGTTTTTTTGTCGTCTTTTTTATACCGAGTAAGGGACAGCCCTTCGAATACTGATAGGGTGCATGAAACATAAAACTGGACAACTTTCCCCTTGAAACATATGTCAGGAAACGCCAAAAAAATTACCTTCCATACAAAATCACAATCAGCTGACTGCATTCAGTATGGGAAGTCAGTTTTTTTACGTTTCCTGAAATATGTTCCTAGGGGAAAGTTGTTCAGTTTCATGGTCTGCATGTACCCTATCAGTATTTGGAGGGCTATCCCTTACACTATAAATACAGTAATGATGAAATGTAATCATTACACTGGTACGAATAATGTGGCGTAGTTTGTACATTTTTAAATGAAAAAGTAGTTATTGTGGCATAACTGTAATAGTTAGACATATGGTATCGCGGACATTATTATAGATATTGATGTCCACTATAAAACTGTGGTACATTACTTTGCTCTATTGTCAATAATTTCCACAGCGTACGCGATATAAGATATTTTTTTGGTAAATTTTTCACACGTTGGGTTACATTATCGAAATTTTCACACGGATCCCTATTTTTTTCTCGTATAAAATATAGCCTATGTTCATCAGGAATAATGTAGGATTCTAATGGTAAAAGAATTTTTAAAATCGGGCCAGTAGTTTCGGAGCCTATTCGATGCAAACAAACAAACAAACAAACAAACAAACAAACAAACAATCAAATCTTTCCTCTTTATAATATTAGTGTAGAAAATAAAATAGTTAAAAATTATTATTGAATGCTTAGACGGTGTAATCACTAATCAGTAATCACTTTATGTTATTCAAATGTTTTATTTTGAAACCTGATTACTTGGTAAAATAGAAAATAATAAGTTAATCAAGCAATTGAATTCTGTTGAATGTGAAACAGATATATTTTATAACATTATAATATGAGTGACGATGTTGCAATTATAGTTCAAACCCATAATTTGTGATGTTAATTGGCTCGTGATATGATTGTTAAGTTTATTTATGATTTAGTACGAATTAAAGAATATAGAAATACATTGAGGTCAATTCGGGATTTAAATTTTCCTTACTTGCCTTAAATTAGTGCTGTCACTTTCCGTCAAATAGGTTTAGAAAAGGATAGAAGATATCGAAGTCCTGTCATTCTTAAAAACGTCAAGGTTTTTTACGCCTTATCTAGTCAATTTAGTCGCCATTGTTTTGATTGTCGCCTTATTTTGACAGATAACACGTATTTTGCATGAAATTATAAGACATGACACGACTAAAATATCTCCTATCCTTTTCTAAACCTATTTGACGGAAAATGACAGCACTAATTTAAGGCAAGTAAGGAGAATTCATATCCCGAATTGTGCCCATTGTATTGTAACACTTCTTCATTCATTTTGATAGTTATCATTGTCATTATACAAATCAAATACATATCACTCATTTAATCCTTTAATCCTTTGCGGGGTAGGCAAAGCGGAAACAGCCGCAACAAACGTACATTTACGCCTCGTCTGACAAAAAAATTAGGGAGATTCAGAAAATTGTGTTTCGCCATAGTGACAGGTTGTCAGCCCATCGCCTAAAACTGCAATACACACCCTCTAGTCCCTTAGTCGCCTCTTACGACTCCCACAGTAAAGAAATGTGGTAATGCTATTCTAAACCGGCATCACACGGCAACATTATTATGTAATATGTTCATGAATAATATTTATTAATGTGATTGTCAACTGGTCTGCTTGCTATTTACATAAATAGAAACCCTATTCCTTAGTGCGGACCTGTAGTAAGGCAGTGAAAGATGAGAGTCGGGCAACGACGCCGCTTGACAATTCTTGGTACTTGTGGCGCTTACGTAATTTCGTTCCGATACAAGGTCCCAATACAAAGCACTTTGAGATTGTTTATCTTGTTTGTTTATTGTTTTTAATTTCAATAAATGCGTTATGATAATTATGATAATAACGACAAGCGGGTATTTAATAGTTTTGTGTATGGCTGCCATTTTGCTGTTGCATTAAAAAGTTTATTGATCAAAATATTGTAACTCGGTCAGCTATTTTTGAAGATTGTTTTGATATCTATAGATACTTACATATTATAAATGTATCTGTAACTAAATTTCAAATTCACGATAGACAGTTCGTAGTTTATGTTTATAGCAAAATAATTCAGATATATCAGCTTAATATTGTCTATCTACTGAACACTTTATATGTTGTATTAATTTAGTTGGAGGTAAGATAAAGCATTTACTTTACATATCATTATACAAACTGAAAAATACTAATCATTTCACTGTAACCGGAATACACTGAATTCAAGAAACGTTCTTTCCTTCTTTTAAATCGTGAAGTATCTATTTCATTATCATTTCCCGTTCTTAATATTAGGGTGTAAAATAATTTTGGTTTTCAGGTCTAATCCCACAAGTATCAAACCTTCTTTTTCCCCCCACAAAGCGTTCACCAAGTTTTTGAAACCTTAATGAATACAGAAGGGTACAAGTGCAAAATCACTCATTGCCCGTACAAATAACATTCAACCATATCTCCTAAGCGATACGGATCATTTTCACTTGGTTGTTTATTTAACTTATTAATACATAGCTTATATAGAATTGCGAGATTAGGAAACCGTGTTTTTTTTTCTAAAGATCCTCTTTTTTGTGGATTTGTCGTAGATGCACTAGTTTTGAGCCAGGGTTTCGCACCTTACCATGAAAAATGTTAACAATATTCATATTATCAATGTTCAGGAAAATAAACAATATAAGTAAAATTTTATTCATTTTTGCTATTTAAATTAAACCATGCTATTTAAATTTGTGCCGTGTGATGCCGGCCTAGAATAGCATCACCCCATTTCTTACCCATGGGTGTCGTAAGAGCCGACTAAGGGACTCGAGGGATGTGTATTACAATTTTAGGCGATGGGCTGACAATCTGTCACTATAGTGATACACAGTTATCTGATTGACCCTCAAGCTTTTGTCAGACGTGGTGTTAATATCCGTTTTACGGCCGTTAACGCTCTACCTACCCCGTAAGGGATATAGGCGTGATTTATGTATGTAAATTAAACCATATTAAATATAATAACATAATCTCATAATCGGGTAAATAGGTATATTTTGGATAAGCTTGACCGTTCAACAAGGCAGTAGGTAAACCCTATGTTTACTTTACAAAAGGTCCTGGGTTCACATCTGCGAAACAACATACTGTTCTCATCATAATCATAACTGTTCCAAGCAGGTATACATAACAAAGATGAGTCTTACAATTATCATACGAGTCGGCCGACGCATGCACACGGCAAACTTGTGTCACATACAGCCGTCTATCGATTGCCAACTAATAATAGCTACGTTTTTGACTGCGCCGCAAGCCACAAGCGAAATACCTTCCACTAAGACTTTATGCGCAGTGTAAGGGACAGCCCTGCGAATACTGACAGGGTGCATGGAGACCATGAAACTGAACAACTATCTTCTAGGCACACAATATGTCAGGAAACGACAGAAAAAATCGACTTTTCATACAAACTTACAATCAGCTGACTGCATTTACTATGGGAAGTCAATTTTTTGTTTGACGTTTCCTGAAATATTTATTTATGGAAAGTTTTTCAGTTTCATGTTCTGTCCCTTACACCCTGAATAGTCATAAATAAGACAGCGGTTTCCTTTGCTTGAAACACAAATTAATAGCAAACCAGCTTGAGTTCTGATGGTTGTTTTATTGCTTAATAAAGTTTATCATATTCTTGACGCTCGCCAGGCAAATACGCTCAAATCCTATGCAATGCACGCTCGGTCGACGCCGCCGGTATCTCTTGGATTACTGCAGAGATTCAGAGCTACGGTCAACATTAGGGCACCGTGCACACTTAAGCTGCATTTCGAACTAGCAATCTTTAATTTTATAAACGACTAGCGTTCTGCCCAGCGGTTTCAACCGCTGTTAACCGTTTTCCCGCGGCAATACGACATTTTAATATAGCCTATGTTCTTCAGGGATAGTGTAGGATTCTAACGGTAAAAGTTTTTTTCAAATTAGTCCAGTAGTTTAGGAGCCTATTCAATTCAAACATACATTCAAATCTTCCTTTTTATAATAATAAGTGTAGATTTACGATTCTGCTGAAAACCAATCACTACGGTGAAGCACATTTTTTTTAGGAATAAGCCTTAAATATTTGACAGATGTGGTTATAATGAATTACCATTTTTAGGGCTGTTTACGTTTTGTTCGCCCTCGAGGTATTTCGCGTGATGTGTGTGTATGTGTGCGTTCGTATGTGTGCCAGCGGCCAGACCAAGATATACCCTAGAAATCTAAAATCCACTTAAAATCTAGCTCAAGACTTTAGATGCTTACGCTTAGTTTGTACAACAATATTTTCTTTGTTTAATATTACTGTGTAAAAACAGAAAGCGCTCAAGGACATAAACGAATTTACCAAATCAAAGCGTATTTGGCGTACGGTGCTATTAAAAGATCTTTAAATAAATTTTTGTTTAGCATTTATAAGACTATAACTTAAATTAAAGTTTGTAATAATACTATCAATGTCACATATATATATTTTCTACGTACTTTTAGGCATAAGCAATTATAAAATTATATCAAATAAATCTTATTGGCGCAAAAAATATATTTTTATGATAAATACATAGTTTAAGAACATACTGCCTGAACCTACAATACAAACACTAAGGATAAAAGCATAAATATAAAACGAAATATTTACAAATATGTCGATAATGTAAAAATGAGAAGTATCAAGCGCTCACGTTCCGCGTACAGTTATAATCAATACTAAGGTAGGTATATTACGTAAACCATAGGTACGTATGTATTATAATATGTGTAGGAAATAATAAATTTTGATAAGCTGTAAAATTGTATGTGTGTCCATCGCAAAATAATTGTAAGAAGCAAAAATCTAAAATATTTTAATGTTGTAAAATTTAATCACGTAGCTATCCGAATTTTATGAGATGCTTTTTGTTTTTTAACAAGTTTTTCAAGTCGATCATTGTCAGCCGTCGAAACTTGTAAGTAATTAATAATTTTAACAATCAACGCGAAACAGGTATTATTATTTCATGACTATCTGAAATTTTGATCAATACTTTATTTAAAGTATTTCTAGTGGCGCCATATATTTAACAGGCATTTTTTTCCAATAAATTACTTTAACATACCTACATAGGTGCATATATACATATAACACGCCTATGTCTCTTGCGGGGAAGGCAGACCGTTAACGACCGTAACATTTACGCCACGTCTGACAAACATTTTGAAGGTCATTATGCAAATTGAGTATCACCATAGTAACAGGTTTGACTTTCACATACGGAATAAAATTGTAAGGAAGTCCGGAATACTCGGTTTATACATTGAATGTTTGTTAAATACCCCTTTGCATCATTAATTAGTTTTTAAATTAAAATCACAAACAATATCAAAACAATTTTACGGTGCTTTAATATTGTTTCGATAATAAGCCGTACAAGTATCAAGATTGTTAATTCTACGTTCAGCACTTAAACAAAATTAACTTTAATAACATTGTATATAAAGTATATGTGTTTATGTATGTATCAATATAGAGTCTTACGGAAATAATGTGGACATTTATTTTTTATAGTTAATTACGAACATAAAACTACTTACACACACTACAAAGTCAACGAGATGATTCTACACTATACTGTGTTTGTAGTGTCATGTTAGATACCAGTTTGATGATTTTTAATGATTACATTAATCACTTAATAAACATCAGATCTGTTTAGATTATAATATAAGCATATTAAATTATACGAAACGTAAACTAGACTTATGATATTGTGAGAAAATTGTGAGTTGGTACTGGGTATAATATGCTTTAACAAACTTAAAGTTCAAGATAATATTTACACATGCATACACATATCACGCCTATAATCCATTGCGGAGTAGGCAGAGCGTAAACGGCCGCAAAAAAAGGACATTTACGCTACGTCTGACAAATATTTGAGGATTATTCGGAAAAATGTGTATCACCATAATGACAGGTTGTCAGCCCATCGCCTTAAATTGCAATACACTCCCTTGAGTCCCTTGGTCGCCTCTTACGACTCCCACGGGAAAGAAATGGAGTGAGGCTATTCTAAGCCGGCATCACACGGCATAATATTTACGGTTATTTATTATGATAAAAAAAATATTGAATATTTTGCTAGTTTAAAAAATACTAAATGAAAAAGGCGCTCGGCCAGGACTCACAATGCGGGTTGCTTTTGATTGGGCTAATTTAGTTTGTAGGTTATTTATTTGTTAAGCCTAAGTTTTCATAATAGTTATACCTGGTTCTTTAGCCTTTTCCTATAACTGTATAAATAAAAATATACACTCTTCATTTGAATGGCAAAGATAAAAATTAAGAGTGTAGGATAATGCTATATGCTTGCAAGAAAATAAACAAGGCAACAACACAATCTAAATTAACAAATTTAATCTCTAGTGTTATATTTTTTCATAGTTTTAGAAATTTAAGTGACGGTAGTAAGGTTCAAAATGACTTGTACACAACTGTACCGGAGTAGATGAGGCCTTAAACAATAAAATTGAATAAATTAAACAAATATTTGACCCTAAAAAAATTACTCATACATGTTCTCTTAAAATAACAAAGTATTTATCAGCTCATAATAAACAAATAATTAGATACTTAAGTCATAACTTACAATTAAAAATAAATCTATTATAAACGGAAATACAAAAAATAACGGAAACAAACTGGAATAGATACAACTAGTATCAAGTGCGGGCGGTCGGCGTACAGCGGACGGAATCCGACGTCGCGCGTCGCTTACGAAATGTTACCGCGGCCCACGGGCATAACTACGCTACTGATACTTCACTTTTCTAATGTTTCACGTTAAAATACAAATTATAGATTATTTAAATTTTATTTTACAATTAGTTATGAGTTTTGTTTTTAAGGTGTGATGAAATAAAAATATGCTTTTTAAAATGATTAGTCTGGAGTTCGTACGTTCGTATGTATGGTACTCGTAAGGTTTAGTGTATGTAACTATGAAGAGAAGAGGGCGAATATAAAATTTATATTCATTAAAATAACATATTTTCAACAATAAATAGCTGATGCTATGATATGAATATGACTAGCAAAAGATTGCAACTTATTTGATTTGAATACTTCTACTCCGCATTTTAATTTTATTTTTTATAACCTAATTCATAATAAATACACAAGAACACAACGAATGATTTAAAATTAAAACTACAAAACACGAATAAAAAGGCAGTACAGAGATAAAGAAACAGACAAAGAAATAATTGAATCTAGAAAAGTAGCGATTTTCAGTGACGACTTTCTGCGGATGGCGCGTGTTAAGTAAAGCAAGCAAACGAAGCAAACTCGAGGGCACAGGGCTGCCAACTGCCGATACACACAATATTTTAAAACAAATTAAAATATTGTAAATTAAGTAAGTATAATTTTTTTATTACTATATTTATATAGGGTGAAATTATACTAGTGACCGATACTAAAAACAGACAACGGGCTGGTGATAAGTAACAACTTTCCCCAGAGAACATAGGTTAAAATATGACAAAAATATTTCGATTTTCCGAAGTACAACTTATTCTGTAATTTAAATTCAATTTATAACAAAAAAAGGGTGACATTGTATTAGAAGAAAGAAAGAAAATAATTATAAACTTAACAGAGTGAGACATGTAGTAAAATAACTAAAACCATTTTAAACTAATTTAATCTAAGATACCGTAATGTTAAATGTAGTACTATAAAGTCTATGTATTTATGACCTGAAATACTATTAAGTCTATGGATTTATGACCTGAAATAAAGGTATTTTATTTTTTTATTTTATAGTAACTCAAGCTAACTATCGGCAATTTTGTATAGGAGGTCCAAATCTTCTTCGTATTTCGACCTTTGTTCCTTGGGGATAGTTGTTTCTTATCACGATCCTATCTTGAGTTTTCGCTATCGGCCACTAGTAAAATCTCGCCCTTGTCTATGTATACTCTAAGATCTCACCTTATATTTATGTTAACTTACTCCTATTTTTCGAACTCTCGGTTTCTTGTTACGTTATTGAGCAAATCATGCACACCAACTTTTACGGCCGTTTTCGCTCTAACTACTCGCAAGGAATAAAGGCGTGATTGGTGAGTGTTTATGTATGGGTGGGGACATCAATTTAATTATTATTTTATGACAAGCAAATAGGACAAAAACTGTTGTTATGCTAAGCCATATACCTACCTACAAAAAAATTAGAGATTTATGATTTGCTTTGTTTTGCTATGATTATATTCAAAAACATTAAATTACAATTAAAATTTTGTTTAAATATTGTAATCAGTATTTAGTCAACGTAATCAAAAAGTTAGTTCATGTAAACTAAATTAACCTGTTAATATAACTACAAAATTTAATTGAGTACGTTGCATTATTTTATGCCTTATGGTGGGGACTTGTCCGCCTGACAGTTCTTGACCTTTTGTATAATTTCCTCCCAGATGGCGTTGTATTTTGCGGTAATTTTGTCATTTTAGTCACCAATACATTACATATATTATCATCAACAAGTACTTTACCATGAAAACAAACTATTTTCTGTTATGATCAGCGTCATCTATATTCTTGAAGATTGGCTGGAAATTTTCTTTATAATCCTTTTATAATATAAATTTAATTTTAATCAAACACAATATTTTTTAATTCAACAAAATATAAAGTAACAGTTTGTATTTGTCCTTTAAATAGAATTCCATTTGATAATTAAATTAAGTAAAGATATAAGAATAAGTTTGTTTTAAACTTTTCACATACACACACATCATGCCTAATAGTCCCTTGCGGGGGAGCGTAAACTGCCGAAAAAAAACGGACTTTTACGCCAAGTCTGACAAATGTTGGGTCATCATTTAAACTTTTCAAAAATATAAAAAGTAATAATAATAATAACAGTGATTGGCACCCCTGAGCGGTATGGCAAGTATGCGCTGGCCGATATTTTTTCACAGCCCGACAGAAATGACGTGGAGTCGAGTGTGTATTCAAAATATTTATCTATAATGATTATTGTCTAGATTTTTTTTATATAATGATTATTTTTAAGTATTGTTTGTTTCTATTAAATAAAAATTAAATGTATCTAATTTCTAATGTATGTATAGATATCCATACTAATATTATAAATGCGAAAGTGTGTTTGTTTGTTTGTTTGTTTGTTTGTTTGTCTTTCTTTCACGTTACAACAGAGCGATATCATGCAGTGTTTTTTAGGTGTGCAGTTAGGTGAGAGGCTGGAGAGTGACATAGGCTACTTTTTATCCCGGAAAAACATATTTTTCCCATCGGAAAAGCGATTAATGTTTAGCAATAGAATACACCCATACTACGAACATAGATGAGTATCATGCAGCGATGTAAAGCATTTTTTTTTTGAGAGCAGCTAAATGAAAAGCTGGTGAGTGACATAGGTTATTTTTTATCCCGGAAAAACATATTTTTCCCTTCGGAAAACCGATTAATGTTTAGCAATAGAATACATCCATACTACATACATAAATGAGTATCATGCAGCGATGTAAAGCATTTTTTTTTTGGAAAGCAGTTAGATGAAAAGCTGGTGAGTGTCATAGGTTACTTTTTATCTCGGAAAAACATATTTTTCCCATCGGAAAACTGATTATTGTGTAGCATAGAATACATCCATACCACATAAAAAAGATGTATATACAGGATGTAAGGGACAGCCCTCCGAATACTGATATTCCCATAGTAAATGCAGTGAGCTGATTGTGATTTTGTATGGGATATAGAAAAAAAGAATTTAATCTATGGCAGGTTGTTCAGTTTCATGGTTTGAATACACCCAATCAGTATTCGAAGGGCTGTCACTTACACCCTGTATAGCACTACTATGAGAATGTCTCTTGAATATGAGTTTTGGGATATGAATGTGGCTTTAAGGGTGATGTGGGTATGTACTTGAGATACTTCTTACCACAGTAGTAAAGTTAATTTCTACAGTTAAACATGATTTGAAAGTCCATTTCTATAATAATAACCATTTTTAGCACAGTAAGTTTGCCCTGCGTATACTTGCGAAGACACATAATAAACTTAAATTTTTTGGTACCATAGTCCTGAAAATTGAAGACTAGGCAAAATCATTATACTGCGTATTCATATTATTATAATTCCAATCCAAGAACATCCATCCCCAAGTTAATTTGGTTTGGAGCTAATATAGGTTTTCAAATCCTTGATTACACATGGGTCACTGATTTATCTTTGTGATTAGGTTTTTGTTGTTTAGAATTGTTTTTCGGTTTCTTTTACGATATTCTTGGTTACGTTTGCTTTGTAATTTGGATTGTGTTTATTAGCTTTGTGATTTGGATTTGTTGACTTGGTTTGTTTGTTGAATTCTTTGAACAACTATTGCTTACGTTTATGGTTCACTGATTTATCTTTGTTTGGTTTTTGTTGTTTAGGATTGTTTTTCGGTTTCCTTTACGATATTCTTGCTTACGTTTACGGTTTTTCGGATAGGATTCGTTGTTTTGGATTGTGTTTAGCTTTTTTTTAGGTTTTGTTGTCTTGATTTTTTTACGCTTAATCTTTTCGATTAGGATTTTGTTGACTTGGTGGTTAAGTTATTTTTTAAAGAATCACGCTTATTTCAATAGCTTGGTGATTAGTTATTCTAAATACACAATCACTATAAATTTAATCTCTTTAAAAAAATAACCATGCCTCGCAAACGCAAATCTAGCCTTTCTAGATTGACCTCTCAGGCACGAGCAAAAAGAATAGCTCGATCGTTAGAATCTCTCGAAGACGCTGAACTGAGAAGGCAGGATCAGGTAGATCGTCAAGCTGCTTTGAGGGCCACTGAATCAGATGCTCAATCGCAGCAAAGGCGTCAATAGCCTGTATTAGTGATGGTAGCGCCCAGGTACCACAAATTATATACTTTTTCAAGGAAGTGAACCATTCCAGTGTAGTGTCGTCTGTGTATCGGTGAATAGTGATTTTAGTGCCCTCCCAGTTTACACAGTTGTTCGCCTTACGATGTGTCGTTTAGAATACACAACTAATTAATAAAACTCTATGAGTACGCGGGCGAAGCCGCGGGTAACAGCTAGTATTATTATATAACGTTTACGTGGCATGTACATTGTACGCCAATGTTCTGATTGCTTGGCTTCGCCTACAATCTGTCTTATTGTTTGGCGATATTATATGAAAAATTATGCGATAACTTCATGAATAAAACAACGTTGTCATTATTTTATCATAAAAAATTTATGATAAAATATTGACAACGTTCAGTCGGTTGTTTTATTTCTGAAATACGTTATGCTTCTTTTATCAGCAGACGTATCGACAGCATCGTCATAAAAAAACCGGTAAAGTGACAGTTGGACTCGTCTGCCAAAGGTTCCGTTTTCCGTAACATGCACATCAATGCTACCCTTTCATATCATAACCGAATTGAAGTAGTCTCAATTTTAAATGTTGGTTCTTTTTCCCCCGCTAAAACAATGCACATGATGTGTGTTGTATGTAACTGTAAAAAATATATTATTTCGAATTAGGGCAAACTGACTCCGGTTTAACCGTCTGTAAAACGCATAGGTAATTATTTTTGAGTTATTATTTCTATATACGATTTTATATTTTAAAATCCTTTTCAACGTCATATTATACCTAACTGTAATTATGTTTCCTTTTCAAGAGTTCCGCTTTCCTAGAATATGATTTCCTTTGTGAAGATAATTCTAGCTCAGTCGACTCTATGCAGTTTGATTGCGAACAACAATAGTCTATCTCGCTCGCACGTTGTTGCCCTCCCCCTCCCACACCCCCGCCGCTGAAGGGTTTCGGTGTTTTGACGTATGTAGTCGCCTAGTCAAGATTATAATTGAGAATCTATCGATTTTGATGTTTTTTGTTTACCTAAATAAACGATGAAATTCGTCGTTTTAAATTAAGTAACTATTTTCAGTTTCGGCGTAAATATTTGGCTATTCGAACAGTCTGATAAATAATTTTAAATTTAAAGCGAATTTTTGTAAAACAAGTTTTAACTCCGTTTGGAACGCAACCTTTTTTACTTTTTATAGAAAAATATCGTTTATTATTATAGATGTCAGCTACTTACAGCAAAGCATGTGTGTAGCGCGATCGTGTGTTTTTTTTAACAAATAAATATAATGCAAAGGGTTTTTTATACAGATAATGACAGGGTGACAAAAAATACATACATCACGCTTTCATCCCTTGCCGGATAGGCAGAGCGTTAACGGCTGTATAAACGGACATCTACGCCACCTTTGACAAACATTTTGAGGGTCTCTCTTGTGTATCACTAAAGTCACAGGTTGTCAGCCCATCGCCTAAAATTGCAATATACATGTAACCCTCGAATCCCTTAGTCGCCTCTTACGACACCCACGGGAATTAAACGGGGTGATGCTATTCTATGCCGGCCATTATTTCACAGATTGGCCTGGCTTCTTTTGACAAATTTATCTGACTATGTACCGAAATCATTACGTAACAAGGGAACTAAAGTACTTTATAAAGGTACTTACTAAATAATTACCCTACTAGTTTAACGACTTTATAAGTGTTTTTACGTCAATAGGTTTTTAAAAAAATATACAGGGTGTAAGGGACAGCCCTTCGAATATTGATAGGGTGCATAGTGCATACAGTCCATAAAACGGAACAACTTTCCTCTAGAAACATATGTCAGGAAACGACAAAAAAAATATGGACCTAGCTCCCATACAAAATCACAATCAGCTGACTGCATTTACTATGGGTAGTAAAAAAAAATCAATAAAACAATTTACTTGTATACAAACAATCTATCAGAATATCCGATGCCCAAGTTTTTAGTATTATCTGTAAGTAAAAATGCAAACTCAATGAAATATTCGCTGCAATTAAAGTGATGGAAAAAAGTACCTATAAACGGCCACTTTTAGTATGAATTGCCTTACCTTATTGGTAAATTTTCTAGAGATTCTCGAGTGTCATGTATGCTCAGTTTAATTAAAATAACGTTCCTTTACATGAAAATCCGTACCACTTTACAAAACATTCTATACTTTGTATTTATGTAATCGTTCAAATTTCTTATAGATTTTTTGCTTGCTTACATGAATGACACTCAATATAATAGCAAGACGACCAGTTTATTTTGTAGCAAATCAAGCTAAAAGAAATAAATTAGTAACGAACACAACGTGAACCGGTACCTGAGACAAAACTATGGCTACCGCCAGCCATTTTAAAACGTCAAATTTTCAGATTAGCACAGTGCCCTCTGGTTTGACATTCAGAACTATCAACAGAACTGTCAACAGAAAAACTCCCATTACAGCGAATATTTCATTGAGTTTGCAGGTTCTAATTTTACTTAGGGATAATACTAAAAACTTGGGCAACGGCTATTCTGATAGATTGTTTGTATAAACAGAAAACTGTTTTTTGTGAAGTGGCGCCACTGTCGAGGTCGTTGACGGCTACACTCGCCTTAAATCGAAGAACCTTACATGTGTATTTAGATACGATTTTTTTAGGCGACTAGCTGACTACCTGTCACTATAGTGATACACGACGTTCCTGAAACGTACGTATTTTACGGATGTTAACGCTTTGCATATCCCGCAAGGGACAAAGGCGTGATGTCTGTAAAATTTATTATTTGTTAATATTATTTCATGACCGTGTAATGGAAAAACAAAAATAATCCTATGTAAGTATCTAACGTATTTTCATTGCCAATATGTTGATTTGAGTTATTTTTAGCGCATATTTAGAAAAAGACTATAAATAGCCATATTGTTACCGTTTGAACTGAATACACCTGACAACCGCATATAAATTTGAATAACAGTATTAATAAGACACGGCAATAATCTCGGTATGACAAGTGTGTGCAATACACACCTCTCGTTAACACTGCCCTGCCAGCAGCGCCCGATTCGGCATACATTGCTGGTTGTCTTCAGCTCATTGTGAAGACAGCCATGACAAATACAGCAATGTATGCAAATCGGGCCGTGTTGGCACGGTAGAGGTTGGTGGAATACCAACCTCAGCCAAATCGCACTCGCAAGGTGGCGGCAGTTTTCGTTCGATATTCAAAACTTAGATGATAAGAAAAATATGTTTGAATAGAGAACAAAGAATGAATAGAAAAGGCATAAATGTACATAAAATGTTATGAAATTCATACATACACATATCACGCCTATTATCCCTTGCGGGGTAGGCAGAACGTAAACGGCCGCAAAAACGGACATTCACGCCACGTCTGACAAACATTTGAGGGTCATTCGGAAAATTGTGTATCGACATAGTGACAGGTAGTCAGCGCATCGCCTAAAATTACACACCCTCGAGTCCCTTAGTCGCCTCTTACGACTCCCACGAGAAAGGAATGGGGTGATGCTATTCTAAGCCGGCATCACACAGCACTCTGTAGATATACAATCAAATACATAATATTGGAGAAATAGTTATCAGGTGAACGTACATAAATCCTTATCATTGGGGCTAACATACCAACTACCTAGCAACCATGTCGCCGTCAATGTGTGCAACTTGATATTCTATACATTACCCACAGTAGTACGGCCATCCTGACTGACAAGCCATATTTGACAGCTGTCTGATTCACAAGTAATATAAAGCATTTTTTTTGGAATTCTTTTCGTGAAACTGAACAACTTTTCTCAGGGAACATAGGTCAAAACATGAAATGAAAATTGGACCACCCAAACAAAGAGACACAAGATATATATATAAAGAATAATAATAAAAATCCCAAACAAAACAGACTCGGTTAGCAGTATTATTTTGTAAAGAAAAAATTGGACCTACCATACAAATAGCGTCGGCTGGATAATTTTTGTATGGGATGCCATTTTGTTTTTATATTTCGACCTGTTTTTTTTATTTCGACCTATTCATTGTTCAAACTACAGTTCTAGATATTTCATATAATGTCCGAATGATAAACATGCAAGTAACAAATACTGCCTATACCGCTGCGTGCGACGAGTGTGCCAAATCGGTTTACACACTACAGAATTACCGTACAGTCCAACATAACAAACTTTGTATTGCAATTTCAGGTTTTTTTGAACCATACAATTATACATAACTAGCAGCCCGCCCAGCGGTTTCACCCGCCGCTAACAATTTCCCCCCGGGAATAAGACAGTTTAATATAGCCTATGTTCATCAGGGATAATGTGGGATACTAAAAATCTTGACTTCAATTTGAAACAAATATCGTTTTCAGATGGTGGTGGCGTAAAGTTACATGCCGTGTGATTAACCTGGCCAGCCCTATGGCAGTGCCTATATTTTTTTTTTTTATCCCGCCCGAGCTGGTTTTCTATTAGGCCATATAAAGTGTAATAAAAAAAAGAAAATTGTGTGATACAAATTTCTTTTTTAAGAATGACGGTTCATGACGTCAATAAGTGATAATACTATCCTTCATTGAATAAAGAATTTCAATTTCAATTAAAGGTAAAAGAATTTTTTAAATCGGTCCAGTAGTTTCGGAGCATATTCAATTCAAACAAACAATAAATTAAATCCTGTTTCTAATATTAGTGTAGATTATATAATTATTATTTTAGTGTGATGCCGGCTTAGAATAGCATCACCCAATTTCTTTCCCGTGGGAGTCGTAGGAGGCGACTAAGGGACTTGAGGGTGTGTATTGCAATTTTAGGCGATGGGCTGACAACCTGTCACTATGGCGATGCACAATTTTCCGAATTACCCTCACACATAATATGTCAGACGTTGCGTAAATTTCCGTTTTTGCGGCCGTTTACGCTCTGCCTACCCCGCAAGGGATAATAGGCGTGATATGTGTATGTATGTATTATTTTAGTGTAGATTTTTTAATGCTTTACTTAATGTTTTTTGTCGTCTTTTTATACCGAGTATATATATGGTGCATGAAACATAAAACTGGACAACTTTCCCCTAGAAACATATGTCAGGAATCGCCAAAAAAATGACCTTCCATACAAAATCTCAATCAGCTGACTGCATTCACTATGAAAAGTCAGTTTTTTACGTTTCCTGAAATATGTTCCTAGGGGAAAGTTGTTCAGTTTCATGGTCTGCATGTACCCTATTAGTATTCTGAGGGCTATCCCTGACACCCTTTAATACAGTAATGATTAAATGTAATCATTACACTGGTACGAATAATGTGGCGTTGTTGGTACATTTTTAAATGAAAAATTAGTTATTGTGGCATAACTGTAATAGTTAGACATATGGTATCGCGGACATTATTGTAGATATTGATGTCCTCTATAAAACTGTAGTACATCACTTTGCTCTATTGTCAATAATTTCCACAGCGTACGCGATAGCGAAGCGTGTTAGGATGCATACTTTTTCTGGCATATATAAACGACTTGCCAAAAGTGGTTGATACTCTCTGCGTCCTATTCGCAGATGATGTTTCTTTGCTGTTCAAGTGTAACGATAATACTGAAAGCATCGATAACATAACACAAACATTTCTTAAAGTAAAATCCTTGTTAACGGATCACAATATGCAAGTCAACGAAAAAAAGACTAAAATTATCCAATTCCGGCCTTACCAGAAAAAACCTATAAATCTACAACAAGTTATATCCACTCTCAATATCCAAGAGGTAAACGAATTTACATTATTGGGAATAAGCATAGACTCGTTTTTAAACTGGAAAAGTAATATAGATAAAATCAAAGCTAAGTTGTCACAATTTATATACGCCATATCAATATTAAAACAAAATACTAATTACGAAACAGCCTTAACAGCATATTATGCGTACGCTTTTTCATGGATGCGATACGGTATTCTGCTATGGGGAGACAGTACAGATGCAGAAAAAATATTTATACAACAGAAGAAGTGTCTACGAATATTATTTAATTTAAGCCCAACAACAAGTTGTAAACCATACTTTATATCTAATAGTATTCTAACACTTCCGTCAATATACATTCAAGAGACGGCAATTTTCGTGAAAAAAAATATTGAAAAATTTGATTTTTGCACAAGCGAAAGACGTAGGAATGTGCTAAAACTACCAGCACCAAAGATGGAAATATATAAAGCTAGTCCGTATTATCGCGCAATTACCATCTATAATGCGTTACCAAAAGATATAAGGGAAGAAACAAAACCTAAACTATTCCAAAACAAAATGAAACGGTTTCTAGTCCATAAAGGGTACTATACCATACATGAATTTATAAATGATAAAAATAAATAACAAATTAGGTCAGGGCTTATGATAAAATATTTATTTATTGAATGTAAATGATTAGTTGTAGTTGAAATAATATTTAATTTAATTAAATTGTTAGCAAAAATTTTCAATGTATGTGTTTTTTATTAAGAAATTATTATTAATGTATGTGTAATTGATTATTATGAAATTATTATTAATTAATGTGTGATTGTTTTATACTTATTGTTATTTTGGAAGAGAATGTTCCGTCTAAAAATTTTAAATTTGCAACACCCTTACAGGGTCCATGTACCAATACTACTTAGTACCATAAGACCGTATGTAATAAATTGTACATGTAAGCAAAATAAAGAAATTGAAATTGAAAATTGAAATTGAAATTGAAATTGATATAAGATATTTTTTTGGTACATTTTTCACACGTTGGGTCACATTATCGAAAATTTCACGCGGATCCCTATTTTTTTCTCGTATAAAATATAGCCTATGTTCATCAGGAATAATGTAGGATTCTAATGGTGAAAGAATTTTTAAAATCGGTCCAGTAGTTTCGGAGCCTATTCGATGCAAACAAACAAACAAACAAACAAACAAACAAACAAACAATCAAATCTTTCCTCTTTATAATATTAGTGTAGATGAGTGAACCGGCTTATGAAAGTGACCAACTTTTTCCAAGAAACAGGTCGAAGAGTGAAAAATAAAATTGGCCTCTCATACAAATAGACCGGGGTCCGGTCTTTTCTCCTATTTTTTGCCCTTGCAATGCAAGCGACAGTCAACTGTCATTTTATTGTCAACGTGATATTCTTTACGTCACTCTTTTAGCAGAATACGAAATGTCCATAATAATGCCACTGACACGCTATCTACATACAACTGAAGCGATTTTTTCATATAGCAGTCTTCGGGCCCTGGTTGGCTGAATATTTTGTTTGGGACGCCATTTTGTTTTCATATTTGGACTTATGTTTCTTGAGAAAATTTGTTTTGTTTCATGGGCTGGATATAGAAAATCATAATGGTACAAGAATGACAATTCGATCTCGATGACATTACAATGGCAACAAAATATGAGAAGCGGAAAGCCCTGTTTAGAGGTTTATCGGCTCGTGTCACTCGTGTCAATATTTTTAAACTGTCTGCCGTGTGATGCCGGCTTAGAATAGCGTCACCCCATTTCTTACCCATGGGTGTCGTAAGAGGCGACTAAGGGACTCGAGGGTGTGTATTGCAATTTTAGGCTACGGGCTGACAACCTGTCACTATAGTGATACACAGTTATCTAAATGACCCTCAAACTTTTGTCAGACGTGGTGTTAATATCCGTTTTACGGCCGTTAACGCTCTGCCTACCCCGTAAGGGATAAAGGCGTGATTTATGTATGTATGTGTCTAATAGAACGCAGAGGTATAAGTGATTGCTCTTGCCAACTTAATACGCCCCTTGGGAATCGAACCCACGACCTCTAGAACGACATCCAAATGCGACCATAGGGGCGTAAAAAATATATTAAGCGGAAACATATTTAGGATACGTAATCTCATTTGCGACTAAGAGACTCGAGTTTCACGTGTTTTACAATTTTAGACGACAGTCTCACAACCTATACCTAGTGATAAACGATTTTTCTGAAACGGCCTTTATTTGTCAGATATGGCGATAACGACCGTATTTTTACGGCCGTTATAGCTCTGCCTACCTTGCAAGGGATATAGGCGTGATATGTGTATGTATTTAATATGTACGATACGATGAGGTCAAGATTTTTTACTTAAGGTTAAAAATATAAGGTCAAAGGCGTACTTTTTTGTTAGTTAATTACATTCATGAGAAAATATATACAATGTTATAATATAAAGTAACTAAGTATGAATTTAATATATGACATGACAACAGGTTTTGAATATTATTGAAGTAATAATAAAAATAACAAGTATGGCAATAAAGGATTCAAAAGAATTTCAATAAAACTGCACTTTTTATTATAGATATTTAGAATAGATCATTTATTTCAGTGCAACAAAAAACTTAAAAGTACCTAAACTTTAAAGTATTAAAAAAATACTCGGTCGTAAATCCACCTACATTATAAATTATTCATGCAATACGCAGAGAAGTATTCGAAAAAACTTCATCATACATAAACATAATACAACAATATTTTTTAATTTAATTTTAAAGTTACAACTGCTGTCTACGCTACCCTAGAAGACCTTTAATATACGCACACATGCGCAATACAGTTTACAGTCACTCACACATACATACATATTTTCAGCGTTCAGTTAAAATTGTACGCTACTGTATGACTATAAGGTTGAGATTGGGAATTTTCAAACGAGACAATAATATTATACCAAATACGTTTGTGACTAGGCAGAAGGCACACATATGTAAATGTATCCTTACGTATATTTAAAAAAATTGGGGTTCAGTGTTTGAAATACAGAACGAAATCCTTGTTAAGGCGGGTGTACTCGTAAACGACCTCGACAGTGGCGCCACATTAAAAAAGCTTTTTTTCCTATTTATACAAACAATCAATTAAAATGTCCGATGCCCAAGATTTTAGTATTATCCTTAAGTAAAATTAGAACCTGCAAACTCAATAAAAAATTCACTGTAATTAAAGTTATGGCAATTAAAACCAAAAGGGGCCGTTTTAAGGCACTTCATAACTTTAATTGCAGCTAATATTTCATTGAGTTTGCAGGTTCTAATTTTACCTAAGGATAATACCAAAAACTTGGGCATCGGACATTCTGATATATTTCTATAAAGAGAAAACTTTTTTATGAAGTGGCGCCACTGTCGAGGTCGTTGAGGGCTACACTCGCCTAAAAACAATATTTGAATTGTAATCGACTTTATTATATTCAAGATAAGGTCCAATGTTGGCTTATTTACAGTAAAGTTGTATGTCTAATTGAATTTGAATTGGTCACAAAATTTGGAACCTCTTTTTGTGAATTGTGAAATGTCGAAGATGACGATTTTTAATAAATACATTTCAGTTATTTTAGCTGAATTTGTTACTACATACTATGTAACAAGATGTTTTTAATTCAGCTTTTTACTTTTAATTACATAAGTATTTTTTATATTATGTCACACGCAGGAGGTCCCCTACTTTTTTTTTAACAACAATTAATTTGGATTTTTGATAATAGATATACGGGTGTAAGGGACAGCCCTCCGAATACTGATAGGGTGTATTCATACCATGAAACTGAACAACTTTCCATAAATGTATAATTATTTTACTGCCTATAGTTAATGCAGTCAGTTGATTGTGATTTTGTATGGGAGGTAGTTTTTTTCTTTTTCCTGACATATGCCATATTATTCCTAGGGGAAAGTTGTTCTTATTCATAGTCTACATGCTCCCTATAAGTATTCGGCCCTGTGTGTTACTAAAACACTTACAAATACGAAATCGATAATTAGTAATTACCTTTCATAAAAGTCTGAAATTCTAGACGTCATAAATTGTAAAGAGATGTCGTAATAATGTGAGTAATACTAGCGGCCTGCCCAGCGGTTTCACCCGCTGCCACTCATTTTACCGTGGTAACAGTTGTGTCCCCGCGGTAAAAAGTGGCCTATGTGTTATTCCAGGTTATAATCTACCTGCGTTCCAAATTTCATCCAAATCAGGCAAGCCGTTTGAGCGTGAAGAGGTACAAACATACATACACACACAAACTCTCAGATTTATATAGTACGGATTACATAAAATATACACTATTAGTATCTGATTAGTAATTTTGTAAGAAATAAAAAGTGTGTAAAGCCGTTTGGCCGCCATCTTGGTCATGCTCATTCAATGACTTTCAAGCGTAAATATTGTTTTCGTATTTCGAATTATAATGGAAAAGGTTGTTTAGTTTTATGAAAAATTATCTTCGGTTTACATTTATATACCTAACTAGAGGTATTATGCTTCTTTGTTATATTTGTTACTAGCCCGCTCAGGGGTTTAACCCGCGAATAACCGGTTTTCCGCGGGAAAAAAACCTTTTTCCGGCATGAATTATAAATAATAACCGTCCTCTTGAATCTCTCTATCTACTACAGAAAACCGCATCAAAATCCGTTGCGTACTTTTAAAAATGTAAGCATAATCCGTTGCGTACTTTTAAAAATAAAAGCGAATTTATTTTGTAACTAGCTGGTGCCCGGCGTCTTCGGTATTACAACTTCCCGTGGGATTGATAGATTTTCCTGCGGTAAACAGTACCCTAGGTCCTTTCTTAGATTTCTGTCTATGCTTATGCCAAATAGTATCAAAATCGGTTTAGTCGTTTAGGCGTGAAAACGTAATAGAGTTACTTTCGAATTTACAATATAAAAGTATAGACATAGATTTTTTTGGTTATATTCGCGGGAAAATGACAACATGCGATGTTTTACTGTTTAGTAGTGTAACCTCGAACGGATGCATCGGTGCCAAGGGTGAGGCATCTCGCCGGCACGGCGGCGCTACAACAAGCTCGTACCCGCGTCTTCACTCGAGTTTCTAAACACTTCAATTTTTTTTAAATATTTCATCATACATTACCAAGTTCATCTACTCAGTTGACGAAATGCTTCAACACAAATAACTTTAAATTTAATTTTATAAGTATTTTGGATTTTATGTCACAGGCCTTTTTATGACTTTTGTAAATGTAATGAAATATTATTTATAATTGTTTGTACACTGTAATCTATCCAGCATTATTCAATTGAATTTGACATGTAATTTTTATTACCAAATAAAATAAAATATCATAACATAACAAGTCGTGTGATGCCGGCTTAGAATAGCATCACCCCATTTCTTTCCCGTGGGTGTCGTAAGAAGTGACTAAGGGACTTGAGTGTTACATGCGAATTTTCAGAATGAACCCCTAATTTTTGTAAGCTATGGCGTAAATGTCCGTTTTTAAGACCGTTCTGCCTACCCCGGAAAGGCGTGATATATGTATGTATGTTGCATCCACCACACAAAAGCTTATTTTCAAATTAACAAACCTTCGTTTTATTATTTTGTTTATTTATTTAGATATAAATTTATAAGACAGTATTAACTTAGAATATATACTTAGGTAGATATCAGCCAATGAATAAAGGTTTTGTCGAAGTTAATTAAATTAAGCCACAGTCATTATTAACTAGCACGAGTACATTGTTAAATTGCACAATAAAAAAAATTAAATGAATAGATACTTCAATCTTTCTTTCTTTTTCGTGTGGGACACCGAGTCGTCCAACGACCCGATGCTCCCAGTAATATCTTCCAAATATGTGATAATTATGAAGTAATTTTATCGATTAATTAGGTCAATTGAGTTCTGCATTAATTTTATAAATTGGATTAGAATCCTTTCCTTCCAAATCAAATAGTTATACATACACAGTTATAACACGATGCACAGTTTTCCGAATGACCCTCAAATGTTTGTCAGACGTGGCGTAAATGTCCGTTTTTTGCGGCCGTTTACGCTCTGCCTACCCAGAAAGGGATAAAGGCGTGATATATGTATGTATGTATGTATGTACACACATATATGTTTATATATTTTACCTACCTATGTTACTACATTTTCTCACAATGCCGACTTTCCTCTTCATAATGTTTGAAAAGGTTATCCTAATTACAAACATCCATTTTAGAATCTCCACGTATAATATCAAAGTATCAAAACTGGTATAAATTGAAATAATCGGAAGTTGGCAGCCCTACGCGCGTCACTGGTAAATAATTGCTAAACTGGGAGGCGGTGGAGTAGACCGAATATTAAAATATTGTTTTTATTTTGTTGTTCATTTGATTGTATCGATATTAGAAATTTCCCTTGGAATAAATAAATTATGTTCTGTCTATTTTTGCACGTTTTTAGTTTTTCACGTATTTGACCTAGACAACATGTTCCTTTTTTTCTACATTAAAAAGAAAAAGTCAGCCAATACTATAGGCCCATATTTATGACAACAAAAAATGGTTCCGTGCTTCGGAGGGCACGTTAAGCCGCTGGTACGGTTGCTGTCTATGATAACTTAAACGTCCGTGGTTACAGAACTATGTCAGAGTAATTGTAGTATTAGGCGGTTAAATAACTCTTACACCAGGTTGAATTGGCTCGTTCGTCGACACTTTGTCCCACACGAAAATGAGCAGAAGACGTTAAACGCCTTTATCGATAAATATAGTATGACTGCAGCCCTACGCTATTTTATCTACGGTTCACGCTCTGAACAAATATCGTTATCGCACTAGTCAACTGAACTGTAGATAAGAATTTAATATGTTTATTTGTTTAGTTTTTTATCTGCGGAATGGAGCTAGACATATCTGTGTACAATTTCAGACATTTCACTATCGCAACTTATATTATGTTATTTTTGGTGGTACGGAAATTAATATCAATAAATCAATCAAATTCGTCACATCAAACACTTGTCGAACAAAGAAAATATATTTAATGTCATCTTACTTAAAGTAATATATTTTGCTTGATAAAGAATACAAATAATATGATCAATTGAGTGATTAAGTCATACACGAATCGAGACATCTACATTGAAACGACTGCAATGTTCAACACCATCAACTGTACTTATACTCCTTCTTCTGTCTTACAAGTATTCTTTTAGATGGCAAATTAATTATCACGACGCTTATATTTGAACATACTATTTAATTTCCCAACTTACTAAAATTACGTATTTTAACTTCAGCGAAATAATGAGATAAATCAAAATAACAACTTAGGATTAAAATTATTCTAGCACTGTTTCGACTCTACGCCACTCCGTAGTTTTAAGTCGTCACATGGCACGTCGTACCAACGTACCGTGTACCGCGACCGAGCCATCGCGATACTATGATATTGTCATGTTATTATTATTATTACCTATTTATTTGTAGAAGAATTATAAATGCTGTCGGTAAAGAGGTAATTATTCAATTTTAAATCTGTCTCATATGTTAAAAAGTTCTGTAAATGTTAGGTTCTTCCTTCGTGTGGGTTAATTCGTAAAGATCTCTGAGACCTCTGCTCTGATTTAAGCTATATAAATTCGCATTCGCAGATCACATTCATTTTCAGTTACAAGAAATGGTAATGCTTCCAATTCAATCATAAATATTTATCTTTAATATTGTTTGGACTTAAATCTTAATGATACCTACTTTTCAAAATAGTTCTACTTTTTAAATCTTAATGATACCAGTTCAAAATTTGTTTTAAGTGCTAGATAATTCTAATAATAGCATCGCTTAATAAGCTTATTGACTGGCGTTTACAGTTGTCTATCATCGTTTTTTAATAGATTAGTTTAATATAATATTATATTGATATATTGATGTCAAATCCTTTAATACAACAAATTAATTACAATTATAAAAATAAAATAAAACTTATTTAAAAATACCTCCCCAGGACGCCCCCGGGCCAAAGGTGCCCATTACGCTACAAGCATTACCACGCTGTATTGCAATGGACAACCTTTGAACCAGGAACGAGCCAGAGCGAGGGTCCATACCTTTTTCCCTCATCCGCCGTCCTATCTGTCCCACAAAGACTTTGGCCTCGGAGCACCAGCTCCCAGCCGTTTCCACCGCCAATGGGACAAATTCGTACCCCTGGGCGAGGTCCGCATACTTAGCCTTCTTTTTTGTGGCTGCGGATTCGGCAGCCGCCCCAGCTGCCTGGGTTGTCTGGCCTAGATGACAAGCAGCAAAGGTGCTGACACAAGTCGCATCCCATAACAGGCATTAGTTTAATTAGAACCTGATTCATTCATAAGAGTGTAATGGACGTCTTATCTTATATTAACTCATGGTCATGTTCACCATTAAATTGAATAATATAAAAAAATACCGGAAGTAAAGGTAACTCCCACGGGAAATTCACATTAACATAAGCAAAGCATAGTCCACGACCTTCCACAATATCTGATGATTCACATATGCATATGCAATTTGTGTCATTCATTAAATCAATTAACTATTTAAATGGAAACATTACAGTCAAACATTGAATAGCTAATGTCTACTTGCCGAAAATAAAAACAAAAAAACACCCAAGTATCAACTCCGTTTATCCTCAATATGACGGTTCCATGTACACAGGTGTACATATCTTGATCCAATGGCATTATTATTATTATTACTTATATTATTTTGTTTTGTTAAACGTTGAGTTGTAATATGCAAAATTATATTAATTTGGTTGACAAGTAAGTATGTTGATGTTCATACTGGGTCACTTCTTTGTTTATCTCTTAAGTGTATTTGTCAGGTCACAAGGAGAGTGATTTCCTTTGCTCGAAAACTTAGTCGATGGGATCATTTGGACAGACTCCACGGACCTCTGGTCTAACACAAACATAATTTGTCATCTGCCGCTAGTTTTGGATGGGCTGATATTTAAAAAACGAATATTCACATAGGAATAAAATATTAAAGTAAAGGACGCTGTGAATATATATGGTGTGATGTGACGAATATGTCCATTTAATTAAAATACATCATTTGAGTATATTTATCTTTCGAATTATAAGATATCTTCAAAAGGAGCTACTGAATACTGAAATGATTATTTGATTATTCGAATTAGGGTACATATGCCCAAAACATATATCGTATAATTATTGTTTATGATCATTTGCTATTGAACACATTTTTAATCAAACAAACATAATATAAACATACATTATTATTTATTTATGCATGTCATTGATACATACTACTAATACGTAATGCATAAAATATTGTTCTATAACGTCTCTAGCCAAGTAAGTTTTGATAGGACAATTGTGTATTTATATCATATTCACCCTTTATATTACAGATAAACTGTGACCTACAAAAATCCTGCCAAGTATCAAAACAGTTTGGTTCATATTCACGTTTCCATAATGTACTACAAAATTACTGTTTGTACTGCCAAGCCACTTTCACGGTTATCACATGGGAATAAGAGCGAATTTGGTATGCCCGGGTCGGATAGGTATGGGCGTATGGTCTAAAGATCGTATATTGAATGAAAAAGTATTATCTTGTTACTTATATCTATTTCTAGCTATCGATGCCGCGGTTTTGGCTGCATCTGTGCTATTTTAACATATAGTACATAGGTACGCTCTTTTTACAACTAAAATTCCGGTTTCTATGACAAGGCGAATACTTTGAAAAAAAATATTGGCGTTTGATTCTAAAGATCGTAAAAATGTCTTAAGATTTGAGTTTTTTTATATAATGATGGATTTGCTCTCGACTCTAGGTCATTTCGTGGTCATTATTGTATTTTTAAATACGTTATTCGAACTAAATCAGTAGATAGAGCTGTTCCACGTGTTATTAATTGGCATCTAGATTATTATTATTATGTTGGTACGTTTCCGAATCTCGGGCCCACAGGGACCTGGTCCTTTGAGGCATGACTGGGGCCGAAATTAACAGCACAGAGGCCTTTTTATTATTACTATAATTAGCCTATCAGATCCTGAAAAGATGGCGTGATGATTTCGATGCCCATTTAAAGGATTGGACCGAGGCTGCACAAGACCGGAAGAGCGCGGGGGCATCTAGATACACTTGCTAAATTCTCGGGCAAGGGACAAGCCACGGTAGCCGAGATGGATGAGGAGTCGCCACTAGTGATGCCGAATATCGCAGGTTCAAATTCTGCCCGCGGTAAAAAATTTTGCAAGTTTTCTAAAAATAGTAATATTTTTTTCCCTTAAATTAATTGTGGTTTCTTAAATCTAATGAATAAATTGAAATTGAATTGAAATTGAAATTGAAAACAATTTATTCTCATTTTACAGTACATAAATGACTGACTGTACAGTGTTTGGCATTTGGTATTACGAATACAATTACAAACAGTTTTTAGATAGCTTTTCTTATTCATTAGAAGATCTAGAGATCTGGCCAGCGGTTTCGCCCGCTGTTATCTGTTTTCACTCGAATGGTAGGAAGTATTATTTATATCCCAACAAGACACAAATACTTATTTGTTAAGTCATTTTCAGATAATTATTTGTGTTTAGTCTGGGTGTTTGTATGTATAATATGTATTTATTTACAAAAAAAGTATATAAGTATTAATATCAGCTATCTAGTTCCCAAAGTACAAACTTTGCTTAGTTTGGGGCTAGATGGTGCTGTGTGAATTGTCCAGGATATTTATTTATTTATATGTTTTTCTTAAAATGCTCGTATAGCTATTTTTATCGGAGAAAGATTTTTTAAATATACGTTATCATATCAATTACATACAAATAAATAACAAACAAACATAAACTTTCCTTTTTAGGACTCCGTAAGTTCGTACCCAAAGGGTCAAAACAGTCTGTCACCCACCAGGCTTATCTCATAATTGTAAACCATTGACAGAGATGCCGTATTCCTGTTGCCGCTATAACAACAAATGCTAAAAATTCGAATAAAATAGTTTAATTTATAAATAAAATACAAATTAGTAAAATTTACGAAAACGTGGTTTTTTGCATTTAATCTATTTATTATGGTTCGGAGGAGGCGGTAGCTCATGAACAGTAATAGTAAGACAGTTGGAATTTCGCAAAACATGTATTACTGTTGCCGCTATATAAAAAAATACTAAAAAACAGAATAAAGTTAATATTTAAGGGAGCTCCCATACATCAAGCGTGATTTTGATGTCATTTTTATTCATAATGGTAAGGAATGCTTTGTGCGCGAGTCCGACTCGCACTTGGCCGGTATTTATTATAATAGCGTTAAGTGTGATAGTGTGATCGACTACCTACCAATCTTATCAATTTAGTATAGTATACATACATGTACATTTGATCAAGACAATAAATAAACTAACTTGACTTATTTTCATGGGAGATTTCATTCCCAGGTTTTGTTCTTTCAGTCAGCAGCGCAATAATAATAATAATTACCTTATTTATACTGAAAAATAAGACTATGACTCAGTCACAACAAGTTTTATCAAAACCAGTTCGGTAATTTCAAGAACACGCATAAATATTTAAAACACGACTGCGTTCTGAGGTAAAGTCTAGCAAATGACAGTCGGGATAATGTAAGGATTCTTCCGATATAATTCCCATTCGAATCTGTTCAGTGGTTAACGAGTTTCAGTATTTTAAAGAATCGCACGTATACATACATACATGAACTCTTAAAACATTACACTCCTTTTTTGGTTGGGCAGTCGTGTAAAAAGGTCATTAAGTTCTTCACGGTAATATGTATTTCTTTGTTGATGAATTCATCGCTTCCGCTTATGGCTTAAACCGTAACTCGCTCGTAATTTTATCCATGAAATAGTTGGCGTTACCAAATAGGGATTAGACAGAGACAGAGAATCTGCCGGCTTGCGTGCGAGCGGGACAAAACGCGTTCGTAGAATCTCACTCGATTTTTGAGTTTTTTCAGCTCAAATCGTATCTATTCTTTTGACTAATCTGCGTTATTTTTTTGGTTCCCATTTCACATGGCAGAGTTTTCAATTAGATCACTTTAATAATAAGCCTGATATTTTAAAAATATAATAAGGTAGTGAAAAAAACAAATGCGTAAAAAAATATTTTAATAATTTTAGAAAACATGCAAAATTTTGTATTTATTCATCATAATTATGTATTTTTTTATTCATTGTTTCATGTACTCAGGTATAAGCGACCTCATATTTTTAACTAATACCTACACGATAAAACGGCAAACTAAACGGTAATGTGTAATGCCGGTATAGAATAGCATCACCCCATAAGGCGATTAGGGGACTCGGGGGTTACATGTGTTTTGCAATTTTTGGCGATGGGCCGACAACCTGTCACTATGGTGAATGGTGATAAACAATTACTTGAATGACCCTCAAAATGTTTGTCAGACGTGGCGTAAATGTCCGTTTTATACGGCCGTTTATGCTCTGCCTACCCCGGAAGGGTTATAGGCATGATGTGTGTATGTATGTAAACTTAAAACTACAAAAATTACGATTAAAATATGTGACAGAATGTGTAAGAGCTATTTTAAGTTTAAAAAATAATTCATTTTATCTATGATGTAATTATTCATTAGCCAGACTTTTTTGAATCCTTAGAATTTTTGACTATTGCCTTTTTTTACGGTAGGTAGTATCAGCAACAGCTCAAGTAAACCAATTGAAGGATCAACTTAATGCAAAATTTTCATAATAACTGTGTGAAATACCATTAAATGTTGACCTCTATATGAAAACTAGAAATCACGTCACTAGACAGGAAAATACCAGTAAGAATATTAAATTTACATATAGCACGCCTATAATCCCTTGCGGGGTAGGCAGAATGTAAACAACCGTAAAAAAACTGACGTCTAACAAACCTTGGAAGGTCATTCAGAAAATTGTGTATCGTTACGTTATAATGACAGATTGTCAGACCATCGCTTAAAATTGCAATAGACAATAACCCGAGTCCCTTAGTCGCTCTCTTATGTGATGTCGGCTTAAAATAGCATCAACCCATTTCTATACTGTGGGTGTCGTAAGAGAAGGGTGGCTATGTATTGCAGTTTTAGGCGATGGGCTGACAACCTGTTACTCAAATATTTGTCAGACGTGGCGTAAATGTCCGTTTTTTGCGGCCATTTACACGTTGTCTACCCCGCAAACGATTTAAGCATTATATTTTTAATGACTAACGTAGAAGGTTATTTAATTATGACATAAAGTTTATATTTTAAATATAATTTAGGATTTATGTGTATATTATACAATTTTATATAAGTACTTACCAAAATTTTTGACTGTATTTACCTATAACGATTTGGTGTAACTGTTATGTTATAAATTAAAAAAAGTGAATTGAATTGAATGTATGTATGAATGTACTTATCGTAGGCAGTTTCTTGTTACTGAAGTTTAAAATCTGTTTAGTAAATAGTACCTAGGTACAATCTTCTTGATTTCTACAAAATAATGTATAAAATCGATAATGTACATACAAAGTAACAGATAAACCCAATCTTTCCTCGTAACGATATGAGTGTACAGATCTTTAAAGTAAAAAAGAAAGATAAAACGTCGATAAAAATGCGCGCGTCCACTTATAAGTTTCATTCTAGGCGAAGAAGCAGCGTCGAAAAGCGTTGAATGTCACATAGCGTATGACACTTGTATGACAAGTATTTTCCAAACACTGACTTCTATATATAATAAAAAACACTCCTTGCATAGAAAACTTTTTGTCTCTTCCACAGAGTATGCGTTCCGTCGCGTAATATGTACCATATTTGACATTATATTTATCTACAAAATATATTGCTTTAATCTTTTTTACTGTGATGTGATGTGTGCCGTGTGATGCCGGCCTAGAATAGCATCACCCCATTTCTTACCCATGGGTGTCGTAAGAGCCGACTAAGGGACTCGAGGGATGTGTATTACAATTTTAGGCGATGGGCTGACAACCTGTCACTATAGTGATACACAGTTATCCGATTGACCCTCAAGCTTTTGTCAAATGTGGTGTTAATGACTGTTTTACGGCCGTTAACGCTCTGCCTACCCCGTAAGGGATATAGGCGTGATTTATGTATGTATGTATCTTTTTTACTTGACATTTTATAATTATAATATCCTATTTCTAGTTTCATTTTAAATTGTATTATATAATAATCAAAATGACATTGTCAAAACAATTTTGCACGCTGCTTGTAGCAGGCAGAATACTGTACTGGACTTGGTTTACCCGCTGCTATCCGTTTTCTCACAGGAGTAATACATTCTGACATAGCCTATGTTCATCAGGGATAATGAAGGATTCTAATGGTAAAAGAATATCTTAAAATATACTAGACTGATATTAAAATACTCTTTTGCCATTTGAATCCTAATAATAATATGACAGTTAACTCAGAGGAACACTATTTTAATTAGAAGAGCCACCTTCTTACACGTTTCTGTTCACAATAAGCGGCTAAAGTTAGGATGCTATAGCAGTCGCGTCCAGATACGAGAGAAAAAACGATTTGCATAGCATTTAACATGTTAAGCAGTAGTGAAAACTGATGACTGCCGCCCAGTAGCATTAAAAAACATGACAAAAACCAGCTCACCTCTCCATGCTGGCTGCGGCCATCAGGAGTGTTCTCCGGGAGGAAGTACAGCCGTAGACTGACCAGCGTTTGGTCTGACACCCGGTCCGTCCATAGGAGCTGCAGCTCGCCTGTGAAGCACACGTCGCATTTATTATCACAGTTATACTAGCCGCTCTTCATACGTTCATATAACATACATACAGGGTGTAAGGAACTGCCCTCCGAATTGTTAAAGGGTGCATTCAGATCATGAAACTGCCCAAGAGTTCCATGACATATGTTCCTAGGGGAAACTTCTTCCGTTACCACGGTCTGCATGTACCCTATCAGTATTCAGAGAGCTGTCCTTTACACAATATTTACCTTTGCGGCAGAGCGAAATAAGCGGTAAAAGACGAACAATTACGCCACGTCAGACAAACATTTGAGGATCATTCAGAAAACTGTATCGCCATAGTGACCCGTTGTAAGCCCATCGCCTACAATTGCAATACACTTGTAACCCTCGAGTCCCTTAGTCGCTTCTTACGACACCGACGAGAAAGAAATAGGGTGATGCTATTCTAAGCCGAAATCACTCAATTCACTTCAGTCCGATGCGTTCTTCCCAGAACATCTCCTAAGCCCAGGCGCGCCTTGTAGCGACCTTTAGGAGCTACTACAAGAAGCTCACTTAAAGAGCTTCACGAGCAAGCAAGACACGATATAAGTTCCATTCCAACATGATGTGCAAGTTAGCGCCACGTGACAGATTGGCAGAGACACAAAGAGCCTGAAACGCGGTATCGAAGTGTTTCACCTCGCAACGCATATATACAACTTCCAATTATACCGCGTGTTACAGAATAACAAGTAAAGCCGAGAGGGTGTAAAAGGGACCCATAAAATGAGTCTATTGACAAAAAATTTAAGCCGTAGTGTCGATTTTGAAAATTACGGAAATTATATTTTTATATGAAATTACTCAAAACATTTATCGTTGCATCGCAGCACTACTTTGACAGTTTAAAGTCCAACTGAAGTTGCCAACGCGGCGCAGCGAAACTCGATATACATTGCTTGTTATTTCAGAGTGTAATCATTTTAATGAACAGAAGATAACCAGAAATGTACGCCAAATCGATATTCATTGGAATGAAAGTGTAGTACTGACCTAGACTAGTGCCGTTATTATTTCATCGACTGATGACAATAATGAATATTATTATTTTTGCGTTATTTTGTAACAGCTTGTATACAGGTGGACCAGTCGGTCCCCTGGCCACAACACCCGGCCAGGCTGGGTAGCTACCCTTTTCCCGGCACCACCTGGAACCCTACATTCTGGCTATTGGCATACCTTTCTGTCAACCCCACACCATACCGCTTTTGGGCTAGACTGGGCTTGTTGTTTAAACAACCTCACAAACTTCTCTGGGTGAGGCCATACTCCTCACCAAGTCAGGTGTAGGTTTCATAGCCCCAGTGCTTAAATCGCAGTGTCCAGCCAAATAAAAACTCAGTTCACTTACCGATGGAGACCAGCTCGGATTCCTGCCAGATCTGGACGAAGAAGAAGTCCCCGATCGCTATGATCTTGTCCGTTTTTCCCGTGTTGACGCGCAGCGCTTTGTAGAAGGTGTAAGTCAGGTGTAGGTTTCAAAGTCAAGCCAAAACAAACTAAAGTCTCAGTTCACTTACCGATGGAGACCAGCTCGGAGTCCTGCCAGATCTGGACGAAGAAGAAGTCCCCAATCGCTATAATCTTGTCCGTTTTTCCCGTGTTGACGCGCAGCGCTTTGTAGAAGGTGTATTGGCCCTGCTGGCCGCACGGGGAGCCCACTAACTGCGAGGAAGCGAGAGGATAATCGTCAATATTGTATTGGCACATAATTACATTTGGCCAGCGTTTAAGTTTTTCCATTCAAAGAGGAAACGTTGCCGGCTTACTGGGGACCATTTCTGATGGGGGCGCACTGGAGGACCTTCTCATAGTTTAGTTTTAGGTTAATTTTTTCTGTAAATATTTAATTTGTGTTAGTTTTATGATCGTTAAAAAAAATTACATTTGAATACAAATATGAAGTTTTATTATTTTTTGGCCATACAATTATAATAAAATAGAGTTTATTCTTTTGTATATGGGTAATTATACGACTATTACCGTGTTATTACAAAAAAGTTAGACGCACTTTAAGGCAGTGATTAAAATCTTTTTCTATACGATTTGACGTTGTCAAAAAGCTTAAACCACCGTAAACCATGTACCTGTCTACTCTTCCTACGTTTGTTTGTTCGTTATTTTTCACGCAAAAACTATAGAACCGATTGTAATGTAATTTGGCACACATAATAGAAGGTAACATGGATAGTTTTTATCACCACTTATGCGGGCAACGCATATATTTACAATTTAATAAGGATTCTATATTATATTTGTATTCTCTTTCTTTTGGTGTGGGACACCGAGTCGTCCAACGACACGATGAACCCTGGTGCCAGAGTTTTTCAACCGCCTACTAGTAGTAGGCCTCTGACGTGGTTTTGTAACGACCGCCATCTAAGTAATCATAGACAGCAACCGGGACCGACGGCTTGGCACAAACTTAATAAATTGAAATATAAAATATGCCATAAGATGTCAGCTTAGAATAGCATCACACAATTTCCTTCCCATAGGGTGTCGGGCCAGTCTACTGTTAAGGTAGCAGCGTGTGAAACCGCTGGGCGGATCACGTGTAATTATAACAACTATAACATTTACATATTGTTAAAACTAAACAAACTTATACAAACCATTTTATTGACTTTTAACCGCTTTTTGAGGGTCATTTTATTTAATTATTTTATATTTACACGACTATTTGCCTACAATTAAAGAAAATTCAGATTTTACTAAAAGCTTGTTCTTACTAATACAACTTGCACCAAGAAAGAGGTCCGCAGACGCAGTGTCATCCAAAAATGGCTCACCTACTTTTAGTTTTATTTTATTTTACGGGTCTTCCTTCTTCACGCGGATGACACGACCATCAAATCAAATCAAATCAAATCAAATATATTATTTAAATTTCAAATGTGATTCTTCGCACACAGGCTTTTGTTTAGTTAGGGTCAGTTCACACCAGTCAACCGCGGAATTAACAATTTGTACAAACTAAGCGTTTTTTTTTGTATTTATTAACTACTCATTACTTAATACTCAGAGTCAGTTATAGCAGTTCCGTGTGATGCCGGTTTAGAGTGCCGTGTGATGCCGGCTTAGAATAGCATCACCCCATTTATATTCCGTAGGAGTCGTAAGAGGCGACTAAGGGACTCGAGGGTGTGTATTGCAATTTTAGGCGATGGACCGACAACCTGTCACTATTACGATACACAGTTTTCCAAATGACCCTTAAACATTTTTGTGAGACGTGGCGTAAATGACCGTTTTTTGCGGCCGTTTAAATGATAAATGTGTGTGTGTGTGTGTGAGAGTGTAATCATTGATTCTCAGACTCAGAGACAGTTGAGAGCAGTCCGAAATTAACGCTCAGGTCATCCATTAGAGTTGCTTCATTTTGTAAAAAAAAGAAAAAAAAACGTTTTTTTTTGTCCCACTCTCCATTTATTCATACTGTGTAGGATATCGAGTCGATAGACGACCTTAAATTCACTATTTTCATTCTCACCAGTGGACATGCAAATAATTGGTGCTTTACATCCGTACTAATATTATAAATCTGAGAGTTTGTGTGGGTGTGTGTTTGTGTATGTTTGTTACCTCTTCACGCACAAACGGCTTGACCGATTTGGATGAAATTTGGAACACAGGTAGATTCTAACCCGGAATAACACATAGGCCACTTTTTACCGCGGGAAAACAACTATTACTAGGGGATAGGAGTGGCAACGGTTGAAACCGCTGGGCAGAAATCTAGTTTCCATAAAGTTTTTTCGATATCTAGAAAACTAGTGCTACATTAGATTTAAAACTTACAATTTTTCAAAAAAGCAAACATTATAATAAATATAAGTTTTTATTTTTCTAGGCACTTACTTTTGAAATTAATCTTCCAAAGTTAATCATTTTAAATTCATATTAAAAAAAACTGTTCAATGTCAATTACGTAATCGAACCAACCTGAATTGAGCGGATGTGCCCTTTAGTGCACGGTCAGCAAATAAAATCTACTCTCACGTCACGCCAATAAGCCTAATTTTGGCAGCTGTCAAACCAATACTAGAAAACATGTCCACAAAGAAAAATGGACCTTATGTCAAAGCATCAGCAAGATTTTGATTTTGGCAGCTGCCAAAATTGGCTTCTTAGAGTGACCCGAGAGTAGTAAACTGTTACTTTTTATTAGGTACTAGTCAATACTATAAGTCCAAATTTATATGAAATTTTATTCTTTATTGAAATATACTTACACGCAAACTCAAGCGGGAAATCATTGATTTCATTTTCAAAATGTCCAAAATAACGCGTCTCAACAAATCGCATCCAGTACACTGACGTCTATAACCTAATTTTAGGCAGAACCATAGAGTAGAATATTATTATCTATTCTTATGGCAGAACGTCCACCACCATTAAACTTTTAGATAACAGCAATAAATGAAATCAAACAGTTAATAAATCAGCAATAAACAAAAGAAGTTTATTTATAAGTATGTATTTATGATTTAAATAAACCAACATAATTTCACCTTACGTTTTGCAAATTAACTTATTCTACCAAGATTCCTATTTTCTATTGATCATTTCGTGCGGTAACTTGAATAATATACATATTTTTTCAAATCATTTCGGAGAATTCAAAATTTTTTCAAAGTCATATATTTTACAAAACATTTTTATTTTTATCTAATCTTTTTCGCTGACGATACCATCAAACCGGCAAGCTATGGAATCAATAAGAGAATAAAATAGAAACAACCTACGTTAGAAAGAGATAGATGTCTGTTAGAAGGGTTATAGCAATTATTAGAAAAAGTTACGATTTGTGTGAGAAGGGGAGAGGTTTTGAAAATGGAATGTTGACAAAATTTTATATAAATGTTTTTGAAAAACGTTGATATTAATAAAAACATGTAATGATAGTTATTACAATGCATGCATGCGTCACGCCTATATATCTTGCGGTGTAGGTAGAGCGTAAACGGCCATAAAAACTATCATTCACGCCACGTCTGACAAACATTCGAGGGTCATTCGGAAATTGTGTAGCACTATAGTGACAGGTTGTCAGTCAATCGCCTAAAATTGCAATACACATCTAACCCTCGAGTCCCTTCGTCGCTTCTTACGACACCTATTTTATTGACTTGACAGGCCAGACACTCAAATGCAAATTTAATTCTTATGCACCTGGAAATAAGGCGATCCAAATTCAAAACTGTATAGCCTGACAAGGTCTTCACTGTACGCGTTTCTTTGATTTCGAACTTGGCATATTTCAGTAAGTACGAAAACAAAAGCAAAATTTTGGCACAGAACACAAAATTGTAGGTAATTGACAACCATAATAAAGGACAGCGCATATCCTACGCCATTTGACGCGAGTCGGTTTGAGTAGCATATTGAATTTGATCTCTATCGTATTGTAATAAAGAGGACCTAAATTTTTTTAAATATCTAATCATATCCGAAACAACTGATTTCCAGAAAAAGAACTTCACTAACCTAACCGTTTTCCCGCGGGATTAAGAGATTTTTATACAGCCTATGTTCATCAGGGATAATGTACGATTTTAATGGTAAAATATTTTTTAAATCGGTCCATTAGTTTCGGAGCCTATTACTTCCCGTGTTAGGTATACAATTATTGAAATCTTTATTATTGAATACAATTATTGATCAATAATTGAAATAAAGTTCTGTAATATGTAAAAAACTATTTTACTTTTAGTTATATTCATATATTTTTTCTACTGAAAACGGCCCGCGCGGCCGCGCCATCTAGAGCTAGATTTGAATGTACGTTGGCCCTAATAATCATAAATCGTAATAATTACAGAGATAGCACTTACGATATTTGCGTTAAGCGTCTTAATTGAAACCCCATTTCATTCCCGTGGCAGTAGCCGTGTGATGCCGGCTTAGAATAGCATCATCCCATATCTTTCCCTTGGGAGTCGTAAGAGGCGACCAAGGGAATACACACCGTATTGCAATTATAGGCGATGCGCTGACAACCTGTCACTATGGCGATACACAATTTCCCGAATGACTCTCAAATATATTATGTCAGACGTGGCGTAAATGTCCGTTTCTGCGGCCGGTTACGCTCTGCCTACCCCGCAAGGGATAATAGGCGTAATATGTGTGTGTGTGCGTCTTAATTGAAAACAAACCTAAATGCATTTGTGTGAGATCGAAGATTGTAAAACAATTTTACAAAAAACATACAAAAAGTAGCAGCAACCCGCCACGAGCGTCCGCCATTACTATTAACTAGTGATGTACTCTTACCTAACCTAGTCATTGAGAGCTGTTATCGATAAAATGTCGGATGTGCACATCTGTCGTAGAATCGATGGACGGAGGAGGTGGGTTGTGAGTGGAGACCATGCCTCGGCAGGCGTTGGACGACCTCTGACCAGATGACTTAAAAAAGGCGGCTGGTAGCGACTGGATGGCGAAAATGAGAGATCGTGCCTTATGTACCCTGGGGGAGGCCTACGTCCAACAGTGTACTGCAATAGGCTGATGTATGTATGTAATGTACTGATAAAATAGGACTTTGCAAAAAAGTCCATATATACTAAGATATTATGAGAAATTAAAAAAAAAATCACAAGGTAAAATGTTTTAAAATTTCATTACGAAATATAAGATAAATAACAAATTAAATCAATGTGATTTAAATATTTTCAGATTTTCTAACACAATAATATTTTTGTTAGCTTGTGGAGCAGCCCTGGAGCATCGCGAGATATTTATAAATGGCCTCGCGTTCTGATTCCGCATTTAGGTATTGTTGAGTTCCTTTGATGAAATTAAGTAGCCGCGATAACCATTAGTTTATATTTAGGTGTGAATTTGTTAATTTTATACAAAACTAAAACCACAACTCTACTAAAAGCCTTTTTTACCGCGGAAAAAAACTGTTGTTGTAACTAACTACCTACCCAACCACTTCCAAAAAACTCACACAGTGAAAAGGCAACAATACTTTTAACAGTTACATTTCATTATTTATTCGGTAATAGCCCTGCGGTTTCACCCGCTGCGACCCGTTTTCCCACGATAATGTGACCTTTTCCCGGCATAAATTATACATTATAAACTTTCTTTTTAAATAATCTATGTATTAAAAAAAATATTCGTTGCTTACTTTTAAAGGCATACGTACAGACATAGAGACCGATACGGGAAGTAATTTTATTTTATTTATACTATGAAGTGATAATATCGCAAACCTTGAATAATATTTGGAACTACTTTTTCGATATCGATAATTTGACACACGCGTCACAGCCCTAGAACACTTACTGATATAACGTTTGCAGGGCTGACTGAACCGATGAAAACTATTTATTCATTTCGGTAAAATCATGCCTTTAGGATTTTAGTATTCGTAAAACTAACTATTTATTTTATCGACAGTTTGATTTCTAGTTTCGTAAGTAGACATTTTAATAAAATAAACGTAATAAATAAAGTTATGCTGTCATATAAGAACCTACCTAAATAACGGTTTCTTTTAATTAAAAGAGCGCCTTAATACATTTCCTGTATTGATTTAAATTAAGAACGCTGCCGCCGATTGGCTGTGATCTCGAACCTCGCAACAATAGATAGATGACATCACATCATAATGGCAACAAAAAACGTACCTACACGTCCGACAATACAAGAATCCTCGTAAATTATAAACAAGAGTTGATTTTAGTCTTATTTGGGCTAAATATTCGTTATTTTAATAATTACTCATATTTCTGCCAAAGGAGGTAGGTATAAGGAAAACTAATGTAGGTACCTAAGCAAGTAGATTAGAGTTTTATAATTGATACCGACATGATGCGGAATTAACTTATGCGTAGGTAATGTAGCTATCGTAGTTATGAAAAGTTTGCAATCATTTCGTAATCATAAATTTATATTATAAAATAACGAATCAAGTAGGTAATCAATCAACCTAATAAAACTTATAATAATAAAATAAATAACAGTATGAATGCACCCTTACCTTGTAAGACGGCTTTTCCATTTTCGAAAATCCACAGACAAAGGATCACTCACACATTTTTACAAACACATATAAACGTACTCATCGTTGACGAGAAAATCGTTCCAAACATACTTATAAAACAATTGTAATATGTATTGCATTCTCAAATTAACTTCCAACGTTGCACTATTTTTAACACAGCCGTGTGCTGAAACAGTTTTTACACCAATTTTAAAATTAGAATCTTAACCTGTTTGCACTCTTGTAATATACAACACAGTTAAACGGTAATTAAATTATTAAACAATGTTTCTTCTTCGCCATCTAGGTAATTATCTAGATGGACTTCCACGGTCGGCAATTACCTATTTATATTATTTATTCAAATCAATCTTGTTTAGATAAAAACGTGTACTAAACAATAATATCCGAACCACCACACATACACACATATGCCGTCATAATGTCACTGTTTAAAAACTCCTTGAAATTTTAAATTTCGAATTCCAAGGTCGCGGTAAAAATGCCGATAAATATGACTTTTAATTATTTCTAAGTTATGGCTATATTGAAACAATATGGCGTTCGTTTTGATAAAAATAAGTCAAAATACGCGCGGTTCGCGCGCGATTTTACACAACCGCCTCGGGTAGCGGCCGGGCCTTGTCTGTTGGTGTGCATGTGTGTGTGAGCTGCGGACAGCGTTCGCGATCACGATGCTCCGTATTTTGTACGCTCACACGCTGAGAAACTAGGGTTGGCAAAACATTTTTTTAAGATAAGGGTTATTAAGATAAGTGATATATTTTTTTAAATAGTCAATAGACCTTATTCCAGACGCACTTCTATTATTACTAAGTCTAATTTGACGTTTCTAAAACCGTTTCCTATTCTGCATGTAACTGTCAAACTCAAATGACAGGATTATAATCTCTAAAAATAACTGACAGGATTAAACTTAGCTTAAGCCGATTAGTGCAATTCTAGGAGGTGCAAAATTAATCAATTTAAATATTTAAAAAGCTTAAATTCTAATCATAGCGGCCACTAAAAAGGTCCCGCTTAAAAATAGTACTGTCAAAACAAATCGAAATGGTTGCAATGTTGGAGTTTTCTGTGTGATTTTCGGTCAGATAGGAGAGTGCTAAAGTGGGATCAATTGAGTTGGGAGGTCCTAGAGTGTCCCCGGGTAGGAAAGATCTAAAGTGGCACCGGATCAGAATATTCTTGGCTGGCACCGGGTCGGAAAGTTCTAGAGTGGTACAGAACGAATGTTTATCTATCAATTTCATCTCTTTTTGGCGATTTTACACAAAAATGCACCAAATAAACATTAAAGCATTATTGCGTATTGCGCTCGCCAATCCATGTACCAAGCATGGTGTGTTAAGCAAATTCCCCTAAAGCCTCAACAGGGACAGGCCTGTTTCTGTAGTTAAATATAAGAATTATTTTACCAAATAATAGAAAATGCTTTTTCGTGGTGTATAAAAAATATTTGTTTTCTTGCAACACTTTTATATATTTTTAAATTTGTAACACTAAATTTTGGTAAAAATAGCATTGTCAAAATCAAATTATAATCCTGTCAAAAACTTCCCAAAAACATGGTTTTTCTGGAATAGCCACACTTAAAACCTCTAAGTTTAGGGATTTTATTTTAGTGATTTTAGCATTAGAAACTTAAAATGATTAAAACGTGGAATCGGGTCTAATAAGTATTCACAGGATGATATTGCGGTTCATGACGGCCACAGGAAGGTCGTTTTGCATGAAGACATCTGTCATACAAATTACAACCTGTGACAGTCGTAATTCGATGCGGCGATGTGTGCGATTCGATTCATGCCATGCATGCTATTCGATTTATTATAGAATCAGGTGAATTTCTTTCATCAAAAACCAGATCCGGTACTTAAAATTAAAACACTGGAAAATCATGCATTCATTGCATGTGAGATTAGGTATTTATTTACCAAAAACAGACTCTAAGATTATATTATGAAAGTAAGATTACATAAAATATATAAGTATAATTTGACACAACACACGAAAAAGTCTCCTAGTAAAATAATAAAATAAGGTAGTCTAATTCAATACAAAATTAAAATACTTTATTTTCCGTAAAATAGACGTTCTTTGTTTAGAGATCTACACGATTTGTCTGTTTGTGGTTCCGGATAGCATCATCGGCCATCGCATTTCTATCCGTGTGCGTCGCATCGTAATACGCGACGAAAAAGACAAATGAAGAAAGTTGGCAGCGGTTCCCTGTTAGTGCATCATTTTGCATTGCATTCGCTAACCCGCCTGCTAAGCGTAGTGAGTGTACGAATATTATTTTTAATCTTCAATAATGATTTCATTGCCATATTTGCAATTCAGGAATTTGCATTACAAATTTAAAATAAATAAATCTTTTGATTGGCAACCCTGCACACTGGTTCTCGCCCACAAGCGCACTTATCAGTACTTATCAATACTGCAGCTGGTCTACCCGTGTCGTTTATTTCCTTTTTTGTAATTTTCATAACACTTTCCTTTGAAAATGACAAATTAGTAATATTCCTTTTAATCATTTTTGACTTAGGTAAGGTGGTTATCACACGCATCGCACGAATTTGGGGTATTCTGTCGGTCCGCTTTTATCGACGAAAGGAATCGCATAGGAACGACGCATATCGGCACATCATGCCCCCCGACCCCACATCGCCAAACATTTGGTTGCTAGCTTGAGTGTAATTTTTTTATATATAGATTGATCTGTCTCCCACTGCAGGGCAAAGGCCTCCCCTCTATCACGCCACGAATCTCGGTCTTGGGCCTCCAAATGCCAGTGTCGGAGAAAGGCTTCAATTTATTTATAATTACTGCCCAGCGGTTTCACCCGCTGCCACTCATTTTCCCGTGGTAATAGTTGTTTTGCCGCGGTAAAAAGTGGCCTATGTGTTATTCCGGATTATACTCTACCTGTGTTCCAAATTTCATCTAAATCGGTCATGCCGTTTGAGCGTAAAGAGGTAACAAACATACACACACAAACTCTCAGATTTATAATATTCATTCATCATGACTCTCAGATTATAATATTAGTTCGGACAATTGACACTGACAAACAAATATGTTTATACATACCTACGTATCTTTGTACGTTTATTTAGGTATTGATTTTAATAAACTTAAAGGGAAAATTGAAAAAAAAAAACAGTATACACTACACTGTCTACACCACATACAAAACTTTAAATTTTATTCTAGTCTTACTCAAGTTATGAACACAACACAATGGCTAATATAGTAAAATCACAAACTTACGAATAATAATACATTGTGGAACAGATGGATGTTAGGATAATATTATAAAACAAAAATAAATTAAATTCATTTATTTCAGACATAGTCCATAGTTAATTAATTAACCATAATCAGAAATTGAATAGAATTCGAGTCACACATACCTAATAGTACCTTATATATACCTTTATTTAAATTGCAAAATCTACGATCGCGGCCATGATTTGAACCTGAAACTTTCGCCATCACCAAAATTTTGCACGTTTTCTAGAATGTTTATACCTAACGCGGGAATTATTTCTCAATTTTTGGTATTAAATTAATACATGCCTACTATATAACACATTCAACATACATTTTTGATTGAGGCAACAGGTCAATTATACCGACCTATACGACTTTTTAAAATAGGTAGGTATCGTATGATAAGGTATTTATATATACCGGTCTTCTGCAGGAACAAACTAATTTCATAATTTGACATCTAACTCTACTCTATAGTTTTAGTTTAGGTATATTTTTTTATACAAGGAACAAAAACAATGCAATTTAAAAAATATCTCTAACTGAATGAACCGAAGCTTTTACTCATTATACGACCAAGATCTGTATGGGGCACAATCGTTAAAAATAAAAATATCAGTCGGACGGAATTGTATGAGTGAGAATGACATCAAATATTTTATAAACCTTATTATTTCGTAATTTTCCGCAGATGTATACGACCGGTTATAGGTAATGATGTACATACCTAGGTTCTTACGGAAACAATATAGATTTTTTTTTTTTTTTTTATGAAGTCATGTTTTATCTGCTGTTATCGAGTATACCATACCCCGACCTCATACGGCTTGTCCGGCATTTTAGTTAAATATATTTTTAGCTTAAACATAGATTAAAACTAAATGAGTTGCAGATGAATCACATACATATTAACTTAATAACATAACATAATCATGACGAAATTGTTATCTATCTTCATAGTAATTATTGATATACGATCAGTCGCCTGGCTCGCGACCACCATCCCACCGAAGTCTAGCGCCAAGTAGCTTGCTGCGTTCCGTCAGTATGTGGGAGTGCCAGTGTCTTAACAGGCTTCTTCTGGGTGAACTCGCTCCATCTTAGACTCTGTCTCTGTCCTATGACCTAGACTAGAGTCAAGAGCAAACCCATCATTAATAAATAAAAAAAAACGAGCTCAGGGCCGGTTGAACACTCCAAGCGCCATTGTAAAGGTGCTGTTCCGAACCGAGCGGCCGACGGCCGACGGCCGACAGCATATGCCGCGGCGGCCGTCCTTGGCCGCCGCGGCACTACTGGTTCGTATGGACTTGTATGGGATACTATCCGAACCGAGCGGCGACTGCACATGCCATCGGCCGCCGCGCATCTGCCGCGGCGGCCGACGGCCGACGGCCGACGGCACATAACTGCAGACCAGTATAGCCGCGGCGGCTTTACGTTGGTAGGGTCGGAATATAGTTTTCAGGACTAGTTATTATGTATAGGTTATTATGGTTCATCGGGTTATTATGGTTCATTGGGTCGTTGGGTTCATCTTGTCGTTCGGGTTCATCATGTGGCCATAGTTCATCGGTTCGCTAGGTTCATCGGGTTATTATGGTTCATCAGGTCGTTGAGTTCATCTTGTCGTTAGGGTTCATCATGTGGCCAGAGTTCATCGGTTCGCTAGGTTCATCGGGTTATCATGGTTCATCGGATTATTATGGTTCATCGAGTCTTTGGATTAATTTTGTCTTAAGGGTTCATCATGTGGCCAGAGTTCATCGGTTCGCTAGGTTCATCGGGTTATTATGGTTCATCGGGTCGTTGGGTTCATTTTGACGTTAGGGTTCATCATGTGGCCAAAGTTCATCGGTTCACTAGGTTCATCGGGTTATTATGGTTCATCGGGTCGTTGAGTTCATCTTGTCGTTAGGGTTCATCATGTGGCCAGACTTCATCGGTTCGCAAGATTCATCGGGTTATCATGGTTCATCGGGTTATTATGGTTCATCGGGTCGTTGGATTCATTTTGTCGTTAGGATTCATCATGTGGCCAGAGTTCATGGGTTCGCTAGGTTTATCGGTTTATCATGGTTCATCGGGTTATTACGGTTCATCGGGTCGTTGGGTTCATTTTGACGTTAGGGTTCATCATGTGGCCAAAGTTCATCGGTTCACTAGGTTCATCGGGTTATTATGGTTCATAGGGTCGTTGAGTTCATCTTGTCGTTAGGGTTCATCATGTGGCCAGACTTCATCGGTTCGCTAGATTCATCGGGTTATCATGGTTCATCGGTTTATTATGGTTCATCGAGTCGTTAGGTTCATCTTGTCGTTAGGGTTCATCATGTGGCCAAAGTTCATCGGTTCACAAGGTTAATCGGGTTATCATGGTTCATCGGGTTATTATGGTTCATCGGGTCGTTGAGTTCATCTTGTCGTTAGGGTTCATCATGTGGCCAAAGTTCATCGGTTCACTAGGTTCATCGGGTTATTATGGTTCATAGGGTCGTTGAGTTCATCTTGTCGTTAGGGTTCATCATGTGGCCAGACTTCATCGGTTCGCTAGATTCATCGGGTTATCATGGTTCATCGGTTTATTATGGTTCATCGGGTCGTTAGGTTCATCTTGTCGTTAGGGTTCATCATGTGGCCAAAAATCATCGGTTCACGAGGTTCATCGGGTTATCATGGTTCATCGGATTATTATGGTTCAACGAGTCTTTGGATTAATTTTGTCGTTAGGGTTCATCATGTGGCCAGAGTTCATCGGTTCGCTAGGTTCATCGGGTTATTATGTTTCATCGGGTTATTATGGTTCATCGGGTTATTATGGTTCATCGGGTCGTTGGGTTCATTTTGACGTTAGGGTTCATCATGTGGCCAAAGTTCATCGGTTCACAAGGTTAATCGGGTTATCATGGTTCACCGGGTCGTTGAGTTCATCTTGTCGTTAGGGTTCATCATGTGGCCAGACTTCATCGGTTCGCAAGATTCATCGGGTTATCATGGTTCATCGGGTTATTATGGTTCATCGGGTCGTTGGATTAATTTTGTCGTTAGGATTCATCATGTGGCCAGAGTTCATGGGTTCGCTAGGTTTATCGGTTTATCATGGTTCATCGGGTTATTACGGTTCATCGGGTCGTTGGGTTCATTTTGACGTTAGGGTTCATCATGTGGCCAAAGTTCATCGGTTCACTAGGTTCATCGGGTTATTATGGTTCATAGGGTCGTTGAGTTCATCTTGTCGTTAGGGTTCATCATGTGGCCAGACTTCATCGGTTCGCTAGATTCATCGGGTTATCATGGTTCATCGGTTTATTATGGTTCATCGAGTCGTTAGGTTCATCTTGTCGTTAGGGTTCATCATGTGGCCAAAGTTCATCGGTTCACAAGGTTAATCGGGTTATCATGGTTCATCGGGTTATTATGGTTCATCGGGTCGTTGAGTTCATCTTGTCGTTAGGGTTCATCATGTGGCCAGACTTCATCGGTTCGCAAGATTCATCGGGTTATCATGGTTCATCGGGTTATTATGGTTCATCGGGTCGTTGGATTCAATTTGTCGTTAGGATTCATCATGTGGCCAGAGTTCATGGGTTCGCTAGGTTCATCGGGTTTTTTTTTTTTTTTTTTGTTTATTGGGATTACCAAACAGTTATACAATAAAATCTTACTAAACATGTTCATCAACTTAAAAATAATTGTATAACCCGCACCGGTAACCACAAATTAATAAATGTTTTTAATCTCAAGTTGGTAGTAACACAATTTCAAAAGGTAGTTAAGTTTACAACATAAATATAATATAATAATCTAATTATTAGTCCCAGACTGGGACTAAAAGAAGTGACTGAGCATAGGTGATAATAATAATGTCACACGATCAAGCCAGATATGGCCGTAACTTGTTTCTTAAAACTACCTACGCGCACGGCCATGATATCTATTTCATTAAAATGTTGATTATAACAGTTCACCATGCGGCACAAAGGAGATCGCTTTCCAGCATTAGTGCGACAAGGAGCAGTGACGAACAAACGGTGTTGATTGCGACAATGTGTTCTATGGGGTATCCTATAGCAAAGATAATTATGTAAGGACATACAATCATACTTACCATGACAGATATCATAAAGCAGCATTGTTTGTAAGAAGAAGCGTCTAGACTTTAGGGTCATCATGCTGTATTTATCTAAGAGGAGCTCATATGACAAGCGACTGTTAACACATTTAAAGTACATACAGCGTAAGAGGTTATTATGGTTCATCGGTTTATCATGGTTCATCGGGTTATTACGGTTCATCGGGTCGTTGGGTTCATTTTGACGTTAGGGTTCATCATGTGGCCAAAGTTCATCGGTTCACTAGGTTCATCGGGTTATTATGGTTCATAGGGTCGTTGAGTTCATCTTGTCGTTAGGGTTCATCATGTGGCCAGACTTCATCGGTTCGCTAGATTCATCGGGTTATCATGGTTCATCGGTTTATTATGGTTCATCGGGTCGTTAGGTTCATCTTGTCGTTAGGGTTCATCATGTGGCCAAAAATCATCGGTTCACTAGGTTCATCGGGTTATCATGGTTCATCGGGTTACTATGGTTCATCGGGTCGTTGGGTTCATCTTGTCGTTCGGGTTCATCATGTGGCCATAGTTCATGGGTTCGCTTGGTTCATCGGGTTATCATGGTTCGCCGGTTTGTCATGGTTCATCGGGTTATTACGGTTCATCGTGTCATTGGGTTCATTTTGACGTTGGGGTTCATCCTGTGACCAAAGTTCATCGGTTCTCTAGATTCATCGGGTTATCATGGTTCATCGGTTTATTATGGTTCATCAGGTCGTTAGGTTCATCTTGTCGTTAGGGTTCATCATTGGACCGATGAACCATAATAACCCGATGAAAAATAATAACCCGATGAACCATGATGACCCGACCAACCTAGCAAGCCGATGAACTCTGGCCACATGATGAACCTTAACGACAAGATGAACCCAACGACCCTATGAACCATAATAACCCGATGAAAAATAATACCGTGTGATGCCGGCTTAGAATAGCATCACCCCCTTTCTTACCCATGGGTGTCGTAAGAGGCGACTAAGGGACTCGAGGGTTAGATGTGTATTGCAATTTTAGGCGATGGGCTGACAACCTGTCACTATAGTGATACACAGTTATCTGATTGACCGTCAAACTTTTGTCAGAAGTGGTGTTAATATCTGTTTTACGGCCGTTAATGCTCTGCCTACCCCGTAAGGGATATAGGCGTGATTTATGTATGTATGTATGAAAAATAATAACCCGATGAACCATGATGACCCGACCAACCTAGCAAGCCGATGAACTCTGGCCACATGATGAACCTTAACGACAAGATGAACCCAACGACCCTATGAACCATGATAACCCGATAAACCATAATAACCTAATAAACATAATAACTAAGTCCTGAAAACTAAACTCTGCCATGTGCTGTCGGCCGTCGGCCGCTGCCTTCGGAATAGTTCGGAATGACATCTGCCGCGGCGGCCGACGGCCGACGGCCGATAGCCGTGGCATGTGCCATCGGCCGTCGGCCGTCGGCCGTAGGCCGCTCGGTTCGGAACAGCACCTTAAGACTAATAACAAAAAATATCTACCTACACATATCACGCCTATAACCTCTTCTTCTTCTTTCGTGTGGGATAACGACCCGATGAACCCTAGTGTCAGAGTTTTACAACCGCCTGCTACTAGTACTTAGTAGCAAACAACTTAGTAACATTCACGCCACGTCTGACAAATATTTGAGGGTGATTCGGAAAATTGTGTATTGCCATAGTGACAGGTTGTCAGCCCATCGCCTTAAATTGCAATACACACCTTCGAGTCCCTTAGTCGCCTCTTACGACGCCCACGGGAAAGAAATGGGGAGATGCTATTCTAAGCCGGCATTACACGGCAATTCTAAGCCGGCATCACACGGCAAACTACTTACCATACATAAAATTGACAATCACAATCAGCGATTTAATTAATTAAGTATTATTGTTATAATTAGTTAGGTGAGTAAAAGTCCCTTCTACGACATTATAATCTATGACACGACACATATTAAAAGTATAGGTACCTACACATCAAAAATGTTTTTATATAAATATGTTTTTATTCTTTAAACTAGGTACTATCAGCAGCGGCTAGAGTCAGACGTTGTTGATGCCCTAAATGGGTAACCCAAGGTGTAGCTTATAGTATGTACTTAAATAAGATTTACGAAAGCGTGCCTAAGTAGCATTTTATTTATTTAAAAAATTTCTTTTGCGGCCGTTTAAGTCTAATTTAAGCTTCTTCTGGGTGAGCTCGCTCCATCTTAGACTCTGTCTCTGTCCTATGACCTAGTCTAGAGTCAAGAGCAAACCCATCATTAATAAAAAATATACCACGAATTTAAGTCTATTCTAAGAAGACAAAAAAGATAAACCCCTAATATATAAATATGACTTACTTATTTTCCTTCAAATAACTTCAATAAAAACGGGCAAAGGATAATATAAAAAAATAACTTAGTAATAATAATATTTATTAAATGCAGTGTAAACGCACCCTTATAGCAATTTCAGACGAATGGATACGTGTGACACTGGGCGCCCACACACGGGGTGAAAACGACGACGTTACTGATTTTTTTAAATAATAAAAAAAAACCTGAAGGTGAAGTGCTTCTTGGTTAATGGGTCGTAGTAATTGAGTAAGGAAAAACATGCATAAATAATTAATTTGTATAAGTGTACCTATTTGTCGGTAATTTGATTGAATAAAGAATTATCTTATACACATACACATATCACGCCTATAATCCCTTGCGGGTTAAGGTAACAGTCTAAACGGCCGCAAAAAACGGACATTTAGAACACGTCTGATAAATATTTGAGGATCGTTCGGAAACCTGTGTATCACCATAGTGACTAAATCTGATGTGTTGATCATATTCATAATAAATTTAAAGCAGTAAAGTTCTTCAGTCTCGTCTGGTATGTTAATAATATAATATTCATTTGATTACTAAATTAATGTCTTGATTATGAATACGTTGAATGTCATTGTCAAATTAGGCTCGCTAATACGTACGTAGCCAGTCAGCGGCAGCAGTCAGTAAATTCTCTTAACTTACGTTAGATATGTGCTGTCCTTTTTCGTCAAATAGGTTTAGATGCGTATGTTGTACCACGCACTGGCTGATTCAGTGATAAGTTATGGTTTAAACAGCTATGGTAGAACGTTTAAGACGTATCTAGATCAAATAAAACAGATACAGACTAGATTTATCAAGAAGTTAGTAGACAAAAAAACTAAAATATTACATAAAGGAAAGTATGAAGAACTATACAAGTTATGCAGGATCCTGCCTGTAAACGAAAAAGTTGAATTTCTCATAGCTCTAGAACAATTTGGCTGTATAGAAAACATTAAGGTCAAAGAATCATATAAGTCATTAAGACAAGGAGTGCGTAAAAAGAAATATGTGTTACCTAGAACTAATAATTATTATGGTGAAAGGACCAGGAGGTATTTGATACCTAAGATTTATAATAAGTTAACATTTAAGTTAGATAACGAGATGAGTAGGCCTGTTTTTAAAAGGAAATTATTTACGAGCTTTATCGGTAATCTAAATTTAAAACAGTAGGTATAAATATTAATTTAAAACAGTAGGTATAAATATTACAACTAATTACATATAGTTATTGTTAGCAGATATAAATATTTGTAAGCTTCTCATAAGAAATCGAGACACGAATGAAGTTGCAAAGTTTGTTTTGTTATTAGCGGAACGGGAGTGTACCGATTTCTGATGGGAGGTATAATTCTTATTCACATATTATACATAGTTATAGACGTTACGTCGCACGTGATCTTTGTTTTGAGTGCTTGGCTTCGCCAACAAACTGCTATGCAGTTTGGCGATATAATTTTTTTGTATGACCTGTGCGCTATTTTCTTGAATAAACTAATTAATTAAAAAAAAAAGGTTAGAAGATATCTAAGCCCTATCGTGTATAAAGATGTCAATGAGTTCTTTGCAATTTCTAGTCAATTTAGTCGCCATTGTTTTCATCGTCGCCTTATTTTGACGGATAACACGTATTTTACGCCAAATTATAAAACATGACATGACATCCCGAAATGAGGCCAAATATATAATTCCAAGTATTTTATTTTGAGCTAAAAATACTAATAATCATAGATAGATAAACTCAATTTTAGTGGGAATGGCGTATCACTGCTATCGTCCGTAAACCTATCTGTTTACTCTTATCTACATAAAGAATTTCACTACATATAAAGCCAGGTTCATACAAACAAATTAAGTAATACGTAATTTTAAAGAATTTTTCATTGTTTTTTATTTTTATTAATGAATTAATAATAAATAAATAAATTTTAAACTATCGGCCAGCCCGATATCACACACTGCAAACCATTAATTCTAAAAACGGTCAAAATGAAAAAATCCATCTATTAAAATCTTTTTAACAGGGTGTTTCGCCAAACATTAAAGGAGGAGGGTGAAGGGAGTGTCTTAGACGTGAAACTGACTAATCTTAGTATAATTTTTTCAAGAAACTTAAATAGAATACCTTTTCTCATACAAAATCTCTCGAGCAGCAACAACATTTGTATAATATGGAAGGACTAATTTTTTTTTTCATATTTCAAAATATCTTAATCTAAATCTAATAGAAATATAATCTAAATCTGTGATTTCAAACTCAGCGGTGACAAAAACATATAAAAAGTCAGAATCCGGCCCTCATATTATGCAAACGACATTCAGGCTCCCGCCTGCTCTATAAGAAAAGTTGTTCAGTTTTACGCCTAAAACACATACATACACACATATTACTCCTTTAACCTTTGCGGGGTAGGCAGTCATTTAAGTGCCTACGTCTAGAACACTCACTGAAAATATTTAAACTGACATACTGATTAAATATTCTTATCTTATCAGCTTTGTAAGCTTAATGTTACTGACTGTGAATTTAGTTGACGTAGGTTTTTTTTCGACTTTTAGTCATCAAAGTCCTGCAGTGTTTACTTCAAAACTACTACAAAGTACATCTACATAACTGACTAAAGGAGAAAGAAAGAAGAAAAAAAACTGCACAAATAAACACACACACACACCAGAGCTAAAACCAATCTTTCGGTAAGCAAAACAAACACTATTTAATTAAAAAGCTTCGGAAAACATTCAAGTAATTGTGTAAAATACCTAATTAACACGCTTACTTTATCGGCAAACTAGTCAGATTTACCCTTTCGTAGACCAAAATAGTCGGCCAAGTACGAGTTTAACTCACGCACGAAGGGTTCCATAAAATTATGTTTGAATATGGCATAAAAATCTTATTTATTGTATGGGAGCCCGCTAAAATAATTTTATTTATTTGTATTTGTTTGTCATAGCGGCAACAGTAAACCATTATCGTTTATGAATCATGATATATACAGAGTCCAAACCATTAAAGACAAAGAAATGCGACCAAAAAAACACGTTCTTGTATGGAAGCTTCGATTTATTTATATTTCATTCTTTTTTTTGTATTAGAAAATGGTATGCTTAGATGGTTTGGTCATGTAGAGAGGATGAATGAAAGAAGATTAAAATAGGTGTTTTTGGCAAGTGTGGATGGGAACGTCGGAAGGGGAAGACCTCGACGAACGTACCTCGATCAAATCGGGGACGTGCTAACGTGTGCGGGTACCCTAAATAGACGAGCATGCATGAAGAGATTGATGAATGTAGAGGAGGCGAAAGATGTGTGCCAGGATATTAGTAAGTGGAAGGAAGTAGTCTCTGCCTACCCCTCTGGGAAAGAGGCGTGATTTTTGTATGTATGTATGTTTTTAGTATTTGCTGTTAAAGTGGCAACAGAAATAAGGCTTCTGGGAAAATTTCAACTCTCTATCTATCATTGTTTATGAGATTACAGCCTGGTGACAGACGGGCGAACGGACAGAGACAGGACAGCAGCGAAGTCTCAGTAATAGGGTCCCATTTTGACCATTTCGGTACGGTACCCTAAAAACAATACGATTACCAAACAATGCAACGCCGCCGTGTGTACCCACCCTTATCACTAATAATAATACCTACTTGTACATACCTTGCATGGCTGGTTTAGAGATGTGGGCAGTTACGAATCCAAGTTATCGAAAACTTATCGGTAAAGGTTTATACGCAGAGGCAGATGTAAATTTTTTGTGGCTCTCATATGGATGCACATAATCCCAGTACTCCTAATCGAAAGTAGTTGTAGTTATATACTTATGTATGTATGTACTTTGTGCTGCTAAACTAGGTAATATAGGGAGGAAAAATTTGTTCCATTTGAGTATCTTTTACTTGAAGAAAAAGTGTTTATCTATCTTAATTTAATTTAAGATTCTTAAAGCATTTATGGACAAAACTATAATAAGTCACGGCGTGCAAGTGCATTCTTATATTATCTTATAGAGCCGTCAGGTTCACATGTAATAAAATTTTAGTGCTATTACAATCCTATTTGTGCAGGTACTACCACAGTAGTGTTATTATTTACTAGATTTCCGCCCAACTGTTTCAGCCGCTGTCACTCATTTTCCCGTAGTAATAGTTGTTTTCCTGCGGTACATTTCCTGGCCTGTGTTATTCCAGGTTATACTTTACCTGTGTTCCAAATTTCATCCAAATCGGTCAAGCCATTTGAGCGTGAAGAGGTAATAAACATACATACACAACACACACACACAAACTCCCAGATTTATAATATTATAGTACGGATTCAATGGTACTAACAGAACTTCACCTATCAACCTAACTATTGGAGAGATTACAATATATGATATACATTATACAGTATAATCACTACATATTTTGAAATAAACTAGCTTCCCGTATCCCGAACGAGTTTTGTATGCTCAGATCTTCAAAACTACGCAATGGATTTTGATGCAGTTTTTCTTTTATGGTTATAGTGGTTTAAGAGAAAGGTTTTATGTACAATTCATTTCGGGAAAAGGTCGCATTTCCACGGAAAAACGGGTGGTAGCGGGTGAAACCACTGGGCAGGCCGCTAGTTCAGTATATAGATATTATACTGGCTGGTTTAACTGATAAGTATCAAAACACGTAGAAAACGTGTAAGTGTAAACACACCCTGTGTCAACCCACATGTCGATGTCGATAAAAATGGGATGTGTCTCATCCCTAGCTACCGTATCCATTTGGTTTGACAAGCATTCGGTTTCATATACCTACTGCGTTTGCATGTGCGAGTGTTTACTAGGGTTGCTAGAGTCGGGCTGCTGCAGATTTTATTTTATTTTTTTGTAGTTTCGGATACGTAGAAAGATACAATACCTCGATCCAAACTAAGGGTCGAATTATATATTGCGGCTCGGCCGGAGCAGCGCTGAAGCCTCGCAAATTCACAAGTTTTTTTATGAATCGAATTCTACTGCATATCATACATTAATTTAAATACCTTCTTAATTCTTTCGTATAATTTGTTGAGAACATGTCTTTGTAATCTCGCAAGAAACGGCCTGTGTCCTATGCTATCATTCTAGAACTACAATTCAACAGGCGAAAAGTGGCAACATAGAGCCAAAATTAATATTTAATTAGCAACACTAATGAAAATTACAACTACAGTCGTGTTTTATGAAGCTAAGCTTTCGCGCCGCAGCGGCTAAGCCACTCACTATAAAGGGCGGGGCACACCGCTTGCGTTGCGTATCCGTTCCGTGCTGCACGGTGTGCGGTGTGCCGTATCTCATACAGTCACATACATTACAACGTCATAAGCTCGTGCGTCACTACGGACGAGAGCTGGATACGGAACGGATACGGAGCCGGTGTGCCCCGCAGGCCCGTCAGGATTGGCTCAACAGAGAAGGGCTGCAGTGGATTGATGTGGGCGGATGATGATCATAACTTTTCGAATATAAGTATAATATTCGTACACGTAGCGCAGCTCTATTGTTTGTCAAATTGCCAGGTCTGCAGCCTCAGCATGCGTCACGCGAGAAAACTCGCGCGACTCCGGTGCGCGAGTTTCGACCCGCGAGCGATTTGTCGCGGTCAGCCACACCCACACACATGCATTACCTCCGCGACTTCTATATTTCTTCCTCTCGCGGGAGACAAAGCTGGGCTGCCAAGGTTAAAAACAATTGTATTATTTCATGTGCAACACTGTTTTCATTCGGTCAGTCGGAACCTAAAAACACCTTTTTTGACGTAAAACTTGTCGTTGGAAACTGTCAAAAAAATGGGCTGCCACAATATGGCCACAATGCGCAACAAATTATGTGCACTAAATAATAAGCGTCAAATAATAAATATAAATATAAAATCTGAACTGAGCCCGTCTACCAGCCCCAGCAGAGGGTGGAGATGACAAAGGAGTTGGCAAAGCAAAAGCTGCGGGAGACGACTGAGCTGCTGAATCGGCAGAATTGCAAATTCAATCGAAAATGCAGGTAAGGTAGTAGACAGCCGATGTGGTGCAGTGGTAGTGCGACTGCCTGTGACGCAAAAGTTCCGGGTTTCATTCTCGGTGGGGCACTCACAAAGTTGATATTTTCTATATATTATTTTGTCCGAAAAGAAAGATGGTTCCGTGCTTCGGAGGGCACGTTATGCCGTCGGTCCCGGTTCATGTAATAACTTTGGCGGCGGTCGTTATACAACCACGTCAAAGTCATACTACTTGTAGTAGGAAAAACTCTGACACCAGGGTTCATCGAGTCGTTGGATGACTCGGTGTCCCAAACAAGAAGAAGAAGTACAATGCTGTTCGATGAATGCGAATTTGACCCTATTGATGCTTATCGAAACTTTTCTACCCTTGATGTTAACAGTTAGAGTTTGATGACCTTGATGTTAAGAGATTTTGCTATCACTAGAACGATCAAGAATTGGAAAGGAGCCGTTACAAGGAGTTACGTGGCGGTTGCAAGGAGCGCCAAACGGGATTATCCACCGCCATGTCAAGATGCCGGGACAGGTCGAAATTCTGACATGTTTCTCCGTAATGGGAGTTTTTCTATTGACAGTTCTCTTGATAGTTCTGAATGGCAAACCAGAGGGCGCTGTGCTAAACTGAAATTTTGACGTTTCAATATGGCTGGCGTCAGCCATAGTTTTGTCACAAGTTCCGTTTCACGTTGTGTTCGTTACCAATTAAATATGTTTGTTTGATTTAATACAAAATAAACTTATCGCCTTGCTATTATATTGAGTGTCATTCGTGTAAGTAAACAAATAACCAATAATACATCTATAACAATTCAATAAACACAAAATAAAGAATAATTTATAAAGTGGTACAGATTTTATGTAAAGAAACGTTATTTCAATTAAGCCTGGCGCCCTCTACATGACACTCGAGAATCCCTAGAAAATTTCCCATTGAACGACTAAGTCGGCTGGGTCTTTGAGCTTCTTCGGATCAGAACCACTGACCAAGATTTCCCCAGGAAGGCGCAGGGTCTTACCATACAGAAATTCAGCTCTTGACGCCTTCAGATCTTCTTTGAAAACACAACGTTTCCCCAAAAGAACAAAAGTTTTAAGCTGATTTAAGCTACCGGTGGACACTTTCGTATGTGCTTTGTGTCGAATATAGCCATCTTATTTCTCTCTGCATAACAAACGCTGCGTAAATCCTATTCACAACAGAAAATGCAACACAAAATAGTACGTAAAAAATTTGCAGACCCTTGATAATGTCGTCAAATATTTACTGCACAAAATCGGTGAGTGTTTTTATTTGCGCAATATTTGTTGCGTATTGTGCGCACTTCAAAGCTTATTTATGTGATCTGTGCTGTGCTTCAAAGTGAGTTTGAAGGAAAGTGCATACTTTTTATTGTGAAAACATAATAAAGAAGAGAGAATTTTCAAGTTCTTATTTAAAATAATGTCTGCAATGACGCCAGTGTAAGTTTCTTATTATTACTAAGGTAGAAGATGCATTCATGTATGACTACTTCGGCTAAACTAAGTTGAGACCCACGCGACTAAACACGTGAATAAAGCAAATTAAAACGAATGTAATATTAATTCATGATTTCAGGGTAAGAAGCACTGCAGCCTAAATAAAATAGTTGGTGCAGTATGCGGATTATTCCGCTCGTAATTATACTGGAAGCATGTGAGTACCTACTAACTACCCAATAAGTTAAAAGTAAAGAGAAATATCTTGTTTTTGTTCCTATTATGTGACTATAAGTAACATGAGAGTCTTGTACCCCTACAACAGACATTAGGTTATTTAAGATTTTGTGACATGGGTTGTAGACCTGGTAGTGGTAATTAATGCCTTTTGCAACCCCGCTAGGGATATAAGCTGTAGGCATGATGTGTGTTAGTAATAATGGTTATTCCTTTTAATTGTTTCAGGTTCTGACTCAGAGTGAAGTGCAGCATATTGGGTGTCAATGCCTATTACCCAGGGAGGGTGCACAACACCTTCATATGGCATCACTCTGTGATAAAAACTGAAATGAGAAGGCTTAATGACTGCTAATGTGATGTTATACTAAGCTGATGATGACCAAACATGTACCTGCTTAAATATGAAATATCGGGTGAAATTGTACTAGTGACCGATAGTGAAAACTCTTCAGGCTGGTGATAAGGAACAACTTTCCCCTAGAAACATATGCCAAAATAAGAAAAAGAAATTCGACCTCCCATATAAAATTTCCTATCAGCTGATTTGAGTTAGGTACCATGGAATCTCAAAATATTTTTGTCTTATTTCCACCAATGTACAGTCGATTGTAGCACATCAGGTACCAGGGGTAATCCAAAAGAGCTGAATTATTTTTACTCCCAGTTGATACATAATATTTTTTTTTACTTATTTTCATAAAAGAAGTCATTTTCTACTAATACATCTTGATGTTAAGATAACTGGTACCTTATGTGCTACAACCAACTGTACCTTGGAAAATGTAGTTCCTTATCACCAGCCCATACTCTGTTATCAGTATCGGTCACTTGTAAAATTTCACTATTTTTGGGTTGAATTGCAGTTTAAAGAGGAGGTAGAATATGATCAAGATAACACCACCAACAGACAGAGCCATCTCCTGGCTGTTTAAGATTGGGCCATGCAAGACGCAAATAAATAATAAGGAAATACTTTTAAATTTAATAAAAATATCATTATTTGTTATATCATCTGTTTTATTCATAATGTCACAATGCTACATAAAATGCATTACAACTCACATTAACTGATTCGACAACCATAATTCCGATTATACAATAACACTATATTCATCATCAGACCAAGTATTTGACTCTTCAGCAAAACTTCAATAGTCACCTCATTCAGCAGTCACATTACATTTATGAGGTAGTGGAATCTGATATCCAACAACTATAATTATAAATGCCTGAAACTCCATCTCCTAAGCGAGGCTCCAATTTCTCTCCAATCGGTTTGTTGATCCTGAAAACTCATTTTTTTCTAGTAAGGATCCGGTCTTGGTAGCTTTATTGGGGACCTATGGTTTTTACCGTCGGGTTGGTGTTGTAAAGGGTGCACTTTAAAACTTCTTTTATTTTCCTAAACAAAACTGTTTACGAAACGAAAATAAATAAACACAGATGAATAATGTACTAGTTCGTAAAGTAGTTACAATCATTACAATCGCTGGCTGGGAAACATTGATAATGCACAACACGATTATGCCCAACAATGTTATGAATATGTACGACACAGGCATTGGATCGTCTTGGATAACCGGCCCCTTCGAGCAACGACGGCCTTCCGTCCCGGAAGGGAGTAGGCATACAAAGTATTTCCCCTCTGTCAAAGTACAAGCCCAAATGGGCACTGGCGTTCATAAAAACCAGTTCCGTTCAGATTTCTTCCTAGATCGAGTCCAGTCGTGCAAGTGAACACATGTGAACGCCGCAATATTAAAAATGCCGAATTGCTCAGTTTTTTGCTGTAAAAAGATGTCTGGAACATCAATTTTACAAAAAGATGGTGTCACATTTCACATGTAAGTAAATTCTTAACATATTATTGCTATTTAATACATTTAAACACTGAATTCGCATATTTAATTCTAAAATAGTTGTTGGATTTGTTCATCAACATCTGGTCCGCTCGCCCGACAAATTACAGATTGGTCGCACGATAAATCCGACTTCTCGCCGATAGCAACAATAGTCTCTCTCTCTTTTCGTGTGGGACACCGAGTCGTCCAACGACCCGTTGAACCCTGATGTCAGCGTTTTTCAACCGCCTACCACTAGTAGTAGGCCACTGACATGGTTGTGTAACGGCCGCCGTCTAAGTAATCATAGACAGCAACCGGGACCGACGGCTTAACGTGCCCTCGGAAGCACGGAACCATTTCTTTTCGGACAATCAGGTGGTTCATCCTGCAATGTCCTAACCAGACCGGGAACAAATTCACAAAGTGATAAATATCAACTTTGTGAGTGTCCCACCGAGAATCGAACCCGGAACCTTTGCGTCGCAGGCAGTCGCACTACCACTGCGCCACATCGGCCGTCAACAATAGTGATGTTACGGTTTCATGTCATAATGTTTGTCGATAAATTTGGGAGGCGGGTATTATTTAATCACATGTATTAGACAAATAATTGTTATCATGGTTTTATATGAACTATGTCGAACCTGGATAAGCGAGAATTCAAGGGACTCGAATATTATTCTCGCTCATAGAGGTTTTTTACTAAACCAGTTTGTCACTTATGCAGGTTTGACAGTAGTATCTCTCATATATAGAGGTGAATGAAAGTCGAGAAACATAATAAAAAGTGTACACATTTTGTAATTTATTTTATTCTCGGTTTCTCGGCAAACATTTTACTTTTTTCTTTTAACAATATTCCATCTATGGAAATATTTTTATCAAGAGTTTGTTTAATCCATTCTATGAGACACTTCTCAACTTCGGGAAATTCAACAACTTTGTCTCTTTTAATATTTCCATGTCCTTTCGCACACTGCAGTTTTATAAAATCTTTATTTTTTTTATATTTTGTAAAAGGTAGATTCCGGCAAGTCAAAATAATTCAGAATAGCGTTACGCGACTGCCCGGCTTCGAACGCGTTTACAATTTTAAGTTTATCACTCAACGAAAAAACTTTAATTGTTCGTTTCAAAATTTTTAGGGCACAAGTAAAACGAACTTTCTCCAACAGTAGTTATCAACTGGAACCAAATGTTGTTCTTCAGGTAGAGGAATAGGCGCACATGTGGACTCAACTGTTGTCGCTATGCGACCCGCGATATAACTCGCGGTAGGGGAGACAAAAAGATTCACACCGCCACAAATTAGTCTCCGGCAGCAACATGCACCACCTCCGCGATTCATAAGTCGATAAAATATCTACCTCTCGCGGGAGACAAAGCTGGGTTGCTAAGTTAGAAAAACACTTGTATTATTTAATGTGCAACACTGTTTTCATTCGGTCAGTTTGAACCAAAAAACACCTTTTTCAAGGTTTAAAAAAAAACTCGTCGTCGGCAACTGACGGCACCGTTGCCAACCGTACGATAAATTATCGTATTTGTACGTTAATTTGAGGTTCGGTACGATAAAAAATTATTGTGTATAAAATAATTTCAATACTACGTACGATATTTTTTGAATCCGTACAATAATAATTCGTTTTGTGTTCGATTGTATTTGACATTATTATAATTAATTCATACTTATTTGGCCTGAGAATTATGTTACATCCTATTTTAGCTTTCATGTATTGAAGATTTGCATGCTAATCGTTAGTTGGCAATTCATTATTGTACCTATAAGAAAACCTGTTACCACCTTATTTACAAATGTTTTAAGCAAATAAAGTATCTTGATATTTTTGACCAAATTTGTATGGGTTTTGTTTATTACGATTTTCGTGGTGCCAAGTTGACGGGCGATATGCTGAGAAACTTCTATCAAATAGCAACGATGTCCCTTTAAGTCTAGACTAGAAAACAAAATCCATCCAAATACACCAGGGTGTAAAGGTAGCCGTCGGATCTAGACGACCGCGACAAGAGACCGCGACCGGCGACCGAGACCCGCGACCGCGACACACTGCTCTGTATGAATTTATATGGAGTACCGTCGGAACTCGGCGACCGGGTCGCGCGACCGGTGGGCGTGGCTTGCCGCCGTCTTGCGTCGCGCGACCCAGTCGCTCCGGAACCAGTGCCGCCGCGCGACGCATGCGGCAGTGAGTCAAAATGGCGGCGTTTTCTTCGCAAGAGGACGATGTTTTAATAGAATTAGTTAATAAAAACGCACCTCTGTATGATGTGAGGCTTCAAGCTTATAAAGATAATATTGTGAGGGACAACATTTGGGAAGAAATTGGAAATGCATTAAATAAAACAAGTAAGTAAATTTAAACGCGCCCTGATGGAATACAACCGTTGGTCTGACAACTGCAAGAATACTGAGTCATTTTCTTGAGGTTCGCACGTCGCGGTCGCGTGGATTCGTATGCTACCAGCTGCGACCGGTCGCAGCGACCATGGTCGCAGTCTCGTGTCGCGGTCTCGGGTCGTAGTCGCCGGTCGCGGTCTCCATGATCTGAACGCTATCTTAAGACAGTATAAACTGTCTGAGGGATAACCCTCAGCCGGTCTCTGTCGAAGATGCAGCCCCGTACTTCTTGAAGTTGCCCAAGTATGTGCAAACATTGCAGTTGGTTATATACAACTTATAGGCTGAAATCACCATCTCTTCCTCTGGACACTAAAATGTGCGTATAATGGTCCTCCCATACTAAAAGTGTACCATAATTTAGGGCGTTTGTGCACTACAAGGAATTTTACTGTCCGGCATTTCGATTTTTTACGGTCCGGTGTGGCATGAAAAAACCGATGAATTGGCTTGTGCACTTGCCCGTTTTTACTCGGATCAGGGAAGTGAGGGGAAGGGAAGGGCCACCAACGCGTGCGACACATGCGCCCGCCTCCCCCGCCCCCGCTGATGAATATCACGGATGCAGTGCACAAGCATAAACACGTTTTTCATTGCTGTCATCTCGGACCGGAAAAAACCATCCGGAATAGGGAAAAGTGAAATGTCGAACAGTAAAATTACGTATAGTGCACAAGCTAGTATTAAGATTAATGGCGTGCCATACCGGACCGTAAAAAATCGGAATGCCGGACAGTAAAATTCCTTGTAGTGCACTAACGCCCTTAGATGGTGAAATCCGATAATTCTGAAATCAAGAGTTGGCACCACTCTGACAATACAATGGCGTGTGTAAACTTCAAACTTACTTTGTTTGGAAATCACATGGTCATGTGGAAACGCCAATAATGAAGAATAATTATAATAAAAGGAAAGTGTGAAAAAATTAAAAGAAAGAGAATTAAGTAAAACAATATATGCAAATACGCCAATGTAAGTTTCTTATTATTACTCGGGTAGGTGTAGTCGTTTTGCAGTGACTACTTCGGAAAAACTTATATTGACTATGTTGGAGTTGTGGAAGTCCTGTTGTGGTAACGATCATGTCGAAGAGCCGGCACTCTAAAGTCTCATTGCTTATGTTTTGAGCTCACCTCACGCGACAAAACAAAAATCGGGTCAGAGTATATTTTCGTGCGGCTACCACGTGAATAAAACCAAGTAAAAGTAATGAAGTACTTATTCATGATTGCAGGGTAAGAAGCACCGTAGCCTAAATGAAATTTCAGCTGGATTATATGGCTGCATGCAGATTTTGTCGCTCGTAATTATACTGGCCCACTGGCTTCAGAGAGAAACTATTGGACACTCATTGGCAATGGGACACTCTCAAAAGAGCGCTGGCTGAGCTAGGGCCTGATACATCGGTTAAGCATGTGAGTAAGCTTGCGGAAGCTTGGCTTCCTATTATGTGACTTCAGGGAACATAAGAGTCTTGTACCCCTATAAAAGGTATTTGCTAGGTACTAATAAATATATTGTGTAGCCGTGTGATGCCAGCCTAGAATAGCATCATCCCATTTCTTACCTATAGGTGTCGTAAGAGGCGACTACGGGACTCGAGGGTTAGATGTGTATTGCAATTTTAGGTGATGGGCTGACAACCTGTCACTATAGTAATACACAGATATCTGATTGACCCTCAAACTTTTGTCAGACTTGGTGTTAATATCCGTTTTACGGCCGTTAACGCTCTGCCTACCCCGCAAGGGATATAGGCCTGATTTATGTTTGTTTGTTTGTTAATAAATATATAAGTATATAATTTTGATTGTAAGTTTATTTAGGTATATTTAATCTATTCGTGTGTAGGTTTATTTTATCTAATTATATTCCATGCCTAATCCGCCTGTCAAACAAAGTATCACTTTACGTAGGTCAGCTGGAAGAAATTTCTTAGTAGAATCAAGTTTTCCTGTTGTGTTCTTATGCTTTGTATGTGTTTCTCTTGTAATGTTTTAGTGTATATTAAACGGTAAATAAGATTTTGTGACATTGGTTGTAGTTTCCTGGTAGCGGTAATTAATGCCTCTTGCAACCCAGCAAAGGATATGTGCTGTAGGCATGATGATATGTGTGTATATATATATATATATATGTATATATATATATATAAAGTAATAACCATTATATATATATATGTATATATATATATATAATGGTTATTACTTTTGATTGTTTCAGGTTTGTGACTCAGAGTGCCGCATACTGGGTGTCAATGCCCGTTACCCAGGGAGGGTGCATGACACATTCATTTGGCATCACTCTGTAATAAAAACTGAAATGAGGAGGCTTTATGATAGCAGAGTTGGACAGAACTTTTTATTGGTATGTTTAATGAAATGCATTGTTATGTGATGATAATTATTATTTAACATGTAAGCTGCTTTTGTGATATTATACTAAGCTGATAATGACTAATCATGTACCTACTTTAATATGTAATATATTTTTAGGGTAGAGTTGCAGTTTGAAGAGGAGGTACAAAATGACCCAGATTACACCACCAAAGATCTCCTCATCGATTGATTGGGCCAAGCGAGATGCGGAAAAATAATTGGAACATATTTTTATAATCAATAAATAATATCATTAAATCATATCATCTATTTTATTCTTAAGTAATGACACGATGTTACATAAAACGCATAACAACTCACATTAACTGATGTGACCTTCATCAGTCAAAAATACTGTAAGTAATCATGACATAATATAAGCATTTGACTCTTCAGAAAACCTTCAATAGTTACCTCATGCAACAACCACATTAGAGCCTTGTAGTGGAACCTGAGACTCTAAAACTATATGATAATTGCCTTCAAGTGAGCTGAAACTCCATCTTGAGCGAGGCTCCCAGTACTCACTTAGCTGCTCCACCAAGTAGGTACCTACTCTCCCATCAGATTGATGAATCTGAATATCTATATTGTTATTCCATATCAGGTAGGTCGCATATATATATATCTGTATCCCTAGATCGCTTAGGTATCTTTCCTTTCCTCCCTTGACTCATTCATCTTAAGGATGTAGTTGTTTTAAAGGCACAGACATGCTGAAAGCAAGTAAACATACTCGAATGTTTAAAAGATCAATTTTGAATAGGTACATAATAAAAGCTTTTGTATGGAAGCCCACTATAACCCATTTTTCCAGTATGAATTCGGAGAACGGTTTTTACCGTTGGGTAGATGTTGTGAAGGGTCCACATCAAAACGTCGTTTATTTTTCTCTAAAAGAAAACCCTTAAAAATAAGATACTTTAAATAATAGTTTTATAATGAAATTGAGGTGAAACCCTAAGCGGGCCGCTAGAATTAATTTGATTTGATATTCGTCAAGTACTTACTTCCTATCGCAATATTGGTAATAAATAATATACACCATTAAAATTGTTAAATTCGTAGTTAAACTGTGATCGTAACCGTTGTCGCTACGAAAATACATGGAAGACTAAACTCGCGCTTCTAAGTCTACAGCGAAACGTCAAACGTAGACTTAAATTGGTGCGCATCTTACCGGCTGTAGATAAATTGTCTTTAGTCAAGACTTGTTTCGCACTCGCGGCCCTCTCGCGGGGTGCATTTTAACATCTATAGACAAAACTCGCTCTGACGTCATCAGCGTAGACATATGTCGCAGTCGCGGTGCGCGTGTTAAGCTTGGGAAGACTTAACTCGCGCTTCTAACTCTACAGCGAAACGTCAAATGTAGACTAAAGTTGGTGCGCATCTTACCGACCGTAGATAAATTGTCTATGGTCTGGACTTGTTTCGCACTCGCGGCCCTCTCGCGGGGCGCATATTAGCACCTATAGAAAAAACTCGCTCTGACGTCACTAGCGTAGAGATATGTCGCAGTCGCGGTGCGCGTGCTAGCACTGCTGGGGTGTGCTCAATTCAATTGTATTTACGTACGATAAGTTATTATGATATTTGCTTCATACCGTGGGTATTTAATTATTTAAGACGAATTTTCTTTAATAGCTTGTAGCAATTGACTAGTTAGTGATCCGACGCGACGGGCTGTCGAGACGCAATGATTCTGCATCAATAACAGGTGTGAGATGTCCACCGCTGGACATAGGCCTCCCTCAGACAGAATCCTCCTTATACGGATATTACACGAGTTTGAATAACATAACATAATATAAATATGTACAATGTAGGCCACCTTATAGCTAATTAGTTATTTCTACCAGACAACCTTACTGTGCACGTTTCGCTATGCATTGCTGGTTATTAAATGGGTGTCATTTCAATATACTCAAGTTAACCAGCAATGTAAGCCGGACCGTGTATGGTATTCAGGAAAGTGTGATTTTGGGCTGCCGATGGCATTCAAGAACGGCCGTCCGCAACGGCATGGCAACCAGCGACCCGCAACCCTTACTTACAAGGTCGTCAGTCTACCTGGCATTTTTCCGCATTTGGCACAACCCTATTGAGTTTTGAGATTGAGATCAAATCAAATCAGGATATCCCACGAATCATCTAAACTTTTATGTAATAGTAGTAAAAAAGAGGCTTATTATTATTTTTAGCGAGGTTTTGCGAGATATTAATTTTTGGGCTATTTTATGTAATTCATCTACTAATACTAGAATCAGTTTTTTATTTAAGTTAACGTTCCTCGTTCCTTTTCGTGTGGGACACCGAGTCGAAGAACGACCCGATTAACCCTTGTGCCAAGTTTTTCAACCGCCTACTACTAGTAGGCCTCTGACATGGTTGTGTGACGACCACCGCCTAAGTAATCATAGATAGCAACCGGGACCGACGGCTTAACGTGCCCTCCGAAGCACAGAACCATATTTCTTACGGACAATCAGGTGGTTCAGCCTGCGATGTCCTTACCAGACTGGAAACAATTGCACAAACTGATAATATCAACTTTGTACCAGTGAGTACCCCACCGGGATTCGAACCCGGAACCTTTGCGTCGCAGCCGTCGCACTACCACTGCGCCACATCGGCCGTAAACGTTAAAAAACAATGTTGCGGTGCAGAGCAGTTGCCAGCCAAGTAAAAAAATTGGCAGTAAGTAGTAGTAGCTAACCATCGTGACGTGCAGGTTTGGTGTTCTTGGATAGTAGCACCTTGTAGCACAGTAGCACAGAGTGTAGATTCATGGTGAATTGGAACCCCATTTAACAGCGATGAAGTTGCTTACAGCGTCATCTATTATCAAAAATAAAAACTATTATAATTTTCTAGCGCCATCTATTACAAAGTAGATATATTAATTCAAAACCACCCGTACACAAATTAGGTCTTTCATTATATTATACACGTTTTGCCCATAGGTGCTGCAAATACAAAAAATTATAATTTCATTTTACTACTCGATAAAAGAGGGCTCTGTAAGATTACGAAAGAAGAGCGGACTGCGAATGAATCTGTCTAAACTCCGTTTATTTAAGGATGACCAATAATGTAAACAAACTTTGTATGTAACTGACAGTTGCGAGCTGTCATTAACATACAAAGTTTGTTTAAATTATTGGTCATTCTTAAATAAACGGAGATATAGGAAGAAGGCAGTAAAAGACTGTGGAAGTTCTATCCTTTCCATTTATTTCGAATCCCAATGATATCCAATAACTACAAAAACATAGGTTATTTGTACTTTACAAAAAAAGCTGTCTATAATCTGTAAATACCACAAAATTATGTATTGGCTGGCGGGTGTGCCAACGCTCCGTTAAGCGGGTTGCGGCCCGCGCGGTGATGCGGCGCGTCTTGACTTTATTATCCGTCCGAATTTAGAAGGCGCGTCATGCCCAAGTAGCTATAATGCGGCGAGGTGTCGTCGTGTTTGGATGGGCGTGGTAGAAGCCGGCGGTGCGGGCTGGACGCCCCGCGTAACACAGCGCTGCAGTGCTCTTGTATTTTGGCAAATCAAGCACGCGTGCGGGCAGACTGCGCGTGCTTCCCGCTCAACACAGCGTTGGCGCTTAAAAATGTCACTTTATTAATATAATTTAAATGAAACAAATGTGATGACAGTATAAAGTATTTAAATTATTTTATTATGTAAGTATGTACATTGTACTACATTATTAAGTGTAAAACTAGGCCTAAAATATAATAATGCGTCGAGTATTGCTCAGTTTTTAAATTGATTAAGTTCATCTAACGTCAAAAATAAAATCCGCTTATTTCACAAGCCGAGTTTCATATAAGGTGTAAAAATATTAATTGCAAATATTTCAAAGGGTGAACCAGCACATGAAACTGAACAACTGTCCCCAAGGAACATAGGTCGAAATATAAAAAAAAAAAATTTGGACCTCACATACAAAATGTTTTAACAATCAGCAAGCAATGGTCAATTTGTAGGTATGGGAAATCAAAATTTTTTTAAATTTGCAGTTAATATTTTTACATCTTGTACAAGAGCGTCGGTCTCGGAACGTCAAAAGTCACGCGTTCGAATCCCGACCGTGTGAAATTTTTGATTACATTATTTTCTTGTATAGAATGAGATTCGTAAATAAATGTAAAATTGTAAATTGTGATTTTCATTTCGACTTTGCACACAACGCTATAATTCGTATAAAATAATAAATCGCTGTACATACAAAGCAAAAAAAAAGTATAGAATTCTGACCCATTTCTTAAGATAGAAGTAGGTACGCAAAATATAATTAGATTTTTTAGAATTTACAATGTCCCAAATGAATAGAAAGCGTTGCAGAATATAATTTCTAATTTAATCCTAATGTAGCGATTAGCCTAGTAGCCTTAAGTTGAGTGTCCTTATAAAAATGCAATACTGGTTTTTATTTTATTATCTACCTTACCTATACTTGTCATAGAGTGAAATTTGACTAGTGACCGATAGCGAAATTTCAAGACGGGTAATAATTGTAATAAGGAACAACTTGAACATAGGTTGAAATATTACAAAAATATTTTGAGCTTCCATAGTAACTCAAATCAGCTGACCGGCATCTTTTTTTTCGTATTTCGACCTATCTTCTTTGAAGAAAGTTGCTCCTAATTACCAGCCCGTCTTGAGTTTTCACTATCGTTACTAGTAAAATATCACCCTTTATATAAATTATAATAATTTACTTAATTAATTCAGTTAAAAGATATTATTGTGATGATTGTTTCAGAAATTATATAATAATTATACTAAACTAAATACTCTATCTATAGCGTAAATAAATTATAAAATTAAATACTGATTATTTTACTTAATTCTAATATCTTATAGGAGATTTAACACATTGGCTGCTGGAAATGTACGTAGGGAGTGTTATATTGTAACAAAAATAGCAGTTGACGTGTCAACATGATATCGAGTTTATGATTAGGGCCAGCCCACATCTAACACAGTTTGACACGAGAAGTTTTCAGTAGCAAACTGAAAATTATCTGTATAGTAATTTGGTATGTAAAGTTAAAATATTTTATATTTTTTTCTGATAGAAAAACCATTTAAAAAACAATTTATTTTTGTTGTGTATTTGTTCATCCATTAATTTATAATTAATTTTAAAATATATTGTTTCATACGGGAAGAATCATTGCAACGAACAACTCCATTCGTACAAATTCCATTAAATCAGACTTTGTTTCCATAAATTTGACACTGAACGTTGACTGACGAACTAGGATTTATAGTTTCTAATGTCAATGGTTATCTTGAAGGAGACCATGAAAGAGATTCGTTTCATTCTTGGTCAGTATGACGTCACACAGGTCAAATGAAGGTTATTTAGTTTCTTTCATAAATACGAGATACTAGAGTAATCTTTAACTTTTTTTTACTAAATATAAGAATATTTAATAATATACTAAAATATCTCCAAATGTGTTTTTTTAATTTTATGTTTTCCAGCTAAACTTTACATACCGAATTGAAACAAGTAAGGCCAACGAAACGAAATAAAGAATGTAAACAAACAAGAAAGAGACAATTCGCCTACAACAGATTATGTTAGACATGTAGCGACCTCTGGGAGCTACGACAAGAAGCTCACGCAAAGTGGTTCACGAGCAAGCAAGACGCAACAGAAGTTCCAACATAGCTGCAAGATGGCGCCACGTGACAGAACAAAGAGCCTGAAACACGGTATCGAAGTGTTTCACCGCGCAACGCATATATACAACTTCCAATTCTATCCAGGTGGACCAGTCGGTCCCCTGGCCACAACACCCGGCCAGGCGGGTAGCTACCCTTTTCCCGACTCCACCTGGAACCCTCCATTCTGCCTATTGGCATCACTTCTGTCACCCGCCATATTGGTGACCCCTACCTTGGACTTCGCAGCCTTCAACCACGCATCAACCACTACGTCATCAGCACCCACCGCAGTCACAGCACGGCAGCTTCACTGGTCTTCCATCATCGTCTCGACTCACCGTAGACGTCCCGACTCACCGTGGACATTGGAACCAGCACTGCTTCGCCACGCCTGACTGCATCATCACGCTACATGACGTCATCAGCCCCACTTCGCTCGCTGACAGTATCGACCTCCGGTCTTGAGGGGGAGTACTGTAGCGACCTCTGGGAGCTACGACAAGAAGCTCACGCAAAGTGGTTTACGAGCAAGCAAGACGCAACAGAAGTTCCAACATAGCTGCAAGATGGCGCCACGTGACAGAACAAAGAGCCTGAAACACGGTATCGAAGTGTTTCACCGCGCAACGCATATATACAACTTCCAATTCTATCCAGGTGGACCAGTCGGTCCCCTGGCCACAACACCCGGCCAGGCGGGTAGCTACCCTTTTCCCGACTCCACCTGGAACCCTCCATTCTGCCTATTGGCATCACTTCTGTCACCCGCCATATTGGTGACCCCTACCTTGGACTTCGCAGCCTTCAACCACGCATCAACCACTACGTCATCAGCACCCACCGCAGTCACAGCACGGCAGCTTCACTGGTCTTCCATCATCGTCTCGACTCACCGTAGACGTCCCGACTCACCGTGGACATTGGAACCAGCACTGCTTCGCCACGCCTGACTGCATCATCACGCTACATGACGTCATCAGCCCCACTTCGCTCGCTGACAGTATCGACCTCCGGTCTTGAGGGGGAGTACTGTAGCGACCTCTGGGAGCTACGACAAGAAGCTCACGCAAAGTGGTTTACGAGCAAGCAAGACGCAACAGAAGTTCCAACATAGCTGCAAGATGGCGCCACGTGACAGAACAAAGAGCCTGAAACACGGTATCGAAGTGTTTCACCGCGCAACGCATATATACAACTTCCAATTCTATCCAGGTGGACCAGTCGGTCCCCTGGCCACAACACCCGGCCAGGCGGGTAGCTACCCTTTTCCCGACTCCACCTGGAACCCTCCATTCTGCCTATTGGCATCACTCTTGTCACCCGCCATAGACAGATCGTAATAGCTGTCAATCAACCATAGTAAGATTGTTCAAATTCCTTATCTCGTTTCATTAAACATTACTTTACAACTGAGTGACAACTATTATCTGTCCTTATCTGTCGTATTGTACCGCAACATGTCTCTGTCTGGTTTGTTTACATTTTTTATATCGTCTCATTGGCTTTACTTTAGGTACATTTTAAATTAGCTATTGAAATGACTCACGATAAATAGCGCTGTCTTCATACGAACGTCCTTTTATAAACTCACACACGGTTTAGGACTATTACGACCCTACTATGAACCTGCTTTTAATAATTATATCAATAATGATATTTGAGACTAATTTCATTAATTTGTATGATACCGTGTTAATACAAAAAAGTTAGACGCACGTTTAGACAGTATTAAAAATATTTCTCCATACGATTTGACGTTGTTAAATAGCTTAGCGCAAACGCTGCGTCGAGCGAGCTGCACGCGTGGACCAGCCGCGCGCGCCTGATTCGGCAAAATACAAGAGTAGCGCTGCGTGACGCGGGCCGCCCTGCCTGCGCTGATCTTAAAGTGCCTTAAAACAGACACTTTTGGTATTAATTTTAAATTACTGCGAATATTTCATTCAATATATAGGTTCTTATTTTACTTAACGATAATACTAAAAACTTCAGCAACGGACATTCTGATAGATTGTTTGTATAAAGAGTTTTTTTTTTAATTACTAATATTTACCTAAATACTATCGTGATAGACCCGGTCTAATACTTAAAATGAGTTTTTTTTCTTCTGTGAAGTGGCGCCACTGTCGAGGTCGTTTACGACTACACTCGCCTTAAACCACGTTTAACTTTTTTGTAATCACACGGTAATAATTTTATTATATTTAACTTCTCGACCTATATTCTGTAGCGCCTTAAAATGGCGTCATATTGTGTGATACGTTCATGTAATTTAAACCTTAAGAATGACCCCGTGAAACAAATAAATTATGAAATATTATTTAAAAATAGCAGCCTTCGATGTCACACTCCGGATGGTGACTCTTGATATGAGACTTCAAACTCGCGTTTTGAATGAACGCTTGCCCGCAAATGTGACAGCGGTACCGCCTGTCATTCGTGTGAGTCCTTATGTGGTACTGCAAACTTTTCAGCCTAGGATACGACTTTTCACAATATTCGCAACGGAAATTCCGCTCGCCCGTGTGAGTAGCCATATGCTCTTTGAGGCGAGACGGTAGATAGAACCTCTGATCGCAATACTCGCATTGGTGTTTTAAAACTTTTTGGTGATTCCTACGTTGATGTTCCGTTAATGTTTTTTGTCGGTTGTAAACTTTGTCGCACAAGTTGCACGGGTAGGTGCGCTTCTGTCCGTGAGCTTCCGTTAAATGTTGGTTTTTAGCCGCGTAAGACATGAAACATTCGTCGCAACGCGGACAACGTATTATAGCTTTCTTCTTGTGAACTATATCCACATGCATATCTTTATAATGGTTCGATTTGAAAACTTTACCGCAAATTTCACACGTATGTCTTTCGTCGTCTTTGTGTCTCTTCAAATGTGCATCTAAACGCGCCTTCTCTAAGAAACACACGCCACATATATCGCACGTGAAATTGCTGAAATGCGTGTCGACCATGTGTGTGTGTAATGTATTGAAATCTTCGAAAACGCCGCTACACACCACACACACTAAATCGTTCCAGGTTAATTTGTACAGTAACATTTTGTCAGGCGCTTCGAAATATATCTTTTTTTCGTGTACCTGATCCACGTGTTGTTTGAAAACGTTAATATCGTCGATTTTCAACGGACATAGCTTACAATCTATACGAGTTATATCAAGTTTAGGCATTTTTCTGTAACCCATTAAAAGTTGGAACGGTTTCGTGTCATGTGTCAAAGTGTGTTCCCTCAAATCTTCTGGCTTTGGAAAGTAGTCTTTGCAATAAAAGCAGTAGTAATTGTTTCGCCTGTTCTTGAACGGGCACACGTACGAGTAATGTATGATCGTGAGTAGATTCTCTTCGGCCATACAGTCTAAATCTCTTTCGTAGTTGTTTTTCTTTTCAACGGGCGGTTTTTTTGGCGCTTTCGGTGTTTTTTTTGTTGATGAGGCTGAAAGAGAAAAGGAAAAATATTTATTTATAGGCATAACTCAATTGGAAAATAAAGATGAGTTTGACAGGCGGCTATCAGAAAACTTTCGCACGAACTTAAAGGTTTTCTGGAAATCTATAAAGACAACTCGAGGAAAAACAGCACAATCAGAGTTGAGTAGGATTCGGAGCCAGGATGGTAGTATAATAAAAGGTGAGGAATGTGTGTTGAAGAGATGGAAGGAATATTTTGAAAGCTTGTTTGAAAAAGAAGAAGTACAAGAGGTGAACATACATGAAGAAGATGACAGTGGAAACGAAAGCGAGATTGAAATGGATGAGATTATGAAAGCTCTGAAAAGTATGAAATCTGGTAAGGCTGCAGGGTATGATAGAGTATCGGTTGAAATGCTGAAGGCTGGCGAAGGCGTAGCAGCTAGTCAGCTGTACCTCCTTTTTAACCTTTGTTGGCGAAGCGGTCGAGTGCCAAGTGATTGGTGCAAGGCTGTAATAGTGCCATTATACAAAGGAAAAGGGTCACAGCTAGACTGTAAAAATTACCGCGGTATAAGCCTTCTCAGCGTCGTCGGTAAACTGTATGCAAGGGTACTGATTGAAAGAGTTGTGAAAGAAACTGATGAGAAAGTCTGGGATGCTCAAGCGGGATTTCGAAAGGGGATGGGATGTACGGATCAGGTCTTTTCCTTGCGGTGCATAGCGGAAAAGTTTTTGGCTAAGAACCAAAAAGTCTTTTGCACATTCGTGGATCTGGAAAAGGCCTATGATAGAGTTCTGAGGAATGAATTGTGGTCGGCACTATCTGTGCATGGGGTGAGCAGCATCTTGGTACGAGCACTGAAATCCTTATATAAGGATTCCAGTGCTTGTGTCAGGATTAACGGGGCCTACACTGAGCTGTTTAACATCGAGAAAGGTTGAATTAGATAGAAAGGTATTTAGCTTCTTCCGCACTTATGATGGCTAGTAATGCAGCTAGTTGAATGCACCACGCGTACGACCGCAAGTTAATGCAAATGCACAAGCGATGCACTTTACTCGCACTACCTCCACCGTTTTACACTCTACACGTGTTTCGCCCCTCCACGGAGCATCATCAGGAGATCTTCGACAGTCGAGTTCCGAGCACTGACTCAGTCAGTGCTCGGTGCATTCAACTAGCTGCATTACTAGCCATCATAAGTGCGGAAGAAGCTAAATACCTTTCTATATAATTCAATCAAGATGGACTTCCGCAAAGTAACGCCTGATACAATTACTTATCGAGAAAGGTGTTAGACAGGGATGTGTTGCGTCACCATGGCTGTTTAACCTATTCATGGATAGTTGTTTGACAGATTTGAAAGAGTGTGAAAATGGACTGAGAATGAATGGATTACTCGTCAAATGTCTTCTCTATGCTGATGACCAAGTTATCCTTGCGTCGTCGGCTGAAGAGTTGCAGAAGATGGTAACAATTATGAATGAGGCTTTGAAAAAGAAAGGAATGAAAGTGAATGTAAGTAAGACGAAATCAATGGTTTTTGAAAAAGAAGAAGGTATGACGGAGTGTAACATTATGATAGAAGAAGAGAGGGTGGAGCAAGTGAAAGAGTTTGTATATTTGGGATCGAAGTTTACATCAGATGGAAAGTGTGAAAGTGATATTGAAAGGAGGGTAAATGCCGGCAACATGGTGAATGGAGCGTTGCATGCCTTTATGAACAGCCAGACAGTGTCTAATAAGGCACGTCTGGCTGTGCATAGAGGAGTGTTGGTTCCAACACTTATGTATGGGAGTGAAAGTTGGGTATGGCAGAAAAAGCATGAAAGTAGAATAAATGCGGTAGAAATGAGAGCGCTAAGAAGTATGATTGGAGTGAAATTGATTGACAGGATAAGGAATAGTGTAATTAGAGAACGTTGCGGTATAAAAGAAGACGTAGTGACTGGTATAGAAAAAGGAATGCTGAGATGGTTTGGTCACATTGAGAGAATGAATGAAAGAAGATTAACGAAACAGGTGTATATGGCGAGTGTGGATGGGAACGTTGGAAGGGGAAGACCAAGACGCACGTACTTGGATCAGATCGGGGACGTCCTAAAGAAAGGTCAGGTCAAGAGTACCCTAAACCGACGAGCATGTATGAACAGATTGATGCATGTTGAAGAAGCGAAAGAGGTATGTCAGGATCGTAGCAAGTGGAAAGATGTAGTCTCTGCCTACCCCTATGGGAAAGAGGCGTGATTATTATGTATGTATGTATGCATAACTCAATTCAATTGAAATTCAAATTCACTTTATTCAAGATAGGATAGTATCATCACTTATTGACTTCATGATCCGTCATTGTAAAAAAGGAAATTTATACATAATTTTCTTTTTCTTTTAACAATTTCGTATTGTCCAAATAGAAAACCGGTTCGGGCGGAGAAAATAAATAAAAATAAAGGCACTGCCACGGGGCTGGCGCGGTTGTAACTTAAAGCCACCACCGAAAACGACACGTGCTTCAAATTAAAGATTTTCAAAGCGTGTATTTAACATGCGTATAATTAACCGGACCCCTGAACAGGAAAAATAAAAAAACAAAACATATTGTTAAGAATTATTGGGACTTTTGAGATATGCAGTATAAGTATATGCTAACAGCTCTAAAGGCAAGCGACAAATCCCATGTTTTTTCTAAGTAAATCGACTTCATACGGCCAAATTTTCAAAACACTTCCCGTGTTGGGTATACAAATTTTAGAAACCTGCAAGATTTTCTACCGTGGGCAGGATTTGCGACTTTCCCCATCACTAGTGGCGACATTTATTCATCTGGGCTACCGCGGCTCATCGACTACGCCACGTGTTATTGGCATCAAGATACACTTGCAAAATTCGCGGGCAAGTGATGAGCCGCGGTAGCCCACAGTTGGAGGAGGCGTCGTCACTATTGATGGCGAATGTCGCTTCTAATCCCTTTTTCAAGTTTTCTAAAAAGTCATACGGCAATACTAAGGCTCAAATTATAGTCTGAAGACGACGGCGAAAATATGAAAACAAGAAAATAGCTACCCTAGGCCTGTTGCATATTCTCTTGTGAACTTGCGACAGAATCCGTCGTGATAGCAGCCGGCGAACGAATATGACGTACATTTTTAAACTTATGATTATATAGAAATACGATAACTTAAAACTGGAAGGGAATGGCTGGCGAATACGGAAGATCATGCCTTATAGCATACCCTGGGGGAGGCCTAAGTCCAGCAGTGGACTGCAATAGACCGATGTCCGTGAGGAATAATTCTACATTAAAAACCTCACCTGCTTTACTCTTCTTGGTCGTTTTCTCTTTTCTCTTCTTCTCTGTCCCGTTGAGTTTTCTTTTCTTCTTTTTCTTCTTTAAAGGCTTGTCAGAATCGGAGGTGGAGTAAGAGTCAGTCTCCTCTCCTTGTTTATCATTATTGGTGTGAGCGGGAGGGGGAGTGGGGTCGGCTTTGATGGCCTCTTTTGGTGGCTTGTAGTCTAGAAACATGAGGGAAATGTCAGTTAGTTTATGATTATTTTGGCACTCTCAGTGCTGTTACTTTTTAAGCACTCGTGATTACTTTCACACATAAAGTATTAAACCGGGTTTAACGCGAAATAAAGACGAATGCACTGAATTCTAATAGCACGTTCACATTATGCACCTGCCCCTGTCGCGAATATAGTATCGTATTAAGTGAGTTCACACATCGCCGTTATACTCTTCTCGCATCAATACGAGTGAGCGAGATGGCAATACACACACTAGCGTTCGTGCTCGCGCACGAAAAACCGACATAAGAGACAGCACGGAAAGTGGCAGCGGCATGACGAGTAGCAGCGCGAGTAACCTGTTTACATACTCGCGCTGCCCACTTCCCTTACTCTTTCCCTGCTCAAATTGGCATTGTGATGATTTTCCTATGCGCTATGTTTCTTATGATTTACTTTGTTTCCCGTGAGATTGATAGATTTTCCTGCGGTAAAAAGTAGCCTATGTCCTTCCTAGGTTCTATGCTTATGCCAAATTGTATTAAAATCGGTTCAGTGGTTTAGGCGTGAAAACGTAACAGACAGACATAGTTCCTTTCGAATTTATAATATTAGTATGGTATGGATTAGTTCAATCATAAAAAATTAGATTACCTTCATCGGCCGAGTAGTCCGGAGAGAATCCCCCATCGTTAACATCGTTGGCACCGATGGAATTGTGTTCGCTGATGTCATCCTTCGGTTCAATCTTCAGCTCAATGTCTATTTCCAGTGTAGGGGCTTCTTTTGGGATTTCCGCGGCGTCTGAAATATGTTTACAATAAATATATACAGGTGTAAAAAACTGCTGAATATAGATAGATGAACACTTTATTGCTTACAACATACACAACAGAAACAAAACAATACAGAAAACTTAAGACTAAAAGTAAGCAAAGGCGGCCTTATCGCTTGCAGCGATCTCTTCCAGGCAACCTTTACATTAAAATAGAGACAAAAATTAAAAGATTTGCAAGTAGTTGCATAAGCAAATTATCAGTCAAATTATCAATATACCGCGTGTTATTGAAAAACCGTGTGATTCCGGCTTAGAATAGCATCACCCCGTTTCTTACCCATGGGTGTCGTAAGAGGCGACTAAGGGATTTGAGGGTAAGATGTGTATTACAATTTTAGGCGATGGGCTGACAACCAATCACGTTTGATTAACCCTCAAACTTTTGTCAGATGTGGTGTTAATATCGTTTTTACGGCCGTTAACGCTCTGCCTACCCTGTAAGGGATATAAATGTATGTATGTATGTATAGAAAAACAAATAAAGATATGTAAAATTGATAGATGACTTGAAAAAGGCGGCTGGTAGCGACTGGATGGCGAATACTAAAGATCGTGCCCTATGGCGTACCCTGGGGGAGGCCTACGTCCAGCAGTGGACTGCATTAGGCTGATGTATGTATTTTAAATTATTCTGAGTACTTAATTTTTAAACTCTTCTATGTGTTGGGTGTACCATTTTGATTTTGGAGAACTTCCAAAATGCACCGCAGGCAGGATTTATATATTGGATATTCTCTCATTGAAATAGTTTGAGCTTTGGGATTTTATGTAATACTATCCTACATTGAATAAAGCTCAAGTTTCTTTGCAAGTACCTGGTGGCATTACATCTAGAGCACTGTCAAGCTTAGCGTTGAGGAACAACTGCTCCGACTGCAGCACTTGCTCCCGGAAGGCACACGCGTCTCGCAGACGCACCACGCATGTTGCACACACGCCACATTCCTTCTGGCCAGAGTCTAAGTGGGACATCTGAAACAAATTGTATGTAAAATATACACACATACACAAATATCAGAGCGTAAACGGCAGCAAAAACGACCATTTACACCACGTCTGACAAATATTTGAGGGTCATTCGAAAAATTGTGTATCACCATAGTGACAGATTGTCAGCCCATCGCCTAAAATTGCAAAACACACCCTTGAGTCCCTTTCTCGCCTCGTATGACTCCCACGGGAAAGAAATGGGGTGATGCTATTCTCAGCCGGCATCACACGGCAATGAATAAATATGACTTTACAATAAACAAAAACCCCTATTGGAATGTATGTAGTACTTTGTAAGTACAAACATAAGTTAATTCTTATGCTTTCCCCTTTCATCACCGTTAGGTTAGGTGGTAGAGATTTCTTAAACAAATAAGCCTGCCCTTGTAACATGTTTTAAGTTTTCACTTGTTGTACTGTATAATATAGAATTTGGGTATAATATTATATATTTATCTTGTGCACAAAATGGAAAAGATCGGAATAAGAGGAACACCTTTAGCCCTCTTCCAAAGTTATCTCTCGCAGAGGAAGCAGTGCGTTAAGCTCCCTGGGTGCACTAGCGGTGATGCGGTGGTGTTATGCGGCGTGCCACAGGGAAGTGTATTAGGGCCTACCCTTTTCCTTATTTACATAAATGACTTGTGTAATATGCATTTACAACATGCTAAAATCCTGTCGTACGCTGATGACACTGCCGTAGTGTTTGCAGGAAACTCCTGGGAGTCAGTCAGGATTAGCGCAGAGTCTGGAATGTCTAGGATCGCTCTGTGGCTGCAGCAAAATTTGCTTACCTTAAACACAGCAAAAACGAACTACATCTGCTATAGTATTTACAACAACACGCAGCCACAAAGCGACTTTGTTTTAAAAATACATAGCTGTGGGACTGCTGATGGCGGACATTGTGACTGTCCGATTCTGGAAAAAGTCTCACATGCTAAATACCTTGGAGTGATTGTCGATCAAAACCTTTCGTGGTATCTACATCTCCAACATGTGATATCTAGAGTTCGAAAACTAGTATGGATTTTTAAAACCCTCCGTCATGTTGTACCAGACAGATCTGATAATAAGGATTCACCGAAACGCCTACTAAACCAAATATATACCTCCCTTGCGCAATCAGTTATTGTCTATTGCATACCAGTATGGGGTGGTGCTGCCAAAACTCAATTTATCGAATTGGAGAGAGCACAAAGAACACTCATTAGAGTGATGTACTTTAAAAAGAGAAGGTTTTCCACCTACGAACTATACCGAATTAGTGATCTCCTCTCGGTGAGAAAGTTATATGTAGCGCTTACAGTACTGAAAACACACAAATCACTGACCTTTGACCCTAGTTTATTGAATAAAAGACGCAAAGACATTGTCGCCCAAGTGCCACATACTAGAACGACATTTGCTAGCAGACAGCTCGATTCTCGTTCTGGATTTTTATACAATAAAATAAATAAAGAGGTTTACATTTATGACAAAACGTTTCATGAGTGTAAGAAACTTGTGATAAAATGGATAAAACCCAAGTCATATGATGAGGTTGAGGAGATATTGACTCGCATTTAAAACTTGTGGGCCAGTGTTTCTTCAGCATCAAACACATTTAAACACAGTTACACACACACACACACACACACACCACACACACACACCACACACACACACACACACACACACCCCCACACACACATACACACACCCCCACACACACATACACACAAACACACACTTATTCTACCTATATTTTGAATTTTCTTTCTTAATTATGTTTTTGTATTCTCTTTTATTTGAGTTTGTTTAGTTTCTTTAGTTTCTAAAATTTATTTAGTTATAAACTTGCTAATTTGTGGAAGAGCGGAATCTCCAAACACAGGCTGTCACTGCTTAAATGGAGATTCCAATCGATCTATTATTAAGGACCTGTTTATAACACAAATAAACTATTTTTTTTTTTTTTTTTTTTTTTTATATCCTGATATTAGTAAATATTTGTATAAAGAAAGGCAAGGTTCTGGAGACCTAAGAAATATGTGAAGGCTTTGTTTAAACTTTTTTATGGCAATGGGAAGAATGTTCCCACCTAAACTTTAACCTTAACTACCCGCAAAAGAATTCAAAAACAATGAAAAAATATTGTCGTGCTCCGCCCGTTAAAGGGTTAAAGGTTCCAGACTCTCACAATAAATATTAAATTGTAATTTACTAAGTTAAAATTATAATATTAATAATAAAGACTTTATACACAATAATATGCATGTGTGTGTGTGATTAAATAATAAAAAAAGGACCAACACAGCAAGGACCTAACTGTCCTATAAATAATAATAACAAATCATAAGTAACTGTGAATTGAGAGAAAATAAATATTTTATAAAATATAAATTAACAAATTCGAAGGGTTGGCGCACATATAGGGGGTTGGCTGTAAAATTAAGTGCTTATGAGATAAAAAAATCCTTCAGTTTATTTATTTTTATAGTTTTCATGTAAGTGTAAATAAATGTAGGGTGATACTAAAGGTCGAAGAAAATCACTGCTTATTTTATTCAGAAGATGTGGTTAGAATTATTTATCTTAATTGAGTTCAGCAAGGGGTCTTACAGAGAAGCAAGCAAGTTTATTCACTTTCAAAATGATATTGTAAGTGGTTGATAGATGAAAATTAGATTGGTAGATAGATCGATTACTTACGACGATACCGTAACAGTCCATGATCATATCCGCGTAAATCTCCTTCTTTTCCATCCAAGTGTACTCAGCTGTTAGAATCCTGCATTTTTTGATAGCCCTGCAACATCTACACAGTGCTGGGTCTATTAGAGGCCCGTTCTTATTCACACTCATTTTTATAGCAGAACCCGGTGTCTTTTCATTCAATGTTTTGGATATTATTGTGTTTGCATTCTGAATAGTTCAGGAATGCATCAAAATACAATCAACCAAAAGTGAAGCTTTCTGTGATGTAAAGTGTCAAAAAATGTCAATAACCCCCCCAGAGCGTTTCGTTTCGTATTGGTCGCTTGAGCCTGAGTAAGGACATCTATGATTGAATAGCAGTTTCATTTGACAGCATTTAAAAACCACCCATACACACTCAAGAAATTAACACCCATTCACAATAACAAAACGCGCCATCTATTTTCAATGTAAGTACTACGTTGAAATGCGTAACGCCATCTATGATTGAATAGCAATACTATGAGGCAGAATTTAAAAACCACCCATACACATAAATGTCAAATGTCAAAAAATGACGTGGAAATGAAGATTTGGGATAGGGTTATGAATTTGTTTTAGCGATTATTAATTCATAATAAGTTATAATCAATTTTTAAATCCTGTATTCGGTTTCCCATTTCATAAATTAACAATAAAATGTTAGAAATTACGGACACACAGAGTAAGTACACATTTATTTTGATTTTAAAAATGTAACTTTTATAGTTGCAGGGATTTATTTTATTTATCACTGAAAAACTAATAGCATAACGTTAGTTTACTCCTGCTTATCCTAGTACTATTTCCTTCAGATCAAAAACCAATTATGAACTAGTTTTCCAGAAATACACCAGAGTACCCACAAACAAACAAAATTACCTTAGCCATATCAAAAGTAAACTCAACAGTTACCATCTGTTGTCACTAGTTTTCCAGTGTGGCTATGCTGCCGAAAAGTATACTCTGACAGGGCCGTCAGAGTTACATAGTTAGATAAAAATGATGCAAGAACTATGTAATATTTTTTTACTTACCCAATTTTTTAACATATTAAAATAAAACAAAAAGTCCAGGTTATTATAACTATTGTATATTCTTGTTTATTATATACAAATTACATTGAAAACTACAGGCTAAGTTTTATTTAGATGGAAGATATGCCTTAACATTTAAATGTTGGCAAAATTACAACTTTGGATAGCCAAAGTTATTTTCTAGGCAAAATCCTTGGCCACTATAGACTGATTTTGATTGTTTTACTTATTTAATCCCATCATGTTATTAACTAATAAGGACAATTTAAAATATTAGTTTATTTAATTCAAACAAATCTTATTTATCAGATGGTAAATAGTAACCATATTTCGAAACCTTAGTTGTTATTTTTATTATATTTCTTAACTTAACAGTTATATATTTTTTTAATTTTCGTTTCCTCATTTTCACTTATTAAAGTAACAAAAATAGAACTGTAAATTATGTATGAAAAGTCAGTGAAATCTTTTTGCCACATGGGGTCTATATCTTGCAAACACATGCATGGATAATTGTAAACCTTATCTATATCTACATAGAAATAGAAAAAGAATATTATTTACAGTAAATATGGTTCACAAACACGGTTGGTAGGACAATAATTCATACATATTTAAACAAAATGCAAATTGAGTCAACTGCATAATTTGTAAAATTAAATAGACCACCTTAAATATCATCAAATCTGATTCACATAAATATAAAAATAAGACAAAACCACATAAATATATGGTGTAATACCAGTGACCGATAGCAAAAACTCAGGACAACGATTAACAACACCATGTAACCAATCCAGGGTTAAATCACGGGTAAAATAGAAAATTTTAAATGCATTATTTATGTTTCAGAGATTGGTGTGGGCCTGGCAGGCTTCGGTATGACATTCCTATTTCTAGGAGTGTTGTTGCTGTTTGATAAAGGATTACTAGCTATAGGCAACGTAAGTAGTCATGTCAACTGGGCAATAGTTAAAATTGATGTTTAAGATTTCGGATCATTTCTGGCTTTGCCACATGCAAACACTAAACACTCGTTTTGAGTGTCAGGCCCAACGCTCCATTAAGCGGGCAACACGAGCGGGCCGTCCGCGTGGCGAGCTAAAAAGGCTGAATTAAAAAGGCGCATCGTACCTACGTAGGCGTAAGACGGAAAGGTGACGTCGTGTTCGGACGGGTTGAACTTACCGCGCCCGCGCCGCATGTTGGCGGACCAGCGGCGCGGGCTGGGCGACCCGCGTCACACAGCGCTGCTCTTGTATTTTGCCAAATAAGCTCCCAAACCCACAAATTAACTGCATTTTTATTCCGTGTTAAGAAAAGACACACTCAATTTTTTTTTTATTCTTTGGTATTTAAATTATCGCGGGTTTTCATCGTTTCGGCTACATTAAATCTAGAATGAATTGGTCGCCGGGTAATAGTTACAAAATAACCCGGTAGATGGAGCCATGCCACGAGTTATTGGCAATACTCAATACTCAATATATTTATTGGCATCAAGATACTCTTGCATAATTTCGCTGGCTATGGATGAGCCGTGGTAGCTATGGAAGAGGCCTCGCTACAAGTGATAGCGAAAGTAGTAGGTTCAAATCCTGTCCGCGGTACACAATTTTGTAAGTTCTGTGGATGATGTAGGTTTACGCGCTTACTTGTTTATCATTTGGTAGAGAGTTTATCCCTCTACGTTTCGGCTGCTTAAGACAGCCTTCTTCACGAAGGTTGACAGATCACATACCTACGCCCGCCCGTCAGCTGTGATTGCCGAACACTGCGGGCCGCGGCTCGCTGCGCTAACTCTCTACCAAATCATAAACAAGCAAGTCGCGTAAACTTACATACATACATACATATAATCACGCCTCTTTCCCATAGGGGTAGGCAGAGACTAGGTACATCTTTCCACTTGCTACGATCCTGACACACCTCTTTCGCTTCTTCAACATGCATCAATCTTTTCATACATGCTCGTCGGTTTAGGGTACTCTTGACCTGACCTTTCTTTAGAACGTCCCCGATCTGATCCAAGTACGTGCGTCTTGGTCTTCCCCTTCCAACGTTCCCATCCAAATTCGCCATATACACCTGTTTCGTTAATCTTCTTTCATTCATTCTCTCAATGTGACCAAACCGAGATGGTTTCCTTTTTCTATACCAGTCACTTGAGTCACTACGTCTTCTTTTATACCGCAACGCTCTCTAATCACACTATTCCTGATCCTGACACTCCATTTCACTCCAATCATACTTCTTAGCGTTCTCATTTCTACCGCATTTATTCTACTTTCATGCTTTTTCTGCCATACCCAACTTTCACTCCCATACATAAGTGTTGGAACTAACACTCCTCTATGCACAGCCAGACGTGCCTTATTAGACACTGTCTGGCTGTTCATAAAAGTATGCAACGCTCTATTCACCACCAAACTTACACGATGACTGATACTTATTCGTATTTTTTAAATAAATGATGGGTTTGCTCTTGACTCTAGTCTGGGTCATAGGACAGAGACAGAGTCTAAGATGGAGCGAGCTCACCCAGAAGAAGCCTGTTAAGGCACTGGCACTCCCACACACACTGACGCAGCAAGCTACTTGGCGCCAGACTTCGGTGGGATGGTGGTCGCGAGCCAGGCGGCCCCTTACGGAGCCTTCCACCGCTTAGTGGGATCGTTCAGCCGGACTTATCCACAGGCAAGCCTGTGTTGCCGTTGCCCGGGATGGACCGCTAGGAGGTAGATCCCATACCACCCCAAAAAAAAAGTTTATTAATAAAAAATCTTTGTGGATTGTTCTGTTTCCAGATCCTGTTCATAAGCGGCCTGGCGTGCGTGATCGGACTGCAGCGGACATTCTTCTTCTTCTTCCAGCGGCACAAGATCAAAGCGTCTGTCTCTTTCTTCGGAGGCATCACGGTGGTGCTGCTCGGCTGGCCCATGATCGGCATGATAGCTGAACTCTACGGGTTCATATTATTGTTCAGGTGCAGTTACTACATACATACATATATCACGCCTATAATCCCTTGCGGGGTAGGCAGAGCGTAAACGGTGGCCGCAAAAACGGACATTTACGCCTCGTCAGACAAATTTTGAGGGTCATTCGAAAAATTGTGTATCGCCATAGTGACAGGTCAGCCCATCGCCTAAAATTGCAATACACACCCTCGAGTCCCTTAGTCGCCTCTTACGACTCCCACGGGTAAGAAATGGGGTGACGCTATTCTAAGCCGACGTCACACGGCAAGTTACTTACTGAACTATTATTTATTTTATTTTCAGTTGCTTGAATATTATGTGTATCTGTGTGTTGAAAGGAGTACCCATTTGAGGAGTACACATAATAACCACTTCGAATTTCGATCGAAACCATTCTTATTCTACAATGAAAAATGTTTATTCAGCAGATACTATACTATAATGTGAAGATTGAACTCAAATAAATATACGAAATAAAAAAGTTACTTGCCATGTGATTAACCTCGCCAGCCCCGAGGCAGTACCTTTATCTTTATTTTTTTCTCGCCCGAGCGGGCATTCAATCTGAACAATACAAAATAGTTATATAAAAAAAAAAGTATACAAGTTTTAGTTTTTTTCATTATAATTGAAATTCTTTATTCAATGTAGGATAGTATTATCACTTAGTGACGTCATGTAATTTGATTCTCACAATTTTCTTTTTTTACAACAATTTTGTAATGTCCTAATAGAAAATCGGCTCGGGCGGGATAAAAAAATAAAAATAAAGGTACTGCCTCAGGGCTGGCCAGGTTAATCACCCGGCTTGTAACTTAATGCCACCACCACCATCTGAACGTCAATAAGTGATAATACTATCCTTTGTACTTTCTATGCAATAAAGTTTAATTATTCAAATAAAAATACTATCCTATATTGCATAAAGTTAATTTAATTCAAATTGCATTGCATGCATGTGTTTCTATGAAGAAACTCACACGGCCACGAAAAAGACGATCCGATTAAAAAGGAACACACACAATGGCCAATTTAGGATATAAATTCTCCTAACTTACTTTAAATTAGTGCTGTCACTTTCCGTCAAATAGGTTAAGAAAAGGATAGAAGACATCTAACGCATGTCACGTCTTATAATTTGTCGCAATAATTAGGCGACGATGAAAACAATGGCGACTAAATTGAATACAAATTGCTAAGAACCCAACATTTTTAAACATGACATGACTTCGATATCTCCCAACTCTTTCTAAACCTATTTGTTGAAAAGTGACAGCGCTACTTTAAGAATTAAAATCCCGGATTGAGGGCAATGACAGCCATTAAATTGACTATTCTTTATTTTACTACAAGAATGTACGAGGTCCGATGATTTGTCCTACTTCTTCTTTTTGTGTGGGACACGGCGTCAAACGACTCGATGAACCCTGGTGTCCTACTAAAAGGCCCTAAATTCCATAACACATGTTTGGTTGCAGAGGCTTCCTGCCGTCAGCGATCAACTTCCTGCGAATGGTGCCGGTGCTCGGCTCGCTACTCAACCTGCCCATCATAAGTGGGGTAAGTCGATCAATATACGGATGTAAGAGAAATAGCACGAAAACCCGCAGATAAAACTATATAACTTGGATCTTGGAAATTCGCAATAAATAGAATAATATTCTAATATGAATTCAGCAATATTTCTTATTGTTTACCTTACACTATTAAGGGCGCGCCGTGAGAAAAAATATTGTTTTGGATGCACGCAATTTCGTTGATGAATACGATCAACACCTTATTTTTAAATATAATGATTTTTCTTTATATTATCTAGATTCTGGTCGCTGGAAAACATGATTAAAGAAAGTTTGCTCGATAGATTTAGTTTGGTCTTTTTTTTACACATTTTTTCGTAGTGTATTGCAATCTTATGAACATAACACATTATTTTATGCGAATGCGATACGTCTTGAACATTACTAGATTCTTGTCGTACAGTTTTTTGATTGCTTGTTTATTTGGCGACAAATTTCCATAAGAGTGAAAAATCGTCTAAATATACACACAGAATTTGCCATTAGTGGGAAAGGGACGTTTAAAAGTTCGAGGCAGGCCCTTAAGAGCCCTTTCACACAGGCGATTTTTTCGAAGTATCTTCAGGATATTTCAAGGTGAAAATCGCACGTGTGAAAGGCTTTAAGTTCCTATTTTAAAACTGCCTGTCAATTTGGTTTCAGGTTGTAAACCGGATAGCAGGCGACAACGGCCGCAACATGGTATGATAGTGTGTCATACATACAGACAAGACTTTTTGTAATATACATAATACTAGTGTAATTATTCCCTTATGTGAAGTGTCCGTGGTCGGTGTTAGTGTTTTAGAAGTGTATTAAATAATATTTAAAAGACATTTGAAATTATTGATAAATTTTATTAAATCGCCTATATTTTTTTATATTTCTCATTTTAACCCGTGAGTTTTGTACATATTTAAATATAAACAGGCCGTTAAGGAAGTATAGTAGGTATACCTTCCGTAGGTTTACTTAGCGAATCAAAACTGATTAACTAAAGCCAAACGCTGCCTTGAGCGTGCTGCACACGCAGGCCCGCGCCTGCTCGCTGGACACAGCGTTGGCGCTAATTTGGGTTAATATTCCATGAGTTGTAGTTTCAGTTTTATGATCTAGAGAACATTTGCACTAGATTAATAAAACTCATATTGTAGGCTTAATTTTTTTTTCAATACAGGGTAGCCAGTATAGTGACGTCCGAAGACAAAATTTAAATACCTTATACTGAGGGGTATCCGAATCACACGGATGTATGTCCTGCGTTTTTTTTTAGTTTACAACTTAATTAACTTTTCAAGTCGTATGGGGAAATTTCGACTGACAGGCTTTTATTCTTATTTTATTTCCGTAACAGGGCTTTTTGAACGGTTATTTATGTAGCATAATCATCATGATTTGTACTTTCTAGAGTACCAAAAAAGGTAAGTAGCCTCCTAGTAGAATTTTCCACATTTTTCTCAATTGAATAACTCGGAAACTACAAAAATCGTGGAACATACATGGGGGTGATTCGGATACCTCTCAGTGTGAGGCATTTAATTTTTGTCTTTGGGCGTTACTATTTGGGCCACCCTGTATATCGTGATATAGGACGCGGGCTAAAGTATTTTCGATTTGAATGTCCTGGTCAGGCTATGCCGTGTGATGCCGGCTTAGAATAGCATCACCCTACTTCTTTCCCGTGGGAGTCGTAAGAGGCGACTAAAGGACTCGAGGGTGTGTATTGCGTTGCATTATAGACGATGGGCTGACAACTGGTCACTATGGCGATACACAATTTTCCAAATGACCCTCAAATATTTGTTACACATGGCGCAAACGTCCGTTTTTGCGACCGTTTACGCTCTGCCTACCCCGCAAGGGATTATAATAAATAAATAATAAATAAAATAATAATATTAATATATAGGCGTGATATTTGTACGGTCAGGCTGAAGAATCAATGCAATGGAAAAATGGAATGGGTTTCTTTGTGGTGAAATTCGACTACCTCTATTTCCAACTTTTTTTAATAAATCGATTTTTTAACCAATCAAGTTGTGTTTTATTTATTTTTCTTCTATATCCAATATAAATAGATACATTATTTAGAACACACGGCTGAGTGTCGACTTCCTTACTTAGGGATCAATTTCAATAAATTTTAACTTTTATTTAATGAAGAAATTTAAATAAAACGCAACTTACATGGTTGATTAGCTTAGCCACGAACAAGAAACTGTAGTCATGGCTGAGCTAAGTAAGGGTCAAATTATATTGAGCGGCTCGACCGCTGCGGTGCTAAACGCCAACGCTGCGTCGTGCGGGCTGCACGCGCGGGATAGAGCATTATTTTATTCGCCAAAATACTAGAGCAGCGCTGCGTAACGCGGTTAGCCCAGCCCGCGCCGCGGACCGCCAACACGCGGCGAGGATGCATCTCGTCCGAACACGACAACACCTCACCGTATTATAGGCACGATATGCCTTCTAAATTCGGACGAATGTCAAGACGCGTCGGCTCGCCGCGCGTGCAGCCCGCTTAACGGAGCGTTGGGCCTAAAGGGGGCGCGAATATACAAGGATTTTTTGCTACGAATTATACTGCGTATCAAACATTAATTTACTCAATACATTGTCAAAATTCGTTGCGAACATGTGTCTATAATCTCGCGTGAAACAGCCTGACCGCAGCGACCGTGCCGCTCACTATAATCCGACACTAAGGTAGACGCCTGAAAAATATTTTGGACGCTTTAAATGGGAGTGTTTGCTTGAGGTACCTGGAGGTTCTTTTTTAGAATGTAGCCGCAATGCTTTTTCAGTGTAAGTACATAATTAATATACTGGGAATGCGACTAACAAAAATAAAAATGCTTTCGCGCTAACGCTGTGTCGAACAGGCTGCACGCCTGCGCGCTTGCTAGATTTGGCAAAATACTTAAGCGCTGAGCGACGCGCGGGCACGGATACTTCAACCCGCACGAACACGACAATATCTTGCTGTATAACAGCTACTTAGGCACGCCTTTTAAAATGCGGACGGTTTATCATGTCAAGCCGCGCGTGCTGCCCGCTCGACACAGCGTTGGGCCTTAAATTAAAATTCCATAAACCACAAAACGTTTAAAAAGTAAACTTTTCCAACAGGATGCCTGACCAACCTCGGCTGCTAACAACACGACATTCCAATTCATGAAAAACTTAAAAATCGAATGGTATTCTACGTGTAAATAGGTAGGTATGAGAAATAAAACATATTGTTTATAACCACAGATTTTTAATTAAACTTAGGTAATTTATTTAATTATCATTATGGTACATTTAAAACACAATAAATAGTTGATTTTATAATTAAGTAAATAATGGCCTCAATTCGGGAAATAAATTATATTAACTTACCTAAGTAGCGCTGTCACTTTCCGTTAAGTTTAGAAAAGGAAAGGGAATTTCTAAGTCATGTCATGTCTTATAATTTTGACGCAAAATTTGCGTTATCTGTTAAAATAAGGCGACTATGAAAACAATATAAGTTTAGTGAATTCATTTCCCAAATTGAAGCTTATACCTACTTATATTTACAAAAATACATAAAGAGGAACAGGAGATCTGTGATGGGCTGAAAATATTAACAGAAACTAGGCTTCGTCCTAATACGAGCGATGGTTTCGTCCATGCGATCAATTCAAACATATGAAAATTAATGAACATAGTATCAAATAAACTGTACACCTCTAAGAAATCATTTATTTATTTGTCCGTTTAATGTACACAATAAAACACAAATGACATAACATATAGAACACAACAGGTCAGCTTGTTTCTCAAAAGAAATCTCTTACAGTAGACCTACGGTAATGAGAAGGCGAGGCAGTTGACGTGTACAACCTTCTAATGATAAAAATCTATTTAGGCTAATAAAACAAGAATAGTGTAAAACTAACCCGGTAGATGGAGCTGTGCCACGTGTTACTGGCATTAAGACACACTTGCAAATTTCGCGGGCAAGAAACGAGCTGCGGTAGCCCAAATGGAAGAGGCGTCGTCACTAGTAATGGCGAAAGTCGCAGGTTCAAATCCTGTTCGCGCTTGAAAATTTTGCAAGTAAAAAAAAAAACACTAAGTTCATTAATAATATAATTTCATTTGCTCTCGGGACTTTATATGTTAGAATTGATCGCATCAGAATCTCTTACAATCTCTTCCTGCTGATGTCGTCTTTTCATGTGATTGTTCAAGTTAGAATTCTGCGTAAAAGACGCGCCACACAGCGTACATCTGTATTTATTCTCACTATAATGCGATTGCAGATGACTTTTGAGCCCTCTCAGTCTCGGATAAGATTTCCCACAAAGTTCGCAACGAAAATTCCTTTCGCCGGAATGAGTAGCTAAATGTTCTTTCAAACGCGAAGGAATGTAGAACCGTTTGTCACACAAATCGCACTGATGTTTGAATATTTTCAAATGATATCTACGATTATGTTCCCGCAACGATTTGCGGCTGTCGTAGGCGCGATCGCAATGCGAACACTGGTACATACGCTTGTCGCCGTGAACGTCTATCATGTGTCTGTATCTTAAACTGTAAGAGAAGAAAACTTCGTCGCATTTCGGACATTGATACGCTGGCTCTTTCTTATGAGTACGCGCCTCGTGTAAATTCCTAGAATATTTAGATTTGAAGCTTTTCCCGCAATCCGGACAAGGGTAGTTTTCGTCGGTTTTTTGATGTGTTTTCTGGTGTAATATTAGCATTCTCTCTTCGAAGTAATGCGCACCGCAAACATCACAGATGCACGTGCCGAAATGTTCGGCCATGTGTTTTTTTAACGCGTGGAAAAAGCCGAACGAACTTTCACACTCTGTGCAACGCAATTCTTTATTTGTCAGTTTGAATTTTAAAAATTCGTTTTTAGTGGGATATATAAGTTTTCCATGAGAGTTCACTAAATGTGCCTTCAATATATCGACATCTAGAATGGTGTCACTGCATAACCTACAATCGACCTTGGCGACGTCTATCTGTGTGAGTTTCTTGTTGTTGTGCGTTTGTTTGTATGTGTGCGGGTCGTGTGTGTCTGTGTGTGTGCGTAGTGTGTTCGCGTCGCTGAACGTTTGGCGGCAGTACACACATCTGGGGACAAAATACATGGTTTTATCAAGTTGTCTAGGGTTAAGGTTGGGTTTTCTATTAGGACAATATAAAATTGTTATAAGTAAAAAAAGAAAATTGTGTTATACCTACAAATTTATTTTATTTACAATGACGGATCATGTGATGCCGGCTTAGAATAGCATCACCCCATTTCATTCCCGTGAGTGTCGTAAGCAGCGACTAAGGGACTCGAGAGGGTGTGTATAGCAAATTTAGGCGATTGGCTGATACACAATATTCCATCCAAATGACCCTCAAATATTTGTCAGACGTGGCGTAAATGTCCGTTTTTACAGCGGTTTTACGCTCTGTCTACCCCGTAAGGGATATAGGCGTGATATATGTATGTATGTACGGATCATGACGGCAACAAGTGATAATATCTATCCTACATTGAATAAAGTAATTTCATTTTCATTTTTGGTGCCGGCTTAAAATAGCATCGCCCCATTTCTACCCGTGGGTGTCGTAAAAGGCGACTAAGGGATTTATCCGGGGATAAGGCAGGAGTGTTTTCTGTGAACATCTATAACACTTTGCACTGCGCTCGCCAATCCCCCAGTCAAGCGTGGTGACTGGCAAAAACGCTTTAATAGGGAGAGGCCCATGTCCAGCAGTGGACTTATGGGATTAATAAGTGGACATAAATTTAGGCTTAGTCCTAATACACATACGTACATCCGATGCAATCAATCAAAACAAAAATAAATAAACTAAGACGAGTGTATTCGTGAACAGCCTCGAAAGTGGCGCCACTTTTTATAAACAATCTATCAGAATGTAATTAAAGTTATGGCAAAAAGTGCCTAAAAACGGCCACTTTTGGTATTAATTACCATAACTTTAATTACAGCGAACATTTCATTAGTATGTAGGTCCCCTTTTTCTTAAGGATAATACAAAAATCTTGAGCAACGGACATTCTGATCAGATAGATTGTAGAGGTATTGTAAATATTATGTAATATTGATTGTAAATATATATTTTTGTGAAATGGCGCCACTGTCAAGGCCGTTTACGACTACACTCGCCTTAATCGAAGTATTCAACTTTCCAATTTGAATTGGTCGCATTGGACGCGTTTATCGCATAACGTGGTTAGGACGAGGCCTAACGTGTTTTCCATAATTATGTAGATATTTATACACACACACGTATATTACCCCTTGCGGGGTAGGCAGAGCGTAAACGGCCATTAACGGGTCATTCGGAAAATTGTGTATCGCCATAGTGACAGGTTGTCAGCCCATCGCGTAAAATTGCAATACACATTTTCGAGTCCCTAAGTCGCCTCTTCTCTTACGACTCCCACGGGAAAGAAATGGGGTGATGCTATTCTAAGGCGGCATTACCTACACGGCATAGATATTAAAGATTTTAATACGCGTCTCGATTCCACGTTCGTTACTGACTAAAACGGCTAATTAAAAATAGCAATGTCACTTTCCGTTTATCACACGGCTTATAACTATACAATAAAATTATCAAAACAAGAGCAGAACGTTACATGAATAACGTTTACTCTTCAAAAAACTAGGTAAAAAGTAACCTATGTGTTACCAAATTTCATCGACAAATCATAAGTCGCGTGTACCCCTATACTTTTGCCGTGAACATTCCGATACCGCGTTTCAGAAACTAACAGCGACATCTAGTGTCTTATATAGTCAATGATTTCCGCGCCAATTCGCAGATTTCCTTATGTTTAACCGCCATATTTTGAATTGCCATTTAATTATCTAAATACCGCGTAAAAAACGTAAAATCATACACAATTTAAGAGGCGATCATCTGCTATCTTCGTCTAACTCGATTTACCAGAAACTGACAGTGCTTTTTTTTTTATTAATGATAGGTTTGCTCTTGACTCTAGTCTAGGTCATAGGACAGAGACAGAGTCTAAGATGGAGCGAGCTCACCCAGAAGAAGCCTGTTCACTCTTACTTTGAAGAGATTAGGGTTGCTTTTTAGTAGGTAAAGATTTTAGTAGTAACATGGAATTGATACTACTATTATTTTTAAATTTAACGGAAAGAATTAGTTTTCTACCAAACGTAAGAGTTTACCGTGCTTTGGAGGGCATGGTTGTGGTCCTTACACAACCATGTCAGAGGCACATTACTAGTAGTAAGCGGTTAAAAAACTCTGACACAAGGGTTTATCGGGGGGAGAGAGAGGAGAATTTTTAAATGATGGTGATGTTGGTTCTACCTCCTCCGTAACGGCGTGCAGGCGTGACTGAACGCGATACTCACATGTAATCACTGAAAGAGTTGTCAAACGGACACACGTAGGAGTTTTCCACAATTGTGATCACATTGTGAAGCCCCCGTTGGTCAACTTCGCTTGGTTTCGGTCGAGGCTTCGGCGGTATGTCTGGAAAGCAACATGAATTAGAATACTATCTTTCACTATTGTAAATTGCAAGACTATGTATGTGTAAGTAGGTATATTTACAAAAATAAGTATAAGTATTTATATTTTTTTTATTATAAGTTTATTTAGGTATATTTAATCTATTCGTGTGTAGGTTTATTTCATCTTATTATATTCTGTTGTGCACGCCTAATCCGCCTATCTTATAAAGTCTCACTTTGCGTAGGTCAGCTGGAAGAAATTTCTTAGTAGAAATAAGCTGTCCTGTTGTGTCGTTATTCTTTGTATGTGTTTCTCTTGTAATGTTTTTGTGTACAATAAACGGTAAATAAATAAATTAGATAAATACTCGAACTAAGCGCTTCCAGTCATCATTTATAATGCGCACTGCTAAAGAGTGGAACTCACTACCTGCGTCTGTGTTTCCAAACGCATACAACCCTAATCTCTTCAAAGTAAGAGTGAACAGGCTTCTTCTGGGTGAGCTCGCTCCATCTTAGACTCTGTCTCTGTCCTATGACCTAGACTAGAGTCAAGAGCAAACCCATCATTAATAAAAATAATAATAACATACATCTTCTTTTCGAGTGGGGCACCGAATTGTCCAACGACCCGATGGAGCCTGGTGTTAGTTTTGCAATCACCTATTACTAGTAGTAGGCCTCTGACATGGTTGAGTAACAACCGCCGTCTAAGTAATCATAGACAACCACCGGGACTGACGGCTTAACGTGCCCTCCGAAGCACAGAATCATCTTTCTTTTTCGGAAAATTCGGTGATTCAGTCTGCAATGTCCTAACCAGACTGGGAACAAATTCACAAAGTGATAAAGTAAATTTTTGTGAGTGCCCCACCGAGAATCGAACCCGGAAACTTTGCGTCGCAGGCAGTCGCACTACCACTGCGCCACATCGGCCGTCGTATAATATACATAAAAATTGTGGATACTGGATGAAACTGAAATGCTAACGTTTTTTTTTTGAGAAATTGCAAAACAAAATTTTTTTTCCTCAGTGTGGTCAAGTAAACCCACCAGAGATTATATCCTTAACAACCTATATTACTGGAGTAAGCGGGTTCCCGAGTGGCCTCGGCAAGCGTAGCGTTGAACGCCCTCCGACCAAATGAACCGATGACTTGCCGCGGGCGGTTGGTAGCGACTGGATGGCGAAAACGGCAGATCGTGCCCAATGGCGTACCCTGGGGGAGGCCTACGTCCAACAGTGGACTGCAATAAATAAATCTATATAAAAATTAAATACTCACCAAGCAACTGCATATCTTCTGCATCTAATTCATCGATAACTTCTAAAACTGTTGGTTTATTTTTCAGCCTCGCGCTTTTCCTTGCTAGTTTTTTGGTATTTTTCTCTTTGATTTTCGGTCCTTTTTTAATCTTTTTTACTTTGGTTTTTGTTGGTTTTGGTTTAAGTGGAGGTTCGTCTTCTGATTCCATTGAAGTTTTAGGATCTGCAAATATATAAATATTTCTTTATTTGTAAAATTATTCATACGTACATGGAATTACTTAACTTTTGGTCAGAAGCCTAGAGACCAACATTACTATAAAATATCACTACATAGTATTAAGTAAAGTTGCTTCCCGCATTTGTCCCTATGTCTGTTTGTTTGTATGTATGTTTAAATCTTCCAAACAACCTTACAGATATGACTATATTTTTAAAAAGATAGAGTGATTCAAGAGGCAGGTTTTTATGTATGATTTATGTCGTAAAAACTTTAACTAAAAATAGCACTGTCATACACACACATATCACGCCTATAATCCCTTGCGGGGTAGGCAGAACGCAAACAGCCGCGAAAAACGGACATTTACGCCACGTCTGACAAATATTTGAGGGCCATCCGGAAAATTGTGTATCGCCTTAGTGACAGGTTGTCCATCGCCTAAAATTGCAATACACACCCTCGAGTCCCTTCGTTGCCTTTTAGACACCCACAGGAAATAAATGGGGTGATGCTATTCTAAGACGGCATCACACGGCTTCTTGGAAGACTGTTAGAAACTTAATAATAGTCTTCAGTTAATTCATTGACTCACCTTCTTCTACGTCACACCTGGCATCATTGTGATCAACATCATCATCATCATTATCAATGCAGTCGTCAGCTTGAGACAGTGGTGCAATATTCTGTTCGTGTTTCATTCTTGGGTCAAAATCTTCAGTCTCTTGTTTGATCTCTGGTACAACACCATCTGGAATAAGAAAATATACCGGGTGTAAGATATGGTGTACCGAAAACTTTGCAGGCATGATTAGACCATGAAGCTGAACAACTTTTTCTATGGAAGCTATGTTGGTAAACTAGAATTTCGACCTCCCATACAAAATTTCCGATCAGCTGACTGACTTTCTATGGAAACTCGAAAAAAAAAATTCGTTTTCCAATATAGGCTCCATAGTAAAAGTTGTTCAGTTTCATGGTCTGATCATGCCTGCAAAGATTTCGGTACACCGTCCCTTACACCCTGAATTTACTCTCATTAAAGAGAGAGAGAGATAGAGATAGTTTATTTGTAAAACACAGGTAGATATAAATACAGATGATAATGTGAACATGTTCAGTGGTCCATGTTTTGCCTACACTGTAATAGCAAAGAGAAACAATGTGGTTGTTATTTTATAATAATAATATATAATAATTAGCCTTATATTTTTGAGTATCAAATACAATACAATTAATATTAAACTTTGAAAATCAGTACATTATTGATTTTTCCTAATACAAATATCATAATTAGTTCTTATTTTCCATATAGTACATTTTACATTTCATTTGCTTTAAATTATACTTTTTCACTTCACTCTACACACTTGCTGTAAATTCACTTGGTGGTTTTATTTAATGTAATCAATAATTTCTGAAACTGCTAGACAATTAGAGAGTTGTCTTTTGATAACACACACACACACACACACACACACACACACACACACACACACACACGCACACACACACACGCACACACACACACACACACACACACGCACACACACACAATGGAAGGGTTCAAATTTGTTTTTATTTCAAGATATAATTTTTTTTTTATTTAAAGTTCTTATAACACCCAAAGAATATGACTGAAGTGTAACTTTTTGTTTTTTACTCTTTATTTTTCTATTGAGCTAGTTAAGTAACTTTTGTTTTCTAATGGATGTTTAGATTTTATTTTTATTTAGAAATTGTGAAGTCCTCTCCTATCTACCTTTTTACCCCGCCACGATCTCAGGGAGTAGGCAATGGCTGAAAATCAGCGCTGAAGAGACAATGGTCTTGCCAGCAAATGCCGAGCCATTTCCTTTTGCCTTTTTTATGTTAAGTACCTGTCTAGATAAGATGAAAGATTTGTAGACTTTAAAAAGGCAATAAATAATATTTTTATTTTTATTTATTTATTTAACTAGATAAGCTACTTTTATAATGGGAAAGGACTATATTCCTAGAGGAAAAGGAGGTGAAATTACAAGTAGGCCTCTATATACACGAAAAATTATATTTGATGTGTTATAAAAGGTAAGAGAAGTAGTCATAAAGAAATCGAATATAATTTTCACATAAGCTGAAATCATACCGGGGGCCAATTGAGCCTGCAGCAGGGCCTCCTCACAGCACAGCACCTGCCTGCGGAAGGAGCTTGCGTCCCGCAGACGAGACACACATGTCGCACAAATCAGCCGCTGGGCAGCCTCACCGTCCAGGTTTGAAAGCTAAGAATAAAACAATTGCAATCTTTATAACTCACAGAATTATAGTAAAGAATTTTTTTGTATGTACTGTTCTAAAGGTAGGTACTGGACTCATTTCAAATGGTACCCAGTTTGGTTCACAAGGGGTCGGGTCGAAACAGGATGGCTTACACCCATAGATCTTACTGGAAAACATACTGACGGTAAGTCGTGACAATTCCTTTTCGTTTGTATTGTTAGTAACGAAAAATATCTGCATGAAATTACCAATAAACCAAAGGTATCCATAAACATATCTGAGTATACTTCTTTTTGGCCGATCCACTCGTATTCCACATTTAGAAGGCGGCATTTCTTCAGTGTATTACAACAGCGGCACAGGCCAGGGTCCACAATAGGCCCTTTACGATTATTTGTAGCCATGATTTATGTTTATAAATTTTTGTTTATTTATTTCTTTTTTTTTTATAAATTTGACCTATATCACTCTGCAAATGCAAAGTTTTTGTATGGGGGGTTACGAATAACCACGTCGTAAGTAGTAACGCTTCTTGATAATAGATGGCGCGTTAAAACTTGCCCCACAAAAGGAAACCCGTAGAGAGAAATTGAAACTCTTTTCGTGGCGTGGCTTCTATTACAACCTGTCATTCATGTGTCATTCGGGTGCGCTTTATGTGCAACAAATATTGCGCCAAAAAAAACACGCGCCGAGTTTTGTGCAGCAAAAAGTTGACGACATTGACAAGAATTCGCGGTATGCACATTTTTTTACGCTCATTTTGTGTTGCATTTTACTGTCGTGAATGAGGTTTACGCGGCGTTGATTATGCAGAGAAAAATAGACAACAAATTAAATGCACCCCGAGAATTTTACCTGATAACACGAAATATTTGTTGCATGTTTTCTGTTGCGTATTCTTCGCGCGCTTGGAAAGTGTGCAACACGAGAATTCATGTTAGCTGTCATTCGTTTTGTTTTTAATTTTTTAGAGGTGAACCCAGAACAAAGTCAGAAGCGATTCCATAAAATCTAAATCGATATCAGTAAATTAAACATGATCCTTGTTTTATCGGATTTATTTGTTTTTGTCTTTATCTTATTCTAAAGCGGAAAGATTATTTGGGGTTTACTCTTTTAAATTGTCATTGATTTGTTTTTATTGATAGATATCTGGCGAACTTCGTTTCGCTAACTGAATAGTAAGTGCATAAGAATAGATAATAATACTGCGTATAGAAACGAAACTCCTTTGTCTGGGCCCCAAAAGCCGCGCTTTAAATACCTACTTCCCCCCGCAGCCCGTAACGCCCCGCACTCTCCCGCGCTTTAAGTCGGGGCTGTCACGTGCCAATAATTTTATTCCAGACTAGCGGCCAGTCAAGCGGTTGCGACTGCTGCTAACAGTTTTCCCGTGGAAACAAAAAATTTACCCATTTTAAAGTCTTACCTTACCATTTTATTGTTATTAGGTAGGTACAGAATTTTAAAATAGGTGCAAAACATACCTACGATACGAATGTGCTTATTTATCATTATCAGCTAACAATGACTTAGGCACCTAGGTAGTTTAAATTAGAAAATGGAAACTAGGTACCTACGTAAGTAAAAATAGGAGTACACACAACAATTACGTATAATAACGAATGGTAGGTACCTAGGTATTTACTGTAAAATCATCACTTACCTTGGCTTATCTTTAGGCAAATTAAAAAAACTTAGATGCGGAGTCTTCCTCGCATCACTTTTGCAGCCATACACACCACAATAATTCAGCATTGCTAAATTTTTCACAAAAAATGAAAATTCGACCCGCATGACGAACGTTTCCGCGGCGAAGCGCACTCCCGACTGAATTGTTCTCTAAGAGACAGCCAGACGGATTGACTTTGAGCGCGTCTGGAGCGGGAGTGTCATCTCTATGTGATTTCTACTCTATGGTAAGTGTATTATATTTTCTTGGAACTGAATGTTATGGTGTGTATTATATTCTCTTGGGTTATGGTTAGCCTTCCATCACCAGTGTGTATCTTGCCTTTGACTTCAACTGAATTCCAAGGACACCCTAAGATGTTAAATTTCTATTTCCGAGCCATCGTCCTTTCATTTACTTGCTATGAAGAAGAAGAAGAAAATGTCCATCACGACGCTAATAAGCTTTTGCTGAAGCTTCAGTTTTAAGCCACAGTACCTATCTACATTGGGTTGTTCATCGACCTAATGCACATAAAGGAAAGCACTTCTGCATCCATACGTATAGTTTATTTTTTATAATAATTATTATTGGAAGAATTTAGTTTTGATCCATGTGCCGTGTGATGCCGGCTGGGAATAACATTACCCGAATTCTATCCGCGGGTGGGTGTCGTAAAAAGTGACGAATGGTTGAATCCCAGAATTTGGCAGCAGCGTTCGCTGTGAATACAACATCGTGCACTGCGCTCTCCAATCCGACAGTCAAGCGTAGTGAGTTTTGCAAAAGGGGGAGGCCCGTGTCCAGAGGTGGATGTTTAGCTGTTGATATTAAAAGTTTTAGCTGATGCTTTGGGCTATTCAAATGTAGGTAAGTACAAATTGAAGCAACTTATTTTGATTTGGATCACTCTATTTGCATTACTCGTACGGTATAGGCAGGAATCCAATGATCCACTTCAGGAACACCAGACCCTCAATATCTGTGTGCCAGCAGAAATAGCACATCATGTAACAATTTTTACTTTCAAGCCATTTCCGTATCTCGTATATTTAATCCTGGTGTTCCTCATCTGTTGCTCCAAACCCTCGATGTCAATGTTCCAGCAGAAGTGGTCTTTTATGCTAAACTAAATTTGTTATGGACCACTTTTCGCATCTCCTTTACTTTTGCCGGGCTGCTGCTGTTCCACATGTGGTACTCCGGACCCTCGATGTCAATAAGCCATGAGAAGCTGCCTATTATGCTGGGGTGCGTTCAATGGACCACGGATACTATATCTTTTGTTGCTCTTTTATACTTTGACAGTTCGTAAAACTGCGTTTTGGAGCGCATGGTAGAAAATTTCTCCTGACTGGCGTGCTAAAACATGGCTAAAACGCGGTTTTATGACCTGTCATAGGAGAAAATACTGACTAGGAGAAACAGCATGAACGGTCGGATTCATAAGTGGAGTCATAGTTAGACCACTTGACAGAATGCAATACGGGTTATTATCCTCTGTACTTACTTTACTAACTTACGCACACACGTAAGATTATCGACTGTAAGTAGAAAAGTCCACCTTAAGGCGTAGCATTAAAACTTAAACAGATTACCACCTATAAGCGACATCTATGTAATCTTTGAAATAATTACTCGGTGATAGCCTATTCGCCACTACATCACCACAAAGTATACATCACACTGGTTTGTCTAAAACTGTTTATAGTTATCCTTATTCGTTCACTTGTAGTAAAGCAATAGATTACATATCTTTATTTCGTCGTATTGATCACAAGCTACCGTAGCTTAGCGGTAATAGTTCTTACCTTCTAATCAGAACGGAACCGGGTTCCCATCCGATCTCTGTATGTTGAATAATGTTTTTTAAATGTTTTTACCATATTTTCTCCAGTAATAATTATTTTATATAATATTTTTCAATAAATTCATCTATGTATTATATCTATAAATGTTTATTGTAAATTATGTATCAAAATATTATATCTAAAAACATAAACCTATAATATTGTAATAAAACAAAAAGTAAGGTAAGAAATTATTTTATTGGTAGGTATGGTATCACTTTATGTAAATAACAAAATGACATGAATGAGATCTTTTGGTAACCATAAGATACGAGTATGTAAAACTACATAAAATACTTGCTGTCGTAATACTTAGTTAATAGTTTTGTTTGAATGATAAAACACAATATTATGTAAAATGATATTAAGTGTTCATTAGCTGAAACATCGATAGGTAATTATTTATAAGATCATAGGAATGATCCAAATCTTAGATTGAATCTTTCAATAAAGTTATTTAAGTAATAATTTCGTTAGTAATTATTTTATTGTTCTATGTTTAACGATGATGCACTTTCCTCGGAAGTAAAAGTAATTGTAATAATAATAAATCAGTTATTTGCCTACATCTCAAGGTTTAAGCTTAAGTACTCGTTTTCGTAATGAAAAGATATTGAAGCAAGGCCTTAAGATAACTGACTAATAATGATCAATCTTATATAAATATATATCGATGTTTTAGCATAATTTAATTGCTAATGTAATGCTCCAGAAATACCTACTGCAATAGTAGGCGGGTAAGCAGGTAAACAGAGGTTGAGTGAGCAACGATTTATCGGGCCCGCTTCGGCATACATTGCTGATTATTTTGTGTATATTCATATATTATAATGAAATACACAAGATAATCAGCAATGTATGCTAGATCGGGTCTGATTGGAATCTTAAGTAAAAATCGCCGCTTACATAATTAGTATTTGGTGTTACCTCCGCTGTTTTCAACAACACTTAATAGACTCGATCAAATAAGTGCATATATCTGTTCTTCTGGTACTCTCCCACACTCCCAGGCAGTGAGCCTCTAAAGCTTCTGTAGTTCTTTCATTGCGCATGTCCCACCTTTGCACCATTAAACCCCATAAATTCTCTATGGGATTTAAGTCCGGAGATTTTGCTGGCCAACGAATAACTTGGATATCTGGGTGCTGGCTAAACCAATTATTCACCACGGCAGCTCGATGCACTGGACAATTTATCCTGGACAAATGCAAAACGAGGAACTTCACTAGCAGGATAAACAGTTAAACATTTCGCACCGTCGGCGCCCTCGGTAGCATGCTTTCCTGTAGCATATCAACATAATTAGCGGCAGTTGCACGCCCTGTTTCTTGTGCTACTAATTCGCCTGGACCAGCGGCAGAACCATTTTCTTCATATTGTTACACCATCATCCTCAGCTGTGAATCATTAATAAGACGAGTCGAGTTTTTACGCTACCTTCCTCTTCAAAATGTGTAACCCAACGTTTAACAGTCTTCCACTAAAACAAAGTAGCATTATTAATAAAAAAGTTTATACTAATCGGTTCACAGCTACCAACATACTATGAGTCAAAGTTTTTAATATTTAAAATACAATTGTAATGAAATAAAACTATACTTACGGCCAGACCAGTCTGATTAGCAATTTGAGTTAAATTGAATCCAATATCATGCAGCGCCACAGATAATTGCAGCGCAACAATACGCTGCTTATCCTGCAAACTGATAATAGTATGCATTTCGAAGAAATAAACACTGAAGTTTAATAAATAAACTTAGGTTAAAAAAAATCACTTAGCACACGCACTATCTCGCAAACGATCTAGCAACAACTAAAATGTAATTCAAAATTTACTAAATTTTGCTTCATTTGATAAAATAAAAATTACAACTAAGATATCGGGATTCGATCCATTGTCTCCACAATAACGGTCAAGAATTTGCTTGACCGCGCTACTGACCACGCTACCGAAGCTATGATTCATGTAGTGAAATAGTCTTCTTCTTCTTCTTAGCGTGTCGATGGCAGACACTACACCGTCGCGGCCCAGAACTTGGCTACGTTGACAGCGCTGACAGACGCTGTCATAAGATCGTCCTGCGTGCAGGTGCTAGGGCACGCAGGACACGATGTTAGGTGGTTCATTGTTTGAACTGCACCACACAAACAACCTACATCGGAACCCTCCAAGAAGCCCCACTTGGTCATGTTTTCCTTACTCCGGCCGGTCTGAGTCCGAAGTCTATTTAAAGATTTCCAAACCGACCATGGCAAATTATGGCCAGGCGGCAAGCTCTCAGCAATCGGGACGAAAGGATCTGGTAGGGTCACCCCCTCCTGCCAAAGGTTGCACCTCGCTTGTTCGGGGTCTGTGCAAAGAGGAGTGACGCACTTAACAAAGCCATTACGGCTTTTCAGCCGTTGTGTCACTGGGATGTGGTCGTGCAAAGGATGCCGTGCATCTGACTCCATCTTTGCTCTTTCAAAGGAGCTAGCCACAGATCTACGAACAACTGGAGGCGCTATTCCGGCTAGTGGGTACAGTTGGCTAACCGGGGTCGGTTTCAGGCAACCAGTTATGATCCGGCAAGTCTCATTTAAGGCTGTATCCACCAGCTTTGCATGAGCTGAACGGCTCCATACAGGACATGCATACTCGCCTGCAGAAAAGGATAACGCCAGCCCAGTAGTCCGCAGAACATGAGGTGTTGCTCCCCATCCAGTAGAAGTAAGGCGCTTTAATAGATTGTTCCGAGTGTGCACCTTCTTTTTTATGTTTTGGCAATTCTTACTAAAGGTAAGTGACCTATCCAGAGTAATGCCCAGATATTTTGGAAAACTAGTGTGAGCTACAGGCACACCTTGCCACTCAATATTAAGCCTACGACCTGCTTGGCTGTTGCGGAGATGGAATGCGCAAGACTCAGTTTTTGATGGGTTGGGTTTGAGTGAATTTTCTCTATAATATTTGCTTAAGTCATTCAAAGCATCCGACAGATTCATCTCAACCTCCTCAAAACTGGACGCCTGGGAAGTCAGCGCAAGGTCGTCGGCGTATAAAAAGCGGCGGGTGTTGGGGCAGGATGGTTGGTCGTTGGTGTATATGTTGAAGAGCAACGGGGCAAGAACGCTGCCTTGGGGCAGCCCGTTCTTTTGCGACCTCCAACGACTTTTGTCCTGAAGAAGATGTACCTGAAAACGACGGTTATGAAGAAGCTCTCGGAGTATTGTGACGAATTTGAGGTCCCCTGTCATGATCTCTACTTTCCATAACAGTCGCCTAAGGTTAACTGTGTCGTAGGCTGCAGACAGATCTACGAATACAGTACCGGTTATCTTCCCCAGTTCAAAACCATCCTCGATGTGTTGCGTCAGTGTCAGTGTCTGGTTGCTGCAAGACTTAGCCGGTCTGAAACCCGCTTGCTCTGGGATCAATTTTGGGTCAATGAAGCTTGTTAAGCGGGACAACAGCAGTCTCTCAAATAATTTATATGTGTGGCACAAGAGTGAAATAGGCCTGAAGTTTTTGGGACTGTCTGTTGGTTTTCCAGGCTTTGGAATTGCTATGACCTTTGATTTCCGCCAGAGACGGGGGATCGAAGCGGATTCCAGGCAATGGTTAAACATTTGCAGCAACCAGGACACGGCAACAGGGCCAAGTTGTTTAAGCTGTTCAACAGCAATGTTGTCCACCCCTGAGGCTTTACCACATTTGAGTTGCTTGATAGCAGTGATGATGTCAAGTAGGTTGAATGGCTGGCTAATAAGATGGTTGGTGCTCCCAGCACGGTCTGGTTTAGGAACATTCGCAAGGCGACCTACTGACTTGCCATTTAGAAGTAGTTGGTGGGCTATCTGATTAGCTGTAACTCTACTGGGAGATGAAGGAGGAGGTGGATCAGAAGTTAGTTTGCGAATGGTGTTCCACGCCTTTTTACTGTTATGCGTCATGTCTATGTTGGTAACAGTGCTGATCCACCTTTCCTGTCGAGTTTTGCCAATCTGTGATAGCAGTTCCTCGCCAACTAATGTGGTGTCCTCAGAAAAAGGGTCTTGGCTGTATTGGGACTCGTACTCTTTCAGCAGCTCTGCAGACTCTTTTGACAGCCCTGGGATGTAGGAAGTCCGGCAGCCCCTTGGTATGAATTTACATGAAATTGTTGCAACTATGTCAACAAACTGTTCATAGTTTACGGGTACTGGCGAAACATTCAAAAGGGCTTGGTCTATTGACTGCGAGAACAGCTCCCAGTTTGCCTTATCGTAGTGGAAACGGCGCTTCAATGGGACATTTACGGGGCGGACTACAGGTTGGATTGTGCACATGATCGGTCTATGTTGGGTGCGAGGTATAGGAGCACACACAGTTTTAATGCTCTGGGGACTAATAGATTCACTGACGAAGATAAGGTCTGGATTGTAGCCGCGTTTCCACCGGCCACTATTGAAAGAAGCCGGTAGTTTGGCATCATGGATCAGACCTAAATCGTTCGTCTCAGCCCATACCTCAACAGCCTGACCACATGGATCCGTGTTGCTATATCCCCAACTTGTACTGTGACTGTTGAAGTCGCCGATCACTATTTTGACTGGATGATCGTCAAAATTTCCAGGAGCTTGAAATTGAAAAGGGGTTCCAGGAGGAAATAGTCAATACTACTCAGCCTATTATACAATGGTAGTTCGTCAAATAATAGTATCAGTATCAATAATAGTAGGTCATTTGTGTCATTGTGTGAGTGTAGCCGCGGGTGCGAGCGACTTGTTTTCTGAGGTTTGTGTTAACTATGACTCCACTTTAGAACGCGACCGAACGTGTCAAACAGACTGATCACTAATGTAATGTAATTATGTAAACAACAAATGGACTGAAAACAAGGCATTATTATAGTTGTATCCCTCAAATTCAAAAAAATCAGAAAAAACAAAATTATAATCGAGATATTGCAGAAATCAAAATCGGAATGCTATCATTTCTTGAGGTGCACCTCTAGTAAAGTTCAACGACATGACACCAACTCTCGGGTTGCACTCTTTGTGTTGCGTATTTTTGAAGCGCTCTGAGAATTGATGTTTCATCAAAACACGAACTATTTACTGCGTTTTCCATGGCGCGTTTTATTTCTTGCAAAAATTTTGTCATTAATTCACCGAACGCAACAAGAAAATGCAGTATATATTATGCGTTAAAAAATGTGCAGTCCGATAGTTCCCGACAAGATTGCGTTTATTTCCGTGCTGCATAATTTTTGACGCTTAATATTTAGTGCACATTTTCTGTTGCGCATAGTGGCAGCCCTGTCATTCATACTCAGCTTTTCAGTGTTGTTGTTTGTTATTTCATCTCGGCTAATTCCCGCTAAATGGTTAGAAAATGAGTGGAACAAGAGCCAAGCGAGCGAAATCGGTAAAGCTGTTCGAGTCGGGCCTCTGCCGTTGCTGCGGCGCGCTCCGCAGGTGTCGGGACCTCAACTACGAGTACGAAAACGGAGGAGCGATAGAAGTTTACTCCGACATGATAATGGACTGCTTCGGGTTTACGGTGAGGGGTTCTTGTTTTCAATCATTGAAAGAAGAAAGAGTGTAAGCCTTATGATGCTACCTTAAAATAAAATCACCTTATTTTATCCTGTGGTTAAAGTAATCGTAAGTCAACTAAGGGACTTGAAAGTTTTTTTAAGTTAAAAGCTAACTTGTAGCCCGGAGGCCGCAGGTAAATGAAATCAGGAGATAACTTGAGACTTCTTTATTTAAAGTACAAAGGACGAACCCTCTTTGAGGGTTCCTTTTCACACAACACAATTTTTCCACAAATTAAGGATAATGTTGGCCTTATGGCCTAGTAAAATATAATTATACACAGCACGGAACTATAACGGCACTGGTAATCTTGTTACGATCAATGTTTTCTTGTGAAAAGCTAGCTGTTGAGTGCGTCAGGGAGAAAAATACGTCTGCACGATGTTCCAATTCTTTTATTTGATTTGAAATTTAACATAATTCGAAAAAGAAGAGGTGACATGGAAAAGGATGCCGACGCAGAGTTTTCACTCTGCTACAAACTTGTCTTTATATTGACGAATTAACCACCCTGAAAAGTGAAGTCTGACCGAATTATCATGTCATGCATGTTCCAGATGTTTTTATACTTTACCTACCCTGTAAGATATATAGGCGTGGTGTGAGTGTACCTTGAAGGCTAGTGTCCCTTACTGTTTTCCTGCAAATTTAAAACAATCATTATTTTTACTTGCTGGACTGATGGCATAGTGGATAGTACCACTGCCTGCTACGCTGAGGTTCGATTCCCACGAGTTTACTATAAATATTATCTATTTATTTCCTAAAAAATTTATGTATTGCATTGCATCAGCAGTTTGGGGCTTGATGGTGCTGTGTGAAATGTCCAAGATTTTTATTTATTATTAACTTTCAATCTTTCAAAGACGCTCTGGTCATTTATAAGCAATTTTTTCTATCTTTACAGTTATCAGATTTGGACAGTATGTCGACAGAGCGCCTCATATGTGCAACATGTGTGCGAAGATTGCGTGATGCGTTTGCCTTCAAAAAGCAAGTGAGTAAAATTTACCATTTATTAAATGTGCCATGATCACATGCCAGCTTAGAATAGTATCACCCTAATCCTACCTTTGGGTGTGGTAAAAGTGACAAAGGGATTAATTCATCTAGGGAATACACAGATGGGAAGACGAGATAGTTAAACTAGCAGGACATGGACAAGATTAGCACAAGATAGAAAGGAATGAAAAAAGGTTGGAGGAGGCCTTTGCTGCAGAGCACACAGATACAGCCAGTGGAGAAGAATGAAATGGGAAAACGAATCAAATAATATATGAAATAACTATTATTCTTCAATTATTATATAAAATATTTAGAAATTATTTATTGTAACATTAAATCTGAATAAAGGCTAATAATAATAATAATTAGCTGTGGATGCCACATCATGCACTGCTCTCCCTAATCCACCTGCTAAGAGTATTAAGTACAGCAATAAGTGATAGAGGGAGGCCCTAATCCATGCACAGCCCAAACGTGAGTGTAAAAACTTGATGTTTTGGAATAAAGTTTAAAAGAAAATGGTTGTAAAAAAATTAAATCATTTTGTTACATTTGCATATTTATGCAGCAGGTGAAAACCTTGCAATGTCCAAGTTATTTACTTTTCTTTAATTTATAGGTACTGCAATGTGAGGAAGATTTCAAACAAACAGGAAACTACTATGAGACAAAGGCTGAGAAAGCAGGTAATGCTATAAAATTGAAACTTTCTCGTAAATACAGTAGTCGTTAACTGATACAAGTTGCCTCAAGATGTCATATCAGCAAAGAACACCTACAAATTTTGTTTGACTGGCCTAATGGTGTAGCGGATTTACCCCTGCTTGCTACACTGAGATACCCCTGCCTGCTACACTGAGATACCCCTGCCTGCTACACTGAGATACCCCTGCCTGCTACACTGAGATACCCCTGCCTGCTACACTGAGAGTTGCCAAACACAAAACTGAGGGTTGCCAGTAACAATACTGAGGGTTGCCAGTAACAATACTGAGGGTTGCCAGTAACAAAAATGAGGGTTTGAGGGTTCCCAGTCTAAAAACTGAGGGTTGCCAGTCATAAAACTGAGGGTTGCCAGTCACGAAACTGAGGGTTGCAGGTCACAAAATATAGGGTGAAATTTTACTAGTGACCGATTGCAAAAACTGAGATCAGGCTGGTGATTACGTACAACTTTCCTCAAAGAACATAGGTAGAAATATGAAAAAAGTTTAGAAGCTCTCGTACAAAATTGGCGATCAGTTGATTTGAGTTTCTATGGAAACTCAAAATATGTTTGTCATATTTCGTCTTATGTTCCTTGGGTAAAGTTGTTCCTTACCACTAGACCGTCTTGAGTTTTTGCTATCGGTCTCTCGTTAAATTTCAATAATGGTATTATTTAAACGCCGTGTGATGCCGGCTTAGAATAGCCTCACCCCATTTCTTACCCATGGATGTCGTAAGACCCGACTAAGCGACTCGAGGGATGTGTATTGCAATTTTAGGCGATGGGCTGACAACCTGTCACTATAGTGATACACAGTAATCTGATTGACCCTCAAGCTTTTGTCAGACGTGGTGTTAATGTCCGTTTTACGGCCGCTCTGCCTATTCCGTAAGGGATATAGGCGTGATTTTTGTATGTATATTAATTAAAAATCAGCACGTTTTTTCACCAGATTACGTAAAAACGGAGCAATTAATTAAGACTGAGTTGGTGATGGAGAGCACACCGTCTCCACATGCTGATGAACAGTCGGACAGCTTCACAAGTAAGTATCTACTGCTATCGTACGGCCGATGTGGCGCAGTGGTAGTGCGACTGCGGCGCAAGTTCCGGGTTCGATCATCGGTTAGGCATTCACAAAGTAGACTTTGCGATAGAACTACCGCCCTTGGACTAGACTCTAGACTGACTACTGACGACTGATGTGGCGCAGTGGTAGTACGACTGACTGCAACGCAAAGGTTCCGGGTTCGATCATCGGTTAGGCACTCACAAAGTTGATATTTATCACTTTGTGAATTTGTTTCCAGTCTGATTAAGACATTGCAGGCTGAACCACCTGTACCCGATATTATCAAACTACAGGCTACAATTTTAGAGGTGGAATTCGATGTTCATTGCGTAGACGGTTAGTCATTACATTATGGTACCAGGAATATGAACCGGCTACGCAATGTACTAAGAATTTCACTTTTAGACTTGTAGCCTGTAGTTTCATAACATAGGCACCAGATTGTCCTAAGGAGAGATGGTTCCGTGCTTCGGATGGCACGTTAAGCTGTCGGTCCCGGCTGTCTATGATTTCTTAGACGGCGGTCGTTACACAACCATGTCAAAGCCATACTTCTAGTAGATCATCGGGTCGTTAGTCGACTCGGTGTCTCACACTAAAATGAGAAGAAGAATCTGTTGCTACTGTCTCACTTACCTATTGATGATTCCGAAAGTAACAAGCACCCTGAACACCTTAATTATCAATTACCTGCTTGGGTTGTATTGAAGTAAACATATTTAAAGAATATCGTTAAAGTAAAATGAAATTTAATTACATTTCATTGTTCATTTGCCGTGTGCTTATAATAGCAGCACCCCAGTACTACCCCTGGGTGTCGTAAAAAGCGACTGAGAGATTAATTCTACCAAAAAATGGGCAGCAGCGTTTCCTGTGAAAACATAATCTTGCACTGCGCTCGCCAATCCTCTTCCTGAGCGGGGTAATACCCCAAATAGAAAAAGGCCTATGTCCAGCTGTGGCCTGTTGTGGCTCTTATGTTAAATTGTACAGGTTGATTGTCCGTTTGCTAACTGAAAACTACTCGCACATTTTTTCATCGTCATATTTCACAATGCCGTGCCGTGTGATGCCGGCTTAGAATAGCATCACTCCATCTCTTTTTCGTGGGAGTCGTAAGAGGCGACTAAGGGACTCGAGGGTGTGTATTGCAATTTTAGGCGATGGGCTGACAACCTGTCACTATTGAGATACACAATTTTCCGTATGATCCTCAAATATTTGTCAGACGTGGCGTAAATGTAGCTTTTTTGTGGCCGTTTATGTTTTGCCAACCCCGCAAGGGATTATAGGCGTGATATGTGTGTGTGTGTGTGTATATTTCACAACACAATTTAGTTTTGTAAAATTGTGCATCGTATTTGTCTATGTTTTTATTTTGTCCCTTTTAATGATCTTGTATTGTAACAGTTTTTACACATTCATACGTCGTTGCCTATAACTAGAGTAACATTTAGATACTACTAGATTTCTGCCCAGCGGTTACACCCGCTGCCACTCATTTTCCCGTGGTAATAATTGTTTTTCTGCGGTAAAAAGTTGCCTATGTGTTATTCCAGGTTATACACTACCTGTGTTCCAAATTTCATTCAAATCTGTCAAGCCGTTTGAGCGTGAAGAGGTAACAAACATACATACACACACGCAATCTCTCAGATTTATAATATTAGTACGGATGACTAAGCTACTGGGGTGTTTGTATGTAACTGAGTTGGTGACCTATTAAATAAATAAACACGTATTTTTCCAGACGACTCCACAGTAGAGATACTAATAGTGCCAGACATACCGAACAAGCCTTCAAATAAGCGCAAGAGAGATGAAAGACCTAAAAGAAGTTTAGTTGTAAAGAAAGAGAAATGTAAGTTATTAATAAATCTTCGCAAAAGAACAATTTTAAACGGATTTAAGTTGTATTTAGGATTTTACAATTCCTACGTTTCGAGCTCTTTACACAGCTAGAAATTCAATAACATCCGAACTTCAACAGAGATACTGGATGGGAAATCTCATCAACTTGGACTCCGCTGATTACACAGCGGAAGCGCCAGATCCAACATACTACTAAGACCTACTACGCAAAATACGGTTTCAGCATTCTGCGTGGAACCGGGACGTTACGCTAGGCAATTAAAAAATATATGGCGGTAGAACAACAATAATTTATTCGAGTGCAAACAAAAAAAATTTAAACAAAAATTTGCAACAAATATTTTGCGTCATGCATGACAAGGATCGTGCCAGACAATCTATCTATCCTTGTCACACTAATGCAAATTTCATATTTCTGTCCTGCTCTCAGGTGACACTTGTCAATTGACGCGTAATATTTGCTGCACATTAAACCACTGTACGTTCCTTATAGCCTTACTTATAGAGATAGAGATCTTCCTTTGCAGCGATTGGTCGCACTTATCTGTTCCAAAGCTGTGTGATTGGTTACGTATGCCCCCACACCCCACCCCACTCCGACACGGCAGGGCGGGGCGAGTCGGCCCGCTTGGCTTCATTGGCGATTTTTCTTTCGCAGTGAGCGGTCGCGCTCAGAAAATAATTTTTTAAATTTCGATAAAGTTTTAAATTTTAAACTTTGAAAAATTATTTTCTTACAATTTTAACGGTTTTGCACCGTTCGTTTTTTTAAATTAATAAATTTAGTGATTTAATTGTTCCTATTTAAATAAATTTTAAAATCAGTGTGTGTATAAACTGGGTAAGTCCTTTATATTTTATTATGCATGTGGCAAATCAAATTTCTGAAGGCGGTTTTCCGTCGGACACAACTTTGCAATTTCTTACAATTTTAATAAATTATTATTGAAATCTGTCAAGACCGTTTACGAATAAATAAATTGTTCCTGGCGATCCGAATTCTGTGAACAAACATAGAGTAGAAATCACATAGAGATGACACTCCCGCTCCAGACGCGCTCAAGGTCAATCCGTCTGGCTGTCTCTTAGAGAACAATTCAGTCGGGAGTGCGCTTCGCCGCGGAAACGTTCGTCGTGCGGGTCGAATTTTCATTCTTTGTGAAAAATTTAGCAATGCCGAATTATTGTAATGTGTATGGCTGCAAAAGTGATGCGAGGAAGACTCCGCATCTAAGTTTTTTTTTTTTTGCCTAAAGATGAGCCAAGGTAAGTGATGATTTTACAGTAAATACCTAGGTACCTCATTCGTTATTATACGTAATTGTTGTGTGTACTCTCTATTTTTACTTACGTAGGTACCTAGATTCCATTTTCTAATTTAAACTACCTAGGTGCCTAAGTCATTGTTAGCTGATAATGATATATAAGCACATTCGTATCGTAGGTATGTTTTGCACCTATTTTAAAAATTCTGTACCTACCTATTAACAATAAAATGGTAAGGTAAGACTTTAAAACGGGTAAATATTTTGTTCCCACGGGAAAACTGTTAGCAGCGGTCGCAACCGCTTGACTGGCCGCTAGTCTGGAATAAAATTATTGGCACGTGACAGCCCCGACTTAAAGCGCGGGAGAGTGCGAGGCGTTACGGGCTGCGGGGGGAAGTAGGTATTTAAAGCGCGGCTTTTGGGGCCCAGACAAAGGAGTTTCGTTTCTATACGCAGTATTATTATCTATTCTTATGGAACAAAATAGTTAATAATTTATGGGAATTATTTGTCAAGAATAATGATCCCAAATAAATAAGCAAAGTGTGTTAGAGAAATTTGGTTGCTATCGAAGTTATAGTTACCCGGATTTAACAATAGTGAATTTTTTTACGAAAAGTTTTTAATCCGGAAGTAATTAATTCGTTCGATTCTTTACGAACGATCAAATGAAAATCCAATAATCATAGTGCACTTCGCACAAGCTTTGAGTGGCATTATTTTAAGATTTTCAATATAAATGTTCATCCCTCGCAGGTTTTTAAACTAGTTACCTTGAACTGATAGGTAGGTATTCCTCGAGAGAAGTAATACCTTTTTTCTATTTATAGGTTACTATCCCGTCGAACTAGTTTCTACATATCCCCCGTGCACGTTTTTCATTAATGTGCCTGATTGATTTATGGATTTTCATTTGTGAATGATTATTTTATTTTTACACGTGTTTTTGTAAATTGTTACATACATACATATACATACATATAATCACGCCTCTTGCCCGTAGGGGTAGGCAGAGACTACATCTTTCCACTTGCTACGATCCTGACACACCTCTTTCGCTTCTTCAACATGCATCAATCTTTTCATACATGCTCGTCGGTTTAGGGTACTCTTGACCTGACCTTTCTCTAGAACGTCCCCGATCTGATCCAAGTACGTGCGTCTTGGTCTTCCCCTTCCAACGTTCCCATCCACACTCGCCATATACACCTGTTTCGTTAATCTTCTTTCATTCATTCTCTCAATGTGACCAAACCATCTCAGCATTCCTTTTTCTATACCAGTCACTATGTCATCTTTTATACCGCAACGTTCTCTAATCACGCTATTCCTTATCCTGTCACTCAATTTCACTCCTATCATACTTCTTAGCGCTCTCATTTCTACCGCATTTATTCTACTTTCATGCTTTTTCTGCCATACACAACTTTCACTCCCATACATAAGTGTTGGAACTAACACTCCTCTATGCACAGCCAGACGTGCCTTATTAGACACTGTCTGGCTGTTCATAAAAGTATGCAACGCTCCATTCACCATGTTGCCGGCATTTACCCTCCTTTCAATGTCACTTTCACACTTTCCATCTGATGTAAACTTCGATCCCAAATATACAAACTCTTTCACTTGCTCCACCCTCTCTTCTTCTATCATAATATTACACTCCGTCATACCTTCTTCTTTTTCAAAAACCATTGACTTCGTCTTACTTACATTCACTTTCATTCCTTTCTTTTTCAAAGCCTCATTCATAATGTTTACCATCTTCTGCAACTCTTCAGCCGACGACGCAAGGATAACTTGGTCATCAGCATAGAGAAGACATTTGACGAGTAACCCATTCATTCTCAGTCCATTTTCACACTCTTTCAAATCTGTCAAACAACTATCCATGAAATGTAAATTGTTATATGGACATAAATACATTTTTATGTCGTTTACTGGAGCTAGTAATGGTATACAGATGTTCCTTTCACGTAGCAACGTGTTATTCAAGTAACGCATCAAATACGTGATCTGTAGGTATTGTTCGGATACCTTCAAAGTTCTTTAAATAAATAAGTCGAACAGCGACAATTTTCATTTTAAAAGGGGGCCGCCATGACCCTGTGAAATGCTCTTAGTAATAAGAAAGTTTACGGAAGTCCAAGTCCGTAGAACGTCTTATAAAATAGAGTAATAAGAACTCCTCAAGGATCTTTTTGCAGAAAATATATATTCTAGTTGATTGCTATGATATGAAATGGCAGCACAAGCCAAGCTACATTTCGTCGGTTTTATAAGCTACCTCTGCGCAACGCAAGGTATACCCTATTTTATAACATCATCAGGAGTTCATTAGGCCGTCAGCGCATGACGTGTCCTTAGACTCCTACATCCCCGCGCAGGGGTTGTACCTTTTGATGTCATGCAGAATGCCCTCGCTTGCACTTGCAGGGCCTGAAATTCCGTCCTCGAGCCTTTCGTATACTAACGAATTAATAAATCGACATGCGATACAAATTCCATGCATTATAGACGGTTTAGATGCAAATATTGCCAAAAATACTAACAAGTACTAAAAAGTATTTGTGTTGTGGGTTTCGGTACGATATGCAACTCAAAGAACTGGGTCCTCGTGGAGCCAAAGTTTCGAAATGTACCCACCAATATATTTTTAATACCTCGTGCAGAAAGAGTCGGCCAGCACCTTTGATAAAACGTTATTGCTTTAAGTATAGGTATTACTTTTGGTACCTACCTACCTTTTTATCAAACTTCCAAAAGTTTTGATGGCATCCGGCACATGCATGATTTGCTTTTGTCTGATCAAAGTAAAGCAGTCTTTCTTTACTTCTATGCTTATTTGTCTTCTAACGTGACAGTGAAATGCCCTCGTTAAATTTTGTCTTATCTGAAAGTACATCGTCCGGTCCATCGCCTGCGATGAGATAAAGCAATTGTAGCGAAGGGTAGTGTGTAGCACTAGTATTGATAGTGAAGCGCGCAGGTTCGAATCCTGCATGTGGTATAAAATTAGCCAAGTTTCCATAATTTTATACCTACCTAACACGGTTAAGGTTAAGTATTAAAATATATTTAAGAAATAAAAGCTTCGAAAGGTGTGTTACAGACTTGAGTACAAGGAGTTTACTGTCTGACACATGTGTTACCTCGAGCGTATTAGAAAATAGAACGCGAGGGGATTCCTAAGATGTTAATTTGAAAATATTTTTACCTTGCACGCGTTCATAAGGTCCCCCTCTTTTAGTTCCATGAGCTTACGCTTTCAAATAACGATAGCTAGATTCCACTGAGAATTTGCAAAATAGGCTATCTGTAGGCAAAATATACCTACTTAAATGTTTGAAAAAATGTTTCAAATATAACATCCTAGCCCGAAAAAGTCTTGGCTATTAGAAAGTACAGGGAACAATATTCCTACGTAAGTATGAACTTTATCTACTCGGAATAAAGTTCAAAGTTAGAGAGCTGTCTAACGTTTTACAATGATTCTTAAGCAGAAGACATATTTGTCGTAGATTCACCGCATTCAGTCCCATCCTAGTAACCGTTACTGCCGAGTCTAAATTCTCGCAGGTTAAGGAAAATTTATAGACGGTTTAAGTCTGAAACAGTTTCCTTTATGGTCATTTCAGTGGCCTACCGAGGCCACGCAGTAAGAAAATGAGAAACATATTGATTTATTAGGTAACTGTGAAAACGACTGAATTTATAAATTTTTCCCTTGCTCACTGTCCTAAGTAGCAATAATTCACTTCTATTTCTATGCTATCACAGACCTCGTAGTGCTAACCTTTCTACGCATTTCTGAGGGAGATCCCTCACGCTTGTCATTTGTTTACTTCTTTGAACTATGATCAAAAAGTGGCGTAAGAGTACCTACGTTAAATACTCGCTATGATTCTGGCATCAATCACGGAAGGGAATGTGTACAATCTAAGCTCTCTAAGTGCAGAGTTGTCCTAAAATAGTCCTACGTTTTTCTTAGCAACATGGAAACAGACAAATGTGGGGAGAGAAAACGGCCTTTTTGTAATGGCCTTATCTCAAAATGGATAAGTAAATAATGAAGACCTACCCATTTAATAGATCTCACACCGAAACTATAATAATTTTTACTTTTTAATTCATCGTGCATTGAGTGTACGGAGTAAATTTCGTGAGGTGGAGATGTATGTAGGTAATTTACTTATTCCAGCATGTTGCAACTTGGGAGCTAGGTACACCCTATTGTTAATTCTGCTATATCAAGCTGTATAACATCAAAACTAGTGGAAGGTTGTCTAGCTGCTAAGGCGAGTGATGTAATATATACCTATTTGGTATATGCCAAATTTTGTGTTACCTACTCGAGTGCCTTGATGTTGAACATGATATTTTCTTCAGGTGCGTTTATATTGCCCGAAATATTATGAATGAAATGCATATTACGTAATTTGTATAACAACCTCCACTAGAGATGAAAAGTTCATGATATATTTTTCAGGTGCTTTCATATTATCTGAAATGTTATGAATGAAATGCATATGGCGTAATATGTATAACAACCTCCTCTAGAGATGAAAAGTTTTAGAGCGATAGTGGCAAATAGCAATAATGCGACACTGTCCCAGACGATATTAAGTTTTTATTTCCTCAACTGTAGTCATGCTTACTACACCTACTTTTTCGATAATGAATGAAAGCTTTTGAGCAAGTAAACAACAAGTACCCACAGTCTATGTGGGTATTTTAAATAAATATACAAAAGGTTACAATCAGAGGGTACTTTTGCTAATTGATATTTGTGTAAGTGCCCTGTCTGCCTTGTTTGGGTTTGAAACACGAGTATCTACTCCTGTGTATAACATTGTTAGATGGTTGTTAGAAACGTACGATAGTGAACATAATTGCCTATCGTAAGACGTCAGCGTAAAATAATAATAATACCGTTGTTCCAATATATTTGCTCTGAATGTCGAGCACAAGACGTTGTTAAAAAATGCTTGAATGTACCTACGTACTAGGCAAATAGTTTGCCTATCAAGTAAAATATTTTCAGAATAGATACCTAGCGAGAATTATATTGGGAACTACCTACTACGTTCAATAGCTAGTATATTTTACCAACGGTGATCATAATGATATATAATATTTGTACGGTGACCCACGTAAGATCTAGGCTTCCACAATTAATTTGCAATGTTACAATGTTTGTACTGTCTAATAGACAATAACGTCGTTTACCGACGTACCTTCGGATTAAATTTTCTCCGTAGGTAAGCTGTTAACAAAATGATAAAATTCTTATAATTTAAACTTTAGCTCATATTCTTTTATAGCTAGCTCGTTTTTGATTGTATATAAAATTAAAGCAAATTTGTGCCCTTTTCAAGTTTTAAACAGAGATCTGGGCTTTGCATGGGACGGTCAGAGGTAGTTATGGCAGAAAACAATTTCAATAATCGCCTCTTATTATATCAAGTTTAGGTAGATTTACCAAGATATTAATTAACTATATTATTATATACAATATAGTTTATTCAGAGGCCCGAGTGATGTTTTAAATAAAGCTTGACCGTTACTCCGACAAAGTAAACAAGGTTAGTTATTGATCATTATGTATTACAGCAAATATTATTAAGGCAAGCCCAAATGAATCATATTTAAAAAATCATATGAAGGTATGATTTGATAACAAATTTATATGCCTTTTATTCTCCTGGGAAACTAGGTAGTCGTTTGGCCAGGTTTTTTGATTTACCTGCTTAAGCCCGTTTAGGTCAATGCATATCTTAAACAGTAGTGTAGGGAAATTTAACCTACTTATTACGTTACCTATAGCTTGAGTGATCAAGCACAATTACAATATGTAAGCTTTGTTTTTCTGTGTAAAAGAGCTATTTATTTACTATGTAAGTAAATAGATATTTAAAAGGTTTTATAAAAACGACCTGCAATGCGTATTTACCTCTAACTAAAGGTTCAATATTTTTATATTTTACTATTTTGGCTATTGAGTTTTTGAAATTTTCTGTTTACTGTTCGGAAACTTTCAGATGAATTTCCGCGTACTTTCTATCTTATCAAAACGTATTGAGACTTACATAATGAATAACTGTATTATGTGCATTTTTTATTAAATACGAGGTAAAGTTTTTCAAAGACATTATAAATGGCATGTTACAAATGCATCATTTTCATCATTCTATTATGCTTACCTAGAATGCCGTAATATAGTACAAGAGGTTTTGAATTACATTTTCATTATAATTTATTATATTTTATCGTCATTTAAGGGTGAGTTTATGATATTACAGTATTTTTTAATAAATACAATATCAATAAATTTTCAGTATAGTGGATCAAAATCATTATTGTTGATAAAGAAATTCATTTTTCTTTTTTTAAAGAATAATAATACCTGTTTCTTTTTATAGTTTTTCACATTGGCGATAGCTCCCACTCCTCCAGGCGATATCAAACATGTCTCTATAAGTAAGGCTATAAGGAACGTACAGTGGTTTAATGACAGCATTTTACCTACCAATAAAATGCTTATTAAACTACTTACCTTCCTTATAGCCTTAAATTTTTAATTCTGCCTGGTGTATTTTGTAGTAATAATATTCTAATTAGAATATTATTATGAGACGCAATGAAGCCAAGCGGGCCGACTCGCCCCGCCCTGCCGTGTCGGAGTGGGGTGGGGTGTGGGGGCATACGTAACCAATCACACAGCTTTGGAACAGATAAGTGCGACCAATCGCTGCAAAGGAAGATCTCTATCTCTATAAGTAAGGCTATAAGGAAGGTAAGTAGTTTAATAAGCATTTTATTGGTAGGTAAAATGCTGTCATTTTGCGTTGAACATTTTCGTTTGAACAATTTTAGTCGCACACTGTGCGGACCCTTAAATTCTAAATAATGACGTCTACCACCTTAGTCATCCGTGACCACGAACTCTGTAAAGAGCTCGAAACGTATAAGTTTTAATGTACCTACGTTGAACTACTCAAGGAAACAATGTTTTATCGATCGTCGTTTTATGTTTTGGCGACATAAAAAGTTCTCGGGCATGCGCAAATACTTCCCCCTTGGGTGCATGCACACTTAAACCAAGGCCGTGGGTTTTAAAACCTGTGTGATTTTTTTGTTACCATAATTATTTGTCTAAAATAACTACAGATTCACAATATACTTGATTTAATGGTAGGCAGGTTTTTATTTATTAAGTAGTGTTGTTGAGGATTCCTCTTCCGCATCCTCATAACACCGACGTTCCTCATCCGCTACTGCTTCCATATAAAAGAACGTTCAAAAACTCCTCTTCCGCTTCCTCATAGACTACGAGGAAGTTAAAGGAATTTAATTGCACATGCCGCGTAACGTAACGATAGCTGAGAGCCGCCAACTTCTTCCGCGCCCCGCGCTTTGTTAAGTTCTAAACACACACACTCTTCCGCATCCGCACCCTCTTCCTCATAGTTAAATCCTCATCCTCATCAACACAGAAACTGAGACCGTATTATTTCCCTAACTATCTGTATTCTTATTTCAGCTGTCATTTCAGAAAAACAGGAAAATTCACGCGTACAAGAAACGAATCAAAAAATTGTAACAAACTTATTAACAATAGTCGAACATTCTTACGTGTGCCCTTTCAAATGGTCATATATATTACAGTGTTTCTATTGTAAAAAATCATTTCCCGACATGGAAGAATTGAGAGTTCACACAGAACAATCGCATAAACCATCTGAATTCTCACTCGTAGACAAAAAGAAAAACGTGAAAATGGATATATCGAGAATTGATTGCAGATTATGTGAAACGAAAATCGAGGATTTGGAAGAGTTTAAAAAGCATATAACTTCAGTGCATGATAAGGAGTACTATCTAGACTGTATAGATTTGATAATGCCGTTTAAGTTGAAAAGAGACGAATGGATTTGTGTTATATGTCATAAAGAGTTTCCGTATTTCCACGCTTTGAATAAACATATGAACGAGCATTTCAAGTAAGTATCAGCAAAGGTGTGATGTGTGTACAACCCCGTGTGATGCTGGCTTAGAATAGCATCATCCCATTTCTTGCCCGTGGGTGTCGTAAGAAGCGACTAAGGGACTCGAGGGTGTGTATTGCAATTTTAGGCGATGGGCTGACAACCTGTCACTATAGTGATACACAGTTATCTGATTGACCCTCGAACTTTAGTCAGACGTGGCGTAAATTACCGTTTTTCACGGCCATTTATGCTCTGCCTACCCCGAAAGGGACTATAGGCGTGATATATGTATGTATGTATGTATCACCAAAGGTGAAACCCAAGTGAAACCGCACTTGCGCCACGAAGCGACGCGACGCGACATTTTCTTCATTGTTGTCAGAAGCAAAGAGGTTTTAGCAAAACTAGACTGGAAGGGAACCATCAATGCACGTCTATGATTATGTCCGACACTGTTTTGTACAGCATGACTATGTACGACAGAGTATTGGTTCAATAACTGGCCCGGACCCGGACCAAGTAAAATTCTTTTTACTAATTCGTATGAACTATACTAAAACTTGCATTCTTCGTCCGGCTCCGACCGAATTATTGAACCAATGACTGCTGTGTCTTACATATTCATGTTGTACAAAACAGTGTCGGGCATAATTATAGTCGTGCATTGATGGTTCCCTTCCTATCTCTTTGCTTCAGACTACAATGAAGAAACTGTCGCGTCGTGTCGCAAGAGCGGTTTCCCCTTTATACTCATTTATATATAGCAGGCGGGAGAGAGCCTTACTCAAGTTGTTGATTAGGATAGCACGGAGTCTGTATTTGTACGCAAATTTTTACTGCGGGTAAATACCATATTCATAATAAGAATCTTGATAAACTAACAGAATAAAAATGTATTATTCCTCTTTAATTATCGTTAGTTTTCCCTAGGTTATTTAATTTCTTAGTTTTATTATATATTTTTACTTTTTCCCAGTAATTTCGTGTGCGAATCCTGTGGCCTCGGTTTCGTGGACTTTGCGCGCCTCAGCATGCACCAACTCAGCCACGGCAACCAATATCCCTGCGACGAATGTGGCAAGCAATATACTAGTGAATATAGGAGGTGAGAGGCCATATACATGGTGTAAAAAAATTAGCTAAGAATATTTTAAGGGGTGAACCAGTACGTGAAACTGAACAACTTTCCCCAAGGAACATAGGTCGAAATATGAAAAAAAAAATTGGCCCTCCTATACAAATTATCCCGCCCGTGAACACACTAAGTATGGGAGGGTCAAATTATTTTTTCATATTTCGACCTATGTTCCTTGGGGAAAGTTGTTCAATTTCACGTACTGGTTCACCCCTTAAAATATTCTTAGCTAATTTTTTTACACCTTATACTCTATCCGCCGAAACGAGTTAGTATGATAGTGTCATTTGTCCTTTTTACTTACATGCAAAAACGCTGTAATATTTGTTTTCTGTTTCTTTTACGTACATGCAAAAACGTACTTGGGATTGCGCTCTACTAATTTTGTTTCGGTTGAGAGACTCTTGTATTTTTTCATCAGTATTGTTTATATTTGGGTCATTCCAAGTTCCAACTCAAGTAAACCAGCCTAACTGCAACATTGAATTTAAAATTGAAGAAATTTCCGTTATTCCGTGACCGAGTTCAGATTAGTAGTGGGAAAAACAACTCACTTAAAAGAGCAGAGCGATTTGGATATTTCGTACTTAAAGATGTGCATCACTCTTTGCGCTCAGTAACTCTTTTCGCTCAGCGGAGTATTTTGATCTTTAGGATGTGTTTGAGCTAATAGAGCTAGCGATTCTACGAGTGACTGATGAGTAAGAGATCTTATGATTAACAGGCGGAATTAATTAAAGTTTTTACTTTATAACATAATACTAAAAACACAAAAAATTTAATGAAATAATAGTCGAAGGTCAAGGTGACGCTCACGCCCGCGCGACTTATTTATTACTAAAATTAATTACCTTTAAAACAATTGTCAATCTATCACTCATCCAAACAAAAGTTATAGAAAACTTTAATTATTAAATTAATTTGTTTACGTAACCAAATTATCAGGCATGACCTTACACAATAATGTCTATTTTATAATGCAAAAACTAAGAAATCAAATCCGCCAAAACCGCGGGGAAAGCATCGCGAGACTCGCGAGTCGCCTGCTTGGCGCCGCACAACGAACGCTATAGCGCTCTTACTCTTTCATGAGAAAGTCACGTATGCATCTGTCCTCGTTGATCGCTCGCGTCGCGTTCGCATTCGTTCGCGATCCCTCGGGCGGATGAAAAGAGTTAAAGAGCGCTAGGAGCGCATTAAGAGCGCAAGATCTACTATGAATCGCACTGAACGCAAGAGTGAGTGAGCTTTTTGTAAAGAGCGCGCTCTTTTCATTCGTTCATTCGTGAGTTACCCACCGCTAGTTCAGATATCATTTTTGTAATGCTTCCACCGAAAAAATATACCGAGAGACAACCCTATTCAACATAACCCAATTATACACTTACCACACTTGCATCTTAATCCGCAAAATATTAAACAAGTTAATACTAACATTTCACTTACACTGTTAGTACGGAAACGCAACACTAGGAGAACCAGTTATCTTGTACTACCCAGGGTTAGAATTAGAACTAACTACGGAAAACGAATGTTTACGTTCGTAGGGACCAAACTTTATAATACCTACAGAAATAAAAAAGGCTAGCTCGATTAATATTTTTTATTATTTATTAAAAAATTTACAAAAAATATAAACAACAATAACATTTGAGACCAAAATTAGTGCTTGATGGTGTTTAATTATTTGATTTATATCTACCTAAATATTAATTATAAATCTAGATAGTGCGGCGAAATTTAATTTCTTTGTTAACATCACTATATCCTTTCTCATGTAAGTGACATTGCATGTCTTTTTTGAGAATAAAGTATCTTTAAACGCTTCAAATATTGTTCAACTTCTTTTTTATTAGGTCACATATTATTGTAAAGTCACTTTAATAGTTTTGAAGATAAAAGTTTTTTATTATTATTAACTTGCTTTGCCAAATATAACTGGTGTTTCTTTGTTTAGTTTTATTAATTAAAAACATACATACTTTACCAGCCACAAAAATCCACTGCTGGACTGCTATTTTATTTATTAGACATTGTTATTTGCTTTTTCAACAGAGACTTGCACATAGACACGGTACACAAGAAGCAAGGCCGCATCAAATGCCCGAAGTGCGACGTGCTATTGCTGTCCTACTCTCACAAGTTGAAGCATCTAGTGGAAGTACATGGTGAAGCGCCTCTCACGTTCCCGTGTTCCATGTGTGATAAGGTTGGTCACTACATAGTACATTGTCATGATCATAATTTTATTTGTGTCGTGTGTAAAAAGTTGGGTCACTGCACGGTTTACTGTTTATTTACTTTGCTCCATTAAGATGATACAATTTTAAATATTTAAATTGCTTAATTTTGCACCTCCTAGAATTGCACTAATCGGCTAATGCTAAGTTTAATCCTGTCAGTTATTTTTAGACATTATAATCCTGTCATTTGAGTTTGACAGTTACATGCAGAATAGGAAACGGCTTTAGAAACGTCAAATTAGACTTAGTAATAATAGAAGTGCGTCTGGAATAAGGTCTATTGGCTTGGATCCCTGGTCACTCAGGGAAATAGCAATAATAAGTCTGTATATATCCAAGATTTACTTCCTTGTACTAGAGCCCTTCTTTTACAAAATTGGCAAGATAAATGGTCGAACCCTGAAAAGGGCAAATTTAATAAAATCTTACAGCCTACACTACAAACTCGTCCGTGGTTTTTAAAATATATTGTAAATAAAAGAAATGCATCAATTATTTCCAGAATGCGTTTAGGGCATTGTTGTACTCCAATGCATTTGTCTACATTGGGGATTTTCGATACAAGGGAATGTGAATGTTGTTTGGGTAATGGGGACATTGCTCATATTTTGTTCGTTTGTAATAAATTTTATTAGTTAAGCTTGTATAATATTTTGATTGATCACCAAGCGCAATTACCTGTAAATACTTGTAGTATATTGTGTTTATGTAATAAGTTGTATAAAAAGTGTCTGTGTATATATTTAAACTTTCACGATATAGCTCTTTGATTGTTCTTTCTTGTTTTTCACTAGACTTTGGCAGGAATATCCCCTAACTAAAGGGTTGATTATCGCCATAAAAAAAAACATACTAGGAGAAACAGCATGAACGTGCTAACGTGCAAAATATATCACGCCTTTATCCCTTTTGGGGTAAGCAGAGCGTAAACAGCCGCAAGAAACTGATTTTTACGCCACGTCTGACAAAAATTTGAGGGTCATTCAGAAAATTGTGTATCACCATAGTGACAGGTTGTCAGACCATCGCCTAAAATTGCATTGCACACCCTCGAGTCCCTAAGTCGCCTCTTACGATTCCCAGGAGAAAGAAACGGGGTGATGCTATTCTAAGCCGGCATCACACGTGGGCCCGATGGTCAGATGATAATGATGATATAATATCGGCTATAGGGAATCTATTAGGGAAAAAGGTTGGATGCGTGTGGCACAGGACCGAAGAGAGTGGCGCATTAAAGAAGAGGCCTATGTCCAGCAGTGGGCTAATATAGGCTAATTAGATAGATAGATAGATCACACGTGTAGGTTTTAAGAAACATGTTCTTTAATCATATTTTAAACATATATTAATTTTTATATAATTTTATTCATAAACTTAAATATTGTTACATTTTGTATAACTGTCTTCATATGTCAAAACGCATCGGCATTACTGCCTAATTAATCATTGTATTTAATTCAAATATTAATTTTAATATCACCTGGTTAAAACTGCATACATTGACCTTTCTAGAGGTCACCTTTAATTTTGAATTATCTCAACAGATTTCATTCAGCTGCTCTTGTGAACTAGATTCTTTTTTCTTTTAAATTAAACCAGCGTATACAGCTTACACGAATTTTATTCAGTAATCTAGTTATCCCTACCACTGAAGAGCTAGAGTACTAAATATTTAGTCAATAGTACATTGTTATAATCATAATTTTATTTGCTTGTTGTGTAAAAAATTGGGTCACTGCATGGTTGCGTGTCAGAATAATATTTTACTTTGCTCTATGCGTAATAGAGATAGAGATAATTTATGCATTCGTACTAATCCGTACTTATATTATAAATCTGAGAGTCTGTGTGTGTATGTATGTTTGCTACCTCTTCACGCTCAAACGGCTGACCGATTTGGATGAAATTTGGAACACAGGTAGAGTAGAACCTGGAATAACACATAGGCCACTTTTTACCGCGGGAAAACAACTATTACCACAGGGAAATAGCAGCGGGTGAAACCGCTGGGCGGAAATCTAGTAATTATATATTATAATTGTCAGCTTTATGAAATGACTCCCTGAGGATGATGATCCCTGATATTGTGCAGTATAGCTAGGTACTAATTACTTATTATTCCTTAAACTAGTTACTTAGCTTATTAATGTTTATTTTTGTTTATTAGGTTATGAACAGCAGAAAAAAACTCACCGCACACAAGAGGAGAGATCACTACAGGGACTACAAGTAAGTTAATTAATTTGGTTTTTAATGAAATTATTTTGTATTTGTCGAGGGGTCCGTTGAAGTCGCTACCAAATACTTTTTTTATTTTTATTATATTTTCTAGTGTTGAGTATTTAATAGACATTAAAACCTACAACGACTAAAACTTCGTGAGACGCCCTCTAGTGGCAAAAGAAGTAAAAACGTCTCGTACGCTGAGCAGCTTTTTCAGAAGGATCATTTTCGCGATGAGACAGGGCGTTACGTTGTCAAATACCCATTTAAGCCCGAGTTTGAGCTTGGTGACTCCAAGGCGCAAGCTGTACGACGCTTGATTAATTTAGAGTCCAAATTAGAGCGTCAATAGGACGTGAAAAAGGAATATCACGCGTTTCTGTCCGAATACGAGAGTATGGGTCACATGACTTGTCTAGGCAATCTGGGTGAGGTCGAATCGAAGTATATTGTGCCGCATTTTTGCGTGTTAAGACCATCGAGTACTAGTACGAAGCTACGCGTTGTATTTGATGCTGCAAGCCGCACCTCTAACGGGAACTCGCTAAATTCTGTTGTATTAGCGGGACCGAAGCTTCAGTTGGATATTAATGAAATTCTGATCAATTTCAGAGTTCACAAAATTTGTCTATCTAGCGATATTCGTAAAATGTTTCGAATGATCATGATCGACGAGTCTCAACGCAAGTTTCAACATATACTTTGGCGGGGTTCTCAAGATCAACCTATCAAGGTATATGAACTTAATACAGTGACTTACGGCGTGGCTAGTAGTCCGTATCTATCAATCCGTGTGCTGCACCAGCTGGCCGACGACGAAGCAGACAAGTATCCAATGGGCTCCAAAGTTCTAAAGAAGGCGTTCTTTGTTGACGATTTACTTTGTTCTGTAGCAACCCTAGATGAGGCCACGCAGTTGCAAGATGAACTACTAGCATTACTGAAAGCGGGAGGTTTCGATCTCCGCAAATGGTCAAGCAACTGTCCAGAACTTCTTGCTCGTGTTCCTGCTGACTATCGTGAGACACCTCTTGAGTTTCAGGATGATAAGGATTTCTCTGTTAAGGTCCTCGGGTTGCAGTGGATGCCTGCTGAGGACGTGTTTTCATTTAAAACCACCCTTCCTAGTGACAAAATCACTAAGCGCACGGTTTTGTCTCAGATAGGCCGTCAGTTTGATCCCTTGGGTTTCGTAGCTCCTTGTGTTTTCTACGCCAAGTGTTTCATGCAAAAGCTCTGGATTCAAAAGCTCGACTGGGACGAAAAAGGAGTGGGCAACTTACGCATCTGAGTTGCCTTTAATGTCAAACTTTAGACTGGAACGTCAAGCCACGATATCGCGACACTCCTATCACCAAATTCTAGGTTTCAGCGATGCTTCGATTCTTGGGATGGCAGCAGTGGTTTATTTGCGCTCTCTCAACCCAGAAGGCGATGTTAAGGTTAGTCTTGTTATAGCCAAGTCTAAAGTTGCACCGTTGCGTACGAAATCCATTCCTCGCTTGGAGTTACAGGGAGCGCTTCTTCTGGCTCAGTTAGTTGAGTACACAAAATCGATTTTGTCCGAACAAATCGTTATTCACGATACCTTTTACTTCACAGATTCAGCAATCGTTTTAGCGTGGCTGAATACTCCCACATATAAGTTACAAACGTATGTAGCAACTCGAGTAGCGAAAGTCCTAGATTTGGTTTCTGGTGAGAATTGGTTTCATGTAGAAGGAGCTTGCAACCCCGCTGACGTTTGTTCCCGTGGCGCGCTCCCTTCGGCTCTTCTCGATATGCCGGAGTGGCTGAGTGGCCCGCAGTGGCTTTATACACCAGAGGCGGACTGGCCGATTAAATCTATCGATCATTTTAGAGGCACCTCCGATTTACCTGAACTAAAGAACGTAGTTCTGCTAGGAGCAACGCATACTGACGAAAATGCGAAGGAAAATGTGGTATTCGATTTGACTGAAAGGTATTCGAATTTTGCTAAGCTTCAACGAGTAGTTGCACGCTGTTTTCAATTTATCAATAATTGTCGAGCTGAAAGGAAAAAACGTAATTTCAGTTCACCTACTTTATCAGATTTAAATAAGGCTCACGATGCTATTATCAAGAGCGTACAAGAGCATCATTTTTCATGCGACATTAACTCGCTTTCAAAAGGGACAAAGTGCTCACTACACTTGCGAAAACTCAACGCGTTTCTTGACTCCCACGGTTTTCTCAGGGCCGGGGGGAGACTGACACAGTCGAGATTTCCTTATCATAAGAAGCATCCATTGGTACTCCCGAAAAAAGGGAATTTCACCAAAATGTAGATAGGTCACTATCACGTGATTTGGTTGCATGTGGGACCAAGATCTCTGCAGGCGATGTTATGCCAGAAATACTGGATAATTTCAGCACGTAGTGCCATTCGGTCAGTCACTACTAAATGTGTCGCTTGTTTTAGAGTGAGACCTTCTACTTTACAGCCTTCAATGGGTAGCTTACCGAAGTACAGAAGCGAGGACATACATGTGTTCCATACCATCGGGGTAGATGAAGGAGACCAACCGGCGTAATGCACGTATTTCAAAGGCATATTTATGCGTGTTCGTTTGCTTCGCAACTCGTGCAGTGCACCTGGAGGTGCTGTCGTCACTCTCAGCTGAGTGTTTTCTAGCGGCCTTTGATCGATTCTCTTACAGACGGGGACTTTGCCATTCGGTCGTGTCAGACAATGGCACTAACTTTATTGCAGCTGGTAGGCAGCTTAGTGAGGTAGTCCAATTCTTTGTGCAGAATAACGATCAGCTTGCTAGTGAGTTTGCTAACCGAAGTGTGAATTGGCGGTACAACCCGCCGACTGGGTCACATTTTGGTGAAATGTATGAGAGCGCTATCAAGTCCGCTAAGCTACTCTTGAAGCGTGTGATAAAAGATAAAGCGTTGTCATTCGAGGAGTTAAGCACGCTCTTTATAAGAGCCGAAGCCGTGCTCAATTCCAGACCTCTGTGCAGCCTTTCTAGTGATCCTAGCGAGTTCTCAGCGCTGACGCCCGGTCATTTCTTAATAGGCCGTGAGCTACTTTCCGTACCTGAGTATGAGTTGTCGGATAGACCCGCACACGCACTCACGCGATGGCAGTTTGTTCAGCAAGCTTCTCAGCAATTTTGGAAATTGTGGCGAACAGAGTATATGCACACCTTACAGCAGCGGTCTAAGTGGCTCAGCAGTTCTCGAAATCTTCAAATTGGCGAACTTGTTTTGATTCACACCGATGCACCGCCCTTGCAATGGCGCCTAGGACGTGTGTCACAAGTACACCCAGGGCCCGATGGAGTTGTCAGGGTTGTCACGGTGCGAACGCGCAATGGGGAATTAACTCGCCCTGTTGTTAAGCTCAGTCCGCTTCCTATTAGCGCGGACGAGGAGGATGTTTGTTAGAAATAATTATTGTTTCTTTTATTTAACTTTATTTAATTTGTTAGGCATATTGTTCTTTGAAGTTAATTTTGTTTTAGTATCGAAATATGCTTAACACATGCATCTTACATTTATACTATACAGTCCACTGCTATATTAACACAAACATACCTGTTATTAACTTGAGAATCTTCTCGATTCACGGCGGGGGTGAATGTTGAGTATTTAATAGACATTAAAACCTACAACGACTAAAACTTCGTGAGACGCCCTCTAGTGGCAAAAGAAGTAAAAACGTCTCGCTCGCCTCTAAGCCCATGCATGGCGCATCGCGCATTAAAATATTAAAATATATAATAAATCTATCGTCGCGTGTGCAAACAAACTGAAGTGTGAACATTGTGAATAATTCGTGTGCTATTTATTACTGGAGTTATCATTGTGAGTACTTTTGAACCAGCCTAAACGAAACATCTAGTCTGTAGCGTCCCATTGCCGGGCAAAGGCCTCCCTCCCTTTCTTCCATTCTCCCCTGTTCTGGGCTTCCTTCGTCCAATAATGGGCGTGAGCATGTGGTACATACTTCCATCGTTTTCGAGGTTATGGCGGGTGACAGGAGTGATGCCAATAGGCAGTATGGAGGGTTCCAGGTGGTGTCGGGAAAAGGGTAGCTACCCGCCTGGCCGGGTGTTGTGGCCAGGGGACCGACTGCTCCACCTGGATAGAATTGGAAGTTGTATATATGCGTAGCGCGGTGAAACACTTCGATACCGCGTTTCAGGCTCTTTGTTCTGTCACGTGGCGCCATCTTGCTGCTATGTTAGAACTTCTGTTGCGTCTTGCTTGCTCGTGAACCACTTTGAGTGAGCTTCTTGTCGTAGCTCCCAGAGGTCGCTACAGTACTCCCCCTCAAGACCGGAGGTCGATACTGGCAGCGAGCGAAGTGGGGCTGATGACGTCATGTAGCGTGATGATGCAGTCAAGCGTGGCGAAGCAGTGCTGGTTCCAATGTCCACGGTGAGTCGGGACGTCTACGGTGAGTCGAGACGATGATGGAAGACCAGTGAAGCTGCCGTGCTGTGACTGCGGTGGGTGCTGATGACGTAGTAGGTGGCTGCATGCTGTAGTGGTTGATGCGTGGTTGAAGGCTGCGAAGTCCAAGGTAGGGGTCACCAATATGGCGGGTGACAGGAGTGATGCCAATAGGCAGAATGGAGGGTTCCAGGTGGTGTCGGGAAAAGGGTAGCTACCCGCCTGGCCGGGTGTTGTGGCCAGGGGACCGACTGGTCCACCTGGATAGAATTGGAAGTTGTATATATGCGTTGCGCGGTAAAACACTTCGATACCGCGTTTCAGGCTCTTTGTTCTGTCACGTGGCGCCATCTTGCAGCTATGTTGGAACTTCTGTTGCGTCTTGCTTGCTCGTGAACCACTTTGAGTGAGCTTCTTGTCGTAGCTCCCAGAGGTCGCTACAAGGTCTACCGCGCGCCCGTTTTGCAGTAGGAGGAATATTAATAATGTTTAACAATTCTAGTGTTAATGTTCTGTAAAACTTTAAATGAAGTTTACTTGAACAGTGAATAGGATGCAGGCATTATCAGTTGTTTCAACTGCCTGCCTGTTCAAATAAATAATCTACACTAATATTATAAAGAGGAAAGATTTGATTGTTTGTTTGTATGTTTGTTTGTTTGCATCGAATAGGCTCCGAAACTACTGGCCCGATTTTAAAAATTCTTTTACCATTAGAATCCTACATTATTCCTGATGAACATAGGCTATATTTTATACGAGAAAAAAATAGGGATCCGCGTGAAAATTTCGATAATGTAACCCAACGTGTGAAAAATGTACCAAAAAAAAAACTTATATCGCGTACGCTGTGGAAATTATTGACAATAGAGCAAAGTGATGTACTACAGTGTTATAGAGGACATCAATATCTAAAATAATGTCCGCGATACCATATGTCTAACTATTACAGTTATGCCACAATAACTACTTTTTCATTTAAAAATGTACAAACTACTCCACATTATTCGTACCAGTGTAATGATTACATTTAATCATTACTGTATTAAAGAGTGTCAGGGATAGCCCTCCGAATACTGATAGGGTACATGCAGACCATGAAACTGAACAACTTATCCCTAGGAACATATTTCAGGAAACGTAAAAAAACTGACTTCCCATAGTGAATGCAGTCAGCTGATTGTGATTTTGTATTTAAGGTCATTTTTTTGGCGTTTCCTGACATATTTTTCTAGGGGAAAGTTGTCCAGTTTTATGTTTCATGCACCCTATCAGTATTCGAAGGGATGTCCCTTACTCGGTATAAAAAGACGACAAAAAGCATTAAATAATGCATTAAAAAAATCTACACTAAAATAATACATACATACACATATCACGCCTATTATCCCTTGCGGGGTAGGCAGAGCGTAAACGGCCGCAAAAACGGACATTTACGCCACGTCTGACATATGTTTGAAGGTCATTCGGAAAATTGTGTATCGCCATAGTGAAAGGTTGTCAGCCCATCGCCTAAAATTGCAATACACACCCTCAAATCCCTTAGTCGCCTCCTATGACTCCCACGGGAAAGAAATGGGGTGATGCTATTCTTAGCCGGCATCACACTAAAATGATTATAATATAATCTACACTAATATTAGTAACAGGTTTTTTTTATTGTTTGTTTGAATTTAATAGGCTCCGAAACTACTGGACCGAATTAAAAAATTCTTTTACCGTTAATTGAAATTGAAATTCTTTATTCAATGTAGGATAGTATTATCACTTATTGACGTCATGAACCGTCATTCTAAAAAAAGAAATTTGTATCACACAATTTTCTTTTTTTCATTTTAATTTTGTAATGACCTAATAGAAAACCGGCTCGGGTGGGATAAAATAAAATAAAAATAAAGGCACTGCCATGGGGCTGGCCAGGTTAATCACACGGCATGTAACTTTACGCCACCATCTGAAAACGATATTTGTTTCAAATTGAAGTCAAGATTTTTAGAATCCTACATTATCCCTGATGAACATAGGCTATATTAAACTGTCTTAATCCCGGGGGTAAATTGTTAGCGGCGGGTGAAACCGCTGGGCGGGCTGCTAGTAATAATAATAAGTTTGTAGCATTTTTGTTCAATACTTTTCAGCATATAACTTTTGTATTTAATGAATGAGCAAATTATAAACCTTTATTAACAGACACGAGTGCAATATATGCGACACGAAGTTCTACACAAACAGCGAGCTGCAGGACCACACGCGAACCACGCACACCGGCGAACGGAAGTTCAAGTGTCAACTGTGCGACAAGGCGTTCTTTAAACTGAAGACTTTGAGAATACATACCCGGATACATGCCAACGATAGGCGGTGAGTGGATTAGGTTGATAGGAGCGCGTAAAGTCGCGTTGACAATCGCAAAGTGTACTTCAAAAAAGTTTTGATGAATTAAATTTGATATATCCCGTGTGATGCCGGCTTAGAATCCCGTGTGATGCCGGCTTAGAATCCCGTGTGATGCCGGCTTAGAATCCCGTGTGATGCCGGCTTAGAATCCCGTGTGATGCCGGCTTAGAATCCCGTGTGTGGCTGGCTTAGAATCCCGTGTGTGGCTGGCTAAGAATCCCGTGTGTGGCCGGCTTCGAATCCCGTGTGTGGCTGGCTTAGAATACCGTGTGTGGCTGGCTTAGAATCCCGTGTGTGGCCGGCTTAGAATTCCGTGTGTGGCTGGCTTCGAATCCCGTGTGTGGCTGGCTTAGAATCCCGTGTGTGGCTGGCTTAGAATCCCGTGTGTGGCCGGCTTAGAATTCCGTGTGTGGCTGGCTTAGAATCCCGTGTGTGGCCGGCTTAGAATCCCGTGTGTGGCCGGCTTAGAATCTAGTGTGATGCCGCCTTAGAATCCCGTGTGTGGCCGGCTTAGAATCTCGTGTGTGGCTGGCTTAGAATCCCGTGTGACGCCGGTTTAGAATAGCATCACCCCATTTCTTTCCCGTTGGTGTCGTAAGTAAACGCGTTTACTGCAAAACATTATTAGTTTTTATGGACTTGATATTTTTAATTTTTGACGGTAGTTAGGTTTAGTTTCATTCCTTCATTTATTTAAGCCATAAAATGCATTTTTAAGTCGACTTACATATTAGTATCAATGCAATTTTACCTAGTAAGGTATGTGCTTATAGTAAACCTATCAGAATTTATTAATTTGGGTTCATTAGGTTTATCGTCGGTACAGCTAAGCAAGCCAGTTAACCTTTTTTTCGTTATTTTCAGGTACAGGTGTGATCTGTGCGAGCAGGCCTTTGTGCAGAACGCGAGCCTTAAATCTCATATGAGGAGCCAGCACCCCGGCTATACAGTGGCATATTTATAAATAAAACACAAAAATTAAACATATAAAAAAAAAGTCCAATTATGTTTGTAAATAAATAAAAAGTTTAAGTTTACGAAGTATGTGTTTTATCAGTGCCTACAATTTAGGGTCCACATGCGGACCGCAGGACGACCACATGCCAACTGCATGTCGACCACATGCCGACAGCATGACAACGACATGCCGACTGCACGGAGACGACATGCCGACTGCACGGAGACGACATGCCGACTGCACAGAGACCACATGCCGACTCACTCACGAGCGCAACTTCAAATGTAAACATGCGATAAGGCGTTTGCGCGGTTGAAAACGCTCCGGCAACATTACACGGCGATAGAACTACCGCCCTTGGACTAGACACACTACTGACGACTGATGTGGCGCAGTGGTAGTACGACTGACTGCAACGCAAAGGTTCCGTGTTTGATTCTCGGTAGAGCACTCACAAATTTGATATTTATCACTTTGTGAATTTGTTCCCAGTCTGGTTAGAATATTGCAGGCTGACCCACCTGAATGTCCGAAAAGAAAGATGGATTCGTGCTTCGGAGGGTACGTTAAGCCGTCGGCCCCGGTTGCTGTCTATGAGTCGTTACACAACCACGTCAGAGGCCTACTACTAGTAGAAGGTGGTTGAAAAACTCTGACACCAGGGTTCATTGGGTCGTTGGACGACTCGGTGTCCCACACGAAAATAAGAAGACTGACCAGAAGTTTCAGATATTATTTTGTATTATTAAAAGTTGATAAAAACAAATGCAATCATCAAAAATATTTACCTATTTATTTGTTACAAAACAACCACTATATGAATAATAACTAAATGAACAAGGACCTTATACCCATGTATTTTTATTGAAAGTGAGAGGTAGGCAGTTCTTAAAAACACTTAGGTACTGTGTTATTGTTAGGAGTATAAGTATAAGTACCTACCTAACATAAATTTAAAATGCATCTATCCAAAAAAGATAATCTCGCAGGCATCTCGCAGGTGATGCCATGAAACCAGTCATTTTACTTTTCCCAATCGAACACAGACTCAACTGCGATTAATCGAGGCGATCTTCTATATTGCTGCGCTGCTGAAAGAAGTATACTTGTCTCCTCGTTCCACATGCTTATCCAGTCTGACCAGCCATATATCTAAGAGATCTGTGGACCAGCCAGCAGCTTACCATACCATACCTAGCATATCTACATTGTGCAATTTGTTGTGATTTTGATACGGTTGAAAATAAAGTTGGTGCATGGGTGGTTTCCAATTTGCGTCAATTTATAAAAGTACTGCTTCTCAATAAAAGATGGCGCTTTCAAACATTTCCGTTTGACATATATGATCTAAATTTTTGTTTATTTGTTGTTGTCTCAAAAGGTAGATGAAAGGTAGTTGATGGTATTTATTTGGGAACAGTTTTATTGTTTTCAATAGTTTTATTATTTGCAAACTCCTCCAGGAAGTGATTATGGATAGTGAAACTGTGAATTCGAAGAGAGGGAGAGAAATCTCTTCTTGCAGATACTGTTTGGCCAATGTTGGGAGTTTAAGAAACATTTTTAGCGTTTATTCATGGAAAAGCAGTGAAGAAGTTTATTCCAAAATTATCTCGGACACATTCAACGTGGCTGTAAGTTTTATAGAACTAATTAACCACTTTATTAAAGTTTTGTTGTTTGCTCTGAAGCTTTTGCCACTCTTCAAATAAATTTATTATTATTATTATGTTATATAAGGCAGGCCAAGAACAACTAAATGTCCAGTAGACAGACCTCGCGCTAGCTGGACGGACAATCTAGCGACCATTGCTGGCAAACAGTGGATGCGGGAGGCACAGGACCAGCGCAGATGGCGAGAAAAAGAAGAGGCCTATACTCAGCAGTGGGTAGATGTGGGCTGATATGATGATGATGATGATAAGGCAGGCAGTTGTAACAACTGATGGATGATGCCAGCATCCCACTGTTCATTGTTCACTTTGTCTCTTTGCATTTTAAAAAAAGTGTTAATGAAGGTTGTTTTTAAATATTATCTTTGATTGATTTACTGGAGTAGCTAGCTTCCAATGTACATACTTTAGCATAAGTATGAGTGAACGGTCGAAGATCACTCTTCAGGGCGTTAAGGGAAATAGACTTAGAAAAAATTTGCTAAGTCTTTTTTCCCTAGATAGATTAGATAAGATAAGATAGATAGATAGACTAGATTAAACATAATAATCATACATTTTTATATATTTTCTCTGCATTTAATAGGGCCCCAAAGTCTTGTACCAACTCCCCTGCTTGAATCTACTATTAATTCAACAATATTATATATTTTCTGAATATTGATTAATTTCTAATGCATTTAGGTTGTTTCTATGGAAGCCACATTGGACACCAGCCATGAGATCTGTGAGTCGTGTGTTGGACGGTTGAGGGATGCATTGGAGTTTAAAAGACTGGTACAAAATGTGGAAGAAACTTTGCAGCGGCATCTGCAGATGAATTCATTAGGTGAAATAAGCGGTAAAGATTTTACTTTCTTCATTTACATTTTAAACCAACTTCAAAGAGTATGTAACATTGTGACTACAAATTTTTTGACTGACACCTCTAACCAGTGGGCAATGATGGCTTACCTGTGGTTAGTGAAATTTTGCATGCATATCTTATTGCCAATAACGCGGAGCATGGCTCCAGCTACCGGGATAGTTAGGGACTCATTCCCAACAACTAATTCATCTTTACAGACTGAATGTAGCTAAAGCAATGAAAACCTGCTTGGAATTGTGTACTAAATTTCAAAACACATCAACATGTTGTTTTAAAATTTTGTACATACTGTATTTAGGTTTATCCCAATTACTAAACCTATTCATGTCTTAGGTAATGGTTCACTCAGAGTTATTGGAGCTATGTTACAGTTTGTGTTGTAATTTCTAGATGAAACTGCATATTCTTTCTAGATCTAGAAATCACAATAACACACATATTTTTTGTTTTGTTTGGCAGGAGCTCAGTCAGAAAGGGAGGTGGATATTGAGGTTAAGCAGGAGATTGATAGCCTGACTTATCATGGAAGTCCAGCATTTGAAGATCTGCCAATATGCCAAGAATTAGGTTTATATACATTAAATCAATTGTGTATAGAATTAAAACAATGTCAAAAATTCCAATACCAATAGTCAAAATAAAAAGTTTAATCAAATATACCACCCTGGGTCACACCAGCCGCAAAAATACTTTACGATAAAAACTAATTAATGAATATATTTCAAGGGGCATTTCAGCCTATGAAACTGATCAACTTTCCCCAAGGAACATTGGTCGAAATTTTTATTAATTATTCTTATACTACGCAGAAAAAATATTTTTAATTTTTACTCTAATAAAGCTATGTTTGCCTCTGATGTCATTTTTAAATGAAAACCTTTTTTAGATTCGAAAATAGTGAAAGACGAACCTATGTACGAAAACGTTCCTGTCAAAGAACATACATATTACATATTGTTGTAAAATATGTAATAGAGAAATACAAGGCCGGCAAAAGTTAAAATGCTTCAGATGTCATAACTTTTATCACATAGAATGCGCTGCAATTGAAAAAAGATTTTACTTGATGACTTCTGATGAAAAGTCGAACTGGAAATGCCGTAGCTGCTGGGACACGCTAGGACACGCTGCCACCCGAAGACCGATCCCAAGAAATTCATTATCTTCTAGAATACCAAAACCTGCAACAAAATCGCCAAAGCAACACACAAACACACCTAAACCCATAGACAGGCCAGTTAATAAATGTTTTATTACTTCCACCCCTCCTCTGCTAAGTGAAAGCGATATCCAGCACAATAACACATTAAACGGACACGTGTTCAGCCTCAGTGTTTCAAATATAGGACAAAATGAAACCGTTCGTACTGGTAATCCTGAGCAACGGCCAAATGCGTCTACTGAAAATAACACAATGCTATCTCTATCTTCACCTACCTTGCTAGAGACACCATCAAACCATACCATACTTATGGAACTTCGAGAATTCCGCCAGCAAGTATGTGAACAATTCAAATATCAGGAAGCTAGATTTCACGAAATTACAGATTCTGTCCACGAACTGAAGGCTAGTGTATTAGACCTAACTAGCAAATACTGTGGGCTACAAACAGATATGGAAAAAATTCAAAGCATGGTGTGTAACTTAAACGGAAAATACAACTCACTCCAAATAATTGCAGAAAATAACTACACACATCTGCGGGAATTGGAGGCAAAAGTCAGCGCAGCACCGTGTTATTCAATTATAGATAACATGTCGCATGCAAACACAACTAAATTCGACTCGAAAGCAGGTCAGAACCCACCATGTGACAGACCAACGTCTCATGATAACAAAATAAAAACTTTACCAACTCCTCCACCAATGCAAACATTTTATCAGGCTACTAATGAACAACTTACAAATACGTACGCCAACAAACTACACTCTACTGAAAAACAGGAAAATATAGACTATGCACAAAAAATTACCGCGCAACTACCAAAAATCATAACAGGAACACGAATAGTCGATAGTAACTTACAAGCGATTCCGAGAAGAAAACATATTCACGCTTGCTATTTCAAACCAGAGACTACGCCTGAATCTTTAACGACACATCTAAAGAACAACTGCCCAGTAGATGATATAAGTGTCACTAAACTGAAGCTAAAACACCAACATTATGCGTCATTCGTCGTCACCGTCCAGAGCGAATATTTTGAAATATTAATGAACCCCGTGTTATGGCCAGCTGAAACAAGAATCAGCGAGTGGTTTCGTCGCAGCGCCGCCGCCAGGCAGGCGGCACCCAGACATACCCCGCACAATCCAAGCTACCAATTCTCTGCAGCACAATGTGAATCCAGAACATGGACCCGATCATCATCTTTCAGCAGCAAAAACAACGTCTAACAATCAACCCCACCAACTTAACAATACAAATAGCAACACTGAACATCAGACTAAACAAATAAAACTAACAACTACATCTGTAACTAAAAAGTATAAACTGTACTACCAAAATGTCCGTGGCCTCAAAGGAAAGAAAGATCAAGTCAAGAGTGCGCTTTGTTTAGTTCCTAATAGTTTAATAGCCCTCACCGAAACCAAACTGGATGATTCTGTACACGATTCTGAAATATTTACTCCAGACTACAGTGTATTACGCTGTGACCGTACCAGACAAGGGGGTGGTGTTCTTCTAGCAGCGCGCCCTCCGTTCAACTTACGCAAGCTTGACTGCGATGCTGCGCAAGACGACGAGATAGTCTGCGCACTAGTGTCGAAAGGTTCAGTGCGATTTATCTGTTGTGTCGTGTATATGCCGACAAAAATTTCAGAAGCTAGATATTACTCCGTGTTTGCTTGTATTGAAAAAATTGTTAACAATTACGACTCCTTACCTATAATAGTAGTAGGTGATTTCAATTTGTATTCAACATCCTCTAACATCCGTACAGATTTTAACTTATTTCTGGAGTCATGTCATTTAATTCAGCAAAACAATGTCTTAAATTCGAGGGGTCGTATTTTAGATTTAGTACTAACCAATCCTGCGATGCTAGGAATTACTATTACTAATGCCAGCAGCCAGCTAACTTGTTCTGAGCAACATCACGTCCCATTAGATGTACATTTCACGATCAATACAAGATTTAATAAGCGGCCATCTCAAAGATTTCAGCCCATGCAAATCTCAGATATAAGAAACTTTCGTAAAGCTGATTTTATTATGTTATATCAGATGTTATTCGAAGCTGATTGGAGCGAACTATATGAAATTTGTGATCTTAACGATGCTGTAGCATATTTTTATTCCATTCTTTATTATTATTTAGCAGAAACGGTTCCCTATAAAAAGATAAATAATGCATACTTTCCCCAATACCCCGAATGGTTCAGTCCGACTATTATTAAGTACAATAAACTAAAAAACTATTTTCACAAACTATTTAAACAAACCGACAACCAGCTTTACTATGCTTTTTTCACATACTACAGAAAACTTGTAAATAACAAAACCGAACCCGATTTGCAACAATTTATCCAAAGGATTCAGTCCAACATTAAGAGCAACCCTGCATCATTCTGGTCTTTTATGGCAAGCAATCGCAAATCACTAGACCCTGCAAACTTCAAAACATCTTCAGCTCAGGAACTTGTCGATCTATTTGCAGATTTCTTTAAGAGCGTTTTCTTGCCTTCACCTCCCGTTCTTGATGTAGCAGTCGCGAATTCTCAAGCTGCACAACAATCTTTTCCCACTCTTAGACATATTGAAATAGCAAGCATTACAGCAGCCGATGTACGCCACGCTATTAAACGACTGTCGCCAAAACTCACCCAAGGCCCTGATGGAGTAGCTCAAGTTATTGTCAAAGATTGCTGTGAATCTTTCGTAAAACCTTTACAATATATATACAACTTAGCTCTCAGCTCTAAATCTTACCCTACAGTGTGGAAAAAGTCAAAAGTTATACCAATTCATAAAAGTGGCCCTAAAAATGACATAACAAATTACAGACCAATCGCAATACTATCTGTCTTTGGAAAAATATTCGAGTCAATCATCCACCGCCACATGAGCAAACAATTAAAAGGCTGGTTCTGTGACGAACAACACGGCTTTCTTCCTAATCGATCTACAGCATCGAATCTACTTAACGTGTCCACTCTGATTTCACACAACATTGACAACAAAACCCAAACTGATGTAGTATATCTTGATTTCAGAAAAGCTTTTGATAGAGTAAATAATGATACACTTCTTAAAAAAATGGCAATAGCAGGTACGTCTTTCTCACTCTTGCAATTTTTTTCATCCTATCTTTCAGGCCGAAGTCAATATGTAGAGTTCATAAATGCCAAATCTGCAGAATATAATGTAACCTCTGGCATAGGACAGGGCAGCAGCCTAGGCCCTCTGCTTTTCTTGATACTGGTGAACGATTTACCGACAGTTGTGTCAACCTCTACATGCCTGATGTTCGCCGATGACGTAAAAGTAGCCATGCCTATCCAGAGGCTGGAAGATTGTTATCGGTTGCAACAGGATATAGAGAAAGTGCGTCAGTGGAGCCTCGAAAACTGTTTGGAACTAAATCTCAACAAATGTTCAGTTGTGTCATACCACCGAGTTCACCAGCCAATTCAAGTAGATTATCGCATCGGAGATGTTACATTGAAAAGAGAAGTCAAAGTTCGCGATCTTGGGACTACATTCGATCCCCAATTAACATTCAATGTACACATTGTCGAAACATGTGCAAGGGCTAGAAAAATTCTGGGGTTCATCATGCGCCAGTCTAAACACTTCACCTGTAGAGATGCCATTAGTATCATTTACAACGCATACGGACGTAGTATTCTTGAAGTAAATTCAGTTGTTTGGTCTCCCCACGAAGAATATTACTACGATATTGTCGAAAAGGTACAGAAAACATTTTTAAGGTATCTGTACAAAAAAGTCTATGGATATTATCCATTCCTATACCCTACTCCCTTCATCATGGGTATGGTTGAATACAAATCTCTTGAAGTACGACGAAAGCTTTCACTGGTGAAGTATTTTTATAGATTGATTCGCGGCAATCTGACAAATACATTTCTGCTGGGGCAAATTCCATTTTATGTTCCCCCTCACCATACACATAACCTCCGTCCCCGTCAAACAACAATGTTCCACATAAGTTACGGGCGAACCAAGTCGTTATCTGCATCACCACTCGTTGAAGGACTAACACTGTTAAACAAAATAATGACCAACACAGATGTTGATATATTTGCGTCAAATGAGAGCAGATTCCTAGCATCAGCAGGAAAATTTCTAGAAGAATGTTATACTAGAAGTAGTATTTTGTAATAGACTAAGAAGAATGTTATACTAGAAGTAGTATTTTGTAATAGACTAAGATATCTGTGATCTAGTTATTAATCATAATGCTTACATGTTTGGCTATGACTGTTAGTGTAAGTTTAAAATAAATAAATAAATAAATAAATAAAATAAATAAAGAAATACGAGGCAAAACCGCACGCAGCCGTGCTATGAGGAAAACTAGAACCGCTAACACAACTGGACTGAAACAAGAAGATGCTGGAAAAGACGCTACAGGAAATATTATCTGGGGTAGAAATAATGGTTAGTATACATACATACATACGTATCACGCCTTTATTATGCAGGATAGGCAGAGCGTTAACAAATTATAAAAAGGCAATCATGTTCTATCCTTGTTTAAGCCTACTATTTAACAGAAAGTGATAGTGCTATTTTTAGCTACAGATTTTAGTCGGTACATGGAACTGAGACTACTGATTGCTTTTCACTGTTTTGTACCTACTAATAAAAAAGTTTTCTCGTTTCCTACAGATAACGTAGCAGACGACGTGGTACGTAAAAACTCGATCGCGTTACTGCGACACTCGACCGCTTACCCCTTCCAACCAACCAAACGATCCTTCCGATGTTCCTTCTGCCCTTACACACCTCCAGGGTATGACCCTACAGATTTCAGACAACATATGGACACGAAACATGCACACGTTGATAAGTCCACGTGTCTTAAACACTATAATGAATCAATGAGACGAGTGGATATTACTAATTTGAAATGTATAGACTGTCATAAAGAATCTTCAAATATAGAAGATATGGCAAAACATTTGGCTGAAGTTCATAAGCGTGATATAGATTTAAGTCAAAGTATGGGGCTGGTTCCTATAAGGTTACAAAGTGATAAATTTGCCTGTTGCATATGTTCTAAGTCGTATACAACGTTGCATCAACTATCGAGGCACACTGGCACACGTTTCTATAGAAATATTTGCTACAAATGTGGACGAAACTTTGAAACTTTAAAAGGATTGAAGAAGCACGTGATTTTCACTCATTCCAAACACAAGTTTCTTTGTCAGAAGTGCAAAACGCCGTTTGCCGATTTGAAGTCGAAAAAGGAACATTTGCGTAACAGCGCGAAATGTCAAAGTTTTAAATGCAAGTTGTGCAACGAAAAATTTCTCTGTCTAGAATCGCAGCAAGCGCATTCAGTCAAAACGCACGGAGAAACGAAAGTGACATATCCGTGTCCGGAATGCGGGGAAATATTCGAAAAGAGAATCAGACGTTATTTGCATTTCAAAATGGCGCACACTGACGATTTCAAATGTAGTTACTGCGGTACGAAGTTCTCGAACAATCGTTGCCTTCGCGACCATATAGCGAGAATACATACTTTAGAAAGAAAATATAAATGTTCGGTTTGTGATAAAACGTTCATCGACGCTCGAACACTCAGAACTCACTCCTTTATACACGATGCAAGCAAAAAGCAACCTTGTCCGGTTTGCAATAGAGCATTCACAATGAAGATTAGATTAAAATATCACGTACAAAAATATCATCCCGATGTATTTTCTACGATTTTTAATGGCAATTAAAGGACACTAAAATAGTTGTGGAATAAAAATTTATTTTTACTACCGTTTTCCACAGTCGTTACAGTACGGCCAACCCAATAAGCCATATTTGACAGCTCTCAGATTCGTGCAGGCAGTGGGTAGTTTCGTGTGGGACTTGGTTTGGTATGGAACTCACAGTAAAGTAATTGTGAAGTGAAAATTATTTACATGTTGTGAAAATGAGAAATAAAACATATACATTTCTTACACGATTTTTAATTTATTCATACTTACTAACATTTCGATTAAATAATAAATCTGTACAACGTTAATTAAATGAAATATGTACTTAAGATTCCTTAAAATAAGATGAGCTAGCCCTATAAATACGCAAATAATACAGTATTAAATAGTAATGAAAAAATAGTTTTTTCCTAATAGCGGAAATATTAAATCTCGTAGAGTAATTATTTTCATAATTGCATTTTATTTATTTTTATACATAAATATTTACTATTTAGATGAAAAATTGAAATTTCAACGGTAATTTTTTAGATAATTCTTTGTTAAAGCGCAAAATGTATTTATTTAACTTTATGCAAATGGTCACGGTCGACCAAAAGATAACAGTTGCAGAATGTCATAGCAACTATTGTCCAATAATACTACAGACTTTATTTGACGGCTTATATTGTTGACAGCAAAAATAAAGTAAGTGTTTTGACGCCATCCAAATTAGTGAATCGTGACGTTTCATACAAAATGTTGTTTATAAACGTTTAAATAGCATAATAATTTACAAACACGACTTCTTTCTGAGATAAAGCCTAGCCCTAATGTAAGGATTCTTCCGATACAATTCCCATTCGAATCTGTTCAGTGGTTAACGAGTTGCAGCACTTTAAATAATCACACATACATACATAACATACTGTTAGGTAACTAGAATGTCGTGATAAGGGTGTCAATTCAAAGTTATTTTATCAAAATATATTAACCAATAAAAAACAATTTCAAAAAAAAAAAAAGTAATAACGGGTACATAAAGACCAAATACAACCTTGACTACAGTATTTTGATTTTCAATTTTTTTTTTATTATTATCCACGATATACTTTTACTTTTAGAGCTAAGTATACAGGGTGTAAGGAAAAGAACTGCGTTCCTTTAAGGGATGAAACAGCCCATTAAATTGTAAAACTTTCCTCAACGGACGTAGGCGGAAATAAATAAAAAATTGACCTCACATACAACCAGACTTGGTCGGCTTCTGCATTTTGTATGTGAGGTCTAATTTTTTTCATATTTCGACCTATGTTCCTTGAGGAAAGTTTTCAGTTTCATGGGCTGGTTCATCGCTTGAAAGGAACGCAGTACTCATTACAATAAAATAATTTTAAACGGATTTAAGTTGTGTTTATTTTGGATTTTACAATTCCTACGTTTCGAGCTCTTTACAGTAATTATAATTAAGTAATTAATTATAATAATAATAATTTATCGTTAATTGACAAGCGCTCAAATTTCATAATATCCACTTTTTCTATGACCATTTCGGAGATTTCTGATTGCAGATTCATAGTGAAAAAGTTTCAAATTTTTCTGTTGAAAATTTAGGAAAAATCATCAATCTCTGAAATCGTGCTTGTGACGTCACAATACGATGATTATCCTGCAAAAAAAACACATCCCTTTGTAGACGTAAATTTACAAAAAAAAGCGCATCATGAGCGCCAAAACTGTCAATAACGTCAAAGTACATAGTTGGCTGGGTTGCCAACTGGGATTTTTTTTTCGTACTGAAGCACTTAAGGCTAGCGCAGACTGTGGCTTGTACGTCTACGCAAATGAAGCACGCGCGTCGACGCACCGGTTGTAATCTATGGAACCAATATGGAACTGGAAGCTTAAGAAACATGCCATGAACATGCCACACCAGATGCGGGCCGTGTTGACATGTCACACGCCAACAAGTAGGTGACTACCGAAGAGTACCAACTGACTAAGTTACTAGATTAGATGCCAAAGGCAAAACAAAATGCTTATCAATATCAATATCTACCCGGGTGTCGTAAAAGCCGACTAAGGGATGACTCCAGGAAATGGGCAGCAGCGTTGTCAGTGAATACAACACCTTACACTGCGCTCGCCATTCCACCTGCTAAGCGTCGTGAGTATGGCAAATAACCCCTTATAGGGGGAGGCTCATGTCCAGCTGTCCAGCAGTGTGGTATTCCCACACTTGTGTCATTCCTGCTGGGGTTTTGACCTCTTAGTACTACACGACTCTACTAAAGTTACGTTAGTCACGACTCGTAGACTCTCCGTTTCTTAATTTGAGTAAAGTTTGTGCGTCTTCGTCTTTCTCTTTTCCCTTCCACCCTCCCATTCTGCAACGTTTTTTACTTCCTAAATAAGGCGGAACTATACTTTCTGACGCGTCCATCAGCCGCGTCCGTCAGCCGCGACTTATTTGAATCTGTGTAGTAATTTATGTGAAACTGCAAACTATCTAAGTCGCGCACAGTCTGAGAGAGATATCTAGCCGGTCGGATGCCATAGACAATGTGCACTGGCCTTTAGACTCTGGAGTCGCTTTTAATTTATTTCGTGGACGTAAACACGTAAACGCTTCTTTTTATCTAATTTCTTGGTAGACAATACAATGTGGCCACAGTTAAATAAAAAAATTCGTCCTACTCGTTGCTCGACGTCATCATCGCGACCGCGACCATAGACGAATTTCGTCCGCGGACACTCCGTGCACACTGTCTTAAGCCACGGCTGATGGATGCGTCAGATAGCATGTTTCCGCCTTTAGACTTCTTTAACATCCAATTTAATCAAAACATTTCAATACGTAAAATCGTTTGCAATCAGCATTTGCAAGCTAAATTATGAAAAATTCCAAAACCTCGTACAGAAGTGAATACTTTGTCCTCGCGTGTCGTACGGGAGACAATAGTTTCGTATTCGTACGAAGAACCTTGTATTGTACGGTTGGCAACCCTGGAAATGTATGGTAATGTCGCTGTCAATCATCTTTGAATCATCAGTATTGCCATTATATTTTATTATTTTCAAGAATTGTAGTGATACCATTTTAATAATCGTATTCTGACGTCATCATGCACTTACGACCTTTTAGAATGAGCAGTTTTAAATTATTTAAATAAAAAGGGATAAAAGTGTTGTTTTTTCTAAAATGTTACTCGGGGGCTCCATTTGTTCACAAAAGTTTAATGTAATCTAATAATATCGGTAGGTTTAAGAAATGAGCGGTCATCAATTGGAAAATCCAAAATAAACACAACTTAAATTCGTTTCAAATTGTTTTATACATACATACATAAATCACACCTATATCCCTTACGGGGTAGGCAGAGCGTTAACGGCCGTTCAACGGATATTAACACCACGTCTGACAAAAGTTTAAGGGTCAATCAGATAACTGTGTTTCACTATAGTGACAGGTTGTCAGCCCGTCGCCTAAAATTGCAATACGAGTCCGAGTCCCTTAGTCGCCTCTTACGACGCCCATGGGTAAGAAATGGGGTGATGCTATTCGAAGCCGGCATCACACGGTTGTTTTATTGTGATGAGTAATAGTTGTGCAAACTCGAGAAAATATTAGAACGCAGTACTTTTCGTTACACCCTGTATAAATCTATCTATGATTAATGTTTACCCGTACTCTGGATGTTGACTCTTCATGTGTCCCTTGAGGCTGCAGTTCTGTATGAAGGCCTGCCCGCACACGTGGCAGCGGTACCTAAAAAAACAATACAAAATTATTAGACTTACCGTTTTTGGCACTTCGGTGGGTAGACATCAGTTTTGGGCTCGAATTTGCTACTTAAAAAAATAGTACTATTCGGATTCAACATACATACATACACATATCACGCCTATTATCCCTTGCGGGGTAGGCAGAGCGTAAATGGCCGCATAAACGGACATATACGCCACGTCTGACATATATTTGAGGGTCATTCGGAAAATTGTGTATTGCTATAGTGACAGGTTGTCAGCCCATCGCCTAAAATTGCAATACACACCCTCAAGTCCCTTAGTCGCCTCTTACGGCTCCCACGGGAAAGAAATGGGGTGATGCTATTCTAAGCCGGCTTCACACGGCATTCGGATTCAATGTTATCGAAAATATGCAAAGTTAGAGTTATAAAACAGAAAAATACTTTTAAAAAACTTATTCGGACGCTATTGTTTGTTTGCTTACGCATCATATAATGATAGATAATAATCCGTACTAATATTATAAATCTGAGAGTTTGTGTTTGTATGTATGTATGTTTGTTACCTCATCCATCACGCTCAAACGGCTTGACCGATTTGTATGAAATTTGGAACACAGGTAGAGTATAACGTGGAATAACACATAGGCCAACAACTATTACCACCGGAAAATAAGTGGCAGCGGGTGGAACCGCTGGGCGGAAATTTAGTGATACTTAGATTAATACAATGTACCGTATTAAAAAGTAGCTCAATTGACTAGTATGTAAATAGCGAATTCCAGTATTTGAAAAACGGTTAGTTTTTATTGGATGATTTGAGCCGTTGTTGAATTTGTTTCCGTATCTTTTAGCGGGCTGGGCGACCCGCGTCACGCAGCGCTGCTCTTGTAATTTACCGAATCTAACCAGCCCGCTCGGCGCAGCGTTGGCGCTTATAATTTTTCCGGTCTCTAGGTGTTCCACTTCAGATACTCCCGACATATCACACATATATCACGCCTATAATCCCTTGCGGGGTAGGTAGTGACAGGTTGTCAGCCCATCGCCTAAAATTGCAATACACACCCTCGAGTCCCTTAGTCGCCTCTTACGACTCCCACGGGAAAGAAATGGGGTGATGCTATTCTAAGCCGGCATCACACGGTATACTCCCGACCCTAGATGTTAATGTGGTTGGCATGCAGCTATCTGTCCACTAACCTTCTGTCATTGGTGTGTATTCTGGAATGTTCCTTAAGCGTTTTCAACCTCGGATAAGACTTGTCACACACTTTGCATTTGAAGTTCCGTTCGCCAGTGTGAGTCGGCATGTGGTTGTTTAAAGCGAAGTTTGTGAAGAACTTCTGACCGCAGATCTGGCATTCGTATCTGCAAAGGATAATATGTCAAAATTTGAAGGATTTGAGCATTTAAATTGTTGGAGTTAGGCTTGCAATAGTCACACCCAGCACATTAGATGTGACTATTGCAAAAATATTAATGAACTCAGACAGAGTTGTATCATATTGTGAGGTTATTCCTGGTTTTGGTTAGGATATTGCAGACTTAACGAATTGATTGGTCGTAAAAAAGATGGTTCCGTGGTTCGGGTTAGGTGGTCATTGTTTATAATTACTTAGATAGGGTCGTCACACAGTGGCTTACAGGGATCAAAAACTCACCAAGTTCATTAGGTCATCCGTAGACTTCGTGTCCCAAACGATATTAATGTATAATAGAGTTCGTAAGCAAAAAAAAACACTAGAAAAGAAGTTAGCAATATGTCACCTGTAGTCCTTATAGTGGTCTTTCCTCTTATGTATAGTAAGCGACCGCCGACTATCCAGAACCTAAAACAAAAAGGAAATATTCAGTCTTCTTCTTCTTCTTCTTGTCGATTCAATGGCAATCTTGTCAAATTTTGCGTGCCCAGAATTCGGCCACTCGTACCGCTTCTGTGGTAGCGGCCAGCAGGTCGTCACGCGTGCAGGTGGTGGGACACGCGGGGCAGGAGGAATATTCAGTTTCTGGTGGCAAGACATGAGAGTTTCGTCGCACTTAGGTACCCAACAATCCATACTTGACTATCTATGACACTGAATTATACAGTGGCCCGCCCGCTTTTTCACATGTAAAGCAGATAAAATTATGATTATGTCACCAAACAGTAGAGTGATCCATCTTACCACACATAAAACAGTAAAAATTAAAATTCAGACATAAAAAATGCAATAACCCACCTTATCACACAGAGCAGTGTTTCACCATGAACTGCTACTAAAAGTTTTAGCTTCTAGTGATACGACATCGGCATTTCATATGATTCAACCAACAATAATTGACCATCTATGCATGTACAACACTTAAGCATGTAGTACACCAAACTATCACACTTGGGACACTAAATAATGCAATGTTATTGACTTCTACCAGATGCTTCAGTTTTTCATGGTCCGTCATCAACAATTCTTCGTACTTGTGTAGGTACTATATGAATCGTCAGTCCATTTTTGAGACATTAAATAATGCAATGACCCAACTTTTCACACGTAAAGCAAACAAAAATAAAATTCAGGCAATGAAAACTTTTGTGACCTACCTTATCACACATAGAACATGGAAAAGACAATGGAGCTTCTCCATGAACCTCAACTAAATGCTTCAGCTTCTGATGATACGACATCAACATTTCTTCGCATTTAGGTATAAATTGACTATATGAATCATTTATCCATGCTTGAGACACTAAATAATGCAATGACCTAACTTTGTACACGTAGAGCAAACAAAAATAGAATTAAGACAATGAAGATTTTTGTGACCTACATTATCACACATAGAACCTTCACCATGAACCTCAACTAAATGCTTCAGCTTCTGATAATATGACATCAACATTTCATCGCATTTAGGTAGGTCCTATATGAATCATCAATTCATTCCTCAGACACTAAATAATGCAATGACCCAACTTTTCACACGTAGCGCAAACAAAAATAAAATTCAGGCAATGAAAACTTTTGTGACCTACCTTATCACACATAGAGCATGGAAAAGACAGCGGCGCCTCTCCATGAACCTCAACTAAATGCTTCAGCTTCTGATGATACGACATCAGCATTTCATCGCACTTAGGGCAGTACACGCGGCCGCGCTTTTTGTGTACGCGATCTATATGCAGCTCTCTGGAATACGATAGAAAAATAAAGATGATAAGATTCAGCATATAAGCAGAGTTCAGCCAAAGACAACCGGAAGACTGTCAATGACCATTCTCGTGTCTTTGTCTTGTCATCGCCTTTGATAAAACCACGATTATATTCATGTGAAATTTGGTGATTTTTTTATATACTTTTTTATCTACGTATCCTGACGTCTTATTTTCATCGCCAATACTGCTGTTTCCTTCTTGTACATTAATAAGGCTGTCAATTGTAACTTTAATATAATTTTGTGCGCAATTTTTGTTTCTTTGTGCAACAAACTAGAAGCAACTCTTGGGCCCGAAGTCTGCTAAATGAAGATCGTTTTAGTTTTGTTTTGATGGCCGGTATGTTGGATAGTTACGGTCGCTTTGTTTTATTTGAAGTATAGAATACACAGTGGCAGTAGAATGACAGTTGCGTGTCGCTAGCATTACATTGGGAAAAAGATAAGAGAATCAGGACCCCGGACCGAATCGTGCCCTCCGAAGCACAACTCACCTATTATAAAGAGCTTTAAAGTTCTTCCCGCATTCAGGACAAGGGTAGTCTGTATCTTCATGGCGCTGCTGGTGCATCATGAACCGTACCAACAACGTGCCCTCCGAAGCACAACTCACCTATTATAAAGAGCTTTAAAGTTCTTCCCGCACTCAGGACAAGGGTAGTCTGTATCTTCATGGCGTTGCTGGTGCATCATGAACCGTACCAACAACGTGCCCTCCGAAGCACAACTCACCTATTATAAAGAGCTTTAAAGTTCTTCCCGCACTCAGGACAAGGGTAGTCTGTATCTTCATGGCGTTGCTGGTGCATCATGAACCGCACCAACAACGTGCCCTCCGAAGCACAACTCACCTATTATAAAGAGCTTTAAAGTTCTTCCCGCACTCAGGACAAGGGTAGTCTGCTGGTGCATCATGAACCGTACCAACAACGTGCCCTCCGAAGCACAACTCACCTATTATAAAGAGCTTTAAAGTTCTTCCCGCACTCAGGACAAGGGTAGTCTGTATCTTCATGGCGTTGCTGGTGCATCATGAACCGTACCAACAACGTGCCCTCCGAAGCACAACTCACCTATTATAAAGAGCTTTAAAGTTCTTCCCGCATTCAGGACAAGGGTAGTCTGCTGGTGCATCATGAACCGTACCAACAACGTGCCCTCCGAAGCACAACTCACCTATTATAAAGAGCTTTAAAGTTCTTTCCGCACTCAGGACAAGGGTAGTCTGCTGGTGCATCATGAACCGCACCAACAACGTGCCCTCCGAAGCACAACTCACCTATTATAAAGAGCTTTAAAGTTCTTCCCGCATTCAGGACAAGGGTAGTCTGCTGGTGCATCATGAACCGTACCAACAACGTGCCCTCCGAAGCACAACTCACCTATTATAAAGAGCTTTAAAGTTCTTCCCGCATTCAGGACAAGGGTAGTCTGTGCATCATGAACCGTACCAACAACGTGCCCTCCGAAGCACAACTCACCTATTATAAAGAGCTTTAAAGTTCTTCCCGCATTCAGGACAAGGGTAGTCTGTGCATCATGAACCGTACCAACAACGTGCCCTCCGAAGCACAACTCACCTATTATAAAGAGCTTTAAAGTTCTTCCCGCATTCAGGACAAGGGTAGTCTGTGCATCATGAACCGTACCAACAACGTGCCCTCCGAAGCACAACTCACCTATTATAAAGAGCTTTAAAGTTCTTCCCGCATTCAGGACAAGGGTAGTCTGCTGGTGCATCATGAACCGTACCAACAACGTGCCCTCCGAAGCACAACTCACCTATTATAAAGAGCTTTAAAGTTCTTCCCGCATTCAGGACAAGGGTAGTCTGCTGGTGCATCATGAACCGTACCAACAACGTGCCCTCCGAAGCACAACTCACCTATTATAAAGAGCTTTAAAGTTCTTCCCGCATTCAGGACAAGGGTAGTCTGCTGGTGCATCATGAACCGTACCAACAACGTGCCCTCCGAAGCACAACTCACCTATTATAAAGAGCTTTAAAGTTCTTCCCGCACTCAGGACAAGGGTAGTCTGTGCATCATGAACCGTACCAACAACGTGCCCTCCGAAGCACAACTCACCTATTATAAAGAGCTTTAAAGTTCTTCCCGCATTCAGGACAAGGGTAGTCTGCTGGTGCATCATGAACCGTACCAACAACGTGCCCTCCGAAGCACAACTCACCTATTATAAAGAGCTTTAAAGTTCTTCCCGCACTCAGGACAAGGGTAGTCTGTGCATCATGAACCGTACCAACAACGTGCCCTCCGAAGCACAACTCACCTATTATAAAGAGCTTTAAAGTTCTTCCCGCATTCAGGACAAGGGTAGTCTGTGCATCATGAACCGTACCAACAACGTGCCCTCCGAAGCACAACTCACCTATTATAAAGAGCTTTAAAGTTCTTCCCGCATTCAGGACAAGGGTAGTCTGTGCATCATGAACCGTACCAACAACGTGCCCTCCGAAGCACAACTCACAACTCACCTATTATAAAGAGCTTTAAAGTTCTTCCCGCACTCAGGACAAGGGTAGTCTGCTGGTGCATCATGAACCGTACCAACAACGTGCCCTCCGAAGCACAACTCACCTATTATAAAGAGCTTTAAAGTTCTTCCCGCATTCAGGACAAGGGTAGTCTGCTGGTGCATCATGAACCGTACCAACAACGTGCCCTCCGAAGCACAACTCACCTATTATAAAGAGCTTTAAAGTTCTTCCCGCATTCAGGACAAGGGTAGTCTGCTGGTGCATCATGAACCGTACCAACAACGTGCCCTCCGAAGCACAACTCACCTATTATAAAGAGCTTTAAAGTTCTTCCCGCACTCAGGACAAGGGTAGTCTGTATCTTCATGGCGCTGCTGGTGCATCATGAACCGTACCAACAACGTGCCCTCCGAAGCACAACTCACCTGTTGTACAGAGCCTTAAAGTTCTTCCCGCATTCAGGACAAGGGTAGTCTGCTGGTGCATCATGAACCGTACCAACAACGTGCCCTCCGAAGCACAACTCACCTGTTGTACAGAGCCTTAAAGTTCTTCCCGCATTCAGGACAAGGGTAGTCTGTATCTTCATGGCGCTGCTGGTGCATCATGAACCGTACCAACAACGTGCCCTCCGAAGCACAACTCACCTATTATAAAGAGCTTTAAAGTTCTTCCCGCATTCAGGACAAGGGTAGTCTGTGCATCATGAACCGTACCAACAACGTGCCCTCCGAAGCACAACTCACCTATTATAAAGAGCTTTAAAGTTCTTCCCGCATTCAGGACAAGGGTAGTCTGTATCTTCATGGCGCTGCTGGTGCATCATGAACCGTACCAACAACGTGCCCTCCGAAGCACAACTCACCTGTTGTACAGAGCCTTAAAGTTCTTCCCGCATTCAGGACAAGGGTAGTCTGTATCTTCATGGCGCTGCTGGTGCATCATGAACCGTACCAACAACGTGCCCTCCGAAGCACAACTCACCTATTATAAAGAGCTTTAAAGTTCTTCCCGCATTCAGGACAAGGGTAGTCTGTGCATCATGAACCGTACCAACAACGTGCCCTCCAAAGCACAACTCACCTATTATAAAGAGCTTTAAAGTTCTTCCCGCATTCAGGACAAGGGTAGTCTGCTGGTGCATCATGAACCGTACCAACAACGTGCCCTCCGAAGCACAACTCACCTATTATAAAGAGCTTTAAAGTTCTTCCCGCATTCAGGACAAGGGTAGTCTGCTGGTGCATCATGAACCGTACCAACAACGTGCCCTCCGAAGCACAACTCACCTATTATAAAGAGCTTTAAAGTTCTTCCCGCATTCAGGACAAGGGTAGTCTGCTGGTGCATCATGAACCGTACCAACAACGTGCCCTCCGAAGCACAACTCACCTATTATAAAGAGCTTTAAAGTTCTTCCCGCATTCAGGACAAGGGTAGTCTGTGCATCATGAACCGTACCAACAACGTGCCCTCCGAAGCACAACTCACCTATTATAAAGAGCTTTAAAGTTCTTCCCGCATTCAGGACAAGGGTAGTCTGTGCATCATGAACCGTACCAACAACGTGCCCTCCGAAGCACAACTCACAACTCACCTATTATAAAGAGCTTTAAAGTTCTTCCCGCACTCAGGACAAGGGTAGTCTGCTGGTGCATCATGAACCGTACCAACAACGTGCCCTCCGAAGCACAACTCACCTATTATAAAGAGCTTTAAAGTTCTTCCCGCATTCAGGACAAGGGTAGTCTGCTGGTGCATCATGAACCGTACCAACAACGTGCCCTCCGAAGCACAACTCACCTGTTGTACAGAGCCTTAAAGTTCTTCCCGCATTCAGGACAAGGGTAGTCTGTGCATCATGAACCGTACCAACAACGTGCCCTCCGAAGCACAACTCACCTATTATAAAGAGCTTTAAAGTTCTTCCCGCATTCAGGACAAGGGTAGTCTGTGCATCATGAACCGTACCAACAACGTGCCCTCCGAAGCACAACTCACCTATTATAAAGAGCTTTAAAGTTCTTCCCGCATTCAGGACAAGGGTAGTCTGCTGGTGCATCATGAACCGTACCAACAACGTGCCCTCCGAAGCACAACTCACCTATTATAAAGAGCTTTAAAGTTCTTCCCGCATTCAGGACAAGGGTAGTCTGTATCTTCATGGCGCTGCTGGTGCATCATGAACCGTACCAACAACGTGCCCTCCGAAGCACAACTCACCTATTATAAAGAGCTTTAAAGTTCTTCCCGCACTCAGGACAAGGGTAGTCTGCTGGTGCATCATGAACCGTACCAACAACGTGCCCTCCGAAGCACAACTCACCTGTTGTACAGAGCCTTAAAGTTCTTCCCGCATTCAGGACAAGGGTAGTCTGCTGGTGCATCATGAACCGTACCAACAACGTGCCCTCCGAAGCACAACTCACCTATTATAAAGAGCTTTAAAGTTCTTCCCGCACTCAGGACAAGGGTAGTCTGCTGGTGCATCATGAACCGTACCAACAACGTGCCCTCCGAAGCACAACTCACCTATTATAAAGAGCTTTAAAGTTCTTCCCGCATTCAGGACAAGGGTAGTCTGTGCATCATGAACCGTACCAACAACGTGCCCTCCGAAGCACAACTCACCTATTATAAAGAGCTTTAAAGTTCTTCCCGCATTCAGGACAAGGGTAGTCTGTGCATCATGAACCGTACCAACAACGTGCCCTCCGAAGCACAACTCACCTATTATAAAGAGCTTTAAAATTCTTCTCGCATTCAGGACAAGGGTAGTCTGCTGGTGCATCATGAACCGTACCAACAACGTGCCCTCCGAAGCACAACTCACCTATTATAAAGAGCTTTAAAGTTCTTCCCGCATTCAGGACAAGGGTAGTCTGTGCATCATGAACCGTACCAACAACGTGCCCTCCGAAGCACAACTCACCTATTATAAAGAGCTTTAAAATTCTTCTCGCATTCAGGACAAGGGTAGTCTGTGCATCATGAACCGTACCAACAACGTGCCCTCCGAAGCACAACTCACCTATTATAAAGAGCTTTAAAATTCTTCTCGCATTCAGGACAAGGGTAGTCTGTGCATCATGAACCGTACCAACAACGTGCCCTCCGAAGCACAACTCACCTATTATAAAGAGCTTTAAAATTCTTCTCGCATTCAGGACAAGGGTAGTCTGCTGGTGCATCATGAACCGTACCAACAACGTGCCCTCCGAAGCACAACTCACCTATTATAAAGAGCTTTAAAGTTCTTCCCGCACTCAGGACAAGGGTAGTCTGTGCATCATGAACCGTACCAACAACGTGCCCTCCGAAGCACAACTCACCTATTATAAAGAGCTTTAAAATTCTTCTCGCATTCAGGACAAGGGTAGTCTGTGCATCATGAACCGTACCAACAACGTGCCCTCCGAAGCACAACTCACCTATTATAAAGAGCTTTAAAATTCTTCCCGCATTCAGGACAAGGGTAGTCTGCTGGTGCATCATGAACCGTACCAACAACGTGCCCTCCGAAGCACAACTCACCTATTATAAAGAGCTTTAAAGTTCTTCCCGCACTCAGGACAAGGGTAGTCTGTGCATCATGAACCGTACCAACAACGTGCCCTCCGAAGCACAACTCACCTATTATAAAGAGCTTTAAAATTCTTCTCGCATTCAGGACAAGGGTAGTCTGTGCATCATGAACCGTACCAACAACGTGCCCTCCGAAGCACAACTCACCTATTATAAAGAGCTTTAAAATTCTTCTCGCATTCAGGACAAGGGTAGTCTGCTGGTGCATCATGAACCGTACCAACAACGTGCCCTCCGAAGCACAACTCACCTATTATAAAGAGCTTTAAAGTTCTTCCCGCATTCAGGACAAGGGTAGTCTGTATCTTCATGGCGCTGCTGGTGCATCATGAACCGTACCAACAACGTGCCCTCCGAAGCACAACTCACCTATTATAAAGAGCTTTAAAGTTCTTCCCGCATTCAGGACAAGGGTAGTCTGTATCTTCATGGCGCTGCTGGTGCATCATGAACCGTACCAACAACGTGCCCTCCGAAGCACAACTCACCTATTATAAAGAGCTTTAAAGTTCTTCCCGCATTCAGGACAAGGGTAGTCTGTGCATCATGAACCGTACCAACAACGTGCCCTCCGAAGCACAACTCACCTATTATAAAGAGCTTTAAAGTTCTTCCCGCATTCAGGACAAGGGTAGTCTGTGCATCATGAACCGTACCAACAACGTGCCCTCCGAAGCACAACTCACCTATTATAAAGAGCTTTAAAGTTCTTCCCGCATTCAGGACAAGGGTAGTCTGCTGGTGCATCATGAACCGTACCAACAACGTGCCCTCCGAAGCACAACTCACCTATTATAAAGAGCTTTAAAGTTCTTCCCGCACTCAGGACAAGGGTAGTCTGTATCTTCATGGCGCTGCTGGTGCATCATGAACCGTACCAACAACGTGCCCTCCGAAGCACAACTCACCTGTTATAAAGAGCTTTAAAGTTCTTCCCGCATTCAGGACAAGGGTAGTCTGCTGGTGCATCATTAACCGTACCAACAACGTGCCCTCCGAAGCACAACTCACCTATTATAAAGAGCTTTAAAGTTCTTCCCGCATTCAGGACAAGGGTAGTCTGCTGGTGCATCATGAACCGTACCAACAACGTGCCCTCCGAAGCACAACTCACCTGTTATAAAGAGCTTTAAAGTTCTTCCCGCATTCAGGACAAGGGTAGTCTGCTGGTGCATCATGAACCGTACCAACAACGTGCCCTCCGAAGCACAACTCACCTGTTATAAAGAGCTTTAAAGTTCTTCCCGCATTCAGGACAAGGGTAGTCTGCTGGTGCATCATTAACCGTACCAACAACGTGCCCTCCGAAGCACAACTCACCTATTATAAAGAGCTTTAAAGTTCTTCCCGCATTCAGGACAAGGGTAGTCTGCTGGTGCATCATGAACCGTACCAACAACGTGCCCTCCGAAGCACAACTCACCTATTATAAAGAGCTTTAAAGTTCTTCCCGCATTCAGGACAAGGGTAGTCTGCTGGTGCATCATGAACCGTACCAACAACGTGCCCTCCGAAGCACAACTCACCTATTATAAAGAGCTTTAAAGTTCTTCCCGCATTCAGGACAAGGGTAGTCTGCTGGTGCATCATGAACCGTACCAACAACGTGCCCTCCGAAGCACAACTCACCTATTATAAAGAGCTTTAAAGTTCTTCCCGCATTCAGGACAAGGGTAGTCTGTGCATCATGAACCGTACCAACAACGTGCCCTCCGAAGCACAACTCACCTATTATAAAGAGCTTTAAAGTTCTTCCCGCATTCAGGACAAGGGTAGTCTGCTGGTGCATCATGAACCGTACCAACAACGTGCCCTCCGAAGCACAACTCACCTATTATAAAGAGCTTTAAAGTTCTTCCCGCATTCAGGACAAGGGTAGTCTGCTGGTGCATCATGAACCGTACCAACAACGTGCCCTCCGAAGCACAACTCACCTATTATAAAGAGCTTTAAAGTTCTTCCCGCATTCAGGACAAGGGTAGTCTGTATCTTCATGGCGCTGCTGGTGCATCATGAACCGTACCAACAACGTGCCCTCCGAAGCACAACTCACCTATTGTACAGAGCTTTAAAGTTCTTCCCGCACTCAGGACAAGGGTAGTCTGTATCCTCATGGCGTTGCTGGTGCATCATGAACCGGCCGATATCCACGAAACCCAGACCGCACGTCTCGCACACGTAGTTGCTGATTGACAGGTGGAAACACAACGTTAACATACGAGTCACTGATATAAAGTAACGTCTCTACATTTTACTCCAGTACCCGATATTATCAAACTACTGGCTATAAAGTGACGTCAGTACATTTAGTGTACAGTCGGTTGTAGCACATAAGGTACCAGGGGGACTCTAAAAGACTGAATTATTTTTGTGCCCAGCAATACTTTTTGCTTGGCATTAATATGTATTAGTAGAAAATGACTTCTTTCATGAGAATAAAAAAAATATGTATTTACTGGGGATCAAAATAATTCAGCTCTTTTGGAGTACCTTATATTTTTGAATTCACGAAATGTATCGATATTTATAAGAAAAGGTGTTTATTGTGATATAATACTGTTAATTTTGGATAAGGGGCTGGTTTTCCTTTACAAAATAAAAAAAAGAACTACCTCCAATACAAAATTGCCGATTACCTGAATTTCTTTGGAAACTCAATAATTATTTTTCGCTGCCGGACATAGCAAAAGCTGTTAAATTGTATGGTCTTATCATGCCTGCAAAGTTGAGTCACACCGTTCTTTTACACCCGGTATAGAACGTCACGTCAAAACAGAAATATTGTTATCTTTTTCTATTTGGCAATCTTTACCATTCAAAATGTAAAATAAAATTTTGTAAAGAATAAACGTTGAACAGTTTTTAGAAAACTTGCAAAATTTTGCAAGCGACAAACAATAAAACAATTTTAAACCTGCGACTTTCGTCATTACTAGTGGCGACGCCTCTTCCATCTGGGATACGGCAGCTCGTTCCTTGCCCGCCAATTTTGCAAGTGTATTTTAATGCCAGTAACGCGTGGAACGGCTACTTTTTTTTTTTTGCAAGATTTCTAAAATTGTATATCTAACACGTGCTTTAAAAAATTTGATACTCAACGTTGAATAGGGTTCATGACACTTTTGCTCAATAGTTAACTATTATATATTTTGACAATACAACTCCAAACACAATTCAATTTTATTAGTGACTGATTTCACCTACCTGAAATGTTCGTTCATATGTTTATTGAGCGCGTGAAAATATGGAAACTCCTTGTCACACAGTGCGCACTTCCATTCGTCCACTTTGAGCCGGAACGGCAGAATCGAGTCCTGGTAGTCGAAATAGTACGGCTTTTTGTGCACGACAGAAACGTGCTTCTTGAACTCGTCTAAAGTGGCGATCTTTGCTGGGCATAATCGGCAGTCGACCTTTGAAATAAATAAATGAAAAGAAGTAAACAAAAAATTAACGATAGTAATGGAAACTATATTTTACGAATGCTTTAAAGAATGCGTTATTTTAGCTTTGTTTTTTTTTATTAATGATGGGATTGCTCTTGACTCTAATTTAGGTCATAGGACAGAGACAGAGTCTAAGATGGAGCGAGCTCACCCAGGAGAAGCCTGTTAAGGCACTGGCATTCCCACACACTGACGGATCGCAGCAAGCTACTTCAAGCTGCGGCCAGGATTCAAACCCGGAACCATCCCACTGCTATACTAAACCAACTGAGCAACGAAGCCTCGCCAACTATCGACGTATTGATGTTTGTCATAATTAGTCGTAAAATGTTGCTAACGTCGCCTTGATAAGAGCATTTAAAAATGACGAAAATTTGTTGGTAGACTTTGAGGCTTCGGTAGCTCACTCCACGGTCCCTAGTTCAAATCCCGGCCGCAGCTAAAAAAACGATTTTCATTTTCAAATACCTTTGAAATGTCGACCTTTATAACGGTTTTTCGTTCGCTGACTTTAAATCTCTTCGGTTGATGTTGTTCCTCAGTGTGTGACCGTATCTGCTGTGGGTCAGTGAAGGAATCCCCGCAATAGTAACAAAGTAAGTTGTTGTGTCGACATTTGAACGGACACACGTATGAGAACTCCACTATAGTTAAGATGTTCGTTAGAATCATGTATGAAGTGTCTCTTTCGCGGATTATTTGTTGCATTTTCGACATTGGCACTGGAATAGAAAACAATAGTGTCAATTACATGTTACCGACTAATATGTGTAACTAAAAATAGCACTGCCACTTTCATGTAAATAGGTTAGACAAGGTTAGAAGATAATCGCCTCTTAAATTGTCAATTTAATTCAATTATTTTTTATAAATAGCCTCTGTCAGCATAGGACAATTCTATCAATGTCTAAGTTGGGGATACACGTTACAACTTTAAAAAGAGAAAAGGATCGAAACTGACAATTGATCGGTTGTAGACAATACGCAAAAACTAAACATCTAAATGATTTGCTAAGATATATACAGAACATTAATATCATTAACGGATATTAAACATATTAATGTACTTAAATAAAATAAACATGTCTTTGATTTTACGCATTTAACGCGGTATCTGTCAAAATTAAGCAGCAATAAAAAACGGCATACAAGGAAATCCGAGAAATGGCGCGGAAATCATAGACTATTTCAGACATGCATGACATGACTAAAATTGTTTATGGCATCTACTATCCTTTTCTAAACTTATTTAACCGAAAGTGACAGTACAATTTTTAAGCGGCAGTTTTGAAATTCAGTCTACCCGCGACTGAAACGTCGATATCCAGGTAAAACTTTTATATTTACCTTAAAACCGATATTGATGAAATTTGGATGGAACACAGGTAGAGTATAACCTGGAATAACACATGGGCCACTTTTACCACGACAACAACTATTACCACGGGAAAATGAGTGGCAGCGAAATCGATATCTAGTATTAAATAATTCTTATTGAACTCACCTGTTTTCTTAACAACACCGCTTGTGCGTGTACTAATTTGTACGCGCGGTCGTTTCGCCGGTCGCTGCGGCCGCGGCGCGTTGTTCACTGGCAGTGGCATTTCTGACGGTACGTCTACGGGATCACCTGATACATTCAAGTTAATATTGAATAGAATATCTTAAAACACTTCTCTGCATACCTAACACTAAAATTAATATTGTATACCTAACACGAAAATCGAGTGTTTTCATCGCATGTAAAGAATGAATTACTCGCCGGGTATTAGTTGCAAAACTAACCCGGTAGATGGAGCCGTGCCACGCGATATTGACATTAGGATACACTTACAAAATTCGCGTCGAGGCGTCGCCACTAGTAATGCGGAAGTCGCAGGTTCAAATCCTGCCCGCGCTTGAAAATTTTGCAAGTAAAATAATATATATGGAATAGTTAAATTAAAAAGCCGTGTGATGCCGGCTTAGAAAATCATCACCCCATTCATTTCACGCGGTTGTCGCAATAAACGACTAAGGTACTCGAGGCTTTTAATACAATTTTAGGCGACATGTTGGCAAACTGTCACTTTAATATTTGTCAGAGTCAAGGTCCTTTAGACCTTTTGGGTACAGAACTAGAAAAGAACGAACATGCACGCCTCGGCTTTGCGTTGAATTTCAAACTGTTTATAACACAAACCTCGCAGGTTTTTTTAATACCAAAACAAGTTTGGCTAACACCAAAATTGCAAAAAATTTACAGCTGTTAAGAAAAGAAAATAAGAAATCGAAAATTACAACTGCGGCCGGTGTAACATCAAACACAAGATTACTCACTGGTATCCAAACTGTCCAAGGGTTCATCGGGTTCATCGGTTCGTTCGTCCGCGCTATCATCATGCGGTGACTGCGACGCGGGCGATGGTGGTTCATTCTTCACTATCTCTATCTCAACCTTAGCGCGACTTTAAGATATTATGTGCGATACACAGGAATACTTACTGGTGTCCAAACTGTTCAAGGGTTCATCGGGTTCATCGGGTCATTCGTCAGCGCTATCATCACGCGGTGACTGCGACACTGGCGATGGTGGTTCATTCTTCACTATCTCTATCTCAACCTTAGCGCGACTTTAAGATATTATGTGCGATACACAGGAATACTTACTGGTGTCCAAACTGTTCAAGGGTTCATCGGGTTCATCGGGTCGTTCGTCCGCGCTATCATCATGCGGTGACTGCGACACTGGCGACGGTGGTTCATTCTTCACTATCTCTATCTCAACCTTAGCGCGACTTTAAGATATTATGTGCGATACACAGGAATACTTACTGGTGTCCAAACTGTCCATGGGTTCATCGGGTTCATCGGGTCGTTCGTCCGCGCTATCATCATGCGGTGACTGCGACACTGGCGACGGTGGTTCATTCTTCACTATCTCTATCTCAACCTTAGCGCCACTTTGGGATATTATGTGCGAGGGTTTCGCCTCGTTTTCTACAAAATTTAAAATTGCCTTAAAAAGAAAAAATGAATAAGACTTCTTAATTCACTAAGCCGCACCAATGAGACTAATTTAGCTGCTCACAAATTATGTATGTAAATGTCAATTATCCTATCAGATCCCACTGCTGGGCAAAAACCTTTCCCGCGGTCTTTCACGTGTTGCGGTCTTGTGCAACCTCGGTCCAATCCTTTAAATGGGCATCGAAATCATCACGCCATCTTTTCCGGGGTCTACCTCTGCGACGAGACCCGCCTTGAGGTACCCAATCTTCCGTGAGGATTCTAGCCCATTGATCAGATGCATCCTGCAGACATGCCCGGCCCAGTCCCATTTCAAGTCCTGTCTCAAGAGTATTATTTATTGCGAATGCTGTCTATTCTCTTGACGCTGAAGATACTTATTGCTCTTTGGTATATAAAAATATACACATAACTATTATTTTTGTGATATATGGGAAAAGGGATGCAATGTTAGTAAAGTAACAATCCTACTAATATTATACCTTTTAAATGCAAAAATAGGTATGGCTGTTTGTTATTTTGTTTGATACTACTTGATGCATAAAATTTGGCACACATATAGAAGGTAACATGTGGCTGTGGAACTCTCTTCCGCACACAGTGCGCAACAGTCCAACTATCTCTGTGTTCAAAAGACAAGTTAAAGAACATTACCTATCTCTTTCTTAGTGATCCATATATATATATTTATCGAATATTTATACTCATATATATTTATATTATGTTTTCATTTTGTTTCAGTATATATGTAGGTATGTAGTTTATGTAGGTTTATGTAGTTGTATGATATTGAGGGGTATTTTATGTAGTTGATATTAAAGAAAATTAAAATTATTGTCTAAATTTTTAAACGATAGTGCACGCCTTATCTGCCTCACTTTATGAGATCTCACTGCCCAAGGTCTGCTGGAAGAGATTTCTTTTTAGAAATAAGTAGACCTGTTGTGAATTGTTTCATATATGAATGTGTCCTATGTTTTTATTGTGTGCAATAAATGGTTTAATAACATGGATTAACACATAGGATAGTTTTTATCACCACTTAAGCGGGTAACAGCTAGTATAAATTAATACTGTTAATTAAGCTATAGAATATCATACCCTCTTCCTTGGCGTCATGCAGTCTCACTTGAATAAACGCTTCCTCACATTGCAGAACCTGTAAAACAACAAAATATGATAGCACCATTACTTTTGCCTGCAACGCAAAGGTTTTGGTGGGACACTCACAAAGTTGATATATATCACTTTGTGGATTTGCTCCCGGTCTGGTTAGGACATTGCAGGGTGAACCAACTAATTGTCTGAAAAGAAATGGTTCTGTGCTTTGGAGGGCACATCAAGCTGTCTGTCCCGGTTGCTGTCTATGATTACTTAGACGGCGGTCGTAACACAACCATGTCAGAGGCCTACTACTGGTAGTAGGCGGTTGAAAAACTCTGACATCAGGGTTCATCGGGTCGTTGGGTGACTGGGTGTCTCACACGAAAAGAGAGAGAAAGAGAGTTATATTTTAAATTTCATAAACTATTTTATTTATTTATAGTCTAGTTAAATACCAAATTTGAAAACACTGTTAACACATGTGAGGTATACAGTTTTAGAAAACTTGCAATTTTTTCTACTGCGGTCAGGACTTGAACCTGCGACTTTCGCCATCACTATTAATGACATCTCTTCCATCTAGGCTACCACAGCTCATTCCTAGCTACAGCAGCTAATTGTGCATGACGTGGTTAATTAACTTAAAAAAGCCAATAATGATATTTTAATTTTATACTGGTCTCTCTCTCTATCTTTGTGTGGAATGAAAAATGAAAATGAAATTGCTTTATTCAATGTAGGATAGTATTATCACTTATTGATGTGATGATACCGAGTCATCCAATTTATACTTTAGTAAAATTTGATGATATAAAACTAACAGCAATTGTCGGTTTTGTAATTATTTACGAACCTGTTTTCTAAAGGCGAGAGCATCACGGAGTCTGTGCACACAAACTGCACAAATGAGGCGCTCCGTCGGTTTACCATCCAAATATGACAACTGGAAAGTAAAAGACAAATGCTATAATATTATTATAGTTTTTGTTCTAAGACTATAAGTATTTGTGTGGTGCCGGTTAAGAATAGTATTTCCCCATTTCTGCTTGTCAACAACATCTAGTAACCTAGATCTAGGTTGATGTTTTAAATTCTGAGGTCAATTGTTGGTTTGTTTGTCGGATATGAACAAAACTTGGATAATGTTTACGTTTAACCATATGGTGCTAGCTTACAAAAGCATCACCCCCTTCCAGAAAGTGGCGTAAAAGGCGCCTAAGGGATGCATCCCAGGAAAGGCAGTAGCATTTCCTGTGTATTATAAAACCTTGCATTGCATTCATCAACCCAAGCAAAGTGCGAATGGCAAATGCCCAACTAAGGAGGAGGCCCATGTCCAGCAGTGGCCTGTTGTAGCTTGGGTGTATGTGTTGGATCACAGGATAAGAAAGAGAAGTCTATTCCCTCTCACCAGCAATCCATAACAGTCCATCATCATGTCAGAATACACTTCTTTGACTTCCTGAAACTCATATTCGGTATTGAGCAGTCTACACTTGCGCAGCACGCCGCAACACCGGCACAGGCCCGGGTCGAACACCGGGCCCTTAGATTTCGTTGTCGGTGTGCTCATTTTTCTTATTTTAATAACATCATTTGATGATTTATTGAATAAAGTTCCACAACACAATAATATAATTTTATTTCTGATACAGCCACAGATTACTGTATATACAGCTGCTGACTGACAGTTTTTTTTTTTCAAATGCGACAGATTAGAAATCTTGCATATACCGCCACCTAGTACCGAGTAGCGTTACTACTAAGAAAATAGTTTAAGAAACAGCAAAACACCGGTATAGGCCCGGATTGAACACCGGTGGGGGCAGCGGGCCGATAGATGTACTCATTTCTATCGATATTATCAGTCTGCCTCCCAACAAAATTCGTATTTATGTGTTTGTTTAGTGGTGACAACAATATAAATACTTTCATAAATGAAAATAAGAAATTGAAAAAATGTCAGCGCCCGCCGGGACTTGAACCCGGGACCGTGGAGTACCGTTCATTTATGAAAGTAATATAGCACTGTGAGTGCAAAATAAAACCATAGTACAATATAAATACTATTTGACAGCAGTTCAAAACTACCCATACACAACCGTATCATCGCTACAGCTATCGCCATCTATTATTAAGTAGCGAATATAGTTGCTGCAAATTGCAGAGTGTAGAGCAGAGAAAAGATAAAAAACATGGACCAGTGTTGCCAACTACTTCATTTAAAGCTCAATGTAGTTCTTTTTTTAAATGACTGTCTCTACTAGTATTTCTCCTTTTCTAGCTCCAATTTTGAATCAAGATTTATGAACTTTCTCACAATGAAAAAGTCCATATCTTTATAAGAAAATATGTGCACAATCTCATTTTGGCTGCTGAATCGTTTTTTGAAGTCAAATATTATGGACTACGGGTCCAAAAAAGGAGCGCCAGTAAGATTCCGCAGAAGAAAACAGTTATTATTAGTTACGCCACTAGTAATTTAGAAACCCCCACACAATTAACGCTAACTGTAGGGTACTGGTTATAAGCGGAACTTCTTCATTTGTAAAAAAGTCCTTATCGGTAAATATTTTATTTAATACATTATATCATATCTTCCATTGGACTAACATAGTTTTTAGGTCATGTTTTGCTTTATGTTTACTAATAAGCTATGGACTGTAATTGTCTGAAAATAAACAATATTTATTTTTATTTTTTATTATTTATTATCTTTTTTCAAAATATAGTGCTGGCAACACCGATAGCGTACACTTGCTTTGCTTCGTAATGGCGGCGTGCGAAGCGTCGGTTCGTCGCAATTATTTCCTAAAAACCAAGTCTATCTGCTTGTAAACTGTAGTTTTTATGCATAATTTTAGTTAGTGAACAAATAAATGTTAAATCCATATGCGTATCTGTGAAAATGGCAGCAAAAACCTCTGATTGGCGACCGGGCCCAACGGTGTGCCGCTGTTGTTTCGCTGATGGCTGTTACAAAGACATTTCCACGGAATATTTCTGGATGGGCAAAAGAGAAGTTTATTCAGAAATGTTATCGGACACTTTCGATGTTTCGGTAAGTCCAGAATTCTACATCAGCGTCCATTTTCTATGGCTTGCGTTAATTATGAGACCAAGTTGAGAAGTTGTAACATGGCGTCTCTTGTTGGCGCATCTTAGTGCTGTTGTACTTGGTCGGATTTCCTAATCAATACTTGATGCGGCCGTCGGCTTGGCTTGGTCTATTAGTCCAGCTGCTTACGTAGTTTTCGCAGTGATGGCTTTGGTTCCTCCCTGGTCAAATTTTATTTTCATACTAGAATTTGGGATGAACATGCAATAAATTTCATACTGAATATGAACTTCGTCCGATTGTCGTGGGAGCCTCATAATCATAGTGTAAGATTGATCTTAGTTTGGAAGAAAATGCAGACTGAACCATCTGATTGATTATCCATAAGAAAGATTGTTCCTTTCTATGATTTAAAAGGCACTGGGATTTTGGTTGTTACTGAACCATATCTAAGGTCTAATATGTACCTACAGCCGGTTGTTGTACATAAGGTACCAGGGGTACTCCAAAAGAACTGATTTATTTTTGGAAGGACTTTTGAATACCTACCATAAAATAATTAAAAAAAAATGATGGTGGGGGGGAGGGGGGAGGTAGGGGGACCCCCCACGGGAGGTCCCACCCTGCGACGACCCCCCGTTTGGGGGGTACGACCCCCCCCACAAATGACATGTAAGTCACTATTTGAAGTGGTTTTATGACAGAATGTATAGGGGGGGAGGGGTGTGACCTCCCACTCAGGGGGTCCCCACCCCCCATTTGGGGGATGATTGCTCTACTTTTGCCTTGCCCTGTGTCGGTTCTGGCACTTCGCCGGCCCCTGCCGGGGCACGCTCGCTCCGCTCGCTCGGCTTGTGCGTTGTGGTCACCGTTCTAACCTAACCTAACCTAACCTGGCGTTGAACGCCAGGTTAGGTTAGGTTGTGCCTAACGGACCTATTACTGAGGCAATGTTGTTTCGGCTTCTGCTCTAGCGCTACAGGTAGTGCAGCCCCTCCACCCTTGCGTGACTTAGCACATAATATTGGCATAATACCCTTAGAGAGTTGCTAAATTGTTCAAAACTTACAAAAATGGTAATACCTAAGTGACGTGTAGTGTCAAAATGGCAAAAACTAACCTCAAATTAAGTGAAAATAAAATTTCAAAAATTTATAACTCGAGTTCTAGACGTCGTCGCAAGTTAAAACTTTACAGATATGTTAGTAACATGGTAAGGAATCAGTAAAAAAAAATTGGGGGCTCTAGCTCGTGGTTGGTATTCAAAAGACGAGCCTTATTTTTATCCCCAGAACATAATAAAAATGTAAACTTATTCTAATAAAAGAGGTTGTTTTATAGTAATACATATTAATTTCAAGAAAATAATATTGCTGGGGACAAAAATAATTCAGTTCTTTTGGAGTACCTTGTGTGCTACAACTGACTGTACATATTAGGGTGTAAAGCCCGGTTTACATTGTCTTAGTGTTTAGTAGAGTGCTTTAGGATAGTACTTTAGTTGAAACGTGTAAACGCTACTTGCTTTAGTACATTTTAGTACAGTTCTACTTGAATTGAACTTGCCTTTCAACTTGTACTAAAGCACTCGACTAAACACTAAGACAATGTAAACCGGGCTTAAGGGACAGACCTCTGAATACTGGTAATACCTATATATTTATAAGTATTATTTATTAGCAGGCAGGCAGTTCAACAACTGTTGATTGCCTGTATCCAGTTATCCATTGTTGGTTTTGGATTTATCAAGTTTGTTTTTCAATTGGATCACAGATTTAGCATTTGAAATATGTTCAGGCCATTTGTTCTAGGCCTCCACCACTCCTGTTGCTCAAAAAGTGCTTTCTTTGGTTGTTATTTGCTGCAGTCTTGGAAAGTTTAAAATTGTTGTAAAAATTTGTTTCAGGAAATTTCAGTTAACTACTCCGCTCGTAACAGCAAACATGTGTGCTTGAAGTACAATACATATCTATTGTTGCAAAATTTGACCTGAGCAAAGTGGTTAAGAGAAAAATTATTTCATATAGTAAAAGCAATCTGATCTTATTTATTTATTTTACAGTTTATTGCAAACAGAAACATACAAAAAGGACACTCTGTTGTTCATTTGCATCTGCATGCACCTTATCAGTATTCAGAGTGCTTACACACCATATTTTAAAAGTGACCAAGGTTTCTCACTTAAACTATGTGTCCCATCAATTCTGAGTCATTTGTCTACTCTTAGTTCCCACACAAAAAATTTGGCTTGTAACCTCAGACTGTAACAATCTGATGTAGAAAATTAGGACCCCTGCTTAACTCTTTAAAATATGGTAATGCCACCTAAGGAAAAGTTGATATTATAATAATGTCATAGCAAGAAACATGTAGGTATGTCATTTTAATGAGAAGCTTAAAATTTTATTTTGTTACCAGATCGCCTATGCCCAAACCAGTGGTCCTAACAGCAACAGTCGTCTGATCTGTGAGCCGTGTATATCCAGGCTGCGGGATGCATCAGACTTCAAGCGGCAGGTGCAGGAGTGTGAGAAAGTGTTTCTGCAGCATTTGGCCGAGCCTGGTAGCTCCATGGAATATGAAAGTAAGTTTTATTGTGGTTGTAGCAATAGTTGTGGTCCAAACAGCGAATCTTGCATAAGGAAGCATCAGATTTCAATCGACAGGTGCAGGAGGTTGGTGGTCATTACGTATTTGGCTGTGGCTGACAGTTCTGTGAAAAATGAAACATACTGGTTTGATAAAATTTGTCTTGTAGATTTGTATAATCTCTCCCATAGACCCGATTACACCATAATAATATGTCTTGTACATTTCATTTCACGTTTTCTATGTTTAATCGTATTTCCTTTGGGAATAAGCGTTTTTCCCGCGGTGAAAAGTATTCTAGGTGTTGACCAGGCTTAATAGCTATACACAAGAAAATGTTTCATTCAAATACGTCCAGTAGTTTCGGAAATTAACCCGGATAAACAGAAAAAAAAATGTGTTCTAATCCTATTTTTACGTCATCCACGATAAGATTTTCGTAAATTTGTATAGATTAGACATTTTAGATGATTTTGTAGTCAGGCCACATTTTCATGATTGGAGCATTTCAAGAGGTGAACTGGCCCCTAAAACTGAACAACTCTTACTCAAAGAAGATGCAGTGTGTTTTTCCTTTGATACATTTGAAGTAATAAACAAGTTAATTTCTCGGCCCAGCTTACTAAGTAAATTTTATAAGTTTCATATGTTGGTTCACTGTTTGAAATATTTTCGGTTTAATTAGTTTATTAATCGGTAAAACATTGTTATAAGATAAAGATAAAGATGTATATTTGCGATAGACATGGTAAATATAAAGATGTACAGAAAATAGTAAGAGTTTCACATATCTAGCTTAAAGTTAGTTAAGCATGCAAATCTTAATTTTTATAACTATATTAATAAACCTAAAGAAACCTTTTCTTACATTTTTAAGAAGATAATATACAATACACACATGTCTTGAGTACCAAATTTTAAAGCACTTCCCGTGTCAGGTATACAATTTTAGAAATTATTAGTTGCGAAACTAACCCGGTAGATGGAGCCATGCCAAGTGTTACTGGCATTAAAATACACTTGCAAAATTGGCGGGCAAGAAATGAGCTGCGGTAGCCCAGATGGATGAGGCGTCGCCACTAGTAATGCGAAAGTCGCAGGTTCAAATCCTGTCCGCGCTTGAAAATTTTGCAAGTTTTCTAAAACACACAGGTCTTATTTTTGTTACCTCAGACTTTGTGACATGGCCGCCATTTTACTTATAATTAAATTGCAGTTCTACCTGAAACATCACAGAAGGAAGAGGTGAAACTGGAACGGGTGAAGATCGAAGCCAAGTTGGATGACGATGATGACGACTTTGATGACCAGCTGGGGTTCGATGATGATGATGATGATGACAGTGAGTTCAATATTGATCTAGACCAGGGGTTCATAAACTTGCCTGTATGGACCCGCGCTTGTACAATTTGAAACGCTCTTGACCACATTTCTTTCCCGTGGGAGTCTTAAGAGGCGACTAAGGGAGTCGAGGGTGTGTATTCCAACTTTAGGCGATGGGCTGACAACCTGCCATTATGGTGATGAAGATACACTTGCGAAATTTGCGGGCAATAGACGAGCCGCGGTAGCTCAGATGGAAGACGCATCGCTACTAGTGATGGCGAAATTTGTAGGTTCAAATCCTGCGCGTGGTAGAAAATGTTGCAAGTTTTCTAAAAAAATTTAATCTGTAATACTATGGTTTTAATATACATATATACATACATATATCACGCCTTTGTCCCTTGCGGGGTAGGCAGAGCGTACACGGCCGCAAAAAACGGACAATTACGCCACGTCTGACAAACATTTGAGGGTCATTCGAAAAATTGTGTATCACCATAATGACAGGTTGTCAGCCCATCGCCTAAAATTGCAATACACACCCTCGAGTCCCTTCGTCGCCTTTTACGACACCCACAGGAAAGAAATGGGGTGATGCTATTCTAAGCCGGCATCACACGGCAAATGGTGGCAAATGGTTTTAATATTTCCCTGTTTATTATAGTGGATGATGAACCTCTGACGAAATTCGCGAGCAAAATACCTAAAGCGGAATCGGACGATCTTATCAACATACTGCAACTTGGCGACGACACTAAGAAACCGGAAAAACGCAAATCTAGTACTAAAGTAAGTACACTTTTCACAATCAGTATTTTTTTTTGTGAAGGGAAGTTCATTTTTACTCATTTTAAGTATTAGACCGGGTCTATCGCGATAGTATTTAGGTAAATAAATATTAGTAATTTACCTGTCAACCCGCGACCACAATACATGAAACTGTATTGAAACGTCGGGACACAGGTAAATTACTAATATTTACCTAAATACTATCGCGATAGACCCGGTCTAATACTTAAAATGAGTGAAAGTGATCGCGAGTGCTTGAAAAGTTAAGTTCATTTTCGCAATGAGGTAGCAAACTGGGGAATTAATGGCGCCACTCTTGACTGCCTTTTATCTGTGATTGATCGAAATTGTGTCAATTTCAAACTTCAAATACCTACTACTTAGGGCCGCCGCGCACAGTAAGAGCAGTTTTTGCGATCGAGCACTAAGAAACTATAGTAATTGAAATAAAGGTGGCATTGACTAGAATGACATACGGCATTCACGGTCGCCCGGCGGCGTTTGTCATTCTAGGCAATTTCACCTTTATTTCACTCGCGTTCGGTACATTTTCCGATTTCTATAAAAAGTGCTCTTAGTTCCGCTTGCAAAAACGTACGTTTAGTCTGCGGCAACCCTTGTTGATGCGTTTAGGCGCCATCTGCAATAATCTTTGAGTGATCCTCCCCATTGTAACATGCAAATCAAAATCGATAAAAGATAAAAAGATAAAATTAATTTATTTGCCATCTTAAAAACCAAGTTCACAACTGGTATGCAAATCAGTGTAGGTACAAGTAAAATAATAATACCTAAATGTCTAAAAATATACCATTTCATAACCAATGTGTACGATCTTCATCCATTTCTACAATAAGTCCAGGTTAACTAGTGAACATATGAAATCATGTAATAGTGACCAGTCAACTGGACCTCTCGCGCGTAATCTGGGTCTATTGGACTACGGGTTAAATCACCGCTGGTCCTGGTCAGTGCATACATGATGTAAAAATATTAGCTGCAAATATTTTAAGTGGTGAGCCAGTCCATGAAACTGAACATATGACCCTCCCAAAAATGTTACCCGTTCAGATGAAAATATTTTCAATGAAAGCTAAATTTTTAAAATCATATTTCGACCTATATTATGGGGTGGTTCACCCCTTGAAATATTTGCAGCTAATATTAATTTTACACTCTGTATATTTTGTGTAGTCAACCAGCCATAACTTGGGTTGTTGTGTAATTTCCAGGACTATTTATTTTTGTTTCACATCGTAAAGTACTGTTCCATAGAAAGAAAGATGGTTGCTTGTTAGCATAAGTTTACTATCATTAGGCAAATTTTTGAGCCGTGAAAAATTTATTAAATAACGTAAAACGTTGTCGAGTACAAACCAGGGTGAGTTGGGATGGCTGGGTGAATAGGGACATATCTGGTTATGTACTTTATTACCAACTAGTGGCCCGCCCAGCGGTTTCACCTGCTTACCCATTTCCCACGGGAAACAGACCTTTTCCCGACATAAATCATACGTTAAAACCTTCCTCATGAATCACAATATCTTTAAAAAAAAAACATCTAGATCCATTAGGTGGTTATGTATGTATGTATGTATAATCCCTTTATTGTGCATTCTTAAAACTAATACAGAAAACATATATTAAATCAAAAACAAGAAATGACACAAAGGCGGACTTATCCCATTAAGGGATCTCTTCCAGTCAACCCTTGAGAAACTCTGAGGATACGATGTGAGCAGGTAAACTAGAATGAAAAGGTGAACGAAAAGCTATTTATATACATACTTGGGACCAAACTGAATACAATATTATCTACTTAATAATATACTACATAAATACGACGTAAATATAATAGACTTACTTACATACTTAATATACCCTACAAATTGTCCGAGTTATCCGACCCAAAACCCCAAACTTTCTTTATATTAGTTTTAAAACCTAACACATTTTTACTTTTCCTTACATCAGAAGGAATTTGATTCCATAAGCGCGCAGCGCGGACAGTGAATGACTCAGCGTACATCTTAGACGAGCAGACCGATATCCGGAGAGATAAATCGCCGTAGGAACGCAGGCGAGAGCCCGCCTCCACTGTGCACAACTCAAACCTTTCGCGCAAGTAGATGGGCGCGTTAGGATTGTTAAGAACATTGTACAGGAGGGACAAGATATGCAAATCTCTGCGTTGTCGGATTGGTAACCACCCCAACCGCTCCCTGAACTCGGACACGTGATCGAATTTCCGCAATCCAAAAACGAAACGGATACACTGGTTCTGCAAACGTTCCATTCGATTCAGAAGCTCTTGAGACAGGTCCAGAAACGCCACATCCCCATAATCCAACAAAGGTAGAAGAAGGGCCTGAGCCAGCATAATTTTTGTGTATATGGGAAGGAAGTTTTGCAGCCTCTTGAGCGAATGAAGAGAAGCGTATAACCTTCGGCTAAATTCACTCACCTGATCAGTCCAGGCCAAAGTCTGCTCCATCAGAATACCCAGATTCTTCACCCTTGACGAGTAAGGGATAGGATTGTTATTGAGAGTAACCTCTGGCACATCTGCTAGGTGTAGCCTGGCAATACGCTGATGACTGCCAATTATAATTGCCTGAGACTTAGCAGCATTTAACAGCAGCCCATGCCTTTTTGCCCAACTGTCAATGGTGGCAAGGTCACGGTTTATCCTGTCTACTGCTTGCGTTAAACTGTCAGGAGATTCAGCTGTATAGACTTGCAAGTCATCAGCGTAAAGATGGTACGATGATGCCAGGCAAGATGTTATTTCGTCAATAAAGACTGAGAATAATAAAGGCGAGAGGACTCCACCCTGAGGCACCCCCGCCCCAATCCTACACCAATCAGAAAGCCTGTCGTTGACTTTTACCCGCTGATAACGGTCCGATAGGTAAGAGTGAAACCAAGCTGCTGTTTCAGGTGCAAGGTTGAGTTTATGGAGCACAGCAAGAAGGATATCACTGTCTACAGTATTAAACGCACTGCTGAAATCAAGCAGTACAAGGACTGTGATTTTACCCTCCTCCATATTAAATCTAATGTCATCAGTAACCTGGACAAGTGCTGAAGTTGTGCTGTGCCCCGCCCGAAAGCCTGACTGAAACTTGTTAAAAAGCAGATAATGGTTCAGGTGCTTCGTCAAACGCCGGTGTACGTAATGCTCCAGGACTTTTGACAGTAGCGGTAGAATAGAAATTGGTCGAAATTCTGAGAACGCGTTGGCATTAGACTTCTTAGGTAGTGGAATAACATGAGCATATTTCCAAGCCGTAGGAAAGGTGCCAGTAGAGATAGAGCAGTTAAGAATGTGAGTGATGGCTGGAGCTAAAGTGTCACAAAAAGGAATAATCATATCAAGGCTTAGCCCATCCTCACCCACAGCTTTCGTCTTGATGGATTTGAGAATCTTAACTACCTCGTTCTCCGTCACGTGACCAAGATCAAGCGGCAAGGGTGCCGACAACGGGGCATCCGCAAGCTCCTTAAGAGTTCTCATTTTGACATCTGCAGCCACACAGACCGGGGAAGTACCAAAAAAATTGTTTAGTGCGTCAAGGTCTAGGCTCTGAAACGTATCCTCACGGGCTTTACCAACACCAATTGTTTTTAAAAACTTCCATAGCTTATGGGAAGGACAATCTTCAATTGAAGTGTGAATATGTTGCCGTTTGCTGTTTCTACACATTTTATTGCAGATTTTGCGTAGCTCATGATACGTGTTGATGCTTTCCTCACAAGGGCTATGACGCATCCTGACACGTGCTGCATCTCGCCGGGTCATTAATGACTTGATCTCTGGAGTGAGCCACGGAGCAGGATAGTGCCTAACTCTAACTTCACGCAAAGGGGCATGTTTGTCATAAAGAGATAGGATTAACGTCTGAAAAGCAGCCACTTTACTGTCCACGTCATTACCCTCACTTATAGACTCCCAGTCGGCCTCGGCAAGGTCACTCATGAAAGCCTCCCTGTCGATCTTGCCATAATTGCGGATGAGAATGGTCTTGTGCCTACGTTTAGGGGGTCTAATTTTAAAGGAAGCGTATATAAGATCGTGTGCGGAAAAAGCAGCCGCGTTCATCTGTCCGTGGGTTGCAACCAGCTCTGTGGACGTTGTGATAATGAGATCTAGGAGGGACGGAGGACCGTTATGAGGAAAATGTGTTGCAGCCATTGGCAGAATATTTAGGTCGAGTGAATCAGTGAGGGAAATGAGCCTCTTAGAGCGATGGTCACTCTTCAGCAAACATGTGTTGAAATCTCCCATTAACACTATATGCTTATACTGTGGACGTAAGTTGGACAACGTAGCTTCCAGTGAGTTGAAATAATTAATGTGCATATTAGGACTATAGAACACTCCTAGTAACACTTTAGTGTGGTGGAGAGTTACCTCAACGAAAAGGTGCTCAGATGAATTGGCCACAGATAGAGACTGCTCAACCACACGGCAGGGTAGGTCACTTCTAAGATAGACGGCCACTCCTCCACCGCCCACCAGCCTGGAAGAACTACTGGTAGCATCCCTTTTGTAACCTCTGTCGTTTCTTATTAAGCGGTACCCAGGTAGCGTGAAAAGACTGGAAGGAAGAGAGGGTTTGAGGAGTGACTCTGAAATAAGAATTGCATGAACATTTTTGTTCTCTTCGAAACAAGACAGTAGGTCACTATAATGGCATGGTACACTTTGCGCATTAATATGCACAACATTAAAGTTCTTGCCTAGTGTACAGAAAGTTGATTTTACTTTGTCCTTCAGACTCGGCATGTCAGGCACATCATCATCACTATCCACACTGCAAAAACTGCTTGTGGAAGAAGAAAGCGAAAAATATTCGGAATCTGAGTCATATCGTAAAACATCGGACATTTAGTAGGTATAAAATAAATAGATATGATTTAATACTAAAAACTAAATAAATTAAATAAAGCTAAGCTAAGATAAAACTATGTTTATTAACAAAAACTGTTCTCAGAGTTACTCGCCGGCAGCTGTAGATAGAAATAGTAGCAATATTATTTTATGAGTTAACATATAACACAACATTAAAACAAACACGAACAGTACCACAAAAAAAAAAAGAAGAAATAAAATTAAAAATCTGGTATAACGTTTTAGAACGCATCTTAATCACAATCGTATCCGAACGACTTGTTGACATGACAGTGACATTTATACATTTAACATAACCAACAAAGTAAAAAAAAAAAACAATATTTATTGATGTATATTTTGGACATTTTTGACAATATTTTGAAGTGAAGGTGAAAAGAAAAAGTGTAGAGTTGTTCAAAACCATGTTGCCTTATCAAAAATATCGAGCAAATAATTTGAAAGTGTTCAACAAGCACTATTTAGAAATAGGCGCCTTCCCACCTCGGCCAGAACCACCACCACCGGCACGAACCGCGCGATGTGGATTTGGGGCCCTGTTCGTCGACTCTGGTACTTTTTGGGCATTAGGAAGTTTCGACTTTTCACCGGCGTCGCTTTTGAGACCACAAGACGCAGTTTTCGGCTCCATTGGCTGGCCACCGGTAGCACCTCGCTGATCAATCACAGATGCTAAATCCGACATGGTGCCTATCTTTCTACGTTTGCCATCAGGACAGGCGGCCACTATCCGGCCATCCATAGTCCAGCACCCCTTCACACCAAGGGCCTTGCGTGCCTCCAAAAAAAGTGCATGACGTGCTGGCGTGAGAAATTCGGATAGGGTTAACCCGGTACCTTTCAATTTACTTTTGGCAAGCCAAACTTCCTGCCGGGCTTTATTATGTGCAAAGCGAATCAGAACTGGGCGAGGTTTCTCTGCACTCATATTTGTACCTATGCGATGACATGCATTAAATGAATCTGCCGTGATGTGAGACAACTGCAGTTGATTGTTGCACATTGAGGTGATGTGTTGTGTGAGATGCTCATCATCCTTCTCCAGCAGACCATGGAGCAACAATATATTGGATCGTGACTTCATTTCAATGTCCTCCAGTGAGTGGTAAATAAGCTCTATTTGGGATTTTAAATTGGACACTGTGCTCATTATGAAATCTTTAAATGCATAGAATTCACTTGCCAATGTGGAATGATCCTGTGGAGCTGGTGGAATAGACTTCTCAAACTGGGTCATTTTATTTGTGAAGAGTTCTGCCAAATCATTCATATTCTTACTGAGTGCTGCAATGCTGTCCATAGTTACTGTGGGTAGTGAAGATGCTGTGTATCAATGTTGTGATAAAATCAGTTCTGGTGGTTGGATAGATAAGAAAACAGCTGACGACGTTGCACTAGCACTGGTCAATACATGGACTATATGTAAATTTGATAATTCTAAGTATAGATATTTTAATTTCGAATGTTATAAAGATTTAAGCATACATACAAACAGACATTGGGACAGACGCGGAAAGCGACTTCACTTTATACTATGTAGTGATGAATTGATAGATAAAAATATTCTCCTAAGGTATAATATTCTACTTTATTAAGCTTTTTGTACATTCATTGGTAGAAATAGTACAGTCAAACACAGGCTGGGTTGGACAGTTTGTACTTTGGACTGTTCTTATGCCGCGCTTAAGACTTCATTGGCGGATCGCGTGTCTGACTGCAAGTGAGCTTGACTGTACATAACCAATTTTGTCCCTATTGAAATTGAAAATGAAATTCTTAATTCAATGTAGCATAGTATTATCACTTATTGACGTCATGATCCGTCATTGTAAAAAATAATAATTTGTATCACACAATTCTCTTCTTTTTATAACAATTTGGTAATGTCCTAATGGAAAACCGGCTCGGGCGGGATAAAAAAATAAAAATAAGGCACTGCCACAGGGCTGGCCAGGTCAATCACATGGCATGTAAACCATCTGAAAAAAATATTTGTCTCAAATTAAAGTCAAGATTCTTAAAGCGTGTAGTTTACATGCGTATAATTAACCGGACCTCCTGAACAGGAAAACCCCCAAAAAAACCTGCCCAGAAGTGCTCCTACTCTCAATTAACAATCTTACTAGCCCCTAAGCTACCCTAGTCACCCGGCCATCCCACGGTACAATAATTTTTGGCATCAATTAATTTTCAATTTTTCCCAAGGTAAAACTGACAACTGTAAAGAAAGCTAAAAAGAAGGAATCCCCTAAACCGTCGGCGAGCAAAGCTGCCTCCAAGCCTGTGGTTGAGAAAAAGAAAAAAGGTAGGCCTCCGCACATACCGTCCTTCGGATAACTTGCCTACTGTCAACATTTATTAGAATTCAGATTTTCATAAACTGCTATAAACTTTCGCGATCACAGATATTTATGACTGGAAATACTAAAGCGGGGTTATATCAGAAAATTCAACAAAAATAAGTATTGCGGTAAGAACCATGTTTCAATATTTATGTTTGTTTAGCAAATTGAAAGTTTATTTTACGTTTTTTATCGCGGTTTAACTTTATGGGTGTCCTCAATTCTGATACACAGCTGTTTCCCTCTCTTATTGATTTTAATAAGGGCTGTTTCTATCTAAAGCTAGTGATTTTAGAATCTTAGAAAAAAAAACATAATTACTAGCAGGCCAAATATACTTTACTAGTATCCTTTGTTTGTTGAACATTTATTTTAGCACAGATATGCTTGATTAAAAAATAGAACAGTAAGTAGTGTCTGCGTGTTAAGAATACCAGTTTAATTTTATACTGTGAGAGTAATCTTCAATTTCATCTATAATTCAATATCAGTAATTTTTTCAAGGCTGATAACTTTAAATAAATCTTAGAACCAATATTTGTGAATCCGCCGAAAAAAGTATTAATTTAAAAGATATGTTCGCGGACATTTATTCTGTTGGATTCCTTTTTATTTCAAATACACACTAAATTAACCCATTACAAACCAGACATCATTTCAAATTTTAGGAAGTTGCTAGATTAGGATTGCTAGGATTTCTCTTGCCGTATTTGGAAAATGTCAGTTACCTAAGTAAAGTTTTGCTATTTTCCTTTACAAATTGATTTAAATAATTGACGAGAGTATCTTGAAGTAATCGCATACTTTTTCCGAATACATGTGAAATAATAGCATCATTGGGCTTCATATTACTCCAGAAATATGAAGAAATTAATTTGAATAAGATAGTGCTATACTTCACATAATAATTTAAAAAAATGTGTTGACGGTAGGCACGTTATCCGATGATTTTAATTGGCAGGTTCATATTGTGAACACATCTCACACACACACACGCACAAACATTTCAAAACATTATTATTAAATGTCTAGTATAGATGGCTATATTAGCAGTAAGGCCACCTAGCAGTATCTCTCTTTTGGATTTTTCTTGTGAGATTGTTTATATATAACATATCTGAGATATACATACATACAAACATATGATACGTATATCACGCCTATATCCCTTGCGGGGTAGGCAGAGCGTATACGACCGTAAAAAACGGTCATCTATGCCACATCTGACAAACATTTTCTTCCGGGTGAGCTCCAGCTCCCCACCATACAGTCAGGTGTAGATTAACAGCCCCGGGGCTAAAAATCGTAGGGTCCACAACTTAAAAAAAAATGACAAACATTTGAGGGCAATTCAGAAAATTTTGTTTAGTCATAGTGACAGGTTGTTAGCCAAAACAACGGAGATTTATGCCATGTCTGATAAACATTTGAGGGTCATTCAGAAAATTGTGTATCATCGTAGTGACAGGTTGTCAGTCCATCGCCTAAAATTGCAATACACATGTAAGCCTCGAGTACCTTAGTCGCCTATTACGACACCCGCGGGAAAGAAATGGGGTGATGCTATTCTATGCCGCCATCATTTGAATATTTATTAATAGACTGTTAAAGACTGCAACCTGCCGCAAATCCACCGAAATAATAGTAAATTTTGCAATTGCCATTAAATGGGGGGCATTAGAATGCGAGTGTCTGTTTATCACACGAGGCTTAGCCAAGTGTGATAATAGTTTGACACGATATGTGGCTAGTGATTGTCGTTAATTCATAATCAGTATTCAGGCAGCGATTTATACAAACCAAGTGGCTCTATTGTCACTTTGATAAGGGTATGTTTATAGGTCTACACACATACACAGATACCAAATAAAATAAATACCTAAAAAAAATAAAAATAATTACAAATAATTTATTTCATATCAAAATATTTTACAAGGAAAACTAAAATAATGGTTCCCACACTAGGCAGCGCCTGTATCGTGGGCAACCGGAATCATAATGGCAAAAACATAATTTTGACAGAAATTATATCACAAACAATAAGCAAAAACACGTCACAAGTACAAGTAATTAGAAAGATGTAAACATTTTGAAAATAATAAACAAATTCCTCTAAATAAGTGTTTATGATTCACAAGGCGAGCCTGCCAATCGTCTGATTGCATTTCTGCATGTTAGCGTAAGTGACATATGGATACACCTCAGGGCCGCTTCATATATTAGCATATTGTATTGTTTGTATTATTGCTATGTGACTTTACAGCGTTCTACGGAGTTTGTTGCTACGTCTTCGCAGTTACAGTGATTTGTTGACATCTCTTTTAGTATGGAACTGACAGTTGTCAGATTCGTGCCAGGCTGCCAGCTATGGCAGAGGGTAAATTTTTCTTTTTGACTTCTCTTATGAAACTGGCAACTGTCAAATAGGGCTTAATGAGATGACATTACTTTATATTCCGTGTGTACTGAAAATTTTGCAGGCGTGATCAGACAATGAATCTGAACAACTTTCACTATGGAGCATAATATGTTAGGTAACAAAAAAAGCTACTTTCCATACGAAATTAAGTTAGCACAGCTGATTGTGAATTCGTGAACTTACGTGAGATCAAATTTTTTATTTAAATTAGGGGAAAGTTGTTAAGTTTCATGGACATTCTGTGTAAAAAACTTATTGAGATTTTATTACTTCTTGTTATACTCAAAACAGCTAAATGATTTAATCAATGGACTCTGGTGGAAATTTCCCGGTTTCGATTCCCGGCCAGGACAGCCCAGTCTAGTCAAAAAGAACATACAATCTGCACAAAAAGTTAGGATATTCGCTACTTGCATGAGTAGTTAATAAAGTGCGAAACATGCTAGTTTTAAACTATTGCCCAAAAATAGTAATATTCTCATTTAATGTTATCCATAGCAGAATTGTTAAACGAAAATATTTTTAAAAGATCTTATTTTGAGGTCATTGTTTACAAGGTTGAGAATATTAAAAAGTTTCATTACACACATATATTACGCCTATTATCCCTTGCGGGGTAGGCAGAGCGTGAACGGCCGCAATTACGGACATTTACGCCACTTCAGACATATATTTGAGGGTCATTCAGAAAATTGTGTATCGCCATAGTGACAGGTTGTCATCCCATCGCCTAAAATTGCAATACATATTAGGTGTGTTAAACTGCATGCAACAGACAAATGACAATATAAATTGAATAAAAGACTTGACCATAAATTATTATAATAATTTCAATAATACATAGACAACAATTATAGTGATGTTCAGGTAGATTCATACAATGTACCTTTTTAAAAACTATCTGAATCGACTAGTATGCAAGTAGCGAATTTCTACGTGTACCACACCAAGGAATCGAAGTAGGATATTTAGGTTCTGCAGGTATGACTGCCGACGCTGTAACTAACATACCATCGAAACAGTAAGAACCGAAGCGTCGTGCGTAACTTGAACTCTTGTGTTTAGTGGCTCTAATTTACACTGGAAATACATGCATAAATCACGCCTCTTTCCCGGAGGGGTTGGCAGAGACTACTTCCTTTCATTTCCTATAATTACAGAGCGTAAACGGCCGTAAAAATGAACATTTACGTGATGTCTGACAAACTTTTGAAGGTCGGAAATTGTTTATCGCTATAATGACAGGTTGTCAGCCCATTGCGTTAAATTGCAATACATATGTTATCCTCGAGTCCCTTAGTCGCCAATTACGACAGCCACGGGAAAGAAATGAGGTGATGCTATTCTAAGCCGCAACAAGAGAAAGTAATTCCTTAATCGACTTTAGTCACTGAGATATTCGTTCTATAACCAGTGTTAAGTTGAGCCATAACGCAAAATTATTTATTAAAGGGTTCGATTCCCAAGCAACGCAATGGATGACGTCGCTTCGGGCTGATCAACAATAAGGTAATTTTTTTTTATATATATTCTGCGATATATTTATGTATTTTGTAAGCTCTGCCATTGTTTAAAAAAAACTTAAGACTTTTTCTTACCTCAAAGAAAATAAACAAAGGTGTATCCATGTGTATCTTTCTGTGGAAAGTTATTTATTGTGAACATTTATGAAAGAAATATATTGTCTAATTCACAAAGTTTGGTGTGAATGAGGCATTATTACTTAAACGTTTTATTGCTAGGTATAAAATCTTTTTCGAAAATGTACAGCGAGTTACCTATTTAAGGAATAAGTCTATACACTTACAGCTAAAACAGTCCACTGCTGGACATGGGCCTCCCCCTATTGGGGTGTATTGTCATACCACGCTTGGCAAGCGGATTTATGAGTGCAGTGCAAGATATTGCTTTCACAGGGAACGCTGCTGCCCATTCCCTGTATGAATTTATCCCTCAGTCGCTTTTTAAGACACCCACGGGCTGTATTGGGGTGATGCTATTCTAAGCAGACATCACACGGCATATCTATATACAGAATGTAAAATGAACCTAACTTGCCCCGAGGAACATAGGTTGAAATATGTAATTAATTTGGACCTCTAAATACAAATTGACCCGTTCAGCTGGAACTTGTATGGGACGTCCAATTTTTTTTACAACATTCAGTCTATGTTCTTCGGGTAAAGTTGTTAAGCTTCATGGGCTTGTTCACTCCTTGAAATATTTGCAGCAATTTTTTTGTCATCCTGTATATTGGTTATTATAAAAAGCAGTATAATTAGACCCCTTTAATAGGTAATTCGAAGTGCTACTGTGAACCTATTCACAATGGACTTCATATCTACCAAATAAACTTTCATAGTCAAATAATTTGTACAAGTATTTATTTTTATACAATTTTCTTTCATAAATGCTTCAACAATTGTTTTATAAATCATAAGATTTTATTGCGAAACTTGATCCTTTTAAGATGATATTCCAAATGTTTATCCGCAATAACATCTCATGATTTTGTATTAAATATAACTTAGACGTAAGATTTTTCAGATAATTAACTTTTTCACATACAAAAACCAAACGCATTGTCTCTTAAGGCCGTGTGCCCTATAGCACATACAACTCTTTAGTCAAAATACTTTTTTTAACCACTCTTGACCGTACGCCTTATATATTGTAGGTACGTTGCGTGATGGTTCATTAGATGCTTTTTTACGACTTCAAAGCTAGGTCAAGTTTCGCTGGATCACTTTGTCTTTGTGGATTAGTCTGGCTTACGTTGATCTATCACGTAATAGAAGCGCGATTAACAATGCGACCAACTAAATCAAACGCAGGTATAACTTCTGGGCTCAATGTAAGCTGTTTTTAAGGTAGGTAAGGAAAAAGAACTGATCTCTGATAGGATCACTTTGTAAGACCCTTTGTCTCGGGAACGAGTAGATATGTCGAGTTGAAATTAACGCCACATGAGTCTAAGACGGATTGTAGCTGTATAAAATCAAGGCCCAAACGCGTGTTTTTTACTCTCGCAAGGGTATCGAAATTCAGAAGGTACTTCCTGTGGACCTAGCACTATATAATTTGGCAATAAGCTTTCGTTTTGAAGTATCAGTTAAGAAAATCTTCAAATATTAGTTTATTTTTTAAATTATGTTCTGTAAAGGACTGCAAAAGAAAAAGAAAATTGTGGCAAGCAGTAGTTCAAGACTAGTGGGGTATCATATGAAAGGGCTCGATGTGCATGTCACGGAACCCTCGGGAAGTTAAGTAACCAGGTTAATTAGAACCAGGGATGTTAAGGATCTCCGAAACCGTAACGATACTATCGGATATCCGATATAAAAATACATACGTAACCGCTACCGAAACCGAAATAAACTGATGAGTATATACTACCGGATAATCAGAAACAATTGCAAACATCTTCTTTCTTTCTATCTATCCGTATCAGTAACCGAAACATCATATCCATATCAACTTTAATTTGAACTCGAACAACGTTTACCTGTTAAACTTTTAGTGCGGAGGTCTTAAACACCATGTGTATGAACACTATACCACCAAACCTACGTGATTTTCAACAACTTGGTTTTATATTTGACTTTTGTTAAGAATTGTGAACATGCCGATCTAGTCGAAAGGCTACGCGTACGTTACTCACATGTTCGGGATACGGTTCGTCCTTAACCAAAACCTAGTAACAAAAATACGTAAATATAGGTACAGCTCACGTAAACCATGGTGGATAGATTATCGCTAAGATCATTGAAATCTTTAATGTGCTGCAGGAATTATTACTTGTACAGAAAATATATATTTTCTGCCAGTCGGAAAATATGCAAGATCGTCTAGTTTGTTGTCTTATGAATTAAATAGAATTACTATGGCGAAACAACGTCGAACTTCTGTTCAACAATGAAATCTGGGTTGGAAACTACCCTACTATATAACTATGTAAAAAAACTGGAAGAAATGTATTAAGCTAAGAGATCTGAAGAGCGCCACCTACAACGGAACTTTTTCTTTTTTAGCCGAGGAGTCGAACGACCCGTCTCGCTTGAACGCGGAGACGTTGATACGCCACTCCACGGCCTACCCTTTCCGCGTCAACGATAAGTCCATACTGTGCGTATACTGCCATGAGCTCTATGACGATCCAATAGTCTTCCGGCAACACATGGATGACGAACACAACGTCTTCAGCATCAAAGTCGCCTTCCACGGACTGCCCAAGTCGGAATTTATCAAAGCGGACTGCTCAGAACTGAGATGCCGGCTCTGTAAAGAGCCACACAGAGATCTAGAGTCGGTCGCCGAACATTTGAAGAACACGCACGACAAGAGGATAAACCAAAACGGGAAACTCGGCGTGATGCCGTATTTACTGCAAAAGGACGTGTATAACTGCGCCGTGTGTGAGAAAAGCTTTCCGTCTCTTTTCCACTTGAACAGACACACTGTCACTCACTTCCTAAGCTACGTGTGCCACGTGTGTGGCAGCAGCTACGTCGCCACCACCGGCTTGTTGCGACACGTGCGCACTAAACACCAAGACTACCAAGTCTCGTGCAAGCGGTGCGCCAAAACCTTCCCTAATATGGAAGCAAAGGAGCGCCACCGTAGAACTGAGAAATCTTGCATGCCGTACTGCTGCCCGAGATGCGCCGAACGTTTCCTCGACTGGAAAACAAGAAAGAAGCATATGGAGACCGCTCACGGACTCGAGGACAAATCCTTAAGGTGTCCGGACTGCAACATTGACTTCCCGGTCGCGAGCGCGTATTACGAGCACTACAAACTGCAACACTCGAACGATTGCGCTATTTGCAAACATTGTGGCATGAAGTTCTTGTCTACGTATCGTCTCAAGAGACATCTCAAAAGGCACAATTTATAAACGAAATCTTGCAATACCATCGAAGGCGTAGGGTCAAAGAGTTGAATTATTATTGGAATATTGATTAAGTGAGATGATCCATCACATGATGTGTAATTATAAGATACCGAATCAGATAAGAAAGCATTTTTTTTTTAATACTATTTATACAATTTTACGTAACTAAATGCTCTTTTAATGTATTTTTCTTAGAATGAAACTATTTTAAGTATAAATAATTGATTGATGATGTTGAAGATTCTCTGAAACTAGATATTTCTTTACATTAAATACTCCTTCAGTAACACGGTTCTTTCTTCTTATACTCCATGTAAAAAGCAAAAATAACCCTCAATAGTTCATGCCTAGCAAGGCTTTCGCCTCGTGTATTTTTTGCAATGGTTCACATCTCAAAACATACTCAATCACGCCTCAAATCTGATCCTTGATAAGCAATCTAGTTCGTCCTATAGTTAGTAACCTTAAACGATTAAATAGCCTTCCACGAGTCTGTAAAATATATAATTGGCCGAAGCGTATTTTTGGATTACGGTACGATATTACCACTAATTTAAATACTGGCGTATTCAAGAACTGCAAAGAAGCGATGAAAATAAATCGTTTTCTTTTCTAGATATAGACCGACGCGGACAGAACACGGAGACGCGCAACGCCGCGCTCATTTTGAGAAGCTCCTCGGCGTATCCCTTTCACATCGCCGGGACATCCCTCAAATGTTGCTTCTGTTCGCGTACTTTTGACGACCCTAGAGAATTTCGAATGCATTTCGACAACACACACCAAAATTCTGATAAATCATCCGTCTTAACTGTGAAAACACAAACTCGAGTCGATATCACTAATCTGAATTGTAAATTGTGCGAAAGTAAGATAGTTTTTGAAACTCTAGAGCACCTAGTGAAACACTTGAATGATGAACACGATGCAAATGTTGATTCAAGTGTTGGTTTCTTCCTGATTCCGGTGAAGTTAGATAAGGATCGCTACGAATGCGCCACGTGTAATAAAATATTCAATGGTATCGTCTCCCTCTCGAGGCATGCAGGGACGCATTTTTATCGTCATGTATGTGAAAAGTGTGGAAAGAACTATGAAACTGCTCACGGTTTGGGTGATCACGCACTTATTTGTAAGACACACCGCGTCGGTCCAAATTACTCTTGTCGTTTCTGCCGAACACAATTTTCCACGCTCCAAGAGAAAATGAAACATACCCGATTAACAGATAATATTCGTTGTAAACCCTATAAGTGTACGTCCTGTAAAATTGGTTTTCTTACTTGGGATCAAAAACAAATCCATTTAGTAAACGTTCACGGAGAAGAAAAGAAGGTTTTTACCTGCGTTGAATGCAAGGAAAAGTTTTGTAATCGGATGTTATTGTATCGTCATTTTAAGATAACTCACACGGAAGATTTTAAATGTCAGTTCTGCGAACGAAAATTCGCAACGAAAAAGGAATTTAATGAACATACGAATAGGCATTTGGCCAAGAAGCCTTACGAATGCAATGTCTGTAACAAATGCTTTGTTACGCCGAATTCATATAAAGAACATATGAAAATACACGATGATAGCAAAAAGCTGCCGTGTCCTGGTTGCGGAAAACTGTTTGTTGCCAAGAGTCGGTTAGTGAGTCACATTCAGAAGCATCATCCTGATCGTGTCGAGTAGAAATGGCGGGAATTCGATTTTAATTAGCTTTGAATTTCATTAAATTATAGATATTTAAAAAAAACCTCTTAACTTAAAGTGAAAAGTTCTAATGAAAGAATAAGTGGCTATGTCCTCTTCCTTTGTTTTGTTTCGTTTTTCGCATTCTGCCTCATGGTTTGGCTTTAATGTGTCAAGTCCATCTACAACCATCCGATGGTTCCCAATAGATTTCAAGCAAACTGGAGCAATTTGTGACCGTTGGTTATATGTGAATAGGCAGGCCTCCGCCCCTGAATGGAAGGTCCTGTCAAAACTGATGCTTGAAGCCCCCCAACTCCCGGTCTCGGTGATTGATGTTGATTACACTGCCAAAACATGTCTGTAAACTCCCCCTATATTGATGATTGATGCTGGTTACACTGTCGCTAATTATAGCGACATATGAGCTTCCTTATCTCCGATAATTAATCATCAAACTAGTTTTAATTATTAACTACTATGTTTGTAACTGTTTTGATTGATTGCAGTGATTGATGAATCTCTGAAACATAATTTTACTTTACATTAACTACTTCTCATAAAATTGAATCATTTCTTTTCTACCCCATCTTTTTTTCAATTATTTTGCTTTTTAAAAATGAATACAAAAAAACATCTAAAATATGTATTCGTAATTCTCCGAAGCAAATAGCCTTAGATTAGATGAAAACCAATCTACGTCCGTCTTGTTTTCCCCTTCCAAGAGATTTCAAAAGAAGCATTAGTAGGGTCATAGTTATAAATGAAGAGTACTCCAGAATGACGGTTCCTGATGTAACCAAATACATAAATACTGGCGCAATGGAACTAGGAAGTATCGGCGTATCCCTTCCACATCATCGGGACATCCTTCAAATGTTGCTTCTGTTCGCATACTTTTGACGACCCAAACAAATTCCGAACGAATTTAAACATCACACACCAAAACACGATAAAGCTGCCTAACTAAGGAAAGACAAACCCAAGTCGATATCACTAATCTGAGTTGTAAGTTGTGATAGCCAAAAGGCGCCATGTCCCGGTTGCGGAAAGCAGATAATTATCGTAAGTCGGTTAAAGGAACACATGCGAAAACATCATCCTCAACGTGACGAATGGAAGCAATCATTTGAAGTCTAAAATTAGCCGTTTCTTTTTGTTCTAGACAACGTGAGAAACAACGCAAAGGCGATAATACAATACACGACAGCTTATCCGTTCAGAATTCCTGAAAATGCAATGGTTTGCGTGTACTGCGGTGACGGATACGAAGATCCCGCCGAATTTAGGAGCCATATGGACGAGGAGCATGAAAAGTTTAATCCGGCGACGGCCTTTCTAACATTTCAAGGCTACATTAAAGCGGATTGCACTGATCTGCGTTGTCGAATCTGTAACAATAATGAACAATTCGAGAGTATCGATTGCATTGCTGAACATTTAGTATACGATCACGGTAAACTAAAACTCTTAGACCTAAGTGAAGATATAGGGCTTCAGCCATTCGTTTTGTACAAGGACAAAATTGAATGCGTGATTTGCAATCAAAAAATGATCTCAGTGCGTGCAATCAGCAGACATATGATGTCTCACTACGCGAAATATACCTGTGAGACTTGCGGAAAATCCTACTCGGTTAACGTCAATTTGATGAGACACGTGCAAAATGAGCACTCTGGTGAGCAAATGAAGTGTAGAAAATGTAAACAGTCAATCATAAGTCGCAAGAAGCATTGGGAAGAGTCTCCGACTTGCAAGCCGTACTGGTGTTTGAAATGCGGTGAAAGGTTCTCTAGCAGTTACCACAAAAAGGAACATATGGTTCGAGCGCATGGGGCTTCAACGCGAACTTATAAATGTCAGCATTGTCCAAAAGAATACAATTCGGCCTCGACTTTGAAAGATCATTGCATAAGTAGTCATGGATGGAAACCAGTCCAACACCGCAAAAAAGTTGGCAAGTCCACGGTGCCAACTTTATAACGGGTACAACGCAGTCTGTTAGAGGAGCACATTTGGAACCATCATCCTGATTGAGGCGAGTAGAAGCAATCAACAAAATCTTGAGTAGTTTCTTTTTGCTCTAGACAACGCGAATACCAACGCAAAATGATAGAATAATACATGACAGCGTATACATTCAAAATTTGATGATTTGTGCCTATTGCGACGAAGGATACGAAGATCCCGCTAGCTTTAGGCTCCATGTGGTCGAGGTACATTAGAAGATTAATCCGGCGACGGCCTTATTCTTATTTTATAGCAGCCATTTTCAAGTCGACTGCACTGATCTGCGTTGTCAATCTGTAATTATAATGAACAATTCGAAAGTATCTAAACATTTATGATCACAAAAACCTAAAACTCTTAGACTTGAGTGAGTGTATAGGGCTTAAAGCTTTTCGTTTTGTACAAGGATAAAATGGATTGCTTAATTTGCATACAAAAGATGATCCCAGTACATGCGATGACCAGCCACCATGATAGTATCACCACGGTAAGTATTTATGTGTGGCTTGCGGAAAGTCCTACTCGGACAAACCCAGATTTAAGAAAGTTGTGCAAAAGAAGCACTCTGGTGAACAGCTGAAGTATAATCACATGACTGGATGGATGAATGACGGAAGTTCCTTTTTGTTCTAGAACTTGACGCGATAGGCGTCGCAAGACGGAACGCTGAGGTAGTTGTGTCGTGCACGACGGGTATCCGTTCAGGCTTCTAGAAGAGAATATCTTCTGTGTTTGTTGCGAGAGCTATGACGATCTTTTAGCTGGCCTACACAATATGAACGCCGAACATTGGTCTTTCAGAGCGAGTAACGCCTTCCAACACCTTAAATACGAAGTCTAAACAAGTGTGAATGCTTAGACTCTGCAAATCATTTAGTGCAAGAACATCAGAAACCTTTCGATCTCGATCTCGAAATAGGCTTGCAACCCTCCTTCATGTTTAAACATAAACTGGAGTGCGCACTTTGTAGTCACAAAGTATTATCAAATAGGAGGTTAAGCTTTCACATACGATCTGATTTCCTATAGTTTACCTGCGAGAGCTGCCGCAAATCTTGTCCGACGACAGAGTTTCAGTCATCACACCAGGTTCTCGCATTCAGGCGACGTCTGTATTTGTAGAAAGTGTAATCTTTCAATAGCCTTGAAGGCCGCTGAACCCGCCTAATGGAGAACTGGAAATGCTAGCCGCTTTAGTGTCCAGTATGTGGGAAAATACATGCTGCCGTGAAAAAGTCATACGCTTGTCGAGAATGCCTGGAGGTATTTGATCAAAGTAATAAATTAAACAAACATCTTAAAATTGCTCATACCAACGACTGTCTGTTCTTTTTGTGGCCAAAAATTCGACAACTTAGATTTGAGAGGCATAGTGTCATACATTCAAAACAAAAACAGTATACGGTTTTCTGAAAAGCCTTTGCAACGAAGACAAATTTAAGACAGCACATGTAGATTCAGAGTCTTCGCAGATTACAACAACCCTAATCTCTTCAAAGTAAGAGTGAACGTGAACAGGCTTCTTCTGGGTGAGCTCCCTCCATCTTAGACCTCTGTCTCTGTCCTATGACTTAGACCAGAGTCAAGAGCAAACCCATCATTAATAAAAAAAAAAGATTTAATTTTTTATTAACATTATTATAAGCAGCTATCTAGCTATGTTAGAAAACATAGTGAAGATTGTAGTTCAGTTGATAAGCGGAGGCAGAAAAATGACCGAAGCCTTTCTTTTGTTTTAGACAACGATTCGCTGGCTCGGCACAACGCGCGCCTCATAATAGAAAACGCCACGGCGTACCCGTTCCGACTGCCCGAGAGCACGGTCGTGTGCGTCTTCTGTTACGAAGCGTTCGAGGATCCAAGCCTCTTCCGACAACACATGGAAGAAGAGCATAAAAATTTCAAATCGACCACAGCGTTCGCTCATATACATGAAGGCTATATCAAAGTCGATATCACTGATCTTCGCTGTCGAATTTGCGAAACTCCAATACCAAACCTCGAAGAGGTCGCCAACCATTTAAATGGTTACCATAATTTAAGTATCAATTTAGGTTTCGGTCTAGGATTGCAACCGTTCGTGATAGAAAAGGACAGGTGGTGGTGTGCAGTATGTAGTGAAAAATTTAACAATTTGCGCTCGCTCAGTCGACACACCGCCAAACATTTCTCGAGGTACACTTGTGAGACTTGCGGAAAGTCATATCCGACTGCTAGCGCTATCAAAGTACACGAAATGAGTCATCAAGACTTAGCGCACAGGAAAATTTGCAGACGGTGTCGAAAAGCCTTCGACTCCACTGAAGAGCTCCGTGTCCACATGGAGGAATCGAAACGCTGTTGCATGCACGTATGCAATATATGCGGCGCAAGATTCGCCACGTGGATCTTGAAACAAAATCACAAATCCGAGTCGCACGCTGTACCAAAGAAAACTTACTCATGTTCAGAGTGTAATAAAGTATTCGACAACGCTGACTCTTGTAGGACTCACTTTAAGATCATCCATACTGACGACTACTTGCAATGCTCATGCTGTGGCATGAAGTTCGTCACTGAGTATAGATTAAGGCGGCACATGGTCTCCCACACTGGTGAAAAAGATTTCACGTGTCCAGTATGCACTAAAGCGTTTCCTAGAAAGTCTACTTTGGACCAGCATATGTGGATACACAGGCCTGTCAAGAAATGGCAGTGTCTGTCTTGTGACAAGCAGTTTAACCAGAGAGTCAGTTGGAAGACGCATATGAAAGCTCATCATCCAGATCAGTGTAATTTTTAATGCCATCGTGACTTGTGGGGAGTTAATCTAACTAGATAGCAATCCTGTGTTATAATTTTCCCTTTAGTCTTTTTACCCTGACGAGTCTTATTTCCTTTGTTTTTTTTCAAGTAGTAATAATATCAAAAACGTATTACTCTCAGCTTGGTCACTGCTGATTTCTAAATTCATCATGCCAACATTGCTATTTATTGTTTCTTTTTCTAGCTGTTAAGTTATATTGTCTGTTACTGATGTACAAAACCTTATGGATAATTTAACCTACCTTTGTTTCTTAAACTTATTGGTGGTAAAGGATTAAGTTTGAAATAAATTATTATGAACATTCGTATTGTCTTTATTCATCTTTTAAATCCCACTGCGTAGTTCCAACTCATTAATCATCAGATACACATTACAAAAGATACAAAGTACGACTGCAAGGGCCTTACCACAAGTAAGACATGCGTTGAACGCGTGTTTATTAATTATCGCGTAAATACTTTAGACACACGCTTGCAACGCATGTCTTTTTTGTGGTAAATCCCTAAGGCGCCAACTTATGGTTGGTCACTTAGTACAAAACTTGCACTCGCGATTACTTTCACCGGGTCCATCGCGATAGTTTTGAGGTAAATACAAACGACTAGATTTCCGCCCAGCGGTTTCATCCGCTGTCACTTACTTTCCCGTGGTAATAGTTGTTTTCTCGCGGTAATAAGTGGCTTATGTGTTATTCCGGGTGAAACTCTACGTTTTCCAAATTTCATCCAAATCGATCAAGCCGTTTGAGCGTGAAGAGGTAACAAACACATGCATGCACACACAAACTCTCAGATTTATAATATAAGTACGGATTTACCTGGATCTCGACGTTTCAGCTGAGGATCATCAGCTTTGCCTGTACCTGTTTGAACCGAGCGAGCTTGGTAATTTTTATCTTAACGCCGTTGGCGTCAAATAGATGACGTTGTTCGTAAAAATGAAATAACAAAAAACTAGGGCAATAAAGATTTTGACACATAAAAATTAACCTAGCTAGACAAGAAAATAGTGGAGCCGTTTCCGAGATACCGATTATAACTTCATAGCTTAAAAAATAAAAGAAATACCCGTTTACATTTTTAAGATACTTATCCGCCTCACAAAAGCCATACCTTATTTTGAATGAAACCTGCCAAAACATGAGTAATTCATTTCTTCATTCTAAATTGACTAAGGATTTTTGACAATGTCCTCAAATGTCCTATAGAGATGGCGATGATATGGTTATTTTTTCTACAGCCATATTATGTATGTCTGGCATTGACCAATTCCAGCTCCTAGCCAACCAGCCTCATAACGTCAACTGCCAAAATTGATTTTATTTAGTGTAGTTTGAAGACAGTTTTTCGACGTAATAAAGGTTTTTTTTCCTAGCCTTGCTACACTGTAGATTAGTTACAGGAGTACATAAAGATTCATCCGATGATTATTGAACGTAAGTTTTCTGTTATACATTAACTACGATAATAACCTATGCGGAAATATAAACCCTCACGCTTTTCACAAATTCGCATTCACGATGAAAAGTGAGGAACCTACATCAATTTGGGATTTTTCTTTTTCTAGGTGAGAATGATGATGAAAGCCCAAGCAGCAAGGCCGTGTCACGCCGTCAAAGAATGCAAAACGTTGAAATATTACTAAAATTTTCAACAGCGTACCCATTCAAACTGCAAGGGGCCAGCACCATCGTGTGTGTCTACTGTCTGGACGAATTCACAATGCCAGACGAATTTAGAAAACACATGGATAACGAACATAAAAATCCCAAAGTCAGCATCGCTGTTAACCATACCAGGAGTATGGATTACGTGAAAGTTGATTGCACAAATCTTCGCTGCCGTGTCTGTCAATCCGTGTTCCGCACTATGGATGAAATCGCGAATCATCTGCACGGAACACATCGCGTCACAACGTTGAACATGGACATTCCTTTAGCTATTTATCCGCATAAACTTGAAATGGACAACTGGTATTGCTTTTTGTGTGAAAAGAAGTTTCCGACAATCTATAACGTAGTTAAACACACGCCGACTCATTTTGCAAAGAATGTCTGCGAAGTCTGTGGAAAATACTATGCAGTGCGTAGATCTTTGACATACCATATCAAAGTTGCTCATGGTTCCCATTTCAAATGCAACAGATGCTGGAAGCCATTCGCAACGAAAGCAGAAAAAACAGCCCATTTAAAAACATCAGTTCAGTGCCGCAATTTTGCTTGCACACTTTGTGGAGAAAGGTTTTTAAGTAATAATCATAAGGAGAAACATAAGGCAGAAGTACACGGCGAAGCGATGGCAACTTATCGATGCCCAGACTGTCCAAAAAGTTTTACCCGGTACAGTTTTTATCGCCACTACAAGAAAGAGCATTCGAAAGACGAACACAGTTGTAATTTTTGTGGAAAGTCGTTTGAGTCTAAATGTAGTCTAAAATATCATATAAACTCGCATACATTGGATGAAATATTTAAATGCAAAGTTTGTGACAAGCATTTCACGGACAGAAGGCACCTAATGTGGCATATGAGGTGTCACAATAAAGTAAAGAAGGTTAAGATAGATCCTTGTGAGGTGTGCGGTGAGACCTTCCGGAGAACACGTGACCGGGAAAGGCACATCAAGAAGCAACACCCTGACATCGGCCGATTGTATGAATATAATTTACCAATGAGTGATGATGAGGATAAAGCTACATGAAATATTAATCATTTATTGATAAATACATTGTAGGTATCTAAACAATAGTCAATAGCTAATGATTGAAGTTGTCAAGAAAACTGTTTTACTCAATTTTCCGTTGCTAATATATTATCAATTTATAGATGGGTGTTTCTGCAAGAGTTGATAGGATTGAATATAATATTATGCGGACACATAATTTTTTTGTCATGATATAATTACATTTTCATTATCACATTGTTAAATTGATAGGTCGTTAAGATGAATGAATTGAAATGTTTTAGTTATTTAATGTCTAGGTACTTTGTTTTACTTACCCTAATTTTTTTTTGCATATGTAAGTATAAAAACTGTCATAATTAAATAGCAAATGCAAATGACTCTGACATCACGATGCTGTAAACCAAACAGGGATACGCATACACCAATTTGAGTTTTCTCTTTTTCTAGGTAAGATTGAATGGGGAACCAAACACCAGATCCGTCCCGGCAAAATGCAGAACGCCGAAATCGTGTTACAATATTCCACGGCGTATCCCTTCCGGTTGAAAGGTGTCAGCACTATTCTTTGCGTCTACTGTATGGACGAATTCAAAGACCCTGACGAGTTCAGGCAACATGTTGATGACGAACATAAAGAATTCAAAGTGAGCAACGCAGTCAGGCATTCTAAAACAATGGGTTACCTTAAAGCTGATTGCACCAACCTTAGTTGTAGGTTGTGCTCCGCCCCGGCTGAAACTATAGAAGAAATCGCGGAGCATCTCTATAGGGACCATTATCTTATAGAACTGCAACTAGAGCAGGAGCTCGGTATCCATCCGTATAAGTTACAAATGGATAAATGGCTTTGTGCTGTCTGTGACAAAAAATGTGCGTCAATCTATAGTCTTACTCGACACACAACCACACATTTCTCGAAACATACTTGCGACATTTGCGCAAAAAGTTATCTCACAAATATGGCTCTGAAATACCATATCAGATGTACTCACGCCAAAAACCATACATGCAGAAAGTGCTGGAAAGAATTCGAAAGTAAAGAAGAAAAGGCAGAGCATATCAAAAACTCGAAACGTTGCCAGCCTTTCATGTGTGTGACATGCGGCGAAAGATTCTTATCTTGGGAACTTAAAGAAAAGCATAGGACAGAGATTCACGGACAGTCAAAGAGGGCTTATCAATGTCCAGACTGTGACCAAGTGTTCGGCACACGTAGAATGTTCTACACGCATTACAAGCTGGAACATACAGACGATTGCTACGTTTGCTCCTGCTGTGGCATGAAATTTGAGAGGAAGCATCGATTGGATGAACACCTCAGAGGTCACACAGGAGAGAAAATGTTCAGTTGTGAGGTCTGTGAGAAGAAATTTTCATTGAAAAAGAATCTCATACAGCATATGTGGATTCACAGCGAAACTAAGAGGTTTCTGTGTCACCTTTGCGATAAGCAGTTTGCTCAAAAAGTTAGTTTGAAGACTCATATGAAATCGTATCACCCTTCCGAAGAAAATTACACTTTAATATCCCAAGCGAATGTCGAAGGTGAAGGAGTCTAATCGTTAAAAAAAAACATCTGTTAAAATTATTTGCAATCATCCATCACAGAACTTACATACTATATTATTTGCTTGCATTGTTTTCGTTTTGGGAACTCATTAACCTAACCCTACCTTACGTTTATAAATTAGGAACTTTAAAAAATTAAGGAAATTTTAGTGACATGTAACGTAAATATTTTCGTTTGATACTTCTGGTTATTCGTTTGTGAATAAAAATGTCATAAATAATACTTGTGTTGTGTTTTATTTGATTTCATTTGGCTTTGTAGAAATTTCAATCACCGCTTTTCTCGTAAATGAAAAGCTTTAAAATAAATACACTATAATGTTAGTGAGTATTCGATATACATTTTAAACACTTAAGTAGTAGTTGGCATCATTATTTGTGCGTTATAATTTTTTTTCGAAGTCACCTACAAAGAAATTAGGCGGAACGGTTATCGTACCTACCTAGTTAAACCAGCACTCTTTCTCTAATATGCCAGTTACAAGTCCTCCTGGTGGTATTAGTTAGGTAGGATCTGGTATGATACTGACCAATTTCTTTTCTGTTTTTAGGGCGCATCTTGGATATCCAAGGCCGTAGAGACAGTGAAAGCGAAAAAAAGAAAATTGTCCTTGTCTACCAGACTCCTCAGAGACGTAACGCGGAAATGATCCTCACATTCTCAACAGCTTATCCGTTCAAAACTCGGTTTAGCCAAATCCTATGCGCTTACTGTCACGAAGAGTTCGAACAACTCTCCGTATTACGCGGCCATATGAAAGCGGAACACATGACGTCCGACTTCAAAAATGTTTTCTATCGAGCTAAAGACAATTTAGTCAAAGTAGACATTACAGAGCTAAAATGTAAAATTTGTAACCAAGATATCGTTGACATAGACACTCTTATGAATCATTTTTCTAATGATCATGGAAAACCTGTTAAATTTTATGCTCGGTTCGGAGTATTGCCTTACAAGCAAAATTCTGATAACCATTGGATATGTGTTTACTGCCCCAAAGTATATCTTGAGTTTGTACAGTTCAAACGCCATTTAGCTAGTCATTTCATGGAATATACCTGTGATAAATGTGGAACAACTTTCGTTTCAGACCATGCTTTAAAAGATCACCATAGGCAAGTCAAATGCTTTAGGACAGCGTATAAACCTAGAAATGGGAAGGTACTGCGACCTAGGACAAATGCGGAGATAGTTCTTCAATGTTCATCAGCAATACCGTTTAGAACGTGGAAAAATAATTTTAGTTGCGTTTTTTGTCGATTGCAAACAAATGATCCTTGCATGCTTAGGAGCCATATGGCTACTCGTCATGCAAACTATGATGTACAGGCAGCATTTTACAAAAAACTTGGGAAGGAATTTCTTAAAATTGATATTACCGATCTGCAATGCAAAATCTGCTTCATGGTCATCGAAAGATTTGACAACCTCACTACACATTTGAAAAACGATCATCAACAACCATTATCTGACGATCAACTAGGTGTATTGCCCTTTAGATTAAACGACGCTTCTATTTGGAAATGCACTTTATGTCCGAATGAGTTCAAAGATTTCATTTCGTTGAAGAATCACACATCCGAGCATTACCAGAATTACGTATGCGATACTTGCGGCGAAGGATTCATTACGGAATCCGCAATGATAGCGCATACTAAAGTTCCACACGAAAACAAGTACAACTGCAGCCGGTGTATAGCGACGTTCTCCTCTCTAGACGAAAGAAATCATCACGTCAAAACCCAGCATACGAGCACGCCGTATCTATGCATTTACTGCAAAGACAAACCTCGCTTTGCCAATTGGGAATTGAGGAAAAAGCATTTGATGGAAGTGCATAACTATAAGACTGGGGCAGACAAATACGAATGTACGACGTGTCAAAAGACTTTTAAGACAAGATCCGGGAAGTACAATCACATGGCGCGAACGCATCGTGTGAAGAAAGACTCAGAATTAAATTACCCGTGCAATTTTTGCCCTAAAGCATTTACTACTAAACTGTTCTTAGATAAACACGTTGCTAAGAAGCATTTTGATGTGTGATTATGATTAGAGTAATGCTTCGAGTAAGTCCAGAGACCTACATGAAGATATAACTATAAATTGCTAATGAATGATAAAAAGCAATACTATATAATTATAATGACCGTCTGTTTTCTTTTTTAGGGCACCCAAGGAAAGAGAAAGGGCCCACTGAGAAAGAAATAAAACCGAAAAAGAAACTGTTCGAACGTTCGGTAAATCAGAATCCGCAACGACAAAACGCTGTACTTATGCTAAAGTATTCCTCCGCTATACCGTTTAAAACACGATTCAACAGGATAGTATGCTCCTATTGCCACGATGAACATGAAACTATGTCGATACTTAGAGATCACGTAAGAAACGATCACGCGAATGCTGACCATAACAGCGCATTTTACAAAGTTGTAGACGATTTGAAAATTGACATTACTGATTTGAAATGCAAAGAGTGTGAACAAAGTATATCAGATGTTGATGCAATGATGACTCATTTATCAAGGGATCATGAGAAACAAGTCAACTTTGATGTACCTTTTGGAGTGTTGCCGTACAGACAAGGCCCGACTGGACTGTGGATGTGTTTGGAGTGTGATAAGACATTTTCTGAGTTTTCACAAATCAACAGCCACATCAGGACGCATGTGAAAATTTATACGTGCGAAAAATGCAGCGCCACATTCTTATCTGAACATGGCTTGCGGCAACACGCGCGTAATTTCAAATGTTTTAACTCAACCTACAAACCTCGTTTTGGCAAATCATTGAAACACCGTAGCAATACGGAAATCATTCTGGAATGTTCTACAGCTCGCCCGTTTAGAACATGGGGTCTGAATTTCAATTGTGTGTTTTGCAGAGTCCAGTCTAATGACCCCAACGGTTTACGGGCCCATATGGCAACGCGACATGCTAACTACAACATACAACACGTATTTAGTAGGAAACTGCGAAAAGAATTTCTTAAAGTCGATATAACGGACCTACAATGTAAGCTGTGCTTCATGGCAATAGACACCCTAGATGACTTGTTAAAACATTTAAAGAACGACCATAAGCAACCTATAAATTTGGACGTGCAACCCGGTGTTTTACCTTTCAAGCTACGAGACGGTTCAAGCTGGCAGTGTGCGATTTGCAGTATCACTTTCTCGGATTTCGTGTCTTTGAAAAAACATACATTAGAACACTATCAGAACTATGTCTGCGATACCTGTGGCGAAGGATTTATTACAGAGTCAGCGCTATTGGCCCACACGAAAATACCCCACGACAACAAGTTCAATTGCAGCCGTTGCGTCGCAACATTCTCAACGATGGAAGAACGGAACATACACATAAAAACCCAGCATACCACTCTTCCATACATGTGTAACTACTGTAAGGAGAAGCCTCGATTCGCCACGTGGGAACTCCGAAAGAGACATCTCATGGAGTTTCATAATTACAAACCCGGTGCGGAAATGTACGAGTGCACTACTTGCCACATGACTTTCAAGTCCAGATCTCAGAAATACCACCACAATGTTAAGGCGCATCGTAATAAAAAAGAGACTGAGTATAGTTTCCCATGCCACCATTGTTCTAGAGCGTTTGCTACTAAAATGACGTTGGACAAACATATTGCTAAAAAACATTTTCATATTTGATTATACATAAGTATAAAGACTTATGAATAGTTGTGAATTCGAAAGATCTCATGAATATCTGTTTTATTCATAAGATTATTTTGAGACATGCTCCACTAACTTAACCACATATTGAACAAGACTATTAGCTTGCCAACACTACACTAAATGAGACTATTATTTTGATCATTTACCATCACTACATATTATAAAATAAAGTCGCTTCCCGTTTGGTGTCTCCTTATATCTTTAGAATTACCCAACGGATTTTGATGCGGTTTTTTTTATTAGATAGAGTAACTTAAGAGGAAGGTTTATAAGTATAATTTATTCCGGGAAATTGTCACATTCCCATGGGAAAACGGGTAGCCCAACTGGTAGTAAACTTTTGACCCCCTTTTGACATCTTTAAGGAGTAAAATTTCAAAAATGCTGAAACACGTATTTAATTATTTTAAGTGATGATTCTAATTAGAAATTTTGAAACACATCACATTTAAGATAAAAAACTTTCATACAAACTTTTAACCCCCTTTTCACCCATTTAAGGGTTAATATTTCAAAAATGCTGATACACGTGTTTAATTATTTTCAGTTATTAGTCTAATCACAAATTTTTAAACAGATCACATTCATTTAAAAAAACGAAATTTCATACAAACTTTTAACCCCCTTTTGACCCTATTAAGGGTTAAAATTTCAAATATGCTGAAACACGTGTTTAATTATTTGAAGTTATAAGTCTAATCACTAATATTGAAACGGATCACACTTAAGACAACGAACTTTCATTCAAAGTTTTAACCCTCTTTTCATCCCTTAGGGGATTAAAAAAACAAGTGATTCAAGAGGAAGGTTTGTATGTATGATTTATGACGGGAGAAGGTCTGTTTCCCGTGGGAAATCAGTTAGCAGCGGGTGTAACCGCTGGGCGGGCCGCTAGTTTATAGATAAAGGATAAATAAAAAATTAACTTATGTAGTGTAGTGCGTGCTGTTGACAGGGTGGACCATAGAGTGACGTCAAAATAACAATACCTTGAAACAAACAAAAAAAAGCTCTGTTTCATGGCCAGATTTTAAACCGGCTTTTTTAGTTCGTATTAATTAGAATTAGTATTGTTATAAATAAATATCGCCTCGGGAAAAAATACGAATATTAAAAATGGTTTTTCCTTACGACTTTTATCAAAGTACACCTAGGGTTTGTATTTTTATGCTTGATCTATATATGAAAAAGAGCTTTTTTTGGATTCAAGGTCATAGGTATGCCGGATGTGTGGGATACTCTTTAAATTCCTTGTACTGAGGTGTATCCCAATCATCCCCATGTATGCTTCGCGATTTTTTTTGTGTCCGAGTTATTCAACTCTTATTTGACGACTGGCAGGACTTTTTTCTTATTTTACTTCTGTTTCTAGGGTTTTTGAGCGGTGGGTTTTGTAGCATATTCTTGACAATTTTTCCTTTCTAGCATACAAATAAAAACCTGCCATTCGATTTTTCTAAAACAACTTAAATTAACACGGAAACTACTAAAAATCTCGAACTAACCTACATCGGGGTGATTCGGATCGGAAGGCATTTTAATGTAGTCTTACTTTTAATGTATGAATGTATGGTCCACCCTGTATAGTATGACTGTAATATGGTAAGTTAGGTATGTAGAGATCTTTATTATTATGTACAATTTTAGCCTAAAGTGCCCCACTATTGGACGGAGCCCCTTTCGCCCTGTAGAGATTTTTTTAAATTATATCATTATAGATTTTTTTAAGCTAATTCAATCCAATCTGTGAACTAGCAGGTGATAAAGTAAGTGATTCATGATTTCCATGTCAACGTTGTAAAATTGTAGCATATTTTTTTAATATAATGTTGATTTTAATTATAGTCCGCAATAATGCTTTATCACTGCAAATAAAATGTGTGGCATCGGTGTATGTAATTTTCCTAATCATTATTATGTTATTTATTGCATACGTTTCATTATTTTGAATAATTTGTTTTTAGGGTTCCTCAAAAGAATAAATATGGAACCTTTATAGGATCACTTTGTTCGTCCGTCCGTCTGTCACGGCCATTTATCTCCAGAACGCGTAGAGATATTGATTTGATATTAAAACCATGTATAAAACATCAAGCTAACAACATAAAAAAAGATACGGCTAAACTTTACTTTAAAAAATACGTTATTTTAGAGAGCCGATAATGGACAAAATGTAAATATAAAGGCTATTAGTTCAAGTAGGCCTTGATGTGCGTGTCATGGAACCCTCGGTGGGCGAGACTAACTCGCACTTGGCAGATTTTTTATACACTTGATCAAAGTATTGCATTTTCGCAAAGGCAGGTTTTTTCATTGTGCCGACGTGTATATTACTTAATTTTTTAAATGCATTTATTGAAATATTGTGACAATGTAAGTATAATCAATCGTAGTTGAGAATTAAGGTATAAAGACATTAATTTATGAAATTTTATTAAAGAATTGAAAGTGAATCGCATATTTTTATTACATCCCCGTAAAAGTAAAAATACATTTCTTTTTGACAGTCCGGTCAAGTTAGTTCATAGGCAAACGAATTTGCAAACGAAAGAGCAAAATTTATGGTAAAAAAATATCTTAATAATACTTTTTGTGGTAAAAAATCCTGTTGTCCATCCCGAACCCAATCCTCTTTGTCATGAACACAATTGGCGCCTGTCTTGATTATTAGTTCTTTCTTTAATTTTTTACAATTATTAGAAAGAAAGAAAAATGTTTATTTGTTACCAAATATTGACAGAACGTAAATAAAACACTGTAACTAAAAGGTACCTCGGCAAAATGCTGAAATTCAGTAATTTTTTTTTACTGATGCAACCCACTTGCTTTCTGCATAAAAATAAAATAAAAAGAACAGCCCAGAAAAAAATAGAAGGAAGATTAGTCACGGTCACGAATGTTACAACATAAGGCGCTTTTAAATTTCTGCTGTATTTGCCTGATACCTAACTGGACAAACAATCAACCAGATGAAGAAAATTTACATGCGATTTTTCTATTTTATAGGACTAAGCGGACACAGAGATATAGAGAATATTGTTATAAAGCAAACTGACTCTGGAGAAGACTACATTGAAGAAGTTGTTGAGAAAAAAGCATACCAGCGGAGTGCAAAAGCAGAAGCGAGGCTTAATACTAAGAAAAACGCAAGCGTGCTTCTAAATTGCTGGGACATTTGCCCATTTCGGTGGATAAAAAACAAATTCAAGTGTGCGTACTGTGAAATAGACTTCACCGCATGCAACCTCCTGAGAGAACACGTAAGGTTGTGTGCTCCTCAACACACTATCACAGACATCTACAAAAAGTTCAAAGAAATGGCCATCATAAACGTTGACCTTACAGAAGCGTCTTGCAAGTATTGTAGGGTCACTCTGAAAGATTTCCATCAAATGAGAATACACGTCACAGAACACGGTTTTAAATTGAATTCCAATCACCCAGACGGAGTGCTGCCTTTCTTCCTCGACAAAAATTCTTGGACTTGCGTTATTTGTCACGAGAAATTTAATAACTTTCTCCGACTCTACGAACATATGAACATACATTACCAACATTACATTTGTGCGATATGCGGCAAAGGATTCATGACCGGAATGAGACTGAGAAAACATTCTGAAGTTCATATATCTGGATCGTTTCCATGCAACGAATGCGGGCGAGTCTTTTCAATGCGAGCTGCAAGGGAGTCCCATAAAGCCAACACACACGCCAAAGGACCGAGATATAAATGCCCGCATTGCGAAATGCGTTTTATTGGCTATTACGATAGAATGAACCATTTAAATGAGGCACATAGGGAAAAAGAAGTCATATACGATTGTCCACATTGCCAATTGTCTTTCAAGACCAGTGGGAAACGCGCCAAACATATTCACAATAAACATTTCCCACCTCAAAGAAGTTTTCAATGCAGCTCCTGCGACTGGTCGTTCAGAAATAGTTATGAACTGAAAAGGCATGTAGTCAAACATACAGGTGACAAAAAATATCTTTGTACTGTGTGTGACAAGTCGTACCCAAGAATTAGAGCTTTAAATATACACATGAAAAGACATCAACTCGAAGATGTAAAGAGAAGTCAGGTTACAGCTAATATGATGGATTCCGTAGAATCAGGGCCAAATGTGATAAATACAGTATTAAAAAATGTATAGACTTTACGCACTTATTTTTTATAAATAAATTTTAAGGTTCTCCAAATTCGTTGTTTTTTTTTTATAAAATTCATTCCAACTTATTGTAGGACCTACCACAAAACGTTGTTAAAATTGAATTTTATGGTGCATTATGTGCATGCCGAACCGAACATGGGCTTGGGAATACAATAATTTTTCAACTTTTATTCGAATTTGTAACACGTCCTTGTTTTGTTTTTAGGTTCCGCAATAGCGGAAACGGTGGTTACTGTTAGACGTAGGAAGTTAAAGGAAGTTGTAGGTGAACGACAGCTACGTCGGCGGCGTCGCGCGAACAACCAACTGCCAGAGGAATCGGAAAACCGAATCTCGAAAACAATGATGCGACGAAACGCTATGACTCTTCTAGAAAATTCGACCATGTTCGCGTTCAGATGGCAACATAGCATTTTCTACTGTTCATATTGCCAAGAGAAGTTCGTTGACGTCATCCCGTTTAGGGAACATGTGATATCGAAACATTTATATGAACCTCCAACAAAAGTAATATTCGCCAAATTAACTGAAAATAATATGGTAAAAGTGGACATAACTGATCTTAGGTGTCGGATTTGTAATCTCGTTGTTGGTGATATAGACCACCTAAAAAAACATCTAATTAATGAGCACCAAAATAAATTTAATTCGGATTACAGTGATGGAATCCTACCTTTTAAACTAGAACAAGATGGATTTTACTGTCAAAACTGCTTTGAGCATTTTTCTAGCTTTGCCAAACTAAACGAGCATATGAACTCTCATTATCGAAATCACGTGTGCGATTTGTGTGGCAAATCTTTCGTGTCCAAATCTAGATTTAGGATGCATGTGCAGTCTCATGAGGTAGGGAGTTTCCCTTGTGGACTGTGTGATGAAGTTCTTGAGACTAGAGCGGCGAGACTCGGTCACAGAATGAAGATTCATCGAAAGGGGGTTAGATACACCTGTCCTAGATGTCCTGAAGTATTTACCACGTACCATGCCAGAACTAAACATTTAGTTGACAAACATGCAGAAAGTAAAAAGGAATATGATTGTGTGACATGTGGAAAAACTTTCGAGACAAGCAGTAAGAGGGCGTCTCACATAAAATCCAAGCATAAACCTGTAGACAAGAAACACGAATGTCCTAATTGCACATGGAGTTTCGTGTCCCCATCTAAACTAAGCAGACATTTAAAAATACATAAAACATAACAAAAACTAAAAAATTTGCTGATACGTCACCTATTTCGAATATAAAATTAGGTACGTAGAAACTTGGCACGAAATGTTTGGATACTATTACTTTACACCCCGTCTATGTAAAATCAAATCAAAATCTTTTTCTTTTTAGGCACCTTCGTCCAAGAGAAGGGAACATCAAATCAGGTATTATTATTTGAAGACAAAGGAGTTCCTGAACACGAACATGAACCACTTTTGAAAGAATTGCGAAGTGTGGAAGTCTCCTGCGAGAGCGAGGAACTCTCATTAAACAAAGAGAGGGTTGAATGGAAACCAAAAAAGAAGTCGGTCATAATTATAAAGCCACCACTCAAGAAAGAAGAGAAAGAGACACCGAAACCGAAGATCATGTGGAAAATTAATACGAAAAGAACTGCAACTAACAAATACTATCCTCAATTTATTATCCAACATTCAAACGCAATTCCATTTCAATATAGAGGGCAGTTCATGTGTACTTACTGCTATTTCACGTGTTCAGCAATGAAGCAATTACATTCTCATATCATCACACATGACAAATTGTCACCTACATATTTCAGAGGGAGACGTGAAATTCCACTTAAAATAGACATAACAGATCTTACTTGCAAAATTTGCAACTTAGGTGTTGAAAATGTTGACTACTTGAAATCTCATCTACAAGACGTGCATGGCAAGGTTCCCGATAACGAAGATGCAAGGATCGCACCTTTCATTCTAACTAATACGGAGGAATACAAATGTGTCCACTGTGGAGAGTCGTTTAAATTAGTAAAGAAATTACTCACACACACGAACAAGCACTACCAGCATGAAGTATGCGATAAATGCGGTGCAGGTTTTCCAAACAAGCAGAAACTAGCAACGCATAAGCAGGGACATGACCTCGGCGACTATCCGTGTCCTAAATGTGGCGCGGTGTTGCTTACAAGAGTTGCTCTGGTCGAACACTTGTACGACGAACATGACGATGGCCCGAGCAAAAACAAGCCCAAATGCAACATATGCAATGAGAAATTCATTTCGTTTTACTATAGAGCGAAGCATATTGCCGAAGAGCATGGTCTTGAAGGTCCATCCAAAAGTAAAGAAAAATTGTGAAATACGTTTACATAAAAGCCGTTGCAAAAAATATTAACATTAAATCAAGTTTCATAGAAACCAGGGCTACATAACATTCCTCCGTTTGTTTTGACTGACAGACTTGTATCGAAAATGACGAAACAATTTGTGTCAGTTTAAATATATTTGATGGTGTAGGGTCGTTGCTAATGAAAAATAAATTTGAACGGATAATCTGTAATTTTTGTTGATACTTATATACCTACTCACAAGAATGTCGATTTTGACGCAGACAATCAAGTTAGGCAGAAGAAAAAAAATATAACCTTTATGAATGTGTCGAGTGTGCCTTCCCTGTGTAAGTTGTTTATTTTACTTAAACGCTTTTTCTAAGCGTATATACTTACATCATCTTACATACGCTTTTTCTGTATGCCAGCGTAACTTCTTTTGAATAAAAATCTTCATAAATATGATATTATACCTACCTAGATTTATTTTATTTATTTAATCCAAACTAAATTATTCTTAATGTTAAAAGTAACATTATGTTCATATCTAATCTTCTCAAAAATATTTTCGTAGCTTAACATAAATATTATATTAATATTATTAATCATGGCAATAATGAGGCGAAATATAAGTCAACTGATGAATGATGAATTTTGGCATTAGCAATAATTGCTCCGAAGATCAAGTCTTCCTGTTTACATATAAAATAATATATCTGTATTTGCATCAATACTATCTACCGTCATAAATATTTGTATGTGACAAATTCTACACTCGTTGGTGGTTCCAGCTCAGGAAGGATATTTATCGAAAAGCGGTCCAGCTACCTACTTAAGATAATGGTCATGTTAACTCCTAAGCCCTTCTAAGTATGTTCTTAATAATTTGCTACACTAATGCCATGGACTTCTTTTTAGATCCCTGTATTGGTAGAAAAATGACGCTAGCAGTTTTTGCTTGTTAACACTGCCTTAGTTAACCAGTATGTCAAACCAAATCAAAATATTTTTCTTTTTAGGCATCTCCGACCAAGAGCAAGGACCATCATTTCAAGTAGTAATAACAAAAGAAGAAGCTGCCCCTGAACATGAACAACTTTCAGAAGAAACCACAACTTATGATGTACCCGTAATAGGAGTACGTAAGAGCGATGCACCCTCCCTAAACAAACCAAGAAGGATCTCAAAAACAAAGAAGAGGTCAATCATAATTATAACAAAAAAGCAACTTAACCCGCCCCCACGCAAAAAAGAGGCGTCACCAAAATTAAATATAAAGTGGAAAACTAAAGCAGATATAGAACCGCCACCCCCTGGGATAAATAAATCTTATCCCAGATTTGTTGTACAACATTCCAATGCCGTTCCGTTTCAATTCACCAGAGGAAAGTTCATGTGTCATTACTGCAAATTCCAATGTGGCACGATGGTACAATTACGTTCCCATTGCATCACGCATGATAAAACATCCCCTTTCAGAGGGAAAACTCAATATCCACTTAGAATAGACATAACAGACCTCACTTGCGACATTTGCAACTTGAGTGTTATCAGTGTAGACAACTTGAAATTGCATCTCCAAAACGAGCACGCTAAAGTTCCTCCACCTGAAAAAGACAATGATTTGAGCGTCCAGCCTTACATTCTAACTACTAAGGAATACAAATGCCTCCACTGTAACGAATCGTTCACCAACTTTGGCACTTTGTTCGTACACACGAGCAAGCATTACCAGAACGAAGTTTGCGGCGTCTGCGGCAAAGGGTTTGCAAACAAAGGGAAACTCAGACAGCATATGTACCTACACGAAGAAGATAACTGTGCGTGCCCGAAATGTGGCGAGGTGCTGGGTACAAGAGCTCTGCGTATGCGGCACATGGCCTATGTTCATGGCAAGAAGAACAGATACAAATGCCCCTTATGCGACGCTGAATTCACTTCTTATTACATGAGAACGCAGCATTTGGAGAGAGAGCATGGCAGGAAGTCCGAGTACCGTTGCACGCAATGTCCGCTGGTGTTCAGAACTGCCTCGTGCCGAAACAAACACTACAAAAGTATCCATTTGCATATAAAGCAGAAAAAGAAGCGGAAGAACGCTCCTGTTTCATATTTAGATTTGTCTTAGAATTGATTGTTCTACTGTGATTACGATTATAATAATCTGTAGTCAAGGTTTAATTATTTATTACATGAGAACGCAGCATTTGAAGAGAGAGAGTGTCAGGAAGTCCGAGTACCGTTGCACGCAATGTCCGCTGGTGTTCAGAACTGCCTCGTGCCGAAACAAACACTACAAAAGTATCCATTTGCATATAAAACAGAAAAAGAAGCGGAAGAACGCTCCTGTTTCATATTTAGATTTGTCTTAGAATTGATTGTTCTACTGTGATTACGATTATAATAATCTGTAGTCAAGGTTCGATTATTTATTACATGAGAGAGAACGCAGCAAATGGAGAGAGATCATGGCAGGAAGTCCAATGTTCGCTCTTATTCAGAACTGGCTCGTGCCGAAATAAGCACTACAAAAGTATACATTTGCTTAAGAAGCAGAAAAAGAAGCGGAAGAACGCTTCTGTTTCATATTTGGATTTGTCTTAGGACAGGATTTTTTGGCCAAACTTCGAGTGTACTTAAATGGCGCTGAGCTAAACTGAAAAATTTCATTCCATAGAAACGTATGTAAATAGATGAAATGTGTTTATGACGCAAATTTCAACATAGCACAATGCCATCCGGTAGGACACTATAAAAAAAGCTCGAGAACTGTCAGTTAGAAAAGTCCCAATTGATAGTTTCTACAGTGATTAAGTTAATAATAATAATCTATAGTCAAAGATAAATTATTTATGTTTTGAAAACTTGACGTAACTTGTTAGATAATAGTCAAGTGAATACGATAGCGGAGTATGTAATAAATTATTAAGTAATTTATGCGCGAAGTGCGTCGGTGTACCCACCTTGGCGAAACTAGTAGTTTTAGTTTTATTTACTAAGTAACATGGAACCTTAGTTTAAATAAATACTTATTTGAAATTTTTAAGACTTTTATTTTGGAGGCATATCCAATATTTCTTCTAGATCTTGAAGATCTTATGCGTATGTATTTTGACACCATAACCCCTTTTTGACAGCAAAAAAAACTAGACATGTCCTAAGTCGGAGTTTTTACTCAAATCAAATTATTAAAAAGCTGGTGCAGTTCTATCCTGCCCTGCGCACTGTCGATCTCGTCGTTAATTGCGTGATAATTTATGGGCAAGCCCACATGCAACGTTGGTCTATTGATTATATTTACCTACTGACTTTGTGGTGTTTGACAACATTATTGAAATAAAGCGGAAACGTGACGGTTTCAATAACGAGGCAGTGCCTTCATTGAATTGAGAAAAAATAATATTTTATATCAATAAAAGACAGTAACCTAATTATAATAGGGAGAAGCTATGGTTGTGCAACACGAGTTCTTAGTGAGCACCGCGTACACACGTTTTATCAGCCTACCTTCACTGCTGAACATAACCACTGAGCACCACCCTCTGTTTAGCTAGTTGATCCAATAAAATTATTTCCAGCCATCCTGCGAAAATCATCGCTCCACCTAGCCTAAGGGTGTCCTACCTTTATACTACGTTTTCCGATGCATACTCTGGAATTCGAACATACATAAATTAAAACATTGTTTATAAAAAATTAAAACAATATTTTTATTAGTTTTCATGTGGTACCTAATTTACCTATACAGATGTTATTTATAGCATTTTTTATGGAACAGACACGCAATCCTGTAAGGGCTCTACTAAATAACTGCCAAACAAGTTGGAAGTTTGCAGTGAATTATAGTAAAAATACTAAAACTACATCTACTATAAACCTAATGAAGTAAATTAATTTTAATAATTTATTGATATAACATACTATGATATGAACGTTATCTACTTAAACTACTTAAAGGGTAAATACATTAGGATCTCTGTCTGATATTGAGTCAACAAATTAGATGTACATTTAAAAAATATATCTACATGGTAATTTACTAAAGTAACTATTATCTACCCACTGATTTAGGTAAGTCATGCTCTCATAAATAACAACAATAGTCTCTGAGCTGAGAAAAATGACAAAATATTCAAAGCAATGTATTTTTCTTTTTAGGCGTCCTCGTCCAAGGACAGGGATCACCAAATCAACACCTGGTAATAAAACAAGAAGTAGATTATGATCAAGAAGCTGATCCTCTACATCAGCGAACCTCGCAAGAGCTGCTAATCGTCAACCAAAAGAAGAAAATGGCAAAACTCTTCCTAGACAAAAAAGGGGTTGAGTGGAAACCAAATCGCAAAAAGTCATTCTTATTTTTAAATAAGCCCTCACCACACAAAGACGTCCCCTTAGACGACAAAAAAAGCGTTGAAATAGAAATACCAATCACGAAATCAATAATACCACGCAATGATGTCGCTTTAGACGGTAAAGGAAGCATCGAAATAGAAATACCAATCACGGAGTCAATAATATCGCACAAAGAGATAGAAATACCAATCACGAAATCAGTAATATCGCATGTCGACAAAAAAAGCGTTGAAATAAAAAGACCCAACACGAAGTCAATTATTGTTATAACAGGAAAAGAGGAGTCTGCATCAAAACCTAAAAAAATAAGTATCAAGTGTAAGAAGCTTATTAGTACTGACGCTAACTATAATGCTAATCGTACATATGCTAATTTTATTCTAGAAAATTCCAACGCCATTCCGTTTAAATATAGCCGAGGAAAGTATATGTGCATGTATTGCAATACCATGTGTCCAGACATAGAAAAGCTACGTATCCATTCAAACACACATGATAAATTAACTTCCTCTCTCAAGAAGAGACTTATGTTTCCGCTTGCATTGGAGATAACAGGGCTCACTTGCAATATTTGCAATTCGGAAGTTTACAGCTTAGAACGCTTGAAGACGCATCTAGACCTCAATCATTCTAAGAAGTCCCCATCCGAAGAAGACGAAGGCGAAAGCGTCGTGCCTTACATTATTACTGAAAATTATTTCAAATGCGTTCACTGCGATGAATCTTTTATGACTTTCGGGAGTTTGCTGTTGCATTCAAACAAGCATTACCAAAACCACGTTTGTGACATTTGTGGTAAAGGATTTCCGAGTCAACGGAGGGTTAAGCAACATAGAATGATGCACGAAGAAGAGAATCGTGGGTGTCCTAAATGTGACAAGGTGCTGCCTACAAAAGCGGCTCGAGCGCAGCACATGGTATATGTTCATGGCAAAAAAGACAGATACAAATGCCCTATTTGCGACGCTACGTTCAACTCGTATTACGCCAGAACGATGCATTTAAATAGCGAGCACGGTCAGAGCACTGAATATCGCTGCAAAGAATGTTCGGAGGTATTTCTATCAGCTTCGTTGCGATGCAATCACTACAGGCGCATCCATTTGAAAATAAAAGATATAAAAAAGAAGAAACAGAAGAATCCTGTTTCCTAGCCCTTGATATTATTTACTGACTGCGGTTACATTTCTTTTTAATCTTTGGTAGTTAAAATTTAAATAACGTTTTGGTATCTTTCTTGGTCAAATAAAAACTTAAATATCTTGATCATATTATGATCATGATAGTTCAATGCAAAATAGTTTCATGACCAGTGGTTGGGCGCGTTTCGGGTAGTTTGGTTTCCTAAGTTTTCATGTTGTTTCAGTGAAAAAATTGTTTTTTTTTCTAAAGTTTGGACATTCATTACTCTACCTTGAATTTTCTTAAATTGTAATCTGTTATTGTTATGAAGTCGGTTAGTTTTCAGGAAGAAGCATTGTTACGGACTCTACAATTTCGGTGTGCTAAAATAATAAATTTCAAGAAAAGTATCAAAACCATTTCTAGGATCATACTTTATCTACAATATAATTTTCTTATTAGAATAATAAGGAAGTGTATTAAGTAATTTAATAAAATATCTTTACCCTTGATGACCTTTGTGTGACGCCTCCATAACCTGAATATATGAAATGCTTTTGCAATCGTTAGAAAAAAAAGTGAGTAAAAAAAAGTCGTGTGATGCCGGCTTAGAATAGAATCACCCCATTTCTTACCCATGGGTGTCGTGAGAGCCGACTAAGGGACTCGAGGGATGTGTATTGCAATTTTAGGCGATGGGCTGACAACCTGTCACTATAGTGATACACAGTTATCTGATTGACCCTCAAGCTTTTGTCAGACGTGGTGTTAATATCCCTTTTGCGGCCGTTAACGCTCTGCCTACCCCGTAAGGGATATAGGCGTGATTTATGTATGTATGTATGTATGTAGAAAAAAAAGTATTGTCTATGGCTAATTTTTTCTTTGTGAAGTCAAAGGCATTTCAACATTTTACCAAAAATTGTTTCCAAGACTTAAGAAGAATAGATATAAATTATATTTTAACGTAATAATTAAATTTATTTTCTTGAAATGTCGTATTAGCTGACTAATAACGAATATTTTTAAAACAAACCGCAAAATAAATACTGGCATATCGAACTATTGCAATATAATTATGTGCCGGCAGCGTAAATCATCATTTAGGTAGGTACATAAAGATAATTCGAAATGTCTTTTTTTCAAACTCTTATTTTCATAACACAACCACATTTACATCGTCATCGCTAACTTGTAAACTTATTCCAATAGAATACTACACTACTTCCAAAATATTCTTATCATATTTAACACGCCATTCTTACCATGCCACTGCAGTAATTTTTTTGAATTGTCTGATATTTCGACCCAGTTGCATGGATCTGATCAAGGATCAATTGGTGTTTTGGGGAATGAAAGATAGATTGTTTATTTCGATCTCTCTTCCTACGAATACGATTCTGTCGACCACTATCGGAATTCACTACAGTACGAACTTACAGAGTCATCGTGTTTATTGTCACTATTAGCACAATCACTCGCCATCTACCCACCCGCAAAACACTTGTTGTTCCGAGATGATGACGTGACCCATGCAACTTGGTCGAAATATCTGACAATTCAAAAATCAGTCCCGTGTTGACATTGAGATACCGTGAAAGTTTAAGATAGTCTAAATAGATGATCCAAAAATATATGTTTTATTCATCATGTTATAGCACTGTGAGTGCCTGTTAAACTACTTTAGTAAGTAAATGTTAATATAACGTATGATTTGTTGAACTTTAGTAAAGAAGAGTATTTTGTTTATAGTGTATTTCAAATGAGTGTATTTTCTTTTTAGGCGGCCTCGTCCCAGTACAAGGATCATCCAATCAACAACTGCTAATAAAACAAGAAGTTGATTCCGATCAGGAACAATCCTCGAAAATCTCGCTAATCATTGAAAAAAATGGACAGAGAATGGGAAAACTACTCCTAGACAAAAAAGGCATGGAACTAAAATCAAACCAAAAAGTAACATTTACATATTTAAAAGATAAAGCGCCGCCACAGAGAAAAACAAGAAAAGCATTCATAACTATAACGGGGAAAATGGAGTCGAAAACAAGTATCAAGTGCAAGAAACTCGTCAGCACTGATCCTTTTTACAACGCCAATCATGCTTATGCCACTTACGTAATAAACAATTCTAACGCCATACCTTTTAAATACTTCCAAGGAAAGTACATGTGTATGTATTGCAATGTTATGTGTCCGGCCGTAGAACAGCTACGTTGTCACACAAACACACATGACAAATTAAATACTCCTCTCAAAAACAGACTTAAGTTTCCGATTGCAATAGAGATAACGGGGCTCGCCTGCAATATTTGCAACTTGCCAGTCTATAACGTGAACTGCTTGAAATCGCATCTAGAATACTATCACTCCAAGAAGTCGCCCACTGAAGAAGATGAAGGGGAAAGCGTCGTACCATACATCATAACAGAGAATGGTTACAAGTGCGTCCACTGTGAAGAATCTTTTATAACCTTTGGGAGTTTGCTGTTGCATTCGAACAAGCATTACCAGAACCACGTTTGTGACATCTGCGGCACAGGGTTCCCGAGTCAACGGAGGCTTAGGCAGCATAAAGAGATTCACGAAGAAGATAACCGTGGGTGTCCTAAATGTGGCGAGGTGCTGCCTACGAAAGCGGCCCGGCTTCGGCACATAGTCTATGCTCATGGCCCGAAGAAAAGATACAAATGTCCGTTATGTGACATCGCGTTTGAATCATATTACAAGAGAGTGTTGCATATGAATAGCGAGCACGATCAGAAGATTGAATATCCTTGCAAAGATAAGGAATGCCCGCTGGTGTTTGTGACCGCCTCGTTGCGTAGCAGGCACTACAGGCGTGCCCATTTAAAAATAAAAGATATCAAAAAGAAGAAACAAAAGAACGCTACTGCAACCCAGTTGCATCAACAGCAACCACAATCGACTTCTGGACACGGGCCTCCCCCAACCGGGGGGTATTTGCCATACCCACCAAGCTTGGTAGGAGGATTGGCGAGCGCAGTGCAAGGGGTTGTATTCACAGGGAACGCTGCTCCCCATTCCCTGGATTCATCCCTTGGTCACCTTTTACGACACCCACGGGTATAAATGGGGTGATGCTATTCTAAGTCTGCACAACTAATTTAATAGCACTTGAAATTACTTTAAGTTTAAGTATGGTAAAATTGAATTATTTGTAGATAAAATCAAACTAGGTATTGCAATTTTATTATTAAAGCGGCCCGCCCAGCGGTTTCACAAGCTGCTATGCTACCCGTCTTCCCATGGGAATATGGTCTTTTCCCGGTATAAATTGTAAATATACACCTTAGCCTTGAATCACTCTGTTATAGAAAAGCGCATCAAAATCCGTTGCGTAGTTTATAAGATCTAAGCAAACAACGGGATAGGTATGGGAAGCGACTTTATTTTATAGTACTATGTAGAGAAATCTTAATCTGTTCGTAGATCATATCATATTACTGGTAGGTCACTAGGCCTCCTTCATTATATACTATTTAAGATTGTACCTAAGGATTAAACCTAGTTCATATAAAATATATCTACTTACCTAAGTATACATTACTAAACTTATAAATAAAATCAATCTACCTATCTACTTACCGTTTCAATTTCCCTATGACTGGATTTGTAATTTATGATATTTACTTTGTACTTCTTGCAAATAAGTTGTTTCTTAAACATAAGATACAAACATAATTTTACTTTAATAAATATTTAAAAAATACCAATTTCCAAAAATATCATTATACCCCTGAGTTATGCGGGTAGAGGTTTACCTTTGCAAGATCTTTTTTCATGTTATATTTGCCTATTGGACAAACAAAGGTCTTAAAACCATACAGCCTCGTCTTCAGTTCGCACCTATTCTTTAGTTTTAACCTAACACTTAACCTACTAATGGGAATGCGATAGTGACGCTCGCGTTCCAATGTTCACAGAAACACGGGAATATCAAGATATATTTCTCACTTCCAATACATTGCTCTACATTGCCCATTCTTAAGTTAATCTCACCACACTAACACAATAATAACAGCGAAAAACTAATTTAGAAAAGTAAGAAATAAAAATTACGTCCGAAACCTCTTGTTTCCCGCCCAAAACTCCCTTAGCTAAATCAGTAGCTATAAAGTAAGGCCATCCCAATAAGCCTTATTTGACAGCTGTCATTTCACTAAAAGGGACGTCAACAAAAGAAAATGTACCCTCTGCCACATCACACACACATATCACGCCTATAATCCCTTGCGGGGAAGGCAGAGCGTAAACGGCCGCAAAACGGTCATTTACGCAAAGTCTGACAAATAATTGAGGGTCATTCGGAAAAAAATTGTGTATTACCATAGTGACAGGTTGTCAGCCCAGCGCCTAAAATAGCAATACGCACCCTCGAGTCCCTTAGTCGCCTCTTACGACTCCCACGGGAAAGAAATGGGGTGATGCTATTCTAAGCCGGCATCACACGGCACTCTGCCGTATATGGCTTATTGGGATGGCCTTACTCGCGGTTGGGTAGATGGATTCCTCATATTATTGGTATACATTGCTACATATCCACTTTCTACGTCTTTGTAGAAATTAAGAGCGATATTTCAGTTTCTTTATTCCCATATATAAAGAACAGCACCATGTAGGCACCATTTCCTTTAATACTCAAGCGATAAATTATTCAATAGGTATAATGAAATCAGATAGGTATGTATGAAGAAGAATGCGTTGAAACGTGAATATTGAAGATATTCGAATTGCAAACAAACATAAAATTGAATGTTCTCCAAATATCTACGAACTAATAAAGTTAAATGTTAGAATGGTAAATTCAATGCATCACAATATGAAATTTCGAAGTTGTAAAAATAATAGAGCGGTAGTAGAGAACACATGACTTATGCCTACAGTTTAAGCAAACTTATATACCTACTAAGCAGAAGGTAAGGCTTCGTTATCAACGCTTTTTGAAACCAATTTTAATATAATGATTTTATTGTCTAAGCAAACATTCGTTTCAGACTTAAGAATATTAATTTTGGACGTAGCAGAGATCTCTCAAGAGGTTTGTGATATATCTCAAAGAAATGTCTTTTTCTTTTTAGGCTTCCTCGTCCAAGATCAAGGATCATCCAATGAAAAATTAGTCTTAAAAGAAGCTGAAGCTGCTATTGGACAGCCTTCGAAGGATACGGCAATAATTAAAGTAACTTGGAAGAAAAAGAGTAGAGATTTTGCAGATAAAAAGAGCGTTGAAACGAAGCCACCTAGGAAAACACTTATAGTTCTAAAGAAAGACCCATCAGTAGAGGAAGAACATTCAGAATCTAAATTAAATATCAGTTGGAAGAAAGTATGTAAAACGAAAGCTAACCAAGCCAATGCCTCGTTTATTCTAGAACATTCCAACGCCATACCGTTTAAATATAATCGCGGGAAGTTCATGTGTGCGTATTGCGATTTTATTTGTCCGACCATGAAACAGCTACGTTCCCATTCCAACACTCATGATAAATTAACTAATCTTTTCAAAAAAGGCATTCTATTTCCTCTTAGAATAGAGATAACAGACCTGACTTGCATTATTTGTGATTTGAGAGTCAATAGCGTTGATAATTTAAAGGTTCATCTAGAACGCGATCATTCCAAAAAACCACCATCCGAAGAAGACGAAGAAGGGAGCATCGTACCTTTCATTCTAACAAAAAACGAATTCAAATGCGTTCACTGCGAAGAATCGTTTATTACCTTCATGAATTTACTTCTACATACAAACAAGCATTACCAGAACCACGTCTGCGATGTTTGCGGCAAAGGATTTGCAAACTATCAGAAACTTCAACGGCACAAAATGATGCACGAAGACGAGAATTGTGGATGTCCCAAATGTGGCGAGGTACTGCCTACGAGAGCAGCTCGCATGCGCCACATCGCCGTGGTTCATGGTCCAAAGAACAGATACAGGTGTCCGATATGTGATGCAACATTCAGTTCGTATCACATGAGATTGAGGCACCTAGACCGAGAACATGGTCAAAAGTCAGAATATCCATGCGGGCAATGTTCGGCGGTATTTTCAACCGGCATGTGCCGGAGTGCACACATCAGGACAGTCCATAAGAAAGTGAAAAAGAAGAGGCGGAAAAATCCTCCTGTTACTTAATTTAGAATTTGATTTGCATTAGATACTAGATACACACAGAAACAAAAATAAACCAGTTAAAAACACATACCTTCTGCGAAACTAGATAGATATTTTATTTTTCTAAATTTTGTGTTTTCTCGGAAGCTTATTAATTTTATTATATTCTTTACAAGTACATTGTTAATCGATGTTGTGATAAGTATTGCATTCCAAGGATAATGAGCCGCATTAAAGAACAACTCAATTTATCAGCTGTTTGTTATATTCAAATAAATTCGTATGTAATATTCAAAACATTACACCTTCGCGACATAACCATGGCGCAGTACATTTATAGACTTCGCTTGGGCTTGTAAGCTTGAGCAGGAAAGGAACTTCATACCAATGCTTAAAAACTCACTCACACGGACGCACGATACCGCTACACTGTACTGTAGTGACGCATCGCTCCCTATTATTAGCCATGTAAGCTTACTATGTTTATGAGACAGTCACCAATATAAGCTTGGACTGAACACACGTCTTTGTCTTTTATCCTCCCCCAACAGCCAACACCGCATGGCGACCCTGCCATATGTGTTATATTGTGTACAATAAACGGTTAAATAAATAAAATAAATAAAGGCGTATTAGTAGTTGCGTATTAAAAATCATTTTTGGCTAAATAAGATGTTTAAGTCAATTTGGTACGTCAACTAACTAATATAGCAGCCAGATGGTCCCAGTAAGTGCAGGTTAAAATAGGATAATGGAAAGCAGTATAGCATATTTTCTAGAAAAATTGTAGTAGTTAGGAAATCATTGGTTAATAATGTATCGTAATACGATTGGCCAGATCAACCAAGAGTTGATATTTTATTATCTTAATGATTTATCGTACCGAGCTTATTAGTTTGATTTAGTAAGTACAGGAAAAGTATGCATTTGAAATGCATAATGACAAGCCCATTAGTTACAAAGTAGCAATAGGGTTAGGCACGTATAAGGTTCATATCCTTCATTTTGATCATGGCCGGAACGAGTTTTCCCCCGTGAGGAACGTTAGAGACACGAGATGTCTTAAAATGACCTTATATTAAATTGAAGTTCGAAGGAACTCATGAAGGCAAAAAATGCCTAATATTATTAAATGTCGCGACAGGTCGGTAGAGTAGTGCCGTAAATAATAAAAAATATATTGTGCTACCGATTCATGTGTAATGGCTGGCCAGCCCATAGACGAAATAAATAAATAAAATGAAAATAAATATGAGACATGAGAAATAATAAGTGAAAGGAGAATTTAAAGTTAAGAATTAAAAGTAAGTTGTTGCCTATGCATCAAATAAAAAGAGTGAAATAAATGTACTTATTGACTAATGATAGAAACAAAAGAAAAGAAACTTTTCTCTTTGAAGAGTTAAGAGAAGAATTAAGTTGAACAAAGGTGTTTTTCATTGAAATTCAATTGTATTGTATAAAACCTTTACCAAATTAACTATAAGACAAATAGAAATTGTTAATAAAATAAATATTATGCCCTAATTACTTGTCAACCGGAACGCAAAGACGTTTCGTTAGTAGGAATAAAGATATCAGTGACTTTAAATCATTTTAATTTTTACAAAGTTTTAAAAAAGGTCAGTAGGCAGATACTTAATGCAAGTTATTATAAAGTGATATTTACCTTAAAGATTTATATTTTTAATAAAAAAAAAGGAGAATTACCTTTACAATAAAAACTGACGCCTTGGATTGAAATAGGAAATAAATAATTATAAGAATTTAATAGTTAAGTATTTTTTTATGTATCTAAGGTAGCAAGAACAGGAACTTGTTTAGGAATATGTTTTGGAATCATTTCAAATTAATTTTGCTTTACTTACCTAACAATGCGTTTTTTTGTTTATACATGATTATTTTTCTGTTTAATGATAATGTATTTCAAAATTAATGACAATCATTGTTTTTGTATGTATATTATAAATGTTATTTATACGAGGTAATAAAACTAGCCCGAGTTATACCGTGCGCGTAGGTATATCTTAGGAATACAGTTTGGCACTTTGTAATCCTAGTTGGATAAGAATGAAATTAAGTATGTTTTCAGATGTTATGCTCAGATAATTTTTCAAAATTTGATACTATGTGTTAATGATGTATATAAAAAAGAAAGCTGTAAACCATCATTAAATTACCCACTAGCCTTATTTGGTTCAGGTAATGTTTTTTGTTTAGAATTGCAGTGTTATTTTCTTGAATATTATTCTAAATTCACTCATATTGTTTGGATATTATTGTCTTAAATTTAATTAATATTCGTCTTTTTGATAGGTTCTTAACAATATCTGTTTTTTCAACACAGAGAAGTTTATTTTACTAAACTTATATTCATAATCATTCATGCATAATATTTTGGAAATAATATAAAAACATACATTATATATTAGCATAATATGTGTTGACCATATAGTAAAGCATGTTCTTGCCTCCTTGTTCAATATAAGTACTGTAGTAAGTATATGGCCGTAGCCTAATGATCTTACCTTAGAAATAATATAAAAATAGGTAAAATCAAACTAAAAATAATAAAAATAAATAATGATCATCATTATTTTTCATTATGATACTTTTAAATTTAAACAGAAGCATTAAATAAAATTATATATTAAATAGAAAGTATTAACAGCAACGTTTTCATTTTATGAAGAATAACATTGTGTTATGGAAAAAGAAAGAATAAGTTGATGAAAAGGTTAATTATATCGATAAGAAAAAAACAGGATTATTTAAAGTAGACACAGATAAGTATTTTGCTTGTGATGTTATGTTCATAACAAAATTTGATTGGTTAATTTGACAAAACTATTTAGTTGTATTTTCAAGAAAATTTTGATATTTAAGATAACTCAATTTACACAATACTTGTACCGTTTTTTTATTTTGATTTGATTTGATTGGATTTGACCGTTTGAACTTAAGTAATTGTATCAGTTTAATGAAATTAGTATATAATTTTATATTTTTTGCATAAAAAGTATGTTACTACATACTACACTAGCATGTGTGTGCTACTTATTTGATATAAAAAAAAAACATTTGTTTTTTTTTTCAATATTAAGGGGGGTGGTGTACTGTAGTGACGCATCGCTCCCTATTATTAGCCATGTAAGCTTACTATGTTTATGAGACAGTCACCAATATAAGCTTGGACTGAACACACGTCTTTGTCTTTTATCCTCCCCCAACAGCCAACACCGCAACACGGCATCTCGCTGGATCTCGCGGTACGACATTCGAGGTTGCGCCGTGCTAAGGAAACAAACGACTGCATAGATTAGATTTAATTGAGGTTGTACACGCATAGAGCACGCGTTGTATACGAATCAAGCTCAGTAAGTTGTTTTTCCACGGTAAAAGTAGCCTTTGTTACTGAGAGATAATGTAGCCTTTTACCGGTAAAATGTGACCATGGCATAAGTATGTTTCGTTTGGGGAAAACGTTTCAAATGGGGTATTCTTTTTCTAAATGTTTCAACGATTTCATTCATTGTTAAATTCCCAATGAAGTCTGTAACAAATTTTCTTTTGTTTTTAGGGACGGTGTTACTAAAATGGAAACCGAAGAAAAAGTATCTAGACCAAAGGGGTAATGCGGCTATTATAATAGAATGTTCTAATGTCTGCCCTTTCCGTTGGAGTAGGGGCATGTTTACGTGCGGTTATTGCTCGGAAACATACGAGAATTTTGATGATCTTCGGGCTCACACGAAACGTCACTCGAATAGGATAGCAACAATGCGTTTTGCTAAAATTTATGATCAGATCAAAATTGAAATCTCCAATTTGCGTTGCCAAATATGTTTAGAATCTATGACAGACTTGGAATCTCTAAAATCACATTTAGGCTCTGTACACGATATGCTATTCCAAGAAGAACATGGATTAGGGGTAACCCCGTTTATATTAACTGACCAGAAATTCGGTTGCGCGGTCTGTTATACGTATTTCGAAAAGTTTCACAATTTGAACTCTCACATGAACGAACACTTTCAATATAATATTTGTTTCAAATGCGGCAAATTTTTTTCGTCCGCTCACAGGCTGAAATCACATCTAGCTATTCACGAAAATACACGCTACAAATGTCCTAAATGTCCTCAAATATTTACTAACAGAGTAAAAAAGAATAACCATGTGACTATGGCTCATGGGCCTGGACTAAGATACAGGTGTCCTATTTGTAAGGAAACTTTCAAAAGTTACTCTACGAGGATAAAACATATGGAAGACGCTCATGATAGGAAGCAAGCATATGCTTGCCACTTGTGTCCAGCCGTTTTCCCCATGTGCAACCGGAGAACTAAGCATATCCAAATGGTTCACGTGAAAAATAAAACCTTTTCCTGTGAATCATGTTTTTACCAGTGCGTTACTGCAGCTCAACTAAGGAGGCATATGGTCAGACACCAAACGGAGCGCAACTTTGAATGTACGATATGTAAAAAGTGCTTTCCCAGAGCCAAGGCTCTTAAAGAACACTCGCGTATCCATAGCAATGACCGAAGATTCTCCTGTGAATATTGCGCGTACTCATGTATTCAGAAATGTAGTTTGAAAAATCATTTAAAGACTCATCACGTCATCAACAACCAGTAGGAAAGCATAGGCGTTTATTGAAAACTAGCGGCCCCCACAGCGTTTCCAACCGCTGCTAACCTATTTCCCGCGGAAAAAGACCTTTTCCCGACATGAATTATCTATGCATAAACTTCCTCTTAAATCACCTTATCTACTAAAGAAAACCGCGCACTTTTAAAGATCTAAGCATTCATAGGGACATGGTGACACCGGAAGCGACTTCATTTTATACTATTTAGTGACAATATACATCTTTAGATATTTCTCCACGTACCGAGGCCTAGATGTTTATTTGTAATTTCAGGACATAGGTAATAAGTACCTATAATTCAAATATTTAATTTATATTATCATCTTCATTCTATCTTCTTTATTATAATAATTCTATGTAAGTTTGCTTTGCCTTCACACATACTTCGTTTTAATATTACAGCATAAGTGGCAGTGTACTTAAACAAATTCCTTTAGGTATATGTACTAAAGTTTTCTCATGGTGTAGAATTTCTATAGCCATAACAGTATAAATGTACGTATTTAAATCTGCTTTGTAAAATATTCATTCGATTAATAAAAATCCTAAGTGGAAGTATCAAAAGGTATTTTATTTCGTTCTTTTCTATATTTCCGTGTATTTTTATGATATATAGATACTACACGTACATAATACTGTAAACAATCCGTAAGTGTATTAAATATTTAGCTACTGTATTTTCACCGAAATATATATGTCGTCGCAAACATTACAAACGTTGAAGTTGAAGAATACAATGGCATATTTTTCTATTTTTAGGGAGAAAATTGGAAGCCTTACGGACTCCGATACCGATAAAGAAAGAGCTGGATTTAGAAACTGCATCAGAAATGGAGATTCAAACTCGGATATTCGTTAAGAGAGAAATGGATTCAGACATTGCAAGCGCAAGGGTACAAGGGTTTGAAAGAAGAGCGATATTCAGAAACAACATATCTATAATCATAGATACATGCACAGCATATCCCTTCAAGTACCGGAAAGGAATATACCTATGCTATTTTTGCAATGAGACATTCATAGAACCTGAAAAGCTGAGAGAGCATACGAAGACCCAACATGTAGACATGACGGCTGCAATAAAACCGCGCAAGTACGACCCAATAAAGATGGATTTCGCTGGAACTGAATGCAAGATTTGCGGATCAGGCATAACAGATTACCCGTCCCTAAAAGCACATTTAGTAAATCATGGGAAATCTATCGACACAACACACGGAGAAAGTATCTTGCCGTACAAGCTGAGCAAAGAAGAGCATATCTGTCAAATTTGTGGTAAAAGATATGAAATGTTCCTAAGCCTTCACAGACATATGAACGACCACTACGAGCACTATCTGTGCGAAACTTGTGGGAAACCTTTTGCGACACCCCAGAGGATGCTCAATCACGCCAAAACTCATGAAAGAGGAAATTTTCCGTGCAAACATTGCCAAGAACCTTTTCCGTCATATGCCTCGTTGCACGCCCATGTCGCAAAGGTCCACAGATCTAACAAAAGATACAAGTGTCCGATTTGTGATGAAAAATTCCAATCGTACAAGCACAGGCTTAAGCATTTGAAGACAGTGCATGGAGAGAAAACGGCGTTATATCCATGCCCATCTTGTCCTAAGATATTTGACCTCTGCAGCAGACGGACGGCGCATATAAAATTTCAGCATTTGCAAGAACGAAATCACGTCTGTTCTGTGTGCGGAATGAAGTTCTTCACCAACTACGAATTGCATGAGCATTCGGTGAAGCATGGCGGCGAGAGGATCTACCAATGCGACGTTTGCAAGAAGTCCTACGCCAGACTGAAGACTCTCAGGGAGCACATGAGGATACACAATAATGACAGGAGGTTCATTTGCCCTGTTTGTGGACAAGCCTTTATACAAAACTGCAGTTTAAAACAACACGCTAGAGTTCATCATCCGATGCATTTAAAAAATGACGTGAACTATGCATAACGATCTTTTCTCATAACCAGTGTATACCTGAACAAGCTTAATAAATTAAAAACACGACTGCCTTCTGAGATATAGTCTAGCCTATGACACTCAGGATATTCCGATACAATTCCCATTCGAATCTGATTACACCTCCATTTATTCCTATGCCGTAGTTTAGTAGATAAACGCCTACTACGTACTAAGATAGGCACCTACTACGGCTATATCATAAACTAGCAGCCCGCCCAGCGGTTTCACCCGCCGCTAACAATTTCCCCCCGGGAATAAGACAGTTTAATATAGCCTATGTTCATCAGGGATAATGTAGGATTCTAAAAATCTTGTCTTCAATTTCAAACAAATATCGTTTTCAGATGGTGGTGGCGTAAAGTTAAATGCCGTGTGGTTAACCTGGCCAGCCCCATGGCAGTGCCTTTATTTATTTATTTTATCCCGCCCGAGCCGGTTTTCTATTAAGTAGGTCATAACAAAATTGTAATAAAAAAATAAAATTGTGTGATAGAAATTTCTTTTTTTAGAATGACGGTTCATGACGTCAATAAGTGATAATACTATCCTACATTGAATAAAGAATTTCAATTTCAATTAACCGTAAAAGATTTTTTTAAATCGGTCCAGTAGTTTCGTAGCCTACTCAATTCAAACAAACAATAAAAAAATCCTGTTTCTAATATTAGTGTAGATTATATTATTATTATTTTAGTGTGATGCCGGCTTAGATTATTATCACCAGATTTCTTTCCCGTGGGAGTCGTAGGAGGCGACTTAGGGACTTGAGGGTGTGTATTGCAATTTTAGGCGATGGGCTGACAACCTGTCACTAAAGCGATACATAATTTTCCGAATGACCCTCAAACATATGTCAGACGTGGCGTAAATGTCCGTTTTTGCGGCCGTTTAGGATAATAGGCGTGATTTTTTTAATGCATTATTTAATGTTTTATGTCGTCTTTTTTATACCGAGTAAGGGACAGTGTGCATGAAACAATACTGATAGGGTGCATGAAACATAAAACTGGACAACTTTCCCCTAGACACATATGTCAGGAAACGCCAAAAAAAAGACCTTCCATACAAAATCCCAATCAGCTGACTGCATTCAGGAAGTCAGTTTTTTTACGTTTCCTGAAATATGTTCCTAGGGGAAAGTTGTTCAGTTTCATGGTCTGCATGTACCCTATCAGTATTCGGAGGGCTATCCCTTACACCCTTTAATACAGTAATGATTAAATGTTATCATTACACTGGTACAAATAATGTGGCGTAGTTCGTACATTTTTAAATGAAAAAGTAGTTATTGTGGCTTAACTATAATAGTGAGACATATGGTATCGCGGACATTATTATAGATATTGATGTCCTCTATAAAACTGTAGGACATCACTTTGCTCTATTGTCAATAATTTCCACAGCGTACCCGATATGAGATATTTTTTTGGTACATTTGTACATTTTTAAACGAAAAAGTAGTAATTGTGGCTTAACTGTAATAGTTAGACATATGGTATCGCGGACATTATTATAGATATTGATGTCCTCTATTCTATAAAACTGTAGTACATCACTTTGCTCCATTGTCAATAATTTCCACAGCGTACGCGATATAAGATATTTTTTTGGTACAATTTTCACACGTTGGGTTACATTATCGAAATTTTTACGCGGATCCCTATTTTTTTCTGGTATAAAATATAGCCTATGTTCATCAGGAATAATGTACGATTCTAATGGTGAAAGAATTTTTAAAATCGGGCCAGTAGTTTCGGAGCCTATTCGATGCATTCTGTTGAATCTGATTACACCTCCATTTATTCCTATGCCGTAGTTTAGTAGATAAACGCCTACTACGTACTAAGATAGGCACCTACTACGGCTATATCATAAATTGTACACCATATTATGGGCAACATGTTTCTTTCATAATTTCTACCTAAGTATATGTGTGTACTTAAAATAATAATAAATAAATATCCTGGACATTTCTCACGGCGCCACCTAGCCCCAAACTAAGCACTAGATAGCTGATATTATCACTTATTTTTTGTAAATAAATATATACATACAATACATAGAAAAATACCCAGACTCAACACAAATATTAAAAATTTACATACAAATATCAACCACGATAATATCGGTGATTATTTTATTTATTACTTTATTGGGTACTGTGTATAGTTAATAAATGTCAGGTCTACTCGTACCGTAAAATACATAATTAACATATTTCTTGTATTCTACAAAATAATATTTCTTTACAATAAAAATGGTCTTAAAAATAATAATTGTATTTAATATCACGCTACTTCAATCTCCCATAAACACATGGTTGGTTTTTGTAAGACTGTAAATCGGGTCTAAATAAAAAATACAAATAATAAAGCGTTAGCACCTAATAAATAATAGTACTAAAGGCGTTAGCACAAAACTACACTTGATAAAATTATACAAAAACTAAAAAAACATAAGCTGTCATTGTGTAGGTAAAGTTATCTGATTTTCAATCCAATTGATACAAACTATTTAATACTTGAGATCTGATCAATCACCTGACTATTATTCCGTTGGAATAAGGCTTTGGTGGAAAGTATCATATAGTACACTGCGAAAAATCGTGTCATTGGACGACTCGGTGTCCTACACGAAAAGAGAGAGAGACAGCGATCAAAAAGTATCTTTCTTCTTTATTGAAATTGTGTTTGTTTATGTTGGTATAGGGTTCCAACTTTTGGTTACAGTCTATATGATCGCAAGCACTTTTGATTTAAACAATATGTAGAACTTTTAAATACGATCTATGTGTTCAGAAATTGTGTTTTTCTTCCTTGGTCCAATCAATTTCTGGCTCAGCGCTTACTCCATAATCATGTCTTTTTTATCATGATTGACACAACAATTAATATGGTAAGTATCTAAGTTGTACTTTGAGTTACGGTAGTTAGATTTGTGCAATCGATTGTCGTTATTGCAGTATTGTTTTGAACTGCTAAATACAAAATAAAGAGTAGAGTTTACATTGATGTTTTCTTTGTAGGTGATGATCATGAGACGTACTGCAAAACTGAAAGCAAGCAAAAACCGAAGCCAGCGGAACACCTTCAGAAAAGCAATGATAAATCTAAAGTGGGGAAAATCAGTGCGGCACAGTTAGTCTTAAATTCTAACGTATGCCCGTTTCGTTGGGCAAAAACCTTGTTCTCCTGTTTATTCTGCAATGAAAGCTTTATAAGGATAGAATTGCTAAAGGAACATAACACAATACACAGTTCTGCTACCGAAGGTGATATTCTAAAATCGTGCAGTAAAGTAATAGCATCACACGGACATGTCAAATTGGAGGTAACAGATGTATCCTGTAAACGCTGCGACAAAAGAAACAACAATTTCAACGACCTTAAGCATCACTTATTTGATAAACACGCTGTCTCTCTTGACTTTAACGATGACGGTGTCTTGCCTTTTATTATCGGACAAAATCGGTATTCATGTGCAATTTGTGCCGAAGAATTCTCAGATTATAAAATTCTGAATCAACACATGAATGTTCATTATAAAAACTTCATTTGTGCTCTCTGTGGTGCTGGATTCATGACACCACTAAGGCTTAAGATTCATTCAAGAACTCACGAAACTGGGTCGCATCCCTGCAGTGGTTGTGATAAGAGATTCCGCTCTTCCCACGCCAGGAACGAGCATAACGCAATCGTCCACATGCACGCTAAGAGAAGCAAGTGCCCTCACTGCTCAGATACTTTCAAATCGTACTATCTGAAAAAGAAACATATAGTTACAGTGCACAAAGTAAAAGTTGCAGAATTCAAATGCGACATTTGCCCTAGAAGCTTTTTATTGAGCGCAGATCTCAATGTACATAAACGCCAAATACACATGAACGAAAAAAGGTATCCCTGCGAAGTTTGCGATTGGAAGTTCTATCAAAAATGCCAACTAAAAGACCACATGGTCAGCCACGGAGTCAGTCAAACTACACATCAATGCAATTTTTGCCAAAAGATATACTTGAGACGAAGAACTTTAAGAAAACATATTTTAAATATACATGAAAAAATAGCTAGATAAGACTTATACATTTTGTAATAGTAGCTAAGTAGGTAAGGAACTTGGAAAATTTAATAGATGTGGTAAATTTTTCGATATTATTGTATATATATCCTTTATTGCATAAAAACAAACGAAAAATGTACAAACAGTGTGAGCAAAGGCGAGCTTATCTCTAAGAAGAGATCTCTTCCAGCCAACCCGTCGGTAGTGCGAGAATCAATATTTTTGTGGGGACAAAACAATGCAACAATTAAAATGAATTTATGAATTTGAATTGTATCATGAATTTACGCTGAATAGTGTGAAATAAATTACATTGATTACATAACGCATCTTGCTTCATTCTTCTCATATATAAGAATATTGGTTATCTATCGTACGTTTCTGATACGTTTTCTTCACAATTCGTGTTCACGTACTGTTGTCATTTCTCAAAGAACATCTAAATATTACCGAAAATTTACCACCACAATCTTCTTCATTATTCAACAACTTTCTGGAACAGATAACTCTCTGTATAAATGATTTTTGCTGCTCCTTCTTAAATAAACATATGAGAAACTGTGCCTGATCTGGCTGTCTATACCTTATGTATTTCTTTCGAATGATTTTATGGCTAAGTAATAATATGGTGCATGTAACATGTATGTGGGTTAACTATCACCTTAATATATACCTACTTGGAAAAAATATCAAATGGTACGTAATGTTAACCTCACTTGCCCTCACTCATGCACTATTTCTAATTTTTTAGGTGAAGATATCGTCCAGAAAATCCAAGAATCTCAAAAGAGGAGAATTAACATCAATACCAACAAGGATAACGGCGACAGGTCATCTAGACACAGACATGCCACAATCCTTTTAGAAAACTCGAGGATATGTCCATTTAGATGGATGAAAAATTACTATCTCTGTTTCTACTGCAATGAAAAGTTTTCAGATCCAGCCGATCTAAGATGCCATAACAACCTTCACAAACCGGAACGAAAACTTATTGAAAATGGTTTATGTAAAATGAAAACACACGATCTCGTTAAAGTAGATATTACTGATGTTAGCTGCAGACAATGTGACGACGTTATCACAGATTTAAGTTCACTAAAAACTCATTTGTTGGAGATGCACAAAGAAAGACTAGACCCTAAATCGTGTCACGGAGTTTTGCCATTCAAAATAACAAAAGTAGACTTTCCTTGCGCTTTATGTCCAAATAAATATGAGGAGTTCACTTCTTTGAACCACCACATGAACGTGCACTTTCAGTATTTCATCTGTGAAACCTGTGGATCTGGCTTCATATCGCCCGACAGGCTGCGCTCGCATTACTTTTCTCATGAAACAGGCTCGTTTCCTTGCGCTGAGTGCTCCAAGATTTACCGCTCGAGCAACGCTAGGAATGAGCACTACGACCTTGTTCACAAAAAAGCACAAAGACACCGCTGTCCGCACTGCCCAGAGACATTTAAGAACTATTATCAAAAGAACAAGCACATAACTGTAATCCACGGAATTAAGATTAAGGAATTCAAGTGCGCGGTATGCCAGAAAGTATTTAAATCTAGTGGCAAGCTAGTGGTGCATAAACAGATGGTACACTTAAAACTGAAACGGTATGCTTGCGACGCTTGTGAATGGAAATTCTACTCCAAGTCGGAGCTAGAAGCTCATAAAATCAAGCACAGCGGTGAAAGAAAACACGAATGTGCCGTGTGCAAGAAGGCTTACGCTAGAAAATATACGCTAAGAGAACATATGAGGATACATGACAATGATAGAAGATTTGTGTGTTCTGTGTGTGGGGGAGGGTTCGTACAAAAATGCAGTTTGAAACATCATATCAAGGTGCATCATCCGACCGTGTCAACCTCGAAGACTGGCACACATTTTAATGAAAATGTGACGTGAGAGTTGAACAACGAACAAGTAAAAATGCTTGATATACTTTGTGCTAACTTAGAGCAGATGTAGGTACCTACTAAACAAAATTAAAGCGAATTTTTTAAAGTTATCGATAACGAAATTTCAAGACGGGCTGGAGACAAGGAACAACTTTCCCCAAGGAGCATAAGTCGAAATATGTCAAGAATATTTTAAGTTTCCCTAGCAACCAAAATTAGCTGATCGTCATTTTTTAAATTTCGACCAATGTCCTTGCGGAAAGTTGTTTTATTGACACCAGCCCCGTCTTGAGTTTTTGCTATCGGTCACTAGTAAAAAGTCGCCGTGTGATGCCGGCTTAGAATAGCATCACCCAATTTCTTACCCATGGGTGTCGTAAGAGCCGACTAAGGGACTCGAGGGATGTGTATTGCAATTTTAGGCGATGGGCTGACAACCTGTCACTATAGTGATACACAATTATCTAATTGACCCTCAAACTTCTGTCAGATGTGGTGTTAATATCCGTTTTACGGCCGTTAACGCTCTGCCTACCCCGTAAGGGATATAGGCGTGATTTATGTATGTATGTCACTAGTAAAATGTTACCCTATAAATGACTACATATAGAGCGGACACTCACCTACCCGCACCCTAGCCCCCGACCCGCCCTCACCTGCGTAATGACAAAAAAAACGTCTAGCGATAGGTAGAGCTAGGCTAGGCGTTAGACTTGTGTCCTGCGAGGTTGACAAATTGCAAATCGCATGGAAAAACTAGATTCTTATTTCTTATTTTTAAATCTTATCTAATCTGTATGAATAAAATAAAAATGTAAATAAAATAAATAAGTAAAAATGTAAATAAAATAAATAAGTACATAAATAAAATAAAATTGTTTTATTTCAGACCTGACGACCCAAAAACTCAGATAGTTACATCTAATGCGATAATACGAAACTCCAAATCAGTTTACTCCTTTAGGTATAATCTTAAAAAGTATTTGTTACAGTTACAAAATGAATAAGTTGAACTCACACGGCTACATATAGTTAAATATGCTAACCCTATTTTTTTATTATTTTTTCACCCCTTTTCTAGTAATGGTTGTTTTTTTTTGTCTCATTTATCGACAGTTATCTAATCTGGTAGGTAGGTAAAGTGGTAGAGATATTTATAGGTTTCATACTATTGATTTATATGAAAATATATGAACACTCTAAGTATTATTATATTATATTATATACTTATTTTATTTTGATTTATTTATTTGTTTTACCTTCGTTTATTTTATTGAAGTTTTAGGTCTCACATCTAAGTTTTTAAATTTGTGACTGTACCTAATGATAAGTTGATATTTTGAAAGCAAATAAACATTCTATTCTTTCTATTCTAATGAAAAATGATAGTATTGTCAAATAGTGTGAACCTCGCATACCTACCCTTTTCGCTATGACAGACATGATACTGTTGCTGCGATTAAAACGTGATATGACGTGTATGTCGTTCAATATAAAAATGTTATCACTTTGCAAAAAATAAGTGATAGTTTTACTTGAATATGCATTTAACTGTAAATATCATTATCTAGAAAATAAAGTACCTATGGATAAATTAATTGTTATTAACTTCTAGGTTTACATAGTAAATTCATTTTTCTATAATATAAAATCCTTCTTCTATATTCCTAGTAAGCCATGGTTTAAGCTGTTTGACAACGTCAAACCCTGTGGAAAAATGATACTGTCTAAACGCGCGTTTAACCTTGCTGTAGTAACACTGTGAAGGTTACAAAGAACAATTAAAAGCTGAAAGCCAATTTGATCATTTATTAAAACTTTATTTATTTTATACTTTATTGCACATGGTACAAAAGGCGGGCCTAATGCCACGTGGCATTCTCTACCGGCCAACCAGGGGGTAAACAGAGAGAAAAGACACGGGTGCACTCGGGTGTGAAATCATAATAATTGAATATTATAGCAAATTAAAGTACTATGAAATAAATATATAACATACTAGCAGCCCGCCCAGCGGTTTCACCCGCCGCTAACAATTTCCCCCCGGGAATAAGACAGTTTAATATAGCCTATGTTCATCAGGGATAATGTAGGATTCAAAAAATTTTGACTTCAATTTGAAACAAATATCGTTTTCATATGGTGGTGGCGTAAAGTTACATGCCGTGTGATTAACCTGGCCAGCCCCATGGCAGTGCCTTTATTTTCTTTTTTTTTATTCCGTCCGAGCCGGTTTTCTATAAAAAGGTCTTTTTTTTATAACAAAATTGTAATAAAAAAAAGAAAATTTATTTTTTTAGAATGACGGTTCATGACGTCAATAAATGATAATACTATCCTACATTGAATGAAGAATTTCAATTTCAATTAACGGTAAAAGAATTTTTTAAATCGGTCCAGTAGTTTCGGAGCCTATTCAATTCAAACAATCAATTTAAAAAAACCTGTTTCTAATAAGTGTAGATTATATAATTATTATTTTAGTGTGATGCCGGTTTAGAAAAGCATCACCCGATTTCTTTCCCGTGGGAGTCGTAGGAGGCGACTAAGGGACTTGAGGGGGTGTATTGCAATTTTAGGCGATGGGCTGACAACCTGCCACTATGGCGATACACATTTTCCGAATGACCCTCAAACATATGTCGGACGTGGCGTAAATGTCCGTTTTTGCGGCCGTTTACGCTCTGCCTACCCCGCAAGGGATAATAGGCGTGATATGTGTATGTATTTATTATTTTAGTGTAGATTTTTTAATGAAAATGAAAATGAAATAACTTTATTCAATGTAGGATAGCGTTATCACTTATTGACGTCATGATCGGTCATTGTAAAAAAAAGAAATTTGCATAACGCAATCTTCTTCTTTTTATAACAATTTTGTATTGTCCTAATAGAAAACCGGCTCGGGCGGGATAAAAAAATAAAAATAAAAATAAAGGCACTGCCTCGGGGCTGGCCAGGTTAATCACACAGCACGTAACTTTACGCCACCACCATTTGTAAACGACATTTGTTTCAAATTTTAGTCAAGATTTCCAAAGCGTGTTATTAACATGCGTATAATTAACCGGACCCCCTGAACAGGAAAAACCCCCCAAAAAACCTGCCCAGAAGTGTTCCTACTCTAAATTAACAATGCATTATTTAATGTTTTTTGTCGTCTTTTTTAATACCGAGTAAGGGACAGCCCTTCGAATACTGATAGGGTGGGTGCATGAAACATAAAACTGGACAACTTTCCCCTAGAGATACATCTATCAGGAAACGCCAAAAAAATGACCTTTCATACAAAATCACAATCAGCTGACTGCATTCACTATGGAAAGTCAGTTTTTTTACGTTTCCTGAAATATGTTTCTAGAGGAAAGTAGTTCAGTTTCATGGTCTGCATGTGCCCTATCGGTATTCGAAGAACTATCCCTGACACTCTTTAATACAGTAATGATTAAATGTCATCATTACACTGGTACGAATAATGTGGCGTAGTTTGTACATTTTTAAATGAAAAAGTAGTTATTGTGGCATAACTGTAATAGTTAGACATATGGTATCGCGGACATTATTATAGATATTGATGTCCTCTATAAAACTGTAGTACGTCACTTTGCTCTATTGTCAATAATTTTCACAGCGTACGCGATATAAGATATTTTTTTGGTACATTTTTCACACGTTGGGTTACATTATCGAAATTTTCACACGGATCCCTATTTTTTTCTCGTATAAAATATAGCCTATGTTCATCAGGAATAATGTAGGATTCTAATGGTGAAAGAATTTTTAAAATCGGGCCAGTAGTTTCGGAGCCTATTCGATGCAAACAAACAAACAAACAAACAAACAAACAAACAATCAAATCTTTCCTCTTTATAATATTAGTGTAGACATATAATTCCTAAAATATACCTACGTACTAAAATAAACTTATTTATATTAATATACATACTCTAATATTAACAGAAATAAATTAATAATACTTAATTATAAAACTGCTGGTTTGAATACCTGTAAAGTTCTGATCATATTAGGGCAGATGGCAAAACTTTACTTACGCACTATCGTGTATAATCCTTCACCTATTCACAGTCAGCGCAAATACTCATTTAGTTGCTGGCTAAAACCGGAGGAAAAACAAACGAAATTGGCGTCCTCAATATAAGTTTTTGTTTTTCTAGGACCGCCGACGAAGACTCTTTGTAGGCCTCTCGGGACCTTGTTAGACTTCGGCGAACTGAAATCTCCAACATCGAAACAGTCACAGAAAGAGTTTACACCGCCAAGAAGTGCGTCGCCTTTGAATTGTGATTCGCCGCCACCCGAAAAATTAAATGCGGCACCAAATGCACTGCAACCAGCTGTGCGCATCATAAAGTCTAAGGCGAAAGAGCAAGACGTAAGGCAGAATGTCTTAACAGTATTCGAATTTTCAACCGTCTATCCTTTTACTTACAGCCCGATTATGAACCAATTTGAATGCTTCGTGTGTTCCCAAATGTTTCTAGATACATTCTTGCTTCGAGAACACATGATTGAGAGCCATACATTCATGTCGCTTAAAAATGTTGTGGACAGTAGAAGCGAAAACATTTTAAAAGTGGACGTTAGTGTAATCGCTTGCAAAATTTGTAAATTCGTTCCCAAAGATTTAATAGAATTAAAAAGACATTTGAAGAGCGAACACAATAAATGCATAGACCCGGAACTTCAAGACAACATGATTCCGTTCAAAATTGAGGGCGGTAAGAATTCGTACGATTGCGTAATCTGCCAAGCAAACTTTAAGAGAATACCCATGCTGATCATCCATATGAATGCACATTTCATCAACTACTCGTGTGAAATCTGCGGCTCCGGGTTCATGGCACTGCATCTACTACAGAATCATTTGCAGGTGCACGAGAATGGCAATTACCCCTGCGATATATGCGGCAAAGTCTTCACGACAAACCGCAAAAGGGGTATACACTGCCGGACAGTCCATTTGGATCAGCACAGTTGGAGATGTCCTATGTGCCCCGAGCGCTTCAAGACATATTATGGCCGAAATAAACATATTCAGGACGTCCATAATGTAGCAACGAAAGTGCACAAGTGTTTGCAATGTGGACGGGCCTTCAACCTGAAGTGGCATTTAACATGTCACACGCGGTCTGTCCATCTGAAAGAGAGGAACCACGAATGTGACATCTGTCATAAGAGATTCAACCGTAAGCATCACTTGAAGACGCACATGGCTGTACACATCGGCAAATGAACTACTAGTACTAAATAGCACGATATGTATAGCCAGATATAATAATGTAGGTAGGTACCTATCTCAATACATGAGAGAAATAACTGAGAAGAAAATCAATTATTTCTTCTTAACCGACCAAAAATAGTAACAAATAAATAAGTTATAAGTAAACGTCCTATTTTATTTTTATACTAGCAGCCCGCCCAGCGGTTTCACCCGCCGCTAACAATTTCCCCCCGGGAATAAGACAGTTTAATATAGCCTATATAGGCTATATTAAACTGATGAACATAGATGTTCATCAGGGATAATGTAGGATTCTAAAAATCTTGACTTCAATTTGAAACAAATATCGTTTTCAGATGGTGGTGGCGTAAAGTTACATGCCTGTGATTAACCTGGCCAGCCCCATGGCAGTGCCTATATTTTAATTTTTTTTATCCCGCCCGAGCCGGTTTTCTATTAGGCCATAGCAAAATTGTAATAAATAAAAAGAAAATTGTTTGATACAAATTTCTTCTTTTAGAATGACGGTTCATGACGTCAATAATAAGTGATAATACTATCATACATTGAATAAAGAATTTCAATTTCAATTAACGGTAAAAGAATTTTTTAAATCGGTCCAGTAGTTTCGGAGCCTATTCAATTCAAACAAACAATAAATAAAATCCTGTTTCTAATATTAGTGTAGATTATATAATTATTATTTTAGTGTGATGCCGGCTTAGAATAGCATCACCCGATTTCTTTCCCGTGGGAGTCGTAGGAGGCGACTAAGGACTTGAGGGTGTGTATTGCAATTTTAGGCGATGGGCTGACAACCTGTCACTATGGCGATACACAATTTTCCGAATGACCATCAAACATATGTCAGACGTGGCGTAAATGTCGTTTACGCTCTGCCTACCCCGCAAGGGATAATAGGCTTGATATGTGTCTGTATGTATTATTTTAGTGTATTCAAATGCATTATTTAATGTTTTTTGTCGTCTTTTTATACCGAGTAAGGGACAGCCCTTCGAATACTGATAGGGTGCATGAAACATAAAACTGAACAACTTTCCCCTAGAAACATATGTCAGGAAACGCAAAAAAAATGACCTTCCATACAAAATCACAATCAGCTGACTGCATTCACTATGGGAAGTCAGTTTTTAAACGTTTCCTGAAATATGTTCCTAGGGGAAAGTTGTTCAGTTTTATGGTCTGCATGTACTCTATTAGTATTCTGAGGGCTATCCCTGACACCCTTTAATACAGTAATGATTAAATGTAATCATTACACTACTGGTACGAATAATGTGGCGTAGTTGGTACATTTTTGAATGAAAAAGTAGTTATTATGGCATAGCTGTAATAGTTAGACATATGGTATCGCGGACATTATTATAGATATTGATGTCCTCTATAAAACTGTAGTACCTACATCACTTTGCTCTATTGTCAATATTTTCCACAGCGTACGCGATATAAGATATTTTTTTGGTAAATTTTTCACACGTTGGGTTACATTATCGAAATTTTCACGCGGATCCCTATTTTTTTCTCGTATAAAATATAGCCTATGTTCATCAGGAATAATGTAGGATTCTAATGGTGAAAGAATTTTTAAAATCGGGCCAGTAGTTTCGGAGCCTATTCGATGCAAACAAACAAACAAACAAACAATCAAATCTTTCCTCTTTATAATATTAGTGTAGACTAGATTTCCGCCCAGCGGTTTCACACGCTGCCACTCATTTTCCCGTGGTAATAGTTGTTTTCCCGTTCCCGTGAAAACAGAGAACCGGCTGGGTCGGGTCAACTTTCCAACAACTTTCCCCTCGAAAAATAGGTAGGAATATAACAAAAATATTTTGAGCTTCCATAGTAACCCAAATAAGCCGATTAGCAATTTTGTATGGAAGGTCCAAATTTCTTTTTTCATCTTTCGGCCTATGTTTCTTGGGAATAGTTGTTCCTTATAACCAGCCCGTCTTAAGTTTTCGCTATCGATCACTAGTACAATTTCACCTTACATATATGTAATCTACTATTTTTTGAACCACTACCCATAAATGGACATCGATTAAAACCCTTGGGTGTCATTAGGTTCCGTTCTACCAATGATAAATACTTTATTTAGTCAGCACATGTGTATATTGGCCTTAATTCGGGAAAGAAATTAAAGAGGCGACTAAGGAAGTCGAGGGTTACATGTGTATTGAAGTATTAGGCGATGGGATGACAACCTGCCACTATTTCGATAATCAATTTTCTGAAGTAAGTACTCTCAAATGTTTGTCAGACGCGGCGTAAATGATCGTTTTTAGGGCCATTTACGCTCTGCTTACACCGCAAGGGATATGAGCGTGACATACTTATGTATGTATCTGAAACTAGCGATATATCTTTCCGCCAAATAGGTTTAGAAAATGATAGGAGATATCTAGGTATTCTATTAATCTAGTCCTGTCATTTAAAAATGTCAATGGTTCCTTCGCCGTTTCTAGTAAATTTTTGATAGATAACGTATTTTTCGTCAAATTATAAGACATGCATGACATGACTTTGATGTCTCCTATCCTATTCTAAACGTTCTAAACCTATTTGACGGAAAATGAATAAATCGTTTATACGTGTGAGAAATAGCGCGCGACCTGATACAATAACACATGGTTTGCCATAAGATATGCACTTAAGAATTCTGTATTTTGATCAGTAAAATTAATTTATTCGTTCATTTATATTGGTTACAAGCTTTCCGCCTCACGGTTTCATTGGCGGCTGTTTCCGTTTTCCCATGGGAATGTATTTACATGTTAAAAAGTTGGCTTTATTCTAAACGTAATACTTACAAAAAATATTTAGAAGACTTGGACAAGTGATAGTGGAACACAACAGTAGCTTTCGTACAGGTTATGTAAATGTTTTCGAATTATACAGACCAAAAAATCAACACCTTTAGATATAACTTTGACTAGAACTAGTAGCTCCAAATATAATATTCGGATCCCTATTTTTAAGACTCAGTTTATGTCATTACATTGTGTATTCGTTTCCAAATTTTTTCTAGGACTGTACTCTATGTTATATAAAAAAAAAAGTTCAAAGCCAGTTTGATTATATATTTAAACTTCACTAACGCACTATCATGTATGAGTAAATTGTGGGTATCTGCTTTATTCATAGCCAGCACAAACACGTACTAATTTGCATGCTAAACCAATCAAGATAGCGTCTTCAATATAAGTTTCTTTTTTTTCTAGGACCGCCGAAGAAGATTGTCCCTTTATTCCAAGTGGCATACGACAGGACTCTCTGTAGGCCTCTTGGGACGTTGTTTGACTTCGGCAAACTGAAATCTGCACGACTAAAACAGTCGCAGAAAGATTTTACACCTTCCAGAAGTGTATCACCGTTGAATTGTGATTCGCCGTCGATACCGCCCGAACATTTAAATCCCACTCCAACAACACTCCCTACAGCTATGCGCATCCAGAAATCTAAAACGAAAGCACCAGACGTCAGGCAGAATGTCTTAACAGTTTTCGAATTTTCGACCGTTTACCCTTTCATTTATGGCAACAACAAGTTCAAATGCTTCGTGTGTTCCCAACCGTTCTTAGAAACATCCTTACTTCGAAAACACATGAGTGAGAGCCACACATTCGCGCCACTTAAAAGGCTTTTGAACAACAAGAGAGAAAACATTCTAAAAGTGGATGTCAGTGAAATAGCCTGCAAAATTTGTTCATATGTTCCTAAAGATTTTATGGACCTAAAACGACATCTTAAAGGCGAACACAACAAATGCATAGACCCTGAACTTCAAGATAATATGATTCCGTTCAAAATCGACGGTGGTAAGGAAGCCTACGATTGCGTCATCTGCCAAGAAAGCTTTATCAAAGTCCGCATACTGGTCATCCACATGAGCGTTCATTTCAATAACTACTCGTGTGAAATTTGCGGCTCCGGGTTTATGACGCTACGACTTCTAAAGAAGCATTTGGAGGTGCACGAAAACGGCAACTTCCCCTGCGATAGATGCAGCAAAATCTTCACGACGACCCATAAGAGAGCGTTGCACATACGGGGCGTCCATTTGAAGCAGTATCCCCGTCGGTGTCCGATGTGTCCTGAGCGCTTCAATTCAAACTATCGCCGAACTATACATCTTCAAGACGTACATAATGTATCGACGAGAGTGCACAAGTGTCTGCAATGTGGACGGGCCTTCAACCTTAAGTACCATTTGATATGCCACACGCGATCTGTTCATCTGCAAGAGAGGAACCAGGCATGTGACCTCTGCCATCAGAGGTTTTGCAATAAGGAGACCTTGAAGAGACACATGGTGATACACACGGGCGAAAAAAATTATAAGTGTGAAGTCTGCGGGATGGCATTTTTGAGGAGGAAAAACCTGAAGGATCATTTGAGATTGCACGATATTGTATAGAAAAATACTATAATTAATTAGTCTATTTTAATGACATAAAAAATGAGAAATATATTTGTCGTTCCTTGGTTTGGAACGGAACATAAATTGAAAAGTTCTGGTTATACAGATCTGGTTTATAGTATTCTACTTTATAAGCTACAGAGGTATCATGGTTATTGTTTCCACCTTTACATACGGATTTATTGGTGGTCTGGTGTAGTTGGAATAGTGCAAAATTATGATTTCAAAATATGCTTCTTTATATTAACTACAAAGCAGAAAATAAAAAGAAGATGTAAGCACAAAGCAATTGTTCAGCTTCGTCTTAAAATCTTACTTAGTAGTCACATTAAGGACGTAATAATGCCTACCTATCAATTAAACAAAGTAATCAATTAGGTACGAAAGGTATAATGCCTACACTTGTACCCTTACTGTTGTATAAAATTCTTGCATTTATGTATGCCTGTTAAATCTGATAATGTAGAACTTATATTATTTAGAGCCTTACTAAACTTACCTAAACGACGAGCTAGTCGATTTTTTTTTTAAATACAGTTGTAAATAAATTATATTTTATGTACATAACAGGTTTTTTAATTATACTATTTAAAATTAAGTGAGACATAACTATAGCTTATAAGATAAATCGGATCGAACGAAATACGTCGTGATAACTGGCAACAAAAATAATAGTGAGTTTGATCCGTTTTGTCTTCTAAGCTAGGTTTTTTTAATGCCGCCGTTATTAAGACGTTGTTCCAAACTTCCATGACATCAGTGTTTCGATTGTACAATATCTTCAGTTATCAAATCATATCATGGATAGGAGTAACATCAGCCAACGTAAGTGAGAATATCGGTTACAATGTAAGTTTTGTTGTGATATGAGCCTTATTTTAATTATAAGATGTACTCTATCTAGGTCCTGATAATAATACATCCATGTCTGATGTATTCGATTAATTTTATGGGACTAACATAATGTTTCCTTGATGTAAATATGTTTGTTGTTATAATTTTTTCTGTAGGTACATACGAGAATGCATAGACGTATCATTTTTGTCTCACCCAGTTTCCGTTGTCATACTTATCTAAGAAATTATTAAAAGAAAATCTTAACTTATTCTACTAACAATATCTAAACTTATTCTATCAACAAAATCTGAAATTATTCTGTTCTTTCCAGGTTTCCTCGATATGAGTGACTCCACGTTAGTTATGAAGGACGATGCAGGCCAGGATATCAGACTTACCATTTTGAGAACTCCTATAGATCTTGGCACTGTTAACGTTGTACACGAAGATAATACTAACAAACAAACAACTAATATGGAAGGAACAAGTCAAAGGAAAGCGAAGATAAAAGCAAACTCAAAAATTAAGAAGGATAAAAATTTTAATAGTGGCACCGTGAAATACCAAGGCAATGTTAGCAGACATCATAAAAACTTGAAAAACAAGCTACAAGTAAATACAAAAATACAAGCTCGTGAAAAAATAAATAAATCTGTTGTAAATAGAAATAATGGTGAGGATTCTTTGCGAAGAAATGTTAAAGAAGAATCAGATACAATTAAAGTTGCGCCGCTAAAAAACCCTATTCCAATAAGCATTCAATGTTATCAAGATACAAACGAACCAAAGACTTTCAAAGCGAGAAAAGTTAAAAATATTAGAAAGAAAGATTATAGTTTTACGTTAAAAAATAAACGAAATACATCAGAATTAGAAACATGGAAAAGAAACGCATTAGTTATATTTCAAAATTCATTCGTATATCCTTTCATACATATGGGTAGTAAGTACAAGTGTTTTGTATGTGCAAAACTGTACCTTGACGTAAATAATTTAAGACAACACACAATTTATGATCACAGTATAGAAGATATGAGGAATGTGTTGACAAACAGGGTGAGAGACAAAGAGTTGAAAGTGGACGTATCTTGCTTGCAATGTAAGATCTGCATGGGGACATCATCTAATCTACAGAATTTGAAAATACATTTACGACAACATGGCAAACAGATAGACATGGCAACCGTAGATAATTTAATTCCATTCAAATTGGGAGGGAGTGTTTTTGACTGTCAGATTTGCGGAGAACAGTTCCTGAAGCTAAGGGTTTTAATAATACATATGAGCAAGCATTTCAATAATTTTTCCTGTGAAATCTGCGGGTCAGCATTCATATCTTTGAAATTGTTGAAACGACACCAACAAGTTCACAGTTCGGGGAGTTATCCTTGTCAGAGCTGCGATAAAGTATTCAACACTTCATCCAAGAGGTCAATACACTACAGAGGTGTCCATTTGAAAAAGTTTCCCAGGATATGTCCTATGTGCCCAGAAAGATTTAATTCGAATTATCAAAGAGCAAAGCATTTGAGGGTGGTTCATAACCTGACAACCGGTGTGTACCGTTGCGAGACTTGCTCTCGAGAATACGACTTGAAATGCCATCTGTTAGTACATATTAGGTCCGTGCATTTGCATGAACGAAACCATAAATGTCATGTATGCAAATCGGGATTTTTCTCAAAGTGTAGCTTAGCTAGGCACATGGTCGTCCACGAAGGAGAGAAGATTCATAAATGCACATACTGTGAGAAGGCGTTCTCCAGACAAAATTGTCTATTGGAACACGTCAAGACCCATCAGGGACTAGCGATTTATGTTGATACTATTGACGATGTCGTCAGGGATTTAACCAGTATAGATGCTGAAGGATCATTGTAAACTTTTTGTAAATATGCAGCATGAACTCAATGTTATTAATCATATACCTACTCTTGTTAAACTTTAATCTAATAAATTATTCTAAAATTATTGTAATTTTAATATTGTCACACTTTATCAATAATCGTCCGTCTCTCTACACTAAGTGACGGCCGATGTCGCAGTAGCAGTGCGACTGCCTGCGGTGCAAAGTTCCGGGTTTGATTTCCGGTGGGAAAGTTCATATTATCACTTTGTAATTTTGTTCCTTCCCAGCCTGGTTAGGACATTGCAGGTTGAACCACCTGATTGTCCGTAATAAAGATAATTCCGTGCTTCGTAGGGAAGGTTAAGCCGTCGGTCCCGGTTGCTATCTATGATTTCGATGGCGGTCGTTTCTCAACCATGTCAAAGGCCAACTTGTAGTAGTAGGCGGTTAAAAAACTCTGACACCAGGGTTCGCCAGGTAGTTCGTCGACTCGATATATACGAAAAAGAAGAAAGATTAGATGACATAGTTATAGCATTATGCCAATGTATGTAGGTATGTTAATTTAATTGCAAGATATAAAGATTCACAGGTGAAAAGTACCCCAAAAGAAAATAATTATTTGTTTTGACAAATAAGAGAAAACTTGTTGAGTTATTAATTTAACCTAATTATCTTCGAGGCATATACGTGATAGCTATAATATAGGGAGAATAACACACAATCATCATCACGAGGTTTTGCAAAAGGCGAGCCCCAGGGCACAGAATATATAATAGTATTAAACCCAAGGGCATTTCGGTTAACAAATGTTGGTCACGGAAAATGTAACTGTTGCCATCGCCTCAACAAAGAAGATCATCACGTTTTCCATAAGAAGATTTTCACAACCAATTTTAATATGAAATATTGAGCATGCTTCGCTCACAATAAAGGTTCTATTCCGAACCGAGCGGCCGACGACGGCGTCTGCTCGGCCGCCGCGGCATATGCTGTCGGCCGCTCGGTTCGGAATCCTAGAACCTACCGTAATATTGGTGGAGTGCATTGTGTTTGTGGCTCACAGACTCGTAATACTTGTGTGGCTATTGGCGTGGCGCAGTGTGGCTTGCCTCGCTCGGAATACGTCTAGTGTAGTATGTGTGGCGTAAATAGAGTTATAAGAACAACTTAATACAAAAAAACGGTTATCAATACGTATACTAAGATTTATGTACAACTCCTACATTATTGCTAAAAAAATAACCTAGTCAATAATCATTATGGCGATTGGCGTGCATGTACTTTGGTAGAGTGTAGACACTAGATGGTAGCATCAATATCTACCTAGGTTCGTTGTGTTGCTTTTGAGCCGTTTTAGTAATGATTTAATTTAGCGCTGACTCACAATCATATAATACTTGAATCAACAATAAAAGACTTTCAAAATTTTGTTTCCCAGGCCTGCCCGTGTCGAGAAGCCCGGGACCACACACGAGCATCTGGCAAATGACAGTATCGGAACGCCAAAACGCTGCGACGTTTCTAGAACACACCACAGTTAAACCCTTTTACTATCAGCAAGCGAATTTCAAATGCTTTTTCTGTAACGAAGTGTTCCCAGAGATCAAGCTCGTATTATCTCACACATATCAGCACATCACCCCAGACGGACCCACACTTCTGAAGAAACATTTGAGAAAAGGAAAACGAGTCATCAAAGTAGACATATCAGAATTGAAATGCAAGATTTGCGAGCAGAAATACTCAGATCTGGATGACATTCGCAAGCATTTGAGCGTTGCTCATAAAAAGGACTTCAACTCAGCTGGAAACGGTTTGATGGCGTACAATCTAAGTACAAATGACGGGAAATTATCGTGCCATAAATGTAATAAGTCTTTCAATTCCTTCTTTTTGCTGAACCGACACATGAACGTACATTTTAACGTGGTCTGCGAGACTTGCGGACTCGGATTTATATCACACCAAAGACTAATCAACCACCGAATCGTTCACCAAAACGGCGTTCACCGTTGCGACAGGTGCTCCGAAGTATTCCAAACCAAACTGAAGCTAAGATATCACATCTACAAGAAACATGAAGTTGAGAACACGAAGAAAACTAAGCCTTTGAAATGTCCACATTGTTTCGAGAGATTCGCCGAACATTACCGGAAAATGACGCATCTGAAAGAGGTTCACGGGATCACGTTCACGTTCGATTGTCAATCTTGCAAAGCAGTGTTGCCCACACGCCGAGCTCTGACGGAGCACACCACCAGAATGCACACGCAGAAGATTCAATGTAAAATCTGCGGGAAATGTTTCGGAACGAAGTCTCTATTAAAAATGCACACGCGGGGTCACACTGGCGAGAGAAATTTCTTTTGCAATATCTGTCAAAAGGCGTATATGCACGAGAGGACGCTCAGACAGCATATGCGCGTACACGGGGTACAGGCGCCTTGGGAGTTGTCTTGCTCCGAGTGTGGCAGTAGGTTTGGCAACAGGAACGACTTCAATAAACACATGAAGCAATGGCATCCGCAGTGGCAGTTCAAAACTATGGTCAAGAATTTTTGAGGCCGATACTTAACGTTTCATTTTGCTGATGTGTGTAATAAGCCTCCATCATCGGGGGCAAGAGTGCGAGTATGTTTGGTAGGCTGAAATGTGAGTAGCCCCCTCCAGGGGCAGGAGTATGTGTGGCACGCTGAAATGTGTGTAGCCTCCTTTTGGGAGCAGAGGTATCTATGTGTGACACGCTGAGATGTCCCGTTAGTGCCATAACTTGAACATAACATATCCAAATGCAAATTCAGTGATCTCAACAGTGTATGCCAATGCCAATAGAAACAATGTTGAAAATATTTCAATGAGTGCCAACTCAGTGCTCCAAAACAACATTCGACCCAAAGCCACAGGATTAACCTTGGACAAGACTGAAAACTTGTACATGACAAATATACTAACAATAATAATAAATAGGCATTCTTACCTACAAATATTCCAAATGTATTTATTAAATAGATCGAAATTATAAAAAAAATGTGTTTTATTGAACATCAACAAAGAAGGAAAAAAGACGCATTGGGGCCGCCGCAGAGCTAGAGCAGATTTGACAAGAAATTCTAAAACGAACTGCTCACCAAGCCACTTAATTTTAATTACTAACATGCCGTTTAATTTTGATTATCTATGAAAAGTGTTTGAGCTGTCGCTCGCAAAAACCTACGTTTAGTCTGTGGCAGCCCTAATGGGAATCGTGTAGTAAGTAATGATTTCAAATGCTTTGGATGTTTACAATGGCTACATTAACTTACAAGAACCTAAGAAAACCTTCATAAATGAAAATGAAATAACTTTATTCAATGTAGGATAGCATTATCACTTATTAACGTCATGATCGGTTATTGTAAAAAAAAGAAATTAGCATAAAATAATTTTGTATTGTCCTAATAGAAAACCGGCTCGGATCAATCAATAAATCAAAGAACATTTACACAAAATGACCAATTTTTTTACTAAGGAACCCATACAACATACATACATACATAAATCACGCCTATATCCCTTACGGGGTAGGTAGAGCGTTAACGGACGTAAAACGGATATTAACACCACGCCTGACAAAAGTTGTAAGGTCAATCAGATAACTGTGTATCACTATAGCGACAGGTTGTCAGCCCATCGCCTAAAAATTGCAATATACATCTAACCCTCGAGTCCCTTAGTCGCCTCTTACGTTACGACGCCCATGGGTAAGAAATGGGGTGATGCTATTCTAAGCCGGCATCACACGACACATACAATTTCCAGAGTTATATTAGTATGAATGTAATCAGGTCGTTACTGCCACAACAGACCGTTTAGGTTACTGACTAGACCACGGATAACACTTCTCTTGACCTGCCTTGAATTAACGCTGTCTCTTTCTGTCAGATAGGTTTCGAAAAGGATAGGAGATAATCCGGTCATGTCTTATAATGGCGAAGAACCCATTGATATTTTTAAACATGACAGGATTTAGATGTTTCATATCCTTTTCTAAACCTATTTGACGGAAAGTGACAGCGCTAATTTAAGATAATTTCACAGAATTGTAATCCTGAATTGAGGCCAATATCGAATTTCCAAAATGTCCGCCGTTCACTTGAGCCAATTATAGATTATCGCGATTGTCACTTGTTAAATAGCTAGGGGTTGCTACTGACACAAATTACATAGCAAGTTTTGAATTTATATATAGGTATATTTTTTCGCAAATAAACAAACAGACGTGTTTTAAGCAAATAAATATCTTTGAATCTTTAGGCAGTGTCGCAAAATGACAACCTCGCTTAGTTTTAATATTGCGAAATCTTTCGGCATCTTCATGAAGTAATTTACGTGGGGAACAAGTACCAATCAGCTAGTGTCCCGACGGTTTTTTAGAGCTTTATCATGTTTACAAACATACTCAAATTCAGTCCTGTTTCATAATACGAACTATTTTCATGGAGTTTCCGATCAATTCCAGGTACTATGATCTATCTTCTTCTTCGTCGAGTCGAAATGGTAACTAAATGAGATTGGACCATTGTTTGGCCACAGCGACAGCGACTATGATCTATGTAACCATGTGGTAAAAATCTTGAAACTAAATAAGTAGTCGGTATAAATAAGATTGTAGCGCTTTGCTACGCCTGTCTCGTAGCGGTTTGCTACACTGTCGCTGTGCTACACCTCCTGTCGTTGTTTGTTTGCTACGATGTGCTACGCCTCACTTGTACATACATACATGCATACCTAAACCCCTTAGGAGGCATGTCGCCCGCAAAATATCTGGGCCGTGGGCGAGTTGACTCTTCTCAAAAAAATTGTGGTTATTTGGACTGAATACTTTTTTCATATTGGGCCAGATAACCACAAATAAAACTTTTAGGGGTCATTTAGTCTAAAATAATATTAAGAAATATGTTACTATATTATTAAAGAAAATTTATTAATTTATTTTATTTATACTTTTTAATATAAAAAGACCAGCCAATTGCGAGTCGGACTCGCCCCTATAGGGTTCCGTGCAGCAAGTAACATAATATTAAAGTTCTTGTAGTTCGTATTAGTACTTTGAACGATATTTTTATAAAAGTGTATTTCTCTTTTAATATATAAACTACTTACTAGATCTCTCACAACAATTTTCGATGGAAGTTTAAATGGAAATGTAGGGTAGGGTAGTAGACAATGAACCAAGCGGCGACAGAGAGCCACCGCAGGTAGACGCAGAATGTGACGATGCCAAACCGTGCAACTCACACATACAAAGCCGCCCGTTACCCCGCGCGTTCCTCTCCAGTCACCGTCGAGCTCGTGACACGGAATCCTGCGCAATTCCTATTTTTGTGTTTTTGTGGATAAAAAGTAAAAAAAAAACAGGTAATTACTTTTTCTGTTACATTATTTCATGAGGTTTTAGCATATTTTGCAGTTATTGTGTAGATTCTTTCGTGTTTTACGCTTCTTTTGGCAATATTTCTATTCGAATAGCACGCTTGGCACGCGACCTGCATAACCTAAAATTTTTAAAAGGGGGGTCCGGAAACAGTGAGCCATTCTTTTGAAGTTGACAATGAACCGGTTCATTTTATGATTGTTTTCTTTTCTATTAAAGCAATAATGTTATGCCATTAATAATCATTTAGTTTGTTATTTTTTGCAAAGGAGATGATGTTTTTGTTTGTTACCAGCGCCAGAAAAAGGCTGTTTAATTTAATTAAATGGAAGGACTGGTTTCATTTACCTATTAAATATTTAATTATTCCTTCCCTCATTTTTTTTCAGAGAAAGCATTGATAATATTGTGTTAGTTGTCTAATGCATAACTTTCTATTGTTTTTCCATCATATATAAGAATTTAAAGTCATTTTATAATTTTTGACAACAATTATGTTTAATTTGTGCTTTGTCAGTTAGGGACATCACTGTGAAAATATTGGACTGATTACATTTATAATTAGGTTAGTAGTAAGTAGTCACAAATCTTAGAATACGATAAGACATGCCATAATAAACATAATACATTTATTTGTTTGTTTTAATTCATCTAAAATACAATCTTATACATGAACAATTCATTCAGTGCGCCGTGTGATTGCCGGCTTAGAATAGCATCACCCCATTTCTTACCCATGGGTGTCGTAAGAGCCGACTAAGGGACTCGAGGGATGTGTATTGCAATTTTAGGCGATGGGCTGACAACCTGTCACTATAGTGATACACAGTTATCTGATTGACCCTCAAGCTTTTGTCAGACGTGGTGTTAATATCCGTTTTACGGCCGTTAACGCTCTGCCTACCCCGTAAGGGATATAGGCGTGATTTATGTATGTATGTATGTATGTAACAATTCATTAGATGGTTCACAGTATACTACATGGTTCTATGTATCCTACCCCCCCGGTTAACTGTTCCCGCATAGGTGGATACAGTGAACCAATTGGCACTTTTTAAAATAAAATGTGTTTTTATTATTAAACTTTCTGTTACGACATTTTGATTGCTAAATTGAGTTTCTTAATTAATCTACGAGTCATTTCATGTAAAAATTATATTTATAGGACTTTTGTTTAAAAAGTTGTGGGCATTTAACAAAAACCCGGTTCATTGTCTACTACCCTACCCTACAGTCGGTTGTAGCACATTAGGTTCCATTTAATCAATTTGGAAGTGTCTCTCGCGTAAACTACTCAGATTAGAAAAAATATATGTGATTTTTGAGGACCTATCCTTATCCATAGACGTTTGGGTTTAATAAATAATGTTTTGAATTTGATTTCAAAGTATGGGAAACCCCAATTAAGTATTTTTTTTTCTAGTTTCGTATGAACATCTTAATGCGGTACACAGAATACATCTACACCCAGTTTCAACAGTATAGTCCTTATAGTTCCGGAGAAAAGTGGCTGTTACATACGGACGGACGGTCAGACAGACAGACGGACAGACATGCATATTTTTTTTTTAATTCGCGCAATTTTCAAGCGCGTACATCTACATCTACATCAGCCTATTGCAGTCCAACGCTGGACGTAGGTCTCCCCCAGGATACGCCATAGGGCACGATCTCTCGTTTTCGCCACGCGCGGGCATGATTTGCAATTTAAAAAATTATATACCTAACACGAGAAGTGTTTTAAAATTAGGCATTCAATACAAAAACAGGTTATTAAAAAGATTTAAATACCTAAGTAGACCGTCACTTTATCACAAGTTTTTTATTTTTCATTTAATTAATATTTTTATATTTCTTTTTTGTTTATTTTTATTCATTTGTTTTTATTAAGAATGGGTTTGCTCTTGATAGCTATAACAGTCCACTACCTGGAGATTGGCCTCCCCCAACACATATGGTTGGGTTTATTATATTTTAATCTATTGTGTAATTTAATGTTGCAAATTTTTTTAATTATTTTTTTGACCAAATGACCACTATAAGGTTTTATTTGTAGTCATCTGGCCCAACATTAAAAAAGCATTCGGTCGAAATAACCACGATTTTTTAAAGAAAAGTCAACTCGCCCACGGCCTAGATATTTTGCGGGCGACATGCCTCCTAAGGGACCTAAACCACGCCTATATCCCTTACGGGGTAGGCAGAGCGTTGACGGCCGTACAACAGATATTAACACCACGTCTGACAAAAGTTTGAGGGTCAATCAGATAGCTTTGTCATGTTTACAAACATACTCAAATTCAGTCCTGGTTTCATAATACGAACTATTTTCATGGAATTTCCGATCAACTCCAGGTACTATGATCTATCTTCTTCTTCGTCGAGTCGAAATGGTAACTAAATGAGATTGGACCATTGTTTGGCCACAGCGACAGCGACTATGATCTATGTAACCATGTGGTAAAAATCTTGAAACTAAATAAGTAGTCGGTATAAATAAGATTGTAGCACTTTGCTACGCCTGTCTCGTAGCGGTTTGCTACACTGTCGCTGTGCTACACCTCCTGTCGTTGTTTGTTTGCTACGATGTGCTACGCCTGTCTTGTAGACCTTTGCTACGACATGCTACGCCTGACTTGTACATACATACATGCATACATAAACCACGCCTATATCCCTTACGGGGTAGGCAGAGCGTTAACGGCCGTAAAACGGATATTAACACCACGTCTAACAAAAGTTTGAGGGTCAATCAGATAACTGTGCATCACTAGGTGACAGGTTGACAGCCCATCGCCTAAAATTGCAATACACTCTAACCCTCGAGTCCCTTTGTCGCCTCTTACAACACCAATGGGTAAGAAATGGGGTTATGCTATTCTAAGCGGCATCTTGACTTTTAATCTCTCTCTTTGCTGCAATGTACGACGCCTGTCTTGTAGTGTTGCTACGCTGCGCTACTCCAATACTGCCTAGACTCCGCGCGCACATCCGACTTTATAGTCATTCGCTAATTTTCTGTGGTCGCGCGACGTTATGACGAAGTTCTGGGCAATTGGCCCGTCTACAAGCAGCCCATTTTTTTATTTTTAAATACGTAGAAGAAAAAGACAAAATTATTGATTTCATCCATTCCCCTTTTTTTCACTTGAAATTTCTTAATGACCACTTTTTTATTTAGGGACCAGTGTGCGCTTCGTAGTTCTTGTGTTATATCTTCGGAGTTATGAGAGATATTCATAAACGGTTGTTTTTAAAATTAAATACTGTATTTAATTGGCAATTAGATTGTTTGGTAAAAATATAAATAAATGCATGGAACCTTATCAAAAAATACCGATAATAAAATAAAAAATATTTTTGCATTTCATAAAGTTTCATTTTATTGCATATCGATTTCATTTCATAGCATGAAGAACATAGATATAATAAACCTGATGAAGAATTATATAAATATTTTTAATATGAGTCTTGAGGCGGTTGTCCCTCGTGTCGCCCGTCGCTATTTCGCACCGTATATAACGCACCGTAACGCATGCGTCTGTCAGCCGAAAGGAAATTGCAAATTCCGACCTAATTCCATACAAATGCGGCTACGGTGCGTTTACGGAAGCGTCAGTCGAACGACTTGACTTGGAATCCGCAATTTCCTTTCGACGGAGAACCAGAGTATAGTATTCTTTGCGGAGAACGGCCTTGGACAATATTTAGCACCATACTTATTGATTTAGTAGACAAGAGAAAGCTAGGAAGGTATGTAAGTTTAGTTTCTTTATTTGTGTAAACTTTTGAAACGTATTGTAAATCCTCATTCTTTCTATTTCACGCAGGTCGAACAGAAAGGAGGGGCACAAGTATTTGGCAGATGACGCTCGCAGAGAGGCGAAATGCAGCCATGTTTCTACTCCACACAACCGCGCGACCCTTCACATTCATGGGCTCCAGCTTCAGATGTTTCTACTGCCTGAAATACCAGCCAGACGTCAACCAATTGTTGCAACATACTGCCACACATGTCGTTGACGATTTTGAGGTTATTTTGCAGAAGCACGTGCCGAAAGGAAAACGCACGCTGCACGCTGATGTGTCAGATTTAAGATGTAGACAATGCAATGAAAGTTTCGTAGATTTGGCCTCGGTCAGAACGCATTTAGCTAAATCTCATTGTGTTGAGTTTTGTAAAGAAAATAATGGTTTGACGGAATTTAAGCTAGAGACAGAAAGATTTCAATGTCATTTGTGTAACGACGAATTCCATAATTTCAGTTTCTTGAACAAACACATGAATTCTCATATTAATAAAGTTGTGTGCGAAACATGTGGAGCTGGATTTTTGAACCAGCATCTTTTGTTACGACATAAAGAAACGCATCTCACAAAGAAATATTATTGCAAAAACTGCGAACAAGTATTTTTTAAACGGAGTCAATTGAAATATCATACATCGAAAATACACATTCAAAAAGACAAAGCGAAGCCCAATAAATGCCCTTACTGCCCTGAAACCTTCAAAGAACATTACAGCAAGGTCCTACATATGAAACGAACTCATGGAATTTCGAAGACATTTCCGTGTCATCTATGTAAGTCGCGGTTCGAGACCCGCAGATCTTTAACGGAGCACATCAACAAGTTTCATACAGAGAGGTTCAAATGCGGGACGTGTTTGAAGTGTTTCAGTATAGAGTCCAAATTGCAAACACATATGAGGAGCCATAGCGGTGAAAGGCGCTACGTCTGTCCTATTTGTAAGAACGCTTATATGCACACGGTGACGCTGAGAAAACATATGAGGTCGCACACCGAACAGGGCATATTGACCACATGAACCGGTGAAATAGTAAAATAACCTGGAAACCTATAATGGGCTGTTTGTTTCAATAGTTTTTTAGAACTTCGTTATGCTCGCTGTTGGTTTTCTTATCAAAATAAAATAAAATAACGAGCTCGCTTCGCTCGCAGTGTTAATGTGATTGTTTCAAGGCGAGGGCGAGGTGAGGAAATATATAAAAATTTGGCCCACCCATACAAAATGTTAGACCTGATTGGGTTATTTTTTATGGGAGTTCCAATATTTTTTCATATATCGCCCTAGGTTCCTTGGGGAAAGTTGTTCAGTTTCAAGGACTAGTTCACCCCTTAAATATTTGCAGCTTATATCTTTACATCGGATCGTTCTGGGTTTGAGACTGGCACGTCCATCCTACTTAGGTTTAGGAAATTACCAATCTTCGCCCCGCAGTTTCACCCGCAGCTGTTTTTCTGTTTTCCCGTGGGAATGGAATGTTTACAAATTTACAACAAATTATTACATAAAATTGACATCAAGCCGTTTAAGTGTTAATAGCAGTTAAGAGGTAACAACACGCACGAACTCTCGGATTTATAATATTAGTATGGATTTCAAAGGAAATATATTGCTGTGATGATAATAAACTGTATTTTCTTCTTACAAATCCTTATAAATAGTAATTAAGTAGTATTGCCTAATTTATTGCTTTTTCTCTTAATCATCTTCAAACATATAACAAAATGTATAATAATTATCAACAATCAGTGGCGTATACACAGATTTTGCTAGAAAACCTACTTTATTGCCAAATTTACAAGTGAGAAGTACGCAAAAACAACATATCATTTAAAATTATGAATAAATATAAGTAGATACACTTGTTGAAGTCTTTTTCAGAACAGTTATTAATGTTCTTCAAAGCATTACGTTTTCTATTTTTCACAACCAATTAAAATCTGAAATATCGAACTCGTTTCGCTCATGTGTGTAGGTAGGTAGTATAAATGTAGCGCAATGTAGCACTTCTCTTGCCTGTTTTAATTTGAAATGACGAGCTCACTTTGCTAGCATAAGTTATTATATTTGTGTGTCGAGGTTCCTTCGCTCGCATTGGTCATTTTTGGGTCCTTGGTGTGTCATTTTCCGCTCCATTCGCCTGTAGTAGAATATCTGTTGTGAACCTCTGAATAAACTGAAACTGTATACACCACTTTCAACAATTAATCAATGAACAATTTGATACATAAAAACAGGATAGGCATCTATTTGTTATTTAAATAATATAATTGTTAAACTAATATTTACAATAAATAGGTAAATAAAATATTTGATCTTAATATTCATCTGGTCCTTAAAAAATATGTTCAGTGCAGTGCAGTGTTATAACAACAATAGAATTGATTTAAATAGAATGCAATGGAGGCATGACTCCATCATCTATTTCTACTTTCCGCTCGTGCACTTTGAGGTGTCCCTTTAAAGTACATTTTTGCGTAAACGCGCGCCCACACACGGGACAAATAAATCTTTTATCATTCGTATGTATCCTCATATGTTCCCTTAAAGTCTTTTTCCGTTGATACGATTTCTGGCAAACCGAACACGTGTGGATTCTCTCGCCATCGTGTTTGATCATGTGCATTTTCAGAGCGTTTTTCGTGTAAAAAGCGAGGTCACATTTGTCACATCTGTGATTTCTTTCGTTCAAATGGTCTCGTCTCACGTGACTCGACAGATGTCCCGGCGTGATGTAACTTTGAGAGCATGCCTTACATTTGTAGCGTTTTAGTTCCTCGTTGTGAACTTCTGCTAGATGTTTCTGTCGAGCGTAGAACGACGGTAAAGATATATTGCAGCGTTTACAAGCATATCTGACTCCGGCCTTATGTTCTTTCGAAACATGGTTTTCGCGTTTAGTCACTCTATCGAATACTGCATCGCAATATCGACAAGCGAAGCTCCCTATTTCGTGAGTTCTCATGTGACCTCTTAATCTGGGTTTAGACGCAAAAGCTTTGCCGCAATGTTCGCACACGTAATTTGGAAAGTGTACGTTCATATGAGTGTTTAAGTTGACAAAATTGAGAAAGGTTTTTTTGCAAACCGGACAGTCTAATTGATCTTTTTCTAATTTAAACGGCAGATTGTTCCATTTGTAATGCGTATTGTTTATTCTACTGCAACTGTCTATATGCTGTTTTAATTGTTCGTAGTTGTGAATGTCGGTTGTGCAAATTTTACACCGTAAGAGGTTGTCATTTTTGAAAAACCTTTGCGAATTCGAGAACATCATTTTCTTGAAACCTATAAGTATGTTCGACTTATTGTGTTCGATTACATGGTTTTTAATGTCGTCCAAGTTTGTAGACTTTTCTGGACATATTGCACAAGAGAACGTATTGTCTTTTTTTATTTTGAACGGGAACAAGCCGGCTGTAAGCATATTTTCGGTCTCCGTCAAATGTTTTGTTTTAACAACTAATTTTATTTCTTTTTTTACTATCTTTTTTCGTATTTTCTTAGGTTTCGTATCCTCTGAGGGCGGCTCCTTTTTGATTGCAATATCTTTCAGCACTGAAAAGAAATTACCATTTTGTAAATATCGTAAGTCTCACTTTGATCGCGAAATTTCGCGGCGGAATGATGCATCGATAGTTTAAGGAACATCTCGTTAATTTGCTTATTTCATGTATGGCAGGTACTAGGGAAAGTTGTTCAGTTTGATGGAGCGGTTCACCCCTTAAAATTTTTGCAGCTAATATTATGACCTCCTGTATTAATAGCGAAAAAGAATACCAACCCATATTGTCTTCATCGTCATCATCATCATCGAACCCTGCGTCAAAGGTATCCAAGAAGTCTTCAATTGTCTCAGTCTTTACTTTCGGCTCTGCAATACAAATAAACATATATGATTTTAATATTTTCTTGATTTTGCACTATTACTCATCACAATAAAACTATTTTAAACGGATTTAAGTTGTGTTTATTTTGGTAGGAATTGTAAAATCCAAAATAAACACAAATAAAATTCGTTTAAAATTGTTTTATTGCGATTGATGTTTTATTTTATTCATTCTTATTGTAATGGTAACAAATTTTAGATGAACTTGGATAAGTGAAGCAAGTGATAACAGGTCGATGACCTCGACAGTGGCGCCACTACAGAAAAAAATGTTTTCTCTTTATACAAACAGTTTATCAGGATATACGTTGCCCAAGTTATTAGTATAATCCTTATGTAAAATAAGAACCTGCAAACACAATGGGCAACGGATATTCTGATAGATTGTTTGTATTAAGAGAAAACTTTTTTTTTCTGTAGTGGCGCCACTGTCGAGGTCGTTGACGAGTACACTCGCCTTAATGAGGAAGAGGTTGCGGATGAGGAAGAGTATGAGTGTGTGTGTTAAACAAAACAAACGATCACTAGAACAGAAAAGCGCAGGGCGCGGGAGGGGGTGGCGGCTCCCGGCTATGGTAACGCGCATGTCCGATCGAACGCCTCTTCGAAATTTAAGAGGAAGCGTTAGAGGAGTTTTTAAACATCCTTTTAAGCGGAAGCAGTAGCAGATAAATAAAAAATTGCGGAACTTCGGAGCTTTGAGGATGCGGAGAGGTATCCTCAATTCCTCATCAACAAATGAGACTATACAGAGTGTATATGGAAACTTCTTAAACCATGGTAAGGCCACATGTTACGAAAAAAAATCATGTTTGATCATAACTACAAGTCCACGTTTATAACTACAAAGTCTATGGATGTTAAGAAAATGATGTATATCTCAGAAATAAAAACAAGCAATAACAAAATGGCGACCTCGGACCTCGTAAGTTTTTTCAACATTTTTATTATTATAATAATGGACAGGCAGCAATACATGCTGATAGGTCCTGGCAGTGTTGGTTTTGTTAGTTAATAATGTATTTTGTAGGTATGATATTGTAGGTAACTTTTTAAACTTTTTTCAACTTTTGCGGTCACACATAATGACACAAAAACACTAAAACAGGGTTCTTACCACAATAGTCATTTTGTTAAATCAAGTATAAGAACCCTGTTTTAATGTTTTGAGTTGTAACTTTTTTGTTACAATAATTTTTGATCTGGTTAACTGCTAATTTAGTCTTGTAAATTGATTACTAAATAGTTTTTTTTTTGTTACAATATGTTGTATGATTTCAGTTTCTCAACTATTAAAGTGTACTCACTCTTGTATTTGACGGCAGCTTCCAAAGTTTGCAAAGCAGTCTCAACTTGTCTTTTGAAGGTGATTGACTCCAGCAGTTTGGATGCACACATCTCACATATCACATTCTTTGTGTCACCGAGGTCCAAGATACTTAACTGAAAATTAATCAAAATATTTGTGGTTGAGTGTCTTATATGAGAAACAAAATGGAAAGTATTATTATTATTTTTTTTTTTTTTTTTTTTAATTCCTTATCTGCAATCGACTCTTCAAGTCTTCATCAGATAGTATGGTGGTTTTGTTTTTTCGTTATTGGGTGGCACTCCAACAAATGCCATCTCCAAGAGTTTGTATTTATTTTAAATTAGGTTCTTTCGTCAAGTGACAGGATGTGCCATCTTTTTAAGCGGTGAATGTTCTGATCAAGTTGCAGCAGATCTCTTGCTAGTTTGTTAGTGTGTTCCTTAAGTCTTTCTTTGTATCGCACATTGTATTTCTTTACTTCCTCTTTAACAGTAGGCATTTCAAGATATTCATGGATCTCAGTGTTCCTCGTGTACCAAGTTGCACCTGATATCTCTCTGAGCACTTTATTTTGGAACCTTTGTAAGATCTCCAAGTTAGAGTTACTGGCAGAACCCCAGAGTTGTATTCCATATGTCCATATTGGTTTTATTATACACTTGTATACGAGCAGCTTGTTGTTCAAAGACAGTGGGGAGTATCTTCCCATGAGCCAATTTAGGTTTTGGCATTGTAGATGTGCATGTTTTTTTTTTGTTTTTATGTGGAAAGTATTATAAGAATAAAGTTTACTAAGAATGCTAATTTCTGATACCAGGGAGTCAAGAGTATACTTTTCAGGGTGATGGTAAGGGGGAAAATGGAGAATAGGCTTTGGAGCACACTGAAACCTCGAGAATAAGATGAAATATATATATTTTATCTCTGTTTTTTTTTACCAAATGTGTTAATTTAATTTTTGTCGTGTAGAGGGACTCAATACAATTATAACTTTTTAAGCACTTCCGACCACAATACATGAAACTGTGTTGAAACGTTGGGACACAGGTAAAATACTAATATTTACCTAAATACTATCGTGATAGACCCGGTCTAATACTCAATACAATTACTTTTTTCCAGAGAAATTTTGGGCTAGGTTGTACCTAGGCTAAGCTACAGCTATTAAACTAAACCTAGGTCCTAGATAAATCTGGGCATAACTCAGCCTAGGGACATCCTCGCTTTATAGGGCAAAGGACAAAATGTGCTCACTGTGTCATTAACAAATTGGGTAAGTATTTCTGCGACTACCGGGCTACTTAACACCTTGACAAGGTGGTCAGACCATGGAGACAAAATCAGTAGGGGTAACATTTCTAGACAAGTGCTCTAATAGAGTTACTACATTGCAAAGATTTACTAATAAGATTCACAATTGTACTCACATCAATAGAAAAACATTTAAGCAGCATTTCCACGTAAGTCTCGGTGTTTTCATCGTTCTTGACGCCGATCAACATACTGTGAACAGCACCTTCTTGAAGACAAAGATTGCAAACACCCAACAGAGGTAAAGGTTCCACCATTATTTGCGACTCCATATTGGCGGATGTGGAAACTTATTGAAGATGATAAAGTTATTCCATTATGAGTTTTAGAGCTCGTGAGCTCGCGAAAACATTACAGAAAATCGTGAAAGAAAAAACAACCTTTTCCAATCGGAACTGACATTGACAGTTTTATTTTTTTCATGTTACTTTGGATGAAATTGCTTGCTTCCAAAGCAATAATTGGAATTATATAAGACTTGTGTATAGGGGCATAAAAGATGTCCATGTCGCTGGCTCCCCAAAGTATATATTTTTCAAAGCTGAGAGGCTCAAACGTTTGTGACCAATGGATGGACTCTTATTTTAAGACTGGTTTTCAATGTGACGCTACCTAGACTGAGATCTCAGGTCAAAAAATTGGGGAGCCAGCGACATGCCTTTAGGTTAGAATTTCGGAGAAATCATCAGATTACTTGTTAACGGCGCAATGTGCCAAAATGATGGCTATGCCAAAGAAATGTGACGGAATATGTGACAGCTACAAGCACATTCAATAGCTATGTGACTCAACTGGAGCTGAGAAATAAGCCATGGAATGTTTCCAACCCATGTCGCTGGCTCCCCAAAAAACCGGCATCCGAAATCTCTGCAAGTATCACCTAAAACTACTAACCAAAGAGGAATTCTCGATCGTAATGTAGTAAATACACGTTATTCAAACAATCTCCTCTAGAATCAGCTTCGTTTTTGAGAAAAAACAACATTTGTTTTTGTATGAATATAAGGGTGACTACATCGTGCAACCCTTTTTGGGACAGATTCAGGAACTTATGGTTTAATGATTTCCGTACAAATTATACTAAATATTACCTTGAACAATGTCCGCGAAGTGCTCTTAGTGTTTATATTGTGCTGGTACTATTAGCAGCACATCAACTTACCTATTAAAGGTACTTAGATTTTTGACGGTATTTTCCACGGTTTATTATTATAACATTTATAGTACAAATTCATTGTACTATCTTCACGATCTCGTTGTTGTCGTTCGGGAGAAATCGTCACCGGCGCGGCCGGCGACTTATCAGGAGCACATCGGAAGTCCCTTTCATTTTCGTCGAAAAGAGATCTTCATGGATAGGTCCGAATGTCACCCGGCAATAAAGTTGCACGTGAGCGCTAGTGCGTATAAGGCTGAGTTTAGGTATTAATGTTTTAGAGTTTTATGCACTAACAGCGCTTTATTATTCTCATGGTTAAAACTATTAAATTGAAATAATGCGTGTAGAGTATATTTATACAAGTCTAAACAAGTATTGATGAAACTGAAAAACATTTCCCATGGAACACAGGTCCAATTTAAAAAAAATGGAATGTACACTCGGTTATAGCACATCAGGTAAAAGGGGTACTCCAAAAGAGCTGAATCATTTTTGTCCTTAGCAATATTTTTTTCTTGACATGTTTTAGTAGAAAATTTATTTATTTTATGAGAATGAGTTTAAATTTTGATTATTGTATTAACTGGGGATAAAAATAATTCAGTTCTTTTGGAGCACATAAGGTAACAGGGATACTGTTACCTTATGTGCTTCAACTGACTATACCTACATACATGTTGTACAGACTGTGAAAATTTAACAACGCTACAGTTTTATGAGAATAAACGATATTTATTTATTAATCATAGGAATCAATTCCAGCGGAGCACTTTCTTAACATTATTTAAGGTCATTTATAGTAAAATCTGCACGGAAATCAAAAGCCATAAGTTCCTGAATCTGTCCCAAAAAGGGTTGAACGATGTAGTCACCCTTATATTCATACAAAAACAAATGTTGTTTTTTCTCAAAAACTAAGCTGATTCTAGAGGAGATTGTTTGAATAACGTGTATTTACTACATTACGATCGAGAATTCCTCTTTGGTTAGTAGTTTTAGGTGATACTTGCAGAGATTTCGGATGCCGGTATTTTGGGGAGCCAGCGACATGGGTTGGAAACATTCCATGGCTTATTTCTCAGCTCCAGTTGAGTCACATAGCTATTGAATGTGCTTGTAGCTGTCACATATTCCGTCACATTTCTTTGGCATAGCCATCATTTTGGCACATTGCGCCGTTAACAAGTAATCTGATGATTTCTCCGAAATTCTAACCTAAAGGCATGTCGCTGGCTCCCCAATTTTTTGACCTGAGATCTCAGTCTAGGTAGCGTCACATTGAAAACCAGTCTTAAAATAAGAGTCCATCCATTGGTCACAAACGTTTGAGCCTCTCAGCTTTGAAAAATATATACTTTGGGGAGCCAGCGACATGGACATCATAAAAGTACTGCTATTCGATACTAGATGGCAATGTTTTTTTCTTGTTTGTATAATTGGTGTATGTGTGGTTTCTATGAATCTGTCATCATATCGATAGATTTGTCTGAAGTCTGAAATGAAATAAAATCACAAACGATGAGATAAAATAATAAAAACAACTTGTGAATCGAATTGCAAATTACAATTTGTATTCATTAACAATGGTTTCTTCGAATATCTGCCGCTGTTGCCTCTCAGAGGCTTGCTACAAAGACATTTCTAATGAATACATACACAGAGGGTTCAAAGAAGTTTACGCTGAAATGTTGTTGGATACATTTTGCCTAAAAGTAAGTATGGTCTCAATGTCTGTTTCTATGATCCACTTGACACCTTGACTAGTTCCCAGATATTCTAACCATTATTGTTAGTGCCTATCTTTAAAGCTAATTATAATTTACTATTTGTTTGCACTAGCCACCTTTATTAACTGACTGGTTTCCCGCTCCGAAAAGTATATTCTGTCCACTTGTTGTTATTTATTTTATTATTAAACAATTATTCGACTGGGCCGGTGGCGTAGCGGAGAGTACCCCTGCCTGCTACGCCGAGGGTTGTGGGTTCGATCCCCACAAAACACAAATATATGTTCAGTCAATTTCAGATATTTGTTTTTAGTCTGGGTGTTTCTATATATATGTATATTATGTATTCATTTACAAACAAAAAATATAGAAGTATTATTATCAGATATCTAGTTCCCATAGTACAAGCTTTGCTTAGTTTGGGGCTAGATGGTGCTGTGTGATGATGGTGTGTAGTTCAAGATATGTATTATTATTTATTTATAATTATTCTTTGTGTTAAGTCTATCTAAATCTTTTTAAGCATATTTTTATTTTACATACAAAAATCTTTAAAAAGTTTATTGTAAGTGAATATTAATACCAATCAATCAAGAAACAAACTGGTAACATGTATGTATCAGTTATCTAAGCTTTAATTAGTTTGTAGCTAAATGTTAATTAATATTGTGAATCTAGAGATAGTTGATTCATTTAGGGATCCTCCACAAATAATGTAACCCAAAGTAAAAAAAAATTTGATCTACCCCTCCACCATCATAGTATGGACTTAACACCCTTTTTTTATAAACGATAATACCTGGTCAGAGCCCCCCCCCCCCCCTCTATATTGCGTTTCGTAATTTGTGGAGGATTTCTTAGCCTATGTGACAATCACAAGTAAAAAAATTACTCAATAGTAAAAATAACATCCATCTGATGCCGGCTTAGATAAATTATTCATACAAACATGGGAGAAGTGCCGTGTGATGCTGGCTTACAATAGCATCACCCCATTTCTTTCCTGTGGGAGTCGTAAGAGGTGACTTAGGGACACGAGGGTGTGTATTGAAATTTTAGGCAATGGGCTGACGCTGACAACCTGTCACTATGGCGCGGCGGTACACAATTTTCCGAATGACCCTCAAATATTTGTCAGACGTGGCGTAAATGGCCATTTTTTGCGGCCGCATACGCTCTGCCTATCCTACAAGGGATAATAGGCGTGATATGTGTATGTAGTAAAAGAAATAATTACTTACAACTTACAGATCTCAGTAATACGAGTATTAGTATGTAGTAAAAAAATAATTATAATTTACAGATCTCACACCAAAACTGCGACAGTCGTCTTATTTGCGAAGACTGCATCGTGAGACTTCGAGACGCAGCTGCCTTCAGAAAACAAGTACTACAAGTGGACGAAATCATTTCCAAGGGAATCACAAATGGCGTATTGAAAAGTAAGTACCATGGCGATACACAATGTTACGAATTTCCCCTAAAATATTTCACAAAAATGGCGTAAATGTCCGTTTTTTGCGGCCGTTTTCGCTTTGCCTACTCCCCAAGGGATTAAAGGCGTGATATGTGTATGTATGTTACTTAAAAAACATGCAATATATTTCAACAAGCTATAATAGAATATTGTTTACAGATCATATAAAAAAAATTACAAAAAAAACGCAATTTTCAAGAATATAATGTAAAAAGTTTTATACCTCTCATACAAATTGAACTGGAAAAAGTAGTTTGTGTTGAAAGAATAATTCATTTCAAATTTTTCTTCAATATTAAATTACCACAGAAGAAATGAAAAGAACATAAACATCTAGGCTAGTGGCCAGACCATGGTACATGTAATGTATCACCTACCTTGGGGGGTAGGCAGAGCGTTAGCGGTTAATCAATAAAATATTGTTTACAGATGATGACCCAAGTCCTATGGAACAATCTGATGATTTCATTGACTACATAACCACAGAGTTTGAGAATGATTCAACCGAATGTGAAGACGAAAACAAACAATGTCCCTATGATGATGATGATGATGATGATGAGTTCAACTGGTGTGACAATAGCTACACTGATGATTTTGATAGAGGTATGTACATTAGAATAGCATCATCCCATTTCTTGATAATGAGAACAAACAATGTCCCTATGATGATGATGATGATGAATTCAACTGGTATGACAACAACTTCACTGATGATTTTGATAGAGGTATGTACATTAGAATAGCATCACCCCTTTTCTTGATGAGAACAAACAACGTCCCTATGATGATGATGATGATGATGATGATGATGATGATGATGATGATGATGATGGCTTCAACTGGTGTGACAACAGCTACACTGATGATTTTGATGGAGGTATGTACATTAGAATTGCATCACCCCATTTCTTGATAATGAGAACAAACAATGTCCCTATGATGATGATGATGATGATGAATTCAACTGGTGTGACAACAGCTACACTGATGATTTTGATGGAGGTATGTACGTGAGAATAGCATCACCCCATTCAGTGATGATGGCTATAATTGGTATGACAATAGCTTAGCAATTTGCTGTTCCCTTTGTAGTAATTTACAGTAAATTTCCAAGTATCCAAAAATTTATTATTTTTATTTTGAATATTTTCACCTAAGTTTCTTGGGAAAAAACTATATGTATAATCAAAAGGCAAAGCAAACCCTTAAGATGCCTTAAGTATTGTACACTTGTCAAAATACCCCCTACAGAAAAACCCTACAGCCTACAGCATTTTATTATTTAATTTGGTAATCCGTAGCTACATAAAATAATCGTATTTTGCCACAATCTGACGAAAATTCATCATAATAATTGATTTGCTGGTGCCTACCCACTTATTTTACTCCCAAAAATACTTCAAATTACTATCCAAATACAAATATTTTTGATTTAACAAAAAAATACATTGTAGAGTTTATTTTTATTTTCAATGTTTCTATATTTCCGGGGAATATTCCCCCTGCTCGGGAAAGTTACTGGGAATATTCCCAATGTTACTGGGAACAGCACAATGCTACAATAACTTCACTTCACCAATGATTTTTATGGAAGTATTAACTGAATTGGGGTGATGCTATTCTCACCGGGCATCACACGGCGAAGTAGGTGTCGTAAAACCGACTGTGGGATAAATTCATCCAGGGAATGATGGGTAGCAGCATTCCCTGTAAACTTGTACTGCACTCGCTAATCCTCTTGCCAAGTATGGTGAGTATGGCATTTCCCTCAATAGGGGGAGTCCCATGTTTAGCAGTGGACTGTTGTGGCTGTTAATGTAATTTTTTTGTCTTAACCACACTACTTAACTCTATTTGACTTAACTTATGACAAATATACTTACTTTTATTATTTACTGGCTGTTACCCGCGGCGTTGCCCGAAAATAAAAACTATCCTATGTGTTAATCCAAGTTACCTTCTATAGAGGTATATGTTTCAAATTTCATTACAATCGCTTCGGTAGTTTTTACGTGAATAAGTATCATAGAAACGAACATACATAATATTAGTAGAATTTCTCGCACGAACCTGCTTTCGTTGCCTTAAGTTTAATATTTGGACTGTTTTTAAAAATTATGTTTTACGAATGGCCCGCCTAGATGTTGCACCCGCGGCTAACCATTTTCCCGCGGGAATTAGCCTCTTTTCCGACATGTATTTATGTATTACCCGGTTCTACTTGAATCACTCTAAATATTTAAAAAAAACTTCATCGAAATCCTTTGCGTAGTTTAGAAGGAGTTAGCGATATCCATGACAGACAGACAAATAAACGTGGAAAGCGATTTAATTTTAGGCACTATGTATTGATTTTACTTTCAGGGAACACATTTATTTTGAAAGTGGACCCTGAGGACAATATACCGTTGCAGCTGCTTCAAAAACGTTGTTCAAATAAAAACAATTCTCAAAATAACATTAAGAGAGCGAAAATGAAGAAAGTTGCAAAGAATAAGAAAGGTGAGTGATTTAATAACGATTTTAGTTATTTGAATATCAATTTCATTTATTTATACATACATACATAAATCACGCCTATATCCCTTGCGGGGTAGGCAGAGCGTAAAGTCGCAGTCGTTGCTAATATTTCTATAATATATGTAGTTAAACTTTGTATTGACTTGAATAAATAATTTATGTTGAATGAATTTTGGCGTATAATGCCGGCTTAGAATAGCATCACCCCATTTCTTTTCCGTGGGTGTCGCAAGAGGTTACTAAGGGACTCGAGGATTACATGTGCATTGTAATTTTAAACGATGGGGTGACAAACTGTCACTATGGCGGTACACAATATTCTGAATGACACTTAAATGATTGTCAAACTTGGCGCAAATGATCGGTTTTACGGTCGTTTACGCTCTGCCTACCTCGCAAGGGATTTAAGCGTGACGTATGTAATTATTCCCCTTTTTTCCAGAACTCCAAAAAATTACCACCGCTCAGAAACGCATAAAAAAACCGCCAGAAATGTCCGACAAAAAACAGAACTCGTTAAATCTCGTCACTAACTCCAACATGTGTCTATTCGAATCATTAAAAACGAAATTCCGATGCTTCTACTGCAAGAACAGCTACATTTCTATGAGAGAATTGAGAGAACATTCTATGTCACATTGTGACGAGAAACGTGTCAAACACTCCATTAACCGTCACAAAGGAATGTCGTTCAAATGTGTCGACATATCAAACTTAACTTGCAAAATATGTTCACAGTCTTTAAAAGACTTGTCAGACTTACAAATGCATTTGACAGATAATCACGATGTAAAATTCGCGGGCGATGACAATATGTTTATTCAGTATAGATTGATTGACGGATTTCCTTGTGTATTGTGCGATCAATCGTTTCAAAGTTTCTATAAACTGTCCGTTCACATGAACACGCATTATAAGTATCATGTTTGTGAGGTGAGTTTACTTTTTCTATAAGGCCCTATTAAATTTAGTGCAAATATTTTAAAGGTGGATTCAACTCGTGAAATTTAACAAACTATCCCAAAAAATAAGTCGTAATAAAATAATTGGACGTCCCATACAAAGTGACACATCTTTTGAAATTTTTTTTGTATGGGAGGTAAAAATGACAGGACTTAGATATCTTCTATCCTTTTCTAAACCTTTTTGACGCAAAGTGACAGCACTAATTTAAGGTAAGTTAGGAGAATCTATATCCCGAATTTAGGCTATTGTTTTTTTTAATGTATTTTATTCTAAGAACTTCGATACTACTGGACTGATTTAAATTCATTCACACTTAAATAAGGTACCGCATCCCTGAGTCGCCTTCTTACCTCGGGAAACTTTTAAAGCTAAAGAACTTAATTTAAAGAATTAACTGCTTAAGAGTGGAACTCACTACCTGCGTCTGTGTTTCCAAACGCATACAACCCTAATCTCTTCAAAGTAAGAGTTAACAGGCTTCTTCTGGGTGAGCTCGCTCCATCTTAGACTCTGTCTCTGTCCTATGACCTAGACTAGAGTCAAGAGCAAACCCATCATTAATAAAAAAAAAATATAAAAAAAAAACATTCCCAGAGGAAAATTGTTAGCAGAGCTGCTACTTATTAATAATATTCCAATTCTTTTGTAGGTGTGCGGTTCGTCGTACATCAACCGTCTGAGCCTCAGAGTGCACGTTCAAATGCGTCACAAGGAGCTAAAATGCGCGCTCTGCCCAGCGACGTTTAGCCAACAGTATTTGCGTGTGAAACACATGCGAAAGGTGCAATAAGTTATTTTTTTATTTAGCCCAACTATTACTTATAACCATAACACACATAAAACACAATCCAACAAACAACACACACAAACACATCCCAAGAGACCGAATTATTTGCACTTGCATATTTGAATATGAATTATGCAAGTGGGGCTCAGAAATCAACCGTGAAAGGTTGGATAGTGTTTTAGATGAGAGATAATAGTGTGTTCGGAATTTTGAATAACATTTCTTGAAATCTCCAAATTATGAGACGATATTTTTCGTAGTAATATGCTACAGGGGCTAAAAGCATTCAGATTTTCTACAGTTGCCTGGATCGAAAAAAACGCAAAGTAAGTTTTTGGTACGTTTTTTAGACTAAAACTTGAACGATTCAAATTTGATTTTGTGTCCTCTTCTTCCTCATTAAATGAGTAATGAATCTTTAGGCTTACTTTTTGAAATATTTGTTTATGTATTTTAATGATCAAATGAATGTTCATTTTTCCGGATCTGAGCTGTCATTGTCTGTTTCTCTCTAGCGCAGCGAAAAGTAAAGGGACTTAATTTTTGGGACTGATGCCGCCTTAAATAATTATCGAACGATGAACGATTTTTCCTTCCTTTTTCCCGTATATCACGCATGTGTTGCTGAAATTTTTCATTATTGGCGAGTGCACGCATTAATCTGTAAAAAAAAATGTTAGCGTTCCTTAAAAAACTGTGTCTTGGTGGAAATCTGACTATTTTGGATCATTATCTTATGCTACGTTCAGACTACATACATACATACACACACACAAACTCTCAGATTTATAATATTAGTGCGGTGGTAAATGATCCAATTTCCTTTGTTGACATCTCTTTTAGAATAAAACCGACAGTTGTCAAATATGGCTCAGTGGGCTTTACTTTATACCGTAGAGGTATATTATAAGTCTATCTTTATACAGACTTTACTACAGACAACAATTTTAATTATTCATTGAACTGTCAGGTCCACAACACGTACAAGTCCGTCAGATACTGTCTGCTCTGTCACAAGACGTTCAGATACACTTATATGCTGGAGGAGCACAAAATACAAGAACACGGTAAGTTTATTATTTATAAGACTAACAAAAATAGAAATTAAAAAATAAAATTGCGTCGGCCGGAGATTGAACCCGGGACCTGTGGAGTACCATCCCACTCTGCTACTGAGCTACCGGCGCGCCCCAACCGAACCCTTCCAAAATTTCAACCTCTTGATCCTCGTCTTGAAGCTACGTACAAGCGACATCTGTTGAAAGTTATTTAACTAATTCTTTCAATCCCCGGCCGACGCTTTTTCAATTTTTTTTTTTTGATGTATGTAAAATATAGCACTGTGAGTGAATTATAAACCCAGTACATAACAAAAATTGATTTTGTATCCAAACTTTGAAAGTATTTGTTTAGTAGCTTGTAAAATTACAAAAACTTTTGTATTGTACCTAACATAGCTACGTATTGATTAAAGTAGTAGTAGGTATATAGCAATTTTATAGAGACTCGTCCCACAGACAAACCATGAAAAGCGGTTTAGTCGGGCGGTCGGGCTATGTATTAGTTTTAAGACTTCTGTATATTGATTAATAAAATAAATTCAATTCTAATAATTGCTTATTCACTTGGCAACATTTGTTTCGCGACAAGTTGAGCAAAATTGATTTGCAACAAGTTTTACAGTGCTGCGCAAAAACTGGCGGCGACATTAAATTAATGCGAAACAAGTTCCCAAGCGCAACAAAATGGCGGCATTTATCAAAAGCAACATGTGATCTATGATCCAAAAGTCTTTTTATTCGGAATATGAATTTCTAAACGAATAAATACACTTTTTTCTCTTTTTATTCTTACTTTCACTGACATTGTACTTATTTCAATAAATGTAATTATTTTAAGTTTTACTTAGGTAAATTGAATGAATGTATTTTTAATTTATGACATTTTATAGACGATGTATGTAAGTATAACACATATAAAATTAATCTGAATAATTTATATGACCTTGTAATCAATGTATGGACTTTGTCTGAAATAAATTATGTTTAATTTAATTTAATTTAAATATCAATTATCAATACTAGAAATTTAGTCTTTTCCTGACAGTGACTCCTGAATATCTTTTCTATTGTCCTCAGGCAAGAAGCGGCCCGTGGCCGTTTGTTCGGAGTGCGGCAAATCGTTTCTATCACCCTTCAACCTGCGCAATCATATACGATGCGTACACAACAAGGTACAGTTGAGACGATTTCAATCGTCCGATTTGACAACGTGCAGTTTTTAAAAACATATCTACACTAATATTATAAAGAGAAAATATTTGTTTGAATTTAAGGCGAGTGTACTCGTGAACGACCTCGACAGTGGCGCCACTTTACAACAAAAAAAACTCTTTCTACAATCAATCTATCAGAATGTCCGTTGCCCAAGTTTTTAGTATTATCCTTATGTAAAATTAGAACCTGTAAACTCATTGAAATATTCGGTGTAATTAAAGTTATGGCAATTAATACCAAAAGTGGCCGTTTGAGGCATTTTTTGCAACGAATGTTTCATTTCTTATAAATTGTTTGTCTGTATATATATTTATATCAGCTATCTAGTTCCCATAGTGCAAGCTGACGGTCGATGTGGCTTAGTGGTAGTGCGACTGCCTGCGACGCAAAGGTTCCGGGTTCGATTCTCGGCGGGACACTCATAAAATTAATATTTATCACTTTGTGAATTTGTTCCCAGTCCTAGCAGGCTGAACCACCTGATTGTCCGAAAAGAAAGATGGTTCCGTGCTTCGGAGGGCACTTTAAGCCGTCGCTCCCGGTAGCTGTCTATGATTACTTAGACAGCGGTCGTTACACAACCATGTCAGAGGCCTTCTACTAGTAGTAGGCGGTTGAAAAACTCTGAGACCAGAGTTCATCGGGTCGTTGACAATTCGGTGTCCCACACGAAAAGAAAGAGTACAAAAGCTTTGCTTAGTTTGGGGCTAGATGGCGCTGTGTGAAATGTCTAAGATATTTATATTTTATATACGGTGTAAGGGACGGTGTACCGAAAACTTTGCAGGCATGGTCAGACCATAAAACTGTACAACTTTTTCTATGGAAGATATGGTGGTAAACGAGAATTTGTTTTCGACCTTCCGTACAAAATTCTTGAGCAACTGACTGACTTTCTAAGGAAACTAAAAAAAGTACGTTTCCCAACATAGGCTCCATAATAAATGTTGTTCAGTTTCATGGTCTGATCATGCCTGCAAAGTTTTCGGTACACCGTCCCTTACACCCCGTATATTGAATTGAAATTGAAATTCTTTATTCAATGTAGGATAGTATTATCATATCACTTACTGACGTCATGAACCGTCTATGTAAAAAAAAAATTGTATCACACAATTTTCTAGTATATCAACTCGTCTGTCGCTTCATACTATAACAATTTCATTGGTTTTGAATTTTATTGTGGGTAGTAAAGGTTCAAAATTGTTGTCCGGCTCCCGGTACGTGACAGACAAGCGGAACAATTTTGTAATGTCCTAATAGAAAAACGGCTCGGTAAAATTGAAAATTAAAAACTAAAATTGTATGTATGTATGTATTAACTTTATTGTACCACCAGACACATTTATAAGAACAGTTACAGAAATAAATTTAAAAACAAGAGGCACAAAGGCGGACTTATCCCATTAAGGGATCTCTTCCAGTCAACCTTTGAGAGACTCAGAGGATATGTTATTTGCAGGTAAATTACGCGGTACTTCAGCATGGTTAAAATAAGCTTACTCTATCAATATATATTACAAATTGTATTGAATAACGTGCCTTTAGGAGCGCAACCACCCGTGCACTCACTGCGGGCAATGTTTCTTCACGTCGCACGACCAGCGCCGGCACCAGCGGACGCACCAGGAGATCAGGTATAGTGGAGCCAGTTTAATATGCCTGATTTGACAGCTGTCAGTTCAACGACCAGCGCCGGCACGAGCGGACGCACCAGGAGATCAGGTATAGTGAGGACAGTTTAACATGCCCGATTTGACAGCTGTCAGTTCAACGACCAGCGCCGGCACGAGCGGACGCACCAGGAGATCAGGTATAGTGAGGACAGTTTAACATGCCCGATTTGACAGCTGTCAGTTCAACGACCAGCGCCGACACGAGCGGACGCACCAGGAGATCAGGTATAGTGGAGCCAGTTTAACATGTCCGATTTGACAGCTGTCAGTTCAACGACCAGCGCCGGCACGAGCGGACGCACCAGGAGATCAGGTATAGTGGAGCCAGTTTAACATGTCCGATTTGACAGCTGTCAGTTCAACGACCAGCGCCGGCACGAGCGGACGCACCAGGAGATCAGGTATAGTGGAGCCAGTTTAACATGCCCGATTTGACAGCTGTCAGTTCAACGACCAGCGCCGACACGAGCGGACGCACCAGGAGATCAGGTATAGTGGAGCCAGTTTAACATGCCCGATTTGACAGCTGTCAGTTCAACGACCAGCGCCGGCACGAGCGGACGCACCAGGAGATCAGGTATAGTGAGGACAGTTTAACATGCCCGATTTGACAGCTGTCAGTTCAACGACCAGCGCCGGCACGAGCGGACGCACCAGGAGATCAGGTATAGTGAGGACAGTTTAATATGCCCGATTTGACAGTTCCACGTTCCACGCCCTACGCAACGCGTGGACTCACCAGGAAATCAGGTATAGTGGAGCCAGTTTAATATGCCCGATTTGACAGCTGTCAGTTCAACGACCAGCGCCGGCACGAGCGGACGCACCAGGAGATCAGGTATAGTGGAGCCAGTTTAATATGCCCGATTTGACAGCTGTCAGTTCAACGACCAGCGCCGGCACGAGCGGACGCACCAGGAGATCAGGTATAGTGGAGCCAGTTTAATATGCCCGATTTGACAGCTGTCAGTTCAACGACCAGCGCCGGCACGAGCGGACGCACCAGGAGATCAGGTATAGTGGAGCCAGTTTAATATGCCCGATTTGACAGCTGTCAGTTCAACGACCAGCGCCGGCACGAGCGGACGCACCAGGAGATCAGGTATAGTGGAGCCAGTTTAATATGTCCGATTTGACAGCTGTCAGTTCAACGACCAGCGCCGGCAAGAGCGGACGCACCAGGAGATCAGGTATAGTGGAGCCAGTTTAACATGTCCGATTTGACAGCTGTCAGTTCAACGACCAGCGCCGACACGAGCGGACGCACCAGGAGATCAGGTATAGTGGAGCCAGTTTAACATGTCCGATTTGACAGCTGTCAGTTCAACGACCAGCGCCGGCAAGAGCGGACGCACCAGGAGATCAGGTATAGTGGAGCCAGTTTAACATGTCCGATTTGACAGCTGTCAGTTCAACGACCAGCGCCGACACGAGCGGACGCACCAGGAGATCAGGTATAGTGGAGCCAGTTTAACATGTCCGATTTGACAGCTGTCAGTTCAACGACCAGCGCCGGCACGAGCGGACGCACCAGGAGATCAGGTATAGTGGAGCCAGTTTAATATGTCTGATTTGACAGTTCCACGTTCCACGCCCTACGCAACGAGTAAACACGAGGAAATCAGGTATAGTGGAGCCAGTTTAACATGTCCGATTTGACAGCTGTCAGTTCAACAACCAGCGCCGGCACGAGCGGACGCACCAGGAGATCAGGTATAGTGGAGACAGTTTAATATGCCCGATTTGACAGCTGTCAGTTCAACGACCAGCGCCGGCACGAGCGGACGCACCAGGAGATCAGGTATAGTGGAGACAGTTTAATATGCCCGATTTGACAGCTGTCAGTTCAACGACCAGCGCCGGCACGAGCGGACGCACCAGGACAGGGATGGGGAAATGGCGGACCGCGGGCCAAATGTGTATGTATATTGATATTTATTTTTTCGTATAATAAATATAATTACTTATACAAGCTGTTACAAAATAACGCAAAAATAATAATATTCTTTATTTTCATCAGTCGATGAAATAATAACAGCACTAGTCTAGGTCAGTACTACACTTCCGTTCCAACGAATTTCGATTTGGCATACATTTCTGGTTATCTTCAGTTCAATAAAATGATACACCCATAAAATAACAAGCAATGTATATCGAATCTCGCTGCGCCGCGTTGGCAACTTCAGTTGAACTTTAAACTCTCAAAGTAGTGCTGCGATGCAACGATAAATTTTTCGAGTAATTTGATAAAAAATCATAATTTTCGTAATTTTCAAAATCGACACTACGGCTTAAATTTTTTGACAATAGACTCTTTACAAGGGTCCCTTTTACACCCTCTTAGCTTTACTTGTTATTCTGTAACACGCGGTATAATTTCAATGTTTTAGAAAGTAACTTCTCATATTACCGTTTTCACATTTTAGTGCACCCGTTTCGAGCTCTCTGTTTACCCTATGGTTGGCCGGTAGAGGATGCTGCGAGGCATTAGGCCCGCCATTTGTACGTTTTGTGCAATAAAGTTTTATAAATAAAATCCGGCCCGCGGAGTGATTTCATCCGGCCCGCGGTCACTGACTGATTTTTATGAAGTTTATCCCTCAAGTTCAATTAATCACGTTAATAAATATGTACTATGTAGGTACCTATTTGGTGAAGGTCGTTAGGTGTTTAAGAACAAACTGAGGAACAAATTGACTGATGAACACCTTGAGTGTATTTTAAAAGTTACGTCAAGTAATTTGAGCCCAAATTTTAACGTGCTTGTAGACGAACAGTCAAAATTTCATTTATCTCATCGACCAAGCACATCAAAACAAACTTAATTTCTTGTAATTTTTTTTAAAGTAATTAATAAACTTATTTGGCCCGCTTACAAGTTGTGATTCTTTGATATGGCCCTTTCCAAAATGTATTTCCCCATCCCTGAACCAGGAGATCAGGTATAGTGCAGCCAGTTTAATATGCCTGATTTGATTGCTCGCCGTTCCACGTCCTACGCAACGAGTGGACACACCAGGAAATCAGGTATAGTGGAGCCAGTTTATTGTACACAGTTTGACAGCTGTCAGTTCAACGACCAGCAAGGGTAAAAAAAATAAAGAATCCGGGCACTGGACACAAGCCTTTTTAGCTTATAAGAGCGACATGGGAATTTTTCTAGAGATTCTCGAGTGTCATGTAGAGGGCGCCCAGCTTAATTGAAATAATGTTTCTTTACACGAAATCTGGACCACTCTATAAATCATTCTTTATTTTGTGTTTACTGAATTGTTCTAAAGTGATTATTAATTTTTTTTTCTAATACGAATGACACTCAATATAAAGGCGATAAGTTTCTTTTGTAGTAAATCAACCTAACATAATTAATTTGTAACGAACACAACGTGAAACGGAACCTGTGACAAAACTTTCTGCCGCCAGCCATATTGAAACGTCAAAAAGTTTCAGTTTAGCACAGCGCCCTCTGGTTTTATGGATCGTCAGGTCTGAAATAAAACATTTCATTTTTTTATTAAGAACTGTCAACAGAAAAACTGCCATTATGTATGTTTTGAACCTTTCTTTATTTGTTCCCATTTCGAGAACCTTTCTTTATTTGCTCAAGTTTTATGTATGTTTTTGATGTTTCAGATTATTCGCGTGTAGCTATTGCGACGGCCGCTTCAAATCGAAGGACTCGCTACGACGCCATCTTAAAAAACAACATGGACATTTATTCAACGCAGAAGTACACACTTGAGAGCATAACTTACAAAAAACTCGTAACTTGCAATTTTTTTTGTATTATTACGTTACTTGTGAGTCTTGTGACTGTCAAGCACAAGCTACATAGTGTGTCATTTCAGATTTAGCGTATGGTAGCTCATTTATTAAATGAAATTTTTAAGTGTCTGTATTTAAATTAGCAAGATAAAATATACCAGTATTGTCCATGTGACAGTTACAGTATAAAACCCAGTTTGAGCCGTTTTTATCAACTGCAAACAAAATAAAGCTAGCATACACGTAAAATGACAATATAACTAAGTGGGTTAGGCCAATGTTCCCGAATTTATAAGCCAAAAACGACATATATTTTTTGGAACATGAAAAGCTACTGAACTAATACACAGTTTATTTTGTATATGAACATAAAACCAACACAATTTAATTATGTACAGAAAAAAATAACCTAAAACTAATACATACATACACATATCACGCCTATAATCCCTTGCGGGGTAGGCAGAGCGCAAACAGCAGCAAAAACGGTTATTTACGCCACGTCTGACAAATATTTGAAGGTCATGCGGAAAATTGTGTATCGCCATAGTGACACGTTGTCAGCCCATCGCCTAGCATTGCAATACACACCCTCGAGTCCCTAAGTCGCCTCTTACGACTCCCACGGGAAAGAAATGGAGTGATGCTATTCTAAGCCGGCATCACACGGCAACTGAACTTGAACCTGAACAATAATTGTCATAAAAGAAGAAAATTGTGTTAAAAGTACTTCTTGTGATAAATTTCGAGGAAATAACTAAATATTACTTATTTGAAAAATAAATAAATTTATCAAAATGTACATAAATGCAAATGAAAATGAAAATGAAATAACTTTATTCAATGTAGGATAGCATTATCACTTATTGACGTCATGATCGGTCATTGTAAAAAAAAAGAAATTTGCATAACGCAATCTTCTTCTCTTTATAACAATTTTGTATTGTCCTAATAGAAAACCGGCTCGGGCGGGATAAAAAAATAAAAATAAAAATAAAGGCACTGCCTCGGGGCTGGCCAGGTTAATCACACAGCACGTAACTTTACGCCACCACCATTTGTAAAATAAGAAATTGAAAAAAATGTGAATGCATAATAAAACTATGGTACAAACTTAAAAAGAATTTTATTTAAAAAATATTAAATAAAGTCATAAAATATAATACATAAGATAAGTTATACTATGGCACAGCATCAGGGCGTCCGTCGACTCGACGACTCTGTGGCCCACACGAAACAGAGTGGTCAAAATTAAACATTTCCAATATATTGTGGAAAACTATGGAAATGTTGATTCACACAAAACGAATTGAATTAATCTAATTCAAGAAGTCTCCTTGTTGAACATTAGACTCTCGCTTCCACCCTCCATTCTGGTTTATCCTGGTAGTTATCCTGAAAGAAAACAAACACATGCATATATCACGCCTATAATCCCGTGTGATGCCGGCTTAGAATAGCATCACCCTATTCTATTTCATACCCATGGGTGTCGTAAGAGGCGACTAAGGGACTGGAGGGTTAAATGTGTATTGCAATCATTGCCGGCATCACACGGGACATCTCTATTTGTGACCCTCCCCATAAACTAAAGCCGTATATCAACACGTTTCCCCATTCTTACCCTACGGAACACCCGGTCGATGAGGCTCGACGACGTAGGGGGCTCCTCAGGCGCTTCAGGTGGACAAAAGATTCTCTCGTCTTCAGACTCCGAGCTGGATTCCTTAGCCAGTGTCTCTCTGTTGACGAGGACTTTGTCCAACTTCTGACGGAATATGAAAGGCCCCACCATTCTTCTGATGTATGTGTTGATTATGCACAGGAAGTGGAGACTGGCTGTAAACAAAAAAACAACATTACAACATTTAAAAATAACAACAAAAACTTGGCCATAGGCGATCTGATGTATTGTTGGCATGAAAAAATATGACTTTATTCGAGAAGTGGCGCTAATTCTGCAGCAAAGTTATGGAAAAGTGCCTAAAAACGGCCACTCTTGGTAATAATTTATTTATTTATTTATTTAAATATTTATTTCAGAACATAATTCCATAATTGGGTTAGTAAAATAAACTTGAAACTTAGGTAACTAAACTTATACTATGTTAGTGAAATTATTTAATGATGCCAATAGAGATGGCCACCCAGTGGTTCTGAAATGGTCCATCAAAACGACTTGCAATCATTTTCAGAATGCTGTTGTCACTGTTCCATAGGCGCTGCATTAGCGATGCTGCTTTTTTGCGAATTATCGCATAGAAATCATCAAGGTGCGCTTTAGCAAACATGCCAGAGGCGCTGCAGCGCCATGGCAGTCCCAGCAGCATTCTGAAAGCGTTGTTGTACTGCACTCGCAGGGCGCTGTAAGCTCGTTGCGTGTAACTCACCCACAGTCCACTCGAGTAAAACGACTGGCAAAAGGCTTTAAATAATGTCTCCTTGACTTCGCTAGTACATCGAGTGAATCTGCGTGCGAGCATTTTACTCCTCACAGCCAGCGCCCTGCGTTCCCTCTCTATATCTTCGTCGTCCCTTAGGTCACTGGTCACAATGTGACCCAGATACCTAAATCGCTGTACTCTTTTTAGGGCAACATTGTTGAGACATACAGGGGGCACGCAGCCTGGCTGATGTTTAGCAGCCTTAAATACCAATATCTCACTCTTCTTTGCGTTATATATCAAACCATGCGCCCCCACGTATGCCTCACATAGCTGTAGCAATTTTCGGAGTCCGTTGATTGACGGACTCAGCAGCACCATGTCATCAGCATAACTGATATTGTTGACACAGGTATCGTCAATGTGGCATCCAACATGAGTGCTGCTTCGTCCCTCAATCAACTCATTCATGTAAACATTGAAGAGCAAATAATAATTGCCATAACTTTAATTACAGCGAATATTTCATTGAGTTTGCAGGTTCTAATTACTTAAGGATAATACAAAAAACTTGGGCAACAGACATTCTGATTGATTGATTGTATACAGAGAAAAGTTCTGTTTTGTGAAGTGGCGCCACCGTCGAGGTCGTGGACGGCTACACTCGCCATAAAATGCGAGACTTACCAACTTGGCACAGAAAGCTAAAATTTGACCACATGACATCAGGCCACCCGCACGCGCCGGGCCCGCCGCCGTGCTTGCTGTAATGGGAGTTTTTCTGTTGACAGTTCTGTTGACAGTTCTGAATGTCAAACCAGAGGGCGCTGTGCTAAACTGAAATTTTGACGTTTCAACATGGCTGGCGTCAGCCATAGTTTTGTCACCGGTTCCGTTTCACGTTGTGTTCGTTACAAATATTAATTATGTTAGTTTCATTTACTACAAAATAAAATTATCGCCTTGCTATTATATTGAATGTCATTCGTGTAAGTAAACAAATAACCATAATAACATTCAATAAACAAAAATAAAGAATAATTAATAAAGTGGTACAGTTTTTGTGTAAAGAAACGTTATTTCAATTAAGCTCAGCGCCCTCTACATGACACTGGAGAATCCCTAGTAAATTTCCCATTATAATAAAAACGTCTCTTCTTTTACCGAATAAAAGCATTCACAAGCCAATAGATGGCGTTAAACATCTGGGGGTATCTCAACTAGCCACGCAAGGTAAATTAGCGGCTGTGAACTCTGTGAATGTCTTCCTCGCAACCTTGCTGGCGTTACTTTTGAATGAAAGAAGAAAAAAATGTGTATTTCTTGCCAAATATTTACAGAACATAAAATTATAAATATTTATTAAAACTAAAACACGTCAATATAATATTCTTTATTGCACAAAAAAAAAAAAATATATACAATTTTTGTCGCAAAGGCGAGCTTATATCTAAAGAAGAGATCTCTTCCAGCCAACCCATGTCTTGTGAGAGAATTTAAAATTTTGGGGCAAATAGGCAATACGAAATAAATTTAACAAAATAAATGAATATATAACTCTGTAAAATATTTTAACATGCATACAAATAATATATATAAACTTACATGAATAAATAAACAAATTTACATAAATACTATAAAAATACATAAACATAAATATTTCAAGGATGTTGAGAAATGAAGTGCTCTTTTACTCGCTTTTTAAATACGGAAATAGATGGGCTTTCCTGTACAGTCTTAGGAAGATCATTCCAGAGCTGTGCGGCTTTTACGGAAAAAGAGTTAAAAAGAAATCTAGTATTCGCTCTTGGACACTCCAGTTACTCCGTTAACAGAAAGGTAAAAGAAAAATTTGACATTATTTCATTGTTAGCTATATCAAAATACCCTTAAATAAGAGCCACAGCACCGCAAAAATTATGTCCTAACTATTAAACTCCAATTACATCTTAATAATTCTTCAATGTCTTTCATTGTGTCGCTGAATGATCGACTACACGAAAAGAAGAAGAATCAAACTCCCCAGCAAAGATGCCCCCAGCTGTTCAACGCCATCTATCGATGATATTTTATGCTTTCTAAGTAAGTAAGTAAGTAAAAACACTTTATTGCACAAAATAAAAAAACAAAAATAATATCAGGAAAAATTATAGCTAACATGCGCAAAGGCGGCCTTATCGCTACAAGCGATCTCTTCCAGACAACCTTTGGGTGGAGGAGACAGTACTGTTTTCGTTTTTAGACAGCCGTCTACTACACTTTCCACGCCCTGCCTTCCGATTCATTCGTTATACATTGCTGAAGTTTTTGTTATGTTGCTCAAATGACTCACCAGCACAGTCTAATCGTGTATCTCAAGCTGTGACCCTCACTTATGAAAACTTAACAAAATTTTAATGCTAAAAATGGTCCTGAAACAATGACTGGACTGTGTGTGTGTCAAACAGTCCAGTCCGTACAAATTACAGGTGCAATAGTAAGTGGGGAGGATGGAACAGGGGTAGGCAGGGTGGGGGCATGATGGGACAATGTTTGATAGGGTGGGGTAAGGTGGGGCAAAGTAGGGCTGGGTGAGCCGAGGTGGGGCATGATGGGGCAATGTTTGATAGGGAGGGGTAAGGTGGGGTAAAGTAGGGCTGGGTGAGCCGAGGTGGGGCATGATGGGGTAATGTTTGATAGGGTGGGGTAAAGTAGGGCTGGGTGAGCCGAGGTGGGGCATGATGGGGCAATGTTTGATAGGGTGGGGTAAGGTGGGGTAAAGTAGGGCTGGGTGAGCCGAGGTGGGGCATGATGGGGCAATGTTTGATAAAGTCGGGTTAGGTGGGACAAAGTAAGGCTGGGCGAGCCGAGGTGGGGCATGATGGGGCAATGTTTGATAGGGAGGGGTAAGGTGGGGTAAAGTAGGGCTGGGTGAGCCGAGGTGGGGCATGATGGGGCAATGTTTGATAGGGTGGGGTAAGGTGGGGTAAAGTAGGGCTGGGTGAGCCGAGGTGGGGCATGATGGGGCAATGTTTTATAGGGTGGGGCAAAGTAGGGCTGGGTGAGCCGAGGTGGTGCATGATGGGGCAATGTTTGATAAGGTGGGGTAAGGTGGGGCAAAATGGGCTGTGTGAGCCGAAGTGGGGCATGATGGGGCAATATTTGATAGGGTGGGGTAAGGTGGGGCAAAGTAGGGCTGGGTGAGCCGAGGTGGAGCATACATTAGGAGAGGCATGTTAAGGTAGAGTAAGTAATGTATGTTCTAAATAATACCTAGCCAGGTATGTGACCGTTTGTTTTTTAGTTTAATGTAAATATTTTCAGTACGTTACAACCTGAGTCTTTTCAAGGCGAGAGTCAATAGGCATTATCTAGGTGAGCATGTTCTAACATCGTCTGCATCGTCACTTAACATCAGGTGAGATGGCAGACAAATGCTTACCTATTTTTTATAAAAAAAGAAAAGTTTTCTACTTTGCTTATATTGTGTTGTTTGTTTTTGTTCTTGTATATGTTATAATTATTAATGTGAGCAATAAAGTGTTTCTGTCTGTCTGTCTGTCTGTCTACTTGTAAATCTGAACACACACACATATCACGCCTATAATCCCTTGCGGTGTAGGCAGAGCGAAAATGGACATTTACCCCACGTCTGACAGATATTTGTAAGTCATTTTTTTTTTTACTAATAAAACACTTTTTCACTAGTTCCACTAATTAAATATATTTGTTTAATTTGATATTAAACTAAATGCGACCGGTTTCGAACATCATCATCGGGCAGTTATTTAAAATCGAAACAAAACACAACAATATTATATTATTAAAATGTCGGTAGTACAATATTTTCATGTTGCGGTTCAGTGGAGGATCGATCAAAATTAGAATGTCAAGTTTTTTGTCAAATATTACGGAATAAAAAATTATGTCAATAAAATATTAAATTAAATTTATAATAATTATAAATTCAATGTCATACCTTAAAATAAAATAAAATAAAGTAATAATTGAGTACCTAATGTACATTAACATGGGTTGAAATAATTAAGAATTGGTGAATTAGAGAAACATGTCTGGTCATTTAAGATATTGAATTTCATTTTATGTCTATTTATTTCTATGGCTTCTAGTGTATCCATTTTTCGGCCTTTGGAAGCGATATGTAAATATTTAACATTTTGAGAGTCGTCAAAAGTGTGGTTATTTTCGTTTAAGTGCTCTGCAAATGTTGACGTTGTTGTCTTTTTCTTCCAGCTGGAGACATGTTCCTTTATTCTGGTTTTAAATTTTCTTCCAGTCTGGCCAACGTATATGCTCTCGCATGTGTCGCAAGTGAGAGTATAAATACCACTCTGATGCCCGATATGAATTTTATCTTTGTAATGAATAATGAAAAAGTGTTTTATTAGTAAATTAACATGGAGTTCCATCAAGAAGTAACAACACAAAGTGTAACATATTTGTAAGTCATTCGGAAAATTTTGTATCGCCATAGTGACAGGTAGTCAACCCATCGCCTAAAATTGCAATACACACCCTCGAGTCCCTTCGTCGCCCTACGCCTCCCACGGGTAAGTAATGGGGTGATGCTATTATAAGCCGGCATCACACGGCAACGGTAAATCTGAACAAATTATATATAATTCTTACTTGTTACTTTTGACCGCACATATAATATATGTGAGTGACACGATGAGCAAAATAGTGATGACAATAAGGAAAATCCAGCAGCCCATCAAGCCGGGAAGTCGTGAGTTCTGGAAGAATAATGATTAGTTCTGGAAGAATAATAATTAGTTATGGAAGAATATTGATTAGTTCTGGAAGAATAATAATTAGTTCTGGAAGAATAATAATTAGTTCTGGAAGAATAATAACTAGTTCTGTAAGATTATTAATTATTTAAGGCGAGTGTACCGGTGAACGACCTCGAAGGTGGCGTCAATCTACAAAAAAATATTTTCTCTTTATACAAACAATCTATCAGGAATATTTGTTGCCCAAGTTTTTAGTATTATCCTTAAAAAAAATTTGAAACTGCAAACACAATGAACTATTCGCTATAATTAAAGTTATGGGAAAAAAACTTTAAGTATAATTTGCAGGTTCAATTTGCTAGTTTTATTTAAGGATTATACTAAAAACTTGGGCAACGGACATTGTGATAGATTGTTTGTATAAAGAGATTTTTTATGAAGTGGCGCCACTGTCAAGTCAAGGTCGTTCACGGGTCCACTCGCCTTAAGTTAAAAACTCTTACTGCGTGGTACCGGCTAAGAATAGCATCAGCCCAATACCTGTAGATATCGTAAAGAGCGACTAAGGGATATCATCCAAGAAATGGGCAGCAGAATTCAGTCTTAGTTCCATGTTACCGACTAAAACTTATCTCAACTAGAAATAGCACTGTCACTTTCAGTTAAAAATGAAAATGAAAAATGAAATAACTTTATTCAATGTAGGATAGCATTATCACTTATTGACGTCATGATCGATAATTGTTAAAAAAAAGTAATTCACATAACGCAATTTTCTTTTTTTTATAACAATTTTGTATTGTCCTAATAGAAAACCGGCTCGGGCGGGATAAAAAAATAAAAATAAAGGCACTGCCTCGGGGCTGGCCAGGTTAATTACACAGCTCGTAACTTTACGCCACCACCATTTGTTAACGACATTTGTTTCAAATTTAAGTCAAGATTTCCAAAGCGTGTTATGAACAGGAAAATCCCCCCAAAAAACCTGCCCAGAAGTGCTTCTACTCTAAATAAACAATCTTTCTAGGCCCTAAAAATAGGCTTAGACAAGAATAGAAAATGATTGTTGCCTCTTAAATAGTTTAATATTTTACGCATTATAAGCGGTATCAGTCAAAATTATGCGGTGATTAAAAATATAGCTGTTAACAATTCCGTTAGTCATTGAAAATGAGGCCTTTATAAAAGCTGTTTTAAAAAGAACTTGGAAGGTACTGAAAAGCATCGATGAAAATGAAAATGAAAATGAATAAATGGCATGATATAAATGGCATTGAACACATGAGGGACGAGAGGCATAATCATCTTTTCTGCGGGACTCCGAGTCGGCCAACGATCCAATGAACGTCCTTGAAAACTTGTTGAGTAGTTAAAATTGGAGTTTGATTGATGGTTTGGAAATAATCATTTGCTAACAATGAATAAAGACTCTGGTCCGAAAAAGGAACAGCAAGGTTACGTGGAAAAACACGTTGGCAAGGTTGGAGACTCCCCCAGATTTTCAACGCCATCTATTGGCGTAAAAAAGCGTAACTTTTTAAATCTACACATATCACGCCTATTATCCCTTGCTATTAGGCAGAGCGTAAGCGGCCGCAAAACAGTCATTTACGCCACGTCTGACAAATATTTGAGGGACATTCTGAAAATTGTGTATCGCCATAGTGACAGGTTGTCAGCCCATCGCCTAAAATTGCAATACACACCCTCGAGTCCCTTAGTCGCCTCTTACGACTCCCACGGGTAAGAAATGGGGTGATGCTATTCTAAGCCGGCATCACACGGCACCATTCATTAAGTCTGTTGTCTCCATTTTTTACATACATACCTACATAAATCACGCCATATCCCTTACGGGGTAGGCAGAGCATTAACGGCCGTAAAACGGATATTAACACCACTTCCGACATAAGTTTGAGGGTCAATCAGATAACTGTGAGATAACTATAGTGACAGGTTGTCAACCCATCGCCGAAAATTGTCCCTCAGTCGCCTCTTACGACACCCATGGGTAAGAAATGGGGTGACGCTATTCTAAGCCCGCATCACACGGCATCTCCATTTTTTAAGTCTGTTAAAAACACATTATGTAACGTTAGGTTAGGTACTAACACAAGTGATTGATATAAACCACAATATAAGACAGACTATCAGCACCAAGTACATATACGGGAGTATACTCAGGCCGATTATACTCGCGGCTATGCCTCCCACTTTCCAAATTATTCGATCATAGCACTGCTTTGAAACATGCGTAAACACACTATGTGCTAAAATCTGAAAAATAACAACATTATTTTAGCTAAGTAATATTATTAATTTATCGTAATTTCTTAAAACTAATACAGAAAACACAAATTAAATCAAAAACAAGAAACGGATTAATCATGTGATAGGGATTTCTTCCAGTCAACCATTAACTCTGAGGATACGATGTGAGCTGGTAAACTAGAATGAAAATATGCCCTCTCTCATGAGATTAAATCAAACCAGGTATAGGAGGGGGGGGCAATGCCCTCTCTTATGAGATTAAATCAAACCAGGTATAGGAGGGGAGGCAATGCCCTCTCTCATGAGATTTAATCAAACCAGGTATAGGAGGGGAGGCAATGCCCTCTCTTATGAGATTAAATCAAACCAGGTATAGGAGGGGGGGGCAATGCCCTCTCTTGTGAGATTAAATCAAACCAGGTATAGGTAAGTACTTACTGGTGCAATTAATGAAGCTGTAAATGCACTTAACATTTCATTACAGCATAAGAAATAATTGATTTCAGGCAGAAACCAAATGTCGATGAAGTACGGGTAAGGTGGCATTGTTATGTTCAATAAATAGTACAGAAAATTCAAAATAAATCAATGCAGAAATGAAAGTATAGGAAGATTGATATTTATTCGAGATTATGGCAGAATGTCAGATGCCAAAGTGTTTTGATGTTTATGTACTTTTTCTGGCTCTTAGACCTGGACCCTCAAAGAAGGTTCGTTTGCATAATATGAGGACCGGATTCTAGCTTTCGATAGTTAAGAAACGGGTCGGAACAAGACGGAAGACCGTGTTGCTCGAAGGTAATCACTACATAGTATAAAATAAAGTCGCTTCCCGTTTGGTGTCTCCTTATATCTTTAGAATTACCCAACGGATTTTGATGCAGTTTTTTTTGTTAGAAAGAGTAACTTGAGAGGAAGGTTTATAAGTATAATTTATTCCGGGAAATTGTCACATTCCCATGGGAAAACGGGTAGCCCAACTGGCAGTAAACTTTTGACACCCTTTTGACACCTTTAAGAAGTAAAATTTCAAAAATGCTGAAACACGTATTTAATTATTTTAAGTTATGAATCTAATCAGAAATTTTGAAACAGATCACATTCAAGATAAAAAACTTTCATACAAACTTTTAACCCCCTTTTCACCCATTTAAGGGTTAAAATTTCGAAAATGCTGAAACACGTGTTTAATTATTTTAAGTTATTAGTCTAATCACAAATTTTGAAACAGATCACATTCATTTAAAAAAACGAACTTTCATACAAAATTTTTAACCCCCTTTTGACCCTATTAAGGGTTAAAATTTCAAATATGCTGAAACACTGTGTCACAGAATATATAATAGTACTAACTGTGTTTAATTATTTTAAGTCATAAGTCTAATCACTAATTTTAAAACGGATCACACTTAAGACAACGAACTTTCATACAAACTTTAAACCCCCTTTTCATCCCTTGGGGGATTAAGAAAAAACGGAGTTTTATCTATAATAGTTGCTTTATTACATAAAAAACTTCAAGTCCAAGTTTTATCTCTCTAGCTTCAGTGGTTTAGCATTTATACTATCACGAAAACTGAGAAAAAATAATATTTTAGTTCCATAATACAAACATAGATGTCACTGTTAGTTTTTCAACGCACTATCGTGATGTGTTTTTTCAAAAACTATAAAATTTGTATTTGTTGTTATAGCAGCAACAGAAATACAACATCTGTAAAAATTTCAGCTGTCTAACTTTCGCGGTTAATGAGATAGGTACGTACCTCCATACAAAAAAAAAAACATTTTTTTTTGTATTTGTTGTTATAGCGACAACAGAAATACATCATCTGTGAAAATCTCAACTGTCTAGGTATAACTTTAGGACGGACGGACGGACAGACAGACGGACAGCCGAGCCTCAGTAATAGAGCTTTCGTTATTACCCTTTGGGTACGGAACTCTAAAAAACATTTAGACAATAAATAAGTGTATATAATAGTTGCTGTAGGGAAGGATAAAATATATAATAAAAATCGTCCAATGTGAAAAAAGGGTGTAAAATTTAAAATGTATTTATGTAAAATATAATTGTCCACCCGTGCGAAGCCGGGACGGGCTGCTAGTAAATAATATAATAGCCTCGCTCTTGTCGGTGGAGTAATATCCAATCTGCTCTATTTTGAGCCTTCTCTTTGACTTCCTTATACGACATGAAACCTATTTTGATTTGGTCCATACGCGTGTTTACGTTTAGGAGGAGTGATGATGAGGCTGATGATGAGATAAAGGCCGATGTGAGGAAAAGGGTAGCTACCCGCCTGGTCGGGACGTCGGGAGTTGTGACGGGGGAACGACTGTTCCAACCGTACATGTTTGAAATTTGTATATATTATGTATTAGTTGGATTACTGCTAACTGTTTCCCCTAGATTATTTCCAGGCATAAATTGTACTGATAGGGTGCATACAGACTATGAAACTAAACTTTCCCCTAGAAACATATGTCAGAAAAGGACAAAAAAAGTTTACCCTCCTGATACAAAATCACGATCAGCTGACTGCAATTACTATGGGAAGTCAAAGAAAATTTTGACGTTCCCTGGAAAGTTGTTCAGTTTCATGGTCTAAATGCACCCTAGAAGTATTCGGAGGGTATCTCTTTTACATACATACACATATCACGCCTATTATCCCTTGCGGGGTAGGCAGAGCGTAGACGGCCGCAAAGAACGGCCATTTACGCCACGTCTGAAAATATTTGAGGGTCATCCAGAAAATTGTGTATCACCTTAGTGACTTCTTTTCTGCCCATCGCCTAAATTTGAAATACACACCCTCGAGTCCCTCAATCGCCTCTTACGACTCCCACGGGAAAGAAATGGGGTGATGCTATTCTAAGCCGGCATCACAGGGCCATGTCTCTTACACCCTGTATATTTATGCTGGATAGAATAAAGGCATAAAGTGGCATACAGCTAGTTTACGAGGCATTTTCAACAACTGCATATTTTTGACAATTTCGGTGGATTTTTTTATTTTCTGCTTTTTTAATGTTTTTTTTAGCTGTATAGCAAAAGATACTCATTTTAGTAATAATATATTTACAGGGAAATATGTAACAACAGTATCTGGTGAGTTATTTGGGTCACCGCAATTGCCTTGTCACCGTAATTGAATTCATGCCACCGAAATTGGGTTTGAGCCACCGAAATTGCAATTGTGCCTCTGATGCCTTGTTTGGCTGCTTACAAATGGATGACATTGTGTTGACGATAGCCGTAGACCCCTGTCAGCGGCGGCCGTCCACACCTGTTAGCACCTCTTCTCTTCTCTGTCGTTTCGCTCTTGACTGAACGGTCGTGGTCACGTTGAGGCACTGTTCGAGGCGGACACAGCTTTTTTTACGATCTCCCGCCATTTGTCTCTGTTTGTAGACTGTCTGGTGCAGTCTGACAAACGGCTTCCCACTGCGGATTTCACTTGGTCAGTCCAGCGCATAAGTGATCGGGCACGTGATCTGGTTCCCTCTACTTTTCCTTGAACGACCAGCCGTTCTATTTTCACGCCTTGATATATGGCCAAAGTACGTAAGTATGTAAAGGCACCAGAGAGGCAATTTTAGCGCTTAGACTAGTCGTAGACAGAAGAATGGAACTGAGCCTTGATACCCACATCGCTTTTATCGATCTAGAAAAAGCGTTCGACAAAGTGGATTGGAGGATAATGATGAGAGTGCTGAAGGAAGCTGGACTTGATTACAGGGACAGATGAATAATTTATGAACTATATAGAGAACAGGAAACAATAGTAGAAATAGGGGACGAAAAGGGTACAGCAAAGATAAGACAAGGCGTCAGACAAGGATGTCCACTCTCACCCTTAATCCATACTTCCATACTAATATTATAAATGCGAAAGTGTGTTTGTTTGTTTGTTTGTTTGTTTGTTTGTCTTTCTTTCACGTTACAACAGAGCGATATCATGCAGTGTTTTTTAGGTGTGCAGTTAGGTGAGAGGCTGGAGAGTGACATAGGCTACTTTTTATCCCGGAAAAACATATTTTTCCCATCGGAAAAGCGATTAATGTTTAGCAATAGAATACACCCATACTACGAACATAGATGAGTATCATGCAGCGATGTAAAGCATTTTTTTTTTTGAGAGCAGCTAAATGAAAAGCTGGTGAGTGACATAGGTTATTTTTTATCCCGGAAAAACATATTTTTCCCTTCGGAAAACCGATTAATGTTTAGCAATAGAATACATCCATACTACATACATAAATGAGTATCATGCAGCGATGTAAAGCATTTTTTTTTTGGAAAGCAGTTAGATGAAAAGCTGGTGAGTGTCATAGGTTACTTTTTATCTCGGAAAAACATATTTTTCCCATCGGAAAACTGATTATTGTGTAGCATAGAATACATCCATACCACATAAAAAAGATGTATATACAGGATGTAAGGGACAGCCCTCCGAATACTGATATTCCCATAGTAAATGCAGTGAGCTGATTGTGATTTTGTATGGGATATAGAAAAAAAGAATTTAATCTATGGCAGGTTGTTCAGTTTCATGGTTTGAATACACCCAATCAGTAATCGAAGGGCTGTCACTTACACCCTGTATAGCACTACTATGAGAATGTCTCTTGAATATGAGTTTTGGGATATGAATGTGGCTTTAAGGGTGATGTGGGTATGTACTTGAGATACTTCTTACCACAGTAGTAAAGTTAATTTCTACAGTTAAACATGATTTGAAAGTCCATTTCTATAATAATAACCATTTTTAGCACAGTAAGTTTGCCCTGCGTATACTTGCGAAGACACATAATAAACTTAAATTTTTTGGTACCATAGTCCTGAAAATTGAAGACTAGGCAAAATCATTATACTGCGTATTCATATTATTATAATTCCAATCCAAGAACATCCATCCCCAAGTTAATTTGGTTTGGAGCTAATATAGGTTTTCAAATCCTTGATTACATACCCACTCCTTTCTTTCATGTCTTCTTGGAGCATGTTTGTATGTAATAAAAATTTCAAAATAGCAGGAATATTAAAAAAAAATTAAAGCTATATAGCAATCTATACTTTCTTATTATTTATTAACCACCAATATAACACTAGGCAATATTCACAATATTCATAAGGTAGCTATACTCTATGGCGACATAGAGCGCTGAGTGTAATAGCTAGGCATAAATATAGGTGTATTGGTAGTTTAGTAGTATTGCTAGATGTAGCGCTGCATTGTGTAATAATGCAGGTTATGCCAAATTATATCGCTGATATAATTTGGCATAACCATTACTACTATATTTGTATTATAATATTCGCGTAGGAGTTAAATAAGTGACCCATAAACGTAATTTTAATAGAGACGCAGTCACTAAACCGGAAAGTAATGACCTGTGTTGTGTGTGCTGTCGCCCTGTTTAGAATACACAACTAATTAATAAAACTCTATGAGTACGCGGGCGAAGCCGCGGGTAACAGCTAGTATTTAATATATTTATAGAATGTGCCATCAGACAGATATCAGCTGCAGATAAAGGGGGGATCAAAATTAATGGGGAAAAAATCCAATTTATCCGATTTGCGGATGATATAGCGGCATTCGCAGAAACAAGTTCACAACTACAAGAATTAATTGAGTCAATGGATAACATATTTAATCAAATTGGACTAAAAATAAATATAGCTAAAACAAAAACAATGGTAACTTCAAAAAAAGCCACTCTACCCAATAGCCAAATTCACTTAAACAATATTCCAATAGAAAATGTAACTAGTTTCAGATATTTGGGTAGTCTGATAACAAACGACTCAAGATGCACTCCGGATATTGTCTCAAGAATTGTAATGGCCAAAAGAGCCTTCCATAATAAAAAACACCTTTTTATCGCAAAAATAGCCAAACGAGTTAGGAAACGTCTTATAAAGACATACATTTGGAGCATAGCGTTATATGGGTGTGAGACGTGGACGATGACGCAAAGAGATAGAGAGAGGTTGGAAGCGTTTGAGATGTGGTGTTGGAGAAGGATGGAAAAGATCAGTTGGACAGAGAAGAAGACAAACGTAGAAGTGCTGGCACTGGTAGCGGAAGAGCGTTGTCTTCTGAAGACCATAGAAAACAGGAGAGGGAAGATGATTGGCCACTTGCTACGACACGACAGCTTCATTAAGAACATTATTGAAGGGAAGGTGGAAGGAAAGAGAGGCAGAGGTAGACCTAGACGCACTTACTTTACCCAGATAAAGGAAAAAGTCAATGTCGTGTCGTATCAAGAGGTCAAGTCACTGGCGGAGAGGAGAGAAGATTGGAAGTTACTCCACCGATAAGAGTTTGACTCTTAAATTTGAAGAAGACGTAAGTATGCGCGTTTGTACTATGGTCGACAGACGCTTTGTGATACCGAGTTCTTGGAGTATGGAGACGTTGGTACGAAACTCTGTCCACGATGTGCCGAGCATTCTTCTCCAGCACCACATCTCGAGAGCATCTATCTTCCCCTTTTCCAACTCACGCACTGGCCACGTCTCTGCCGCGTACAGGAAGATTGGGAATACCAGCGTTCGCATGAGCCTGACTTTGGTGATGTTGCGGTTCCTCCACACTTTCTTCAACTTTTCCACCGCAGCTCTGGTTATGGCCATACGACGCTTTACTTCATCTACGCAACCACCCTTATTTGAGATTAAGGCCCCAAGATATACATAGCTTTGAACCACGTCGCAGTTCGCAATCTGTGTAACTTCTGGCAAGTTGTCATTGACGCGGTCCACGATCATAATCTTCGTTTTACCTCGAAATAATTACCTTCGTTTTAATCTTCAATCCAAAGGTAAGACTTACGCGCTCCATTTTGAGCAGTAATTCCCGCATGTGCTCCGCGTTATTTGCAAATAAGGTGGTGTCATCTGCGTATCGCAAGTTCGAAATTTTGTATCCACCAATAACAACACCATCTGTCCAGTCTTCGAGAGTGATTCGCATTATAAGCTCAGTGTAGATATTAAAAAGCAAGGGTGAAATTATTCAGCCCTGGCGCACACCCGCACTTGGGTGGAAATCATTAGAGAAGAAGTTATCTGTCCGAACTGATGCTGTCCCTCCTTCGTAGAGTCCCCTGAGAAGGTGCACGAGGTGTTGAGGCAGGTGTTGTTAGCACCTGCCGGTCGACAAATCAACTGATACCTGCGATTACAAACAGTAGCCCCGTCTTCGGCTATCGCTGACAGGTGTCAATGACTGAGCTGGAAGACCTCGCGAGAGCGCCGGGCTGGAGGACCTCGCGGGAGCGCCGGGCTGGAGGGCCACGAGGGATCGCCGTGCAGTAGGACCTCGCGGGAGCGCCGGGCTGAGGGCCACGAGGGATCGCCGGGCTGGAGGGCCACGAGGGATCACCGTGCTGGACGACCACGAGGGATCACCGGACTGGACGACCATGAGGGATCGCCGGACTTGAGGGCCACAAGGGATAACCGGGCTGGACGACCACGAGGGATCGCCAAGTTGGAGGGCCACGAGGGCTTGCCGGGCTGAAGTACCTCGCGGGAGCGCCCGGCTGGAGGGCTACGAGGGTGCGCCGGGCTGGTGGGCCACGAGGGATCGCCGGGCTGGAGGGCTCAAGAATCCACTGCTGGACATGGGCCTCCCCCTATCGGGAGTATTGCCATCTTCTATACGCTCGGCTGGCGGATCGGCGAGCACAGCACAAAATATTGCATTCACAGGGAACGCTGTTGTCTATTCCCTCAATGAATTTATACCTTAGTCTTCTTTTATGACGCAGATTTAGGTTTTTCTGAAATCATTGCATTTTTTTGTTAAACAAATGACTTAAAGCGTTCGCATTATACAGCCTTTTTCGATATGTATACCCCGCAAGGAGTGAAAGCGTGATATTTATAAATTTGTTTGAAATTTGTATCGATTGAGCAATTTCGGTGGAGCTTTGCAATTTCGGTGGGTTTCTAGCAGCCATAAAAGCCACCGAAATGTGCCCACCGAAATTGCAAACTAGGCATTTATTTCAAAAATATACAGAAGTATCATCAAGGTTATTCCAGTTTGCAACTTGTATCTCAAAAGTGTACCTAAAGGCTATTTAGAATGCATTACTGTAATATTTTTAAACCTTGAGGAAACATTTTAATCCTGAGCACCGATATTGCAAAATTTTGTTCCGAGTGAACTGAAATAGTTTACTAAAATTTTTGGCGGGAAGACGCAAGGAGGTAGTGCACAACCGTTCACACTGCACGTGAGTGCTGGATTGATCCTAGCGGGGAAGGGGTTTTAGGTCTGGATATACTCAACAGTGTGAGCAGGGATCGTCGAAACAAAATTGCCACCGATATTGCTATTTTTGCTGGGACAAATCTAGTTTTGACACAGTTCATAAACTTTTCGTCTAAAAATTCAATTTTTCATAATTTCTCGTAGGGTCACTAATCCTTAACATAATCAAAATTAATTTTCCTAAATATGTCGGACATAATTTTCCTGAGAGAAGAATATGTTGTAAAAAACGGATTGGGGACAAGCCACCGAACATTGAAATTGGACACTTACCAATTTTTTTCTAAAAAAATAATAACTGTCCAACCATTATTTATATGGCTTTAAATCAGAAAAAATGTCTTATATTTTGAAAAAAAATATCATAGTCATATCTGGAAAGCGTCACCTCGTTTTCAGCAAGGACATGAAAAATTTCCGCTTGAGAAATCCACTCTTACACGATTAGAATAATTTCAGGAATAATAGCTGTAGGTAGTGGTAAAAAAAGGATGGAAATGTTTGTTAAATTACTTACCAATTTTACCTTACCTCAAATATTTGTTTTTCTGTTTGTACACTTTAAAAGACAGACAGACAGAAACACTTTATTGCTCGCATTAATAATCATATAAAACATATACAAGAACAAAAACAAACAACACAATATAAGCAAAGGCGGCCTTATCGCTTTAAGCAATCTTTTCCAGGCAACCCTGCACACTAAGAGAAAACATTGAAAAACACACTGTAAATAGCAGAAGACAAAAGACATATTTTTGTACTCGGTAAGTCCCTTCATCTTCCATTGTGCAACCAAAATAAGTTGGATTCTTGCACTTTTGGAGGTCTTGTTCGATTTTATGCTGTTTTTTTTGCCTTCTTTAGTTTTGCTAATGCCGTTTTTTATTCTAGTGGTTTCTATAGTATTGGTACTGGCTTCTCCGATTTTGGTATTGGCTTCTCCAATTTGGGAACTGTTTTCGCCAGCTTTAGTACTGGCTTCTCTAATTGTGGTACTTTCTTCTCCAGTTCTAGTACTGGCTTCTCCAGTTCTAGTACTGGCTTCTCCAGTTCTGGTACTGGCTTCTTTAGTTCTCGTATTGGCTTTTTTTTCTCTGCAGCTACCTGTTTTAGTTTTGGTGCTGGTGTTTATTGATGTATAAGAATTGTCAATTTGAGGTAATTTGTATTCCAAACCACAGAATAATAACTAGTAACTTCCAAACTGAAAATTAACATGTAATGACGTAGCGAATTGGGGAACTAATGGCGCCAGTGGCGCAGGTATAGTCGAGAGTGGCGCGGCGCCACTCTCGACTATACCTTTTTTATGTGATTGGTCAAAAATATGGTAATTTTAAAGTTCAATTAGTTCAGTACCACTCTATCTTGGTGGGTCCTGACTGCCATTTGCAATTAAGCTTTGAAATTTCCTCCATTGCATATGGTTTTAATAATAACTAAGTGCTTAGTTGAAAAACTAACACGGTTACACCATCTATGGGAATTTAAAAGAACCTAGAGCCAACGCTGCGTCGAACGGGCTGCACGCGCGGGACGCCGCGCACGGTCTAGATTTGGCAAAACACTAGAACAGCGCTGCGTGACGCGGCAACACGTGGCGCGGGCGCGACCCGTCCGAACACAACGACACCTCGCCGTATTAGGCCGTACGCTCCCTCACGCGGTTTCCCGCAAGCAGTCATGCGGGATCCCGCGCGGCCTGCCGCGTGGTCTGAGGGCGTACGCTCCCTCACGCTGTTTCCCGCGCGGGCCAGATTTGTCAAAACACAAGATTGGCGCTACGTGACGCGGCCTGCGGTCGTCTGCCCGTTTTGCAAAAATCAGTACTCCCCGCCACGTCGCGCGGGCCGCACGCTCCGGTACGATCACCCACAATGACGTATATGCTGATTCGTATATGTACATAGAGATTCCAGGCAAATTTCTAGCCAGGCACTTTGCCTGGTATCTCTGTTTATAGAGTTCGTGGGACATATCCCACAGCACAGGGTGCTCCTGCATCCCTAAAATAATAAGTTCCGTGTCTAGAAGCATATACGTCATTGTGGGTGATCGTACCGGAGCCTGCGGCCCGCGCGACGTGGCGGGGAGTACGGATTTTTGCAAAACAGGCACGCGCCCGCGCCGCGGATTGCCGAATCGGCGAAGCGGCAATCTTGTTGACCGAAGGCCACGTCACGTAGCGGCAATCTTGTGTTTTGTCAAATCTGGCCCGCGTGGGAAACCGCGTGAGTGGAGCGTACGGCCTCATACCTCTAATTACTGAGACACAATGCGCCTTCGAAATGCGGACGGATAATAATGTCAAGACGCGCGCCCCGCGCGACTCGCGCGTGCAGTCAGCTTAACGGAGCGCTGGTGCTGATTGATGATTATCATTATATCAGTTGTTTTATTTAGTTTGTTTAAATTTAGTATCTAGTTTCGCTGGCTATACGTAGTTAATCTCAAAATGAAACACAAAATTACAGTTATTAAAAAAATATAATTATTCAAATAAGTTGACAGTTTTCATGTATTTACAGATACCAACCATTTCACAATTATACCAATAAATTAAAAAACATAATAACTTAAAAACAAGTACAAAAAAAAGGAAAGTATTGGCTGATTTTGATCCTAAAGTTTTTTTTCAAAACATAGAACCAAAAGCGAGCGGTCAAGTTTGCCGTATTTAAAATTATGCATTTCTTAAAATAAAAATCATACACACATAGTTTAACCATATTTTTATGCATAGCCGCTATCTTTGTGTATATTTACTAGCGTTTTGGATTACTGTAGGATAGGTACAGTCGAACACACGTGCGTGCGGTTAGGCACTCAAATTTAAGTCTTATGAGCACGGCATAAGAACGGTTCAAAGTCTAAAATATCTAATAGCACGTTCACACGATGCCAATATGGGCAGGGAAATAGTATGCGCGAATATGTGAACAGGTAACTCGTGCCGCTGCCACTTCCCTCGAATGTCGGCTTTTCGTGCGCGAGTCAAAGGAACGGCAGCACGAACGCGTGTGGAATGTATTGCAATCTCGTTATATATATATTTAAGTGATGGGTGGGTTTGCTCTTGACTCTAGTCTAGGTCATACATAGGACAGAGTCTAAGATGGAGCGAGCTCACCCAGAAGAAGCCTGTTCACTCTTACTTTGAAGAGATTAGGGTTGTATGCGTTTGGAAAGTGTAAGTTGGTGTAAGAAGAGTATATCGGCAGTGTGAGAACTCACTCACGTTGATACTTCTGCGGAAGTATTTCGAGCAATATTCGCGACAGCGGCAGGAGCAGGAGCGTGTGAACGTGTTATAACCCAGCCTGTCCTTCGACTGTACAAATTGTTTATTGAAACGAAACATGTACAATTTTCCAATGACAATTTAAAAAACAATATATTCAGAAAGATAATTTAATGGTAGACTGATTTTTGAAACTGATTATTGGTGAGTTTAAGCACCTCGCGCCTACACTCATCTGCCATAATTTTAAGTTAGTCTCCCAATGAAATAATACACACAAATAAATACGGCTACGCAAAACGTCATAAGCTGTACAACTCAAATGAACAAAATGTCATCCTTGTGCACCATACTAAACTTATTGTAATAGATCGGATTATACGCATTTTGCATATATAAGCCATTATCATCGCAAATAGCAAATTTTGTAAAAAAATAATTGTGTGCCGTGTGATGCCGGCTTAGAATAGCTTCACCCCATTTCTTTCCCGTGGGAGTCGTAAGAGGCGACTAAGGGACTCGAGAGTGTGTATTGCTATTTTAGGCGATGGGCTGATAACCTGTCACTATGGCGATACACAATTTTCCGAAAGACTCTCAAATATTTGTCAGGTGTGGCGTAAATGTCCGTTTTTTAAGGCCGTTTATGCTCTGCTTACCCCGCAAGGGATATAGGCGTGATCTATGTATGTATGTAAGTTAGTGATATTCTTGCATATTTATAGCTTTTTTTCTGTGTATAACAGGCTTTTATGTTGCATATAATCCAATCTATACTTAAAATAAACAGAACAAGTAGTTTTTGTAGACTTTCTATCAATTCGTGAACTACAGATTATTTAGAGTGCAGTTTTTTTACAACAACAATTAATATTCCTGTGCAATGCTAACATTTCTGTGCAGTCTGTAGCCCCGATTCTGAGAAATCACTTTCATGTCCAAAAAACAAAACAAATTAGTAACTTACAGTTTAATTCTGTACGCGATGTTTTTATTTTATTTTACGGACACGACTGACTCGAGTTATGTTCGCCAGAATCGGGGTCATCTATTTTTCTTGATATTTTTGTGATTCCGCCGTAATCTATCACGAAAGCACAAGACAACATTTTATTGAGATTTTTCAGCGACGGAATTTTTTGATAATTTTTTTTTATTTACTATATAAACATTTACTACTTACAACCACATATACCTACCTATGTACTACAAGATAAATTCATTTAGTTTCATTTCATCAATTATTTACAACAAAAAAGGTGCAATTAACCGAATGTACTTCAAAATACTCATTAAACTGAACAACTCGTTATAAGATATATTTGGACCCCCCATACAACATAGATCCAATTCTTTTTCTTATGTTTGTTTTGTTTCCGTGCCTCAGAAGGCACGTTAAGCCGTCGGTCCCGGTTGCTGTCTATGATAACTTAGACGGCGGTCGTTACACAACCATGTCGGAGGCCTACTAGTAGTAGTAGGCGGTAGGGTTCTTCGGGTCGTTGGACGACTCGGTGTCCCACACATGTTTTTCGGGAAAAGTTGTTCAGTTTCGTGAGTATTTTCTTACCCATTTTGTTACATCTTGTACAATAGTTCATTAAAAGTGGTTTTGATCAATAAATATTTAATCTTTGAGAGAAATCGCACCGTAGTATGTACTTATAATCAGTTGGCATTTTTATACAGGGTGTAAGGGACGGTGTACCGAAAATTCTGCAGGCATGATCAGAAACGCCGTGTGATGTCGGCTTAGAATAGCATCACCCCATTTCTTTCCCGTGGGAAAGGCAACTAAGGGACTCGAGGGTGTGTATTGCAATTTTAGGCGATGGGCTGACTACCTGTCACTATAGCGATACACAATTTTCCGAATGACCCTCAAATATTTGTCAGAGGTGGCGTAAATTACCGTTTTCGGCCTTTTACACTCTGCCTACCCCGCAAGGGATTATAGGCATGTTATATGTATGTATGTATGTATGATCAGAAAAACTGAACAACTTTTACTATGGAGCTTATGTTGGGAAACGGAATAATTTTGAGTATCCATAGAAAGTCAGTCAGCTGGTCGGGCATTTGAAAAAAATCTCGTTTACCAACATACGCTTCATAATGGAAGTTGTTCAGTTTTATGGTCTGATCATGCCTGCAAAATTTTCGGTACACCGTCCCTTACACCCTGTATAAATAAATATTCTAATTCGTTGTTAAATAAATTGTATATTCATACAGATAACCGAAAAAAACAAACCACTACATCCCCAATTAATAATCACGTTTGTATCCTTAAGGGGTAGGCAGATCTTAGGCTATATTAAGATTTGAGAATGTTTGGTAAAATTTCGGTTAACGTACAAATATTATGTTAAATTGATTGAGCCAAACTATTAGCACAAAAATAGTATAAATATCTTTATTTTTGTACACTTTTAAAAGTCGTAACACAAAAGTTGTTCAGTTTAATTGGATAACTGAACAAGAGGTTTTGGCGCTATTTCTCTAATTTTCTATGCATTCAGTATGTACTACCAACATATAAAAAAGTTTTGGAATGACATTTGAGAATAATGCATCATATTTTTAACAGTGAAACTCACTAATCCCCTTAACTCATATCTAAACTAAATAAAGTGATATATTTTGAGAACATTCGTATGAATTTACTGTGTTTAAGGGACAGCTGTCAGTGAAACTGAACAACTTTCCCCTACGAACATAAGTCAGGAAACGACAAAAAATATTTGACCACTCATACAAAATCAAGATCAGCTGATTGCAATTACTATGGGAAGTAAAAAAATATTTGGCGCTTCCTGAATTTTATGGGAAGTTGTTCAGTTTCATGGTCCGAATGCACCCTAGAAGTATTCGGAGCGCTGTCCCTTACACCCTGTATTCAACAGTACTATACTTGTTCCGAATAGGTATTTAAAATAATGTAAACAATCTTACTGTCACTGAGTGACATCTAGTTTGTTTACATATTTTTAAATACCTACTTGGCCCGAGATATGGTATATTCGCGGTACTTCAATTAGCCAATATTGGCAGCTGTCAAAATCATGCATACGTATTGGCAGAGAATCAATTTTTCTTTGTTGGCATGTCTTCTAGTATGGGATTGACAGATGCAAAAGTTGGCTTATTATAGTGACGCGAATATACGGTGTTTATAGATGAAAGATTTTTTCTGCCGTCTTTTTGTAGAAAGATGAAAATAAATCGTTGTTTTTAAACAACGTTTTATTGTCATCTGCCTAAAATTGGGTCAAAAAAAAAACAGTCATCTATAGCCGGGACATTTGTCAGAGAATTTCTGTAAATTCATCAGAATATTTCAAAACAAACTTAAACTTATCGTGAACGCGCGTATCAAATTTATTCTTTTTCATTTTTATTTTTATATATAATGTTTGTGCAAAACTATCTAAGACACGGTGCTTCATAGTTGAAAATTATATACACACCAACTTGTAGCAACTAACATCATATAAATGTACTTATATTGTAAAGCGCTAAGAGCATTATTTTTACCAAGGTGCTTGATATTTTATAATCACGCGCGTTCCTATATAACTCCCGCACTGTTGTTATATAACGTTTTATATAATTTGCGACGTAACAATATAACATTTACAAACAAAAATACTCGATTACTATGTTACATTTTGTTAAACAAATACTTAAAACTTTGAAAATGAAAAGATATGAAATACAGGGAAATATTTTTGTTAACACTTTACCCCAGAATATCATACCATATGTGATACGGAAAAGTATATATTCGGAAAACAATAATTAACAGGAAAATGATGAGTCGGTTAAAAATAATGGGCAGGTAATATAAAAGTTTAAAATATTACACACAAATGTTACAAAACGTTATACGCACAAAACTTTGACTCGTCCGCTTAGTTGAGCGGCGACATATAAGTGATGTCGTCCCACGGGTGGCGGTACAGCGGCTGCTTCATACGCTTCTGGTCCAAGTAGTGTCCGACTAGACCGATGGTGCGGCCGAGCACGAAGAGAGCGTTGATCGAGCCCAGTTGGATGTAGTTGTTGCCTTCCTCTCTGTAGAGAAAAATAGAGTTAACACAAAGCACGATGACACTCATGGCTACTCATACGATTCACTGTATATCAAAACATGCACATATAACAACACTCAAAAATAGGTATAATTCATCAATCATTAAGACTTAAATGTACCATATGATTACAATAAAGAAAAATGAATGCCGGGTTACATAGAGTTAAATGGGTACATAGAGTTTAGCACATGAAACCCTATTTTAAATATTTCATTGCAATCGTTGAGAGGGGTTTAATTATAAATATTTACTTATTAATGCATAGCAGGTAGATACCGAATATAAAAAAGCAAAAAAGGCTGTTAAATAATGTGATTATCAACGATGATATCTTTGGATGGTGGGTAACACACACACGTCATTCGTTTCAAACATACGATGAAGCGGCCTGACCGCCTGCACCCCGCGGATGAATATAATTTCGTAGCGAACATTTTCTTTCGAACTTGCGACGTAGCGGTCCGACCGCCTGCACCCCGCGGACGTATATAATTCGAGGTGAGTAAAAACAATGACTTACTGTGAGAAGAGCTGGCAATGCCTGAAGAGGTCGACCATGGCGCACGCCACGATGCCGTCCACGTTCAGAATCAGGTTTGGCTTCTTGCGAGTTGTGATCGCTTCGACATCCAACGCGTACCTACAAAGGATAAGGCGATTAGTGTGTAATATAAGGTGAACATATACCTTTATTATTTTGACCTGTTACAAGGACGGGAGCTCGTGTAGAAGTAAAGACATGTATCGCGTCCGAAATATGATTTATTAGTGCGTGATTAAATGGTTACATTGCCTTATATAAGATCAATAAGTACATCATAGTGCATCTACATGTGCATACTCTATACGCCCATGGGAAGAAAAGAAAAAAAAGATATACATAGTACCTTTTTCTAGGTACGAGTACTTATTAAACTACTGGATGTTGTACAATTTAGTTCTGTTCTTATGAACTGTTTTTTCCTTGTTATTCTTATCTAAAATTATAACATTGGGTCCTTCATCTGTAACAACCTTATATGGACCTACGTAAATAGCTTACTTATTGTGTTCGAATGTAAGGAAAAAATTACGTCTTGGCTTTTGCAGCTCAAATATGATGAGACAGAAGACTTGTTGCAAGTAACCGTGTAATTGAAGTCTTTTAGCCTTTCCATCACTGCGCAATAACTTCAGTACTTCTTATTCTTACCAATTACTACAATATCAATCTAATTCTAATAAAACATTTACATAATATCTCTGTTAAGAACAATGTTATTAGTATTCAATATAAATTATTTTTTACATATTATAGTCATAACCGTGTTAGAATGTTCAAATTATATTAGCAAGTTAAGAATTCATAGTGTATAATTAATATTTTGTTGTGTTGTATATAACTTTTGTCCTTATTTGTGAGATAATAAATGAAATTTATTATTATATTTATTTTTGAATTACTATTGGAGACCAAATCATTTTTTAAACGGAGTATCGAAAACTTTGTAGGCACGATCATACTATCAAACTGATCAACGTTCCCCAACGAACATAAATGTCGGTCATATCCTTTTCTCAAGCTATTTGGCGGAAAGAGACAGCGCTAATTTAAGGTAAATTATGGTAATATTTTAGGCCTTGTTCACTTACCGTGTGACAGGCCAGGCGGGCCAGCGCGCTGTCACGTACGCTTTCAGTTCACGCACTCGCGAGTCCGGATTGTTGATCGACTTCACTCTGGAAATAAACACAAAGGTAAGTAATCCAGATCGTACACTGTAAAGCTTATTTCAATTAAAAACTGTAAAGTCAAAGTCAGTTATAACCACGTTATAACTAATGTATTATCATAATATTATGATCATACGGCGAGCTTGTAACCTCCCACTGCAAGGAATAATATGCATTATTGCCTTGCATTATTTTGACTGGCCCGATGGCATAGCGGATGGTAGCCCAGCCTGCTACGCCGAGGGTCGTGAGTTCGATCCCCATAAAACATAAATATTTATAAGTAATTTTCAGATATTTTGACATGTATTTAATAGTATAAGTATTATTATCAGCTATCTAGTTCCCATAGTACAAGCTTTGCTTAGTATGGGGCTAGATGGCGCTGTGTGAATTGTCCAGGATATTTATTTTATTTATTTATTAAATTGCAATTAAAATCTGAATTTACTTTTCATGGCGTCATGACACCAGGTTAGATCAGACCTATTTTTGAGCATCGACTGTCATATGTATTCAAATATATGTATTTAAAGTTAAATATTAAAATTAAAATAATAGTCGTCAAAACAATATTCCAAAAACCAAAAATTGAATAGTCTAAAATACTATTAAATATTTGCATGCCTGCTTGCAGGCTGAGTACACAGGGACATTTTAGATTTAAGACATTTTATATACTGTATTCTAGCAAATAAATAATTCTTATTCTCTTATTCTTATTATGACAAAACAAGTATTATGCAAAAATATAAATATTACAGAGAAAAAATGCCAAACATGGTATGTCAAAACATACAAGTGAAAAAGAAATGTCAAAGAAAGGTATCCCCTCAGTGGTAATACTAATATTTATAAATGTTACCTGTGTCCGATGCCCATGATGAGTTCTCCCTTGGCCCTCTTCTCGTTGACGAACTCCTGCGGGTGCTGTCCCTTGTCGTACGCCGCGCAGAAGTCCGCCGCCGCCCGGTCTAGCGCGCCGCCGAAACGGTCGCCCTGGGTAACACACATTATCATAATCCGTACTAATATAATAAATCTGAGTGTGTATGTTTTTTTTTTATTAATGATGGGTTTGTTCTTGACTCTAGTCTAGGTCATAGGACAGAAACAGAGTCTAAGATGGAGCGAGCTCACCCAGAAGAAGCCTGTTCACTCTTACTTTGAAGAGATTAGGGTTGTATGCGTTTGGAAACACAGACGCAGGTAGTGAGTTCCACTCTTTAGCAGTGCGCATTATAAATGATGACTGGAAGCGCTTAGTCCGAATTGGTGGAATGGCTACCAGATACGGATGGTATCCGGCACACATTAATCATTTCATAACACAGAGTTGGTACTTAGATAAGTTAGGTATACATGTGACGCCCTGCAAGGGCACCGCAACTTCAAGAGAGGGCTTACTAACATTAATTTTATTACAAACTAGGTATAACGTTACTTTACTAGTATTTACAATTAATAAACATGCATTTCATTCTTAACTATCTAAGTTCAGATTTCTATCTAGGTTATAATATTTATTTTGTAGGTATGTATTACTTTACACATTCTCATGAATGAAAATAAAAAGTTGGTATTTCGTACATATGATATGAGAAAAGTAGGTATTTCGTACATGAGATATGATAAAAGTAGGTATTTCGTACATGTGATATGAGAAAAGTAGGTATTTCGTACATATGATATGAGAAAAGTAGGTATTTCGTACATATGATATGAGAAAAGTAGGTATTTCGTACATATGATATGAGAAATGTAGGTATTTCGTACACATGATATGAGAAAAGTAGGTATTTCGTACATATGATATGAGAAAAGTAGGTATTTCATACATATGATATGAGAAAAGTAGGTATTTCGTACATATGATATGAGAAAAGTAGGTATTTTGTACATATGATATGAGAAAAGTAGGTATTTCGTACATATGATATAAGATGTCACTTGTAGAAAAGTAAAGTGGCGGTTGAATAACAGTCACAGTTGATAAAATATCAATGAAAAACTGTTTATGTTAGCTTAGTATTGATGAATAAGAGAATATTAATCAAATATTGATGAAAAACTGTTTAAGCTAATTAAGTATTAATAAATAAGAGAATGTTTATTAAATATTAATGAAAACCTGTTCTAGTCAGTTTAGTATTGATGAATAAGAGAATGTTAGGCAAATATTTATGAAAAACTGTTTAAGTTAATTAAGTATTAATGAATAAGAGAATGTTAATTAAATAGTGATAAAAAACGATTTAGAATCGTTAATGATTGCCCGTTTTTTCTTCGTTTACACTCTGCCTTCCTCGCAAGGGATTATAGGCGTGATATGTGTGTGTGTGAGAATCGTGTAGTATAGTGATGATACTCACAATAGTCAACAGTCCCGACACGACACTGGAGATGAGGTCCTTGCCAGCGCGCGGTGACCATGCAGTTCAACAGTTTTTCAGTTTATAGAGTGTGATGAATGAAACTTACACACACACACACACACACACAGTGTAGTATAGTGCTGATACTCACAATAGTCAACAGTCCCGACACGACACTGGAGATGAGGTCCTTGCCGGCGCGCGCGGTGACCATGCAGTTCAACAGTTTTTCAGTTTATAGAGTGTGATGAATGAAACTTACACACACACACACACACACACAGTGTAGTATAGTGCTGATACTCACAATAGTCAACAGTCCCGACACGACACTGGAGATGAGGTCCTTGCCGGCGCGCGCGGTGACCATGCAGTTCAACAGTTTTTCAGTTTATAGAGTGTGATGAATGAAACTTACACACACACACACACACACACAGTGTAGTATAGTGATGATACTCACAATAGTCAACAGTCCCGATACGACACTAGAGATGAGGTTCTTGCCAGCGCGCGCGGTGACCATGCAGTTCAACAGTTTTTCAGTTTATAGAGTGTGATGAATGAAACTTACACACACACACACACACACACACACACAGTGTAGTATAGTGATGATACTCACAATAGTCAACAGTCCCGACACGACACTAGAGATGAGGTCCTTGCCGGCGCGCGCGGTGACCATGCAGTTGAATGTCCGTCGTTCTTAATTTGTGATGAATGACACACACACACACACACACACACACACACACACAGTGTAGTATAGTGATGATACTCACAATAGTCAACAGTCCCGAGACGACACTGGAGATGAGGTCTTTGCCGGCGCGCGCGGTGACCATGCAGTTTAATTTGTCCAACCTCACGTGGTTCTTAATTTGTGATGAATGACACACACACACACACACACACACACACAGTGTAGTATAGTGATGATACTCACAATAGTCAACAGTCCCGACACGACACTAGAGATGAGGATTGAGTACCAAATTTAAAAAAAAAAAAAAAAAAAAAAAGAGATGAGGATCTTGCCGGCGCGCGCGGTGACCATGCAGTTCAACAGTTATTCAGTTTATAGAGTGTGATGAATGAAGCTTACACACACACATCACACCGTTATCTCTTTCGGGGTAGGCAGAGCGTCAACGACCACGTCTGACTGAAGAATAGTGATGATACTCACGATTGTCAAAAATCCGGAAACAACACTAGAGATGAGGTCGGTGTCACGCGGTGACCATGCAGTTGAATTCGTCCAACCTCACGCGGTTCTTAATTTGTGATGAATGACACACACACACACACACACACACACACACACACAGTGTAGTATAGTGCTGATACTCACAATAGTCAACAGTCCCGATACGACACTGGAGATGAGGTCTTTGCCGGCGCGCGCGGTGACCATGCAGTTGTGCGCGCCGGAGACCGCCGGGCCGTGGTCCGCGGTCACTATCAGCACCAGCTCGAAGAACTTGCACGCCCACTCCGGCAGCTCGCGTTGGAACCTGAGTCACAAATATATAGCGTATAGAATACAATACAATACAATATGCTTTTATTGTACACCAAAAGAACAGAATAACATTAATAGCTTAAAACTAAATACATTAGTGCACAGTTAGGCGGCCTTATTGCCATTAGGCAATCTCTTCCAGGCAACCTAGGAAAAGGAAAATATTTTAGAAGCAGCGGGAGCTGACTATTAATAACAAAAAAAAAAAATAATAATAATATGTCCTCTTCGGAGAGTTATAGAAATATAAATACATAATAATAATAATAAACTACATACTATAAAATACTATAACAAAGATAAAATATAATGTACCGAGGTATTATTACTATACATAAACTACATGCTAATACATATTTAATAAATAACTGACTTTACACAAAACTTTTTCAAAAATGGTAACAACGAATAGCTCTTAATAACCACATTGAGACTCAAAGTGTTTCCTCAGTAGGTTTTTAAAAATATTCAATGACTTTGCCTGCCTAATAGACGCAGGTAAGGCATTCCACTGACGCACTGCCCGGACTGTAAATGAGTCATAGAAGAAGTTAGTAGGTTCTACCGGACAGACGAGTAGATTTACAGTACCGGAGCGAGGAGAATTGATATTCCTACTACTTTTTTAAATAGAAAGGACTGGGAAACTGCAGTTGTAATTTTAACATAAAAGTAAAGTATCTTACTTCTTTATTTTATACTTTATTGCACATAGTACAAAAGGCGATTCTCTACCGGCCAACCAGAGGGTAAACAGTGAGAAAAAGACACGGGTGTTATCGGGTGTGAAGTCATAGTAATGGAAAATAACAAATAAAACTACTACGAAATAAATAGAAACATACATATTATTCCTAAAATATACCTACACAAACACTTATTTAAATAAACTTGCTTGTATTAATATACATACTCTAATTTAAACAGAAATAAATTAATAATACTTAAATAGAAAAACTACTGTCGCCATCTGGTTTCGATGTGTGTAAAGTTCGGATCATATTAGGGAAGATGGCAGCAGCAGCGAGATAATTTAGCTCGATTGAACTATCTCGCTAATAAAAAATATATACTTAATACGTGGTTTGAAACGTGGCATAGCTAGTACCTATTAATATTTTTTTTGCAACAATCAATAACACTGATTCACTAAGTCAGCGGTGTAAGCAATAAACTGTTTATCTAATACCAAATTTTAAAACACTTCCCGTGTTAGGTATACAATTTTTGAAAACTTTCAAAATTTCAAGCGCGGGCAGGATTTGAACCTGCGACTTTCGCATTACTAGTGGCGACGCCTCTTCCATCTGGGCTACCGCAGCTCGTTCCTTGCCCGCCAATTTTGCAAGGGGGCACGCAGACCATGAATCTGAACAAAATTCCCTTAGGAACATATGTCAGGAAACGACAAAAAATAACGACCTCTTACACTAAATCACGATCAGCCAATTGACATTACTATGAAAAGTTTTTTATTCGGAGGGCCGTCCCTTACACCCTGTATTCACTGAGGAAAATTGTTTAGTTTCATGAGTACTTTGCACTTCTTATCACATTTTCGGTTATTTTACGTTATTACGACTTTTTGTTATATTTACAGAGATCAATCGATCTTGAACCTTACTAGCTATCTATCTATCTACATACATACATACATCACGCCCATAGTCCCTTGCGGGGTAGGCAGAGCATAAACTGCCGTGAAAAACGGTAATTTACGCCACGTCTGACAAAAGTTCAAGGGTCAATCAGATAACTGTGTATCACTATAGTGATAGGTTGTCAGCCCATCGCCTAAAATTACAATACACACCCTCGAGTCCCTTAGTCGCTTCTTACGACACCCACGGGCAAGAAATGGGGTGATGCTATTCTAAGCCGGCATCACACGGCAAATATCTATCTATCTATCTATCTAATTAGCCTATATTAGCCCTCTGCTGGACATAGGCCACTCGAACTTAAAATTTAAAGCCTAAGTTGTAAGAACTGGGTTACATAACCCAAAGTAAAAAAATACTGTTCTAAACTTACCAAAGCAGACTGATAGTGCCTCCAACGCCCATTTGCTTCTCAAGTATAGACGTGATGGGCACACCGCAGTACGACAGCTCCTGCCCACGCTCGTCACATATTGTACTGATGAATGCAGCCGGCTTGCGGATCAGACCCAGTTTCTACAACGAATATAAATAAAGTTGAAATACCGTGTGATCACGGCTTAGAATAGCATCACCCCATTTCTTCCCGTGGGAGTCGTAAAAGGCGACTAAGGGACTCGAGGGTGTGTATTGTATTTTAAGCGATGGGCTGACAACCTGTATAGGCAGAGCGTAAACGGCCGCAAAAATGAACATCTACGCCACGTCTGACAAATATTTGTGGGTCATTCAGAAAAATGAAAAATGAAATGAAAATGAAATAACTTTATTCAATGTAGGATAGCATTATCACTTATTGACGTCATGAGCAGTGATTGTAAAAAAAAGAAATTTGCATAACGCAATTTTCTTTTTTTTATAACAATTTTGTATTGTATAAAAATAAAGGCACTGCCTCGGGGCTGGCCAGGTTAATTACACAGCACGTAACTTTACGCCACCACCATTTGTTAACGACATTTGTTTTAAATTTAAGTCAAGATTTCCAAAGCGTGTTATTTACACGCGTATAATTAACCGGACCCCCTGAACAGGAAAAACCCCACAAGAAACCTGCCCAGAAGTGCTATAAGGAATATAAATAAAGTTAAAATACCGTGTGATGCCGGCTTAGAATAGTATCACCCCATTTCTTCCCGTGGGAGTCATAAGAGGCGACTAAGGGACTCGAGGGTGTGTATTTTATTTTAGGCGATGGGCTGACAACCTGTCACTATGCTGATACATCATTTTCCAAATGACCCTCAAATGTTTGTCAGACGTGGCGTTAATGTCCGTTTTTTGCGGCCGGTTACGCTCTGCCTACCCCGTAGGGGGTTATAAGCGTGATATATGTATGTATTTTAAGTCAGTACGCAAGCTTTGTAGGCTGATTTCCAAAAAAAAATAAAAGTAAATATCCAGGACAAATTCACACAGCGCCATCTAATCCCAAACTAAGCAAAGCTTGTACTATGGGAACTAGATAGCTGATATTGATGCTTATATACTTTGTTTTGTAAAAAATACATAATTTCCATAGAAACACTCAGACTAAACACAAATATTTAAAAATTACTTAACAAAATAACACTTGTAAATCGCAAAAAATGTGACATATTATGATCGAATTTGTATTTAATGTTCTATGTGATCGAATATGTATTTAATTTTCTATGCGATCGAATATGTATTTAATTTTCTATGTGAAAAAATTTTCATAATCATGTATGTAGCGACTACTGGGCGCTACTACAAGAAGCTCACAAGACACTCAAGTGGGTAAGAAGCAAGCAAGACGCAGCAGAAGTTCTCGACATATCCGCAAGATCGCGCCACGTGACATATTGGCAGAGAACAAAGGGCCTAAAACGCGGTATCGAAGTGTTCACCGCGCGTCCCTTACACTACGTATGTTTTTGCCTAGAACTTTTTTAAGGACGTTACTGTAGAAAAATCTATTTTTCTCAAGGAAAAATCACAAAATCAAGTATACGTATACAAATTTTGTTTTTATTACTTACCCTCGCCCAGTCGTAGTCCATGGGTACTTTGGGTGGCTCAATCTCGTCCTTCACAATGATCTTGCCTTCTGACACTAGTTTCTGGTACACCTGATTGGAAAAACAATCAACGTTAATATATATGTTTGTTTCACAAGTAAATACAGTTAATATAAAAACTATAACGACAATTATTATTATTATTAAACCGTTTATTGCACACAATAAAAACATAGGACACATACATATATGGAACAATTCACAACAGGTCTACTTCTTTCTAAAAAGAAATCTCTTTCAGCAGACCTTGGGTGGTGAGATCTAGAAATATTAAGCAGAAATGATAAGTTTATCTGCAATACCGTTTGTGTGCTTTTGGTAGGATTTTAGATAATACAATAATATGAATTCATGTTGAATACTAAATTTTAAAACACTTCCCGTGTTAGGTATAAATTTTTTGGAAACTAGTGGCGACGCCTCTTCCATCTGGGCTTGGAAAAACTAACCCGGTAGATGGAGCCGTGCCACGCGTTACTGGCATTAAGATACACTTGCAACATTCGCGGGCTTGGAACGAGCTGCGGTAGCCCAGATGGACGGGGGGAGGCGTCACCACTAGTGATGGCGAAAGTCACAGGTTCAAATACTGCACGCGCTTGAAAATTTTGCAAGTTTTCAAAAATTAATTCATATTGATAAATAAAAGAAAAGTAAAAAAAACAAAAAGGAAACGACAACAAAGAAAAATAATAGAAAAATTAAAGGAGAAGTAAAAAAAGAAAAAAACTAGCTATATAATGCGACCTGTCTCCGACTGTCTCATGCTACCGATGCGACTGACAACCTGTCATTACCTGCTTAATGGCGGCACCTAGCGTGTCAAACGAGTCGGGCACGACCACTCCGTAAGACTTGAGGCTGGCGTTCTTCACTACAGCCTTCTCTAGAGTGGAGCCGGCGAGTGAACCCGCGTGGCCGAACTGTACCTCCGCCGTGAACATGTCTGCAATAAAGTGAACATTCATTATAGCGAAACGGAGAAACGGGCTGTTCGTTCAATTTATAAATTAGGACCTACAATTTTTGAAAACTTGCAAAATTATCAAGCGCGGGCAGGATTTGAACCTGCGACTTTCGCATTACTAGTGGCGACGCCACTTCCATCTGGGCTACCGCAGCTCATTTCTTGCCCGCCAATTTTGCAAGTGTATTTTAATGCCAGTAACGCTTGGCATGGCTCCATCTACCGGGTTAGTTTTGCAACTAATAACCGGTGACTAAATGAGCTGCGGTAGCCTAGATGGAAGAGGCGTCCCCACTAGTAATGCGAAAGTCGCAGATTCAAATCCTGCCCGCGCTTGAAAATTTTGCAAGTTTTCAAAAATTGTATACCTAACACGGGAAGTGTTTTAAAATTTGGTACTCAAATTAGGACCTCGAGTCTCCTTGAGACAGAGATTTAAAGAAATCAACATATTGACATTTGTGTCACAGTACACACGAAAATTAGGTGTCTTTTAAGAAAAATTGTGACAGGCATAATTTTAACACTAGAAATAAGGAGCACATGGACAGGCTTAGTAAAGTAAGCAAAACTTATACGCTTTTAAAACAAACTTCCTAAAGATATTCAAGACTTACCCTTAAATATATTTAAATCAGTAATTAAACAAAAATTTTACAGATCAGACTATATGCAAGATAAATCTCCATGGTTGTAATTTAAATGTATAAAGTAATTATTTTATTACGAAATTATCTACTGCAATTTATTATTATTATTATTTTTTCATGTAGGCATTTTTGGGCCATACATATTTGTTATTTCCAAAATTAGCTACGGTAGCTTAGGTCTTAGAAAGATCGTTAATTTGAGTAGGACAAGTTTTTGGTAGGTTTTTCCTGTTCAGGGGGTCCGGTTAATTATACGCATGTAAATAACACGTTTTGAAAATCTTGATTTAAATTTGAAACAAGGTCGTTTACAAATGGTGGAGGCGTAAAGTTACATGCCGTGTAATTAACCTGACCAGCCCCGAGGCAGTGCTATTATTTTTATATTTTTATCCCGCCCGAGCCGGTTTTCTATTGGGCCAATACAAAAATTGTTATAAAAAATTAAAATTGTATCAAACAATTTTTTTTACAATGACGGATCATGACGTCAATATTTTGATATGAAATAAATTATTTGTATTTTGTGTAATGGTTCCGTACCTGAGCAGGTGCCGATGCACCACGCGACAATGGGTTTCTTGATGAGCCCCTCCTTGATCAGCCGACACACGTGCTACCTGACCGTGCTATTAGATTGTGAGATTGTAATGGTTCCGTACCTGAGCAGGTGCCGATGCACCACGCGACAATGGGTTTCTTGATGAGCCCCTCCTTGATCAGCCGACACACGTGCTACCTGACCGTGCTATTAGATTGTGAGATTGTAATGGTTCCGTACCTGAGCAGGTGCCGATGCACCACGCGACAATGGGTTTCTTGATGAGCCCCTCCTTGATCAGCCGACACACGTGCTACCTGACCGTGCTATTAGATTGTGAGATTGTAATGGTTCCGTACCTGAGCAGGTGCCGATGCACCACGCGACAATGGGTTTCTTGATGAGCCCCTCCTTGATCAGCCGACACACGTGCTACCTGACCGTGCTATTAGATTGTGAGATTGTAATGGTTCCGTACCTGAGCAGGTGCCGATGCACCACGCGACAATGGGTTTCTTGATGAGCCCCTCCTTGATCAGCCGACACACGTGCTACCTGACCGTGCTATTAGATTGTGAGATTGTAATGGTTCCGTACCTGAGCAGGTGCCGATGCACCACGCGACAATGGGTTTCTTGATGAGCCCCTCCTTGATCAGCCGACACACGTGCTACCTGACCGTGCTATTAGATTGTGAGATTGTAATGGTTCCGTACCTGAGCAGGTGCCGATGCACCACGCGACAATGGGTTTCTTGATGAGCCCCTCCTTGATCAGCCGACACACGTGCTACCTGACCGTGCTATTAGATTGTGAGATTGTAATGGTTCCGTACCTGAGCAGGTGCCGATGCACCACGCGACAATGGGTTTCTTGATGAGCCCCTCCTTGATCAGCCGACACACGTGCTACCTGACCGTGCTATTAGATTGTGAGATTGTAATGGTTCCGTACCTGAGCAGGTGCCGATGCACCACGCGACAATGGGTTTCTTGATGAGCCCCTCCTTGATCAGCCGACACACGTGCTACCTGACCGTGCTATTAGATTGTGAGATTGTAATGGTTCCGTACCTGAGCAGGTGCCGATGCACCACGCGACAATGGGTTTCTTGATGAGCCCCTCCTTGATCAGCCGACACACGTGCTACCTGACCGTGCTATTAGATTGTGAGATTGTAATGGTTCCGTACCTGAGCAGGTGCCGATGCACCACGCGACAATGGGTTTCTTGATGAGCCCCTCCTTGATCAGCCGACACACGTGCTACCTGACCGTGCTATTAGATTGTGAGATTGTAATGGTTCCGTACCTGAGCAGGTGCCGATGCACCACGCGACAATGGGTTTCTTGATGAGCCCCTCCTTGATCAGCCGACACACGTGGTACTCTTCGACGCCGCCCACTTCCCCGAGAAGCACCAGCATCTTCACGTTGGGGTCAGCCTCGAATCTGTGGCAAGAGACAAATAAAAATTGAAATTATTACTAAAAATAACGTCCAAAGTCGGACTCGCGCACGAAGGGTTCCGTACCAATATCTATAAAAACGCGCAAAAAAAAATTACACGTGTTTTGTATGGCAGCCCCATAAATATCTTTTTTTTTTTGTATTTGTTGCAACAGAAATACAACATCTGTAAAAATTTCAACCGTCTTAACTTTCGCGGTTCATGTTTTTTTTTATTAAGTATGGATTTGCTCTTGACTCTAGTCTCGGTCATAGGACAGAGACAGAGTCTAAGATGGAGCGAGCTCACCCAGAAGAAGCCTGTTCACTCTTTTTTTGAAATAATAGTAGTTTATGCAACTGTCATATAATAGGGGTCATTAGAATGCGAGTGTCTGTTTATGATAATAGTTTGACACGAGCATTCTAATGCCTAATTAAAGCAGTATTTTAACTACACTCTCCAAAAATAAACTCAGTAATACACTTTTCCATAGGTCCGTAACGGCGATTGCAAGGCCCGATACAAGATCAAATTCAATACGAGAACGTAATATGTCTTGATATAAAAGTTTGTAATGATAATAACCTTACCTAAGCAAGTGGTCAATAAAAGTGGTGCCAGGGTATCTGTCTCCACCAATAGCCACTCCTTCACACACGCCGTCCGCTTCTTTGGACAAAATGTTGTTCAGTTCGTTGGACATGCCTCCGGAACGGGATACGTAAGCCACACTGAATAGAGAAAAAACATAAATTTATAATTGTTTATTCTTTCAATGCTAACAAAATACTGAAAAAATATGTAGTGAAATTTCCTGGTGATTAATAGCAAAATCTCAAGTCAGGCTGGTGATTAAGAACAACTTTCCCGCAGGAAGATAGTCGAAATATGAATTGTACAAAATTTTCGATCAGCTGATTTGATTTCCTATGGACGCTGAAAATATTTATGTCACATTTCAATCTATTTTTCTTGGGGAAAGTTGTTTCTTATCACCCTACTAAAATATCACCCTATATAGACGATAGCAAGACAAGAAAAAAGACTAGAAGCTCACTCAATTACTTCACAAGCAAGCAAGACGCAACGGAAGTTCCAACATATCCTCAAGATGGCGCCACGTGACAAATTAGTAGAGAACGATGGGCCTGAAACGCGGTATCGAAGTGTTTCTCGCGCACGCATATACCACATGCAATCTTATCCAGGTGGATCGGTCCCCTGGCCACAACACCCGGCCAAGCAGGCTAGCTACCTTTTTTCCAACACCACCCTACATTCTGCCTACTGGCATCACTCCCTGTCACCTACCATAGCTTGTTTTACGGAAACTATATAGTTGATATTAATACTTATACACTTATTTAAATATAAATACATATTATACACTCAAAACACCGTGTGATGCCGGCTTAGAATAGCATCACCCCCATTTCCGTCCCGTGGGTATCGTAAGAGGCGATTAAGGGACTTGAGGGTTACATGTGTGTTGCAATTTAAGCGATGGACTGACAACCTGTCACTACGGTGATACATTATTATCTGAATGACCCTCAAATATTGGACAGACGTCGCGTAAATGAACGTTTTTACGGCTGTTTAAGTTTTGCCTACCCCGCAAGTGATATAGGCGTGTTATATGTATGTATGTATGTAAAACACCCAGACTAACAACAAAAATCAGAAAATTGTCTTAACAAATATTCGTGTCTTGTGGGGATCGAACCCACGACCCTCGGCTTAGCAGACAGGGGGCTAATAGTCTTCTTCTTCTTTTCGTGTGGGACACCGAGTCGTCCAACGACACGATGAACCCTGGTGTCAGAGTTTTTCTGACAATCAGGTGGTTCACCCATGTCCTAACCAGACCGGGAACAAATTCACAAAGTGATAAATATCAACTTTGTGAGTGCCCCACCGAGAATCGAACCCGGAACCTTTGCGTCGCAGGCAGTCGCACTACCACTGCGCCACATTCGTCGTTCAACTGAATGACGCTGACACTTGAAAAAAAAACCTTCTGTTTTTTTTTTAATGTTGTTCAGTTTCGAGGAATAAATTGTCCCTTTCAATTTATTCCAGTTAATATTTGATATCAGCATGAAAAAATAATTCAATAAAAAAGTCGTATCCATATTATGTTAGCCCATCTTGGGGCATAGTGAAATTATATGTCCCACCGAGAATCGAACCCGGAACCTTTGCGTCGCAGGCAGTCGCACTACCACTGTGCCACATCGGTCGGGGCTAATAGTAACAGCTGTAGATTGATCTATTCGTACCTGCCAGGCCTGTATAGCTTGGAGTCGACGATGTTGTCGATCATGCCAGCCGTGTTGCCGATCTTGAAGCAGCCTGGCTTGATACCGCCCACGGTCGCTGGGCCGATTATGTTCACCTGCAACACAGTATAATTAATAGTACTAGCGTACAGTATGGTCACTCCCTGCCTCCCCCTACAAGCGCCGCCCACCCGCGCTCGGAGGACGCTCAGACACCGGCTAGCAAGGACGCGACGACGAAGGTCATTTCATACTGCCGCACATTGCATTCCCGATTCGCGAACGCAAAATGGCGGCAACCCTGACATGTTGTCTCACACACACAAGCATGGTCCGCGTTCACCTACGCGAGCTTAGACTGTGTGCGTAGCAACGCGTTTGATTCATACATTTGAGCGCCAGTGTCCGAGGTGTGCCTGCAAGATGGGAGATTGTTGTTAACTTTCGCGGTTGTTTACACTTTTCTTTTTTAACTTGCAAAATTTTCAAGCGCGGGCAGGATTTGAACCTGCGACTTTCACATTACTAGTGGCGACGCCTCTTCCATCTGGGCTACCGCAGCTCATTCCTTGCCCACCAATTTCGCAAGTGTATTTTAATGCCAGTAACACACTGTAGTTGTACACTATTCATAGTTATAATTGAAACGGGTTCTTACCGAAGAATTATTTATATTGCGAGTTCCCGATATTTCGACGCTGTTGCAAGTGTCATGATCACGGGTAAACGGTGTTTACATGACGCTTGCAACAGCTTTGTTACTTAAAAGTTGCCGACGAAAAATTGAATATGTCGTCCAAATACGCTCACACTTCCGTCCATAAATAACGTTAGGTGTTTTTTCGAATTTTTTGTCCCTCCCTCCCCCCCTGGTGAGATTTCGTGAATTTTTTTCAACCCCCTCCCCCCTTCCCCAATCTCACGTGAGATTTTCAAAATGTGGGTTTCTTATGTAAACGAGTTGGAAAAAGAAAAAATATTGCTTTGTGCTTGATAAAAATATATATTTTTTTTAGTTTCAATGAAAAAAAATGCATAATATTTGCCGGGACACCCTCCCCAACGTGAGATTACATGAGATTTGACTCCTCTTAAATATTTCACGTAATTTACGGACGCCTCCTTACGTATTTGTTTACAATGCAATACAGACAGAACTTCATGTACAGGTTATGTCTAGGATCGCCTCAATTTTTCATATAAGTAATACACAAGACTAGAAAATACCTCAGTTTTTGACAATGGCTACTAAATCTGGGATAATCTATTTAAGTTACTACGGTTAACGTGTAAAAGCTATTGAAGAAAAAACGCGGCATTAAAACCGAGACTGTAGAATACCAAATTTTAAAACACTTCCCGTGTTACGTAGACAATTATTAAAAACTTGCAAAATTTTCATATTTATCGCGGGTTTTCATCGCTTAGACTACATTCAATCTGTAAAGATAGATTAGTCGCCGGGTATTAGTTGCAAAATTAACCCGGTAGATGGAGCCGTGCCACGCGTTACTGGCATTAAAATACACTTGCAAAATTCGCGGGCAGGAGACGAGCTGCGGTAGCCCAGATGGAAGAGGCGTCGCCACTAGTAATGACGAAAGTCGCAGGTTCAAATCCTGCCCGCGCTTGAAAATTTTGCAAGTTTTCAAAAAAATAAAAAGGCTGTATATTGTAACAACTTACCCCGCGTATGTCGGCTAGTTTGATGATTTTCCTCGTCATGTTCTCAGGGATTCCTTCAGCTATGATCACGATTGTGTTGATTTGGGGGTGCTGCATCGCCTGTAAACAAAAAAAAACAAACAAACATTCAATGAAATTGTATTGTACGAAACATATTCATGGTGACTATGGATGGAATTGTCAGAAGGGAAGACCTAGACGAACGCACCTGGATCAGATCGGGGACGTTTTCAAGAAAGGTCAAGAGTACCCTAAACCAACGAGCATGTATGAAAATATTGAAGAAGCGTAAGAGGTGTGTTAGAACGTTGCAAGTGGAAAGATGTAGTCTCTGCCTACCCCTCGGGGAATGAGGCGTGATTATATGTTTGTATGTAGTATCACCGCGTAATGGGATAATGCTATTCGAAGCCGCGTGTTGGCGGCTTAAAAAAGTTAGACCTCCCATTCAAAATATAGCAGCCGACTATATCTGGTTGTATGTGAGAGATTTAAATATTTTTTCATATATTGGTCTATGCTCCTTGAGGAAAGTTTTTCAGTTTCATGGTTCATTCCTTAAAAGGAACGCAGTTCTTTTCTTCACAGATGGTTTCGTACTTCGGAGGGCACGTTAAGTCGGCGGTCCCGGTTGTTGTCTATGATGACTTAGACGGCGGCCGTTACACAACCATGTCAGAAGCCTAGTAGTAGTAGGCGGTTGAAAAAATTCTGACACCAGGGTTCGTCAGGTCGTTGGACGATTCGGTGTCCCACACGAAAAGAAGAAGAAGAAGAAAAAGATCCTGTATAAACAGAATGTGCTCGTTACCTGCATGGTGCTGTCGTATGCGGACCGCAGCGACGCGAAGTTCACCAGCACGGTCGCTTCCTGGTGCTTCCTCATCGCCACGTCCATATCACTGAACACTGTAAACAAAATGTTACATTAAGTTCGAGTGTAGTCGTGAACCCTAACATCCTGTATGTAGGTGTAGCTCAAAATACATTTGGGACAATTTAAAGTTGTTATGTCATTGTTTATTTAGATATCTGGAAGTGACTTCAAATCATGTTCATGACACTATTAGAAGGGCTCTGGTTTCCGCTAATGTACCTTCAATTTTAGAGCCAAATGGGATTTTTCGCTCGGACGGGAAGCGTCCTGACAGAATGACCTTGGTGCCCTGGAAGCACGGCAAGAGTTTGGTGTGGGTGGGATTCGAATTGTGTCGACACTCTGGCCCCTTCCATTTAGGCGCGACTTTTGTTAAAGCAGGTGGTGCTGCTAGTGCAGCGGAGATTTTAAAAAGGAGGAAATACTCGAGTCTGGGGGATGTTTATACGTTTGTGCATTTTGCCGTCGAGACAATGGGCCCCTGGGGCCCGGCTGCCAAGGCTTTCTTAAAAGACATTTCGGGGCGGCTTATCGAGGCTTTGGGTGACCCGAGAGCTGGCAGTTATTTCGCTCAAAGAATAAGTTTGGCAATACAGAGAGGTAATGTTGCCAGCATTTTGGGTACTCTGCCTCGGTGCGCCGCTTTGGAAGAAGTTTTTTATTGGCATTAATTTTGTTTTTTACTGTTTTACGTATATAAAGGTAATTGAGTTTGAGATATTTTTATACCTGTTCATCCCAATTTGAAATAAATAAAATATTGTTTACACTTCGATCGGGTCGTCCGTCGACTTGACGTACGACAACACAAGAAAATTACATATGAAGGCGAATGTACTCGTGAACAACCTCGACAGTTGCGCCTCTTCACATTCACGAGATGCGCACGTTGTTACTATCTAATGCGGGTAAAAGCTTATCATCATCATCTGCCTGCCCTTATCCCAATTTATTCCTCGATAGTTGTTACAGTCCTGTACATTACCCTTGTTTTTATAGATGGGTACCAGTGTACTGTTACGCCATTCATCAGGGATAGCCATGTCATGTCATGTTTATAAATGGTGGTGGCGTAAAGTTACGTGCTGTGTAATTAACCTGGCCAGCCCCGAGGCAGTGCCTTTTTTATTTTTTATCCCGCCCGAGCTGGTTTTCTTTTAGGACAATACAAAATTGTTATAAAAAAAAAATTGCGTTATGCAAATTTCTTTTTTTTACAACGACCGATCATGACGTCAATAAGTGATAATACTATCCTACATTGAATAAAGTTATTTCATTTCCATTTTTCATTTTCATTTTCATGCAACAACTTATTGAAGAATAAAAGCTTAAAAGCTCAGTTGGTTGATAAACCTGTGACGTTCACTGACCTGGTATGAACACCTCCTTGTTGCCGAAGTAGTACTTCTGTTTGTGGTCGGCCGTGAACGGGTACACGATAGCGACCACCGACGGCTCGGCGCGACGACAGATGTAGTCGAAATCCAACATTCCCTGAAGATGGAGACAACAATCAACATTTGTGTCAATACCTAACTTTTTAAACCATTAAGGCGTTAAGAAGGTTGAAAAGGTCCCTTTCATTGCCGCTGCGTCAGAGAGAAACGCCTAATCAGATTTACTGCAAATTTCAGCGCGTTTTTGAGGGTTTTTAATACTTTTCAAGTGCAATATACGGAAGAAACATTTTATTTTATTTCTTTATCTACACTCGTCTCATAATGTTCGAATTATGAATTCGAAAACAGATGCATAATGACCTACTTTATGCATTCTGCCTATAAAAACTAGGGTTTACTTTAAATTACAGAAGCGTAATGACTTAATGAGAAAACGCTTAATACGATAAAGTTGAGAAATGAAACGAAGTTTTTTTTTTCCAATATTCAAATCGCTATCTTCCGCCGCACCTGACAGTTGTTGTTGTACGGTAATTTTTCGGATGTTATTTAGTTGTTTTAATAGGTTTTTGTTCTGTTGTTGTTGAGATGTTGTTCAGATGTTGTTGAGATGTGGTTCAGATGTTGTTCAGTTGTTGTTCAGATGTTGATTAATTGTTGTTCAGATGTTATTCCGATGTTGTTTAGTGTTGTTCAGTTGTTGTTCAGATGTTGTTCAGTTGTTTTTCAGTTGTTTTTCAGATGTTGTTCAGTTGTTGTTCAGATCTTGTTCAGTTGTTGTTCAGATGTTGTTCAGTTGTTGTTCAGTTGTTGTTCAGTTGTTTAGGTAAGTCACTCCACATCTAAACAACTGCTAAATTACAGAATTTTCAAAAATTCATATCAAGCCATATTACGTTCTCGTATTGAATTTGTCCTTGTATCGGGACTTGCAATGGCCGGTGCGTACGTTTAGAAAAGTGTTTCTAAGTTTTTTTTGGAGAGTGTAGATAAAATAGTGTATGCAACTGCTATAATTAGGCATTAGAATGCTCGTGTCAAACTATTATCACACTCGGCTGCGCCTCGTGTGATAAACAGACACTCGCATTCTAATGACCCCCATTATACGACAGTTGTATAAACTACTATTTTAGAAATAAGCTGACCTGTTGTGTATGTAATGTGCTTTGTGTTATATTGTGTACAATAAACAGTTAAATAAATATATAAGAAATTCAATCAATATAAAGAGAAAATAAATAAATAAAATAAGTTGCCGTGTGATGCCGGCTTAGAATAGCATCACCCCATTTCTTACCCATGGGTGTCGTAAGAGGCGACTAAGGGACTCGAGGGTGTGTATTGCAATTTTAGGCGACGGGCTGACAACCTGTCACTATAGTGATACACAGTTGTCTGATTGACCCTCAAACTTTTGTCAGACGTGGTGTTAATATCCGTTTTACGGCCATTGACGCTCTGCCTACCCTGTAAGGGATATAGGCGTGATTTATGTATGTATGTATGTATAAAGAGAAACCATCACAGTATCCGAGTGTTCTACCTACCCAATTACAACAAGACAGTTTAGGTATAAAACACTTTCCGTGTTAGGTATACTACCGGGGTATCCGAACGCATCGCAACGCGCGTACTGTTTTTGTCCGTTGCTCTGCTTAATTATTGATATTCAGATGTTACTTCGCTTTCTCATACATAAATTATATACATTTAGTGAGCTAAAGTAAATAGCTAAGTGGTATTAGTGCTAATTTTCGTAAGCACTCAGTGCTATAAGTGTAATAAGAAGAAAACTTTGTAACCGTTTCACTTCTATTGAACTTGCGCGTTGTACTGTTAACCCTTCGTTAAATTGATCGTGCGTCCTTATTCGCCTTTGCGCCGGTGAACAAGACAACGTGAATGCGTCAGCTGTTTGTCGCGGACAGTTAACCACACAAGTGATCTTTCTACTGTTGGTTGGATATTTGTTATACATAACCTACATAACAATGGAATGTCTAGCCGGGTGTGGAAATCATATTAAATACAAAAATGAAATGGTGAAATGTTTTCTTTGCCAAGGTTGTTATCACTACGCCTGCATGAATATTGATAGTGCTACCTATAATGCGAACATACAGAAGCTACAGTCCAGCTGGAAATGTCCTCAATGTCTGATGATAACTTCTCGCCAACACAAAACTGATGAAACGCCGGCCTCAGCATTTAACCAACATTCTACATTGGAGTGCCTGAATGCTGATATGTCCTGTGATGATGTGCAGAACAACAATAATAATACTTTGGATCAAACTGGACAGCAACCGTTGATTACCCCGTGCGGTAAATATGAGCATTCCAAAATTGTCAATAGTAATGATTATATATCATACGACAAGTTTGAAGCCTTGCTGACCACACAGTTATTGACATTAGAGAATAACATGCGTAAAGACATCAAGCATGCAATAGATACTATTCGTCAGGAATTTACCCAAACTACTGACTTTTTGTCTAGCCAAATCAAGGACCAGGATAACAAATTGATCTCAGCCAATAATAGGTTGCATAAATTAGAGCAAGAAAATGAGAAATTGAGGGCCGATTTATTTTTGGTGAAGAAAACACAAAGTGATGCGGATTTCAGAGTTCTTCGGGAAACTATCTCCAATCTGCAGATGGATATTAACGATAAAGATCAGGCAAGCCTAATGAATTATATTGAAGTGTCTGGTATCCCGGAATTTCCCCATGAATCGGTGGTTCACCTCATAAAGAATATCTCTAAAATAAAACTGGGTATTGACATTGTAGACACAAACATTGTAAGCGCTATGCGTGTGGGAGCCAAGTGGCCCGCTGGCGAGCGCTTGGGGGATGGCATTAACCAACATGGAGAAAAATCCTCTAGGAATAAACCTAGACCTATTGTAGTGCAGCTGGCTCAAAAAAACCTGCGTGATGAACTGATCAAACAGACCAAGATGCGGCGTAACCTCACGACGGCTGATGCGGCTCTCCCACCCCACGAACCTGTACAGTTTTATGTTAATGAGCGTCTAACCAAAACAAACCGTGTTATTTTGGCAAAAGCCAGATCAATGAAAAGCAAGTACAACTGGAAGTACGTGTGGACCAAAGAAGGCAGGGTCTACGCACGTTATGGAGATGCACCACAGTACAAAGTGCATCTACTTCGCAGTGAACAGGACGTTGAACGTGTTTTTGGCATTACACCTACTCGTACCAATAATGAATAACTTATGTAAACATTCATATCCTATGATTCATTTCATTGAACTCAGTTTCATACACATTACTACATTTACATGGTTTTTACCTAAACTGTCCTCCACTCAACATTGTTTTTATCTTGAAAATTATATTAAGATTACAATATTTATTGTTTTTTCTAACATTATATACCTGCTTTTAGCTAAATACCTATTACAAGAGATGAATTATTTCTTATTCTTGCTATATGTGTGGGCATGCGTTTTATGCAAGATGTGTTCTGGTCTATCTGATATAAATAAAATTATACCTACTTATTACTACATTAACACTAACATCAGGAACATACTCCTGCGTACTCATTATAAAAATATTTATATTCATAACTATACTCAGTTTAATTTAGCCTTGTCATGATGGTTAAACAAAAGAATTTTAAAATTGGACTCTTTAACCCTGGGTCACTATCCAACAAGCACGATGAACTTCAGGTAGCTATAAATAACCATAATTTGGACATCCTGGCAATAAATGAAACTTGGATTAAGGAGAATGAGCCGGGCACTGCCCCAGTTCTATTGGGGTACAATTTAAGGCACATTCCACGCAAAATAGGAGAACGCCAACGAGGTGGAGGGGTAGCTTTCTACTTAAAGCAGGATCTCGTTGCTCGTAATATTAAGGAATATCCTAACACGCCTAACGTGGAACAAATGTGGATAACACTAACTATCAACTCACTCAAAATAATGATTGGCACTGCATACCGCGCACAGTGGGTTACTCCTACTATTTTTCTTGATGCTCTTAGTGATACTATAGCCTCCTTCTCGAAATTTGACTATATAATCTTACTTGGAGACTTTAATATAGATATTTTGAAGCCAAATGATTCTTCCGTCAAACTATTTAATGAATTTTTAGTATGTAATAATCTCATAACCCATGTTGATGTTCCCACACACTTTACGGATCATAGTGCTACTGTTATTGACCAAATTTGTACCAATAACGCTCCGGTTGCTTATGTTACAGTTGATCATAATGCAGATCTTGGACATCATGCATTGGTCTTTATTGAATTGAAAATAAAACGATCTAAAATGTCTCCTCGTACTATCATGTATCGACCTCTAAACGATATTCACATCGACCTTTTTAATTCTGATTTAAATTGTTTCCCACTGGATATATTAAAATCCCTAGACACCGTGGATACTAAAGTTGCTTGCCTTACTGAGTGTTTACAGTTATTATTTGATACACATGCGCCCCTCAAACAAATAATCGTTAGGGAAAAACCTAGACCATGGTTGACCAGTAATGTCCGTTATATGATGCAACTCCGAAATGAGGCACATGATAAATATCGGCATACTAAACGTGACAGCGACAAATATCAATACAAGGACCTTAAACACTTTGTCAATGCTAGTATTTATTTTGAAAAATCTGCTTATTTTCAACAAAACATCAATAAGAACATAAATAACTCTAAGCTCTTATGGAAAAATTTAAAGAGAGACGCTTTGGATAGTCTTTACACTCATGACGACATTCCTCATCACCTTAATGATCCTAACAAGATAAACCAGCACTTTCTTAACGTTCCAGGAGAGAGATTTGTAAGTATATCTTCTCTTTCTTATTTTGAATATCATAAATTTTCTCAGTCTTACTTTCAGTTGTCCCCTGTGGATGAAAATACCATATCAAAAATTATTTTTAGCATGAAGTCTAACGCAGAAGGCGCAGACAGCATAACTAAAGACATGTTTCTTCTAACGCTTCCTGATACTCTAAGCGCGATTACTGATGTAGTAAATACATCTATAATCACCTGTACTTTTCCACAGATGTGGAAGAATGCACTGATTCACCCTATACCTAAAAATAATCATCCAACTGAGATCAAAGATCTGCGTCCTATCAGCATTTTACCGTTCTTGTCTAAAATACTGGAAAAGGTTGTGTATAATCAGCTTTGTAATTATTTAGAGCATAATAACATTTTACCTGATAGGCAATCAGGATTTAGGAAGGGTCGCAGTACTAATACAGCATTACTAGATGTAGTTGATGAAGTTTTGACAGCTCAAGATAAGGGGATGGGGTCGTATCTGGTGTTATTAGACTTCTCCCGAGCATTTGACAGTATCAATGTCCCGCTTTTATTGTCTAAACTAAGTTACTACGGCTTCGATTGTGAAAGTGTAAAATGGTTTGCAAGCTATCTTACTGGGAGGTCACAACAAGTAAAACTTTCAAAACCTAATGGTCAAGTAGAACTCTCTGATCCTTTGTTGGTTGAAAGAGGTGTCCCACAGGGATCAATACTTGGCCCGTTGTTATTTATACTTTACACTGCTGATATGACGAATTCAATTGTAAATTGTAAGTATCACCTATACGCTGATGACCTTCAACTGTATATTTCATTTCGGCCATGTGACACAATAAGTGCGACCAATAAGATTAATGCAGATCTAAATCGGATAGCTAAGTGGTCCGCAGATAATACTCTGGTTTTAAATCCTCTAAAGTCCAAATATATGGTTTTGGGTTCTAAAAGACAGATACAAGACATTATATCGTATAACTCTAGTATTGTTATAGCTGGTGAGCATATTCAGCGAGTCTATGAGGCACGCAGTTTGGGTGTTCTTATGGACAGTAATCTCCGCTTTGAAAAACATGTTGCTGAAACAGTACGTAATTGTTTCTATCGTTTAAAAATTCTTTATAACATTCGAAATTATATAAGTACTGACATCCGAATACGTTTATGTGAAGCACTTGTTTTGTCGAAGCTTGGATACTGCATAAATGCTTACGGCCCCTGTCTTTTGGCACGCACCTATAAACTGATCCAAAGGGTTCAAAATGCTTGTGCTCGATATTGTTTTCCGATTCCTCCAAGAACACATGTCACACCATACTTGAATAATGCAAATATTTTGAAGATGTGCTACAGACAGGAACAAATGCTTGCATGTCTACTGTTTGATGTGGTCAAAACTGAAACACCTAAGTACCTTTTTGAAAAATTAAAATGGTCAGTCAATGTTAATCCTCGATTCAAAATCCGAGATTGCCGTTTTAAAATTCTATGTCCTCACAGGCACCGCACTGCAGCATTTAGAGGGAGTTTCAAATACAACGCCACTAAATGCTGGAATAATATTCCTCCGCCAATTAGAAGGACACAAATAAAATGTGTGTTTAAAAATGATTATAAAAAGTACCTTCTACTCCAGCAGAAAAGTAACTCCACTTAACATATCATCTCTTTTAATTACATAAACTTTGTACTTACTTATTTTTAAATATAAATCGTTACATACTCCATATATATTATAATCATATGTATACTCATATGTATTAAAATCTGTATTTATTTATAATATTATATATTGTAGTATATTATAATATGGTATGATTTAGTATATTTATTAATTACTTACACTGTCTGATCTTGCCTTTATTTATGCACTACTCTCTTCTTCCCTTTGATTTCTTCTCCACCCAAAGGTTGTCTGGTAGAGATTGCTTTCAGCGATAAGGCCGCCTTTGCGCATTTTAAGTTTAAGTTTTCCAGTTTTTATTTGTGTTTTGAATGTGCAATAAAGTGTTTTTACTTACTTTTACTTACTTACTCCTTTGTAAGTCTTATTAATTTCTTTATAGTTTTCTTTATTCAAGCCATTTTTAGCTTTTACTGTATTATTTATTTTTATTACAATCTGTGTTAGCGCGCGTTGTGATGTGTTTGCGGACTTTTATAGGTTCTGGCAGAATAACAGCGCTGTGGAAATCCACAGCACATGCTGAGTCAGCACCTATTCTCAGCCACAAAACCATGCCTACACATATTATTTTCTCTTAAATATTGTTTCTGTTTTATGTTTTTTCTTTGTTAGACTTTGCTGATTCTTACCCACTGTGTTACTATATTTTCTTTCTATCAACTCTTACACTTGGTTTTATATTGAATATATTCATACTATTGTACCTATTTGTGGTTGTGAATAAAGTTTTTCTATGTCTATGTCTATGTCTACTATTTTAGACAACTTGCAAATTTTTCTACCGCGGGCAGCATTTGAACTTGCGACTTTCGCCATCACTATCTGGCTGTGGCAATTGGAAGAGGCGTCGACACTAAAGTAACGCCGTTCCGATAAGTCGTATTTGACAGCTGTCATCTCAAAGAGATGTCAACAAAGGAAAATAGACCCTCTGCCATGGTATTATCACGATTCTGACAGCCGTCAAATACGACTTCTCGGAACGGCGGCGGTACTTAAGACAGACAAAAGTCGCAGGTTCAAATCCTGCCAGCGGTAGCACATTTTGCAAGTTTTCTAAAAATTATTTGTGTTGTTGTTGTTATAAAGTGGCAAACACGGGTGAACGTTCATGACGTGCTCTCCGAAGCACGGAACCATCTTTATTTTTGAACAATTACGATGGATCAGACTGCAATGTCCTTAACAAACCTACGAACAAATTCACAAAGTGATAAATATCAACTTTATGAGTTCCGCAGCGAGAATCGAACTCGGAACTTTCCTGATATATAGGGGAAAGTTGGTCAGTGCCATGGTCTGCATGCACCTTATCAGTATTCGGAGGGTGACACATCACCTGCACCTGCAGATCCTCAATTCCCCATGTAGATGATAGCCTATTGGGGGACTGTGAGCTACCAGCTCCCCAGCCGGGGTGCAGTTGGGGCACATCACCTGTATGGCGCGGTTCTGCATGCCCCAGATGATCGCCTTGGTGCTCTCGTGGAAGAGCGGTCGCGCGGCGGCGGCCGGCTGTCCGCGGTCCAGTCGCGTGGGGGACTGTGAGCTACCAGCTCCCCAGCCGGGGTGCAGTTGGGGCACATCACCTGTATGGCGCGGTTCTGCATGCCCCAGATGATCGCCTTGGTGCTCTCGTGGAAGAGCGGTCGCGCGGCGGCGGCCGGCTGTCCGCGGTCTAGTCGCGTGGGGGACTGTGAGCACACCAGCGCCAGTAACTTGCTCGTCAGCTCGGGGATCTCCAGTTTCGGTTTGGGCTGGAAGTGGAGAGAGCGATGTAGAAAATGTGAAAACACGTGGGAATGCAGGCAGTGCGTTTATTTTTGTTTATTTATCCCGCCCGAGCCGGTTTTCTATAAGGACATTACAAATTCTTTATTCTATGTAGGATACTTTTTGACGTCACGATCCGTCATTGTAAAAAAAGAATTTTGTATTACACAATTTTCTTTTATTTACAATGACGGATCATGACGTCAATAAGTGATAATACTATCCTACATCACGCCCGAGACGGTTTTCTATAAGAACATTACAAATTTTTTATTCAATGTAGGATAGTATTATCACTTATTGACGTCATGATCCGTCATTGTAAATAAAAGAAAATTGTGTTATACAGAATTCTTTTTTTACAATGACGGATCATGACGTAAATAAGTGATAATACTATCCTACATCCCGCCCGAGACGGTTTTCTATAAGGACATTACAAATTCTTTATTCTATGTAGGATACTTATTGACGTCACGATCCGTCATTGTAAAAAAGTAATTTTGTAAAAAAGGAATTTTGTATAACACAATTTTCTTTTATTTACAATGACGGATCATGACGTAAACAAGTGATAATACTATCCTACATCCCGCCCGAGACGGTTTTCTATAAGGACTTTACAAATTCTTTATTCAATGTAGGATAGTATTATTACTTATTGACGTCACGATCCGTCATTGTAAATAAAAGAAAATTGTGTTATACAGAATTCTTTTTTTACAATGACGGATCATGACGTAAATAAGTGATAATACTATCCTACATCCCGCCCGAGACGGTTTTCTATAAGGACATTACAAATTCTTTATTCTATGTAGGATACTTATTGACGTCACGATCCGTCATTGTAAAAAAGTAATTTTGTAAAAAAGGAATTTTGTATAACACAATTTTCTTTTATTTACAATGACGGATCATGACGTAAACAAGTGATAATACTATCCTACATCCCGCCCGAGACGGTTTTCTATAAGGACTTTACAAATTCTTTATTCAATGTAGGATAGTATTATTACTTATTGACGTCACGATCCGTCATTGTAAAAAAAGAATTTTGTATTACACAATTTTATTTTGTTTACAATAACGGATGACGTAAATAAGTGATAATACTATCCTACATCCCGCCCGAGACGGTTTTCTATAAGGACATTACAAATTCTTTATTCAATGTAGAATAGTATTATTACAAATTTCTGGGACTTACTGTTGATAGTAATTGTGACTGGAAAGCACATATTGATGGCGTATGTAGCAGGCTTTCACGATTCGTTTATCCTTTGAGACGTATTATATATTATTCAAGTGAAGATGCGGGGCTGATGGCATACTTCGGATATGTACAATCTGTTTTGAGTTATGGTTTAATATTCTGGGGCAATTCTGTTGACGCTATTAACGCTTTTAAAATGCAGAAGCGTTGTGTTAGAGCTCTTGGTGGTTTATCTCAGAGGTGTTCATGCAAACCATTGTTTTATAGATATGGAATGCTACCTCTTCCCTGTCTTTATATAAAAGAAGTAGTTTTATTTGTAAAAAAACATATAAATCTCTTTGAGACGGGAAAGGGTCGTAGGCATAATTTGAGAAACAGCCATAAACTCATACACACGGCAAATTATTCTTCTGAATTTTATCATAGGAGCCTCTATTACATGAGCGTTAAAATTTATAACCATATTCCTGATAATTTTAAAGAACTCCCTTTACATAAATTTAAACTTAGAGTCACAGAATTTTTAATGTCTAAATTGTATTATAGCGTCGAGGAGTTTTTAAATGACAAAAATAAATAAATAGTAAGGAATACCTGCATGAAATAATATATTCTTAATTTAATTTATACACTGTTAATATAATATTTTGTGATTTAAAATGTAAAATTGGTACTGACATTTATTTTTAGAGATTATATTTCACACAATTAATAAAAAATATTTAAACACCTGTATTCTTTACCTATAGTTATGCAATAAATATATTTGAATCTTTGAATCTTTACTTATTGACGTCATGATCCGTCATTGTAAAAAAAGAATTTTGTATAACACAATTTTCTTTTATTTACAGTGACAGAGCATGACGTCAATAAGTGATAATACTATCCTACATTGAATAAAGAATTTCAATTTCAAGAATAAGACTATATCTTGCCTAAATACCGTCCTCTTGAAACACTTCATCTATTAAAAACCGTATCAAAATCCGTTGCGTATAATACAGATCTAAAAGCAAAACACCCGCTCGGTACACCATCGTGACACGGACAAACTAGAATCAATGATTTCCTTTAAAAATATAAAAAATACGACCGGAGCAATTTGGTTTTCGCGAAGGCTTATCTACTTCCCATGCTTCTTTTGATATAATACGCGGAGTGACGGAAAATTTGAACCGTAAAACGCCAAGAATATTCTTGGATTTGAGTGAGGCCTTTGAATTTGTGAATCATTGAATGCTTTGACATAAACTGTGTATGTGAAATCTATGTATGTAGAACTTTATCGTAAGACAGGAATCATAATTCTCTTACCGCCGGCGCAGGTTTCGGCAGTTGTTTGGGCGCGTAGTCCAATTGATGTTCCTTCGGGATAGGCGTGTGGCCAAGCGCGAGTCCGACTATGGCGGTCATGTTGCTCTCCGGGCCGAACACGTACAATGGGATGCGGAGACGGTGGCCCACTTCGCGCATATGTCTATAAAAAGACATGCAAATTTTTAAAATAAAAACTTGATTTCCAAATTTTAACACACTTCCGTATTAGGTATAAAAATGTTAGGACGGCCGATATGGCGCAGTGGTAGTGCGACTGCCTGCTACGCAAAGGCTCCGGGCTCGATTCTCGGTGGGACACTCGCAAAGTTGATATTTATCACTTTGTGAATTTGCTCCCGGTCTGGTTAGGACATTGCAGGGTGAACCAACTGATTGTCCGAAAAGAAATGGTTCCGTGCTACGGAGGGCACGATAAGCCGTCGGTCCCGGTTGCTGTCTATGATTAGACGGCGGTCGTAACACAACCATGTCAGAGGCTTACTAGTGGTAGTAGGCGGTTAAAAAACTCTGACACCAGGGTTCATCGGGTCGTTGGACGACTCGGTGTCCCACACGAAAAGAGAGGTATAAACAACATTTAAACTTGCAAAATTTTCAAGTGCGGGCAGGATTTGAACCTGCGACTTTTGCATTACTAGTGGCGACGCTTCTTCCATCTAGGCTACCGCAGCTCGTTCCTTGCCTTCGTTAGTTGCAAAACTAACCCGGTAGATAGAGCCGTGCCACGCGTTACTGGCATTAAAATACACTTGCAAATTTCGCGGGCAAGGAACGAGCTGCGGTAGCCAAGATGGAAGAGGCGTCGCCACTAGTAATGGCGAAAGTCGCAGGCTCAAATTCTGCCCGCGCTTGAAAATCTTGCAAGTAAAAAATATGTTTATTTCAGACTTTTACATCCATAGTTCGATTAAAAGTTTTATAGCTGAGGTTAGGAACATAGCTTTAACTTACTTCATAAAATCAAATTTTGATTTATAATTTGAGACTTTTTATATTTACATTAATAGTTTAATAATTATGTTTATCTTTCGGTCTGATAGTTTATAAGTTAATGACATGGAAAGAATATGGCAAAGTAAAAAGAGACGAGTTTAGGAAAAGTACCGAGCGCATTTGTCCATAAAAAAAACCATACAAAATATGTTTTATCTTTAATGACAATGTAAGTAAAAGAGACGCATTAGGAAAGAGACGGATTTAGGAAAATTACCGATTTAGAAGATGGCGGATTATAAAAGAGACAAGACAGGAAAGTGTCTAGTTCAAGAATATTACGACCTGAATAAATAATCTGTATTACCTGAGAGTTTCATGTATGAAGATATGTCTTTATATTGTATTGTAAATGGCAGTAAAAAATATAAGTCTAAGTAGCATTTGGGAGTAGAGGTATATTTGTTATTTTTTTGTCATACCGGAGTCCCTCCTGGTAATTGGGTCCACCTCGCCTCACGAATATGGTGATATTGTATTAAATGCGGGCGTCCTTGTACGTCTCAATGGCTGTGATGATGCCGGCTTAGAATAGCATCACCCCATGGGAGTCGTAAGAAGCGTGATAGTTCTTGTGGTAGGATTGTAACATTACCTGAGTCCCTCCTGGTAATTGGGTCCACCTCTCCTCACGAATATGGTGATGTTGTATTGAATGAGAGCGTCCTTGTATGTCTCAATGGCTGTGATGATGCCGCGGAACGTGTCGGCCACATTTGTGAAGTTGGCTATACCGCCGCCGATTATCAGCACCTGGAAATGATAAACACTGTGTGTTAGATGTGAGTATACAGGGTGTAAGGGACAACCCTCCGAAAACTGATATCGTGCATTCATACCATAAAACTGAACAAAAATAAAAAAAAAACAAATCATAACAATTTGGTAGGATTTTCTGGTAGGTTTGGTAGAAACTAGTAGTCAGTTTGGTAGGTTTTGTTGTCATTTTTAGTAGGTTGGTCAGTATTTTTGGTAGTTTTGGCGCTTACTTTTCCATTAGGATGTTTCTCGTGACACATAAGGCTGAAGATGGCGTTTGTTAGATCCTACCAATTTGGTAGGATTTTTTGGTAGGTGTGGTAGAAAATAGTAGTCAGTTTGGTAGGTTTTGTTAGCATTTTTAGTAGGTTGGTCAGTATTTTTGTAGTTTTGGCGCTTACCTTTCCATTAGGATGTTTCTCGCGACACATAAGGCTGAATATGGCGTTTGTTAGATCCTGTCAATTTGGTAGGATTTTGTGGTAGGTTTGGTAGAAAATAGTAGTCGATTTCGTAGGTTTTGTTGTCATTTTTAATAGGTTGGTCAGTATTTTTTGTAGTTTTGGCGCTTACGTTTCCATTAGGATGTTTCTTGCGACACATGAGGCTCAAGATGGCGTTTGTAAGATCCTACCAATTTGGTAGGATTTTTTGGTAGGTTTGGTAGAAAATTGTAGTCGAATTGGTAGGTTTTGTTGACATTTTTAGTAGGTTTGTCAGTATTTTTCGCTTACCTTGCCATTAGGATGTTTCTCGCGGCACATGAGGCTGAAGATGGTCTTGGCGTAGTCAGCCGTCTGGCTCTCGGTGGGCGCGCCGCTGTACTCCCCGTAGTTGGCCAGCTCGGCCGCACCGCCCAGCTCACAGATGGGATTTGTTAGATCCTACTAATTTGGTAGGATTTTGTGGTAGGTTTGGTAGAAAATAGTATTTCATTTGTTAGGTTTTGTCGGCCGAATCATTCATTCACAGAAGGTGTTTGTAAGATCCTACCAATTTGGTAGGATTTTGTGGTAGGTTTGGTAGAAAATTGTAGTCGATTTGGGAGGTTTTGTTGTTATTTTTAGTAGGGTTGTCAGTATTTTTTATGTCATATTTTTCGCTTACCTTGCCATTAGGATGTTTCTCGCGGCACATGAGGCTGAAGATGGTCTTGGCGTAGTCAGCCGTCTGGCTCTCGGTGGGCGCGCCGCTATACTCCCCGTAGTTGGCAAGCTCGGCCGCACCGCCCAGCTCACAGATGGCATTTGTTAGATCCTACCAATTTGGTAGGATTTTGTGGTAGGTTTGGTAGAAAATTGTAGTCGATTTGGGAGGTTTTGTTGTTATTTTTAGTAGGGTTGTCGGTATTTTTTGTCATATTTTTCGCTTACCTTGCCATTAGGATGTTTCTCGCGGCACATGAGGCTGAAGATGGTCTTGGCGTAGTCAGCCGTCTGGCTCTCGGTGGGCGCGCCGCTGTACTCCCCGTAGTTGGCAAGCTCGGCCGCACCGCCCAGCTCACAGATGGCATTTCTTAGATCCTACCAATTTGGTAGGATTTTTTGGTAGGTTTGGTAGATAATAGTAGTCGATTTGGTAGGTTTTGTTGTCATATTTAGTAGGTTTTTCAGTAATTTTTGTGACATTTTGTTTCGCTTACCTTGCCATTAGGATGTTTCTCGCGACACATGAGGCTGAAGATGGTCTTGGCGTAGTCAGCCGTCTGGCTCTCGGTGGGCGCGCCGCTGTACTCCCCGTAGTTGGCCAGCTCGGCGGCACCGCCCAGCTCACAGATGGTGTCAGTGTAGACGACGGACGCGCCGCCGCCCGCCACCATCGTCCAGATACGGCCTGATTTGTTTAGGACTGTCAGCTGGAAATGAAAAATAGATGTTGGTTTAGAAATTACGTTATGTCGATTTGTATTTGCATTTGGGTATAAGTTAGCAATTTAGTTAGGTGTCGTATTGGTAGACCTTTACGAGGATTGATTGTAATTAGGGTAGCCCTGGAATTCACTTTTGCAAATACATATATACATACATAAATGCATACCTACATATTTGCAAATATTTTTGGCTTAATGCCTCGTAAAACACTGTATTTTTTTATTTGAAATGCACTTTCATACTATGTTTTGGCCTCCTAGTAAGTCATAAACTAACACAAATACCTCTTTTATTCGCAGCTAGGATTCGAAGGATAGACAAAGACAATACATGACCAATAGTGCCTTAAAGATATAAGAATTACAATGTCTATTATGATCATTGGTCCGAGGGTAGTAATTTTTAGTAGCTTTGGTAGTATTCTTGATACATTTACGAATTAACAAAGAAATAAATAAATAAAGATATGGGTAAATAAATAAAAATAAATTTCATTAGGTTCAATACGTAGTCAATCTTTATATATTTTAGTCTAGACGGTGCAACAGTTTAAATTTGATTATATAATAATCGTTTTAAACTATTCTGTATTGTTTCAAAAAAATTGTATCGTATCTGTCTATGTCTATATTTTTATTTTGTCCCTTATAATGTTCTTATAATGTAACAGTTTTACCCATCCTACTAAAATTTAAAATTTTAGTTGGATGGCTAACTTATTAATAAGGTATAATATAGAGATAGTACTTATTCAGTCAGTCAAGAAATTACGCAGTTTAGTAATCGTATTTTAAATATCATATGACAGGTTTATTCCTAGTGTGAGTTTTACAGTAAAATATATTTAAAAAGGCAGAATTATTGTAATTTGTCTAAATGGTTAGTAATATCAAAAGTGACTTATATGCATGCATCTATTCTGTTGTTTTTTTTTATAATAAACATTTTGTATTTTTTGTATACTCTCTTTATCTTTGTATAATGCATGCCGTTGTTGACTATAACTAGAGTAACATTTAGATACTCTAACTAAGCTATTGGTTTTTGTATGTAACTGATGTATACTCTGTTGGTGACCTAGTAAATAAATAATAAAATATATATTATAAATAAATAAAATACATAAAATCAATAAAATCAATAAAATAAATAAAATATATACAATAAACAAAAAAAATAATAATATAAAATAAAATAAATTTACCTTCAAACTGGCTCCGCTTTTAGCGTCAAGGTCGGCAATATGCGCCTCCTCAGGGTACGCATCCCTGCCGAAGGGCGGCGGGAAGGTAATCTGCCCCCATTTGGGGGAGCAGATGAAATCCGCCGTCTGGTCCAACTTGGCCGCGAGGTCCAGTAGGTAGATGCGCTCGTTGGTCACCACTATCGGGTTGATCTCCATGTACGTGAAATACAGGTCCACGTACACTCGGTATAAGGCTAGAATGAATGTTGCCAGTATTCTGGAAAGGGGGAAAATTATAATTTAAGCGGGGAATGTACCAAATTTTAGCTGTTTTTACACGACTGCCCAACTAAAAAATGGAGTGTAATTTTAGGTGCACGTACACTCGGTATAAGGCTAGAATGAATGTTGCCAGTATTCTGGAAGGTAAGGAAATTATAATTTAGGCAAGGAATGTTTCTTAGCTGTTTTTACACGACTGCCCAACTAAAAAATGGAGTGTAATTTTAGGTCCACGTACACTCGGTATAAGGCTAGAATGAATGTTGCCAGTATTCTGGAAGGTAGGAAAATTATAATTTAAGCGGGGAATGTACCAAATTTTAGCAGTTTTTACACAACTGCCCAACCAAAAAATGGAGTGTATTTTTTTTAGGGGTTTAGGGGTTCATGTATGCATGTATTATACTGTATTATTATTTTACTCTATTATACTGTTACGATATATTATTATACTGTATTATATTATTACTATACTGTGCGATTCTTTAAAGTACTGCAACTCGTTAACCACTGAACAGATTCAAATAGGAATTGTATCGGAAGTTTCTAGGTTAGGCTAGGCTTTATCTCGGTAAGCAGATTTTTTTATTCTGCTTGTTGGAGCTATCGTTTATTACGTAAACCGCTGGGCAGAAATCTAGTTATCAAATATTAGCGACCTGCCCAGCGGTTTCATCCGATGTTAACCGTTTTCCCGCGGGAACAAAACATTTTAATATAGCCTAAGTTCATCAGGGATAATGTAGAATACTAATGGCAAATGATTTTTTTGAATCGATCCAGTAGTTTCGGAGCCCATTCAATTCAACACACAATCAAATCTTTCCTCTTTATAATATTGGTGTAGAAACTGCTGATTACACAGCAGAAGAACCAGATCCAACTTACTGTAAGACAAACTACACAAGATACGGTTTCAGCATTTTGTGTGGAACCCGGACGTTACGCTAGACAATTAAGAAATAGATGGCGGTAGAACAAAAATAATTTCAATTCTAAATAATGACGTCTAACACCTTAGTCATCCGTGACCACGGGCTCTGTAAAGAGCTCGAAACGTAGGAATTGTAAAATCCAAAATAAACACAACTTAAATCCGTTTAAAATTGTTTTATTGTGGTGTAGAAACAATAGACAACTCACCTTTTGACAGATGCAGATTTGATGTGTTTCAATAAAACGCTTTCCACATCTTCGCCGCTAGGGAATGAGTCCACAGGCACCTGGAAATTAAGTATTTATTTATATCAATAGCAGTAGTAAAGTTTGATTCCCGGTGGGACACTCACAGAGTTAATATTATCACTTTGTGAATTCGTTTCCAGTCTGGTTTGGAAACTGCAGCCCGAACCACCTGATTAGCCCGTTAGAAAGAAGGTTCCGTGCTTCGGAGGGCACCGTCGGTCCCGGTCCCTGTCTATGATTACTTAAACGGCGGTCGTTATACAACCATGTCGGAGGCTTATCAGTAGTAAAAGGCGGTTAAAAACTCTGAAAACATGGTTCATCGGGTCGTTCGTCGTCTAAATAATAAATAAATAATAGAAATAGGGTTGAAATTGATTATCTTCATCTCAAATCTTTATCATCATCATAATCGTCGTTTCTCTCTGTTTACCCTCTGGTTAGCCGGAAGAGACTGCCGCGTGGAATTAGAACCGCCTTTTGTACTATGTGCAAAAAAGTGTTAATATACAGGGTGTAAAGGACAGCCCTCCGAATACTTACAGGGTGCATTCAGACCATGAAACTGAACAACTTCTTATGATTTTTTTTCAGAAAATGACAATTTTTCTTTTACTTTTCATAGTAATTGCAGTCAGCCGATCTTGATTTTGTATGGGAGGCCAAAACTTTTTTGTCGTTTCCTGACACATGCTTCTGGGGGAATGTTGTTTAGTTTCATGGTCTAAATGCACCCTATCAGAATTCGGAGGGCTGTCCCTTACACCCCGTATACTTTACCTAGCGATCACCAGCCCGCCTGCTAAGCACGAGTATGACAAACATCCCCCAATAGGGGGATACCAAAGGAGGCACTACCGCTGCTATGCGACGTGCTGTGTGATGCCGGCTTAGAATAGCATCACCCCATTTCTTTCCCGTGGGAGTCGTAAGAGGCGATTAAGGGACTTGAGGGTGTGCATTGCAATTGTAGGCGATAGGCTGACGACCTGTCACTATCACGATATACAATTTTCCGAATGACCCTCAAATATATGTCAGACGTGGTGTAAATGTCCGTTTTTGCGGTCGTTTACGGTCTGCCTACCCCGCATGGGATAAAAGGCGTGATATGTGTGTGTGTGTGTGTGTGTGTGTGTGTGTGTGTGGAGACACTACTGGGCTGACAACCTGTCACTATCGCGATACACAATTTTCCGAATGACCCTCAAACATATGTCAGACGTGGCGTAAACGTCCGTTTTTGCGGCTGTTTACGCTCTGCCTACCCCGCATGGGATAATAGGCGTGATATCTCTCTCTCTGTGTGTGTGTGTGTGTGTGGAGACACTACCTCAAGCCTCAAGGCGAGCGCATCCACGTCACCAACGTCCACTCCGCCCTGGTGATGGAACAGGATCGTGTCCGACCGACGACCAGATTGGATGCACAGGTACATCTCCTCAGACTGAAATACACAGTAAAACAAACTAGGTTAACTTAGGGAAACCTGTTATTAGCTTAGGTGTTATAAGTGTGCTCTGCCAATTTATGTAAAAATAGCTGTTGGTTTTCTCAATAAATAAATAAATAATATTACACAAGGAGCTTGTAGGTAAAACTGGGGTCCGTTCTCGGAAACAAAGAGTGCAGTCAAGAAATATGACCTTCAAATGCGTTGGATCCTTCTATATCTTTCTAATAGTTTGTAAGTAGGCTGACCATGTAGTTTAATTCATGTCGGAAGTAACCGGGACTTTTTTTCTACTAAACATTCATTCAAATTTAAGAGCTAGGCTCTTGTCGGTGGAGTTTTTGCCATTTTTTTCTATTTCTGCCAGCGACTAGACCTCTTGATATGACACGGCATTAATCTTCTCCTTTACTTAAGTAAAGAAAGTGCGTTTAGGTCTTTCTCTTCTTCTAAACCAACAAAATAAAAAAAGGAAGCATTCTTTATTGCTCTTTAGAAAGGCTGGTATTTAAAAACTTAAGTAACGTCAACCCACAAAATATTCATTCTGTTCGGATTTTATTGAGTACAAACATGGTCCAAGAAATTCAAATTGAAATTCTTTATTCAATGTAGGATAGTATTATCATATCACTTATTGACGTCATGAACCGTCATTGTAAAAAAAGAAATTTGTATCACACAATTTTCTTTTTTTTATAACAATTTTGTAATGTCCTAATAGAAAACCGGCTCGGGCGGGAGAAAAAAATAAAAATCAAAGCACTGCCACGGGGCTGGCTAGGTTAATCACACGGCATGTAACTTTACGCCACCACCATCTGAAAACGATATTTGTTTCAAATTGAAGTCAAGATTTTTAAAGCGTGTAGTTTACATGCGTATAATTAATCGGACCTCCTGAACAGGAAAAACCCACCAAAAAACCTGCCCAGAAGTGCTCCTACTCTAAATTAACAATCTTACTAGCCCCTAAGCTACCCTAGCTAATTCTGTAAGTAAAAAAAAATATGTATAGACCAAAAATGGCTACATATTTTTTTTTTGTAAAAATTGCAGTAGATAAATCTACCAGTTTTAACTTATAAAATATTTACTTTAAACAATTGAAATTACATCCATGCAGATTTATAAAATTATGTCAGTTGTAAACTCCACGCACGCCCCATTTTGGTATTAAAAATGAGTGCGTGTTTCTTGTGCTGCGCTGGAATTTCAGAGCTCCATGCCTCTTTGTCATTAATGTACTCATCTAACTTATAGTAAGCTTTATAATATAATGTTTTCTTGATAACAGACTTAAATTTACTTTCTGATAAACTCAATATATCTTCCGGTATTTTGTTATAGTATCTTATACTTAGACCTTCAAATGAAGTCCTATCTTTAGCGAGTCTATGCTTAGGTTGATCTATTTTATTTTTACTCCTTGTATTGCGGTTATGCCTGTCACAATTTCTAGTGAAAGTATTTATATTTTTTCTAACATACATGATATTTTCATAAATATATTGACACGGTACAGTCATAATATTAATTTCCTTAAACAGTTCCCTTAGGGAATCACGACTGCAAAGTTTATAAATTGCTCTAATGGCCTCCTTTGGAGAATAAAAATTGTTTCAATATCAGCGGCGCGCCCCCACAGCAAAATTCCATAGGACATAATGCTATGAAAATAACTAAAGTAAACAAGTCGCGCAGTTGCAATATCCGTGATCTCTCTAATTTTACGTACCGCATATGCAGCTGAGCTTAATCTTCCCGACAAAGATGTTATATGAGGGCCCCATTGGAGACTTGAGTCGAGAGTAATCCAAGCAATGAACTTAATATATGTCAATTTCAAAATGGTTATTTCGTTAAGATTACGTACCTCATTTCTTTCGGTATGCATACCGGTTTCAAAAACTGATTAAATTATGTTATGGTCACCCTACTATCATGGGCAAACGTCGAGGACACTCGGGAGTAACTCGGGGTAACTCGGGAAAATAAGAAGGTGAGAAGCGTAACTGAGCCTCGCATCGGTCATATAATCTAACTTCACTGTTCAATACAAAGTACGGCTACCAGGTTGATCTATAGTTCCATGATATAACATGCTGTTGGATGCCGTGTGATGCCGGCTTAGAATAGCATCACCCCATTTCTTACCCATGGGTGTCGTAAGACCCGACTAAGGGACTCGAGGGATGTGTATTGCAATTTTAGGCGATGGGCTGACAACCTGGCACTATAGTGATACACAGTTATCTGACTGACCCTCAAGCTTTTGTCAGACGTGGTGCTGGTGTTAATATCCGTTTTACGGCCGATAACGCTCTGCCTACCCCGTAAGGGATATAGGCGTGATTTATGTATGTATATTACATGCTGTAACTTTAGTGATACAAGATTTTTCTGAAACGGCGTATTAAACGGCCGTTAACGCTTTGCCTACCCCGCAAGCCATTAAGGCGTGATATGTGTATGTAACAATTTAATCCATAATTATCTCGATGACTAAAACGGCTTATTAAAAATAGCATTGTCACTTTTTGTTACATAATAGCAGATGTCATAGATTATTTTACTCATATCATCCATACTTAATATAATATTATAAACCTGAGAGTTTGTGTGTGGGTATGTATGTATGTATGTTTGTTACCTCTTCACGCTCAAACGGCTTGACCGATTTGGATGAAATTTGGAACACAGATAGAATATAACCTGGAATAACACATAGGCCACTTTTACCGCAGGAAAACAACTATTATCACGGGAAAATGAGTGGCAGCGGGTGAAACTGCTGAGCGGAAATGTAGTATCTTACGTAATCTATGATTTCCGCGCCATTTCAGTTTCCTGACATATGTTCCCAGGGGAAAGTTGTTCAATTTCATGGTCTGCATACACCCTATCAGTAATCATATTCCTGCCTGCAATAAAAAAAATGCAAGTTTTCTAAAATCATAACCCTCTATTTTGCTTTACTGTAGTCGGGTAAACAAGCATAATCAATTAAAAATTTCAAAAACACGACTGCTTTCTGAGATTAGCCTAGCCTATGACGATCGGGATAATTTAAGGATTCTTCCGATACAATTCCCATTCGAATCTGTTCAGTGGTTAACGAGTTTCAGTCCTTTAAAGAATCGCACATTTAGACATACATACATGAACTCTATAAACATTACACTCCTTTTTTGATTGGGCAGTCGTGTAAAAATATATTTATAGATAGGTGAGTACTACACGATGCAATTTGTGATAAAAGATTTGATAACTGAACACAGGTTTTTCCTAATTTTTTCAATTTATCAGCACTTGACAAATCTTATTTAGGATTAAATGAGTCAGTGTTTTTCAGATATTATTTAGGGTTACCTGATTTGAGCGGTACTAAAAATAATAACTAAGATTGTTTTTTTTTGATCCTCTTATATGAATAATAAATAAATATCCCGGGAAATGCCGTGCCACGCGTGACTGGCATTAAAATACACTTCAAAAATTGGCTGGTAAGGAACAAGCTGCGATAGCCCAGATGGAAGAGGCGTCGCCACTAGTAATGCGAAAGTCGCAGGTTCAAATCCTGCCAAAATTTTGCAAGCTTTCTAAAAAAAGCGTCATCTAGCCCCAAACTAAGCGAAGCTTGTTCTGTGAGAACTAGATAGCTGATAAAAATACTTTTATTTTTGTAACTAAATGTATATTATACATATAAACAACCAGACTAAACACAAATATCTAATGACTAAAAAAAGTATTTGTGTCTTGTGGGGATCGAACCCACGACTCTCGGCGTAGCAGGCAGGCGTACTATCCGCTACGCCATCAGGCCAGTCAAGGGACTCTTTCATCAGCGGCCATATTAATATTGAAGGATACATTTTTATCCTTATATTTCAACGAGAGTGCGTTTGCTTTAAGTTCGTGTAAAAGAGCATTGACCCCTCATACAAATTGACGCAATGACAGGATGGTTTAGGCCAGGTTGTATAAGGTAATGATCTTTTACAAGAGTTTAAAACAAGCACACTTTCTAGGGTGAAATTTTACTAGTGACCGTCAGCGAATTCTCAAGACAGGTTGGTGATAATAAACAACTTTCCTCGAAGAACATAGGTTGATATGAGATATTTTTTGAGATTCCCTAATAAATCAAATCATCTGATCAGCAATTTTGTACGGGAGGTTCAAATTCCAATTTTGTATGTCGACCTATGTTCATATCAATCAAATACTGGACTGATTACGAAAAGTTATAGACGTTCAATATTATTATTATATTTTTAGCTTGGAATAGGTTTAGAGGGTTTAGAACTCCAGAATTCTTTGGAGCTTGGTCTTGTGTTGAGAAATGACACAAGACCTATGGTTCCATTTTGGGAACTACCGGCATGTTCCGGGTAGACTCAGTCCCAAGGGCGCAATTGGACAAATAATTTGAACAACCACATATTTCTCCGGGTGAACCTACCAGTCAGGTGTAAGTTGCAAAGCCCCGGGGCTAAAATAGCAAAGACAGCACACCTGTATATCAAGATGAAAAGATAAGCCACTTAGAAAAACGCCAGTCATGGTTCTCATGATATGAAATCTAATGTCCAAATTTATCAGGTAACGGTTTATGTAGAGAAATGATAAATAGTTTATTTAGAGTAATGGTAATCTATGACAACTGAACTTGAATAATCTAAAATACCCATAAACAAAATATCGGCTGTATGAAGCCGGATTAGAATAGCATCACCCCATTTCTTTCCCGCGGGTGTCGTAAGAGGCGACTAAGTGATTCGAGGGTTTTATGTGACTAAAGTGATACACGATATTTCTAAAACAGCCCTGAAATATTTGTCAGACGTGGCGATTGCGTCTGTATTCTACAGCCGTAATCGCTCTGCCAACTCTCAAGGGATAAGGGCGTGATTTATGAAATAGAATTGTGTATAAAATATCTGGTAAATTTTTTAGAGTTTCGTGCGCCTAATGTTGAAATATTGTGCACAGCAAGAATGTGCATTGGGGAAAGACAATGTATGACGGTCACCGATTGCTTTGACAGCTGAACTTGAACAATCTAAAATATCTATGATCAATATTAAGAAATCATTTTTTGAGTTTGGTGCGCCGAATGTTGAAATATTGTGCACAGCGAAAGTTTGCATTGGGGGAAGACGCGACCCGCGCGTGCTGCCCGATTAACAAAGCGTTGGGCTTTATGGGTAAACCTGCATGCCACACTTTGCAGTAAAACTTGCTGACTATTTGACCCAGTAGATGTGACTCGTGTGTACAGTCGGTTGTAGCACATAAGGTACCAGGGCTACTCTAGAAGAACAGAATTACTTTATCCCCAGTTAATACATAATAAAAATTTCTTATTCTCATAAAATAAGTAATTTTCTACTAATACATGTCAAGAAAAACATATTGCTGGAGACAAAAATAATTCAGTTTTTTTGGAGTACCCCTAGTACATTATGTGCTACAACCAACTGTACAATACTGACAAATTCATCCAATAAATAAAACCTCTGCAGAATTATTTGATTACGGATAAGCATTTCTAGGAAATTATGGCTAAACCTGGATGCCACACTCTAAAGCATAAAGTAAAGACAATTTGACCCATTATTTCACGTTCATACTATGCCTTTAAAGGCAGGGAAATTGTATGGGAAGTAGGCAGCGCGAGCATGTAAACAGGTTACTCGCGCTGCTACTCGTCATGCCGCTGCCACTTCCCGTGCTCCCTCCCTCGAGTGTCGGCTTTTCGTGCGCGAGTCACAGAAACGACAGCACGAGTGCAATGTATTGATATCTCGCTCACTCATATTGCTGCGAGAAGAGTACGACAGCAGTGTGTGAACACTCACTCGCGTCACACCTCGGACACTCCATACAGCGGACTCTTTATAGTCAACTGTCATTTCTACATAATGCATGTGTGGGTGATCACAGATGTGTGAGTGCAGGGTTGGCATAGAGGTTGATTTTTATACCTAACCTCATGAATACAAACAGTAACTACCAAAGAGGATGTAACATGCCTAGCGCTAGTTTCTACTTAATTCTCCACTGGTTTTTTTTTCACATTTCTCGGGTGAAGGCGGGTCGGGGTCTGGGGTGCGGGGAGGTGAGTGTCTGTTCTGTATGTATAATATATACTACATACTATTGGTTATTCTATGCTCGCATTGATGCTTCCGCGGGCAATATTCGCGGGAGCAAAAGCTGTAGATGTGACTCACCGGTTCATGCCTGATGAAGGGCTCAACGATGAAGTGGCGCAGCTTGCCTCTAGCGGCGCCCACCTCCTGGTCCTGAAACATACAAAAAAACATTAAAATTAGCTGTAAAACTTGATTTCATGTTATCGTCTCAAAAAACTAATTTAAATACTTACTTTACAGTATCATCAAAACTGCTGAATCGATTTTTTATGGTACTTTTTGCGGGTCATGAGTAAGATACTTAGTAATGAACTTAAAGGAAGAATCATAAAATCGGTCAAGCAATTTACGAGATATTCGACAAACAAACATAGATTTCGCTTTTGTATCCACGCTCAGAAACCCTAGGTGGTTCTCTCACATGTCGTCTGTCGTTCCGTTTTTTAACGCAACTTTCGTCTGGCAGACTTAAGGAAATTGCGAATATTTTCCATACAAATACGGCTACGGTGCGTAACGGAGGCGTCTGTCAAGTCGTTAGACACACGCGTCCGTTATGCACCATAAATCCACCGTAGCCATATTTGTATGGGAATAAGATTGGATTTCGCAAATTCCTATCGTCGTTACGTTGCTGTAAAAAAAACGGAATGACAGACAAGTGAGTAAACCGCCTATGCCGCTCCCGTCTTGTTGACCCCCACTAGACCGAGCTTGTTGACCCCCACTAGACCGAGCTTGTTGACCCCCACTAGACCGAGCTTGTTGACCCCCACTAGACTGTGAACGTACCTTCAGCATGTGCTCAGCGAGCCACCGACGGCATTCCGCTGCCGTCTTGTTGACCCCCACTAGACCGAGCTTGTTGACCCCCACTAGACTGTGAACGTACCTTCAACATGTGCTCAGCAAGCCACCGACGGCATTCCGCTGCCGTCTTGTTGACCCCCACTAGACCGAGCTTGTTGACCCCCACTAGACCGAGCTTGTTGACCCCCACTAGACTGTGAACGTACCTTCAACATGTGCTCAGCGAGCCACCGACGGCATTCCGCTGCCGTCTTGTTGACCCCCACTAGACCGAGCTTGTTGACCCCCACTAGACCGAGCTTGTTGACCCCCACTAGACCGAGCTTGTTGACCCCCACTAGACTGAACGTACCTTCAACATGTGCTCAGCGAGCCACCGACGGCATTCCGCTGCCGTCTTGTTGACCCCCACTAGACCGAGCTTGTTGACCCCCACTAGACCGAGCTTGTTGACCCCCACTAGACTGTGAACGTACCTTCAACATGTGCTCAGCGAGCCACCGACGGCATTCCGCTGCCGTCTTGTTGACCCCCACTAGACCGAGCTTGTTGACCCCCACTAGACCGAGCTTGTTGACCCCCACTAGACTGAACGTACCTTCAACATGTGCTCAGCGAGCCACCGACGGCATTCCGCTGCCGTCTTGTTGACCCCCACTAGACCAAGTTTGCCGCGCCGCTTGATCAGCTGGTCTGGCTTCACAACCAATTGCTATGAAATAAAAGAGTTCAGTTATTTGTTTGCATTTGTAATATTTGCTTGCTTTCGCGTAAGCTAGGCAAGGAAGAAAACAGGGAAAGAAATGGCGTAATCTGCAATATCTGCTTGAATCTGAGCTGGGAATCGAACCTTAGTTACATAGCACGTAGTCGCACTATCACTGGGTCATTTATTTATTTATAATTAGCCTATTTGATCCCACTGCTGGGCAAAGGCCTCTTTCTCAATCTTACACTCTTTGCGGTCTAATGCCACCGTCATATAGATTGTAATAGGTAACATCGATGTATAGCTTTAAACTGCCATCAGCGCTACTGGGGCGCGTTCAATCAACCATAAATATATCTTACGAAGCTCTTTAGACAATGCCGCCGCTGAACGATATGTTTATGGACAACGAAAGAACGGCATAGTATAAAAGAGATACGAAAGATATATTATCTACATACATACATATATCACGCTTTTGTCCCTTGCAAGGTAGGCAGAGCGTAAACAGCCTTAGAAATATCATCTCTATCGCCAAACATTTGAAGGCCATTTCCGAATAATCGTGTATCGCTTGAATGTGCTGTATTTATCAGCGGGAGCTTTTGCTGTTAAAAAGTTTACATTTCTGTTTGAAATTATTTCGAATTATTGTGTCTGTTTTAATCAACAAGGTCGGCCGATGTGCGCAGTGGTAGCGCGACTGCCTGCTACGCAAAGGTTCCGGGTTCGATTCTCGGTGGCACACTCACAAAGTTGATATTTATCACTTTGTGAATTTGTTCCCGGTCTAGTTAGGACATTGCAGGGTGAACCAACTGATTGTCCGAAAAGAAATGGTTCCGTGCTTCGGAGGGCACGTTAAGCCGTCGGTCCCGGTTGCTTTCTATGATTACTTAGACGGCGGTCGTAACACAACCATGTCAGAGGCCTACTAGTGGTAGTAGACGGTTGATCTGACACCAGGATTCATCGGGTCGTTGGACGACACGAAAAGAGAGAATCAAGGAGGTAGAAAATATCCGTATCTTGACACCAGGATTCATCGGGTCGTTGGACGACACGAAATATAATATAATAAAATAATATCCTGGACAATTCACACAGCGCCATCTAGCCCCAAACTAAGCAAAGCTTGTACTATGGGAACTAGATAGCTGATATTAATACTTACATACTTTTTTTTTTGTAAATAAATACATATAATACATAGAAACACCCAGACTAAACACAAATATTTGAAAATTACTTAACAAATATTTGTATCTTGTGGGGATCGAACCCACAACCCTCGGCGTAGCAGGCAGGGGTACTATCCGCTACGCCATCGGCCCATTCAAAAGAAAAGATAGAAAGATAGAATCAAGAAGGGAGAAAATAGCCGTGTAGCGACCTCTGGAAGCTACGACAAGAAGCTCACTCAAAGTGGTTCACGAGCAAGCAAGTCGCAACAGAAGTTCCAACATAGCTGCAAGATGGCGCCACGTGACAGAACAAAGAGCCTGAAACGCGGTATCGAAGTGTTTCACCGCGCAACGCATATATACAACTTCCAATTCTATCCAGGTGGACCAGTCAGTCCCCTGGCCACAACACCCGGCCAGGCGGGTAGCTACCCTTTTCCCGACTCCACCTGGAACCCTCCATTCTGCCTATTGGCATCACACCTGTCACCCGCCATAAGCCGTACCTCTTTGGTGAGCCATGGGTTCTTGCCGAGTTCGTCTTCCCAGATGGTGTCCTGCTCAAAGCTGGCGAACCGACACGGCGCCAGCGCTGTGCCTGATGCTATGTGTCTGCAATCAATAAGCTTATGTTATGTAGTTGTTCTCGACTATTCTGGGCCGGTGGTACATGCGTTAAGGCCTCCTACCCCTATACGGCATGTGTACTAGTGATTTGAACCTTACTACGCTAACTTAAAGTTGAAAAGCTATTGAAAAACATACCAGCGCCGGCAATAAAGCTACGACGGAAGTCAAGGATAGTATGGATTATTTTATGAGGAGGGATGAAAGTCATACCATAGAGTAGAAATCACATAGAGATGACACTCCCGCTCCAGACGCGCTCAAGGTCAATCCGTCTGGCTGTCTCTTAGAGAACAATTCAGTCGGGAGTGTGCTTCGCCGCAGAAACGTTCGTCGTGCGGGTCGAATTTTTGTACTTACCTACTCACCACGCTTGGCGGATGGATTAGCGAGCCGAGTGCAAGGTGTTGTATTCATAGGGAGAACGCGTTTTACAAAAAGAATGCTATTCTAATCTGGCACCACACGGCGCCATTTTTGCACCTACTTATTTTAAAATTCTGTACCTACCTATTAACAATAAAATGGTAAGGTAAGACTTTAAAACGGGTAAATATTTTGTTCCCACGGGAAAACTGTTAGCAGCGGTCGCAACCGCTTGACTGGCCGCTAGTCTGGATTAAAATTATTGGCACGTGACAGCCTCGACTTAAAGCGCGGGAGAGTGCGGGGCGTTACGGGCTGCGGGGGGAAGTAGGTATTTGGAGCCCAGACAAAGGAGTTTCGTTTCTATACGCCAGTATTATTATCTATTCTTATGGTCATACACTAGATACACATATCACGGGTAGGTAGAATTTAAACGACAAAAAACGGACATTTACGCCACGTCTGACAAATATTTTAGGGTTATACGAAAAATTGTGTATCGCCATAGTAACAGGTTGTCAACCCATTGCGTAAAATTGCAATTCACACCCTCGAATCACTAAGTCGCCTTCTACGACTCCCCTAGGAATGAAATGGGGTGATGCTATTCGAAGCCGGCATGAAAGTCATGTGACAAAATACTATAGAATATGAACGTGGATGGATGCAGAAGGAGAGGAAGGCCTAAAAAGTTTGGATGGATTGTATAAAAGGTGAAACGAAGATTTGACGGCTGATAGAGATGAATGGAAGAAAAAACATGTTGGCAGGCAGATGATGAATTGATGATGAGGCAATTCTCACAGCTTCTAGCCTCAAACTAAGAATAGCTAGTCCTATGGGAACTAAATGAATAATTGATGACTCAATACTCATTTTTTTTATATAAACACGTATTATACATGGAAAACACTCAGACGTCCCAGACTAAACACAAACATCTGTCAATTTACTTCAGGCGAGTGTACTCGTGAACGAATATCCGTAGCCCAAGTTTTTAGTATTATCCTTAAGTAAAATTAGAACCTGCAAACTCAATGAAATATTCGCTGGTATTAAAGTTATGGCATTTAATACCAAAAGTAGCAGTATTTAGGCACTTTTTTCCATATTTTAAATTGCAGCGAATATTCCATTGGGTTTGCAGGTTCTCATTTAACTTAAGGATAATACTTAAAACTTGGGCAACGGATATTCTGATATATTGTTTGTATAAAGAGAAAACTTTTTTTGTGAAGTGGCGCCACCGTCGAGGGCGTTGACGGCTACATTCGCCTTAACACATATTTGTGTCTTGTGGGGATCGAACCCACGACTCTCGGAGTAGCAGGTAGAAGAACCATCCGCTACGCCGCGCCGTCGGGTCAGTTAAATTTAAGGTGGTTGTGTGGAATTGTGTCCAATATCTCACCTGTTTATAAGATCTTTGCCGGTGGACTCGTATATAGCTTTAGACGACATTCTGTCTGTCTGTTGGTTGTGCTTATTTTATGTTAAATTAGTTCGTCTGGCCTCGCGTCATATGGCTTGATGGATTTATCTGAAACAAGGAAAAGATCAAATTAATACTATATTTTACGCAAATCGCGATTTTAACAACATCACTAACCCTTTAAAATTGAGCTGAGCTGGAAGTTTGTATAGAATTTATAATCTCCCTGCAAAAAGAAATGAAATCCCACCAAAAACATTTTCACGTAAAATGTCACCAAGACAAGAGCATAATGGCTTAACATATGAAAAACGTGTCAGATCCTAAGCAGAGCCAAGCTTCTGAAACTACACACCCTAACTCAATCAACCCAATAAATCTTACGATCTGTACAGCTCAGACAAAATGTATGGCTTGGCTGTTTCGCTTTTTTTTTGTTCTGGACTCTATGATTGTAGCCCCGGGGCTATGAAAATCTACACCTGACTGTATGGTGGGGAGCAGGAGCTCACCCGAAGAAGTTTTGGGCGCACGAGTTGTTCTGGGAAGAACGGACTGGACTGAAATGACTGAATCTACCCGGCACGTGCCGGTAGTTTCCAGAATGGGGAACAAATGAGGGACCTCCGCGCCCCCGCCGGCGTTGGCGTCGGTTGCTTGAGGAGCTAGTGGAGTGTGATATACTCGCAATGGCTGCAGCGGCTACTGCAGCAGCGACTACAAGGCTGTTCGCTACCATCAAGAAGGCGAAATGAACCGTTGTACCAGAAAAGAACCCTAAAATCAGAGTAGAAGAAATCAACGTATTCTTTATCTACAATACATAATAAATAAGTCTTATTTATCTTAGGGACATATAAAATCAGGCCCACGTACTGCAGTGTTGTCGCTGTTCTATTTAAATCAGTGTTAATCTTACCCTAAAAATACTTGCATTTTTAGGGTAAGATCTAGATTTGAAACTGTACAACTTTTCCCAAGGCGCTAAGGTCGAAATAAGGAAAAAATGGACCTCCTATACAAAAGTTATCAAAAATGTGTCACTTTATATAATTCACATTTCTACAAGGTCAATTGGCCCTTATTGATAGTGAACAAGGTTCAAATCGTATTACTGAATTGCTTGTATCGTAGCTACTACGATATAATAGGTATACAATAGAATCTAATACGCACGTAGGCCGTGTGATGCCGATAATTTTAATAAGTATTTTTCCGAATTTTATAGCCGTGATTGTCTAAATATAACCGGTTTAAAAATCTTGCCCATGCGCTATCACACCGAAGCTTGTTTTAGAAAATCTTAGTTGTTTTTACGCCAGCCATTAACTTAGGCGAGCTTAGGATCACGCGAGACGCCATGCCATCGCTGCTGACCAATCACAGCGCGGCTCATTCACCCGTCAGCTGTTGGTCACAGAAACGCGGGTTCCGGTTCGATTCGGAAATATTAAGTTTATCCTCAAAACTTCCCGCATTTTTCATTAACGTTAAGTTAAAAGTAAGTGATTTTTACATCTATTTAAGGCCGTAGATATATTATGGATACAGACGAGGATATGGTATTAATTTCTACTTAACTTCAACAAGTGAAAGACGGATGGACAACAAAGTCATCTTGTACTGATGATGATGATAACGATGTCCATCCTAGCCGATTTCGACTACAGCGACTGCATCAGGAACTGCTCAGAAGGTTTGCCCGCTCGTGTGCCCTCATGTGACTGCAGTAGCCAATCTTGCCTCCGTATTTGCCATACTCCTGTATCCCGTTTTTACTTTAAGGTAAGGAACCCTAAAAAAAGCTATTTTGGGAGTGCGAGGGAGGCGACCTTTGACCTACTACTCGCAATGTCGTACGTTAAGTTTATCGTTTACATTCCAGATCTGGCAATTTTTTTTCACGTAAGCATTTTATTATGTCAATGTCAACAAATGTGAACATTGTCAAACATTGTTTACATTTTCATGTTAGTAATTTTTTCTCGCAATTATGCTAATAGTTTTCCTTTGACGTAAGAGCAACGAAATAGATAGTCGGTTCACTTTTACTACTTTCATATCAATTTCTTTCAGATATAAAATCCATATACATAGTAAGTAGTTAATAATCATGTTATAATCACAAATTATCAATAAGAATAAATAAAAAACAATCATAGTTAGTAAGCTTATAGTCAAGTGTTAGTAAATGGCAGCTGAGGCGCCTACTTTTCAGAGTAGACTGAGATCCACCTCTCCTTGACTAGAAAAATGAAAATGAAATAACTTTATTCAATGTAGGATAGCATTATCACTTATTGACGTCATGATCGTTCATTGTAAAAAAAATGAAATTTGCAAAACGCAATTTTATTCTTTTTATAACAATTTTGTATTGTCCTAATAGAAAACCGGCTCACCAACCGATGCATCAGTTTGAAAATCTTGACTTCAATTTAAGACAAATATCGTTTTCAGATGGTGGTGGTGTAAAGTTACATGACGTGTGATTAACCTAGCCAGCCCCTAGGCGGTGCCTTTATTTTCATTTTTTTATCCCGCCTGAGCCGGTTTTCTATTAGAAAATTACAAAATTATTATTAAAAAAAAGAAAATTGTGTGATACAAATTTCTTAATTTTTACAATGACGGATCATGACGTCAAAAAGTGATAATACTATCCTACATTGAATAAATAATTTCAATTTAAATTTCAGTGCGCTCTTATTACTACACTATTATTATTTTATTTTCATCACTTAGTAATACTAATAACTTCCTCATACATAACACGCGTTTACAGCGCGGCGCGGGTACTGCGACCACTGTGCTAACCAAACTGGGAACAACGTCACAAACACAGGCACCTCTGGATACTGAGACCAACGCTCAGACGACTGAGGCGGTTAAATGGAAAAGAAATGTGACTGCTTCACCTTACGTTGTTTTTCTGGATGGGAAACAGTGAAAAATTCCTAATAACACGCGTATTTTACAAGTTAAAATCGATGTTCATTGCGTAGTTGGTTAGCCATTATGACACTAGGAATATTAACCGGCTACGCAGTGTACTAAGAATTTCACCTGTAGTCTTATAGCCTGTAGTGAGAATTTCACCTGTAGTCTTGTAGCCTGTAGTTTGAAAACTTCGGGCACAGGTGATACAGACACATCCTAACAAAACCAGGCACAATCTCATAAACTCAGATGACAGAGGCGGTTAAATGGAAGAGAAATGTGTGTGAAAGGGACAGCCTCACCCTACATTGTTTTTCTGGATGGGAAACAGTGAAAAATTCCTAATAGCACGCGTTTACCAGCGGCGTCGTCGCTGGTACGGCGACCCCTGACCTATCACTGACGTCGACCGCACGGAATACATTATACTTTATTACTTTGCAGCGAGTGAACGTAACACTAGTTTTCCACCAAACTTGATTGAGAAAAAATCGAAAGGAAATGAAATAGGTTGATGGGAAGAGATCTTCTTTATGGAGATAAGTTCTCCTTTTGTTATACACACACACATATCACGCCCATATCCCTTGCGGGGTAGGCAGAACGTAAACGGACATTTACACCACGTCCGACAAATGTTCTGAGGTCATTTGGAAAATTGTGTATCGCCATTGTTACAGGTTGTCAGCCCTTCGCCTAAAATTGCAATACACACCCTCGAGTCCCATAGTCGCCTCTTATGACTCCCGCGAGAAAGAAAATGGGTTATGCTTTTCTAAGCCGCCGGCATCACACCGCTTAGCGCTACTATGTGGTGGTTTAAAAACTGTAGCAGCAAATTTCATTGGGTCGTTCATCGACTTAAGTGCTCAACGAGAAAATAAAATTATCCAAATTTAACTTTACATTGAATGAACCGATGGTGTAGCGAATAGTACCCCTGCCTGCTACGCCGATGGTCGTGGGTACGATCCCCACAAGGCACAAATAATTGTGTAGTCGTTTTCAGATATTTGTGTTTAGTCTGGGTGTTTCCTATGTATTGTGTGTGTTTATTTACAAAATAAAATGTATTTAAGTGTTAATATCAGTTATCTAGTTCCCATAGTACAAGCTCTGCTTAGTTCGGGGCTAGATGGCGCTGTGTGAAACGTCCAGGATGTTTATTTATTTACTTTACAGGATGGTTATAGGCAAGAGAGACTATCTTCATTAATATTTTGCCTAAGAAAGGTGGAAATATAGGGTGTGCAATAAAGTTATTCTCAGTTTGAAAGAGATTATAAAAATAAATATCTAAATTTAAAAACATGTAAGTAATTTAATTTAAGACGCCGTATATGAAAACTGTAATAAACCTACGATACATCGAGTCAGCATAACCTTAAATTTAAATTTAGGTTGCTGCCTAAATATAAATTGAGGTAACAGAACTTTGTAACCAAAAGGCTGGTTAATCATCATTTAAATTAAAATCCAAAAAGGTTACATTCCAATACAAACACATATTTGACATCTTTACGAAATGACGAACAAAATACGCGTTAGTGACGTGAACACACATTAAAAGTGTACAACATTAACATAAGTTTGCTAATCATCACTGAACTATACTAAAGTATATACTAGCGGTTCCGCTGCTATCTATCTGTTTTCGCGTAGGAATTGGATTATTTTCCAGCCTGAATTTTACATATAAACAATCCTCTTGAATCACTCTATTTATACTTTATTGCACATCGTACAAAAGGCGGGCCTAATACTCCAAACCACATCAAAATCTGTTGCGTAGGTACTTTTAAAGATCTAAGCATACATCGGACATAGGGGCATAGGGACAGACACGGGAAGCGACTTTATTTTAGACTAGCAGCCCGCCCAGCGGTTTCACCCGCTGCTAACAATTTCCCCCCGGGAATAAGACAGTTTAATAGGTATAGCCTATGTACATCAGGGATAATGTAGGATTCTAAAAATCTTGACTTCAATTTGAAACAAATATCGTTTTCAGATGGTGGTGGCGTAAAGTTACATGCCGTTCGATTAACCCGGCCAGCCCCATGGCAGGCATTTTCTATTAGGTCATAACAAAATTGTAATAAAAAAAAAGAAAATTGTGTGATACAAATTTCTTTTTTAGAATGAATGTTCAAGACGTCAATAAGTGATAATACTAATATTTGATCCTAATATTCATTGAATAAAGAATTTCAATTTCAATTAACGGTAAAAGATTTTTTTAAATCGATTGATCTATTCAATTCAAACAAACAATAAATAAAATCCTGTTTCTAATATTAGTGTAGATTATATCATTATTATTTTAGTGTGATGCCGGCTTAGAATAGCATCACCCGTTTTCTTTCCCGTGGTAGTTGTAGGAGGCGACTAAGGGACTTGAGGGTGTGTATTGCAATTTTAGGAGATGGGCTGACAACCTGTCACTATGGCGATACACAATTTTCCGAATGACCCTCAAACATATGTCAGACGTGGCGTAAATGTCAGTTTTGCGGCCGTTTACGCTCTGCCTACCCCGCAAGGTATGTATTATTTTAGTGTAGATTTTTTAGTGCATTATTTAATGTTTTTTGTCGTCTTTTTATACCGAGTAAGGGACAGCCCTTCGAATACTGATAGGGTGCATGAAACATAAAACTGGACAACTTTCCCCTAGAATCATATTTCAGGAAACGCCAAAAAAATTACCTTCCATACAAAATCACAATCAGCTGACTGCATTCACTATGGGAAGTCAGTTTTTTTACGTTTCCTGAAATATATTCCTAGGGGAAAGTTGTTCAGTTTCATGGTCTGCATGTACCCTATTAGTATTCTGAGGGCTATCCCTGACATCCTTTAATACAGTTATGATTAAATGTAATCATTACACTGGTACGAATAATGTGGCGTAGTTTGTACTTTTTTAAATGAAAAAGTAGTTATTGTGGCATAACTGTAATAGTTAGACATATGGTATCGCGGACATTATTAATGATATTAATATCCTCTATAAAACTGTAGTACATCACTTTGCTCTATTGTCAATAATTTCCACAGCGTACGCGATATAAGATATTTTTTGGGACATTTTTCACACGTTGGGTTACATTATCGAAATTTTCACGCGGATCCCTATTTTTTTCTCGTATAAAATATAGCCTATGTTCATCAGGAATAATGTAGGATTCTAATGGTGAAAGAATTTTTAAAATCGGGCCAGTAGTTTTGGAGCCTATTCGATGCAAACAAACAAACAAACAAACAAACAAACAAACAAACAATCAAATCTTTCCTCTTTATAATATTAGTGTAGACTATGTAGTTATGTATATAGGGCAATGGTTCCCAATCCCAAGGTTGTGAGCCGTGACCCACAAAATAATTACAATTTTAAACCACAATTGGTGAATTGTACCCCGACCTCGAGTGTACATGTAAGAAAAACATCGTCTGGAAATAACTTAGTTGAGTCTCAGAATAGTAGACCTCTAGTTCGGTAATAACTCAAAATACTGAAACGGGGTTTTCAACGCGATACTTATTTTTGTTGAATTGTCCGATATTTCGACCCAGTTGCACGGGCCATGATCACGGAACAACTGATGTTTTGCGGGTGGAAATATCGGACAATTCAACAAAAAATAAGTATCGCGGTAAGAACCCAGTTTCAGTATTTGAGATATTAGTATGACCGCGAAAGTTTAAAACACTCTAGTTTTGGTTCCCAAAGGATCCTCCCACTTGATATTTGTCAGTTTATCTTAAATTTTTACGTGGTGGGACAACGGGTCAATAAACGAGCCAATGTAAGTTTAACGCAAGAACATCAGAAGCCTACCCGTTACCAAGTTGTGGGTTTAAAAAGTGTTATCGGTCGTTTTCAGTCAGCCTAGTGGGTCACACGCAACATCCACTTTGAGAACGACTGGTAGTACAGGGAAACAACCTCTGACGTTTTGCAACGTTTCGTACAAACATTCCAGCAATTTCAGCACGTAAATTCTACTACTACCTACTGCTCAAGGACTTATTGCGTTACCTTGAATGTCCGGCCTGATTAGGTATACAATGCTGGCTTCTTGAGGATTTTTGCAAGCTTACACAGCAATGTCAGCCCTATCCGACCGATATTAAGGGTAGACTTATAGGACTGCTGGCTGGAATAACTTCGTTCCAATCAATTTACTACAACACAAGCGCGTCCCTGTCTACACTTTGAATGTGAAATGTAGAGACACACCGACACAAAGTCCAGAATTCCACACGAGAAAATGGAGTGAAATTGATAGATTGAATCATGGAATAAACCTTGATTCTTGACGGCCGATGTGGTAGTTGTTCCGGATTCAATTCCCAGTGGGTCACCCACAAAGTTGATTTTACTTTGTGAATTTGTTTCCAGTCTTGTGAGGACATTGCAGGCTGAACCATCTGATTGTCCTTATGAAAGATGGTTGCGTGCTTTAAAGGGCACTTTAAGCCGTCGGTCCCGGTTGCTGTCAATGACTATTTAGACGGCGCTCGGTACACAACCATGTCAGAGGCCTACTAATTAGGCGGTTGAAAAATTGGTGAGACCAGGGTTCTTCAGGTCGTTTGTGAATCCGTGATTCACACAAAAGAAGACCTTGATTCTGCACCTCTTATCTCCAATAGCCTTTCGGCAAACTACCGTGAAAACCTGGTATGATTAGCAGATAATAAAAATTGCACATAAAACATATTTCTCATAGTCGCGGAATCATATAAAACTGAAAATCAATGTTATAGAGTATAGCGTAGATGGAAATTGAATTTTAAGATATGTTTATACAGAGTGAAAGAAAAATCAATGGATTATGTATGAGTTCATATATTTGAAACTATGGCATTTTTAGCCCCAAAAAGGGATTAAAAATAAGGTAATCTTTATTGCACTGCCTAAATATTGTTAATTTTGAAACGGTCACATACAAGTATGTGACGTTGCAGGTCTCACATACATAATCAATTCCAAAATAAATCCAAAAAGTTGTCACAGCCTTCATTTACCTTACCTTTACGGTTAGAAAGAAAGAGTTGTTAATTTTGAAACGGTCACATACAAGTATGTGACGTTGCAGGTCTCACATACATAATCAATTCCAAAATAAATCCAAAAAGTTGTCATTGTCACAGCCTTCATTTACCTTACCTTTACGGATAGAAAGAAAGAGAAAGAAGATGCCTTTGTCCCTTGCGGGGTAGGCAGAGCGTAAACTGAGGGTCATTCAGAATGTGTATCACAATAGTCACAGCCCATTATAGTTTTAAATAGCAATACACATGTAAACATCGATTCCTTTAGTCGCCTCTTACGACACCCACGGAAAAGAAATGGAATGATGCTATTCTAAGCCGACATCACACGGATTAGACTTGGCTAGACAGTAAAACCTTAATTGAAAATGAAATCCAAATAGCCTACAACAGATTGAAGGTCATCGCGATTGTCCTGATTGACCAGTACCCGATATTATCAAACTACAGGCTACAATTTTACAGGTGAATTTCGATGTTCATTGCGTATTCGGTTAGTCATTATGATACCAGGACTATGAACCGGCTACGCAATGTACTAAGAATTTCACCTGTAGTTTCATAACATAAGCACCTGATTCTAGTTCCTGGTGAACGTATAATCTCCGATACAAAGCCTGGTTCAACGCGAACCAGTTAGTCTAGCTAGCGTAGTCTAAGTCCTGTGTTGTTGTAAGGTTCAATTTATAGAGAGTGTTATTTATATATTTTATATGGATTGACGCACAAGCCTTTAGAGTTAGATATTTTTAATACATACATACACATACATATATCATGCCTATTTTCCTTGCGGGGTAGGCCGAGCGTAAACGACTGAAAAAAACGTTACTTTAGCTAGCGTAGTCCAAGTTGTGTGTGATTTTATTATTCTAACTAGACTTCCGCCCAGCGGTTTCACCCGCTGCCACTCATTTCCCGAGGTAATAGTTGTTTTCCTGCGGTAAGTGTGTTATTCCAGGTTATAATCTACCTGTGTTCCAAATTTAATTCAAATCGGTCAAGCGGTTTGAGCGTGAAGAGGTAACAAACATACATACATACACACACACAAACTCACAGATTTATAATATTACTAGAAAACTAGAACTACTAGATTACTAGATTTTCACCCAGTGGTTTCACCCGCTGCCACTCATTTCCCCGTGGTAATAGTTGTTTTCCTGCGGTAAAAAGTGGCCTATGTGTTATTCCAGGTTATAATCTACCTGTGTTCCAAATTTCATCCAAATCCGTCGAGCCGTGGTTGAGCGTGAAGAGGTAACAAACATACATACACACACACAAACTCTCAGATTTATAATATTAGTACGAATAACAAGTATCACTCATGATGCAGGTTCACACGACTTATTATTTATCAGAGTAAGCTTAGATAGCATCACCCCATTTCTTTCCCGAGGGTGTCGTAAGAGGCTACCAAGGGTCTCGAGGATTTCTTGCATAGGTTTCATGTGTATTACAATTTTAGACGACAAGCCTGAAATACTTGTCAGACGTGGCGATATCGAACGTATTTTACATACCTACCAACCTACCTCGCAAAGGATAAAGGCCTGATACGTGTATGTATGTATATATAAGAGATTTACTTTAATACATGTGCATTTCAGAGATCTGATCTCTGCTCTAAGATTGAGATAAATCTTACTTACATATACTTACTTGACTATTACGTACAAAATCACATCTACATCTCAATGTCGCATTTAGGTATAATTAAAAGTAAGCAAGAACTATGATTAAGATACCTTCATCATCGTGGTATGTGTATGTATGTACATCTGAACTCTGCTCAAAGATTGGGATAAATCTTACTTACATATACTTAGTTGACTATTACGTACAAAATCACATCTACATCTCAATGTCGCATTTAGGTATAATTAAAAGTAAGCAAGAACTATGATTAAGATACCTTCATCATCGTGGTATGTGTATGTATGTACATCTGAACTATGTTCAAAGATTGGGATAAATCTTACTTACATATACTTAGTTCAATATTACGTATAAAATCACTAAAACTAAAAGCTAAAGAACTATGATTAAGATACCTTCATCATGACACACCTCGGACACACCATACAGCGGACTCTTTATAGACAACTGTCATTTCTACATGTGCATGTGTGGGTGATCACAGAGGTGTGAGTGCAGGGTTGGCATGCAGGTTGATTTTTATGCCTAACCTGATGAATACATACAGTTTCTACTTGATTCTCCACTGGTATTTTGACATTTCTCGGGTGAGGGTCGGTCCGTTCTGTATGTATAATATATACTACATACTTTATTTTTATTATATTGGTTATTCTGTGATAATGAAAACGTGAACAACTGAGAAATCTTCATATATGCTGTCAAACAAATAAAATAAACAATACGACTGGTTCTCTAGCGTCACGATGATGCCGTCTTAATAGCAAGACAAATTACAAAGTTCATATTTGATCAATACGAGAAATAGTCAATGGGCTAAATTTAGACTGGTAGAACATTGTAGAATCTCTGCAGAGGTACAAACTTTTTGTTGGTCATTTAAATAATACCGGGTGTACGGTCCCAGACTGCATCCGTACTATAATATCATAATAATAATCCGTACTAGGTAATATTATAAATCTGAGAGTTTGTGTGTGTGAGTTTATGTATGTTTGTTACCTCTTCACGCACAAACGGCTTGACCGATTTGGAAGGAATTTGGAACACAGGTAGATTCAAATAAGTATAACCCGGAATAACACATAGGCTACTTTTTACCGCAGGAAAACAAATATTACCACGGGAAAATGAGTGGCAGCGGGTGAAACCTCTGGGCGGAAATTTAGTGATAGAATTAATTTCAATAGAATACAATATATATATTTTTTGAAGCGTGTATATAGAGTGAAATTTTACCGAAAACTCAGTACTGGCTGGTGGTATGGAACAACTTTCCTCGAGGAATCTAGTTTGCACATGAAAAACAATTTGGAACCTCCCGTACGAAATAAACCAACTGATCGAGTCAATTTGTAAGGCAGGTCGAATTTATATTTTCACATTTCAATATGTCAAACAATGAAAAAATGTTGGACCTCGGATTGGATTTGGGTTACTATGGAAGATTAAAATATTTTTGACATATTTCGAGCTATGTTCCTTGGGGAAAGTTGTTCCTTATCACCAGCCAGTCCTCTGTTTTCTGGTTCGGTCACTTATGTATACAAATATTAAACAAAACTTTCCATTTTGGTTTGCCTATTGATAGGTAATATGCAAATAAAATTAGGCTAATATTCTACAGTCTCAGAGAAAGTCTGCATTCATTGATAAAAACATCACGCTAACATACATACATACATATAATCACGCCTCTTTCCCATAGGGGTAGGCAGAGACTACATCTTTCCACTTTCTACGATCCTGACACACCTCTTTCGCTTCTTCAACATGCATCAACCTTTTCATACATGCTCGTCGGTTTAGGGTACTTATTTTGACCTGACCTTTCTTTAGAACGTCCCCGATCTGATCCAAGTACGTGCGTTTTGGTCTTCCCCTTCAAACGTTCCCATCCACACTCGCCATATATATACACGTGTTTCGTTAATCTTCTTTCATTCATTCTCTCAATGTGACCAAACCATCTCAGCATTCCTTTTTCTATACCAGTCACTACGTCTACTTTTATACCGCAACGTTCTCTTATCACGCTCATCATGTTAAATAAACACAAACTCTTTAAATACATAATGTAAAAAAATAAAATAATATTTTTTCATTAAAAGCAACAACTTTTCTCACATGTGATCTGTATTTTGGTTTCACACATTCCAATCCATTATTAATTATCATTAATTTAGCCGTGTGATGCTGGCCTAGAATAGCATCATCCCATTTCTTACCCGCGGGTGTCGTAAGAGGCAAGTAAGTGATTCAAGGGTTTCATGTGTATTACAATTTTAGGGCTACAGGCTGACATCCTGGGGTGTCGTAAGAGGCGACTTCGGGACTCGAGGGTTAAATGTGTATTGCAATTTTAGGCGATGGGCTGACTACCTGTCACTATAGTGATACACAGTTATCTGATTGACCCTCAAACTTTTGTCAGACGTGGTGTTAATGTCCGTTTTACGGCCGTTCACGCCCGTAAGGGATATAGGCGTGATTTATGTATGTATGTATGTATAAATTTTGTGAGACAACAGTCGTCATACTCATTCGATTACATCGGTTTCAACTGATTTGATTCAAAGTACTTCAGCTATTGTTTTTGCTTGTCAGAATAAATTGACATAAATTATAAGCACGCCTTCGGTGCAAAAATTCAACGTGTTACTAGGTCAAGTGTCTTGTCATAGGAAAACGCAAAAAATATTTGTTATTTTCAATTGATATTGCTTGAATATACATTTCATCGCGCCACTTTTCACTTTCCCGGAGGGGTAGACACAGACTACGTCTTTCAAGACAAACCTCTTTGACGAGTACAAGAAACTAATAAAAATTCGGTAAAATGAAACAATTTGGGCATTCTATACTATTTGTACAAGCCGATTGTGGTATTTTCGTCTCAAAATAACGCATTACTTTCGTCACATTCTGTATGCTAATATCTTTGATATAGGAGAAATTCGAAGGAATGCAAAAAGGTAGCTTCAGTTTTTACCAGGTCAATTTCATTTTTATAGATATCTAAACCATTTTTGGTATAAGAAACTTAGTATTTTCAATAAACTGTTTAAACTTTCGCGGTCAAAACATTAGTTGTTCCCTTATGGGCCAATCAAGTGGGTCACAATATAGGTCAATTTTTCGACGATTTTCGAATATTTATAGTTAAAAAGGACGTAACATGCATTCAACAATCGGACAATCTAAATATTATAAAGGTACTTAAATAAGTACCTATCAGCCATAATTTATATTTAAAAATCTTGAAAAACAACTATAGCTTTATGTAACAATTTTATTAATTAAACCTACATTCAACATTTTGCTTGTCATCAGGTGATTACTGAATATTACTTTGTTAGTTAACAACAATTAGTTAATTACTGTACAATTGTGTAATTGAATCTACTAAATACCGTAGCATATTATTAATACATAATTGTTAAAAATTACATCTAGAAACTATTAAAGTGAAATAATTAATATGGACTTACAAAATTTGCAAAGTTATTTCAAAAATGTACTAAAAGTAGAATAAAATACGGAAAATTACGGGATAGAAATAGATAAAAAATCAACTTGTTCAAAAACGTCAAGACAAGCCGAAAGTCGGACATACAACGAGTCCACAGCAACTTGATTACGGCCGCACTTTCGCTTATACAAGCAGCACGACCGCTATTTACATAATTTTATATTAAAAAATACCTCGACACAAAAATATTCCAAACAGACATCCAAAAATAACATAAAAAAACAACTCACTTCAACAGCTATCAGCTGTAAGTTGAGAATAAATCCAGATAAAGTTTAATCAAAGGTACGGCACTCGCGAATTTTCAAATTTGTTTGACGCGACCGCTCCCCGCGGCTACCGGCAACAGACTGACAGGTGACGTGACGCCGCGCCATGCGTAGGCGCACCATTTATTGGCCGCTACGTCACGCCGGCGTCACGATTGGGCGAATTCTTATCGTCCCTTTCTCCCGCCAACATTCGCAACAGGATGGGTGATCGCGTGCTCGATTCAATCCGTGTATGGCAGGTTAGCAGGTTCATATGGCAATTGTAAAGATATTTGCATACTTTACTACACATACTGATTATATAGTGGGCACCCGCGTGGCTGAGAAATGGACAAAAGTTATTCTGAACTTTTGAACTTGATGCAATGTTAATATTTTTATCTGAAGATTCGGAGTTGTTGTAATGTAAATAATAAAATCTACAGTTACTAAGTAACTCCCTGGAGTGAGCGAGGTGTTAATAATGAATTAATTCATGAATTTTAGGGAAAATAAAGTAGATATCTTTATAAATAATAAATTACTCGAAGAATACGAAAATCCGCGAGCATAGATGGCAGTAAAGATTCTGAAGCTCACTACAGAATTTCGAATAATAGCTGAGATATTAACGTTTTAAATTGGGACCAACCTTTTTGGACACACAGTATTATCCGTACTAATATTATAAATCTAAGAGTTTGTGTGTGTATGTATGTTTGTTACTTTTTCACGCTCAAACGGCTTGACCGATTTGGATGAAATTTGGACACAGTTAGAGTTTAACCTGGAATAACACATATGCCACTTTTTACCGCAGGAAAACAATTATTACCACGGGAAAATGAGTGATAACGGGTGAAACCGCTGGGCGGAAAACTAGTAGATGCATATTTATTTCCCACGTTTTTTTAATTGTAAATTTATGGACTCTGTCAATGACTTCTATGACCTGAGGTCAGTGTAATACGCGCAGGATGGATTTAAAAATACAAGCAAGATTTCTAGACTATATCTTAACTAGTAGAAATTTGATGAACATTCACATTCGCAATACAGTCTGTCACGAAATCCAATTCGCTTACTCTAGTTTTTTTAGAAAGGAAGAAAAAATATTTATTCAGTTACAATCAAGTACATACAGGGAGTACAAAAGCATACACAATATACACTTATGACTAAGACTGAAATGGAATCCAGCTCAGCATATGCTGAAGCTTAAAGCTGCAGCGCTGATTTTCAGCTGGATGAGCAATAAAGTGCGCTGCCCGGCTAGCATACCTACTCGATGTATATTAAATTACTATTAATATTAAAGAATAAAATTAAATACTAATACCTACACACACAGTTATTTATTTTGGCACGCTTTTTTATAAAGCACGAAGGGTTTTAGTATACCTCAAACACTAGAATTCTGTATTGCCATTCTATTAAATTCTCTAAAACTTTTCTGTTATACGCAGAAATATTAACAAGTCACTAGCACCATTCCTAGCAAAATTCATTTATTAACAAAACAGGTAATCTCCGACATTGAAGTGATACGTAATTTAAAAAGTTATTGCGTCAAATGGTAGTCTTGTTGTCAATGTTTTACCTTGTAATGGGAATTTTTCTGGGGATTCTCGAGTGTCATGTAGAGGGCGCTAAGCTTAATTGAAATAACGTTTCTTTACACAAAAACTGTACACTTTAATTTGTATTAATTGAATTTTTCAATATTTATAATTGGTTATTTGTGAACTTACACGAATGACACTCAATATAATAGCAAGGCGATAAGTTTATTTTATAGTTAATCGAACTAACATAATTAATTTGTAACGAAAACAACGTGAAACGGAACTTGTGACAAAGCTATGGCTGCCGCCAGCCATATTGAAACGTCAAAATTTCAGTTTAGCACAGCGCCCTCTGGTTTGACATTTAGAACTATCAACAGAAAAACTCCCATTAGATTTCGACAATAAGCTTAGCTTTTGAAGAGCAGTAGAAAATGTTTCGCGTCTTGATACGAGTTGCGAATTCACAGTTAGAAAATAGCAATTTTAGGTAATATTTTCTTGAGTTTGCAGAACTATTCTATTACTCATCACAATAAAACAATTTAAAACGGATCTTTGCAGAGCTCGTGGTCACTTGTTGATAAATCTGTAAAGAACTCGAAACGTAGGAGGTAAAGAATGAACAGTTTAGGGATAAAATCTCGATCTCGCGATATCTCACAGGTCAAGATTTCGAAATTATCAACGGAAATTCCTTTTCACCAGAAGTAAGCGAATTTTCGATCATCATGACCTTTCAAGGTCTCGTTTTGAGTAATGCCTTAAGATCTTGTAAAATCACTTTTCACAGCTCTCTCAGCTCCACATACACACACATGTGTCACGCCTATAATCCCTGGCGGGGTAGGCAGAGCGTATACGGCCGCAAAAACGGGCATTTACTTCACGTCTGACTAACATTTAAGGGTCATTCGAAAAATTGTGTATCGCCATAGTGACACAAACATGTATCAAGCCTATAATTCCTTGTGGGGTAGGCAGAGCGTATACGGCCGCAAAAACGGACATTTACTTCACGTCTGACTAAAATTTGAGGGTCATTCGGAAAATTATGTATCACCATAGTGACAGGTTGTCAGTCCATCGCCTGAAATTACAATACACACCCTCGAGTCCTTTAGTCGCCTATTACGACTCCCACGGCAAAGAAATGGGGTGATGCTATGCTAAGCCGGTATCACACAGCCTCTACTCCATATCGAGTATATTTTCCAAAACTGTACGTAACTAATATTAAAATCCTATGGCAGTGTTCGACTTTCGCTCAACCTTTTCTCCTCTGCGTGTCGGTCGGTCGGCGCGACATTGGAGCGACATTGCGCTATCGCCGGCCTAGGTGAGGGGTTATCGTGTAGGAAGCATGATAGCTTGCGACAGGCAACGATGAGCCGTAGGTTATACGGCGTTGCGAAAGCAAAATGCTATTTTTACATAGACCTTTTTAAGACTTATATATACACATGTCACACCTAAAATCCCTTGCGAGCCGCAAAAAACGGTAATTTACGCCACGTCTGACAAATATTAGGTCCTTACATATGAAATTGTCGTTTTGTCGTACTGGCCACTTTGATCACAAATTTCTCCTATTTGGTTAGGAATTCGAAATTCAAATTTATACAGCTATTTTCATATGTAGTTGTGTTTCGTAAACCGTCATTCATTTGTTTTTTTACTTATCTTTTTTCTGTTTGCATCGCTCAATTTACAAAACGGAAAATTTGAAATATCGCGTTATTTACGAGTACGAGTCCCACCGTGGCACCAGTGCTGCGGAAACGGCTCGAAGGGTTAATGATGTGTATGGCGGTTGTGTCGCAAAAGAAAACACAGTGCGTTTTTGGTTCCAACGTTTTCGTTCTGGAAATTTCGACCTGCAAAACAAGCCCCGTGGACGGCCGGAGACCCAAGTTGATAATGAAGAATTGAAGGCTATTGTGGAAGCGGATCCATCGCAAACCACGTCCGAATTAGCTGCAGGCTTCGGTGTTAGTGATAAAACTGTTTTAATCCACTTGAAGCAAATTGGAAACATTAAAAAACTTGAATGGTGGGTTCCTCACGAATTGAGTGAAGCAAACCGGCAAACGTGCGTCAACTGCTGCGTTACATTACTTGACCGGCACAATAACGAAGGGATTTTAAATCGAATCATTACCTGTGATGAAAAGTGGATTCTCTACGATAATCGGAAGCGCTCATCGCAATGGCTGGACCCTGGCAAGCCAGCCAAAGCCTGCTCCAAGCGAAAATTGACCAATAAAAAGTTACTTGTAAGCGTTTGGTGGACTAGCGCCGGTGTCGTTCATTACAGTTTTCTCAAATCTGGCCAGACGATTACGGCAGATGTCTACTGTCAGCAATTGCAAACCATGATGGAAAAGCTAGCTGCTAAACAACCGAGGTTGGTCAATCGCTCTACGCCACTGTTGCTTCACGACAACGCTAGACCACACACTGCACAACAGACGGCTAGCAAATTAGAAGAGCTTCAATTGGAATGTCTAAGGCATCCACCGTACTCCCCGGACCTTGCTCCAACAGATTACTATTTTTTTCGAAATTTGGATAACTTCTTGCAAGGGAAAAAATTCAACTCAGATGGGGCAGTCCAAATCGCCTTCAAAGATTTTATTGATTCCCGTCCGAATGGTTTTTTTAGTAAAGGGATCAATGAACTACCTATGAGATGGCAAAAGTGCATAGATTACAATGGCTCATACTTTGATTAAATAAATATACTATATTAAAAAAAATCGACTTTTTGTTCCTCCCATACAAAACGCCAATTTCATATGTAAGGACCTAATATTTGAGGGTCACCCGGAAAATTGTGTATCGCCATAGCGACAGGTGGTCAGCCTATGAAACATGGTGTAAGAATAAGGTATTTTTTATAGATTGAAACGCACTATTATGGCAATAGACCCCATTTCCATGTTTGATTTAGGTGGGTACAAGCAAGTTGCTAAACGTGCCCTCTGAATCACGAAATCACATTTAATTTGGACAATCAGCTGGTTCAGTCTGGAATGTTCTAACCAAACTGGGAACTACATACACATATCACACCTATAATCCCTTGCGGGGTAGGCAGAGCGTAAACAGCCGCAAACAACTGAGATTTACGCCAAGTCTGACAAATATTTGAGGGTCATCCGGAAAATTGTGTATCGCCATAGTGTCAGCCTATCGCCTTAAATTGCAATACAAAATAGTCAAGCCAGGCGTCGTGGAGCCGGTAAAAAAAAAAAAAAGAATTAATCCAAGAAAAAGTGTGCTGGTAGTATCGATGCCACTGTTTAATTACTTTCATTGCTGAACAACTAATATTTTATTAGAAGTGTTGCAAAACTCAATGAGGTAAATGAGTTTGAAGCACTTGTTCAGGTTCATAGGCTGTGTTTTGCATATTTTTTGCATGCCTTTGCAATTTCTTTACTTTATATAAGATGTAACAAAAGTAAGATGTTAAAGATTTTGAAACAGATTAAAAAATAAACTTTAACACATCGACTGCCCCCGTGCAGTCATTTAAATCTTGCCTCCCTCACTTAAAGCACAGAATAACCAATAGTATGTAGTTGTCTAATTCCAAGCTAAACTCCCGCAGTGGAAGCGATTTACACAGGTAAATTTCGAACAAAATACCAGGAGTTCAACTGGAGGCAGACAATGGCCGCGTTACGCAGCGCTAAATAGCATACGCTGCACAATATAGCAGCGCATACTATGAATTAAACGTGAACCTAAATCTATTTAACTTAATTAACTAAGTTGAGTGAAATTGGCAAATGATGTGTTCTGACCTTTACATAACTCAAGTCGGTAGTAAATACCGTCTGCCGATCTGGCGTTACGTCACACGTATTAGCACTAGATTATAAGTAAGTACCTCCAAATTATATCACCCCACGAATTCCGCAATTCGTACTAATGAGTCACAATGATATGGTACAACAAATATGACTAAAGGGAACACACCATTAACACGAATAAACAGTTTTATACTAAACAACCAGGTTTAATACTTACAGTCAACGTGCCGGTCCAAATGCATAAAATACCCAACGGAGAAAGGAAGTTCAGGGAATGGATCAAATGGGAATTCCGTGGGTACTTACAGGGCTGGGTGGAAAAGATATCGACACCCAGCATTCCACTACAGCCTTGGCGCGTTATTCACGTCAAACCACTCACAGCTTCTGTTCGTATTCCACTTTGATATTAGTCATTACGCGTGACCCAACCCGAATTTGGGCCGTACAAACGCGGGCCAAAATGGCCACCTGATGCCTATTCAACGCGACGCTCACGTGGAAGACGTCGAGACATCCAACAATCACTAAGCCTGGCATTCCAGTACAACCCAGGAGAAACACAATAATACGATGCATCAACACGCGCGATCTCAAATTGAATCGTCCATTACACGCGGCATCACAAAACGCGTGGCGGGAAATCCGCACGATACGCGATACCCTCCTGTCCGAACGGTTTTGAGTGACTGACCGCGGTGCAGAAATCACCGCGTGGCGCCGTCAGGCGGTCTGCGCGCACGTCGCCAGTCTCGCCCTGCGAGCGAGAAAGGGACAACATATGCCCAGAGCGATGCGTGCGAAATCGCGGCGCATTCATAGACCGTCATTAATACCTACTTACCCCAGCATAGCAACGCTAAATTAAACATTCACCCGCCCTAGGCCGAATCCCTTAGGCCTATTCACTACTGGGGAGACGAGATAGCGTTGCTATTGCTCGCTTAAGAACTGAATCCCCTACCTGAACTGTCGCGACTCGAGGAGTGCCATCACTACCTGGGAACAAGTTGAGAATGCGCCCTCTGCGCCATCGCAGTGGCGGCAGGTTGGCATCCTTAACCAGAACGAGATCTCCGATGCGAGGGGGTTCAGTTCTGTCCGTCCACTTAAGGCGTTGCTGCAGAATGTGCAAATACTCAAGCGACCATCGCTTCCAAAAATTCTGAGACATTTGCTGCAGCAACTCATAACGCGTCAAACGATTGCTACTGACCTCTGTGTAGGGGTACTCTGGCAAGGCGTTAAATGGTCGGCCAATTAAGAAATGCCCTGGTGTCAGGGCCTCCAGATCATTCGGATCTGAGCTAAGCGGACACAAAGGACGTGAATTGAGAACGGCCTCAATTTTACAAAACACGGTCGCTAGCTCCTCAAAGGTTAATATCGTTAAACCTATAACGCGCATCAAATGCGTCTTAGCGGACTTTACAACCGCTTCAAATATACCACCCCAGTGGGGGCATCCTGGTGGATCGAACACCCAGTTAATGCCCTGACGGGAGAGGCTCGTGCCGATAGCTTCCTCGTTTTCCGATAAAAACGTTATAATTTCTTTCATACATCGATCAGCGCCCTTAAAGTTGGTACCACAGTCCGACCTGATCAGCGCTGGTCGCCCTCTTCGCGACACAAATCTATCTAAAGCTGCTAAGAAAGCCTCCGTAGTGAGGTCGGCCACGAGTTCCAAGTGGACGGCCTTGGTTGCTAGGCACACAAACACGCACAAATACGCCTTGATTGACTTCGCGTTGCGAAGGCGTGATGCCTTTACCATAAAAGGCCCCGCAAAGTCCGTTCCCACACCCGCAAACGTCCAGGCTTCCGTCACCCGGTCCGGTGGGAGGTCTCCCATCTGAGGTTGCATTGTGGCTGCCTTCAACCGATAGCAAGGCAAGCACCGAAACACAATGCTCCGTACCGTACGTCATCCAGACAAGATCCAAAACTCGCGCTGCAGAATAGCCAAAAGTGCATTGCAGCCCGCATGCGAGTTTTTCTGGTGACGATCCCTAACTATAAGTTCTACCAAAGGTCCCTTCTTTGGGAGTAACAGCGGATGCCGTGCTGAAAAGGGCAGGTTAGCGTTCCGAAGTCTACCTCCAACCCGGAGCATTCCATGCTCGTCCACGAACGGGTTGAGGCGCACAAGACCTCCCTTCAGCTTTCCACGGCCATCCCTGAGCAGCCTGGCCTCTTCCTCAAAATGTTCCGCCTGGACGACCCTAACCGATAAACTTAGAGCCGCATTCCGCTCCGCAGGCGAGAGGGCAGGTGCCAAGTTCCGTTCTGCTTGAGGTTTTCTACAGTTGTTCACGAACCGTTTGATCCAACCTGTCACCCCTAGAAGTTTGTCGAGGGAGCTGTATCGTTCCAGCAAGAAAGCCGCACTAGGCTTAGGTACGATCTGCGCTACGTTCACTCGCAAACCTCGATCAGGTGGCCCAAGCGGCGACCCGCACTCATTGTATGGCCATCTCTCAGGTGACTCAGTCAGCCACTGAGGTCCCCACCACAGTGAGTGACCTACCAAATCAGGGGCCCTACATCCCCGTGAGGCGCAGTCCGCTGGGTTCTGTTCTCCCGGTACGTGTCTCCATACCAACGGAGTTTCCGATCCTTTAATCTGTGACACCCGATTTGCCACGAAAACCTCAAGAGTATGTACCGACGTCTGTAACCAGCACAGAACTATCCTACTGTCGGTCCATGCGTACACCGTTTCATCCAAATTGATGGTACCGCGTAGATTACTAGCGACATGATGTAGCAAGCGCGTGAGAAGCGCTGCTCCCGCCAATTCCAACTTTGGAATGGTCCATCTTGTCCTAACCGGAGCCACCTTACTCTTGGCCATAACTAGACGCACGTCTACAGTTCCCGTTGAACTGACTGTCCGCAAATAGACAGCTGCCGCGTACCCTCGCTCCGAGGCATCACAAAACCCATGTAGGGTAGCCTTACATCCCACCGATGGGAGCAATTTGCGAGGTATGGCGATGCGTACGATCCCTGGTAAGGTGGTCACAAACTTGGTCCAATCATTCAACAGCTCTCCGGAGAGCTGGTCGTCCCAACCCAAGTTTGCTATCCACAACCTTTGCAAGAAGCACTTCGCCATGAACGTCACCGGTGCGATCCACCCGTTAGGATCGAAAGTTCTGGCGATCGTCGATAATACCGAACGCTTCGTCCAAGTCTTCTGCAAAAGGTCTGGCTCGATCTGATACGTAAAGACATCATGCGTTGGCCTATATTGCACCCCTAGGATGCTCAACGTATTTGGATTGTCCGGGTTCTCGAAAAGGTGCGGGTCCTGCTGGAACTCACCTGGCAACCCGGCCAGGAGCTCTGGACAGCTGGACAGCCATTTCCGCAACTCATAACCTCCTGATTCCATGATCGCGATCAGCTCGTCTCGTAGTAGCAGTGCTTGTTGCACGCTATCTGCACCCGTGCAGATGTCATCCACGTAGACGTCGCGATCCAGTACTGCTGCGGCTCGAGGGAATCTTACCCTTTCCTGTGCGGCCAACTCTCGCAGCGTGCGTACTGCTAAAAACGGACTTGGCTTCAGACCATACGTTACCGTGTTGAGCTCATAAGTGACCATCGGCTCGTCAGGGCTCTCACGCCACAAAATCAGCTGGTACCGACGGTCATCCGGGTGTATAATTGTTTGGCGAAACATCATTTTGACGTCTGCGACGAACGCTACTTGGTGCAACCGAAAATCTGTGAGGATGTCCACAATGTCCCGGTTCAACTTGGGACCCGCGTGCAGACACTGGTTCACAGACACACCATTCGATGTAGGAGCAGAACCGTCAAACACTACCCGTATCTTCGCCTCCGGTGACTTCAAAACAGCCAGGTGTGGTATATAGTAATGCTCGACACACCTCCAATCTATGCTGGACACCGACATGTGGCCTAACTCTAGGTACTCCCTCATGAATTCGATATACTTCTGCCGAAGTGCTGCATCTCGCTTCATCTTTCTCTCCATAGCCAGTAGTCTCCGTTCCGCGATCTGTCGCGAACTACCTAAGGAGGGGCGGTTTGGGAGAAATGGCAGCCTGGTAACAAACCTACCTGACGAACTTCGTGCAGTGTTGTACTGATAGAACAGCTCGCACTCGTCATCCTCTGGCTTCCGTCTATCCGCTGTAGGTGGCTCCTCAGACTCCCAAAACCTCTGCAGCACCTCCGACAACACACTACCATAGAGCACCGTATCGCCCTCTGGTAGGTCCTGAGGTCTCCAAACTGGGCCAAAAATAACATACCCCCCTGTGGTATCAACGGCCACTAAACCAGTTTGCTGAAGTACCCGTTTTCTGCCACACCAGAATCTCCCGAGGACGTCTGACCCGAGGAGAACGTCCACCGTACCAGGAGTATCAAATTCAGGATCAGCTAACTCTAAGCCTGTGGTTAACCCTCGTACCGTTGACGGTAACCGAACCTGAGGAAGTTTCCCTACCACTTCATCCAGCACCACTGCTGAGGCATGATAGCTGACCCCTGTACCTGTATTACCTAATGTGAACTCGAAGTTCACCTGACCCCGAACGTCAGGCACATCTACACCTCCAATACCTACAGCCCCATCCGTTGTGGGCCTTATATTTAAGCGTAGCCTACTCACCAGCTTACTAGACACAATACAACCCTGAGCCCCTGTATCTAACAAGGCTCTTACCTGTATGCTGCGGCCACCGTATCCCCATACCCAAATCATTGCCGTAGGCAACAATACCGTAATTGGCCGGGGGGCCGAAGCTGGCGTGTAGGCGGCGATTACCTAGCAGGAACCTAAGCGCGGAGTGTCCGCGTCCTGCGGGGGGGTCCCCTCTCTCCGTACACCTTCGAGTGGGTCCCACTCCTGCTGATAGGGACCTCTGGTCCTGTACGCCATGGCTGGCAGCCTATAGTAACCCTGCGGCAGGCGCGCGTACCGTGGATGCGCCTGTAGCCGCGGGTGCTCAGCCAAGGGGAGAGGCATGCGTGGGTCATGAGACCTCACCATGTTGTTCAGTCCCGCCGAGTACTGCATGTACTGGCCCTGGTATTGGCACCCGCCCGTAGCATCACGTACTTGTGATGGGTGCCCCTGACCTTGGACCTGTGACCACCTACCCTGTTCCGGCACCTGCTGCCGAGGTGGTGACTGTCTCGCGCGTGGTGAAGGGGGCATCACCTGCTGATGTCCCTGGCCTCGTCCCTGAAACCCTGGTGGAAGAGGACTCCTCCTTGGAGGGGGTGGGGAGCGTTGCTCCCGTCTAGGTAGGGCAGACTCCGTCCGCTGACCCGCGTCAGCTCTGCCTCCGTAATCTCCGCTGCGGTTCATGCATAGGAGCTGATGGTGGGCACCCTGGCAGTACCTGCAGTTGGTGCTTGATGGGCACTCTCGCACCTGATGCGGCCCCATACACCTAAAGCACCAACGCCGTTGCTGCACCACACCACGACGTTTCTGCACCCGCTGTGCAGCGAACTCCTCACACGCAGTCACCTGATGCCCCGCCTCTCTGCAGTAGGCACACCTCGATTCCAAATTAGCGACATTGTATCGCCTGGGTGGCCTACTCTTACCGTCTCGCGCCTGTGCACCCGGCCGTTCCGGGCGGCGAGCGGCCGCAGACTCCGCGTGAGGCGACTCTCCAAATTGGGCATCTACCCGCCTGCACTCGGCCTCGAGGAAGGACTTGAGCTCCTCGAAGGTCGGGAGGTAATCAGATGTCTTACCTCCGTGTGACTGTTCAAAACGAGCGGCCATGTCGCTCGGCAGGCGGCGCAACAACGTGTGGACCAGGATATAATCATAGCCTGACACCGGCATCCCCTGTCTCTCAAGAGCGTTCACTGCAACGCAGACAGGGTTGAGGACCTTGGCCCTGAGGTCCGTCCCTCGTGTGATGGTCGGCACGGTGAGCCACTGTTCCAGGAGTTGGTCAATCATGAGACGTTTGTTGCTGTATCTCTCGATCAGCAAACCGCGAGCCGTCTCGTAACTTGCATCATCGACTGGTAGATGCTTTACCAGCTCATGGGGCTCAACTTGCAGCTTGGCCATCAATTGTGCCATTTTATATGCCGGCTGCAAGTCAGTGCGGTTATGAATCACACTGTCAAACAGATCCTGGAATCGGGTCCAATCCGTGTAGTCCCCGTGGAAGACCGGAATCGCCACAGCCGGCAGGGGCACTTGCACCCCCGGTCCCCGCGGACCATGGGGTGGGTCCGGCTCCCCAGCTCTACGCCTGGTGATCACAGCAGCCGCCTGCTGGATCTCCTGCCCCATCTCCATGCACTGGGTCACATTCGCCCGGACCGTAAGTTTGACCTCCTCATCAGGCGTCCCATCAAATAACTCCTCGCATCCAGTGAGGCAATCCAACACCTCCGCGACCCGTTCGTCAATCCGTTGCGCACAAGCGATGAGTGCGTCCTCTCGGTCCCCGCGACCGACCATCGCCTGCTTAGTCGCGAACCAAATTAGGTGCGTTCTAATTTTTGCCTGAAGCTGTGTAATTGTGGGAGCCATGGTACCAACCCAAAGTAACACCGAACCTTACAATAAAAAACAATAATAGACAATCGGCCCTGATCCTACCGTTAGGATATCCGCACAGGGTAAACACAACGATAATAACAAGCAATTCACTAATTGATTGGCCCTGATCCTACCGATAGGATACTCTACACAGGGCACACACTACAATCACAATAAATATTTTTTTTTTTTATGTAGGTAGATTAAAAATCTTATACTAAAATAATCTTAAATCTAGTGGTTTTCTGAACCACGCTCTGCTACCAAAAATTGTCTAATTCCAAGCTAAACTCCCGCAGTGGAAGCGATTTACACAGGTAAATTTCGAACAAAATACCAGGAGTTCAACTGGAGGCAGACAATGGCCGCGTTACGCAGCGCTAAATAGCATACGCTGCACAATATAGCAGCGCATACTATGAATTAAACGTGAACCTAAATCTATTTAACTTAATTAACTAAGTTGAGTGAAATTGGCAAATGATGTGTTCTGACCTTTACATAACTCAAGTCGGTAGTAAATACCGTCTGCCGATCTGGCGTTACGTCACACGTATTAGCACTAGATTATAAGTAAGTACCTCCAAATTATATCACCCCACGAATTCCGCAATTCGTACTAATGAGTCACAATGATATGGTACAACAAATATGACTAAAGGGAACACACCATTAACACGAATAAACAGTTTTATACTAAACAACCAGGTTTAATACTTACAGTCAACGTGCCGGTCCAAATGCATAAAATACCCAACGGAGAAAGGAAGTTCAGGGAATGGATCAAATGGGAATTCCGTGGGTACTTACAGGGCTGGGTGGAAAAGATATCGACACCCAGCATTCCACTACAGCCTTGGCGCGTTATTCACGTCAAACCACTCACAGCTTCTGTTCGTATTCCACTTTGATATTAGTCATTACGCGTGACCCAACCCGAATTTGGGCCGTACAAACGCGGGCCAAAATGGCCACCTGATGCCTATTCAACGCGACGCTCACGTGGAAGACGTCGAGACATCCAACAATCACTAAGCCTGGCATTCCAGTACAACCCAGGAGAAACACAATAATACGATGCATCAACACGCGCGATCTCAAATTGAATCGTCCATTACACGCGGCATCACAAAACGCGTGGCGGGAAATCCGCACGATACGCGATACCCTCCTGTCCGAACGGTTTTGAGTGACTGACCGCGGTGCAGAAATCACCGCGTGGCGCCGTCAGGCGGTCTGCGCGCACGTCGCCAGTCTCGCCCTGCGAGCGAGAAAGGGACAACATATGCCCAGAGCGATGCGTGCGAAATCGCGGCGCATTCATAGACCGTCATTAATACCTACTTACCCCAGCATAGCAACGCTAAATTAAACAGTAGTATTATACATACCTACAGAACAAACACTCACCTCCCCGTACCCCAGCCCCCGACCCGCCCTCACCCGAGAAATGCCAAAATACTAGTGGAGAGTTAAGTAGAAACTAGTGCTAGGCTTGTTACATCTTCTTTGGTAGTTACTGTATGTATTCATCAGGTTAGGTATAAAATCAACCTGCATGCCAACCCTGCACTCACACATCTGTGATCACCCACACATGTACATGTAGAAATGACAGTTCTCTATGAAGAGTCCGCTGTATGGAGTGTCCGAAGTGTGATTTAAGTTCAAAACCTTGAAAAACACGTAACAATAGTAGGTATATGAGGGGTTAAGGGTTAAAAGATTTTGTTACTCAATTTAGGGCCTTTTAATTAAAATGAATGGCTTCAGTCTATATTTTTTGATTTCTTATTTGTAATCAAAACAAATAATTAAGCACTGAGAGTTCAAGAAGGAAGCCCAGTGCACATAAGATTTACCTGCTTTAAGTGACCCATATTATTGAAAATACCATAAATGGTTTTAGTAACTTACAAAATTTTCTACCGCGGACAGGATTCGAACCAATGATTTTAGTCTCCACTAATGGCAACGCGTCTTTTATCTCGGATACCGAGGCTCATCCATTTTCAAATGTTGTTTACCTAACAACAACATGTTTAAAAAATTTGGTATTCACCATAGGAAGGTACTTAAAATTTGAACTGCAATGATTTAATAAAAATACCTATGTGATATGAGTTTGAAAATCCGATTTTCCTTTCGGTATATAAAAATTTATCATAAATAGCCTATTACATTTTTATGTTAGTGATTATTTACGGACTGAGCCAATAGTTAAATAGAATTTTATAACAATAATAAATAAGGATTATAAATAATTTAATCCAAACAGTTGCACATACACATATCACACTTTTTATCCCTTGCGGGATAGGCAGAGTGTACCGCATTTCAATGTCTGATTTAGTTGCGTACAAGCAAGTTGCTAAACATGCCCTCCGAATCACGAAATCATATTTTATTCAACAATCAGCTGGTTCAGTCTGCAATGTTCTAAACAAACTGGGAACACAACATACACATATCACGCCTATAATCCCTTTCGGGGTATGCAGAACGCAAAAGGCCGCAAAAAACATACATTTAAGCCACGTCTGACAAATATTTGAGGGTCATTCGGAAAATTGTGTATCGCCATAGTGACAGGTTGTCAGCCCATCGCCTAAAGTTGCAATAAACACCCTCGAGTCCCTTAGTCGCCTCTTACGACTCTCAAGGGAAGGCAATGGGGTGATGCTATTCTAAGCCGGCAACACACGGCAACATTTGTATTGGCATTAAATAAATCAAATATATAAGTACAAAATTGGCAACGTGCATATCAGGCTCACATATTTTATTTGAACAAAGAAATTCAATCTTTTGTTCGCACTTGGTCTATTAGGTTTTTTTTCATGGAACAGATGAACATTTCATTACCATCTTAAATATAAAAACTTAAAGACCGGAACTGTCTAAGATAGAAAATCTTATTGGATCCTGGTCTCTCTCTCATTTTGTGTGGGACACCGATTCATCCAAAGACACGATAAACCCTGGTGTCAGAGTTTTTCAACCGCCTACTACTAGTAGTAGGTCTCTGACATGGTTGTCTAACAACTACAATCTAAGTAATCATAAACAGCAACTGGGACCGACGGCTTAACGTGCCCTCCAAAGCACGGAACCAATTCTATTTTGGACAATCACATGGTTGACCCTGCAATGTCCTAACACCTAACCAGACAAGGAACAAATTTACAAAGTGATAAATATCAACTTTGTGAGTGTCCCACCGAGAATGGAACCCGGAACCTTTGCGTCGCAGACAGTCGCACTGCCACTGTGCCACATCGGCCTTCCGGCCATGGATCCTGATAAACTCCTTAGTCACTCAATAATAGGTAATAGCCACAGCCACATCTGTCCACTGCTGGACATGGGCCTCTCCCTATTGGGGAGTATTGCCATACCATGCTTGGCAAGCGGATTGGTGAGCACAGTACAAATTGTTGTACAAGGAATGCTGCTGCCAATTTCTTGGATAATTGTCATTAATTGTTTTGTGTGATGCTATTCTAAGGCATTACTCGGCAACACTATTTAAAATTGGCGGGCAAGGTTAGAGCTGCGGTAGCTCAGATAGAAGAGGCCTAGCCACTAGTAATGCGAAAGTCGTAGGTTCAAATCCTGCCTGCTCTTGAAAATTATGCTAGTTTTCAAAAATTGTATACTTAACACAGGAAGTGTTTTAAAATTTGGTATTCAATTTATCGCAGGTTTTCATGGCTTAGACTACCTTCTACCTGTAAAGATAGAATTAGTTGCCGGGTATTGGATGCAAAACTAACCCGGTAGGTGGAGCCGTGCCACGTATTGCTGGCATTAAAATACACTTGCTAAAATTTGCATCAGAGGTAAGGTAATGTTTGTTTTATTACAGCCGTTTACGCTCTGCCTACCCTGCAAGGGATATAGGCGTGACATGTATGTGGGTGTGTATGTACATAAAAATGGGATAGGATGATCATTCAATGTCTGGGTCTCCTTCAAATCAAGAAGATAAACCAGAACTTAATATATGTAAAATTTTAATATATGTAAACTATAAAAAAAATAGTGTAGAGCAAATTAAGAACTAGACAGAAACATCATATTTAATTTGAGATATTATTAATATGACAGTATGTCCATGAAAGTTTTAGACAGTATAATAATAGAAATTGTATAGGCCTACCTGGGTCAACATAGCTCCATCAAATTTTATAGCAGGTGTAAAAAAAATGTTTGCCCAAAACACTAAAATGGGTGGTTTTTACCTAGACAGAGGTACTAATTGAATCCTTGTATTGTCAGTACATTGTAATTCATTTCGAAACAGCTAGGCACAACGATAAAGGCTACGAATGATCGTTGGTAAATTACAAGTGTTTTACGATATCCTCAAAAATTACGTAAATTGTTGTTACATGAAGCAACATTATAAAAACGTTGTACTACATAAATCAAAGCGCTGCAATGCAATCATTAGCTGTTATTGACTTTTAATTATACAGCCGGCTTACTGTATCAAAACGGATAAATCTGCATTTGCAAAACGATAAACCGCGATACAGTAAAAAGATAAAATAGGCCGAAGATAAGGTTAAACTGGCTGAAACTTGAAAAAACCATGCAGAACTCACCAGAAGACGCCGGTCCAATCTTTGTTAGGGAAGAATACGCACAATAAACTAGTAAAATACAAATTAATGATCAGAAATCACTTCAATATTACACGATTCAGCCGATTTCCGACATGTATGTCACTGTTGACGTTACAAGCAGCCACCATGTTTAATTTGCGATGTATTGCTTGTTAAACTTTTGTATCCATTGTTGCTTTTGTTTGATATATGTGTCACAGTTTGGAAAGAAAAGCACGAATGGATTACATATATTAGTTAAATTTCTTCACTCGTGCGATTGAGTGTCTAGTGACAAATAGTATTGCTATTTAATACTAGATGACGCTACATGTCATAAAATAGTAACGCTACTTGATATAAGACAGCGCTTTAAATGTTGCTATGTAGGGGGTATTTGATTTAAGCAGTCTGTGGCATTTCATTTCACATGTCAAATAATGTCAATGTCAATAGTCCGGATATTCTGTGGTCCATCGCAAACTTGTTGTGTTGACCTAAAATTCAGAAAAATTATTATGAAACTGTTTTTCTAACTTAATTCTTTCCGATAAATTTATCAGTTTTTGGCCGTATTTTCATAATTTTTCCAAGCTGCCAAATAGAGTCATATTCGCTAGGGGGCTGAAAATGAGCACTGCAAATGCAACAAGTGTTTTAGGTGCTAAAAATGAAGATAAATCGCTATTTGAAAATATAATGGACTCGTGCCGGCTGTGTAAGGAGTTGCACAAAAATATGAAGGATATATTTACAGAAGAACATCGTAAAATTATAGAACAAATACACTTTTGTACTGGTTTGCAGGTCAGTCCAATTATAATACTTTTCATGCTTCCATTTGGATTTTCTAGTTATTATATCATAGTTCATAATTTATGAATAATTAACTGTTGCCCGCGACTTCGTACGTGTGATACTACACTCTTTTAGAACATTAGATAACAGCAATGGAACTAAAAACCAAGATTTTGAGTTGAAAGAGAATCAATTTGTCACTTTTTTGCAATTTATGAAGTTGCCAGAATTTCAAAATTCAGTGTCTGGTGAAGTTTATGTTTGCATGTTGTTTAGATTAAACTATTTTCAACAACTCACAGATTTACTTGATTGAAGAACATATGGACTGACTTTGTTTCAAAGAAACCTTCCCAAAATTTTATGATACCTGTTTAAATATATTAATAATTGATAATATCATTATTTAATTTGCCGTGTGATGCTGGTTAAGAATAGCATCACCCCATTTCTTACCCGTGGGAGTCGTAAGAGGTGACTTAGGGACTCGAGGGTGTGTATTGCAATTTTAGGCGATGGGCTGACAACCTGTCACTATGGCGATACACAATTTTCAGAATGTCCCTCAAATATTTGTCAGATGTGGCGTAAATGTCCGTTTTTGCTGCCATTTACGCTCGGCCTACCCCGCAAGGGATTATAGGCGTGATATATGTATGTACTTATGTATGTATGTAATAATTGATAAGTAAGCCTTTTATTTCCACATAATTACAATGATACAAACAAGTAACAATGATAAAAATTCTATAAATATTTGAAACATTACATTTCACACTTATATATAAAATCATAAAATTAAATTCACTTTTAAATGTATTTATTGGAGAGCCCATTTTTGGGCATAGGCCTCGTCCAGTTCGTGCCATTGTCTCCTTTCAGCAGCCATTCTTGTCCATGTTCCACCTGCTATCTGTCTGATGTCTTCTTCCTGTCTAGAAGTTACTTGCTCTCTCCGAGGACACCTATTTAAATATACTTAACGTTGGATAATTTGTTTGAATGACACTGAATCAGTTGCTGGGATTTCCTGTATAAATGAGGGATTTTCCTGAAGTAAAAAGGATCCTAGATGATGACCCGAGTATAAAGCTATCATTATACACAATTTGGTAGAAATCAGTCCAGTAGTTTTGCATGAAATGAGGAAAAACAGGCAACATTGGGCTAGTCAATGTAATATAATATTTCAAAAGAAAATTTGTTTCCCATGTGATGCTGGACAAATATTTGTGTTTTGTTCGGTAAATTGTGTATCGCCTTAGCGACAAGTTGTCAGCCCATCGCCTAAAACTTCAATACACACCCTTAAATTGCAAAACACATCTAACCCTCGAGTCCCTTAGTCGCCTCTTACGACCCCCATGGGAAAGAAATGGGGTGATGCTATTCTAAGCCGGCATCGAACAAGATATTAAACAGTTTTTCATTTTTACCTATTTTATACTGTATTGTAATTTCTTCCAGTTGATCAATGAAGAGTGGCTGCCAACGCACATATGCGACAAATGCACCCAGAACCTGACCGTTGCACATTCCTTCAAAGCAACATGCCTCACAACAAATGAATATTATCAAGACTTTATGAAGAAAATTAAAACGGAACACCAGGACACAGAATTTGATGATCATTTTGATAATGTTGACGATGAAAAAGACTGCAAAGATATTCTCAAAGAGGTTTTGAAACTCAGTGATATAAAAATAACTAAATTGAAAAAGGAAAATAATAGGTATGTAAGAATATGGTTTTACTCTTTACCAGTCATAAATAAATGAAACATTTTGGGATTTAAAAAATAATGTGCTGAATGTATTTGAAAGTTAGATTACTATCCACTTTATACAAGATGAGTCCGAAAATACACCCTTGTGGCACGCCATATTTTGAGGCAACAAACCGGTCTATGAAACTACAAAAAAAATCCTTATAAATTTTGACCAATTAGGTGTGCCAGAGTAATTTTGTATTGGAGTACACCTAGTTTCATTTCATTACTAAATATTTACTTGAACTTATTTCCAGTCTGGACAGGAGAAAACGACAAGTGAAATTGAATAAAACAAAAAGCCCTAAGACTAAACTAGCAAAGAGTGTAAAGAAGCTGGTGAAGATGAAGACTGTCAAACTGTCAAAATTCAGCTGTGACGTGTGCAGTATCGAATACACTAGCAAAGAGGAATTGGCAGAACACAGGAAAACAGTTCACACTGAGAAGGAAACGTTCGTATGTGAGGTAAAAAACGTATATTACATAATATTGTATTGTCACATAGATATTTATTTATTTATTTTATACTTTATTGCACATGGTACAAAAGGCGGGCCTAATGCCACGCGGCATTCTCTATTGGCAAACCAGAGGGTAAACATAGAGAGAAAGACACGGGTGCACTCGGGTGTAAAGTCATAATAATGGAGAATAACAAATTAAACTACTATGAAATAATTGTAAATATATAACATACATATCATTCCAAAAATATACCTACACAAATACTTACTAAAATAAACTTACTTATATTAATATACATACTCTAATGTAAACAGAAATAAATTAATAATACTTAAATAGAAAACTGCTGGCGCCATCTGGTTTGCATGTCTGTAAAGTTCTTATCATATTAGGGCAGATGGCAGCAGCAGCGAGTTGATTTAGCTCGATTGACAGATAATAAAAAAAAACTTAATATGTGGTTTCATAGACATGGTTTCATCATGTAGGTAGTTTGAAACGTGGTTTAAATTTCGGCTGAAATTTTAATTTAGTGGCCGATGCGGAAAACTTTATCTGTACTGGGCTGGTGATTCAGTGGCGTATTCAGGAGGGAGCGGTATTGCAATTTTAGGCGATGGGCTGACAACCTATCTATATGGCAAAAAACAATTTTCCGAATGACCTTGTGTCTGACAAGTCTGTTGCGTAAATGCCTACACCGCAAGGTATTAAAGGCGTGATATGTATGTATTAGTTTTAGTTTTAGTTTATTTATTTCACATTATAGGTTCTAATAATTCGTAACAATTAATAAAATCAATGTCCACCACAATGTGATCGTCAAGGAAATGTAAAATATAAAATATAAAAATACAATGTCAAATCAGTACATGTGAAAAAAAAATGCATGCATACAAATGTAAAATATAAAATATAAAAATACAATGTCAAATCAGTACATAATCAATGTCATATAAAAGCAATAAAAAATTTAATGTCAACGAAACAAGGTAAAATAATTTAAAATTTACAATTTAAATACTCTTGAACAGAGTAAAATACATTTTCCAATAAAAGGTTCTTTAATCGATGCCTAAACGTTTCGTCACATGGTTCATCCTGCAAGTCCATTGGCAGTTTGTCGTATAGCGAGGGACCAATCACGCGCGGGTTCCGTTCTGCTAGCGCCATCCGGTGCTTGACTGGAGCCAGGCGGCCAGTTCGACGTATCGTTCTCGATCCCGCGCTAACACGTTTGAACTGTGATAAGTTTCGACGAACATAATTGCATCAAAGATATATTGTCCGTAGTGTGTCAATATTTTATGTTCGGAAAATAGCTTACGACACGAGTGCAAAGGTTTTACGCCGGCTACCACGCGTATTGCTCGTTTTTGCATGATCAACACTTGTTCAGAATTCTTTTTTATTACATTTGCACATTTCTCTTCCAGGTATGCGGCAAAGTGATGCTGCACCGCGCATCGCTCTACACACACATGCAGTCTCACTTGCCGCCGCGACACGCGTGTGACAGCTGCGATTATAAAACGTGGCATAAACACGATTTAGCCAAACACAAACGGATTCATTCAGGTCGGTATCGGGTCGTTACTTATAGCCGGGTGTCGTAAGAGGCGACTACGGGACTCGAGGGTTAGATGTGTTTTGCAATTTTAGGTGATGGGCTGACAACCTGTCACTAAGTGATACACAGTTAATTGACACACTGATTGACACTCTAACTTTTGTAAGATGTGGTGTTGATGTCCGTTTTGCGGTCGTTGACGCTCTGCCTACCCCGTAAGGGATATAGGCGTGATTTGTGAATGAATGTATGTATGTAGTATCGGGTCGTTCGTCGACTCTATGACTCATTGATATGACATCCGTGTGACAGCTGCAATAATAAAGCAGAGTGGTCGACCTAGCAATGGAGATAAGAATTTGCTTGGACTGATTAAAGCATGTGCAAAGTAAAAAGTAGCTTAAATTACTCATGAATCTAATTGAAATAATTTCTTGTAATTAATTATAAAAAATATATATAAAGATATGACAACATAAAACGGCAAATTACAAACTAGGTACATGATACTTAAAAAAAAAATGCTAAATTCGGCCGAGGCTTGAACCGGGGACTTGTGAAGTACTGTACCATCGCTCAGCCTACTGACCTACCGGTGCCTCGACCGAACAAATTTATTTATTCTATTTTTTATTTTCATATATGTATATTACATAGCACTGTCACTGCAAAATAAACCAAAGTAACTCATACTTTCCCCAATTTCAGGCGTGAAAATGTTCCAATGCGAGTTCTGCACGGCGTCCTACCACACCTCCTCCAACCTGCGACATCACATCCGCTCCAACCACGAGAACGCGCCGAAAACATTCCAGTGTCGGCTGTGCGACCGCAGCTTCTATGATAGGACCAAGTTGCAGAGGCATGTTGACGCCCATAATGACATCAAACGGTGAGGTTCGGGAAAAGGGGACTTTAAAAACACCTTGGTAGAAAGGGGGACTGCAAAAGACTTTTGTAGTTCAGCTACTGGATACTAGGTGGCAGTGTTTATGAGAATAGGGTAGCGTAAAAGACCTTGGTGTAGAAAGGGGGACTCATGGACGTATTATTTAAACAGGACTGATAACTTCAAAAACAGTTATTTACGAATAGTAACTTTATTTTTACTGGAATATGGTCTATTTTACATTATGTCTTTCCCAGAGGCAAATCCGAGCCGAGAGAGATAGCACGTAGAGAGGCTGTGTGTCTCGTTCTTTCATATTGCCAGTGTAGAAATTTACTGGAGATAAAATTTTGCCTAACCTATTTTTGACCAATATAATTATAATTTAAGTAATATAATAAAACAACATGCGTCAGTAATATCAAAAACTTGTTGGAAATCATAAAATTACACACTGATAAATTATGATTATGTAAAAACTATTAATCAAATAATTTTCTTATGGTATCCCTTTAAGATTGAATTTTGGCGGTAAGTAAGTTTAAAGTTTAGTGACAGATTAAAAAAAAATACATTTCTAATTTATTACTTAAAATCCAGTATTTGAAGAAATTTCTCACTCAAAATGGTGAAAATATGTTGTGTTCGAGGTTGTCCAAGTGAATCGTATGTATGTAAATTTCCCTATCTATAAGCTTATTGTAATACAAAATATTGATGCCCTATTAGAAAGAGACGAAAGGCCTCGGTGTGTGCGGTCTCGCTCGGCTCGTTTTTTCTGCAACAGTTATCAGTCCTGTTTAAATAATACGTCCATGGGGGGACTGTAAAATACCTTGTAGTATTGCTACTTGATACCAGGTGGCAGTGTAATCTGGGAAGAGTGGACCTGTAAAAGACCTTATTATAGAAAAAGGGACTGTAAAAGAACTCGTAGTTCTGCTACTCGACATCAGGTGGCAGTGTTTCTGAGATAAAAAGGGGAGGGTTAAATACCTTAACCGCTTGTCTGTCACGTACCGGGAGCCGGACAACAATTTTGAACCTTAACACCCACAATAAAATTCAAAACCAATGAAATTGTTATAACAGACGAGTGATTATAGTAGAAAGGGGGACTTAAAAATACCTTGTAATTAGTTATACAACTGAATACTAGATGGCAGTGTGCGTCTCGGTGAAGTGCCTACCATAAATACTGCAATAAACATTTATTTCACAGTTAGTGTTTAAAACTGTACTATCAACATTTCTCCACAGTTACGAGTGCGAAGTCTGCCACTCGTGCTTCACACGTCGCTGCTATTGGAAGAAGCACCTCCTTCGTCAGCATGGCGTGGTCATCCCTCCGACCAGACCTGGCAGGCAAAAGGTTAATTTGGTCATCGGGGAAATTCGCCCGGAAACACATGAAATTGACCCTCAAATACAGGAAAATGATCCTCCAATACATAAAGAACTTAATCTTCAAATGAATAGTACTGAAATTGTTGTTGCAGATAAGTGACAATGTTTTTAACTTGTATTTATTCAGAAACAGTTTTATATAAAGCGCTATTTCACGTAATAATATCTCGAATAAGTATCCGCCGTGTGATGCCGGCTCCGCCGTGTGATGCCGGCTTAGAATAGCCTCACCCCATATCTTACCCATGGGTGTCGTAAGAGGCGACTAAGGGACTCGAGGGTGTGTATTGCAATTTTAGGCGACGGGCTGACAACCTGTCACTATAGTGATACACAGTTATCTGATTGACCCTCAAACTTTTGTCAGACGTGGTGTTAATATCCGTTGAACGGCCGTTAACACTCTGCCTACCCCGTAAGGGATATAGGCGTGATTTATGTATGTATGTATGTATGTAATAAGTATCAAAATGTTCATTGCCCACATTTTGATATACTGCAAACAAAATGAAATATTAGGTGTGAGTAAAGTTTTAGTATCGGACAATCAATTGCCATAACTTTAATCACATCGTAAATATTTCATCGAGTTTTGTGGTTCTTATATTTTGGCTGAAATATAATAAGTGACCGATATCGAAATCTCAAGACGGGCTGGTGATAATGAACAACTTTCCCCATGGAACGTCGAAATACGAAGAAATAATTGAACCTCTCATACAAAATATGGGATCAATTGGTTACTATGGAAGTACAAAATATTTTTGTCTTATTTCAACCTAGGTATGTTTTTTGTTTTTTTAAACCGTACTTTATCTTCAGTATCGGTCAGTAGTAAAACTTTACCCTATATGTGATGGAGATTCCATTCCATATATATTATTATTTGTGTATACTCAAAAGCAATATATATTTAAGGCATTTTATTTAATTAGAAAATATAATCGTTTATACACATATGTATGTAGTTTTCCTTTATTTTCTCAAATCTTTGACCTGATCAGGCCATTTTGACAGCAATTTTAAAAATAGAAGTATTACTCAGAAAGTACTAAATAATATCGATAGATGGCACTGCCACTGCGCCTCATGAATCGTCAAGATATTCTATAATATTAGTGTTCAGTGCTGATGCGACATCTTGAGACAACTTGTTCCAGTTTGCGACCACCCTATTTGCGACTTTGTCCGTGTGATGCCGGCTTAGAATAGCATCATCCCATTTCTTTTCCAGCGGGTGTCGTAAGTGGTGACTAAGGAACTTGAGGGTTTTATATGCATTTACATTTTAGGCTGGTCACCTGTCACAATAGTGATACCCCAATGCCGGCTAACTGATTTTCCAGGCGGGCCAAATTTTTAAGTTTACTGGGGCGCTGGGCCACATTTTTTTTAGAGGCGATACTGTCATTAGTTAACGCAAAAATTTTAAATTTTCGAGAGTAACTCGGGCTCAACCACCTAAGCACCGGCCGGTTGCCAGCGACTAGCGGGCCAAGCCAATGGGAAATTTTCTAGGGATTCTCGAGTGTCATGTAGAGGGCGCTGAGCTTTTTTATTATTAAGTATGGGTTTGCTCTTGACTCTTGTCTAGGTCATAGGACAGGGACAGAATCTAAGATGGAGCGAGCTCACCCAGAAGAAGCCTGTTCACTCTTACTTTGAAGCTTCATTGAAATAACGTTTCTTTACACAAAAACTGTACCACTTTATAAATTATTCTTTATTTTGTGTTTATTGAATTGTTCTAGATGTATTATTGGTTATTTGTTTACTTACACGAATGACACTCAATATAATAGCAAGGCGATAAGTTTATTTTGTAGTAAATCAAACTAACATAATTAATTTGTAACGAACACAACGTGAGACGGAAACGGAACACAAGTAGTGTGACCTACTTGCAATGGCTACTGTAATATCATCATCATCATCCGAAAGGACGAGTCTGGGACGCTAGGTTGGATAGGGGGATGTAGTTGGACGCGGCAACAATTAAGGGCAAATTAAAGTAGTGTAACTATGGCTGAGTGTTCTGTCCTTTTCTATCGCAGTGTTGTGTGTCCCTCTTTTTCTAGTTTGTTTACATTATTTCAAATAACTATATGGACCTCTGTCCATCCATACTCTTATACATACATCAGCCTATTGCAGTCCACTGCTGGAAGTAGGCCTCCCCCAGGAGATGCCATAGGGCACGATCTCCCGTGCACGCCATCCAGTCGCTACCAGCCGCCTTTTTCAAGTCATCGGTCCATCTGGCCGGAGTTCGTCCAACACTACGTTTGCCGAGGCGTGGCCTCCACTCGAGAACACGTTTACTCCACCGTCCATCGGTTCTACGACAGATGTGCCCAGCCCACTGCCACTTCAGTTTGCTACACTTATGTCTGTTACTTTGTTCTTTTTGCGGTGAGGATAGTCTCATTCTATCCATTATACAGATACCAAGCATAGACCTTTCCATAGCTCTCTTAAGTGACATTTAACCGGTGGGCCAGTTTAACTGTCAGGTTCCACGTCTCGGCTCCATAGGTCATGACTGGCAGGACGCACTGATCTACCACCTTGGTTTTGAGGCATTGTGGCAAGGGTACACATACACATACACATATCACGCCTATAATCCCTTGCGGGGTAGGCAGAGCGTAAACGGCCGCAAAAACGAACATTCACGCCACGTTCGACAAACATTTGAGGGTCATTCGGAAAATTGTGTATCGCCATAGTGACAGGTTGTCAGCCCATCGCCTAAAATTGCAATACACACCCTCGAGTCCCTTAGTCGCCTCTTACGACTCCCACGGGCAAGAAATGGGGTGATGCTCTTCTAAGCCGGCATCACACGGCAAAAAGTGATGCAAGGGTGATTCCAGAATAAAACGCAACTTCCCAAATAGACTTCATTCATATAACCTTTCATAGTTTAGAGTCAACATAAAATTATTGGTTTTTACTGAGAACCCTGATGTAATTTGTTTTCACGCAACAAAAGATTTATCTGTCTAATTATCTTTAATTTTTTCCTATCTGTAGATTCCCAGTAATACGAGGAAAAAAATATGAGAGAATTTTTCAGAGTCCTGATAAGCTAGTTTCGCAAAATTATAATCTTTGTTAGCAGAACCAGCAAATGTAAATGTACTGTACCTACTTATGAACAATAACTGAACAACCTGTACACGCATCTTTGACTGTCCCTATGGCGTAGCGGATAGTACCCCTGCCTTCTACGCCTAGGTTCGTGGGTTCGATCCCCACCCGTTTAGTCTGGGTGGTTACTATGTATACACATACATACACACACATATCACGCCTTAGTCCCTTGCGGGGTAGGCAGAGCGTAAACGGCCGCAAAAACGAACATTTACGCCACGTCTGACAAATATTTGAGGGTCATTCGGAAAATTGTGTATCGCCATAGTGACAGGTTGTCAGCCCATCGCCTAAAATACAATACATGCCCTCGAGTCCCTCTATGTATAATATATATTTATTTACAAAAAAGTATATACCTAGGTAATAATATCAGCTATTTAGCTCCCATAGCTATGCTTAGTTTGAAGCTAGATGGCGCTGATATTGATTTATTATTATTTCATCTACCTTAAACATACCTAATTATATTGTGTATCAGCCGATGTGGCGCAGTGGTAGTGCGACTGCATGCGACGCAAAGGTTCCGGGTTCGATTCTCGGTGGGGTACTCACAAAGTTTATATTATCATTATCACTTAGGCCGTACGCTCGCTCACGCGGTTTCACGCGCGGGCGGGTCTCGCGGGATCCGCGCGGCGCGGCGGTCTGACATCGCCGCCATTATTACCCGTCCAAATTTAGAAGGCGCATAGTGCCTAGGTAGTTGTAATATGGCAAGTGTCGTCGTGTTCGTACGGGTTATATTTTGTCGCGGGTTGCTGAAGCCGCGGCGCGGGTGACCGCAGGCCGCGACAAAATATAACCCGTACGAACACGACGACACTTGCCATATTACAACTACCTAGGCACTATGCGCCTTCTAAATTTGGACGGGTAATAATGGCGGCGATGTCAGACCGCCGCGCCGCGCGGATCCCGCGAGACCCGCCCGCGCGTGAAACCGCGTGAGCGAGCGTACGGCCTAAGTGATAATGATAATATAAACTTTGTGAGTACCCCACCGAGAATCGAACCCGGAACCTTTGCGTCGCATGCAGTCGCACTACCACTGCGCCACATCGGCTGATACACAATATAATTAGGTATGTTTAAGGTAGATGAAATAATAATAAATCAATATCAGCGCCATCTAGCTTCAAACTAAGCATAGCTATGGGAGCTAAATAGCTGATATTATTACCTAGGTATATACTTTTTTGTAAATAAATATATATTATACATAGAGGGACTCGAGGGCATGTATTGTATTTTAGGCGATGGGCTGACAACCTGTCACTATGGCGATACACAATTTTCCGAATGACCCTCAAATATTTGTCAGACGTGGCGTAAATGTTCGTTTTTGCGGCCGTTTACGCTCTGCCTACCCCGCAAGGGACTAAGGCGTGATATGTGTGTGTATGTATGTGTATACATAGTAACCACCCAGACTAAACGGGTGGGGATCGAACCCACGAACCTAGGCGTAGAAGGCAGGGGTACTATCCGCTACGCCATAGGGACAGTCAAAGATGCGTGTACAGGTTGTTCAGTTATTGTTCATAAGTAGGTACAGTACATTTACATTTGCTGGTTCTGCTAACAAAGATTATAATTTTGCGAAACTAGCTTATCAGGACTCTGAAAAATTCTCTCATATTTTTTTCCTCGTATTACTGGGAATCTACAGATAGGAAAAAATTAAAGATAATTAGACAGATAAATCTTTTGTTGCGTGAAAACAAATTACATCAGGGTTCTCAGTAAAAACCAATAATTTTATGTTGACTCTAAACTATGAAAGGTTATATGAATGAAGTCTATTTGGGAAGTTGCGTTTTATTCTGGAATCACCCTTGCATCACTTTTTGCCGTGTGATGCCGGCTTAGAAGAGCATCACCCCATTTCTTGCCCGTGGGAGTCGTAAGAGGCGACTAAGGGACTCGAGGGTGTGTATTGCAATTTTAGGCGATGGGCTGACAACCTGTCACTATGGCGATACACAATTTTCCGAATGACCCTCAAATGTTTGTCGAACGTGGCGTGAATGTTCGTTTTTGCGGCCGTTTACGCTCTGCCTACCCCGCAAGGGATTATAGGCGTGATATGTGTATGTGTATGTGTACCCTTGCCACAATGCCTCAAAACCAAGGTGGTAGATCAGTGCGTCCTGCCAGTCATGACCTATGGAGCCGAGACGTGGAACCTGACAGTTAAACTGGCCCACCGGTTAAATGTCACTTAAGAGAGCTATGGAAAGGTCTATGCTTGGTATCTGTATAATGGATAGAATGAGACTATCCTCACCGCAAAAAGAACAAAGTAACAGACATAAGTGTAGCAAACTGAAGTGGCAGTGGGCTGGGCACATCTGTCGTAGAACCGATGGACGGTGGAGTAAACGTGTTCTCGAGTGGAGGCCACGCCTCGGCAAACGTAGTGTTGGACGAACTCCGGCCAGATGGACCGATGACTTGAAAAAGGCGGCTGGTAGCGACTGGATGGCGTGCACGGGAGATCGTGCCCTATGGCATCTCCTGGGGGAGGCCTACTTCCAGCAGTGGACTGCAATAGGCTGATGTATGTATAAGAGTATGGATGGACAGAGGTCCATATAGTTATTTGAAATAATGTAAACAAACTAGAAAAAGAGGGACACACAACACTGCGATAGAAAAGGACAGAACACTCAGCCATAGTTACACTACTTTAATTTGCCCTTAATTGTTGCCGCGTCCAACTACATCCCCCTATCCAACCTAGCGTCCCAGACTCGTCCTTTCGGATGATGATGATGATATTACAGTAGCCATTGCAAGTAGGTCACACTACTTGTGTTCCGTTTCCGTCTCACGTTGTGTTCGTTACAAATTAATTATGTTAGTTTGATTTACTACAAAATAAACTTATCGCCTTGCTATTATATTGAGTGTCATTCGTGTAAGTAAACAAATAACCAATAATACATCTAGAACAATTCAATAAACACAAAATAAAGAATAATTTATAAAGTGGTACAGTTTTTGTGTAAAGAAACGTTATTTCAATGAAGCTTCAAAGTAAGAGTGAACAGGCTTCTTCTGGGTGAGCTCGCTCCATCTTAGATTCTGTCCCTGTCCTATGACCTAGACAAGAGTCAAGAGCAAACCCATACTTAATAATAAAAAAGCTCAGCGCCCTCTACATGACACTCGAGAATCCCTAGAAAATTTCCCATTGGCTTGGCCCGCTAGTCGCTGGCAACCGGCCGGTGCTTAGGTGGTTGAGCCCGAGTTACTCTCGAAAATTTAAAATTTTTGCGTTTACTAATGACAGTATCGCCTCTAAAAAAAATGTGGCCCAGCGCCCCAGTAAACTTAAAAATTTGGCCCGCCTGGAAAATCAGTTAGCCGGCATTGGGGTATCACTATTGTGACAGGTGACCAGCCTAAAATGTAAATGCATATAAAACCCTCAAGTTCCTTAGTCACCACTTACGACACCCGCTGGAAAAGAAATGGGATGATGCTATTCTAAGCCGGCATCACACGGACAAAGTCGCAAATAGGGTGGTCGCAAACTGGAACAAGTTGTCTCAAGATGTCGCATCAGCACTGAACACTAATATTATAGAATATCTTGACGATTCATGAGGCGCAGTGGCAGTGCCATCTATCGATATTATTTAGAAGTCCAAATTTAGAAGGCGCATAGTGCCTAGGTAGTTGTAATATGGCAAGTGTCGTCGTGTTCGTACGGGTTATATTTTGTCGCGGGTTGCTGAAGCCGCGGCGCGGGTGACCGCAGGCCGCGTCACGGGGCGCCAATCTTGTGTTCTGTCAAATCTGGCCCGCGAAAGCTGAAACCGCGTGAGCGAGCGTACGGCCTTATTAGTAAATTTGTTCCTGTCTGGTTCGTGTTTATCGGGTCGTTCGTCGACCCGGTGTCCTACACGAAAAGAAGAAGAAGAATTATCTTGTGATATGTTTTTTCGCCGTGTGATGCCGGCTTAGAATAGCATCACCCCATTTCGTTCCCGTGGGAGTCGTAAGAGGCGACTAAGTGATTCGAGGGTTTCATGTGCATTACAATTTTAGGCGATGGGCTGACAACCTGTCACTATGGCGATACACAATTTTCCGTATGACCCTCAAATATATGTCTGACGTGGCGTAAATGTCCGTTTTTGTGGCCGTTTACGGTCGGCCTACCCCGCAAGGTATAATAGGCGTGATATGTGTGTGTGTGTATGTTTTTTCTTTTTCTATTAATTAAAACTAGAAACTTGAAATATAAGAAATATCTAAATGACCGCAAATAACAAAACAAATCTACTTATTTAAGTTTAATTTCTATTTAATTACAATCTATTTCGTTATAAGCGTAGATAACGGCTTTGCCCGCCTTTTAATACATACATACATCACGCATATATCCCTTACGGGGTAGGCAGAACGTTAACGGCCGTAAAACGGATATTAACACCACGTCTGACAAAAGTTTGAGGGTCAATCAGATATCTGTGTATTACTATAGTGACAGGTTGTCAGCCCATCGCCTAAAATTGCAATACACATCTAACCCTCGAGTCCCGTAGTCGCCTCTTACGACACCCTTAGGTAAGAAATGGGGTGATGCTATTCTAGGCCGGCATATATTTGGAATATTACTTGCGAGGCAACGTGAGCGACTCACTAAATAAGTATATCTGATGAAATTTTACTTGTGGCCGATACTAAAAACAGAGGACGGGATTTTGATGTGATATGGAACAACTTTCCCAAGGAACATAGTCGAAAAGTGACAAAATTACTTTGAGCTTCCATAGTAACGCCAAATCAGCTGATCGGCAGTTTTGTATTGGAGGAATTTTTTTCTTATTTCGACCTACGTTCCTTTGGGAAAACTGTTCCTTCCCAAGAGTCATTCGGTGAAAAAGCACACTTTTTTCCCTAATCAACTTATAGTTATAAACAAACATAATATTAAAGTTATTTACTCATACATAATAATAACCGCTAAGTACTATCGAAATAGGTATGTACAGCAATGGCCATCTAAGGTCATTAAATCAAGTACACAACTCTGGCAGGCCCACCTATTAAACTGAGATAAGAATTTAAGATAATGATGACCCTTGTAATAACAAATGCTATTTACGACATTACTACTTCTTGTTTTCGAGTGGGACACCGAGTCGTCCAACGACCCGATGGACCCTGGTGTCAGAGTTTTTCAACCTTCAACTACCAGTAGTAGGCCTCTGACGTGGTTGTGTAAAATGTGTAACGGCGTCTAAGTAGTCATAGACAGCAAACGGGACCGACGTCTAAACGTGCCCTACAAAGCACAGAACCAGCTGTCTTTTCGGACAATCAGGTGGTTCAGCCTGCAACCTGCAATGTCCTAACCAGAGTGGGAACAAATTCACTAAGTGATAAATATCAACTCTGACAAGCTGTCATAGTTGATACACAATTTTCCGAATGACCCTCAAATATTTGTCAGACGTAGCGTTAATGTCCGTTTTTGGCGGCCGTTTACGTTCTGCCTACCACGCAAGAAATTATAGGCGTGATGTGTGTATGTATGTAGGTAATAAAAAAACGGCGAAATGCGAGTCAGCCTCGCGCATGTAGGGCCAATAGCAAAAAGATTACGTTTGTTGAATGGAAGCCCTCTTAAATATATTTTATTCAGTTTTTTTAATTTTTTTATTTTAGCGGCAACAGTAATACACAATTTGTAAAAATTTCAACTGTCTAACGGTCACGGTTTATGAGATATACAGCCTCCGTTTCACCATCGAAAAAATCAAGCAGAAATACCCCGTTTTTTTCTTAACGAGTAGTAATATGGTCCGATTTTGACCTTTTGGGTACGAAACCCTAAAAAGAAAATTTGGTTTCGTATTTTACATTTCTTTAAAGTACACACTCGATTACCAAATAAAGGTAAAACCAATTGGTTTAAAAAAATATCATCAGGAATCAATTATGAAAAGGTAAATAAATAAAAACATACAGTTTGAAAAGCACCTTAGCAACAAGGACAGCGCCCAGTTATGATAGATCAAGGACACGGATCAGAACAAGGATCCCGTTGATGTCTTTCGTTTGAAGGATTATTATTTATGTTCTGTAAAGAAACATAAATACATATAACACGCCTAGATATCCCTTGCCAAGTAGGCAGAGCGTAAATGGCCGTAAAAAACGGACATTCACGCCACGTCAAACAAACCACCATAATTCAAGTAGTCAGCCCATCGCCTAAATTGAAACACACATATAGCCCTCGAGTCCCTTAGTCACCTCTTATGACACCCATGGGAAAGATATGGGGTGATGCTATTCTAAGTCGGCATCACACGTTTCTTTTCTTCTGTAAAGAAAGTATCTTCTTTCTTGTACTGTCCGCATAAAGTTAGGGTGAAATTCGATGTTCATTGCGTAATCGGTTAGCCATTAATTGATACCAGCAAATACGTTTAGGGTATCAGTCTAGTTCTACACAATTTTTGTGTCCACAATAGACAATGTTGATTGTTACCTGTTGTATTTACCTAATAAAAATATAAAAACAAAATGACTTTCTAAGCTAAGCAATGCACCAAGAAATTCACTTGTAGACTTATAGTTTCATAACATATAGCACTGCTTTTTATGTTACCATTATTGTTTCATTATGTACCTATCTATCTGTTCTGTATGTATACCAGCGAATCGCGATGCGTCATATCGTAGGCCAGCCGAAGTTATCCTCAAGGCGCATCAACTTTACCGTGAACTCATGCATGTATTTATTTAGTTTTTGTCAGACAGCCGCTAAAACAAGTCTCGCGCTTGTCACCTCGGCGAAACCCGTCCGACGAGGAAAACCATCACAAAAACGAGTTTTATCGTACAGATATATTGTTAAATATGTTCTAAAAGTCACTTCAAAACCGAAGATTTGTAGAAAAAGTGAACGAAGCGGCCAGAATGGTGAGTGTTTTGGTTTTTTGTCTCGTAATTAGTAGGATTTTTTTATTGTTTGAACTTATTGTGGGTAAACAGGAAAAACCGGACCTTGATAAGGCCAATTTGAAATTAATCGTGTGGTCGGTTTTGATGTGTTTTTTTGGATGTAAGTAATTAGACTGGGCTGAATCTGCATTTTATTGTGACGGTGTTTGAACTTTGACTAGCGCTTTTTATAGGCTTTCGACTGTGGCGGTTCTTCCACTTTTCGTTCCACACGTCGCTGCCTTTTTGTAAAAAACTACCACCGTAACGCATGCGTCTGTCTTTAAAATATGGCTATGGTCACAGATAATATAAAATACTCAACAGTCTGCCACGGATGTGTCTGTTAAGTCGTATGACATACGCATCCGTAAACGTACCGTAGCCGTATTTTTACGGGACCAAGATTGGAATTCGTAATAAAGGTTGTCTCTCAGAGAGATTGCTCTTAGCGATAAGGCCGCATTTGAACATTAAATTAAATATATCCTATATTCTGTTTTTCTTTTTCTTTTTGTGCAATAAAGTTTAATTACTTACTTACTTTCCTTACATCCGACAGACGCATGCGTTACGGTGCGTCAAAAATACACAGTGACGGACAAAAAGTGGGTGTACCGCCTATAGGTAGGTAGGTACCTACGTAGCGGGGGAGGTTAGTGTCCTCAACATTGCACATTGAGCTGGAAAGCTGAAAATCAGCATGAACGTGCTTCTTGACATACATATATCACGTCTTTATCCCTTTCGGGGTAGACAGAGCATAAACGGCCGCAAAAACGGACATTTACGCCACGTCTGACAAACATTTGAGGGCATTCGTAAAATTGGGTATCGCCATGGTGACAGGTTGTCAGCCAATAAATTGCAATACACACCCTCGAGTACTTTCGTCGCCTTTGACGACACCCACGGGAAAGAAATGGGGTGATGCTATTCTAAGCCGGCATCACACGACCATTTCTTGACATATTGGTCAAAACTGGGGGTGGTGCCAAGTGAAGGGGCTCATTCAGTCCGATCCGTTCTTCCCAGAGCAACCCCTAAGACCTTTGGGCGTGACTGTGCTGGGCATGGAATCTCTTATTTCTTTACCCTTGCAATCCACAACATTTCAAATTTCTAACAAGACTCTATTATATTTTTAAAAGATAGTTTATCGCATCATTAAATAAACGGCAAGTTCTTTTTATTTTATTTTGTTTTATATAGAGATTTTAAATTTTAATAAGTGATAGTTTAGTTCCAACAACTAGGCTGCTGAAAACAAAATTGGTTTTCCTACCACTTATATGACCTTTATAAAAAAAAAATGACATTGACAGATGAATGAATAAAGTTTTCTCCTCTGTTTTTCTTTTCTACTATAAACAAAGGATTTTTTCATGGTAATCCTAACTTTGGAAGTTTTTACAACTTTTCAAAATATTTCAGAAACGCTTGCAATAAAAAATATGAAAATATGTGTATCTTAATAAGCATCCCAAACACTCTAAATGATATTGTACAGGGTTATTTTTTATTCACCCCGGAAATTTTACAGGATGATTCTACTCATGATTCTGAACAAACTTTTATTATGGGGTCACCTGCGAAATCGCGAAAAAAAAAACACCTGCTCCATATAAAAGTTCATACCTACTCGAACAAAATGTATGGAACAGCTGGATTTTTTTTCGCGATTTCGCAGGTGACCCCATAATAAAAGTTGTTCAGAATCATGAGTAGAATCACCCTGTAAAATTTCCGGGGTGAATAAAAAATAACCCTGTAAATATCTTTTGTATCTAACGTAAAATGAAATGTTGTGGATGCCAGCGACCTTAGAGCAACGCCGTCTTCCGTCTCGTTCTGACCCGGGTTCAGAAACAACGCCGTCTTCCGTCTCGTTCCGACCCGGGTTCGGAAAGCCGCGTTGATCGAAGCCAGCGACACTCCAACTTTCGATTTTTGCTACTTCAAACTGTTAGCAGAAAACGAATTGACCAAAACTGTCACGCTGACCGGCCATTGAAACACAACTGAAACAATTTTTTTTTAGCAGACGACCAGGGTTGTTTGCACAACATCAAAAACTTATTTATAACTAGATTTCCGCCCAGCGGTTTCACCCGCTGCCACTCATTTTCACGTGGTAATAGTGGTTTTCCCGCGGTAGTGTTATTCCAGGTTTTACACGGTTATACTCTTCCTGTGTTCCAAATTTCATCCAAATCGGTCGAGCGAAAATTTAATGAGACTCATGAACTCATCTGATCTTGCAGGCAAACTGTGTAAACAGTATTGTGGGACTAACTATGTTTAGTTTTAAGATTGTGAACTTGTACCTATTTTTAATCAATAAAGTAAATAAATAATAAAAAAGCCGTTTGAGCGTGAAGAGGTAACAAACATAAATACACACACACAAACTCTCAGATTTATACTATTATTACGGATACTTACAAGATTTGGATGAAACACATAAAACCGTAATAGTGCGTTCAACACAAACAAAAGCCTTGGTCCTTCGAGCCGAATGTACAACCTAGCCTTGACCAGTCCACTAGGTTAGGTAGCTGACCCTGAGTCCGTGACAATGAAACTCCATGCGTTGTCAAAATGACAAAATTGCGATTTTTTGTTACCGTAAATACATATTATGTATACCGTTTATACACCGTATTTTATTCGGGGTGTACCTACAGGACGGTGTACCGAAAACTTTGCAGGATCACATCATGAAACTAAACAACCGTCCCCTAGAAACATATGTCAGGTATCGTCAAAAAAATCGAGCTCTCATACAAAATAAAAATCAACTGACTGCATTTACTAGTGGAAGTTGTTTGTTGTAGTTAATGATCTGGATACACCCTATCAGTATTCGGAAGGCTGTCACTTACACCCTATATATATCCATCTAGAGAATGGGCAAAAGCGTTCCCTGTGAATGCAACACCTGGATAGAATTGGTAGTTGTATTGTATAACACTTCGATACCGCGATTCAAGCCCATTGTTCTCTGCCAATCTGTCACGTGACGCCATCTTGCGGATATGTTGAGAACTTCTGTTGCGTCTTGCTCGCTGGTGAAGCATTTGAGTGAGCTTCTTGTAGTAGCTCCCAGAGGTCGCTACATGGATATTACCTGTCCTATTCAAAAACACACATATAATAAGTGGACCCACGATTTACGCACCTCGTGGTAGTTTTCAGTAGGGTTAGGTAGTTTTTTTATGTACCTACTTTAGTTTTTACGAGTACCGAAATACGAAAGACGAAAGGTATATTTGGAAAATGTCTAGGCAACTGTTTCGCCTCTGATTCAGCTCTTAGGTAAGGAAGTGCATTACGGCTGTTCCTTTATCCTGTACCCTAAGGTTTTCTGGAAGAAATCGCTACCTAAGCGATAAGGCCGCCTTGTGTACACTTTTTTTATTTATATCTTGTTTTTACTGTATTTCCTGTGTACAATAAAGTATTTTTGAATTTGAATTGAATTGAAGTGCCACTACGACAGGAAACTGCGTCCATACGGACTACTGGTGCAAATCTGCTAGGCAGTCTCATGAGTGTCTTTACGACTACTCGTTTATGAGTTTCGCCATCTACGATAAGCTTCTTGTACCCAAGCTAAACTAATCGCTAAACTTCATGTAATTTAGTTCAGTTTTTACGATGAACTGGTAAAAGCGTACCAAAGTGACACTGTACGCCGCCATTAGACTCAGTCGCAATAGTTTTTTTGACTGGCCCGATGGCGTACCGGATAGTAACCATTAGTACCCCTGCTTGCTACACCGAGGGTTTTGGGTTCGATCCCCACAAGACACAGATATTTGTTAGGTATTTATCAGAAATTTGTGCTTATTCTGGGTGTTTCTAAGTAATCACCATCACCATCAGCCCACATCCACCCACTGCAGGGCATAGGCCTCTTCGCGGACAGACCACCGGGCTGATGGTCTGTCCGCTGACCTTTTTGCTACCCTTGGCCACCATTCTTTAACTGCTTTTGTCCACCATCCGTCAAGTCATTACAATACATTACTTAGTAACTTTTATAGCGAATGTTCCGAGTCACTTCTAAACGTTGACCTTAAAGATTTCGTTGTAACACCGAAGGCCGCTAATATACATCTAACATTGACTTAGCAGGAAAATACTAGCTTAACATATACAATACGAGTGTAATATTAACGAATAGCATGAGAGTATGTTTTAATACATTTATTGTATATTACTTTATTAGGAAAACTTACAGCTAAACATAATTATAATTTTGATAAGGAAAAGGTAAATAAAAACAACGCCATTTACAAGTTAATTCTACGCCAGTAGAATTATTTCTTGACACATTTATTATTTACTAAGGAAGAGAGCCCTCTAAAAAAGTGCACTAAAATATGTGTACTGTAATCTTATTTTGTGAATGAAATAAATCCATTTTGTATTTTGTAGTATTAGCACATACTACAAAATTCAAAATGTAGCAATAGCAGGTTTAAATTTTGCTTTCCATTAAGTAGGAAAAGATGCAATCCGTATGATGTTGAATTAGAAGAGCATCACCCCATTTCTTTTCCATGGGCGTCGTAAGAGGCGACTAAGGGACATATAGTTACATGGGTGACAACCTGTCACTATAGCGATGCGCAATTCTCTGAAAGACCCTCAAATGTGTGTCAAACGTTGCTTAAATGTTCGTTTTTCCGACTGTTTATGCTCTGCCTACCCTGAAAGCTACCCTGAAAGGGATATAGGCGCACTGTACCTATGTATGTATGTAGGAATAGATCCTTAGAAGTAGGTATTTCCCCTCAATGCAAACCTACCTCACTGCCATCATCATGGGAAAACCACTAACCTCTATTATTAAACAAGTGGGGAAAACGTATTATAATTTTGTGTAAAAAGTCAATGTTAAATAGGTCAGTTATAATGTTTAATAGTTTAATCGGTCAAATTACGTACCTAATTTGAGAACGACCCTCATTACCCTCCCCCTACGTAGTACTATTAATAATACTGTGGTGGCTTGGTCAAGAACCCTGGGAGGGTTCCGTTACGCAACACGTGCTGAACAACAAAGTAACTACTTCTTCGACGGCAATTTTAAAAACCTAAAATTGCAAAACAATAAACTGACCATCCTTCTTCCCCAACGTACCCCTCCCTCCCTTAATTTGCGTTGCGTAATTTGTGGATGACATCTCAATTCTTTTATTAAATCTACGTTTCTATTCCCAGATGTACAAAGCGATAGCACTCTTCGCTATCGTAGCGTCGGTAACCTCCCAGGATAACAACGGCGGGGACCTGGAGTCAATCATCAACCAGATCTTCGGCCAGCCGAACCAAACCAACCCGTCTAACCCCACCAACCCCGGCCAGAACCCCGGGAACCCCGGTCAGAACCCCGGGAACCCCGGTCAGAACCCGTTAAACACCGGACCGTTGCTGGACAACAAGGGCAACCAGCCGGGGCAGTATCCCGGCCAGGCGACAGTTTTGGGGCCCTCTACTATCATACCGCCTGGTATAAGCGACGGTGAGTACTTATTTTTGAGATAAATTAAATTAAAAATCATTTATTTCAGACAGAGTCCATACATTAATTACAAGGTCATATAAATAATCACATTTAAAAGAAAAACAGTACAATAATACATTTACATTTACATATTATCAAATTTATTAAAAGTGAAATTTTAATGTTAAAAAAATAGAATTAATAAAATACTACAGTAATACTTTATTAAAATACATACATATATCACGCCTTTATCCCTTGCGGGGTAGGCAGAGCGTAAACGGCCGCAAAAACGGCTGACAAACATTTGAGGATCATTCGGAAAGTTGTGTATCGCCATAGTGACAGGTTGTCAGCCCATCGCCTGAAATTGCAATACACACCCTCGAGTCCCTTCGTCGCCTCTTACGACACCCACGGGAAAGAAATGGGGTGATGCTATTCTAAGCCGGCATCACACGACATCTAAGCCGGCATAATTATTAAAATAAAATGAATTATCATGTCAGTCTTAGCATTTCTATTGTTAATAAATAGGAGTTAGTTGGTCAATTTTGTTTTGGTCGGCTGACTGATATTATGTTAGTTTGATTAAGTACGAAACTGAATAGAGTAAAGAGCTTTGTGCAGCATCAAGATAAACCGATTCTCGGTTTATTAATGGTGCCAAGATGATTTAAGAATATTGTTGTAGTGTTAATTTAAATAAATAAATGTTACGTTAATTATGTCAACAGAATGTCAGTCAGGGTCAGGTCACAGATATAAAATCCGACCATACAAATTTTTTGTAGTAGCGCCATCTATTGCCGAATAGCAAAACTGAAAACCTACCGTTACTCGCTTAATTAAATGTTGAGAATCTCTGCAAGCTACTTAAAATATTCCATAGTTAATAATTGTGATGTGTCAAAAACGTGTAACGTGAGCGGTTATGACGACGACAGCAAATGGGACCGATGGCTTAACGTGCCTTCCGAGGCTCTAAAGCACGGAACCTTTTTCTTGTGGCACTAGCTAAACTTTGTGCCTATGTCATGTTGTAAAGGTAGGGAAACGAATCCCGTTCAAAATTATAATAAAAATAAATAATTTGTTATGTCGTAGAATACACATACATATTATATTTCTTACGGACAATCTGTAGTTGAAACCAAACTATATTTGTGGCACTCCCATAAGCCAATTCTGGCAGCTTTCAAACCCATTCAAGAAGACATGTCAAGAAAATAGACCATAATATGTTATAGCATACGCATGATTTTGATAGCAGCTGACGCGAATAGTAAGGCCATTCCGTTAAGCCATATCTGACAGCTGTCAATTCCATAATAAAGCGTATGTCAACAAAGGAAAATGGACCATTTGCCCATTACTCATTAAAGATGCACCGACTATGGTTTTGGCCGACTACCGACTCAAAAAAATCAGCTTACTAGTCGCCAACTACAAAAATGGCCAACTAGTCGGCTTAGCCGATCATTACTTTAATGACGTTTGGAAAAAGGTTAATCGCTTCTGTGCACGTTTTTAGAACCATTTTGCCAATCAAAACAGTTACGGTTTCATTTTAAACATGATTTTTACTTATTTAGGTTGAAATAAATTATTATATATTAAAATTTGGGTGGGTGGATGTGGGCTGAGGATGATGATGATGATGATGGAAATTTATCGAAAAAAAAACTTACTAACATGCCGATAGATGGACAATAATAGCAACGGCATGTGTAACTCAAAATATAGTGGAGGCCTTTGCCCTGCAGTGGGACGCTGAACAGGCTACTTAAAAAAACGCCGTTATTACAGCCGACTAATCGGCTTTTCTGCCGACTATTTCCGACTATAAAAATGGCCGACGGCTTTCGGTAGTCATCATTGGCCTCACACGTCTGTGACAGACGATTTAATCAGTGTCTGAGGCAAGACTTTTCATGGCTGTATAAGCCGATACGGGAGCGGCATAGTTTTCCGCACGCTCTACAAGTGAAGGTGGAATTTGAGACTGGCACATGCATGTTCAGATGACGTTTCGGTAGTACTCATGTTTTATCTCATATGTAACACTACCAAAAAAAACTCTAAAGTATGTAAGAATTAATATCAGCTATCTGGTTCCCATACTACAAGCTTTGCTTAGTTTGGGGCTAGATGGCGCTGTGTGTATTGTTCAGTATATTAATTTGTCTTTATTCCAGTAACGAACGACACCTCGTGCACGACAGAGAAGGGTGAGGTTGGCGAATGCGTGCGGTACTACCTCTGCGACACCAACAACGAGGTCATCACTGACGGCACCAGCATCATTGACATCCGGTAAGGGAACGGGTCGGTCCATGGCGTCTCAGGTTTAGGGTTAGTTTAGCGTTTTTTAAGCCGTCGATCCTGCCTGGTTGGCGGTCGTCGCACACAACCGTGTGAGTGGCCTACTAGTCATAGACAGAGGTAGCATTATATTATCTGTGACAGAGGTATCGGTCTCATACTCATGAGGTTTATCCCAACTGTAGTAAGGTAGATTACCTTACCTGAAAAGCTGAATTTCCGGGAAGAACGTATTGGACTGAATATACCCGGCACTTGCCGGTAGTTCCCAAAATGGGGAACAAATGAGGGACCTCTGCGCTTGAGGAACTTATGGAGTGTGATCTACTCGCAATGGCTGCAGCAGTGGCTACTGTGATTTCATCATCTTCTTCCGAAAGGACGTATCTCGGACGGAGTTTAAAACGCGAGGTTGGATGTGATTGCCCCGCTCGGGTACAAGAAGCTTATCGTAGAGGACGAAACTCATACACGAGTTCTCGTAGCAAACTCATGAGACCGATTCCTCGCAGATTCGCACCAGTATCGTAGTCCATATGGACGCAGTTTCATCGTAGGTATATAAGTAATATCAGCGATCTAGTTTCCATAGTACAAGCTTTGCTTGCTATTGCTATTGCAACTGTCTGCGACGCAATGGTTCCGGGCTCGATTCTCGGTGGGGCACTGACAAAGATGATATTTATCACTTTGTGAATTTGTTCCCAGTCTGGTAAGGACATCGCTGGCTGAACTAGATTGTCCGCAAGAAAGATGGTTGCATGCTTTGTGATGAACCTCATGAGACCGATTCCTCGCAGATTCGCACCAGTAGTACATATGGACGCAGTTTCATCGTATATAAGTAATATCCTATCTTGTTCCAGGACATTTATTGTTATGAATGCTGGTTCGGCTATGTATGTTACCGTAACATCTTTGATTTCAGAGTGAGGGACGGCCCCTGCGCCTCATACCTGGACACCTGCTGTATCCTGAAGGACACCCGCCCCCCGGACGCGCCCCTCACACCCCGCCCTCCGCCCCAACAACCCAACCAACCCAAGGTAATTATAAGTAGCTGTACCGACGACCGATGTGGCGCAGTGGTAGTGCGACTGCTTGCGACGTAAAGGTTCTGGGTTTGATTCTCGGTGGAGCACTCACAAAGTTGATATTCATTTTGTGAATTTGTTCCCAGTCTGGTTAGGACATCGCAGACTGAACCACCTGATTGTCCGCAAGAATGAGAAGAAAAGCTTCGAGGGGACGTAAAGCCGTTGGTCCCGGTTGCTGTCTATGATTACTTAGACGGTGATCGTTACACAACCAAGTCAGAGGCCTGCTAGTTCTAGTAGGTGGTTGATGGTTGAAAGAAAACTTTGACACCAGGGTCCATTGAATCGTTCGTCGATTCTCGATCCCAGACAAAAAAGAAAGAAAGAAGAAGTGAAGAAATTAGCCTGTTTTGAGTATTCCAACATTTAAGTACTGTTTATTGTATTATATTAAAATTTAAAAAATCTGTGTTCATGAATGAAAAATTACTTTGTTTCTGCCGTTTCAGCGCGAGGGCTGTGGATGGCGCAACCCTGAAGGTGTGGGCATGAAGACCACCGGTGATGTTGACGGTGAATCTAAGTTCGGAGAATTCCCCTGGATGGTCGCCATTCTTAAGTAAGTTGCTTTCTTTTTCTCATGTGAGAGAATGGGTTGTAAAGCACCTAGTCAATCATTAATCAGAAGGAGATTTTAAAGGAATTGAGTCTATTTTTCGATTAACAAACAATCTAATCAATATTCTAATCTAATCAATCATCCATCAGGGTAAGTTTAAAAAGGAATTGAGTAAAGTTCTGTTTGATACCCCACTCTTGTTTCGCGCACACTTACTGCTTCTGTTGGTAGGCATAGTTTTGCATCGTTACACTAGAATAACTCTGACAACAGGGTTCATCGCGTCGTTGGACGACTCGGTGTCCCACACGAAAAGAGAGAGAGAGAGAGAGAGAGAGAGAGAGAGAGAGAGAGAGACTTACCAGCCCAAATAACGCAAACTTTATAAACATTCTATTTATTCCCAGGATTGAGCCCGTGAACGAAAACGACCCCGAAGGCCAGAAGCTAAACGTGTATGTCGGCGGCGGCTCCCTCATACATCCGAACGTGGTGCTCACCGCTGCACATTACGTGGCAGCAGCGAAACAGCTGCGCGTTAGGGCCGGCGAATGGGACACGCAGACTGTCAAGGAGATATACCCGTATCAGGACAGGGATGTCGCCAAGATTGAGGTTCACAAGGACTTCAATAAAGGTGAGACTAACACACTCAAACTACACTCAAGTGAAACTCAAACGACACTCACCTAAAAATTACTAACATGATTAATGTTGACTATCGGACATTTCACTAGACACTTAAATTACACTCAAATGTCGCTCAAAATACACTTAAATGACAATCAAACGACACTCACTCAACAATCACTTACATAATTACTGTTGACTGTCGCACACACAAGACACATAAATAACACTCATACGACACTTAAATGACAATATAATGACACAATCAAGTGACACTCAAACGAAACTCAAATGACACTTACCCAACAATCACTAACATGTTTACTGTTGACCGCTGCACATTACGTAGCAGCAGCGAAACAGTTGCGCGTTAGGGCGGGCGAATGGGACACGCAGACTGTCAAGGAGATATACCCGTATCAGGACAGGGATGTCGCCAAGATTGAGGTTCACAAGGACTTCAATAAAGGTGAGACTTACACACTCAAATGACACTCACCCAACAATCACTTACATGTTAACTGCTGCACATTACACAAAACACTTAAATTACACTTTAACAACTGTCCTGTCAAACTAAAAGACTGTATTTTTGAATACGCCGATTTGAGATAAATTAAGAAATGTCATTTTGATAGTTTTTTACTTTTAATGAAAGATTTTTATAAGAAAGTTATATCAAAAGTTAATTACATTAGCAATTATATGCGATTTACATACCAGCTATGTAAAAATAAAAACAGATTTACTTTATATTTACAAAATAATCAAACAAACGTGTTTATTTTGATACCAAATGCAAAAATTATTTAGATTTATCAAAGACAAACACTGTATGCTATATGTGCAGTGTTTTTCCTTGACAGTTCCTGTACACTATGTATGCAAATTAATGGTAGTTATTGACAGGCTGATCACAAATTTAACGACCTCAATATTAATATTAGCGTGTATTAGAAAAAAGGTAGGTAAGGTAGTAGTAATACTAAAACTAAGTCTTAAAAAAGTTATTCATCAATATCATCCATATCATCATTATCTTCCTCATTTTCACACAAGTTCTCATAAAATTGACGTCGATTCATTGGTATGGAGTTACACAGCTTTAATAAATCAGTTTTTTTAGTAGAAGTTAGAACTTATTCCTTTTGAATTTGCCATTGTAACTGATGAACTATTATTATGATACTGTTGATTGTTTTGGGATAAACTAATTAACAATTTGTTTCTATTATCAGACAGAAGGATGGAAAGGATTTAAAAAAAGTGTTGTGGATGTCGCGATAGAAGTGTGTGGAGTTTCCAAAAGGATGAAAGGGAAAACACAACGGAGTGCGTGGATGACCAAAGAGGTATAAGAAGTTGTGCAGAAGAAGAAGAAAGCATGGTTGGACAGGGATGTGTTGCGTAACCGTGGCTGTTCAATCTATTCATGGATAGTTGTTTGGCAGATTTGAAAGAGAGTGAATGTGGTCTGAGAATGGATGGTTTACTTGTCAAATGTCTTCTCTATGCTGACGACCAAGTTATCCTTGCGTCGTCGGCTGAAGGGTTGCAGTGCAGGAGATGGTAAATATTATGAATGAGGCTTTGAAAAAGAAAGGAATCAATGGTTTTTGAGAAAGAGGAAAATATGACAGAAGAAGAGAGGGTGGAGCAAGTGAAAGAGTTTGTGTATTTGGGATCCATGATCACATCAGATGGAAAAAGTGAAAGTGACATCGAAAGAAGGGTGAATGCCGGCAACATGGTGAATGGAGCGTTGCACGCTTTTATGAACAGCCAGAATGTGTCTGATAAGGCCCGTCTGGCTTCGGCGTCGTGCATAGAGGGGTGTTAGTTCCGACACTTATGTATGGGAGCGAGAGTTGGGTGTGGCAGAAAAAGCATGAAAGTAGAATAAATGCGGTACAAATGAGAGCGTTAAGAAGTATGATTGATGTAAAATTGAGTGACAGGATAAGGAATAGCGTGATAAGGGAACGTTGTATAAAAGAAGACGTAGTGACTGGTGCAGAAAAGGGTATGCTTAGATGGTTTGGTCATATATAGAGGATGAATGAAAGAAGATTAACGAAACAGGTGTATATGGCAAGTGTGGATGGGAACGTCGGAAGGGGAAGACCTCGACGAACGTACCTCGATCAAATCGGGGACGTGCTAAAGAAAGGTCAGGTCAAGAGTACCCTAAACCGACGAGCATGCATGAAGAGATTGATGAATGTGGAGGAGGCGAAAGAAGTATGCCAGGATCGTAGTAAGTGGAAGGAAGTAGTCTCTGCCTACCCTTCCGGGAAAGAGGCGTGATTTATGTATGTATGTATGTATTTTCACTTTTTTCTCAAAATTTACGTAATTACAATGTGGCACGTGTGCGAAAACAAACCGCAAACTGATTTAGAGTAATTGATCTAATTGTTTGTAAATAATTAAATGCGCACGCTCAATGCTTGACCAGCCATAAGTGGGAAAGAGACAACATAAGTTTCGCGTTTCAGTACGACGCGACGGCGGCGCGCAGAAACAATGTATCACATTCGGGATTGCTAGACTATCAAGGCAAATCACGGTACTCTAGGATACAGTATTTATTTTGATAATAGGTTGAACTTTCTATGTTACCGTGTTTTCAAAATGGTTATATCTTTTAATAGAAACATCCTACAGTCAAAAATACAGTATTATGGGATAGCACGCGTTACACTGAGCTTAACGAACGTTATAAAGCAAAAACACTGTATTCTATAATACAGTGATTCCGCTTGACAGGGCAGAACACTCAAATGCCACTCAAGTGATAGTCAATCAAAACATGCCCAAAATTGAGACGTTTAAACAACTCTTTGTGACACTAAATCGACACTCAAACAACACTTAATACCTTAGTCACTTTAACGACACTCAAGTGACACTTACCCAACAATCACTTACATGTTTACTGTTGACCGCTGCACATTACGTAGCAGCAGCGAAACAGTTGCGCGTTAGGGCCGGGGAATGGGACACGCAGACTGTCAAGGAGATATACCCGTATCAGGACAGGGATGTCGCCAAGATTGAGGTTCACAAGGACTTCAATAAAGGTGAGAGTAAGACACTGAAACGATACTTAAATTACACTCTATCTACACTTAAAGACACTCAAATGCCACTCAGGTGACAATCAATCAAAACATGGTCAAGATTGAGACACTAAAACAACTCTGACACTCAAAACGACAGTCAATCAACACTCAAATATCATCCAAACAGCACTCAATCGACACTCAAACAACACTTAATACCTTAGTCACTTTAACGACACTCAAGTGACACTTACCCAACATTCACTAACATGTTTACTGTTGACTGCTGCACATTACGTAGCAGCAACGAAACAGTTGCGCGTTTCTCCTCGTTGCTCAGTTTTTTTGCCACTGTAATGCCTCCGATACTTAACTATCATTCTATTGTCATCGCGACTTGACGGCCTCTGTACAACTCTACCTCGCAAAATACATGTAATTTTTTCCAGGCAACCTATTCTACGATATCGCCCTGCTGTTCCTGTCGGAGCCAATGGAACTGGCTCCCAATGTGGGCATCGCCTGCCTCCCGCCCCCCACCAAGCAGTACGACCCCCCGCAGCCCGGCACCAGGTGAGACAGACGAGACAATACAGGGTGTAAGGGACAGCCTTACGAATACTGATAGGGTGCGGACCATGAAACTGAACAACTCTTGTCAGGAAACGACAAAAATATTAGGCCTCTCATACAAAATCACGATCAGCTGACTGCATTCACCATGGGAAATCGATTTTTTTGTAAGGGACAGCCTTACGAATACTGATAGCATGCATGCAGACCATGAACAACCTTTCCCCGTATGTCAGAAAACGACAAAAATATTCGGCCTCCCATTCAAAATCACGATCAGCTGACTGCATTCACTGTAGGAAGTCCAAAGTTTTTTGACGTTTCCTGAAATCTTTTGCTATGGGAAAGTTATTCAGTTTCATGGTCCACAGGCCCTTACATCCTGTATTTAATGTCACGTTCACACAATGCCGCTATGGGCAGGGAAATATCCCAGTGCGAGCATGTAAACAGGTTACTCGCGCTGCTACTCGTCATACCGCTGCTACTTGTCGTGCTCCCGCTAGTGTCGGCTTTTTGTGCGCGGGTCAAAAGACCATGCTCAAAATGCTTCGCAGTGCAAGGTGTTATAGATGTTCACAGAGAGTGCTGCTGCCCATTTCCGACACCCGTGGGTAGAAATGGGTGATGCTATTCTAATTTTCCCTTTTTTGTTTCCAGATGCTTCGCCTCCGGATGGGGCAAGGATAAGTTCGGCAAGGAAGGACGGTACCAAGTCATACTAAAGAAGGTAAGAAATAAAATGAAATGAAATTAACACTATAAAAAAAAATGTTTGCGCCCGCCGGGACTTGCACCCGGGACCGTGGGGACTAAGCTACCGCCTCGACTGAGTGGATAATAAATGTTAGAACAAAGTTTATTCAATAAAGAATAGTATTATGTTATTGACGTCATGATCCGTCATTGTAAAAAGAAAGAAATTTGTATAACACGATTTTCTTCTTTTTATAACAATTTTACATTGTCCTTATAGAAAGCAAGGTGTCGTAAAAAGCGATTGCGGGATAAATTCATCAAGGGAATGGGCAGCAGTGTTCGCTGTTAAAGTAGGCGTGATATGTGTATGTACGTTCCCTTGTGAAAGCACTCGCCAATCCGCTTGCCAACAACACCCCTCAATAGGGTCTATGTCCAGCAGTCGATTGTGTTGCTCCAAGTGTTGCTGTTGTATGTATGTACTTACTTACTTCAATTCTATTTCTTGATTTTATGGCGTTTTCGTTATGATTTCGCCAGTGTCAAGTTTCGATGACGACTCTGACCGTATCACATGGGATCGGCGGCAACTTTTTTATATATAAACTGCAACGCGCTTTTCCGCTGATATGAGTTAGGACAAACAATACACAAACACACCACAATACACAATATGAAACAAAAAATCAGTAGGTTAGTAGAAAAATCAAGCCACTTTTATTATAACATATTATCATTAATATATTCTTTATCTGTCAGGTGGACGTGCCACTAGTGTCACACCGCGATTGCCAGGAAGCTCTACGCCGCACTCGTCTGGGACGCCACTTCCAATTGCATACATCCTTCATGTGCGCCGGAGGTGAACCAGGGAGGGACACTTGCAAAGGGGACGGTGGCTCGCCTCTGGTGTGCCCTATTGAGGTAAGGATATATTCTGTAGCGACCTCTGGGAAAAAGAAGCTCTCCCAAAACATATGTGGGTAGACAGGGCCGCTATTCCTTAATCTTTGCAGGAGCGTAAATCAATCCATATCAAATTTTACAGGGAAAAATCACAAGAAAACGATCTCTCATACAAAGTTTACGACTAACTAGTTTACCATGAAAAAAAAACCACAACTAGTTCCTGGAGAAAGTTTTTCAGTTTCACGGTCTTATCATGTATGTTTGCAAAGTTTCCGTACACTTTTCATCCCTAATAGTATTAGTGGGTTCTAAATAGTAAAGTGTTACGAAATTATCTGGACTACTGTGGCAAACCAGGCAATTTAATGTATTTTATTTTAAATTTTCAGTACGAAGACGGCCGCTACATGCAGAACGGCATCGTCGCGTGGGGCATTGGTTGCGGAGAGGACGGAACCCCTGGCGTCTATGTGGATGTCAGCAACCTGCGTAACTGGATCGACGACAAGGTGAGTGTACATTTCTTAAAATTATAGAGATTTCTTTTCTGTTCATTTAATCTGCGCGGGAATCATTTTGTCGCGTCTAATCTGTTACGCCATCTAGTATCGAGTAGCAATACTTTTTAGGCGCTGACAGTGTTCCAAAATCTCCCATACACAAATAAGGTGTTTAAAGTTCCGTATTCCGGTTTGGAACAAGCTATTTGGTCACAAATGCTGCAGTTCGACGAAACCTTTTCTATTCCTACTCTTTTGTGGTGGAAGTTGGCTGTAGCGGTTCCTTAGCTACCAAAAGCATTTGCAAGTTCTCCTACTTAGGCATTTCTTGTTAAGCTTAAAAATAATAAATTAAAACAACAACAACAACATAAATCCGTTTAAAATTGTTTTATTGTGATGAGTAAGCTGTGCAAACTCAAAAAAATATTAATTTAAAACAAATTGTTTTCATTTGCAGGTCAAGGGACAGAGCTACGACATCAGGGGATACTCCTATACTGTTTAGATATTAAGTAAAAGAATAAAACTTAAATAAAACGAACATACATAGAATTCCCTGTATCGGGGTTCCAATCTAGACAAATTATTAAACACAGAGAACACCAAGAACTGAAAACTGATATTTCAATTCAATTTCATAAAAATCAATATAAATTCATCATTCAAAAGAACCTGGGAACTTTGCGCCAATACCGTGACTACCTACCACTGCGCCACAACGGTTGTCGGATGTACTAAAAAGCCACACTAAAAATATGTCAACGAAGAAAAATGTACCCTCTGCCATAGCATTGGCACGAATCAGACAGCTGTCAAATTTGGTTTACTAGGATGGCCTTACTGTAGTTCTATGGTATGTTGATTGTAATATTGTATGTTCTCTAACTATACTTTTGACACTCGAAGGGTTTAATTATTATTATGAATAGGTTAATTTCTGTTATGACGTGATAACATTGTCTGAACACAAAAAAAAATAGGATTATAATACTCATGGGCTAGAGAAATACAGCATATATTAAACGGGGTGAACCAGTTCATGAAACTAAACAACTTGCCCCAAGGAACATAGGCTGAATTATAAAAAAATGTCCTCCCATACAAAATGCCAAACTGGTCCATATGTAGGTATAGGAGGTCTAAATTCATTTTTCATGTTTCGACCTATGTACCTTGGGGAAAGTTGTACAGTTTCATGCACTATTCACCACATAAAAAATTAATCAGTTAATATTTTTACATTCTTTATAGGAAGTAAAACAACATTTAAGCATTATACTGCTGTCTTCTCATCTTAACATACTTTAACGGCCACAACAGTCCACTACTGGACATGGGCCACCCCCTATTGGGAGGTGGTGCCATACCCACAACGCTTGGCAGGCGGATTGGCGAGCGCAGTGTAGTTACATTCACAGGGAACGGTGCTGCCCATTCCCTGGACTTCATATCTTACTTTAATGGTATCTCTGCCCCGATATGACACATCTTAAAAAAAATGTTAGTTTTAAGACTTTTGATACTCCTACATAAATAGAAAATAATTTAAGTTAAGTACATGTTTTGTTTTTCTCTCACATTTTTCCCTTTTGCCTCATTCGTTCCCCAAAAGAACCACACACTTCAGGATCAACATAGATACATATAAAAGTGTAATATATATTTCTTTATTTATACAAGGGTAATATAAAGGGACAAAAAACAATAATACTAAGCTATACTTGGCTATACTAGACTAAAATTAAATAAAGATCCTAGTGTCTACCCTAAATTTAAGCCAAAAAAAGTAGTCTAGTGCGCCTCCGTGCGATATGGTACCTACCCATGGTACACAAATAATATAATAAAATCAGATATTACCTACTTTCTTAATAGAAAACAGGTAGGCTGGTGTTAGCAGTAAGTAAGTACCTAGATGCGGAGGTAGACAATTTTTTTGCAGTAGATTAAAACAAAAGTAGGTACTTGAATAAATCATAACAAACATACATACTGTGAGTAAAAAAAAGGACATAACAAGCCGAAAGTAGGTAAATGCACTCAAAGAAACTGAATATGGAAAATTAGTCGTTTTTTTTTATATGGGTTTCCCATACAATATGGTCGAACGGCTGGTGAATTTACTATGGGAGGTCCATTTTTTTACTAATATAAGGGAAAAGTTTGGTCAGTTTCACGAGTAACTTGAGCTGCTTTCGGCTTGTTATACAATTTTTGTTATTCCGTGTATATCACGCCTATATCCCTTGCGTGTGATGCCGGCTTAGAATAGCATCACCCTATTTCTTGCCCGTGGGTGTCGTAAAAGGCGACGAAGGGACATGAGGGTATGTATTGCAATTTTAGGCGATGGGCTGACAACCTGTCACTATGGCGAGACACAATTTTCCGAATGACCCTCAAATTTTTGTCAGACGTGGCGTAAATGTCCGTTTTCTGCGGCCGTTTACACTCTGCATACCCCGCAAGGGATAAAGGCGTGATATATGTATGTAAGTATGTATCCCTTGCGTAAGAGAGTAAACGGCCGTAAAAAAGAAACATTTACGCCACGTCAGACAAACATTTGAGGGTTATTTAAGAAAATTTGATATCGCCATAGTGACAGGTTGTCAGCTTATCGCCTAATATTGCAATACACATGTAAACCTCGAATCTCTAGTCGCCTCTTACGACACCCACGGGAAAGAAATGGGGTGATGCTATTCTATGCCGACATCACACGGCAATGAATTATAACGTGTATAACGCGTTCTACTGAACGTTTCCTTGAAATAAATGAATTCGAATAGTAGAAAGTGCCGAATTAGACACTTAGACCACTCGTCGCAGTCTGGCGCATGTAAGTTCTGCTATCTAATAAGTACTTGATTTGAAATTTTTTATGAAACTACAGGCTACAAGTCCACAGGTGAAATTCTTAGTACATTGCGTAGCTGGTTAATATTCCTGGTATCACAATGGCTAGCAGACGACGCAATGAACATTGAATTTCACCTGTACAATTGTAGCCTGTAGTTGATAATATCGGGCACTGTTGGATTGTTCGTAGGTTTAGGTAAAGTAGGGCGAAAGGGTTAATTGTAGGCACCTGTGCGATCCCACGCTGTATCTACACTAATATTATAAAGAGGAAAGATTTGATTGTTTGTTTGTTTGTTTGTTTGCATCGAATAGGCTCCGAAACTACTGGCCCGATTTAAAAAATTCTTTCACCATTAGAATCCTACATTATTCCTGGTGAACATAGGCTATATTTTATACGAGAAAAAAATAGGGATCCGCGTAAAAATTTCGATAATGTAAGCCAACGTGTGAAAAATGTACCAAAAAAATATCTTGTGATACATAATTCGGTACAGGTACCCTTGCAAGTTGCAACTAACGTTTAACTTCACGCTGGCGATAGAAGTGGTAGTGGATTGGTCCTTATAAGTAGGTAATAAATAATAATAATTTTGCCTGTTACTCAGACATTACGTAGTTTCTCTTAAATCTGGTTGACATCATCATTCATATAAACAAGGGTACAGGGACAAATAACAATTAATACTAAGCTTAACTAGACTAAAATTAAAAAAAGATCCTAGTGACAATACATTCATCATCATCATGGGGTGCCATCTTCAAATTGAAGTTCGGAGGTTAGCATTACATTAAATACATTTATTTAAATACATTTCATTTCCTAATATAGGTATCTATTTAACATTTAATTATAATAGTTTAATTGCATATTATATTGTTTGATTTCATTTGATTCATGCTATTAATTTAATTTCTTAATCACTAGGTACCTACATTTAAGCAACTAAAATGTGAAACCTATCCATCTAGATTAATACTTAACTATATCGCTGATTAATTCTGCCAAGTTTGATACTGTCTAAGGAATAAAATAATCCAGTTTTCCTTTCAATATCTACTAAATAAAATTATCCTACATCCACAAAATGTAATATGACGCACTGCTAAGATTAACCTCAACAACCTGTCACTATGGCGATACCTACACAATTTTCCGAATGACCCTCACATATTTATCAGACGTGGCGCAAATTACCGTTTTTTGCGGCCGTTGACGCTCTGCTTACCCCACAAGGGATAATAGGCGTGATATGTGGCTGTGTAAGCTTAACCTATAAGAAACAAAAGTTCATGTTTTGGTTCAACAATAGAATGACTTGATCGTGTCGGAATAACGCTTTAGTTATTATTCCAAGTCTATCGTATAACGCCAGCAACGTACGTAACGTTACTACGTTGGCAGGTGCCAATTGGTAATTAAGTATGACGCGACCGGCGCGGCCATGTTGGAAAATAAAAGGTTCTTTTTGGTGGACATGAAAGCAATCACTGACTCGTGAAAATACACACACACTCTCGCATATCGCGCTTTTATCCCTTGCGAGGTAAAAATACGGTCGTTATCGCCACGTCTGTCAAATATTTGAACTATTTGAAAAATTAAGTCTCACTATAGTGACAGGTTGTCAGCCTGTCGCCTAATATTGTAATACACATGTGATAAGATATTGGAATATTTACGTTTATATAAGAGACTTATACAAACAACATAAATATTCGACAGACAAATTAAACTCCTGCTACGCCGTCATAGCAATTTGCTACGCATTCAATCAAAATTCGTATCAGTCGGATTGCACCTGCGGAGTAGGTACATACACAGCCACAATTTGCGGAATTATATTATTCTATTCAAACTTTCCACACGAGTTGTCATCATATTTCATACAAATCAAAATTTCCGCCATCAAGAATAGAACACACAGTGGTATGAGTGATTTCTTGCGGAAAGGTAAACAATTACAAGGTTTCGGACTTTCAGTTTAAAACATCTACTTATTACTAAGTATTACCACGGAATATATAGGTAATAGTAGTTCCTTATCACTGTTATGTGTTTGAGAATCTGGACTGTATGTGACGAATTGAACGACGTACTTCTATTTTTTCTAATTTATATTATTGTATATTCTCATGTAAGTGACTTTGTGTTTTTAATGAGAAAATAAATATCTTTGAACCTAACACACGATAATCAGGGCGTCGGCACGGGTGGTACGCCCAAAGTGGTAGGTTCAAATTCTGATCTGCGCAAAGATGTGGCAAAAATTTGCCGTTGTAATACGAAAAGGAAACCTAAAGAAACGACAAGGTGAAATGTTTCGGTAATTTGGCCGGTTGTTGGGCAAATTACATAGGTACTTAGTTAACATATACAGGGTGTAAGAGACAGCCTTCTGAATACTGACAGGGGGTGCATGCAGACCATGACACCGAACAACTTACTCCTGGCAACATTTGTGGAAACCACAAAAAAACTGATCTCCCATGCAAAATTTTCATCAGCTGCCTTTACGGGAAGGCGAAATATGAATCGCGATCAAGAGATGCACCACAATGCGCCTAATCAATACTACACGTATTGCAAGCGAAGCGAGCTTGACATTTCAAGTTAAAAAAGTTAAACGAGGAGCCACACTGTGCTTCACGAATATTGCTAATTGCGAGCGAAGCTAGCTCGATTCACGTCAAAAATGCAAGAGAGAACCCTCATTGCGCTACAGAAACTCTTATTTTCACGTTTAAAAGGCAAGAAAGGAGGCACACTGTGCTACAGATGCACTAAACGGTATGCGAGCGAAGCGAGTTCGAGTTTTCACGTGAAAAAGGCAACAAAGGAGACTCTCAAGTATTGCGATTGCGAGCGAGGCGAAGTAAACATTATACGTTAAAAATATTAAGCGAGGATCCACACTATTGCGAGCGAAGCGAGTTCGCATTTTACTATAGAGGCAATATCATAGAGTATTATTCTTATGGCAATATATAGTGCGTTACGCTACCACCAACTTTACTGTGCTACCACTGCACGTATTGCAAGCGAAGCGAGGTCGACTGTCACGATAAAAAGGGAAGCCGTTCCCATAAGTCGTATTTGACAGCTGTCAACTCCATACTGAAAGAGATTTCAACAAAGGAAAATGAACCCTCTGCCATAGTATTATATCGAATCTGACAGCTGTCAAATACGACTTATCGAAACGGAAGTACTTCACACGTGTTGTGAACAAACCATGCTTGATATTAAAATAGTAGTAGTAGAATTATTGCTATATAGTCTTGCTCAGAACCTAGTGGCGTCCGTTGCTGCGTAATTTTAACGCACCGTAGCGCATGCGTCTGTCAGACGAAAGGAAATTGTGTAACACACCGTACGTAGCTGTATTTGTATGGGATTAAGATCGGAATTTGCAATTACTTTTCGTCTGACAGTCGCTTTAGTTGCATTAAAAATACGCAGCGATGAACTATAAGTGGGAGAACCTCCTATTTTTCACTTTATTACGATTTTCATAATGCTCTGTACTTGTAGTTTTGTCTCATAATGAAAAAAATCGTTTATTTCCATACTAGATTTCCGCCCAGCGGCTTCACCCTCTGCCACTCATTTTCCTGTGGAAATAGTTGTTTTCTCGCGGTAAAAAGTAGCTTATGTATTATTCCAGGTTATACTCTATCTGTGTTCCAAATTTCATCCAAATCGGTCAAGCCGTTTGAGCATGAAGAGGTAAGAAACATACATACACACACACAAACTCTCAGATGTATAATATTAGTACGGATATTTTCTCGGTACCAACTAAATCAATGACCTCCAAGTGCTCAATACAAACTCTTTTATAAATTGGAGTGCCGTGAAAGTTGCCCTATAAAACACCTCCGACCTCGACTTAATGAGTGACATGAAACATTCACGGCGCGATCGTTACCGCTACTCGCATAAGGACGAATAACGAATGTGCACCGCTTCAGCTGGGCTATCGAAATACCATTAAAATTAATTTAATGTACCGCCTCCGAGAGAAGTCGCATTTGAAAGCTATCAGATTCGGGATGTGGTAATGTGATGTGATGTCCATCCTAGCCCCGGGACGGGGGGCTCTCATGTGACTGCAGTAGCCAATCTTGTTTGTCGTGATAATACTATGGCAGAGGGTCCGTTTGTTGACATCTCTTTTAGTATGGAGATGACAGCTGTCAGAACCGACTTCTCTCGGCGGCGGTACTATAATTACAAAACCCTTGCAAATAGCCTAAAAATCTTAAATATATCTATAAACCTCACATACTGCCTACAGAAAGCCACAGTTTTCAAAACTTGCCGCATAACACGAACGTTCCTGATGTCGTCGACAATAAGCTTCAGCTCAGAATCCCCTGCCATACTTGGTTAAGGCCCGTACGGTACAGTAAAACCTTCTTGTAAGAGAAGAGAAAAAGAACAGAAATCTAAGTAATAATTATTAATTAGCCTCGTGATGTCGGCTTAGAAGAGCAGTACCCCATTTTTTTTCTGTGTGTGTCGGAAGACTCAAGGGTGCATACTCAGTATTGCAATTTTAGGCGATGGGTGGAAAACCTGTCACTATGGCGATACCCAATTTCCAGAATAAACCTCAAAATAGACATGGCGTAAATGTTCGTTTATTACGGACGTCTAAGGTCAGCCTACCCCGATTATACACACATACGATTATAATAAGTAGAGTAGGTACACTACAAATTGTGATTTGATAACGATAACAAAAGAATCTCAGGCATTTGTCAAATGCGAAGGCTGATTCAAGTCCTGTTTTAAATATAGTGACATAAAAACAAATAAGAAAATTATCCCAGATATCAATTTCCAGTCATTCAAAAATCCATTTTTTTAATTATGATTTTCCGCAAGTCACATGGTTCACGGCACGTAAAAGCGTCGTTCGCGTTGTATTTTAATGTTGGTTGTTTTGTTACACAATCATGTCTATGATTTAAAGCTCTGACAACAGTGTAATTCGTTGACACAGCGTCACTCGTCCAACATAACAAGATTAACAAATAAAGCATACTGAAAGCTTGGTAACTTAATTATCTTTTTAATTACTTACACGAAGACCTGCCAAAGCCACTGAAAATTAGTCAAACACTTTTCCACAGAAAAGCTGGGGGCGGGACTGAAATGAGCCAATCAGCTGCGAGAAAATTACCTAACCGCCACGCAACAGCCAATCACATGGCGGCTCGTAAGAGTGATGCAAGTAGGCGTAAGTGCTGCGAGTCAGTTTGATAATAGTCGTGTTGATTATAACCAGCTTTTTACAGCTGAAGTATTTCTAAAGAAAATATTGGACGTGTAAAATTGAAGAGAAATTGAAGTAAGAACAATGTGTACATATTTTGATTACAAATGTAGTTATAGTAGTATAAATCTGCGTGATGCGGGCTTAGAATAGCACCACCCTATTTACTTCCCGTGGGTGTCGTAAGAGGCGACTAATTGACTTGACGTGTATTGCAATTTTTGGCGATGGACTTACAACCTGACTCTATGACCATACACAATCTACTGAATGACCCTCAAATGTTTGTCAGACGTGGCGTATATGTTCGTTTCACGCTCTGCCTACCCCTCAAGGGATAAAGGCGTGATATATGTATGTATGCATGTATATCAGTTAACTGTAGGTAGGTACTTAATAATCATTCAGTCATGATGTAGATTTACGCGACTACTTGTTTATTGTTTGGTAGAGAGTTTGTCCCTCTACGTTTCGGCTGGCTAAGACAGCCTTCTTCACGGAGGTTGACAGATGACATATGCCCGCCCGTCAGCTGTGATTGTCGAACTACAAGAACTTAGGTCTCGTAAAATGAGTGAGTAATACCGTTTCGTTTAGAGTCTTTATCATTTGCGGGGTAGACAGAACTTAATTTGTAGCAGAGCGTAAACGGCCGTAAAAAACGAACATTTACGCCAAGTCTGACCAACAATTGAGGGTTATTCAGAAAGCTATGTATCACAATATCGACAGGCTGTCAGCCCATCGCCTAAAATTGCAATACACAATGTCACCTTCGAGGCCCTTAGTCACCTCTTACGACAACCACGAGAAAGAAATGGGGTGATGCTATTCTAAGCCGGCATCACACGGCACGAGAATCAATAGGTAGGTACTTGCACATTTTCACGGCTAATGTGAATGTCGTATACTCGTGTTTTATGATTAATTTCGAAGATACAAAAGAAAAGCAAGAACATTGCACACGTGCCGCACGATATTGCGATTTTTGTCAGCCAGCAATCAAGTGACAGCCTCTAAATGCGATGCGGCGATTTCATACAACTGCTTCACTTAAATAGTAAAATAAAGTCGCTTCTCATGCATGTCTCTACGTATGCTTAAATCTTTAAAAGTACGCTGCGGATTTTAAAGCGTTTTTTTTTGTAGATACAGTGATTGAAGCGGAAGTTTTTTATGTATATTTTATGCCGAGAAAACATATTTTATCCGCGGGAAAACAGTTAGCAGCGGGTGAAACCGCTGGGCGGGCCGCTATTTCCGCAAAAACGTATAGTGCGGTGCGTGTGAAATGTTAAAAACTTTTATTATTCAAATAAGTAATTCAAAAAAATTTGGTATACAAAATAGTTAGTACAAACATAAAATTTTCAGAAAACTTGCAAAAATTTATTTTGCTACCGCGGCGCGGGCAGGATTTTAAGTAAGTAAAAACACTTTATTGCACATTCAAAACACAGATAAATAACTGGAAAACTCAAACTAAAAATGCGCAAAGCTGAAAGCGATCTCTACCAGACAACCTTTGGGTGGAGGAGAAATCATAGGGAAGAAGAGAGTAGTGCATAAATAAAGGTAAGAGTAGACAGTGCAATTCCACCTGCAATTTTCGCCTTCACTTGTGGTGAAATCTCTTCCATCCAGGCTACCGCGGCTCGTTCCTTGCCCGCCAATTCTGCAAGTGTATCTTTATGCCAATAACGCGTTGCACGGCTCCATCTAACGAGTTAGTTTTGCAACTTACACCCAGCGACTAATTCGCGACTAATTCATTCTTTTCTTAATGTAGTCAAAATTGAAAACCAATTTTTTTAAAACACTTCCCGTGTTAGTTATAGAATTTTAAGATAGTTTACGACAAATTTCTCTGATTATAATTTTTTTATATTGCGACTTTGTTTCCTGGGGAATGTTATTCAGTATCATGGGCCGTTTCATCGGTTTCATCCTTGACCAGAATCATCAGTTTCATCATCATCATTGGCCTCACACGTCTGTGACAGACGATTTAATCAGTGTCTGAGGCAAGACTTTTCATAGCTGTATAAGCCGATACGGGAGAGACAAAAACGTCATCTAAACATGCATGTGCCAGTCTCAAATTCCACCTTCAATCATCAGTTTACACCCTGTATTATTCCTTCAGATCAACGCTACTTCCCTAGAAGACCAAAACCGTAATGGATTGGAAAAGAGACTCCAACCAGACGCACCCAGCTCTACGAGAAGCATCTCTCTACGACAGACCTCTAGAGAACACGTCATTAGAGAGATCGTCTCTAGACAGCACTGCGTTGTACGAGAGATCTCTGGAGCTGCAGGGCTCTTGCTCTGAAAGGAGTAACGCGTTGGCTGCTCTGCGGCTACTCACCAGCTACAACCACTTCCTGACGCCTCCTGGTGAGTCGAAGTACGAGAGATCTCTGGGAAAGGAGTAACGCGTTGGCTGCGTTGCGGCTACTCACCAGCTACAACCACTTCCTGACGCCTCCTGGTGAGTCGGATTACGAGAGTGCTCTGAAGCTGCAGAGCTTTTTCTCTGAAATGCCGGCTTAGAATAGCATCACCCCATTTCTTTCCCGTGGGAGTCGTTAGAGGCGACTAAGGGACTTGAGGGTGTGTATTGCAATAGGCGATGGGCTGACAACCTGTCACTATGGTGATACACAATATTCCATCCAAATTACCCTCAAATGTTGGTCAGACGTGGCGTAGGTAATTGTCCGCTTTTTACAGCGGTTTACGCTCTGCCTACCCCGTAAGGAGTAACGCGTTGTTACGCGTATTATAGGCGTGATATATGTATGTATGTATGGCTATGTAATTATGCTATCCAAATGAATTATCTTGATTTTTTTTTACGGAAAAATATGTTGCATCGTGTTTTATCCACCCGCAGCATAGATTTCCCGCTAGACGCCTCGTCGAGCTAGGTTGGACATTGAAGGATGAACCACATGATTGCAATGTTACACACACACATATCACGCCTTTTATCCCTTGCGGGGCAGGCAGAGCGCAAAACAGTCGCCAAAAATTGACATTTACGCCCTCGAGTCCATTAGTCGCCTCTTACGACTCCCAAAGGAAACAAATGGGGTGATGCCATTCTAAGCCGGCATCACAATTGCAATGTTAGCATTTGGTTAATGTATTACATAATCATCATCATCATCAACAAATCATGAGGGACACCGAGTCCGACGAACACCGCGATGAACCCTAGTGTCAGTTGTCTAGCGATGAACTTGTCAGCCTACTAAGAGCTCTTCTGACGTACCACTATTGAAGTTAATAGATAGATTAAACGTTTATTGCATAATTAACAACACACGCATACATTCAACAGTAAAAAAAAAAAAAAAGTATAAATACATTTCAGAATAAAATAGGGTAAATACTTACAAAGTTAAACGCACATGTGTGCTGCAGCGATGCAAAGGGCCAAGGCTCAGTGCGAGGAATGCCCAAAAGAGGGCAGCACTGGTTTTCAGCCATTACCCCAGAGTGTCTAGTCAAAGACGAAACCGGGACCGACGGCTAGTGCCCTGCCCACCAAAGCCTACGAACCATCTTTCTGAAGCACTAGGCCCCAATTCTTAAATATTTTAGTTTATTTAATGCCATCGAATGTCAATTGTCATTATCGTGCCACTATGATTTTCTATACTTCACACTGTTAGCGGAATACGCACACACACATATCACGCCTATAATCCCTTGCGGGGTAGGCGGAGCATAAACGGCCGCAAAAACGGACATTTACGCCACGTCTGACAAATATTTGACGGTCAATCGGAAAATTGTGTATCGCCATAGTGTAAGGTTGTCAGCCCATAGCCTAACATTGCAACACACCCTCAAGTCCCTTAGTCGCCTCTTACGACTCCCAAAGGAAACTAATGGGGTGATGCCATTCTAAGCCGGCATCACACGGCAGTAGTGGATTATGAAACGACCAAAACCATCCAACTGTTACTATTGAACCTAAACTGAGCCGCTTTTCAAATACCGGATTACAAAGTCTGCCTCCATGGTCTAGCCGTCTGAGTTTGGTTTCTCTCATGCGGAGGGCACTGGTTCGTTTATCATTTCACATATATATATAATACTTCTACAGACATATACCTCGCCTATATCCCTTGCGTGGTAGGCAGAGCGTAAACAGCCGTAGATCAAAAGTTTACGCCACGTCTGACAAACATTTGAAATTAATTCAGAAAATTGAGTACCTATCGCTATCCTATAGTGACAGGTTGTCAGCCCATCGCAATACACATGTAACGCAAAACACAACTTTAAGTACCGCCGTTCCAATAAGTCGTATTTGACAGCTGTCATCTCCTTAATCACCTGCATAAAATAATATATACACAATACAATTTTCGGAGGCAACGGCGTATTTGTCAATTTATGATTTAGTGAGACTGTTCTCAGATTGGTTAAGGCGTTGCATCGCCCAGGGGCCGTAGTATTCTGCTGCTTGAACAGCATCTAAAGTACCACCGTTCCAATAAATCGTATTTGACAGCTGTCAGATTCGTGATAATACTATGGCAGAGGGTCCATTTTCCTTCGTTGACATCTCTTTTAGTATGGGCCTGACAACCGTCATATATGGCTTATTAGAATGGCCGTACTGTAATCATATTCAAAAAAGAACTCGTCATATGTGTTTACAGGGGTAAAAAAATCACACAATAAAACCACGTGCGAAAGCCAGCGTTTTTTCACGGCGGCGGCGGCGGACCCTCTCGAAAACAAATATTTAGTGCACAGCGACCCCGCCACGCACTAAACATACTAAACAATTAGTCAGTTTGCTCGTCCGTTTACACGTTTAGGGGCACGTGGCCGCGATCACACCACGTCATTTCGCGGCGGCGGTGTGGTAAAGCAGGGTAACTCGGGTGTATTCGGGTTATACTGACCGGCGTACAACGGTTGAATTTGGGAAATTGAAAATGCGGTGTACAGATTTATTGGCTGAACAAACGCTCCGGCTTCGACCACTATAAACTTTTTTTCAATTGTAATATAAATATATATAGATGCTACTGAAAACCGTTCCATGTGCGCTAGCCATTACATACGACGTCAAAAGAGGTCTCTTCCGCATACGTGTCAAAGAATGTAGTAAAATCTACACTAATATTATAAAGAGGAGAGATTCGATTGTTTGTTTGAATTGAATACGCTCCAAAACTACCGGACCGATTTAAAAAATCTTTTACCATTAGGATCCTCATTATCCCTGGTGAACATAGGCTAAACTTAAATATCTTATTCCCGCGGGAAAACGGTTAGCAGCGGGTGAAACCGCCCGGCAGGCCGCTAGTAAATTAATAAAACGAATAGCATTCGACGTACGTAAAGGTAGCCACAGACGTAGCTACAAATTTCAGTGCTCTTTGTTGCCTTTCGATAGTTTAAAAATGGAGTGGTGTAAGAAACCTTCAGGAATAATAAAGATGTATTATTTTTGTGTTTAACGATAGCTGATTAGGTACATTAATTTATCGAACTATACGAAAATACTTAATGTGCCATTGTAGCTTTCGATTTTTTACCGTGATTTTGTAGGTCAAAGATTATAGAGTCGAGAAGTAACACTATTACAACACTACAATATTTAAAGCCACGCTAGGTTTTGTTCATATTTTTTCCACGGCTCTCCCTTTATACAACCCACACAAATAAAAACTGTATGTTTATATTGACTTGAAAAAGGATACTTATAGGTACTGTACGGGATGGAGGCTACTAAGTGATAACACGCGAAGGTTATTTACTAAGTTTTTTATTTATATATTTTCTGAGGACATTCTCCAACCAGCCGCTAAAACAATGTGTCTATCTTTTCGCCCAATCTGTCCTAGCGTCCATCAGTGACGATTATTCAAATTCCGAATTCGTGAGGTGCCAGCCATAGAAATGAGGCTGGACCTTACATCCCCCCCGGTGGGTTTAATTTGGAGCTGACTAGGACAAGTCAGGCGGAAAATTCAACATCCTAACGGATCCTGCCTAGCCGGGATGCCTATATCTAAGTCCCTATACTAGACCCTAATCTAAAAGAGATAAGATGGTGACCGCTCATACCTCTTGCTAAGAGGCAGCTGGAGTAAGTGCACATCTCGGGTGGCTTACCTTAGTCCAACTCCGAAAGCCAAAACCCGGCCAAAAGACTTTCACCCCTAGCTATCAACATCTTCTAATCAAAAAGTCTTGAACCGAACATCTTTAACTTGGAAATATAAATTTATAATTGGTTACAATTTAGTTTCCCTATGGTAATCCTATTAAGTCCTTTAACCCTAAACCTCGAGACCAACCAGCATGTCCAGTCCATAAGCAAAAAGAGAAAATCATTATTTTCATTTAAATGGAAGAGGCATACTATCAGTGCCGCGGCAGAGGAATCTCCGGCCAGAATAGATTTACAAAATCCCTATCTACCTATCATAACAATCACTCTCTAGCTAATAAATACACCTCTTCGATGCAAACAAAGTCAACGCGATCCATTTAGAATCACCTCACTATTCACTATGTGAAATTAAAGTGAGTTGACTTTATCAACAAAGAGTCAAGTGTCCTGATGTCAAACGGTAATACAAATCATTAAAGAAACTTCACCCCGTAGATGCGGCTAAGTAAGGAAAATATTACGCGCCTAGTGATAATTTCGCGACAAAAAATCGTTTTATAAATTACGCGAGGTATTTTGACCCTACCACCGGCACTGTACAAAATATTTTCTTGTTCGTGATTTAGTTTTGGTTGGATTTTCTCACATGCCTTGGTCTCGCGGCGTTGTCATCGGTAACCTGAGAAACACAGTTATTTTGAATCATGTTACATATTGTCCATGACTAAATGAAACCAGAAAGAGTATCGATAGCCTTGAGCATACTTGAGCATAGATATAGCCTTCGAGTAATAAAAATAATAAGGATACTTGCTATCGGCATTATTTCATTTAGTCACGCGTGACATCTTTCTCGGTAGTGTCTTTCTACTTATAGGCATTATGATAGATAGGTAACTAAATAACAAACGAAACAAGTAGGTTATAAAAATAATCAGTATGTATGGTAACAAGGAGATGAAAATATCGTATAGCTCGTTAAATCGAAATTATCCTCTGACATTTTAAATAATGGTTATTTTACAATGGGACTATATCTACTAAGGGTAACATAGTGTTTACAAAGGATACTTATCCTGCGATTACAAACTTCTGAAAGCTATAAATTATTAACTGTAAATTGCTCCCTGGACTGTCCTTTCAAGATATACATTCTACATTACTTTCCTGTGGCTGACTTCAGGTTCAGGACGTGGTATTCAACAGAAATACCCCACACCGGCTATGCCGTTTAATGCGGTTGTCCGACCCTCACATCAGGTCACAACCTACTAGTTAACAAAACCTTACCATACCATGATAATTTATACTTTATCTCTGCGAATCTTTACCTGAAAATATTCTAAAACTATGAATTATGAAACACAAACAAAGTCGCGTCATGAATGACATCAATGACCTGTCACGCTCGACACATTTGAATCTGTGTCTTTTGGTTGTTTTTTTTTCTTTTATTTTATTAGTTCAAACCTTTCAATTATTTACCACAGAGGTGACATATCAAAGAATACGAAGGGCCCCTGAAAGCTAACAAATAATAGGGTTATTAAAAAAAAAATTGCTGCAAAGTGTTATGGGTAACCTGAATTATCTTCTAGCTAGATCTATCTCTCACTTCAACAATATCAAACGGTAAACATATTACGTTCCTGTTCCAGCACCACACGTCAACGTAGCTTTGGTTTCGCAGTGAGAAAGTCCGGCGAGGTGTAGCAATCCCTCGTACCGGATCCCACCATGCTTGAAATTCGCGCAGTCGATGGCCTCTACGTGGACGCCTGCTGTGAACATGTGCGGTAGTTTATCTGCAAGTCGCGATAGAGTTTCCATTATCCAGTCACTGTGGTTTTTTATCTGGACCGCTGCTTCTCTATAATGTGAAAAAATTTAGAGCTGCCAAGTCTGGCCCCAGCTCTGCAATATGCTTCTGACTGTTGATTATATTTATACCAGTCATTTAGCTGCTTAATATCCAATTATTTTTGCCGTTTGGGGCTAGAAGGTGTCTCCCTAAATACATTACTATTATGAGATAAATGAATAACATTTTTCCATTCTTTCGGGTATATCACTTTATGAGTCTTCAGAGCACCTGATGTCTGACAGGCCCGCATCAGCTTCGCAGCTTCTTCTAAGGTTTGCGGAGTACATTGTTTGTTTTATAAGTAATTTTGGTTATTCTGGGAGTAGTAACTATTAGATTAACAAGGGGAGCGAAGAAACATAATGCATTAATATACTTCCATCAACTGGATGTATCACTTATCTTGCGTGTTTTATTACATTTTTTTATATATTTTTTATAATATTCTCCAATAGGCAACTACATATTACTGATTTTTTACATGTAAAAGCATTTATTAGATTTTTGAACTGGTTTGGAGTTTTTAAAATAGTGCTCTCTCTGTGCTGTGCTTTTCCGACAGATCCTTTCGCTTTTATCATCAAGTTTGGTGATACAGCTTCTAAATTGCATAATGCAACTCGCGCGTTGTAATCATGATAGATTTTACGACCAGCGCCTGAAGTGTGCGTAGTTTGCTCAACGCACCAACGCAGCCCACATTCAGAACACACGATGAAATGTCTAGCCGTCGAATTTGGTTGCCGACGTGGTAAAATGATATGATAGGTGAATAATATTAAAGTAACACTTAGCTGTGGTTCGAATCCTGTTTATACTCGTACGTTCCTCGAAATCGTCCGGGCCTCTCCCAGGACTGTTGAGTTTTTAAAACGCGCGTACTTTTTTCTTCGTGGATCTTCAACGCTTTGGATATATATCAGTTTTTGTAGATAGCTCCTTCCCTTGGGATCCTTTTTGCTTCTGGAAAGACCTGGAACGCGCGAAAATAACTATCGCCTACCCGGCGCCTCCACCATGTACGGGATGGAGGCTACTAAGTGATAACACGCGAAGGTTATTTACTAAGTTTTTTATTTATATATTTTCTGAGGACATTCTCCAACCAGCCGCTAAAACAATGTGTCTATCTTTTCGCCCAATCTGTCCTAGCGTCCATCAGTGACGATTATTCAAATTCCGAATTCGTGAGGTGCCAGCCATAGAAATGAGGCTGGACCTTACAGTACCTTGGTACAGGAGTTTTGAACCATTTAAAATATTTAGAGGCACATTTTGGAGTTTACCCCTTTTACCCGTAAACCGAGGCACTTAATCTATGTTGTAGCACCTGTACTGCTCCCTCCGACTCTGTAAATAATTCAAAAATTAGTTGACGATCGCCCACCTCGCTATAAAATGCAACCCCTTAATATTAGGGACATCACAGGTTGCAGGCTGATAATAGTGTAGGTAAACCATGTAAGTATATTTTGGTAATTAGTTTTTATTTGCCGGCCGATGTGGCGCAGTGGTAGTGCGACTGCCTGCTTCCGGGTTCGATTCTCGGTGGGACACTCACAAAGTTGATATTTATCACTTTGTGAATTTGTTCCCGGTCTGGTTAGGACATTGCAGGGTGAACCAACTGATTGTCCGAAAAATAAATGGTTTCGTGCTTCGGAGGGCACGTTAAGCCGTCGGTCCTGGTTGCTGTCTATGATTACTTAGACGGCGGTCGTAACACAACCATGTCAGAGGCCTACTAGTGGTAGTAGGCGGTTGAAAAACTCTGACACCAGGGCTCATCTCGTCGTGGGACGACCCGGTGTCCCACACGTAAAGAAAGAGAGAGATTTGCCGTGTAATGCCGGGCGATTTTAGGCAATGGGCTGACAACCGGTCACATATGGCGATAATCACATTAAAAAATTGACTGACGTGGCGTAAGTGTCAGATTTTTGTGGCCGTTTACGCTCTGCCTACCCCGCAAGGGATTATAGACGTGATATATGTATGTATGTATGTGTAGTTTTTATTTGCATACATTTCAGCTGTTAGCTGCTGTGGTCTAGCTTTCTCATAACATGTCCTTTTCACGGGTCACACAAAGATGATACAGTAGCCTAGATGGAGTCGATTTCTTTTTATATCGTTTGCGGGATATATTTATGTAAACAAGGACAAATAACAATTAATACTAAGCTAAACTACTACTTTATTTTTCTTTTACTGTTGAATGTATGTGTGTGTTGTTAATTATGCAATAAACGTTTAATCTATCTATCTATCTATCTAAACTAGACTCAAATTTAATAAAAGTTCTAGTGACTAACGTACATTTAAGCTAACAAAAAAAAGTCTTCTAATGCGCCTCCATGAGACGTGGTACCCAGTAAGCTGGCAGCGTTCCCCCTTTGGATGGCTAAACTTAACTGTTGGCTGAGAAAACTGCCAGCTCTTCGGTCACCAGTGGCCTATGTTATGAAACTACAGGCTACAAGTCTGCAGGTGAAATTCGTAGTATATTGCGTAGCCGGTTGATATTCCCGGTATCATAATGGCTAATCGACTACGCAATGAACATCGAATTTCACTTGTAAAATTGTAGCCTGTAGTTTGATAATATCGGACACAGTGGACTCATGAGGCGCGCTAACATGTTTCCTGAAATATTTTCTTATGGGAAGTTGTTGCTGTCCTTTACATCTGTACCTATATATAGGTGATTGATTATAAATCCACGTCATCCAAGTCATGGATGGAATAATACTATATTGACAAGGGATATGGAACATAGGTATAAATATGTAACCTACGGTAAATCCACCATGTTCGATCCATAAAGGTATTTGACGAAAACAATATAAAACTTGTTTACGACCAAAAAGATTTATTTATTTACCTACACGGTTTAATATAGATACTGTCCATAAAATACCCAAAAAAACAGAGTAAAAGCCATATAAGATTCAGAAAAATAAGACATTATTTTGCTTATTTCTCCATTTTATGGCTATACATCTGTCAATATTTTTCGTCTACTAGTTGCCAGTGATTTGTAAAAACGGAATACACGCTAATAAAATAATTCCTTCAATAATATTATGAAATTATTCTTGTCACATATAATATGACACCACGGGGTAGAAATTTGTTTGATACTATTTATTTTAAGCCGACGGCACCGCACGTCACACGCCTCTTCTTTAAGGTGAAATGGGCTTTGAAATCAACCGCGCAAGGTTGGATAGTGTTCCGAATTTTGTATCTCATATAGTTCTTGAAGTCTCCAAATAATGAGATATTTAAAAATATATGCTACAAAACTATGGGGCTCAAAAATAGTCAAAACACGATTTATTGATATGGGAAATTTTCTAGAAGTTTTCGAGGGTCTTAATTGAAATAACGTTTCTTTACACGAAATCTGTACCACTTTAAAAATCATTCTTTATTTTGTATTTACTGAATTGTTCTGAATTGATTATTGTTTGTATTTTTTTGTTTATTAACATGAATGACACTTAATACAATAGCAATACGACAAGTGGTAATTATTACAAAAGGTGGCTGTTTTTAGGCACTTTTTTCCATATTATACTTAATGCATAAAACTTGGGCATCGGACATTCTGATAGATTGTTTGTATAAAGAGAAAACTATTTTTGTGAAGTGGCGCCACTGTCAAGGTCGTTGACAGCTTCACTCGCCTTAACAAAATTCAAATTGATAGAAAGTGTCGTACCAGTGTTCAGACCAGTCGTTGCGGACTTCCGTGCACGATTTAACAAATCACCGTTTCAGAAATTGTGCTCCTGGTCGTGTCGGACTCCGAGTCGATTAACGACCCGATGAACCCTGCAATGACGTGAATCAAAGCCCGTGCATCGTTGTGTCATGTCTGGAATGGTACCACTACACCGGGCGTGGCTAATCGCGCGACAATTACTACGGATTTCATTCTAATAAGTAGTATGTACGTACTTAGTTATACCAGGATCCAGGAGTAACATTAAGGTTAGGTATAAAGAGCCGAAAGTAGGTCATTATACTCATGAAACTGAACAATTTTCCCCATTATCATGGGTCGGTCCTATCGGTCAAAATATGAAAAAATTAATTGGAACTCCCATTTTAAATTAACCAGCTGGTGCCTATGTTATGAAACTACAGGCTACAAGTCTACAGGTGAAATTCTTAGTACATTGCGTAGCCGGTTATATTCCTGGTCTCATAATGGCTAACCGACTACGCAATGAACATCGTATTTCACCTGTAAAATTGTAGCCTGTAGTTAGATAATATCCGGTACTGGTTGGCAATTTATATGGGAGGTCAATATTTTCTAAAAGCGCCGCCGGATGACAAGTGGGAGAACCGTCTAATCTCTTTTCGTGTGGGACACCGAGTCGTCCAACGACCCGATGAACCCTGGTGTCAGAGTTTTTCAACCGCCTACTACTACTAGTAGGCCTCTGACATGGTTGTGTTACGACCGCCATCTAAGTAATTATAGACAGCAACCGGGACCGACGGCTTAACGTGCCCTCCGAAGCACGGAACCATTTATTTTCGGACAATCAGTTGGTTCACCCTGCAATGTCCTAACCAGACAGGGAACAAATTCACAAAGAGATAAATATCAACTTTTGTGAGTGTCCCACCGAGAATCGAACCCGGAACCTTTGCGTCGCAGCCAGTCGCACTACCACTGCGCTACATCGGTCGTCGTCAGAACCGCCTAATAATAAATCCCAAATAAAAACTTATTTACATATTACACCACACTCGTAGAATCGTCCCCCAACTGGCCAGGTGTTACCACACCCACGGTCGCGGGTCACAGGTGAACACACGGGGCAATCACAATTAGGTGTAGCGACAATTATGTGCACGAATGTACTTACCTGCGTACCGCGGTGAATGATGATGAGCTGGCTATAATAGTCCCAAAAAGTAAGTCTCTTTCCTTTTCGCTGCGTTAGAGGGAAACAGACGATGACAGCTCAGATCCGGAAAACCGAACATTTGTTCAATCCTACTAATATTATAAATGCGAAAGTTTGTATGTTACTTCTTTAAAGTAAAACTACTGAACCAATAGTAATGCAATTTTCCACACATATCTAGAAGGTTACATGGAGTAACAGCTAGTTATAAATAAATAAACAAATACTTAAAAAAGTAAGCCCATAGATTCATTACTCATTTAATGAGAAAGAAGAGGATACAAAATAAAATATGGAATGATGGTTAACAATCAAATAGTTCAGGTTTTTAGTCTAAAAAACGGCCCAAAAACGCAAATCTAGAGCTTAATTCGTTTCTTCTTTTTATCGAGTTAATTTTAATAAATCATGTTTGAGCCCTATAGGTTTGTAGTAGAAGTATTACTAAGAAAAATTATGTTTCGTAATTTGGAGATTTCAAGGAATGGGTTACAAAATTCCGAGCACTATTCAACCTAGCGCGGTTAATTTCTAAGCCCACCTCACCTTAAGCTAGGGGGTTCTCTATGCCGTGTGATGCCGGCTTAGAATAGCATCACCCCATTTCTTTCCCGGGGGAGTCGTAAGAGGCGACTAAGGGACTCGAGGGTGTGTATTGCAATTTTAGGCGATGGGCTGACAACCTGTCACTTAGTGATTTGATTACACAGTTATCTGATTGACCCTCAAACTTTTGTCAGACGTGGTGTTAATATCCGTTTTACGGCCGTTAACGCTCTGCCTACCCCTCTTTTTTTGTAGGACACCGTGTCGTCCAACGACTCGATGAACCCTGGTGTCAGAGTTTTTCAATCGCCTACTACCACTAGTAGGCCTCTGACATGGTTGTGTTACGACCGCCGTCTAAGTAATCATAGACAGCAACCGGGACCGACGGCTTAACGTGCCCGCCGAAGTACGGAACCATTTATTTTCGGACAATCAGTTGGTTCACCCTGCAATGTCCTAACCAGACCGGGAACAAATTCACAAAGTGATAAATATCAACTTTGTGAATTCTGCCTACCCCGTAAGGGAAATAGACGTGATTTATGTATGTAAATGTTTCCATTGCAGAGATGCACAGCATGGTGGGTCCGCTGCTGGCGGCGCTGCCCCCGCCCTGCGTGCAGCCCTACTGCCAGCATCTGCCCGTCAGGACTCCTACTCCAGGTTAGTTCCTTGTGGCGATTCTATTCCCGACGCTTGGTACGAATGCCGCAGGTGCAAACGCAAATGCGGCTCCAGGATAGGTCTTTTTGGCCACGAGCGGCGATGCCACTCACACAGTAACGCTGTTTAGATCATCTGTCAAGATGTTTTTGGCCTAATGATGATGGCCTACATAATTATGGGTCACGTCGAATTATAAGGCTTTTACGTAAGTTGGTAAAATATGTGGTGAGGTGGGTACAATGTCTCAAGCTCACGTGCGGTTATAGACACTTGAATCGCTAATGTAAGTCTTATACGCGAAAAAAAACTGTCTACAGTAACGGCATCCCAATAAGTCATATTTGACAGATGTCAGTTCCATACTAAACGAGATGTCAACAAAGGAAAATAGACGCTCTGCCATATCATTAGCAGGAATCTGACAGCTGTCAAATATGGCTTATTGGAATGGCCTTCTGTCCCAGTCTGATTTTGACTGTAGATAAATGTACGCTGGTAGGTACTTAGTAAGTACTAGCGGCCCGTCCCGGCTTCGCACGGGTGGACAATTATTTTTTACATAAATGCACTTTAAATACACCCTTTTTTCACATTGGAGGTTTTTTATTATATATTTTTTATCCTTACCTACAGCTACTATTATATACACTTAGGTATTTATTATCTCAAAATATTTTTTAGAGTTCAGTACCCACAGGGTAATAACGGAAACCCTATTACTGAGGCTCGGCTGTCCGTCTGTTTGTCCGTCCGTCCGTCCTACAGTTACGAAGCTGTACCTCCTTAACCGTTATACCTAGACAGTTGAAATTTTTACAGATGTTGCATTTCTGTTGCTGCTATAACAACAAATACAAACATCACGATAGTGCGTTGAAAACTAACAGCGACATCTATGTTTGTATTATGGAACTAAAATATTACTTTTCTCAGTTTTCGTGATAGTATAAATATTAAACTACTGAAGCTAGAGAGATAAAACTTGGACATGAAGTTTTTTATGTAATGAAGCAACTAATAAAGATAAAATTCCGTTTTTTAAAATCCCCCAGGGGATGAACAGGGGGTTAAAAGTTTATATGAAAGTTCGTTGTCCTAAGTGTGATCCGTTTCAAAATTAGTGATTAGACTTAGGACTTAAAATAATCAAACACGTGTTTCAGCATATTTGAAATTTTAACCCTTAATAGGGTCAAAAGGGGGTTAAAAGTTTGTATGAAAGTTCGTTTTTTGAAATGAATGTGATCTGTTTCAAAATTTGTGATAGGACTAATAACTTAAAATAATTAAACACGTGTTTCAGCATTTTTGAAATTTTAGCCCTTAAATGGGTGAAAAGGGGGTTAAAAGTTTGTATGAAAGTTTTTTATCTTAAATGTGATCTGTTTCAAAATTTCTGATAACACTCATAACTTAAAATAATTAAATACATGTTTCAGCATTTTTGAAATTTTACTCCTTAAAGGTGTCAAAAGGGTGTCATAAGTTTCCTACCAGTTGGGCTACCCGTTTTCCCATGGGAATGTGACGATTTCCTGGAATAAATTATACTTATAAACCTTCCTCTCAAGTTACTCTATCTAATAAAAAAAACCGCATCAAAATCCGTTGGGTAATTCTAAAGATATAAGGAGACACCAAACGGGAAGCGACTTTATTTTATACTATGTAGTGATTATGTACCCACCGTCCGAGACACGTCCATTACACCGTCCGAGACACGTCCTTTTGGAAGTCACCGTCCGAGACACGTCCTTTCGGAAGTCACTGTCCGAGACACGTCCTTTCGGAAGAAGATGACGAAATCACAGTAGCCACTGCTGCAGCCATTGCGAGTAGATCACACTCCACAAGCTCCTCAAGCAACCGACGCCCCCCCCGCGCGCCGGCGGGGGTGCGGAGGTCCCTCATGGGAACTACCGGCACGTGCCGGGTAGATTCAGTCCAATACGTTCTTCCCAGAACAACTCGTAAGCCCAATTGCGCCCCAATCGTGCCCTACCACCTGAACTCAGGACGATCTTATGACAGCGTCTGTCAGCGCTGTCATGTCAACGTGGCCAAGTGATGGTGTAGTGTCAGCCATCGAAACGCTAAGAAAAACACAGTTGGTTACCAAATCTTAAAACACTTCCCGTGTTAGATATGAAATTTTTGAAAACTTGCAAGTTTAAAAAATAAAAATGAAGACAGTTGAATTTTTCACAGACTAAGTAATGTTTTCTGTTGTCGTCGCTATAACAAAAAATACTTAAATTATCATTTTGCCATTTATAGAAAATGGTACGGAACCCTACGTACGCGAGTCTGACTCAAACGACTGTTTAAATATTTTAGTTATCGCTCATTCAAAAAGTGTTTACCTAACACAGCAAAATGTTTTAAAATTTGGTAGGTAGGTACGTTACAAAACTAACCCGGTAGATGGAGCTGTTTCACGTGTTTGTTATTGGCATCAATATACACGAGCTGCGTCAGCCTAGATGGAAGAGGAGTCGCCACTAGTGATGGGGAAAGTTGTAGGTTCAAAGTCCTGCCCGCGGTAGAAAATTTTTGCAGGTTTCAATAGCTGTATATTTAACACGGGAAACTGTATAAAACTTTGGTATTTAACGAATTATTTCCCACAGTTCTACCAACATGCGAGGACATACGGCGGCGCGGCGAGAAACGGCCGATACCGCCGGAAATGAAGGACGAGAAGTACTTCGAGAGGCGGCGGAGGAACAACCAGGCCGCCAAGAAGTCGCGCGACGCCCGCAGGATCAGAGAGGATCAGGTATCACACCACCAAGCCAACTAGACCAGTATCCGGCGCAACCACCGCCAAAAAGAACCGCGATGAATCAGGGAGGATCAGGTATCACACCACCAAGCCAACTAGACCAGTATCCGGCGCAACCACCGCCAAAAAGAACCGCGATGAATCAGGGAGTATCAGGTATCACACCACCAAGCCAACTAGACCAGTATCTGTCGCAACCACCGCCAAAAAGAACAGCGATGAATCAGGGAGGATCAGGTATCACACCACCAAGCCAACTAGACCAGTATCTGTCGCAACCACCGCCAAAAAGAACAGCGATGAATCAGGGGGGATCAGGTACTACACCAAGCCAACTACACCAGTACCCGGCGCAACCACCGCCAAGAAGAACCGTGACGAATCAGGGGGGATCAGGTATCACACCACCAAGCCAACTACACCAGTAGGTATCTGGCGCAACCACCGCCAAAAAGAACCGCGATGAATCAGGGGGGATCAGGTATCACACCACCAAGTCAACTAGACCAGTATCTAGCGCAACCACCTCCTAAAAGACCCGTGACGTGTCAGGGAGTATCAGGTACCACACCACCAAGCCAACTAGACCAGTATCTAGCGCAACCACCTCCTAAAAGACCCGTGACGTGTCAGGGAGTATCAGTCAGGTACTACACCAACAAGCCAACTAGACCAGTATCTGGCGCAACCACTGCCTAAAGAACCCGTGACGAATCAGGGAGGATCAGGTATCACACCACCAAGCCAACTAGACCAGTATCTAGCGCAACCACCTCCTAAAAGACCCGTGACGTGTCAGGGAGTATCAGTCAGGTACTACACCACCAAGCCAACTAGACCAGTATCTAGCGCAACCACCTCCTAAAAGACCCGTGACGTGTCAGGGAGTATCAGTCAGGTACTACACCAACAAGCCAACTCGACCAGTATCTAGCGCAATCACCTCCTAAAAGACCCGTGACGTGTCAGGGGGGATCAGGTATCACACCACCAAGCCAACTAGACCAGTATCTAGCGCAACCACCTCCTAAAAGACCCGTGACGTGTCAGGGAGTATCAGTCAGGTACTACACCAACAAGCCAACTCGACCAGTATCTAGCGCAACCACCTCCTAAAAGACCCGTGACGTGTCAGGGAGTATCAGTCAGGTACTACACCAACAAGCCAACTCGACCAGTATCTAGCGCAACCACCTCCTAAAAGACCCGTGACGTGTCAGGGAGTATCAGTCAGGTACTACACCACCAAGCCAACTAGACCAGTATCTAGCGCAACCACCTCCTAAAAGACCCGTGACGTGTCAGGGAGTATCAGTCAGGTACTACACCAACAAGCCAACTCGACCAGTATCTAGCGCAACCACCTCCTAAAAGACCCGTGACGTGTCAGGGGGGATCAGGTATCACACCACCAAGCCAACTAGACCAGTATCTAGCGCAACCACCTCCTAAAAGACCCGTGACGTGTCAGGGGGGATCAGGTATCACACCACCAAGCCAACTAGACCAGTATCTAGCGCAACCACCTCCTAAAAGACCCGTGACGTGTCAGGGGGGATCAGGTATCACACCACCAAGCCAACTAGACCAGTATCTAGCGCAACCACCTCCTAAAAGACCCGTGACGTGTCAGGGGGGATCAGGTATCACACCACCAAGCCAACTAGACCAGTATCTAGCGCAACCACCTCCTAAAAGACCCGTGACGTGTCAGGGGGGATCAGGTATCACACCACCAAGCCAACTAGACCAGTATCTAGCGCAACCACCTCCTAAAAGACCCGTGACGTGTCAGGGGGGATCAGGTATCACACCACCAAGCCAACTAGACCAGTATCTAGCGCAACCACCTCCTAAAAGACCCGTGACGTGTCAGGGGGGATCAGGTATCACACCACCAAGTCAACTAGACCAGTATCTAGCGCAACCACCTCCTAAAAGACCCGTGACGTGTCAGAGAGTATCAGTCAGGTACCACACCACCATACCAAGCCAACTAGACCAGTATCTAGCGCAACCACCTCCTAAAAGACCCGTGACGTGTCAGGGAGGATCAGGTACACACCACCAAGCCAACAACTAGACCAGTATCCGGCGCAAAAACAAATACCCCCAAAAAGTTGCGCGAAGCTCTCTGGATCAGGGACGATAGGATAGGATGAAGTGTTGGTGTGGCGCAGTTAGGCTCGCTCCGCTCGCGATATGTGTAGCATCGGTGAACATTGATCTTCAGTAGATCAATGTCGGTGTATGTGACGAAGTGTGGCTTGGCTCGCTTTGATCGCAATTCGTGTAGTGTTGGTGTGGTGCCAATAGTAAACTATGTGTTGTGACCCTTTCCAAGAACTGAAGCTAAATACGCCACTGGGGCAGAAAGATATTTTGTATAAAGCTGCGATTCCATTATGCAAGTAGCTTGCGTGCAAGTTGCAAATTACATGCCACTTGCGTAATGGAAAGGTAAACAAGGTAGCTTGCATGCAAAGTTGTAAGTTGCATACAGGTAGTTTCGCACTTGCAAACAATATGCGCACCTTACGCTTGTGTGTGCAAGTGTCATGCAAGTTACGCTCGCAAGTGATAGTTGCGAATTGAAAACGAGGGATGCTGCACGGGTAAAAGTTAAAATGACTACTAAATGGGGGAACGACAAAACAATCCTATTTATTAAGGAGTATCAGAGACAGAGTAAATCTTGCATGAAAGTTTCAAAAGAGGTTTCGTGACGTCATACTTGCATGCAAGACTTGCATAATGGAATCGCGACTTAATTGTAGGAATAATTTTTACAAGTACCTATTTTTTACCCATTTTACAGATAGCATGGCGCGCATGCGTATTGGAACAAGAGAACGCATCGCTTCGCGCGCATGTTGCAGCGCTGCGGCAAGAGACGTTGGCCTTGCGAGGACTACTGGCTGCGAGGGAACCGCAGCAGCCGGCTCCATCCTCCACCACACCAGATTAGAGCATACATAAAAAGCTCTCTGTGATTAGAGCGAAATAGTAGGCATTTTGTCTGTCGAATTGGCCTTTGTGATGCAACCTCAGACTCAACTAATTTCTCGTATCCAATCCAGAAAATGGTCTTGTAAAATACCTAATTTGTGTATGGGAGATTTTGTGATACTGTCAATTGCTAAAAAGTACTACTACTCGTTACTAGATGGCATAACTTTTTTGATGAATCTAGAGTCCGCGCTACGAAAGAAAAAAACCACAGACGACGCTCGGCTGCTGTATTTTCATTTTTCCTCGTGGCGTGGACGAAATAGCACGAAAAAATAAAATCAGAATAAATGAGTAGGTATTTGTTTAATTAAATAAGGTATGGTCACAAAGTTTTCTTTGTATTTCGTCCGTGGGCACCGTGGGTATGGTTTACCATTATTACTCACCACGCTTGGCATTGGGATAGGCGAGTGCAGTAAAAAGGTGTTCTATTCTATGTACAAAAAACCGCTGCTGCCCAGACAGGTAAGGAGTGCAATTTTTCGGCAGTAGGCAAATTTTATCAATAAGTGATTGAAATCGGAAATATTTGTTGTAGGTAAGCAAGTAAGAAATAAGAATGAAAAAGTTGATAGATAGCTTATCTAGATAGATCTGCAAAGAATCTATGGAAAAAATTGCAACAAACGATTTTCCGAAGGACCCATGTTCAAGTAAATTTATTTCATAAATGTAAATAAATATTATGTTAGCTAGTAGCTAAAATAAGTACAACACTTACGTGTAAAAAGTTATTATTGTAAAGAGATCGCCTCCGCTTTCTACACACACCATACAAAAAACCCCTTCGTGCACTTTCGTAACCAGAATTTGGTAACTAGCTACGAAAAAATACTTTTTAGTCACTGTTTCGTAACTGGTTACGAATAAACACTATTTTAAAAAAAATTATCTAAAGAAAATCTGCTCAGCTATGTACCAATAGAACTTGTGTTCCCATTTGTCTCCACTTTAAAGGCCACTAGTGATGAATGGGACAAAAATTCCCAGCCACCACTCGTGTTCGCTGTACATTGATTATGCTATCAACAATGCACCTTAACAAACTATTTGTTTTTGAAATCTTACTTAGATTTTAAGTGTGTGAGATCCCTTTGTTCACATTTTAAGTGACAGCTGTCAAACGTGTAGCTCGTTTATTTTGTAAACTAAAATTTAACTTTATGGTCTGGAAGTTGTAGGCCTCAACGAAATCTACATGACAGATGACAGCTGTCAAACTAAAAAGTCGTTTATCTCGGAAGCTACGCATGCTAGACTATTTATTTCTTTGGGGAAGTTGTAGGTCTAGATCTTGCCACATTTTTAGTGACAGCTGTCAAACTCAATTCCTGTTTATCTCGGAAACTATGCATGCTAGACTACTAGTTTCTTTGGGGAAGTTGTCAGCTGTCATCTAAAATGTAGGGCTCGTCAAGCCATGCAACTTTCCCAAACAAACTAATAGTCTAGCATGCAAGGTTTACGAGATAGACGGTTTTTTAGTTTGACAGCTGTCATCTAAAATGTAGGGCTCGTCAAGCCATGCAACTTTCCCAAACAAACTAATAGTCTAGCATGCAAGGTTTAGGAGATAAACGGTTTTTTAGTTTGACAGCTGTCATCTAAAATGTAGGGCTCGTCAAGCCATGCAACTTTCCCAAACAAACTAATAGTCTAGCATGCAAGGTTTACGAGATAAACGGTTTTTTAGTTTGACAGCTGTCATCTAAAATGTAGGGCTCGTCAAGCCATGCAACTTTCCCAAACAAGCAAATAGTCTAGTATCCACGGTTAGTAGTTACGAAATAGTGATTTAATAGTGTCATTTGGTAGCTAGTTACGAAAAGTTACGAACGTGGAAAAAAATAGTGTTCATTCGTAACCGGTTACGAAACAGGGACTAAATAGTGTTTTTTCGTAGCTAGTTACCAAATTCTGGTTTCGAAAGTGCACGAAGGGCAAAAAACAAGAATACGGATTAGGTTTCTCCTTGGCGTAAGAGGCGGTCTCTTTACGTTTTATGTGAAAAAATTAAATGATCTCACTAGGCTTAAAAATAAACTGTTTTTCATTTCGTAGTTTCGTACCCTGCAAGCTGCAAGAAGTAGGTACCTACTAAGTACCGCCGATACAATAAGGGCCGCCGCAGAGCATAAGCGGTTTCTGCGAGCGACAAGCTCGAGTTTTCTCACTAGAAATCCGAAAAGGAACTCTATCGTTATTGAAATGAAGGTGACATTGGGTAGTATGACAAACGGCTCTCACGTTCGCCCGGCGACAAGCGGCGGCGTTTGTCATTCTTGGCAATGTCAAGGGCTTTATTTCAATTACGTACGGCTCTTTTTTTTAATTTCTATGAAATTTCTGTCGCTCGCAAAAACGAACGTTTGGTCTGCGGCAGCCCTAATGCAAGTAGTAATGTGTGGTTTTTGTTTCAAACCAGAAAAGTTTGAGTCTTCTCGGAAATTTGAACAAATAAAATAAAACTACTGTTCACGTTTTAAAAATATATTACGTTGTTGTAAAAGGTACACATTCAAACACAAACATTTTAAATTACGATAAAATTATACATCATTTTATTGAACAAAACAAAACATAATATATAAACACGATATTAAATAAACTACAGAAACAAACTAGTACATGTAAGTAAATAAATGGGTGAATATAATGGCATAATTCTCAAATGTGTACCCCCTAGGTAACAGCCTAAGTATAATCCAGTCCTTTTACACTAAATAACTAATTTTGCAACTACTTACATTTCAAGTACGCGAGCGAGAGGCAACCAACTTCAAAAACTTCAAACCATTTCTGGATAGTAGTAATCTTGTAAAAAAAAAAACTAATTTCAAATTCACTATCGTCTAACCATATAAAATAGCTTTATTTATTGACTTCAAATTGGATCAAATGTCCACTATTTGTTAGTGAAAACTAAATTAAATCAACAATAACAAATGGCAGATACCATTTGACATTTGAGACCCAAAACTTCCGAATCTTGCCACTCGCCATCAAACTCGCCACGTCGGCTGCCACTCGCGCGCACTCGTAACGCCATCTACATCGGCAACTAGGATCAGCGGAACTAAAAGGCATTACATTTACAATGTAAAATAAACGCTAGAAAAAAAATGCAAATCCTTTTCGTAGTTCAAACCACGACAACGAAACACCGGGTTTCGAAAAAAATATTTCAAAAATTATTTTTTTCTGAGTGTTGTTTATTTTATTTAGAAATATCGAGATTGTGACATTCGCGTAAAGGTTCACCTAGTCGCGCCAACATTCACACGCACATTTAAACGCGCCGCCATTTTATAACAATCATTAAAACAAAATGGCGCTAATATGAATTAAAATTTACTAACACAGTATTTAGCATAAAGGTTCAGGTAAAAACTGGTATTTTTATTTTTTCTGTAGATATTTCATTGACCACAGTTGTCTACAAATTATTTATATTACAAAGACCAAACTTCTCATGTTTTGTGTGGAATTTGGCCTTATTTTCATTTTACCGGAATATACATACTCGTAAAGATTACCATTATATAATATCAAAATTATTTTAATCGATAATTCTTATTTGTTTTTGAATCCCTAACCTTAAAAGATAAAGTTCTAAATCAGTGAATTTACTCGACGACACAAGAAAATTAACTGTTTTATTTGAAACTATAATTTAATATAAACTGTTGTGAGGCGGGAAGCGATTCCATTTCCTGACCTAATACTAACTTATATTTGGGTTAAGACAACAAAATGTCATATGCTTAAAACGGCATTACATGTTTTAAGGCCTACTATCTATTTACCTTCTGTCAAAATAGATAGAAATATTTCAAAGAATGAATAAGACCATGAAACTAAACAACTTTTTAAAGATACATCGGCCGAAACATGAAAAAAACGGACTTTCTACACAAAATTCGTTAGATGATATTTCGTATGAAGTGTCCAAAATCTTCTTATCATATGTTTCTAATAGAAATTGGTTTAGTTCATACCAATATTTATAGCTATATTTTACATCTTGCGGTGTAGTTATGTTGTTTTTATTTAGATTTTTCTCAGTAACAGTACGGTCTCACTACAACTTTAACAAATTTCGAGTTCTAAACATTGAAACAAGCCGCCGTTTTAAGTACAAACACTAGCCGCCTACACCTTGTATTTGGTAGAGTCCTCTATAAGTGGGGTGATGCTGTTTAGTTCTTCTTCTCCTCCTTCTCCTGTCCCTCGGGCGGCTGCTGTCCACTCTGGCCACTCTGACCGCTCTGGCCCTCGCGTTCAGCTGCCATCTGGCGAGAGAAAAAGGAAAATGTTACCTATTGGAAACCTTCGTCTAAAACGTTCTGTACGTATGCAAATACTGATGTCATTTTGTACCAGTGTCAATATGAACTGATGTCATTTTGTACCAATGTCAATATGAACTCATGTCATATTGTAGCAGTGTCAATATGAACTGATGTCATTTTGTAGCAGTGTCAATATGAACTGATATCATTTTGTAGCAGTGTCAATATGAACTGATGTCATTTAGTAGCAGTGTCAAGTGAACTGATGTCACATGTCATTGTCAATATAAACTGATGTCAATGTGTAGATGCAAATTGTTGTCAAAATGTACCACTTTTAATATGAATTGATGTCAATATGTACAAGTGCCAGTATAACCAGCAATGTGTACCAGTGTCATGTGAACTGATGTTAATGTACAACAGTGCCAATGCGAACTGATGTGAAACTGTACAAGTGTCAATGTGAACTGATGTCAATATGTACAAGTGTCAATGTGAACTGATGTCAATATGTACAAGTGTCAATGTGAACTGATGTCAATATGTACAAGTGTCAATGTGAACTGATGTCAATATGTACAAGTGTCAATGTGAACTGATGTCAATATGTACAAGTGTCAATGTGAACTGATGTCAATATGTACAAGTGTCAATGTGAACTGATGTGAAACTGTACAAGTGTCAATGTGAGTGAACTGATGTCAATATGTACAAGTGTCAATGTGAACTGATGTGAAACTGTACAAGTGTCAATGTGAACTGATGTCAATATGTACAAGTGTCAATGTGAACTGATGTGAAACTGTACAAGTGTCAATGTGAACTGATGTCAATATGTACAAGTGTCAATGTGAACTGATGTGAAACTGTACAAGTGTCAATATAAACTGATGTCAATATGTACAAGTGTCAAGTGAACTGATGTCACATGTCATTGTCAATATAAACTGATGTCAATGTGTAGATGCAAATTGTTGTCAAAATGTACCACTTTTAATATGAATTGATGTCAATATGTACAAGTGCCAGTATAACCAGCAATGTGTACCAGTGTCATGTGAACTGATGTTAATGTACAACAGTGCCAATGCGAACTGATGTGAAACTGTACAAGTGTCAATGTGAACTGATGTCAATATGTACAAGTGTCAATGTGAACTGATGTCAATATGTACAAGTGTCAATGTGAACTGATGTCAATATGTACAAGTGTCAATGTGAACTGATGTCAATATGTACAAGTGTCAATGTGAACTGATGTCAATATGTACAAGTGTCAATGTGAACTGATGTCAATATGTACAAGTGTCAATGTGAACTGATGTGAAACTGTACAAGTGTCAATGTGAGTGAACTGATGTCAATATGTACAAGTGTCAATGTGAACTGATGTGAAACTGTACAAGTGTCAATGTGAACTGATGTCAATATGTACAAGTGTCAATGTGAACTGATGTGAAACTGTACAAGTGTCAATGTGAACTGATGTCAATATGTACAAGTGTCAATGTGAACTGATGTGAAACTGTACAAGTGTCAATATAAACTGATGTCAATATGTACAAGTGTCAATGTGAACTGATGTCAATATGTACAAGTGTCAATGTGAACTGATGTCAATATGTACAAGTGTCAATATAGCGAGCAATGTGTACCAGTGTCATGTGAGCTGATGTTAATGTACAACAGTGCCAATGCGAACTGATGTGAAACTGTACAAGTGTCAATGTGAACTGATGTCAATATGTACCAGTGACAATGTGAACAGATGTCAACATGAAGTGTCAATGTGAACAATTGTTAATATGCAACAGTGTCAATGTAAACAAATGTGAACTGATGTCAAAATGTGCCAGTGTCAATGTGTGCCTATGACAATATGTGCCTATCACAATATGTGCAGATGACAATGTGTGCCTATGACAATATGTGCCTGTGACAATATGTACCTGTAATTGTTATCCTCTATCATAGTCTGTTTTCTTCTTTTTTGTGTGATGTTCTGTAAGTATAACTATACCTTCTTGTATGCCTGTTCGAAGAGCTTCAAGCTGGCCTGCTGCAGCGTCTGCATGGCGGTGCGGATCGCCTCCGGCTCCGCGTTGTCCTTGTCCGCGAGCAGGGTGCGCAGGGCTGCAATGTCACCCTTCAGCTTCTCGCACTGGGCGAAACAAAAGTATTATAAGTTGGCGTTCTAGTTACATTGGAATAAAAATGTATAAATCACAGTTAAAATATACGAAATGTTTTGTTCATGCTAATGTTTTAATAACTAATTGTATCAATCATTTATCCCCGAAGTGACTTAAGACGATTCTTTATATTTACATGACTCATACATACATGTAATACATAAATCACGCCTATATCCCTTACGAGGTAGGCTGAGCGTTAACGGCCGTAAAACGGATATTAACACCACGTCTGACAAACCTTTGAGGGTCAATCAGATAACTGTGTATCACTATGGTGACAAGTTGTCAGCCCATCGCCTAAAATTGCAATACACATCTAACCCTCAAGTACCTTAGTCGCATCTTACGACACCCATTGGTAAGAAATGGGGTGATGCTATTCTAAGCCGGCATCACACGGCTATTTACACGATTAATTTTTTGTAATTTTTCCTTTGATTGTTTTATTACTCATTGTATCAGTTAGTTATCCCCAAAGTGATCCTATACATTTACATTACTCATTTTTAAACACGATCATAGACTTTGATTTCTAATACTGCCTTATAAGCAATTAAACATCACTTTACTGCTAGTCTTGTTGTTGAAGTTAAACAGCTGTGAATCTCCAGTCTCTCTTTTTTATTTTATTAAATCAAGACAGAAACCGTCATGTACTTTACATAAGTAAATATCCCCCTAAGCAAATTGAAACCGCCATTAATTTGAAATGTAGCGTACAATAAATCCATCGGTTGCGTGTTTATCACAACCGTGGAAAGGCTGTCACGCGTCTCTCTCGCACTCCGCTTTACCGCTCGCTCAATGTCTACACGAGCGGCTTAGAAGGGTGCTCGCTATTAATTATGCTAATGAAGGGCAAAGAAATTCTAATGAAACTAGGTTATCGATTATGATGACCGATAAGAATCGGCAGACAGAGAAAGATCGTTAGATTTAAGTATATTTTCATTGGAATTCTCTACGCGCTAATGTATTAGCGCCCTCTATCGGACAAAACGCGAAGCTTGACGCCATATATATATTTTTTATTAATGATGGGTTTGCTCTTGACTCTAGTCTAGGTCATGGGACAGAGACAGAGTCTAAGATGGAGCGAGCTCACCCAGAAGAAGCCTGTTAAGGCACTGGCACTCCCACACACTGACGGAACGCAGGTGGCTACTTGGCGCCAGACTTCGGTGGGATGGTGGTCGCGAGCCAGCCACCGCGCACGTGGGATCGTTCAGCCGGACTTGTCCACAGGCAAGCCTGTGTTGCCGTTGCCCGGGCTCCACCGCTAGGAGGTAGATCCCATACCGCCCCAAATATGGTTTGCCTCAAGGAACCTACCTCGTCTTGAGGCAGCTGGGCCTTGTACTCCTCCATCTTGGTCTCTGTGTCGTGCAGGATGCCCTCAGCCTGGTTGGAGACCTCGACCCTCTCGCGGCGCGACTTGTCCGCCGCGGCGAACTGCTCGGCTGCCTTCACCATGTTCTCGATCTCGTCCTTGGATAATCCGCCAGAGGATTGGATCACGACTGGAAGGAAACAATTACAAAATTAATATGTACTTAAACTTTGTAAAAAAAAAACAGTGTACCTGATAAATTTTTCCAAAGAACATAAGTAGCCAAAGGAAAATAAATTATTCGTTTTCACATACAAAAATAAGTTTACAAGCTTAAAAATTGTGAAATTGAATATTGATCTGTTTTACCTACCTAAAAATATTTTTACAATGTATGCTAGATTATAACCCGCAAGCGTATAATACACAAACGGGGAATATATCCGCTTAATACTTTAGCATCGATAAAAGTCGAAACAATAATAAACAAATTGTTCAAAGTTGCTACGATGCAGGATAGTTCTTTCAATACATTTCATGGCAGAAAGTGATTCATAATTCATAATTCATTTATTTAGTATACATATAAATTCATAATTCATTTATTTAGTATACATTAGTTAGTATACATATAAAGACTCACGAAATCAAATACCTACCACATCATAAAGTGGAATTCATATACCGAGTTGAGGCCATTCTTTTAAGTTTATAGGCACTTATGTGCAAGTTCATGGAACTTCTATACATTGTGTGTGTGTGTGTTGTGTGTGTGTGTGTGCTGTTAGTTATTTTTGTGTGGGAGAGTTTACTATGTGTGGGACTTCGATACAGTGTGTGTGTGTGTGTTTACTATGTGTGTGATATTGTATATATTGTACGTGGCACTCACTTTGCTGTTCCTTGCCGGTGCCCTTGTCGCGCGCGGACACGTGCACGATGCCGTTGGCGTCAATGTCGAATGTCACCTCGATCTGGAATAAAAACATACAATTTTACTACTAAATCACGCGTGTATACCTTGGGGAGTATAAAGAGCGTCAACGGGCGAAAACAATGGTCTTTATCCAAACTTTTGGTATTAATTTTATTGTCTTCTAATTTAGTTTGTCTCATCATTATAAAGGTAACTTACTGACGTTTAAACTAATAAATATTTGGCAACAAGTCTTATTAAAAAAATTGAAAAACACCTTCAGTGTTCTATAAAATACAAAAATTAAATAACTCGTTATTAAAAAAAAACTAGAAAAGCGTTTATTAGACATTCTAAGCTTAGAACAGGCGTTTATTAAACATTCTAAACCTAGAAAACGCGTTTATTAAACTTTCTAAATCTAGAAAACCCGTTTATTAAACATTCTAAACCTAGAAAACGCGTTTATTAAACATTCTAAACCTAGAACACGCGTTTATTAAACATTCTAAACCTAGAAAACGCGTTTATTAAACATTCTAAACCTAGAACACGCGTTTATTAAACATTCTAAACCTAGAAAACGCGTTTATTAAACAATCTATAACTAGAAAACGCGTTTATTAAACATTCTAAACCTAGAAAACGCGTTTATTAAACAATCTATAACTAGAAAACGCGTTTATTAAACATTCTAAACCTAGAAAACGCGTTTATTGTATATTCTAAACCTTCAAAACGCGATTATTAAACATTTTCAACCTAGTAAACGCGTTTACTAGACATTCCAAAGCTAAATTGTTTCTATTTGTGAGAAACCATAAATGGCTTCCTGTTCCTAATGTCAACTATTTATTTAGTATACTGTAAGCTGAGGTTTTTCATAAAATATATAAATAAAATAAAATAAACAAATAACCTGTGGCACACCACGCGGCGCGGGCGGGATTCCAACCAAGGAGAACTGTCCGAGCAGTTTGTTGTCAGACGCCATCTCTCGTTCGCCCTGGTGCACCTTGATCTCCACCTGAGTCTGCCCGTCGGCAGCTACGCGGGACAAATAGAGAAAACTATTAATAAAATACTAGATTTTCAAATTTCCCGTGGGTATGGCGGGTTTTACCACGGTAAAAAGTAGCCCAATGTATTATTACAGGTTATAACTTTATCTGTGGGTCATTCCAAATTCGTCAAGCCGTTTGAGCGTAAAGAGCAAACATAAACATTCACACAAACTATTGGATTAATAATATTAGAGTCTGTGCGGAAAGGGAACATACATACATACATATATCACGCCTTGATCCCTTGCGGGGTAGGCAGAGCGAAAACGGCCGCAAAAACGGACATTTACGCCACGTCTGACAAACATTTGAGGGTCATTCGGAAAATTGTGTATCACCAGTGTCAGCCCATCGCCTAAAATTGACCCTCGAGTCCCTTCGTCGCCTCTTACGACACCCACGGGAAAGAAATGTGGTGATGCTATTTTAAGCCGGCATCACACGGGTTAGGGTAGAGTATGTGCAGAAAGAGAACAGGCTAATCAAAAAGTGAACTAATATTTCATTCGTTGCTATGACATTTCTCATACTGAGGCACAGGGGCGCCCTTAAGTCACGCCGGGTCTTTTACCCCACAGACCTTAGTAAGGACCGCTACCTTAAAATTAACTAGTGAAGAGGAAAGACTAGTGACTGATATTGAAAAATAAAGCCGAGCTGGAGGCAGTGATCTGAAATAAACTGGTTATCTATACCCGTTTATTTCAGCTCTCTCTTCAGCTTTCTAGACAACTTTTTCCAGGAAAATTAACATAGCTTTGTTTGAACAGTGCTTCTGGTTAATATGAGCAATTCTTATATGCAGCCATCTTCGAACGCAAAAAACAGCTTTTCCTCTCATTCACTAGGAAGGCTGTTCAAATCGGATCTTTTGTCGACATTTGCCTGATTGAATTCCACAATGTTTGCAAGATTATAACCCGCAAGCGATTCAAACACTTACGGGGAATATATCCGCGATTTGATTTAGCATACGTTTCAAGTTAGAACAGCATTGAACGCACGTTCAACGTTGCTACGATGCAATTATGTACGTCAACAAATTATGTCAGAAAATAGCTAAAGAATCAAATCAAATGTGTACATGCACCTTTAGATGTAGTGCATTTATGTCTCTATTGTAACTATAATTGTAAAAACAATTGGTTGGCCTAATAAATTTGAATAAATAACAACCTAGGCACGTCTCGTTTCCATCAAATTTGTTGATCCAATATTTTGTTTTATGCAGCAAAATTACAGTCCACAGAATAGTCACGGGTAAAGAAGACTTGACTATTCTTAGGTCGATTTTTCAGTGTTCCTTGTGATCATATTGGTGAACACTCCACTCAGTATCTAAACATTCAAAGACTGCTAAATGAATATCCGGTCAGTTGTGTGTCAATAGCAGCATGCCAGTTGAATGGGTTTGGTAGTTTCGTATTCTGCTAACAGTTTTTAGAATAGAAAATCACAGTGGCAATACCAAATAATGCCAATTTTTTTAAAACACTTCCCCTGTTAGGTATACAATTTTTGAAAAAAAATATCGTTTTTAAAGAATGAATTAATCGCTGGGTATTAGTTGCAAAACTAACCCGGTAGATGGAGGCGTGCCACGTGTTACTAGCATTAAGACACACTTGCAAAATTCGCGGACAAGGGAAGTAGCCCAGATGGAAGAGACGTCGCCGCTGGCAGTCGCAGGTTCAAATCCAGCCAGCGATTGAAAATTTTGCAGGTTTGAAAATACGCGGAATATATGATGGCTTACCAGTAGAGAAGACTTGGCTCTTCTTGGTCGGTATAGTGGTGTTCCTCGTGATCAGCTTAGTGAACACTCCACCCAGGGTCTCGATGCCCAGCGACAGGGGTGTCACATCGAGCAGCAGGATGTCTGTGACGTCCCCGGCTAGGACTCCGCCCTGCACGGCCGCGCCCACCGCGACGGCCTCGTCGGGGTTCACGGAGCGCGAGGGGGCGCGCCCGAAGATCTCTTGCACTGTCGTTTGTACCTAGGGGATAAGGCTCGATATAAAAAAACTATACAGGGTTATTATTTTTAATACTAGCGTTTATTAAGGTGGGGCATACAATAATAATAATAATAATAATAATAAAGCGTTTATTCTCATAAAAACAGTTTCGTTGTTACAAATTTTACAGTCTGCCAAACTGTACAAACAGGCATACGTTGACGAAATGATAAGGGTTTGTAGTAGACTACGAAATGATAAGGGTTTGTAGTAGACTACGAAATGATAAGGGTTTGTAGTAGACTACGAAATGATAACGGTTTGTAGTAGACAACGAAATGATAAGGGTTTGTGGTAGACTACAAAATTATAAGGGTTTGTAGAAGACTATGAAATTATAAGGGTTTGTAGTAGACTACGAAATGCAGTAGACTGCGAAATGATAAGGGTTTGTAGTAGACTACAAAATGCATACATATAGGTACATACATACATAAATCACGCGGCGTGATTCACGCCTATATCCCTTACGGGGTAAGCAGAGCGTTAACGGCCGTAAAACGGATATTAACACCACATCTGACAAAAGTTTGAGGGTCAATCAGATAACTGTGTATCACTATAGTGACAGGTAGCCAGGTTGTCAAAATGCAGTAGACTGCGAAATGATAAGGGTTTGTAGTAAGTAGACTACAAAATGATAAAGGATTGTAGTAGACTACGAAACACAAAAAAATAATCTTCCGATTTCAGTTTTGAATGTTTGCTAGATTATAACCCGCAAGCACATATCACACAAACGGGGAATATATCCGCATTTTGCTTTAGCATCGATAAAAGTCGAAACAATAATGAGAAAATTGTTCAAAGTTGCTACGATGCAAAGTTAAATTACGTATATTTTAAACAAGAAATAACCCAAATCTTCATTTAACTTTATGTCAATTGACCTCTCTCGTCACCTTCAGTTGATCTCAGACATCCGCTTATTGACCTTTGACACCTTTAGATGACCTAAAGCATTAGTTATTTGACCTTTGATACATTCAGGTTACTTTTTCCATCTTTAACTGAGGTAATTTACCTTCAATAGACATTACATATATACATACATGAATACATCAGCCTATAGCAGTCCACTGCTGGACTGCTGCCTCCCTCAGGGTACGCCATAGGGCACGTTCTCCCGTTTTCGCCATCCAGTCGCTACCAGCCGCCTTCTTTAAGTCATCGGTCCACCTGGCCGGAGGTCGTCAAACACTCCACCTCCACTCGATTAAGACATTTTAAATTGACCTTAAACCAATTGATCACTAACCTTAGGCATACGGGTCATTCCACCGACTAACAGCACTTCTCCAATGTCGCTGCGCTGCACCTCCGCGTCTTGGAGGGCACGTTGGCAAGGCGCCACTGTGCGTTTGATCAGGTCGCCCACAAGGGACTCCAGCTTGGATCGGGTCATCTGTAAGATGGATAATGGATTAGTATTTCAAGATATTTGTAAGCATAAAAGCTAATGTCTTTGAATACCAAATTTTAAAACACTTCCCGTGTTAGGTTTTCAATCTGTAAAGATAGAATTAGTCGAATTATTAGTTGTAAAAGTAACCCGGTAGATGGAGCCGTGCCACGCGTTACTGGCATTAAAGTACACTTGCAAAATTGGCGGGCAAGGAATGAGCTGCGGTAGCCCAGATGGAAGAGGCGTCGCCACTAGTAATGCGAAAGTCGCAGGTTCCAATCCTGCCCGCGCTTGAAAATTTTGCAAGTTTAAAAAAAAAAAAAACTGATGTCTTTTTTAATGATGGGTTTGCTCTTGACTCTAGTCTAGGTCATAGGACAGAGACAGAGTCTAAGATGGAGCGAGTTCACCCAGAAGAAGCCTGTTCACTCTTACTTTGAAGAGATTAGGGTTGTATGTCAATATAAATATTACAACTGGCTTTGCCACAAAAAAGTTAGGCAAGTGTAAAACGAGTATTTAAAGGTGTTTTGAAATAGAGCTTTATTTTAAATATGCGTTCAATATTTGCCTTTTTGTTGTAGCAAGGCTTTAAGTCACAACTGGAAGGTACCAATTGTACTACCGCTGGTACACCAAAGGTTATGTGTGCGAATGCCGCTGCTGTGAAACTCATGCTTTGATTTCTATTTTCTATTAGTTGTTACAACTTTTTTGACCTTCCAAATAATAAAATAATTCGTAAGGTGGTTTTATCATTGTATTTCTTTCGCACCAATTCCAAATATTCAAAACCTTTGAGGTCTTTGAACATTTAAGTATAAATTAGTGCTTAAACGCAAAGTTTTAGTTTAGTCATAAATAAAAGGATCTCTACAACGAAGGTGAAAAATTGCTAAATATTTTTCAAAGCGCGCGTAAAATTTTACAAAATCGTCACCGAAAAAATCTGGACAACGCATACAAAATGTGTCAATACAACCAGAATTTTGTATGTGGCATTCAAGGCATTTAAATTTCTTTCATAAATAGGTTGCTTGCTACATTTCATGAGATGTTTTCAGCTATTTTTTTACTGTATTCATATTCATATTTATTTATTTATTCATGCCGTACATCTCGTGTACTAGTGGTTGTAACTTTCTACTCACCCTCATTTAGAAAGTTTAAAACCTATGAATAGACAAAAGAGTAAGTGGTGGTTTAATTTAATAGATCAACTAATCTACCTTGAGGTTCATGTGCTTGGGTCCGCTGGCGTCCATGGTGAGGTAGGGCAGGTTGATGTCGGTCTGCAGGGAGCCGGACAGCTCGATCTTGTGATGATGATGATGATGATGACAAGGTACCTTGAGGTTCATGTGCTTGGGTCCGCTGGCGTCCATGGTGAGGAAGGGCAGGTTGATGTCGGTCTGCAGGGAGCCGGACAGCTCGATCTTGTGATGATGATGATGATGATGACAAGGTACCTTGAGGTTCATGTGCTTGGGTCCGCTGGCGTCCATGGTGAGGTAGGGCAGGTTGATGTCGGTCTGCAGGGAGCCGGACAGCTCGATCTTGTGATGATGATGATTATGATGATGACAAGGTACCTTGAGGTTCATGTGCTTGGGTCCGCTGGCGTCCATGGTGAGGTAGGGCAGGTTGATGTCGGTCTGCAGGGAGCCGGACAGCTCGATCTTGTGATGATGATGATGATGATGACAAGGTACCTTGAGGTTCATGTGCTTGGGTCCGCTGGCGTCCATGGTGAGGTAGGGCAGGTTGATGTCGGTCTGCAGGGAGCCGGACAGCTCGATCTTGTGATGATGATGATGATGATGATGACAAGGTACCTTGAGGTTCATGTGCTTGGGTCCGCTGGCGTCCATGGTGAGGTAGGGCAGGTTGATGTCGGTCTGCAGGGAGCCGGACAGCTCGATCTTGTGATGATGATGATGATGATGATGACAAGGTACCTTGAGGTTCATGTGCTTGGGTCCGCTGGCGTCCATGGTGAGGTAGGGCAGGTTGATGTCGGTCTGCAGGGAGCCGGACAGCTCGATCTTGTGATGATGATGATGATGATGATGACAAGGTACCTTGAGGTTCATGTGCTTGGGTCCGCTGGCGTCCATGGTGAGGTAGGGCAGGTTGATGTCGGTCTGCAGGGAGCCGGACAGCTCGATCTTGTGATGATGATGATGATGATGACAAGGTACCTTGAGGTTCATGTGCTTGGGTCCGCTGGCGTCCATGGTGAGGTAGGGCAGGTTGATGTCGGTCTGCAGGGAGCCGGACAGCTCGATCTTGTGATGATGATGATGATGATGACAAGGTACCTTGAGGTTCATGTGCTTGGGTCCGCTGGCGTCCATGGTGAGGTAGGGCAGGTTGATGTCGGTCTGCAGGGAGCCGGACAGCTCGATCTTGTGATGATGATGATGATGACAAGGTACCTTGAGGTTCATGTGCTTGGGTCCGCTGGCGTCCATGGTGAGGTAGGGCAGGTTGATGTCGGTCTGCAGGGAGCCGGACAGCTCGATCTTGTGATGATGATGATGATGACAAGGTACCTTGAGGTTCATGTGCTTGGGTCCGCTGGCGTCCATGGTGAGGTAGGGCAGGTTGATGTCGGTCTGCAGGGAGCCGGACAGCTCGATCTTGTGATGATGATGATGATGACAAGGTACCTTGAGGTTCATGTGCTTGGGTCCGCTGGCGTCCATGGTGAGGTAGGGCAGGTTGATGTCGGTCTGCAGGGAGCCGGACAGCTCGATCTTGTGATGATGATGATGACAAGGTACCTTGAGGTTCATGTGCTTGGGTCCGCTGGCGTCCATGGTGAGGTAGGGCAGGTTGATGTCGGTCTGCAGGGAGCCGGACAGCTCGATCTTGTGATGATGATGATGATGATGATGACAAGGTACCTTGAGGTTCATGTGCTTGGGTCCGCTGGCGTCCATGGTGAGGTAGGGCAGGTTGATGTCGGTCTGCAGGGAGCCGGACAGCTCGATCTTGTGATGATGATGATGATGACGATGACAAGGTACCTTGAGGTTCATGTGCTTGGGTCCGCTGGCGTCCATGGTGAGGTAGGGCAGGTTGATGTCGGTCTGCAGGGAGCCGGACAGCTCGATCTTGTGATGATGATGATGATGATGATGACAAGGTACCTTGAGGTTCATGTGCTTGGGTCCGCTGGCGTCCATGGTGAGGTAGGGCAGGTTGATGTCGGTCTGCAGGGAGCCGGACAGCTCGATCTTGTGATGATGATGATGATGACGATGACAAGGTACCTTGAGGTTCATGTGCTTGGGTCCGCTGGCGTCCATGGTGAGGTAGGGCAGGTTGATGTCGGTCTGCAGGGAGCCGGACAGCTCGATCTTGTGATGATGATGATGATGATGATGACAAGGTACCTTGAGGTTCATGTGCTTGGGTCCGCTGGCGTCCATGGTGAGGTAGGGCAGGTTGATGTCGGTCTGCAGGGAGCCGGACAGCTCGATCTTGTGATGATGATGATGATGATGATGACAAGGTACCTTGAGGTTCATGTGCTTGGGTCCGCTGGCGTCCATGGTGAGGTAGGGCAGGTTGATGTCGGTCTGCAGGGAGCCGGACAGCTCGATCTTGTGATGATGATGATGATGATGATGACAAGGTACCTTGAGGTTCATGTGCTTGGGTCCGCTGGCGTCCATGGTGAGGTAGGGCAGGTTGATGTCGGTCTGCAGGGAGCCGGACAGCTCGATCTTGGCCTTCTCGGCAGCCTCCTTGAGACGCTGCATTGCCATAGCGTCCTTCCTAATGTCGATGCCTTGCTGTGGGTACAAATTTATATATTTATTCGAGAGCAAAGATTATAAGTGTAGGTACTTGTAGCGATAAGGCCGCCTTTGCGCATGTTAGCAATAATTTTTCCTGATATTTTTGTTTTTTATTTCGTGCAATAAAGTGTTTTTACTTACTTACTTACTTTTACTTACTTGGAATTAAAAAAAGGTGTCGGCTTAGAATAACATCACCCCATTTTGACCAATGGGTGTCTTAAAAGACATCTTAAAGATGAATCCAGGGAATGGAGCAGTATTCTCTGTGAAAATACAACACCTAAAATATCCTATCCCACCACTATCTACTCTCGAACCATTTCACCCCGTCACCCTGAAACCGTTGACCCCATCAACCATCGCTCTCGAACCTTCCAACCCCATCAATCGTAGCTCTTGAACCTTCCAACACCATCAACCTTCGCTCTCGAACCTTCCAACCCCATCAACCTTCGCTCTCCAACCTTCCAACCCCATCAACCTTCGCTCTCGAACCTTCCAACACCATCAACCGCTGTTCCAGAACCTTCCAATCTCATTTTACTATCTAGACACCCACGCTAACTACATCAGATATAAGATGGACGTTCTGCTGTTATTATCGTGGATCTGACAACTGTTAAATCGGGCTTCTTGTAATAAGATATTCTCACATCTCTCTTGAAATTATATACTAGGAAGTTGACAATGACGTTGTCAAAGTTCTCCCTGCCGAGCAGTATCTTAGTTGGTGGAATTGACCTCATAAACGTCCTTCTGGATCTCCGGCACTAAGATGTCGCCACTCTAGAGCTGTCAGATTCAATCGAACGACATTCAAGAATCTTCCATCACCGTCACTCTAGAAGACTGTACTTCCAGTACTGTGTCTCTAGAACCTTCCGACCTTTTCACTCTAGAATCTTCCATCATCTTTCTAGAACCAAAATTATTTGCAGTCCAATCTGTGTAAGGCAGTGTACTCACGTCTCTCTTAAATTCGTCGACCAGGAAGTTTACAATGACGTTGTCAAAGTCCTCCCCGCCGAGCAGAGTGACGCCATTCGTGGACTTCACTTCGAAGTCGCCCTTCTGGATCTCTGGCACTGAGATGTCGCCACTCTAGAGCGCTACGACACTAACAATTGTCACTCTCGAGCTGTCAGAACCAATCGAACCACATTTAAGAACCTTCCATCACCGCCACTCTAGAATCTTCTGCCCGATCCTAACATTCTAAAATCTTCGACCTCCGTCACTCTAGAAAAGCCACAGTACTAAGTACTGTGTCTCTAGAACCTTACGACCTTTTCACTCTAGAATCTTCCATCATCTTTCTAGAACCAAAATTATTTGCAGTCCAATCTGTGTAAGGCAGTGTACTCACGTCTCTCTTAAATTCGTCGACCAGGAAGTTTACAATGACGTTGTCAAAGTCCTCCCCGCCGAGCAGAGTGACGCCATTCGTGGACTTCACTTCGAAGTCGCCCTTCTGGATCTCTGGCACTGAGATGTCGCCACTCTAGAGCGCTCCGACACTAACAATTTTCACTCTAGAGCTGTCAGATCCAATCGTACGACATGCAAATACCTTCCATCACCGCCACTCTAGAACCTTCTTTCCGTTCTAACATTTTAACCCCATCACTCTAGAAGACTTCATTATAGACCTTTCCAGTCTCTCTAGAAACTTCCGACCTTTTCACTCTAGAACCATCCATCCTAATCTATCTAAAACCAGCATTTTTTGCAGTCGAATCTGTGTGAAGGGAGTGTACTCACGTCTCTCTTAAACTCGTCCACCAGGAAGTTGACAATGACGTTGTCAAAGTCCTCCCCGCCGAGCAGAGTGTCCCCATTCGTCGACTTCACTTCGAAGACGCCCTTCTGGATCTCGAGCACGGAGATATCGAAGGTGCCGCCGCCCAAGTCGTACACGGCGATACTGGGAAGGAAATAAAATACATACATACATACGTACACAAATCACGCCTATATCCCTTACGGGGTAGCGGATATTAACACCACGTCTGACAAAAGTTTGAGGGTCAATCAGATAACTGTGTATCACTATAGTGACAGGTTGTCAGCCAACCGCCTAAAATTGCAATACACATCCCTCGAGTCCCTTAGTCGGCTCTTACGACACCCATGGGTAAGAAATGGGTTGATGCTATTCTAGGCCGGCATCACACGGCACTACGGAAATAAAATGTATGACAATATTAGATAACAGTCGCAAGTTCGAATCCGGTCTGCGGTAAGTTTTGTACAATTAGCTTAAATTAAGCATTGACACATTTTCGACAAATCACAGTTGAAAGTGGAGCCACTAGTTCTCTAGTTTGCTACCTCATTATTAATGGATACCCAGCCATCACACACCTTCTTAGCGTGTTTAACAGCAGTCACAAAAACTTATTTATAAATAAAAGAGCCGAAATAGTCTAAGTAGGCCATTACATACATCAGCCTATTGCAGGGTACGCCATAAGGCAGGATGTCTCGTTTTCGCCATCTAATCGCTACCAGGCGCTTTTTTTAAGTTACCGGTCCACTTGGGCGGAGGGCGTCCAACGCTATGCTTGCCGAGGCGTGTGGTAGACGGTTACCCAGACATTAACCAAGCAATTTCGGCACAAAATATGTTGCTAGGTTTATCCCGTAAAACGTGTCCAACATTATTTTATTACTTGAAAGATATCAAATCTTTTAATTTTTGTTTGTTTGAATTGAATAGGCTCCGAAAGTACTGGACCGATTTAAAAAAAAAAACTTTTACCATAAAATGTCTTATTTTTGCGGAAAAACGGTTAGCAGCGGGGGAAACCGCTGGGCAGGCCGCTAGTTTGTGATAAACTATTTTTCTAATTTCTGTCTTGTTCCGCATTTTTTTAAATCTTTCGAATCATTACAATAATTTATCAATCCTATAATGAACTATAGTATTCTCTACCTAGATAAGGAAGATTTAGGGCACAGTATTGGTCCACTCACACCAAGAAACGGTGATGTAACAAATCATATCTACAACATAACGTGCTGATAAGATAAGAATAAGGCGCGTTACGTTTACATACTGTTGTCAGTCAAAACTACTTGGTGCAATGCGTTATAGGTTGGTTTACTTCCTGATTCGACGATTGGCAAAAAAATACATCTTTCGCCATAATTTAAATTTAATGATTGGAAATATTAATGAGCGAGAACAAAAGAGAAGGAATATACTGATTTTGATTGATGCTGCTATTTTTATAACCTGCGGATTGCAAAGGGAGCGATTATGGGACTCGACGGTTTCATGTGAGTGTGTGTGTAATTTGACTATGAGCACAGTAGAGAAACTTATTTCGCGAGAACACTTTTTACATATTAATAAAACATGTTTCATAAAACTTATAAGATGACGATAAAAACGAGGTATAATCAAAATCATCCTAAACCTAAGTAGAATATATAATCATATCGTGTTATATAATTATTCTTGCTCGACAATTAACAATGTGTTGTACAAATAACTTACATTTTGTCGTCAGTCTTGTCCATTCCGTAGGCGAGCGCGGCGGCGGTCGGCTCGTTGATCACACGCAACACATTCAGACCGGAGATCTGACCTGCAATATACACAGCGTTAGCACCAGGGTTCATCAGTGGCCTATGTTATGAAACTACAGGCTACAAGTCTACAGGTGTAATTCGTAGTAAACTGCGTAGCCGGTTGATATACCCGGTCTCATAATGGCTAACCGACTACGCAATGAACATCGAATTTCACCTGTAAAATTGTAGCCTGTAGTTTGATAATATCGGACACAGGTCGTTGAACGACTTGGTGTCTCCACACGAAGAAAAGAAGAACAACATACACATATCATCTAATCCCTGGCGGGGTAGGCAGAGTGTAAACGACCGCAAAAAACGGAGATTTACGCCACTTCTGACAAATATTTGAGGGTCATTCGGCAAATTATGTTTGCCATAATGACAGGTTGTTAGCCCATCGCCTAAAATTGCAATACACACCCTCGAGTCCCTTAGTCGCCTCTTACGACTCCAACAAGAAAGAAATGGGGTGATGCTATTCTAAGCCGGCATCACACGGCAGAAAGAAGAACAAGCACTCTTTTATACTTGTTAAACACAAAGTCGACGAACGACCCAGTGAAGCCTAGCAACAACAACCCGACGAACCCTAGAATCATTAGTTTTTAATCCGTAAACTAGTAGGCATCTGGCAACGTGGAGACTGCATTCTTGACTGTAGGAATACGGCATATGTATAACATCCCCACTGTATCGGAAGTGAGATAATCTGCTAAAATAATTAATTTCCTATCGGCATCTGTCTGTATTATCTGTATCGGTTTCCTGTGTCCCGTCGTTGCGCATCGTTGAAGTAAGCTGGCAAATAACAGTATTTTCCAAATAGAAGTATTACAGTTACTTATACAACCCAGACTAAAATAACAACAGAATATGTCATTCCACCCTATTTTTACTTATTGCTCTTTCAATGCGCTGAAAAAAGACATATTTTGCATCTTGCTTATACTTGCACGTGCTAATGAAGCAAAATTGAATAAGCTTAAGTTATTTTCGTTCGTCTTAAAGTAAAATATTGTGTTGATTCTATAGCTTTAGTCATAGTTCTGTGGTATTGAGACAGAAATACCCACGAAATACCCCTCAATAATCAGAAGTGGGATATTGTAGTGATGTTTTCTTACCAGCATCTTTAGTCGCCTGTCTCTGCGAGTCGTTGAAGTAAGCCGGCACTGTGATGACGGCGTTCTTGACTGTGGTGTTGAGGTAGGCCTCCGCCGTCTCCTTCATCTTGATCAGAACGAAGGCTCCGATCTGACTCGGGGAATACACTTTGCCGTCGGTACCTGGGTATGAAAAGCAAAGATTACTATTTTATGTTCGTTTATGTCGCATTTGTATCAGGTAAAGAGCCTATGTGAGAATAAATATCAGTTGCCTATGTTATGAAACTACAGGCTACAAGTCTACAGGTGAAATTCTTAGTATATTAGTAGTAGCCGGTTCATATTCCTGGTGTTATTGGCGAACCGACTACGTAATGCACATCGAATTTCACCTGTAAAATTATAGCCTGTAGTTTGATAATATCGGGTACAGGTCTCTGCAGACGATCGCTTTCTTATACAGCAACTTTTCATTCGGTTTTTACTTGCGTCCTATTTTAAACCAATATACGTCTCTTTCACTCTCGTGACAGCCAATGAGAGGTCAACAAAAAGGTCTAGTGCCATGTATGATTATTTACTCTTCCCGTTTTTGTGTGAACTGTATTTTTCAGACTGTGTACGTTACCTCAAAGAAACTCATAAATTCTACTTCCATCCGTCAAAAAAAACAATCGTCGTCTACTGAATACCTAAGTGTCACATTATATTGAGCGGCTTGGCGGCCCCGCCGTTTCTCGCGAGATTACAACGACAGGTTACTTACGTATTTGTACGAACGAATTGAGCATTTTAATAAATAATACGCGGTATAATTTGTTGCAAAAATCCTTGCAAATTCGCGACAAAAATCCTAGCCGCTTTCCAGAGTCGCTCAATACAATTAGACCCTTGAATAGAAGATACAATGTAGCGTGGTATCTAGGAGGACCAAGAATACAAATTCAGGGGCCGCTGGTTCCGCGCGTTTCGTCTCGCACCGCTGCAAAAGCGAATGCGTAAAAACGCAGCCACTGATCGACGGTGCAAACAATAATTTTTTATTATTTATTAAAACATTTACAAAAAAGATAAACAACAATTACAAGAGAACGCAACAAAAACCTTTTAAGGTTTGTCCGTGCGGTCAGATATCGCCACTACGGTGGCGCTTCACGATACAAATTATAAAGTAAGTACATGACATGTATACAGAGTTGTTTATTATTATTATTATTATTTATTTGAACAGGCAGGCAGTTGAAACAACTGATAATGCCTGCATCCTATTATTCACTGTTCAAGTTCGTCACTATATAGCACTTATAGTTCACTTTAGTTATTTATGTTAAATTTTTGATTTGCCACGACACTGTTTTTGATGTTCGTCTAGTTTGTTTTTAAATGCATTTATGCTAGTTGCCGAAACGTTGCTAGTTGTTTGTACCAGCGTTGAGATCGCAAGTATATACTTTCTTATAAACTAGTTGTCAGTGCCGTGTAATGCCGGCTTAGGATAGCATCACCCCAATACTAAGCGTGGGTGACGTAAAAAGCGACTAAGAGATAAATTCATCTAGGGAATGGGCAGCAGCGTTACCTGTAAATTTTACATCTTGCACTGCGCTCACCAATCCGCCTGCCAAGCATGGCGAGTACGGCAATACACCCACCACTAATAGGAGGAGGCGAATGTCCAGCAGTGGACTTTTGTAGCAGTGTAAGTAGTAGTCAGATTTTTAGACGAAAACCAAATGAAAAATATTTTAAAGCATTTTCAAAACTTCTGTCATCCAATGTGGCATAGAAAATGTTCCCGCTGATTTTCTATCCCATCTTCTGGCTGATAGTGTCTCCTAATATTTCCAAGCAAGTTTTATGCTCTTAAGTAAAACTATGGAGTTTACAAAGTTACTATGCGACTGCGAGCGTTACTTATTGCCACTCGTTTTTACCATCATCGCGATATCGTCGAACTATATGTTGCTATGTTACAAAGCATCATTCTCTAACACACTCACACACCACACACTATAAATAACAAAATAAGTTCCCGTTTTACTTAACTTTTTTGTCTACCTACCCTTTATATGTTAAACTCTGTTATTGGCTGTTGAAGTCTTTAAGGCAAATTGTAATAATAGAACATGTGCTGTTGAATTTATGAAATAAATTAATAAAATTAAAATAAATGTGTTTATTTTTATTATGTATGGGTTTGCTCTTGACTCTAGTCTAGGTCATAGGACAGAGACAGAGTCTAAGATGGAGCGAGCTCACCCAGAAGAAGCCTGTTCACTCTTACTTTGAAGAGATTAGGGTTGTATGCGTTTGGAAACACAGACGCAGGTAGTGAGTTCCACTCTTAAGCAGTGCGCATTATAAATGATGACTGGAAGTGCTTAGTCCGGATTGGAGGAATGTGTTTCCAAACGCATACAACCCTAATGTCTTCAAAGTAAGAGTGAACAGGCTTCTTCTGGGTGAGCTCGCTCCATCTTAGACTCTGTCTCTGTCCTATGACCTAGACTAGAGTCAAGAGCAAACCCATAGTTAATAAAAAAAAATAAAAAAAAAATGTCAACCAGGTATATTTCGTAGTACTGGATCACCATTTCGAGACTCAATCTAGCTAATGCCAAAATACATACCCTGCACCCAAGCGTCGCCATTGGACGCCTTGACGACCTTGTACGACAGATTCTTCATGTCCTTCTGAACCTCGGGGTCGTCAAACCTTCTGCCGATTAGTCGTTTGGTGGCGTAGAATGTGTTCCCGCTGTTGGTGACAGCTTGTCGCTTCGCAGGCATTCCGACTAGACGCTCGCCTTCCTTTGTGAACGCGACGTGCGATGGTGTGGTGCGGGAACCCTCGCTGTTTTCCACCACCTTTAGGGGAAAATTGGGGATTCGTTGAAATCGATCAACTACATTATTCAAACACAATTAAATTTTCAAGTATATTCTAAGCCATATATACATACACATATAACGCCTTTATCCCTTGAAAGGTAGGCAAAGCGTTAACAACCGCAAAAATAATAATGATCTCTTAGATTCTAAGATTGCTCCATCAGTTGTAGAAGGATGGTTGTCGTAAAAGGCGAATAAGGGACTGAAGGATTCATGTGTATTACAAATTTTAAGCGACAGGCTGACAACCTGTCGTTATAGTTGTACACGATTTTTCTGGAACAGCCCTAAAATATTTGTCAGACGTGGCGATAGCGACCGTATTTGCCTACCCTACAAGGGATTATCCCTTAACTAAACGGACATTTAGGTACGCCACGTCTGACATATATTTGAGGGTCATTCGGAAAATTATGTATCGCCATAGTGACAGGTTGTCAGCCCATCGCCTAAAATTGCAATACAAACCCTCCTCGACTCCCTCTTACGACTCCCACGGGAAAGAAATGGGTTGATGCTATTCTAAGCCGGTATCACACGGCATCTACACCTACAAGGGTTAAAGGCGTGATATGTGTATGTATTGAATGTAGCGTGGTATCTAGGAGGACCAAGGACACGTGTCTCAGGGGCCGCTGGTTCCGCGCACTTCATCTGGCACCGGTGCAAAAGCAACTGCGTACACACACAGACGCTGATCGACGGTGCAGAACAAGCTTCTTGGCAATATCTGTCAATCTTTAACGACTTATAATATCTGTCAATAATTAAAGACCCAAATGACTCAGCAATCACTATGAGCTGCAGAAGCATACACAAGATAAAAAGAAATGGGTCGGTCTCACTATACCCATTACCCATTGCAGTGGTCACTTTTTTTCTCAAAACAGTGCCAGTATACCCACTGAAGGCAGACGGAAATAGTGGGAATTACTTTCGTCAACAACATATGGGAAAACTTAATGGTTATTCTTAATGTGTATAATGGGGTGGACCCTAAGAAATTACTATTAAACACTGCTGGTCTAGCATGCATAGCACACCTTCACATACAGACGTCCCACCCCAAGATAAACTGTTTAAATCCTTACACCAGCTGGGCTAACATGGGAGCAATATGCTTGTCTAGCCCACATTATACCACAGCTGGGCAAAGGCCTCCCTCTTTTCCTTCCATCTTTCGAAATTTGTAAAGGGGTCAAACAAGGCAACCCTCTCTCCCCCAAACTTTTTACCAGCAATAAGCTATGCAATGAAAAAAATGGGTCATACTACAAATGTTAGCCAAGGAGGACTTGAACTTGTGACTATGGAAAAATCAAACCATACCTTAGGTGTTTTGCCTTCCATGACAGCAACACAGGAGTTTGTGGTGCCCAAGTCAATACCAATGACTGCACCCTTGACACCGTCCGATCTGTAACATAATCAATTGTTAAAGTACAACCACCAATCAATAATAATGTACGGTGCAATGCCATCTTAAAAAAGCATCACCCATGAAAGGGCATATAGGCGTGATATGTGTATGTGAGTGTGTGATATGTGTATGTATCGAATGTAGCGTGGTATCTAGGAGGACCAAGGACACGTGTCTCAGGGGCCGCTGGTTCCGCGCACTTCATCTGGCACCGGTGCAAAAGCAACTGCGTACACACACAGACGCTGATCGACGGTGCAGAAGAACAAGCTTTTTAATGTCGGTTTTTACGGCCGTTTACACTCTACCTACACTGCATGGGCATATAGGCGTGATATGTGTGTGTGTAACAACCAATCAATTCAGTTTTCTACTAGGACAATACAAAATTGACAGATGATGACATCATTGTGTTAGTACTATCCTAAATTGAATAAAGTAATTTCATTTTAATTTTCACCACAACAGACATGTGAGTCCACAGCGGGACATGGGCTGTGCCCTATTGGGAAAGTGTTTGCTATACCACCCATGTTTGGCAAACTAATTGGCGAGTGCAGTACAAGGTGTAAATATCTATTGGGGGATTTTCCATACTTACCATAATAAAAAATATGTCATGAATAAGATATAATGGAGTCTTTGCTAAGTTACAGAATAAATGAAAATATAAAATTAAAAAAATTACAGTGCCCATTGGGACGTCAACCCGGGACCGTGGGGTACAGTTCCACTGCCTTCCAACTGAGCTACCGGCGCCCCCACTGAAACTTGCAAATTTTTCAATCTCTTGGTACTGGGTCTCGGGTTCAAGTCCCAGCAGGCTCTGACATTTTTTAATTATTTTTTTTCATTTATGAATATAATATAGCACTGTAAGTGCATATTAAATCATAGTACATGTCTGCAGAATGTTCTAGACTTCTATTAGAAAGATTGTAGATGATACAATGTAAAAATATTTCCCTCTACACGATCATACACTGGTTGGCTGGGTGAGTCCAACTGCCGCCCCACTCTGACACCTATGTGAGGTAGATTGGAGAATTCACCCTGAGCAAAAGTGGATACCTAGATTAGGACCTTGCTAAGGGTAACTTATTGGACATATGTTAGCGAGAATTCATCCCAGGGTGTCGATCCTTGGGTGGCAGGGTGGTCTAGCCCAGTTGGCATGCTTATGTACTTCCATACAAGTACATCCAAAGGTTTGAACTGTTTGGTATATTCATAATGAAGAATGCACAGAGTAAATGGATTCAGTACGTATTCTGAGGAGTAGAAACCTAGAAACATCTCTAACTTTGCAATATTGGTAAAATAAGTTGGATTGATAGCATACAAAGGTCAATCCAAAAAGTGAGGTTATGATGAAATAGTTGTGAAAAGTTCTGGCTTTTCGAAACTTACTTGTTTCTGTGCTGTATTCCATGTCTGTTCAAAAGGGATACTGTGGGTGCTGCAGTCTGAAAAGATCAAATAAAATAGTTTTTACAGAAAATATTTTTCAGTTTCGAAATCCATGTGCCGTACAAACCGGCACGATATTTCACATAAAAACACATTTCTAAATAGCAAAACTGTGTAAATTATCAAGAAATATATCTAATGTAGATATTATTTTATGTGACATGCGACTTTCATTCGTTTTGGATGGTAAAATGGTCACTTACATTTTTGATAATCGAGGAAAGATTCCTCTGTGTGTAGAAGTCTGTTCCAAGTCCGGAGCACTCCAAGGCCTTTCGGCCAACCACTCGCGTAGCGCACAACATTTTTACACAATTTTAGAGACTATATAATTTATTTTCAGACTTTATTTCACTTCAAACAGAACATGTGGGTGACGCAACTCCATGAAAGAACAAATTTTCTTTTTTCTAAATTTATAAGGCTACCGCTACACACACATTGTGAGAACGCACGCACGAACCAATATCGACGACGACATGAACGCGACAAGAAAGCGTATCGGTCAGACACACACATGGCGTTGAGTGCGGTTATGGGTTTAGATTAGAATCAAATTTTGATTTATATGCGTGTAATTTTTATGCTTTGCCGTGTGATGCCGGCTTAGAATAGCATCACTCCATTTCTAACCCGTGGGAGTCGTAAGAGGCGACGAAGGGACTCGAGGGTGTGTATAGCAATTTTAGGCGACAACCTGTCACTATGGCGATACACAATTTTCCGAATGACCCTCAAACGTTTGTCAGACGTGGCGTAAGTGGCCGTTTTTTCGGTCGTTTACGCTCTGCCTACCCCGCAAGGGATAAAGGCGTGATATTATGTATGTATGTATGTAATTTTTATGCATTGCGCCATTTAGTGCTCTGCTGTTATTATCGAAAACATTGTGGCGGTGCGCATGCGCTCCACATACAAATCCTGAAACGCGGTATCGAAGTTATTTCGCCGATCACAATATTTATATAACTTCCGAACTCGTCCGGTTGGAACTTGGAACAGTCGTTCCCCTGATCACAACTCCCGACCAGGCGAGTAGCTATCCTTTTGCTCACAGTCGTCACTCGGCGTACACTGGCCTCATCATCACTCCTCCTAAAACATTATTATAGAACTAGCGGCTTGCCCAGTGGTTTTACGTTTAATTTTTTAAGGGAAGTTGTTTAGTTTCATGGTCTGACTGAATGCACCCTAACAGTACTCGGAGGGCTGTCCCTTACACCCCGTTTACTCAAAGAGTATCTAATAGAACTAGCGTTTAATATCATAGGTGCATTGGCAATAGAATGACGGTTGAGTCAGTTCTGTACTTCTGTGTGATGTTGATGTGTCGCTGTAAGGTTTATCCTCCACTGCGAAACAACCCTAAAAATAAAATTCGTTGCACTGTTGATGTGCGGCACAAACACTTAGTGTGCTTCAACCTTTGTTTGTTTTCTTTGCGCGGAGAATATTCTCGATAATAAAAAGATCTGTGCGATTGGTCAAAATCAAATACTTTTCGTAATTCGTCCAATCGCAGAAAAATATTACTATAGACAACAATATACTGTCAAAAATTATTAACTATGGTAACTTCAAGTCATAGACAATTTGTCAAATTATAACCCGACCAAATAAAAAAGGAATGTAATTGTAGTTGGAAGCGAACAAGAAACTGATAGAAAGTATGGGATTGACAGCTGATTTTGCATAGAGAGCGCCACATGACTGAGTTTTTGAATTTGGTCGAGTTTGATCATATGATCACTTCTTCACATGACCCATGGTCAGCCTTACATCGTTCATTTTTAGTAATATTTAGGACTAATCTCTGTTTTTAGTCTATTTCTTCCACTAGTTAAAATAAAATAAAACCGTCAAAATGGCGTTTTGCCGTAGTTTATCATTCATGTTAGTTCTCAGTGTAGTGTCCGTAAGTTTCGCCACCGAAGTGCCAGTATTCATGTTTGGTGATATTGGGCGTTCCTCAATCAAATACAGTGCTTTATCCAGCGTGCCTGCCAACGAATTCCGAAGGACTCTCAAGCAAGAGCTCCTCGAAGACCCCTTCACTGTAGTTTTCATCGAAGAAACTCTGTCCGTGGAGGACTTCTCACGGAAAATCGACGAGGAGTCGTCGTTCCCTTATTTAGAGTCTAAAGTGTCCGATGCCGTGTACTTCCCACTGGTAGACAGCCCGTTGAAGGTGCTGAACAAGCTGGTGGACTCCGAGCAGGCTGACCATGTGAAGTTGACCGACAGTGGCTTGTCTGCTGATGTGAGTGGTGATGATGGAAAGTACCTCTTCATCAACCTGAAAGATGCTAAAGAAGGAGAGTCCAGGGCTGACCTGCTGAGACGTCACAATGACTTCATTGAAGACATGGTCTCCAAACTACAGGAGAGGTAAGAATAAAAAAAAAAGTTTCAAGTTTTACATTACACATCATGTAAAACATTAAGATGCAGTGATAACATCACTTGATAATATTTTTTCTAACTACTCTATTGTTACATTTACGGAAATAAAATTCAGAATAGTACAAACATACATACATATATTACACCTATATCCCCCCTCATAGGTAGAGTGTAAATGGCCGTAAGAAATGGACATTCACACCGCATCTTCTTCTTCTGTCTCCTTTTTATTGCAAAAATAGCCAAACGAGTTAGGAAATGTCTTATAAAGACATACATTTGGAGCATAGCGTTATATGGTGTGAGACGTGGACGATGACGCAAAGAGATAGAGAGAGGTTGGAAGCGTTTGAGATGTGGTGTTGGAGAAGGATGGAAAAGATTAGTTGGACAGAGAAGAAGACAGGTAGAATTGCTGGCACTGGTAGTGGAAGAGCGTTGTCTTCTGAAGACCATAGAAAACAGGAGAGGGAAGATGATTGGCCACTTGCTACGACACAACAGCTTCATTAGGAACATTATTGAAGGGAAGGTGGAAGGAAAGAGAGGCAGAGGTAGACCTAGACGCACTTACTTTACCCAGATAAAGGAAAAAGTCAATGTCGTGTCGTATCAAGAGGTCAAGTCACTGGCGGAGAGGAGAGAAGATTGGAAGTTACTCCACTGACAAGAGTTTGACTCTTAAATTTGAACAACAGCATAACAAACTCAATTTGTATTTACAGATACGACAAAGTGGTAGCCATCTACACCGCCCACTACCCGTCCTGGACCGTGGCGCACTCTCGAGTCCGTCGTGATGTCAAAGCCAAGAACCACACGACCCCAGTCACCATGCTCAGCTTCGCGGGACTACACATGTACTTCCAAACTGCGCTGCTGCACAACGGGAAAGGTTTGTCCAACATTTGTTTTTTTTCAAATATCTGAAATTTGAATTGGCTCACTACAAAAACAAAAACCTTATATATTTCTCAACAGAAGAAACCGTCCTTACCGGCGCGGTCGGTGACGCGAACAGCTATGTGAACAACACCGAGATGAACTCAACCGTGAACTTTGCTGACGGAATCAAGACCACACTCCATTTTACCGCCAAGGGTGGCTACTGGTTCCTAAGTAAGTGTTTTTTATTAACTGTGATAAATCAATGTTAACGGCAAGCTAAATAAACCGCTAAATTGCCGTGTGATGCCGGCTTAGAATAGCATCTCCCTATTTCTTTCCTGTGGGAGTCGTAAGAGGCGACTTAGGGACTTGAGGGTGTGTATTGCAATTTTAGGCGATGGGCTGACAAACCTGTCACTATAGCGATACACAATTTTCTGAATGATCCTCAAATATTTGTCAGACGTGGCGTAAATGTCCGTTTTTTGCGGCCGTTTGCGCTCTGCCTACCCCGCATGGGATAATAGGCGTGATATGTGTAAGTGTATGTACATTTAATTATAATAGTTTAATTGCATTTCATGTTGTTTGATTTCATTTGATTCATGCTATAAATTTAATTTCTTAATCACTAACTAATCACTATTGTCTGTATGCCCTTTCGTGGCAAAGGCCTCCTCCAACTCTTTCCACTTCTCTCTATCTTTTGTACTACTTTTTATTATGTGCCAGAGTTCAATAAAAGGGTGGCGTATTAACAAAGTCCCTCCTACCCACAGAACAAGCGACAGTATCTACACCTGCGTCGGGCGAACAATCCCTCTTCCCGTCTCTCGGTGATCAGCTGTTTGCGTTTGACCAGTTCTCGCTGCGGTGCGCGCAGAACATCACGCTGTACTCTAAGACAGGTGTCAACAAGACCGCGGCGGAGACGCAGCCGTGGACGCTCACATTCCAGAACTCCAGGGTGAGAATTTTGTGTCTTATCATCGTCATACGTTTACTCATTTCATCAACATTAAGTAAGTAAGTAAGTAAAAACACTTTATTGCACAAAATAAAAAACAAAAATATCAGGAAAAGTTATTACTAACATGCGCAAAGGCGGCCTCATCGCTACAAGCGATCTCTTCCAGACAACCTTTGGGTGGTGGAGAGAGTATTGAAAAACAGAGCAGTGCGAGAGTAATCACGAAAGAAAAGGTAACTTGAATAAACGCAATAAATACAGAATACAAAACTATGATATAAATATAAACCTACATACAAATACACGTATATTTATATATATATATACACATATGAATATAATATAAATATAACCAACCATTAACCAACTATCCGAAATCAAAAATGTATTTGTTTAAAACATTTGGTTGATTTATTATATTTGGTCCATACAACACGGTTTCCATCGGCTTCCCTTTTGAAATATAGCGAGTTAGGGACTTATTTTAATAAATATCTATGTAGGTAATAGTTGCAAGAAATATATAAATAAATATCGCGGACTATTCACACAGCGCCATCTAGCCCTAAGCTAAGCAAAGCTTGTAGTATGGGAACTACATAGCTGATAGTAATACTTATATACTTTTTTATGTAAATAAATACATGTTATACATAGAAAACACCCAGACTAAACACAAATATCTGAAGATTTGTGACATGTGGGGATCGAACCCACGACCCTCGGCGTAGCGCTCAGGGGTACTATCCGCTACGCCATCGGGTCAGTATAGGTAATATGAAGGCACACAACAATTTATACTAAGCTAAACTACACAAAAATTATATAAAGTTCCTAGTGACTAACCTAATTTTAGTTGGTTAATGTCAGAAATCAGAAATTTATTAGCTTTACATAAAAAATAACATTTTTACCTCAGATGGCATTTAAGTATTCATATTATAAATTAATTAGGGTCAACTTTACATAGATTTAGATTTAATTTAGAGTAGGAGCACATCTGGGCAGGTTTTTTGGGGGGGTTTTTCCTGTTCAAGGGGTCCAAAATTTCACCTTATAATTAATAAATGGCTCTACACTTGGTAAGCAATTTAAAAACCACTCTCTGTCCTACAACCAACTGTATGAGTTTAAAAATTCACGACTCAAGAAGAGACATAAAGAGTACAGGGTGTATAAAAAAAACTGCAAATATTTTAAGGGGTGAACCAGTTCGTGAAACTGAACAACTTTCCCCAAGGAACATAGGTCGAATAATAAAAAATATTTTTGGCCATCCCATACAAATGAACCTGGCCGGCTAACACACTTAGTAATTGAGGACCAAATATTTTTTTCGTATTTCGTATTTTACCCATGTTTCTTGAGCAAAGTTGTTCAGTTTTATGGGCTGGTCCACCCCTTAAAATATTTGCAGTTGTTTTTTTTTACAAAATATAAAAAATAAGTCTATAACCGCTTGTCTGTCACGTACCGGGAGCCGGACAACAATTTTGAACCTTAACTACCCACAATAAAATTCAAAACCAATGAAATTGTTATATTATGAAGCGACAGACGAGTTTTGTATATTTATATGCAATTAAAGTTAGGAATTTTTTTGTCTGTTTGTGTTTGTGTGTATTTTCTATAACATTGTTTATGTGTGACGTCACAGATGCAGCCGTTCTTCGCGACCAACTCGTCGGAGCTGAAGTTCGGGGAGCCGCTCAACTGTGTCGGCTTCTTCACAGCGCCCATCTGGGCTGGTGAGTGCTTCACATTTAAAACTAAACCCCTGGTGTACCCACTATTGTTTTATTTCTCCATAGGTTTTACACACACACAGTTGACGGCCGATGTGGCGCAGTGGTAGTGCGACTGCCTGCTACGCAAACGTTCCGGGTTCGATTCTCGGTGGGACACTCACAAAGTTAATATTTATCACTTTGTGAATTTGTTCCCGGTCTGGTTAGAACATTGCAGGGAAACTGATTGTCCGAAAAGAAATGGTACCGTGCTTCGGAGGGCACGTTAAGCCGTCGGTCCCGGTTGCTGTCTATGGAAGCAGTCTTACTTAGACGGCGGTCGTAACACAACCATGTCAGAGGGCTACTAGTGGTAATAGGCGGTTGAAAAACTCTGACACCAGGGTTCATCGGGTCGTTGGACGACTCGGTGTCCCACACGAAAAGAGAGAGAGAGAAGAAAATATTAAATCTATGTATATTCCACTGTACGCGATAGCCCATCTATCGCTATCTTCAAAAACGAGTTAAAGAATATTATCTTTCCCTCTCAAATTAATCCGTATTATATATATATATGTCGAATTTCCTCTCACTTCATCCACTTGCCAACGATCCGTGTCGGATCCACACTTAGCATACTCGCCACACGTAAATCAAAGCTAATGGAGTTAGTTTAGCAGCCACAGTTCACAGTAAATTATCATTTTCTTTCGACAACTATATCCCAAGCCAAAACATCAACAAACCACCGGTCGCCATCGCAACCCCCCATGGCATCCGAAAACTACCATGACTTACTTCACACTGTGACTGCAGCGCCCTCACTAAACCCATTCGGGTTGCCCACTTCAAATAAGTGTTGCCCGCTTTGATTTTCAAAAACACATCAAAACAAACTATTTAAATTCAAGAAGTAATTCATAAGAAAGAAGAAGTTTATTCAGCGCCGTCACGGCCATTCTGCGGTGTCACACGTCCTCGTGTGATAGTGTGATGCGAAGCTTCATTCTTCGTCACCTGGGAACATATTAACGTTGTATTTCATGAATTTTCGGATTGATCTTGAAGTTCCTCGGCCTCATCTTTGGATAAACCAAAACAAACGTTGTGTAATTTGTCACCTCAGGACAAACAATCGCACACACTTTAGCTATCATTATAGCATCGGTCACCCTGACCCTTCAAGCCATTTTTTTTTCTCTTTCGTATGACTTAGCACGATTGTCTCATAGACTCGGGTAGTACATTGTCACACAGACGGTACATTGTCACACAGACTCGGGTAGCACATTGTCACACAGACTCAGGCGGTACATCGTCACAGAGACTCGGGTAGCACATTGTCACACAGACTCAGGCGGTACATAGTCACAGAGACTCGGGTAGCACATTGTCACACAGACTCAGGCGGTACATAGTCACAGAGACTCGGGTAGCACATTGTCACACAGACTCAGGCGGTACATTGTCACATAGACTCAGGACTCTGCAGTATATTGTCACATATACTCAGTTGGTATATCGTCACGGTCACACAGACTCAGCAAACTCGTCTTTTCATCACACAGATTCTGCTATTCTCTTGTCACATAGACTCTGCTACTATTCAAATAAGCTATTTCCGTCACATAGACTCTGCTACTATTCAAATAAGCTCTTTCCGTCACATAGACTCTGCTGCTTTCTATCAAACAATTCAGGTAACAGAAACTAATTTAGTGCCATTTTCTTATTCTTACCTGCGCCGTCATCGGAACATTCTGATATTTCCGTTAATTGAACATGGTTTTGGACAGCTTTGATTGTTGGACAACCGTTGAATTAGCCACAGGTAAAGGGTTACGAGATAGAAAATCTACGTGTTCCATCTGTTTGCCTTTTCTATAGACAATTTCGAAGTCGAAAGCCTGAAGAAAACACCACCAGCGGTGAACGCGGGACTCAGATCGACTTTAGATTTTGAAGCCCATACATACAGTCACCACGTAAAATTTACGGCCATGTAAATAGTGACGAAAATGTTTAACAGCGTTCACCACTGCTAGCGTTTCTAGCTCATACGAATGATACTTCGACTCAGCACCGGAGGTCGGGCGACTGTAATATTCTACAACGTGCATTTTTCCATCAATCATCATCAACTCAATGGGGCTATCAGGATTAAAAATTGTTAAAACCGGTTTATCTGTCAGAATTGTAGTAGCTTTATGTCTAATATTTTCATATTTAGAATTCCATTCGATTTTATAATTGAAAACTATGCAATAAATTGCCGAAAGTAAAATGCTAATCCAATGAATTACGTAATTGAATCCAATGAATTAATTGTTACTGTCTGGGCGGGGAACAATCTGTAAGTGCTTTAATTTTTCTAGGATTTGGCCTGATTTCACCAGCGGAAACTTCGTAACCTAAAAACTCAACGCGTTCTTTCAAAAAGGCACATTTCTTTAAATTGAAGGAGAAACCGGTTCCCGATAATGCGTTCAACACGATTTTTAAAGTTCTAATCTTTGCTCAACAGTACGCGAAAGAATGATGACATCGTCGACATTTACAACCGCAAATGACTCTGCTAAGCTACCCACAGCTTTATTCATAGCCCTCTGATAAACCGATGGTGCATTTCGGAGACCAAAAGGCATTGACAAGTATTCAAACTGCCCTTCGGGCGTAACAAATGCTGTACGTTCAATGGAATCTGGATGTATAGGTATCTGATGATATCCATTTGCCATATCAAGAGTCGTAAAATAGTTAGCGCCAGTTAAACGCAGAATTTGATTACCAATCAATGGCAGTGGGTATCTATCAGGTAACGTATTATCATTTGATTCACGGTAACCCTCACAAAGCCTATCCGTCCCATCTTTCTTTTTAACAAGAAGTATCGGACTCGCAAAAGGAGAGTACGATGTAAGAGCTTTCGCGTTTAACTCCAGCTTCTTTAAGGTCCTTGATTTTATCCCTTACAATCTGACGTTCTGCCAGACTCAGCCTGTAAGGGAGTCGCTGTACCGTGCGATTGGGGTCGATGAGCTTAATTTCCAACTGTCCGGACGTTACCGTACCAACCGGTGTACCTTCAACAAAGTGATCAGAATGCTCTTGAAGTAATGCTAACAGAACTGCTCTGTGTTTTTAAGCATTCATCTGGTACAATATGAAAGACCAATCACACTGAATGACCTTGTATAATGACAGTTGACTAAATTTGGGAAGAAGATTTGTGCAACAGATTCTACTATCAATGAACATTCTGCACCAGAATCAAAACATAATTGAAATTGCTCACCCATATTGAGCAAACGGTCCGTTGCAGGTTTGATGGAACATATATCTACCCGATACTTCACCTCTCCTTTGCTGCTGAACTTAGCTGCATCCTTTATCTTACAGATAGAAGCAATGTTCCCCGGTTCACCACAGCTGTAGCAGACCAACAATGACTTCTTTTTTAAAGCTTAATCCTCTTTAGGTACAGCAGATGTAGATGATGAGCGACGGCCAGATGTTATTGTATAAGAAGATTCAGGACATGGCGATGAGAAGTTATCCTGTATTTTGTCATGAGAACGACACTCATTTATATGATGCCCTGTTTGCCCACAACGGTAGCATCGTTTTGCAGGTTCTTACGCGTTTTATGAAGCGTTTAGCATCCAATCGTTTAAAATCTTGACTTCTTTCTTGCAGTGGTAGTCCTCGTTTACGATACACAAAGGCCATAAGCTCTTGCTGCAATTTTCCCCTTGTGTCACTATCTGTAGTGAAAGCTAATCGCTGCAGTCTTGAATCAATTTTGGATGTATGTCCCAATGTAAGTAAGTGCTGTAGCTATCTGGCTCTTATTTAATTTTTGCCAACGATTCACAAAGTAACTAAATACCCGATTGGCATAAGCTGACAAATATTCACCGTCTTTCGGATTCTCATTAAGTAGTTTGTAGATAGAAAAATTGTTCCTTCAGTTGAGGCCATGTTATACCAGGAAAACTGTTTTGAGCCAACCAATTAGAAGCACTCCCTTTCAAAGCACGACTCATTACCAAGATCAAGTTGCCGCCACTAATAGGTTTTTCAGACATGCAAAGGTCGACGGTATCACACCAAGCTCGGGCATCACTGTCAACGGCATCATGGTTAAACGGCGGAAGTGTGAACTTAACGTCGTTTGGTTGCTGAGCGGCTTTTATTAACTCTAACAAACTTTTTTTTGTTGCATTTCAAACAGTGAGCGGCATCCGATGGGCGTCCATGTTATCCCACTTCTGATGTCGAATTTCCTCTCACTTCATCCACTTGCCAACGATCCGTGTCGGATCCACACTTAGCATACTCGCCACACGTAAATCAAAGCTAATGGAGTTAGTTTAGCAGCCACAGTTCACAATAAATTATCATTTTCTTTCGACAACTATAGCCCAAGCCAAAACATCAACAAACCACCGGTCGCCATCGCAACCCCCCATGGCATCCGAAAACTACCATGACTTACTTCACACTGTGACTGCAGCGCCCTCACTAAACCCATTCGGGTTGCCCACTTCAAATAAGTGTTGCCCGCTTTGATTTTCAAAAACACATCAAAACAAACTATTTAAATTCAAGAAGTAATTCATAAGAAAGAAGAAGTTTATTCAGCGCCGTCATATATATATATATTAATTCGTTTATATATGTATGTTTGTTTATATATATATTATACCTTCCTTTGTTGTATTTTTTACATTAAATTTTAGATATATATATTCTGTGCACGTCTTATTCGCATTTCGTTTAATACCATTACTCTTCCCTAGGTCTGCTGTAAGAAATTTCCCATTAGATATAAGCAGTGCCTGTTGTGTCTGTATTCTTTATGTGTTTTTCTCTTTACTGTTCCTGTGTACAATAAATCGTTAATAAATAAATAAATATACGTCAGGTCTCACCTGGCTATGCCATCTCACAAGACACACTTCTACTCCTACTCTTTTACTGTTCATGCAGTCAGATTGTGGAATTCTCTCCCGCACGCTGTGCGCGATAGTCCATCTATTGCTATATTTAAAAAGAGAGTTAACGAACACTATCTTTCTCTTGCATATCCGTAGTAGTGTATGTATGTAGTATATATATAATATATTTATATAGTATAGGTATACAAGTACTTTAACGTATAGGTATTTAAGTATTCGTATATATACGTACTTTTTGCTATTGTGCACGTCATATCTGCGTCTCGAATTATAGAATTTCACTTATGTAGGTTTGCTGTAAGAAATTTCTTTTTAGAAATAAGTAAACCTGTTGTGTCTTGTCTCATTGTAAATTGTACCTGTGTATGTTTTTGTGTACAATAAATGGTTAAATAAATAAATATGTTCCATCCAGGTCTGTTCGTTGTGTTCCTGTTGCTCTCGATCACGTTCTTCGGCATCACAATGATGATGGATATACGCACCATGGACCGCTTCGACGACCCCAAGGGCAAGACCATCACCATCAACGCCGCTGAGTAGATTTAGCATCACCCTACATCACGGTTGCTAGGCCCATGCAGATAAAAAACCTTATACAAGCTTATTCCCAAACATTTGTGCCTAAAATCGTGATTTTTGCGCGTAAAATCACGATATTTTTGATTAAAAAATCCAGATTGTTGGTAGCAACTAGCAACCGAAGCATAGTTGCGGCCTATGCAACTTTGTTTATAGTATTTATTTAGTATTTTCAGAAAAAACAATTAATCAACCTACATCCCACTGATTATCTAGGTCCCATGGTCGAAATAAAATTGTAACTTGAAAATTCCACAGCTATTTCTGAAATAAAACTTGCAAATGTCATCGACAAATTAGCTGTCATTTCAATAAGGTTCCTAGATTGACTACAGATCCCTAAAAGTCGGTTGTGAGCCGAAATTTAAATCAGTTCTTTGAAAAAACAATATTTTTTTAAACTGTGTGCATTTCAGATTATTTGTATAATTTTGATGCCAAATCGTGTACCTACCTATTTTAAATGTCGTTATTTTGGCATAAGTGTATTATAGTAGAATCTTAATAATGATCTAGTTACAAGATTATATGTACTTCTTTGCTATGCTATTGAGTTATAAATCTGTCAGATTTAATAAAAATAAAGACAGAACGAAGCTTCGTTGACGCTAAATATTTTAAAATTACCTGCACCAATTTATCGAAGCGATAAAATAACCAACACGATTTAATTATAGATAAAAATTACGAAAAAGCCTTCATTATATTAAAGTTAACAGTTATAAAAACGAAAAAACTTATGATGACAATAGATAGGAACAGAAATATTCTAAAAATAAAACTATTAAATTATAAATGAGCTCAAAGTATATTTATCTGCGTTGTAATATTAGGTCTAGGATTTAAATGAAATCGTGCCTCATTCAATGAAATAAACTTTATTTAAACATTACAAATATGCAAGATGTCAGACGGGAAGATCTGGTACTGTTCAATCACAGATTCGTGAGATTTGGTACTACTCAATGCATTGACCTGCTCATTTCTGCATCTTGAATACGCTGCACTTATCTTGCATATTTTGTAAATTATATACATAGTTGCTACATAGTTAACGTGCCTAAATTGAAACTAAAGTTGTAGATTATTGTTAATGTATTTGATATATACTGTTTTACCGAGACTCAGAAGAAACAATGAAAAATATAAATGTCACTTTCATAACACGATCTGTTTCTATTCTGAGTCTGGGTATATTGTTATAATTATAGTAACTTATATAAAACGCTTCAATATAATATAATGGCCTTAAATATTTCAACACAAAGACTAAAACATGATTCCTTAAACACCAACAATTTCAATAGTTGAGCTTGTGAATTTTATATTTGTATAATTAAATTTATATTGTATAACTAAAACAAAGCCCTCCAGTTTAGTGCCAATGTCATTCCAAGGGATAGATAATTGTTGCTATTCGTTGTATAAATACGTCTGCGCACTGAATCCGATGGTTTCCACGTGAGACCAAATCTGCTCGTTCATCTACAAAAACACTTTAGTAATGATAAAATAAAATCTAAAGCAGATAAATAAACGTGAAAATATAATTTATTTTCAAAGTCTCACGGATTTTGAAAAATTATAAAGGAACTAAGAATTGATATAAGTGGCCTTGATATTTTATGCAAATATTTATTCGATTATGCGACAAAATAGTTTAACTCTATTTTATACCAGTCATCCGATATTTCAATATGAGGCCATCGATGATATACTTACCTCATAAACAGCACTACCGTGACTGAGTAAAGCATTATGACTGGTACAAGGTAGAGTTATAAAGTTGAAAACATTTTGAATAATTAGTGCTAAGAGTAACAAACATTGTATGTAAGTGATTAATTATTGTTTGAACATTTTGTTGTAGTTTGGAAGTATTATTAAATATTGTGAGATCATTTGGACTTGTTATTGAAAAATTACAAGAATCCCAGCTCCGATGGTACGGACATGTTATGCGCCGAGAAGACGAGCACCGAGTTAAACGACTTTACAAATTGACACAAGCAAACAACCGCGAGGGCGGCTATTGGTGGAGAAACCTGGAAAAACTCGCACAGAGCATACACATACATACATATCACGCCTATAGTCCCTTGCGGGGTAGGCATAGCATAAACGGCCGCATTTACGCCACGTCTGACAAACATTTGAGGGTCATCCGGAAAATTGTGTATCGCCATAGTCACAGGTTGTCAGCCCTTCGCCTTAAATTGCAATACAAGTCTCGAGTCCCTTAATCGCCTCTTACGACTCCCACGGGCAAGAAATGGGGTGATGCTATTCTAAGCCGGCATCACACGGCACTCTGGGGCACAAAGCATACCCGTAGCATATAGTGACAGAGCCGAATGGCGAAAGCATAGAGCCGACCCCAAAAGAATTCTAAGCCGGCATCACACGGCACTCTGGGGCACAAAGCATACCCGTAGCATATAGTGACAGAGCCGAATGGCGAAAGCATAGAGCCGACCCCAAAAGAAATGGGAAGGGGCACGAGACTTGTTTTTATTAAATCGTAGTAATTTTAGGGGATAAGAATACACTAAATAAATATCCTGGACATTTCACACAGCGCCATCTAGCCCTAAACTAAGCTTAGCTTGTAGTATGGGAACTAAATTGCTAATATTATTACTTATACAGGGTGTAAGGGACAGCTCTGCATTCAGACCATGAAACTGAACAATTTCCCATAAAAAGATCATTGGAAAAGATATTTCAGGGAACGCCAAAAAAAAATATGACTTCCCATTGTAGTTGCAGTCAGCTGATTAAGGGCCGCCGCAGACCAAACTGCCGTTTTTGCGAGCGGCAGCTCAAGCACTTTTCATATAATTCCGAAAATCACCAGGTACGTAATTGATATATGGGCGATATTGGCCGGTGACAGCTAAAGTGCTCTGGCAGGTACGCGCGCCATTCAAATCAAATAATAATCAAATCAAATAATTTATTTGCAGTAAATGTGGTATACAGATGTTACATGTTTTAAATATAGTTTCACACATTTAACCAAATAAGTTGGCATGCAAAAATAGAGCAGTAAGATCATATTATCTAGTAAAATAATCAATTAAAGCAAAATAAAAATAAAATTGTCAAGTTCAAATCAATCATAAAATAAAAATGTCAATTATTAATACAGATAAATACAAGAAATAAATATAAAAACTTAGATTAATTCATTGAAGTCAAATATTCATCCGTGCTATAAAAACATTTCTTACACAGGTATTGGTACAAGGCGGTTTTGAACTTTTTAACAGACAGATCCTTCATCGCATCAGGCAGCTTGTTGTACAGTTTGACTGCCATGTTATAACTGTTCCGAGAAAAACATGTTGTAGTAGATGGTAGAGTCACTAACCGGTTAGGATATCTGGTATTGAATTTACAAGTGTCAGATTTTTTAGAGAATAAACTCATGTTATTTTTAACAAACAAGCATATCTCGAATATGTACAAGGCCGGTAATGTAAGTAGATTCAATTTCTTAAATAGTGGTTGGCATGACTTTAATGGTCCTGCGCCGCACATAGATCTAATACATTTCTTTTGTATGAGGAAAGCTCGATTAAGATCTACAGAGTTTCCCCATAATACGAGACCATAGCGTAAGGCAGAGCACACATAGCCATGGTAAGCCATGAGAGCAGTTTTTTGGTCACATAGAGCTGTCAACCGGTATAGGGCATAAGTAAATCTATTGGTCTTCTTACATACCGTATCTACATGGCCCTTCCACGTTAAGTTAGAATCTATATCGATACCCAAAAATTTTGCTGTCTCTACTTCTTCTAATAAGTCATTTTTATAAGTCACTGAAAGACTTAGAGGTTTACCATTATGATTGAAAAATTGTATATATTTAGTTTTATTTATATTAGCGCAGAGATTATTATATGTCAACCAGTTAATTATCTTATTTATTGTCACATTTATTTCATTTTTGTAGTCAAGATTTTGTGTTTTATTAATTATAATGGATATGTCATCAGCAAATAATGTCATTGGATAGTGGGTAACAGATGGGAGGTCATTAATATATAAAATAAATAACAAGGGCCCGAGAATGCTTCCCTGAGGCACGCCTGTATTATTTTTGGTATACTTAGATCTGTATGTTTGAAGTTCAGCTGATTCATTTAGTTTATTAATTTCAACTCTTTGAACTCTCCCACGTAGGTATGTTCTGATCCAATCCAGAGCATGTCCGCGTATTCCATACGACTCTAGTTTACTCAAGAGAGTTTTATGGCACACATAATCGAAAGCTCTACTCATATCAAATAGTACCATAGAGACAGGAACTCTTTTGTTCATGAAGTGTGAGATCTTTTGTACCATCCTGAAACATGCTAATGATGTTGATTTTCCCTGTTGAAAGCCATGTTGTTCGGGTTTGATGATACAAAATTTTGAACAGAAAGCTGTTAATCTCTTGTGGAAAGCCTTTTCAAAAATTTTTGAGAGCACGGGAATAAGCGTTATCGGCCTATAATTGTTAACACAATCCTTTTCTCCCTTTTTAAATACAGGTTTTACTATGGAGAACTTTAATAACGTTGGGAAGATTCCATTAATAAATGATAGGTTAACTAGGTGCGTGATCAATGGAGATAACTCATTAGTGCATGTTTTGATTATTTGTGTACATATTTCGTCAAAGCCGGTAGAATTTGTGTTATTGAGTGATTTAATTATATTTTTGATTTCATATATGTCAACAGGGGTAAGAAAAAACGTAGAATTATTTATTTCAATTGATTTAGGTATATCACAGTTATTTGTAGAGATTTTCGGCAGGTTAATAAAATGAGAATTAAACTCCGAGGCAATACATGTAGGATCTTTTACTACATCACCATCAATTGTCAGGTGCTCGATAGAGTTTAGTTTAAGAGAGTCTTCATCATCATTTATAAGTTGCCATGCTGCTCTACACTTGTTCTTTGATTCCTTTATAAATTTACTATTTCTTGCTAATTGTGACAATTTGATACACTTTTTTAGTAACTTTGAGTATTTTCTGTATAGAGTTTTTGTTGTTTTTGTTTTGTTTTTATAGTGAGAAAAACGTAAATGTCTTTTAGTTACACACGAGGTTCTTATGCCTTTTGTAAGCCAGTTTGACCTACGCGTTTTGTTCATGACTTTAATTCTATATTTCGGAAAGCACAGATTATAAAGCAAACATAGCTCGGTATGAAAATAATTAAAGGCTTCTTCAATATTATTACAATCAAATATATCGGACCAAGAATAATTTAATATGCATTCTTTGAATTTTTCAATGTTATCAAAATTGAAGTCTCTAACAGTTCTATACCAGAATCGGATAGGTTTTATTCGATTTTTAACTGGCACGGTCAACAATTGCGCAGTATTATGGTCTGATAGACCAGCTGGAATAGTATCCCCTTTCGCCCCTGGAATGTTGCTGGCAAAATGGTCTATACAGGAGCGCTCTCGTGTAGGCATGTTAATGTGTAGAGACAAATCACAGCTCTCCAATAACTCATTCAAATCTCGTGAAAGCTTGCTATCTTTTAGGGTATTTATGTTCCAATCTCCAGTTAAAATTATCGTCTTATTTCTTTTTCTTTTTAGTTTATCAAGTAAGATAGTCAACTTGTTTATGAAAGTGGTGGTACAAGCTCTAGGGATTCTGTAAATGCACACTAGGATTATATTGTAGTTTGTAACTTCTACCCCACAACATTCAAAAGTTAGTTCAGAAGCTAGTTCAGAAATAAATGGTAACGGCTTTATGTTGATTGAGTTGTGGTATAATATGCAGACGCCTCCATGTCTTTGATTTAATCTACAAAAGCAAGAGCCTAGCTTGTAGCCTTTTAACTGAATGTTAAGTTCATTGTATTTTGGTATAAATGTCTCAGAGAGACACAACAGGTCTATCGGTTGGTTGAATTTGTTGGCCAACTCGTAAAGGAATGCCTCTAGCAACTCTCTTTTACTTAGAAGCCCATTCATATTTTGGTGCACAATTCTTAGAACATTATTATTATTTATAAAAAATGAAGATTATTAGGGGTTTGATATAAATTTTTACTTGTTTGTTCCTCAGAGTTAGGAAAATTATTGTGTGCACTTTTTGATTTATCGTTTACATTCTGCAAAGTGTTATTCTCGATATGCTTGTTGTTAGTTGGAAGGCTGTGTTGGACATTATTATGGTGCAAATGAAGTATCTCTCTGTAGATCGAAAAGCTTACATTTTGAGTAAACCACTTAGATCCAAGAAAGGATTTATTATAGTTCATTCTTACAAAAGTTGAGTGCCTGAAGCCTAGGCAAATCATTTTCATATCATAATTTACGTTAGTGTTGTGCATATTAGCATTATATGGTAAACCACAAATTACTATATTGGTGTTGACAATTGAATTTAGCCATTTAAGGAGATGATATTTTAATTCCGCTGGGTTTCTGTCATTTACACCTCCTACTACCACAATAAAATCATGCATAGTCAGTGATTCTATTTCAGTTTTACACGTGTTTAAGACGTCAGTAAGGTTTGCTTGATTCTTCCAGAAGCAACATATTTCGTACTCAGATGACATTAATTTTTCTAGAGCTCGTTGTAGACCACGCCCCTGCTGATCGGCGACTATGAATATTCTTTTCCTTTTAGTAGATGGATCGCTGGCGGTGCTGTGGTTATAAACAAAAGAGGATTCTTCGTAGGTAGAGTTTCTTTTATTATTATTATTCTCACTTTTTTCTCTTTGTGTTTCTATTTGTTCACTTTTGTCCTGATTAATGTTGGTGATGTTCGTACTAAAAATTGAGTAATCATTTTCTTTGTTTGCTTTGTTTCCTTTTCTCGACTTTCCTCTTTTACGCTTCTTTGTCTTATTAGGATTACTTTCAGATTTTCTCGGGGTACTTGAACAGATGTATAGCAAATCTTTTATCTTGCGAGATTGCTCTACAATAATCTTCTCTAAAGACATTTTTTCAAGAGTAATATTCTCTACTAAAGTTTCAGCGGCAAGCAATTGACACTTAAGGTCAGCCACATCCTGTTTTAAGATCATAATTTCTTCGTTATAGAGAGTTGATAAATCCGGCAGACTATCGAATTTGCGGCTGGAATCCGTTTCTGATAATAAAGATGACAATTCTTCAGTAGGTAGAGAAGTATGTAATGCCTCAACGGCGTTTTTTTTCCTTTGAGTTACATATTTGTAGTCACTGATTTGAGAAGTTTGCGTAGTAGATGATGATGACGTTGTTGCCTGCTCTGTATGAGAAGATGGTGGGTGTTGAGTCATATTTAATACCTCCTCCGTCGTGGAATCTGATTGTGGCATCTGTTGGGTTTGTTTTCCCTCTTCGTTATTATTCAGCGTTAGGTTTTCAGAGCTGTCTGTCTGATTTTCAGGATGAATTGATTGTAGGCCTGTGCTCATACTGGGTTCCGATGGAGGTAAAATATTATGAGGGCGCGAATCACTCTGCGGTTCATTAGGTGATTCATCAGTAGCAACAGTGCCAGGCGCCACAGTAGCTGTGGAGGGTCGCATTGTATTCTGATAGATATGTGCATAGAGGGTAGCTGCGCCTGCCCATATAAGTTATACTATTATACAATAAACGCCAGTGTGCTACGAGCAGCCGTTGTTTGTACTTGCCCCAGCGCCGCATACAAAACAGTGACGACGAGAATACCCACATGTGCAGAGAAAAATGGCTCAAATTGGGATTTTAACCATTTTTGATCACAATATACAATCGTGGCAGACGTATAAAGGACGTTTGTCGCAATGGTTTTTGGCAAACGACATAACGGAAACGAAAGATGCGACCGGGAGCAAAAGAAAAGCGGTTTTGCTTAGTGCACTCGCCGAGGGTACCTATCAATTGGCTGCCGATCTAGCGCAGCCTAAGGACATTCAGGAGGTGCCATATGCGGATATTTTATCACTTTTGGACGCTCATTTCACCCCCAAGCGTGTTGGATTCGTGGACCGTCATAATTTTTACACGGCGGTACAACAGCCAGGCGAGTCGTACCCACAGTGGGCAGCTCGGCTCCGCGGACTTACGACAAACTGCAGTTTCTTGAACGTAGAAGAAGCGTTGCGTGACCGGTTCGTAATGGGCATGCTGGCCAGCGCAGAAAAGGAGAAGCTGTATGCGCAGGAATTGTCGGAGTTGACCCTGGCAAGCGCCGTCGAGCTAGCTGAGAGCATCAGGTGCGCGCGAGCCAGCGCGGCGTCCGCCGTCACAGTTGCGCCCGGATCGTCAACTGAAAATCAGCTGTTTAAAATCCAGGGATCGAAGGAGCGTTGTCAAATTTGCGGTTATTATTCACACAAATCGTCAGAATGCCGTTTTTCAAACTACTCTTGTAAGCGTTGCTTCAAGAAAGGACACCTACGTAGGATGTGCAAGGATAACGCCAAGGATCGCAAGGATAAAGTGAACTACGTAAGTGTCGATGGTGAAAGCGATGATGACGGTGAGTTGTTATATGTTTACAGTATTCGTTCAGATCAGGGAAAGCCAATGGTCGAAACTGTAAAGGTGAATGGGTTAAAGTTACAATTCGAAGTCGATAGTGGTTCCGCAGTGACCGTATTATCAGAATACGTGTATAAAATGCATTTCAAAAATATACCATTGTCAAAAACATCGAAACGGTTAATGACCTATTCGGGCGAGAGGTTATGTTGTATAGGTACTGCCCGATTGACTATTGAATACGCAGGACAAACTAATGAGCTAAATGGTTACGTCATCCGACACGGCGGTCCACCTTTACTAGGTAGGGATTTCATATCCGCTTTCGATTTACAGTTAGTACAGGTAAATTATTGTAATGAGGCCGCCGAAACTGTGCCACAACTGCAAAAACGATTTTCAGTTTTGTTTTCAAATAAACTAGGCAAATTTAATAAATATAAAATCAAACTTATCTTGAAAGATGGTGTCAAACCAGTGTTTTTCAAGCCGCGGCCAATAGCGTTTGCATTGCGTGATGCCGTCGGCAAGGAAATAGATAGGCTGGTGCAGTTGGGAGTTCTCGAGCCTGTCGATTATGCTGATTATGCGTCACCAATTGTGCCAGTTTTAAAAAAGAATGGATCAGTTAGGCTTTGTGCGGATTACTCGGTTACCATTAATAAACAACTTTTGGTAGATCAATATCCGTTACCTACGGTCAATGAATTGTTCTCCAAGTTGCACGGCGGGCAGGAATTCACAAAACTGGATTTATCAATGGCTTATAATCAGTTTGTTCTAGATGATGAATCACAAAAAATAACCTGCATAAACACGCATCGTGGTCTTTTTAAATACACTAGACTTGTGTTCGGATTATCATGCGCGCCAGCTATTTTTCAGCGCGCAATGGAGTGTATACTTTCAGGGCTTGATGGGGTATTGTGTTTGCTTGATGATGTACTAGTCACAGGGAAAGATCGCAACGAACACACTGAAAGACTGAAAACTGTTTTACAAAGGTTGGAGGACGCGGGTTTGACTCTTCAGCGTGAAAAATGTGAGTTTTTCAAAAAGGAAATATGTTATTTAGGATATGTAATAAATAAACATGGTCTCAAAAAATCGCCTGAAAAAGTAAAAGCCGTGACGGAGGCACCGGCACCTACAAATGTGAGTCAATTACAATCTTTTTTAGGATTAGTTAATTATTACCGATGTTTCGTACCGAACGCCTCAGCAATTTTGAGCCCCTTATACGATTTGTTAAAAAAAGGAACAAAATGGGCGTGGACCGATGTTCATACAAAAGCATTTAGCAGTATTAAACAGATACTTACTTCCGATACAGTGTTGGCTCATTACAACGCGAACGCAAAATTAATTTTAACTGTTGATGCGTCCCCCAACGGTCTTGGCTCTATTTTATCACAGCCTGATGATAAAGGTATTGAGCGACCTATCTGTTTTGCATCACGCACTTTAAATGCCGCGGAAAAACGATATTCGCAAATTCAAAAAGAAGCGACCGCTATTATTTATGGGGTGCGGCGCTTCCATCAATATTTGTACGGTAGGTCGAAGCCGTTTATTTTAAGGACAGATCACAAACCATTAATATCGATATTTGGTCCTCATAAAGGCATCCCCGAAGTCTCGGCTAACCGCCTGCAAAGATACGCTATGTTCCTAAGTGCCTATAACTATAGCATAGAATATATCCGTAGCGCTGATAACAGCGCAGATTATCTATCACGCGCGAGTTTGCCGGAACCAGTTTCGGGGAGTGCGGGCAATGAGCAGGACAGCGCATACGGAGACTATACGGCTATCACCGATCGAGCGGCGTATGTTTGTTTCGTGTTAGACGACAGCTTGCCTATAACTAGTGAAGAGTTACGTAAAGAAACTAATAATGATTCGGTTTTGCAACAAGTTTCTAAGTTTATATTACAGGGATGGCAGAAAAATGTTACGGACGAAAAGTTAAAACCATACCACATGTGCAGGTCGCAATTAGCATTGGAAAACGGTTGTGTTATGAGAGGTCATAAGGTCGTTATCCCTGAAAAGTTACGCAAAAAAGTTTTACAAGAGTTGCATACGTCGCACTTGGGCATTGTAAAGACTAAAGCTGAGGCTCGGTCCAGGTTTTGGTTTCCCGGTATCGATGAACAAATAGAAACTATGATAGGTACGTGTGATGTTTGTTTACAACTACGGCCGTCACCCGCGCGCGCTCCCCCCGCCCCGTGGAACCCCCCCGCAAAAGTATTCGAACGTTTAAATCTCGATTTCTTGGGCCCTATTAACGGTCATACCTACTTAGTAATTGTGGACGCAAAGAGTAAATGGGTAGAAGTATATGATATGAATACCTCTACAAGCTCAAGTTCTGTTATCGGTAAGCTATGTGATTTTGTTTCTAAGTATGGGCTACCAAAGTACATAGTTAGTGACAATGGCACAAGTTTTTGTTCACGGGAGTTTGCTCAATTTTGTTTAGGTAATGGCATTACGCATATAACGTCACCGGTTTATCACCCAGCGAGCAACGGACAAGCTGAAAGCTTTGTTAAAATAGTAAAAAAAGGTATTAAATCGACTTTGTATGGGAAAAAGAATGAGTCAGAGAAACGTTTGGCACTTACGAGATATTTAATGGACTATAGAAATTCGGTTCATTCGACCACTGGCTTATCCCCGGCACAAAGTGTATTCGGAAGGAAATTAAGATGTAGGTTAGACTTAATTACCGAGAATGAAATGACGTCACAGTCGCATTCACCATCGACAAACGTGAGTAATAATAGTGGCGGTTCTCAGTCTTTGCCAGTGAATAAAAAATCGAGTGCTAAAGTAACGTACTTTACGGAAGGTGAATTAGTATTATATAAAAAATATGTGAACAAAAATCAATTTAGTTGGGTGAAGGGAATTGTAGTCAAAAGATTAGGAAAAGTGGTATATTTAATTAAAGATAGTAAAACTATGGAACAAGTTAAAAGACATAAAAATCAAATCATAAAAGACAAGGGTACGCAAAAAGACTTACCGCACTTACCGTCGCCACCGCCGCCGTCGCCGCCGCCACCGCCGCCGCCGTCGCCGCCGCAGTCGCCGCTGACACCGTCGACAACGCCGCAACTACCACTGTCGCCCTTAACACCGCCGTTGATGACATCGCCTCCACAGTCCTCGACACAACTACCACTCGTTCCATCAACATTTCCAACGGATTCGGAGAGCCAAAATCAAAGCTGTGCTGAGTTAGCTAGCTCAGCGTCAGAGACGGACGAGTCGCTGCAGGTTGCGGATGTTGCTAAGACGCACCGCCGACAGGCCATCTCACCGCAGCTGGATACTGAAGGAAGCGAGATGGAGCGGACTGTCACACCGGCCACAGACACCACAGATGATGATAGTGAGCCTGATTTTCAAGAAGCTCGCTCAGAAGTGGAAGAAAGGCCAAAAAGACGCACGGCTAACATAGACTTTAGAAGGTTTTTTAAGTAATAGGTATTTGTAAAATAGGGGGGGGAAATGATAGATATGTGCATAGAGGGTAGCTGCGCCTGCCCATATAAGTTATACTATTATACAATAAACGCCAGTGTGCTACGAGCAGCCGTTGTTTGTACTTGCCCCAGCGCCGCATACAAAACATATTCTTATGTGTTTGTACTGATTGTCTTGGGGTAGATGCACGGAGGGTTAATTTCTGGACCTTCTTATCCATTTTAGATTTACTGCTTACATCGCTTGGCCGGCAACGGCATGAATTACATTTCCAGGTCTTCTTATTTTTCATTAAGTCAAATAGTTTTTCAGAAACACCTGCACAGTCAGCATCTAAAACCTTTTTACATAGGAGGCATTGTAGGTAATATCTCTGTGGTAATATTTTCTTACAGGTTGCACATTTGCCCTGGATTGGTGCCATTGTTGTGATAGTAATGCCCCCTAGCGTATTAATGTTGTATTAGAGCAGTCGTGTTTCGAAACTCATGCGTCGTATGTCCAGCGTACTTCGAAGTTTGGCTACTCGTGCATAGATGTCGCTAGTGTTTGGTGATCTGCCATCTATAGGATGTTCGTTGAATTGCTATGGTGGCTCGTTCGCTAAACTGTCAGCGTGTCTCTTAGTTCAAGTGATTAAGCATAGGTGTCACCAGTGTATGTAGAACGCCCTCTGGTTGTTTTTGGTCGAACTTGTTAATAAAAGTGACAGGTGTTCTAAGCGCATGCGCTTTGGCTCGATGTGCGATACAGATGAGTCAGCTGATCTTTGTTTACACTGTTTTTGAATGAGCAACGGAATTCAGATTTAGTAAATGTTGTGTTTTTTGAACTTTACTCACGATATTAGTCCAATTTTCGGCGTAACTTTGTAGGTTTCTTGGTATATCACTATTATTTTGGTCTGAGCAGAGCTGATATATTTTGTTATGAACACAACACAGGATTTATTGGGTGAAATGTTTTCGTCGTATTTATTAAGCAATTACGTATTTACTGTTCGCGCGCACATTAGTGTCACTTAGTATGTTTTAGCACTTGCTTTTTGATGGTTTTGAGTTCACTATTTCGAAGATTTGTAATTTTAAAGAATTTTTAATCACGGATACGATCTTACTGTGGCGACGGTAGCGCCCTCTCCTGCTTCCATTGTTCGCGCATCCATTGTTCGCGCGGATGCGAGCGGCGGCGCGCGACCGACGCGCGGGTGCTCGAGTGCGCTTGTGTCCGTCTGGCGATGACAGGTCGACAGCGATTTTTTGGTGTTGCCATCAAAGTAGAAATAAAAAGATACAGTTTTTTTGAAATAAAATAGGTACATTAATTACTAAAATGAGCTCACCTAAGATCCTCATTAAAATCAAAATCTTCAAGACTTTGATTTCGATTGTTTGAATTTTTCTAGCGGGGAAGACCCTTTTACATTAGTGTTTACTAAACTATTTAAATTAGTGTGTTCAATATGACTCGGCTGAAATTGGAATGTTTGTCATGATAAAAATAGTTGTGGTGAGTAGGTATTCGTAGTTGGTATTATTTCCTGTGACTGGATGCATCCGAACCACCGAATTCAATTTTAATATGATGTAGTTGGCAACACTGTCTAGCGCAACAGCGGACGCGCGCGCTGTTCTGCCGCCGGCTCGCGGATGCTCGCGGCAGCTCGAGCTGCCGCGCGTGTCCGCTTCTGCCGCAGAGGACAAATGTCACGAGATGTCAAGAGCCATCGCGAGCAATTGTCGCGCGACAGCTGTTTGGTTTGCGGTGACCCGATTTTGTTTGGGAGGTTGAATTATTATATCGTGTCCAGGACATATGTTCCTAAGGGAAAGTTGTTCAGTTTCATGGTCTCAATGCAACCCTATCAGAAATACGGAGGGCTGTCCCTTACACCCAGTGTAGTTTTTTTACACTGTTTTCTTAATAAGTGTAAGTAGGGTTAAACTAAACAAAAAAAGTAAGGGTAAAGACATAAGAATAGATAATAATAAAAGACTAGCGCAGACCGGTTACCACTACGCACGCATCAGTCTCAATCTCTATACCATAAGAATACCTAGATAATTTATTTTCTCTATGTCTATACTAATATTGCACACACGCACGCCTGCTATATCCGGTCTGCGTTAGCCCTAAATGTTTATTTGGTAGATAAGTAATCGAATAATATTGTAATAAGTCTTACAAGAATAAAAAACATATCCATTGCCCATAGTTCAATAAACATGGTGTGTCATCGGAGAAAATACCAACTAGGAGAAACAACATACTACCAAAGAGAAGAGTGGCAAAGACATATTCTGGCTTTCATGTTAATGAAGCCTATTTTGGTTAAAGGAGGGTGATACATAATTTTTTTGTTATATTTCAAAGCAAAACCTAGTAAAGGTTGATAATTCGTTTCCGATAAATTTGAAACGTTAACAATGACTCATTTATTTATTTATTGAAACATAATTTGACAGCATAACAGCATTAAGCCAAGGCACTGGCAAAACTTAAACTAGATTAATACTATGTAGGTACAAAAATTATTCAATAATTTCACAATAAAATTAAAGAGAACGGCACAATTTATCCCAAGGATCAGCAAACAAGTCGCAGTCTGGTGTTATAGCAAGCAAGTTACGAAAAAGGTAATTTATAAACTTTCTACCGGGTATATTTTAAGTTCCATGATTTCTTTGTAAGTAGGTATAAATTTTGATGACTTCACTATGCAAGCTATGCAATACAACACGATGCGGGCTGCGTGTCTGGTGAACCACGTAGAAGCTCTTCGTATTCCTCATATTCATACGAATCAAGCAGATATTTGGTAACTTCCATATACTGAGATGGTTGCTCGAGAACTGATAACAAGTCGCCAACTATTCGCCTGTAACGATCCAAGGTTGTTTTATGTACGTCAGCAATGAGATTATGGCTTTCGTTCCAGAAGTACGGAATATTTCCTAATATCAAACATTCATGAAGTCTCTCCAACATGTATTTGAATAGAAACGCTGGACTTTTCATCCAGAATGTTTTATCATTTTCACGTCTGTGTACCTCCCAAAAGAAAATTGTTTTTATGTAGTAACTCGAGATTTGGTGCATAGACTGGGCGTCGCGAAGTTTCTTGATCTGTAGACAAAAAAATATCTATTTGAATAAAAAATAAATATTATGATTGATTAATAACCATGTTGATTACCAAAAAAAATGATTCTAAACCAGAAATGGGGACTATTAAAGACCTAAGTTGTGTATGGGAGGTTTTGAACTATCAATTGATTAAAATACTACTACTCGATACGAGATGGCGCTGTTTAGTATAACAATTTGTACTGTTGTTTTTGGATGTAGGACAGAGAGTAATTATGTTTTACGTGGATGACGCACGCAGCGGCCTACCCTCCCTAGGCAGAAACGCTGTGGCGCTAGTGCGGTTTCAGCCTACAATTATTCCGTTTTCTTTTCAACATTTCAGTAAAGTCATTCATATTAAATCACAGATTAACTACAGTACGGCCATCCCAATAATCCATATTTGACAGCTGTCACATTCGTGATAATGCTATGGCAGATGGTCCATTTTCCTTTGTTGACATCTCTTTTAAAATTTTAGTAGAGATATGTAGGTAGACCGCTTGCGCCACGTCTGACGTTTCAGAAACGACGTGTATCACTATAGCGACAGGTTGTGAGCCTGTCGCCTAAAATTGTAATGCACATGTAACCCTCGAGTCGCTTCATACGACACCCACTGGAAAGAAATGGGGTGATGCTATTCTAAACGGGCGTCACACAGCATCAGGATGTAAAGTGGCTTAAATGAAATACTTAGCCCGGCTAAGTTAGCCGTGTGATGCCGGCTTAGAATAGCATCACCCCATTTCTTTAAGAAGCAAGGGTTACATGTGTTTTGCAATTTTAGGCGATGGGCTGACATCCTGTCACTATAGTGATACACAACTTTCCGAATGACCCTCAAACGCTTGTCAGACGTGGCGTAAGTGTCCGTTTTTTGCGGCCCGCAAAGAAAAAAGGCGTGATATATGTATGTATGTACACCCTGCTGTGCTCACCAATCTGATGGCTTGTCTCAAGTTGTTGGTGTTATGCATGAGCACCCGCTCCTGCTCGTGTGTGGCGAGTCTCCACGAGCGCGCCATGTCTTCACGAGTAGCACAAGTCTTGTTCAGTTTGGGTACCAACATCCAGTATTTCTTATCTATACATGCAGCGGGCAGTTTTCTGAAATGGAAAGAAACTGGTATTTAGATACAGTTCGATGCTTTTTTGACAGCACTAATTTAAGATAAGTTAAGATAATTTTAATCCCGAATTGAGTGCATTCTATCATTTAGATGCTTCGAGTAACGACGGCCTTCCGTCCCGGCACGAGACGGAAGACCGTGTTGCTCGAAGTTTAGATGCTTCGAGCAACGACGGCTTTCCGTTCGGAACGAGACGGAAGACCGTGTTGCTCGAAGTTTAGATGCTTCGAGCAACGACGGCTTTCCGTTCGGAACGAGACGGAAGACCGTGTTGCTCGAAGTTTAGATGCTTCGAGCAACGACGGCTTTCCGTTCGGAACGAGACGGAAGACCGTGTTGCTCGAAGTTTAGATGCTTCGAGCAACGACGGCCTTCCGTCCCGGCACGAGACTGAAGACCGTGTTGCTCGAAGTTTAGATGACATATTTTACCTTCTTTGACATTCTGACAAAGACATAAAATAATACTAACTGAGATGATAATATTGCCGTGTGATGCCGGCTTAGAATAGCATCACCCCACTTTCTTTCCCGTGGGAGTCGTAAAAGGCGACTGAGAGACTCAAGGGTATGTATTGCAATTTTAGGCGATGTGCTGACAACCTGTCACTATGGCGATACACAATTTTCCAAATAAGGCTCAATTATTTGTCAGACGTGGCATAAATGTCCGTTTCTTGCGGCCGTTTACGCTCTGCCTACCCCGTAAGGGATTATAGGCGTGATATGTATGTATGTATGTATAATATTGAGAAAAGAAAAAATCTATACATATACGAATGCTATAAATGTCTTCGTGTTGCTTAGTAGCTGTTCGATAATTAAAAATTGTAGTTCAATTATATTTTTATCAACAAAAGTTGATATTTATCACTCGTTGTGAATTTGTTCCCAGTCCGGTTAGGACATTGCAGGCTGAACTACCTGATTGTTCGAAAAGACAGCTGGTTCCGTGCTTCGGAGGGCACGTTAAGCAGTCGGTCTCGGTAGCTGTCTATGATTACTTAGACGGCGGTCGTTACACAACCATGTCACTACTGGTAGTAGGCGGTTGAAAAACTCTGACACCAGGGTTTATTTACCCCAAAAATGTTAATCTCTCTCACAACACATGGGTTGGCTGGAAGAGATCTCTTCTTTAAAGATTAGCTCGCTTAGCAAAATGTAGATTTTTTATTCTCTGTGTACTTTATGCAATAAAGAATATTAAATATACATACAAATTTCTTACCGCGTGATGCCGGCTTAGAATAGCATCACCCCATTTCTTTCCCGTGGGAGTTGTAAAAGGCAACTGAGGGACTTGAGGGTGTGTATTGCAATTTTAGGTGATGGGCTGACAACCTATTACTATGGCGATACACAATTTTTCGAATAACCCTCAAATATATGTCAGACGTGGCGTAAATGTCCGTTTTTGCGACCGTTTACGCTCTGTCTATCCCGCAAGGGATAAAAGGCGTGATATATGTAAGTATGTATGTATATACAAATTTCTTTTATTTACAGTGACGGATCCTGACGACATTAAGTGATAGTACTATCCTACATTGAATAAAGTAACTTAATTTTTTCATTTTCAAATTCAAATATTTTGGTCCGTTAATACGTCAAGGTAGCCACAGTTCAAATCACGCACACACACATATCACGCCTATAATCCCTTGCGGGAAGGCAGAGCGCAAACAGCCGCAAAAAAGGGACATTTGAAGGTTATTCGGAAAATTGTGTATGCCATAGTGACAAGTTATCAGCCCATCGCTAAAATTGCAATACACACCCTCGAGTCCCTTAGTCGCCTCTTACGACTCCCACGGGAAAGAAATGGGGTGATGCCTCCAAGCCGGCGTCACACGGCTACCTTTGTGACCACCTTAAGTCATCTGGGGCCGTACAGCTATTCAAAATGGATGTCTGCTGGATGGTTTTTTCCGTTTCGTATTGCGCTAACAGTTATAAGTAGGTACCTATAGAAAAATAGAAAATGACAGTGACTACAAAATGACAGTTACCTGTAGTTTGCGCCGGCAGGCCAACGTTCGCTTGGGAAACGCAAGCACACAACCAAGTCCACATCCAACTTTATGCCTAATGACTTGTTTTCAATGTACATTGTCATAGCGGGTCCACTTTCAGACCTGCAAATGAAACAAATACATTTTATAAACACAAGTGACTCTACGTTTTCAACATTCATCAATCACTATCCCGTATTTCTTGAAGCAGATGTTGCAAATCGAATACCTATCTAAGTTTTATAACTGCGTGTGAATATATATTATGAGTACTATTATAGTTCCAAGTTCAAAGTTCAAAGTTCTTTATTTGTTTGAATATAGGTCATTATAGACCAAGTTATAATTATAGATCAAGTTATTTATATATAAGTTAGAATGTAAGTAATGGTCTTATATTATATGTAAATTCCTTAAACTATATTCCGCCCATGAGACATACAAATGTATTATTGATTCATCATAATATATATTTGACTAAAGCAAATTCAAATTACATTAAATATAACAATCCAAATAACATTAAATTAAATTATATTAAATACTAATTACATTAAATTTTGCATTAAATTACATAAATTCACAAATGTCACTTCATTAATTAAAATCAAATATTATTAAACTTATACCAATATAATTAATAATCTCTCACAGAAATTCTTCGAAACTATATATACACTTTTCCAACAACAGCTCTTTTAGTTTTTAAATTCTGTGATTATGTCACGTTCACAAAGTCTATTATGCACACACATACAAAGTCAATATGGGCATGTAAACAGGTTATTCGCGCTGCCACTTCCCGTGCTCCCGCTTGTGTCGCTTTTTTTTTTTTTTTTTTTTTTTCCGCCAGGTGGCGTTGATATGTAAACACGTATTTTTGTAGAGTCGTTCAAACAAATTCAATTTTCTAAGTAAATTCTTGCAAAACCTTGACTATTTTTAGTTTTGTATGTTGTTAGTATCTTGGACCATACCGGCGAAAGTTATCCACAAGAAGTGTAGTGTATTAGCGACATAAAATACGAATCAAAAAAGTGACGCTCTATAGAAACTTTTGAAAAATATTTTCAATGTAAAACAATGTTTTATACCTAAAACATAGTGCTAAAAGTGACTCTAAGCAGTGTTGAACAGTTATTTGATATGTTTTTGCTTCAAATGTGCATTTATTGATGTTTCTTATACAAACAACAATTTCAAATTCGAACTTATGATAACGAACTTTTTTTTTTGTTTTCAAGTGCAAAATATTGTTAAATGACTGTGATTAACCGTGATCGTATTTATCATTATTTATGCAAGACTTTACAAAACTTTTTGGTAACTTCTGTGTAATTTACAATATAAAGAATACTTTTTTGATATCTGTACACAAGGTATACTTTCTCACAACGAGCAGCGCCATCTGTTATCGGGTAGCAGTAATATTGATCTCTGGTTCAGGGTTCTCTTCTCCGCTGACATTGGCACCACCACCAAAATTTGTTTCGCTTTTCGCTACTAGAGGGCACCAGTAATTTTTAATTCTGCAAACCTAAGCCTCAAGAAACATTAACATGCCGAACAATATGCAAACATATTGTTGTAAAATATGTAATAGAGAAATACAAGGCCGGCAAAAGTTAAAATGCTTCAGATGTCATAACTTTTATCACATAGAATGCGCTGCAATTGAAAAAAGATTTTACTTGATGACTTCTGATGAAAAGTCGAACTGGAAATGCCGTAGCTGCTGGGACACGCTAGGACACGCTGCCACCCGAAGACCGATCCCAAGAAATTCATTATCTTCTAGAATACCAAAACCTGCAACAAAATCGCCAAAGCAACACACAAACACACCTAAACCCATAGACAGGCCAGTTAATAAATGTTTTATTACTTCCACCCCTCCTCTGCTAAGTGAAAGCGATATCCAGCACAATAACACATTAAACGGACACGTGTTCAGCCTCAGTGTTTCAAATATAGGACAAAATGAAACCGTTCGTACTGGTAATCCTGAGCAACGGCCAAATGCGCCTACTGAAAATAGCACAATGCTATCTCTATCTTCACCTACCTTGCTAGAGACACCATCAAACCATACCATAATTATGGAACTTCGAGAATTCCGCCAGCAAGTATGTGAACAATTCAAATATCAGGAAGCTAGATTTCACGAAATTACAGATTCTGTCCACGAACTGAAGGCTAGTGTATTAGACCTAACTAGCAAATACTGTGGGCTACAAACAGATATGGAAAAAATTCAAAGCATGGTGTGTAACTTAAACGGAAAATACAACTCACTCCAAATAATTGCAGAAAATAACTACACACATCTGCGGGAATTAGAGGCAAAAGTCAGCGCAGCACTGTGTTATTCAATTATAGATAACATGTCGCATGCACACACAACTAAATTCGACTCGAAAGCAGGTCAGAACCCACCATGTGACAGACCAACGTCTCATGATAACAAAATAAAAACTTTACCAACTCCTCCACCAATGCAAACATTTTATCAGGCTACTAATGAACAACTTACAAATACGTACGCCAACAAACTACACTCTACTGTAAACAGGAAAATATAGACTATGCACAAAAAATTACCGCGCAACTACCAAAAATCATAACAGGAACACGAATAGTCGATAGTAACTTACAAGCGATTCCGAGAAGAAAACATATTCACGCTTGCTATTTCAAACCAGAGACTACGACACATCTAAAGAACAACTGTCCAGTAGATGATATAAGTGTCACTAAACTGAAGCTAAAACACCAACATTATGCGTCATTCGTCGTCACCGTCCAGAGCGAATATTTTGAAATATTAATGAACCCCGTGTTATGGCCAGCTGAAACAAGAATCAGCGAGTGGTTTCGTCGCAGCGCCGCCGCCAGGCAGGCGGCACCCAGACATACCCCGCACAATCCAAGCTACCAATACTCTGCAGCACAATGTGAATCCAGAACATGGACCCGATCATCATCTTTCAGCAGCAAAAACAACGTCTAACAATCAACCCCACCAACTTAACAATACAAATAGCAACACTGAACATCAGACTAAACAAATAAAACTAACAACTACATCTGTAACTAAAAAGTATGAACTGTACTACCAAAATGTCCGTGGCCTCAAAGGAAAGAAAGATCAAGTCAAGAGTGCGCTTTGTTTAGTTCCTAATAGTTTAATAGCCCTCACCGAAACCAAACTGGATGATTCTGTACACGATTCTGAAATATTTACTCCAGACTACAGTGTATTACGCTGTGACCGTACCAGACAAGGGGGTGGTGTTCTTCTAGCAGCGCGCCCTCCGTTCAACTTACGCAAGCTTGACTGCGATGCTGCGCAAGACGACGAGATAGTCTGCGCACTAGTGTCGAAAGGTTCAGTGCGATTTATCTGTTGTGTCGTGTATATGCCGACAAAAATTTCAGAAGCTAGATATTACTCCGTGTTTGCTTGTATTGAAAAAATTGTTAACAATTACGACTCCTTACCTATAATAGTAGTAGGTGATTTCAATTTGTATTCAACATCCTCTAACATCCGTACAGATTTTAACTTATTTCTGGAGTCATGTCATTTAATTCAGCAAAACAATGTCTTAAATTCGAGGGGTCGTATTTTAGATTTAGTACTAACCAATCCTGCGATGCTAGGAATTACTATTACTAATGCCAGCAGCCAGCTAACTTGTTCTGAGCAACATCACGTCCCATTAGATGTACATTTCACGATCAATACAAGATTTAATAAGCGGCCATCTCAAAGATTTCAGCCCATGCAAATCTCAGATATAAGAAACTTTCGTAAAGCTGATTTTATTATGTTATATCAGATGTTATTCGAAGCTGATTGGAGCGAACTATATGAAATTTGTGATCTTAACGATGCTGTAGCATATTTTTATTCCATTCTTAAACGGTTCCCTATAAAAAGATAAATAATGCATACTTTCCCCAATACCCCGAATGGTTCAGTCCGACTATTATTAAGTACAATAAACTAAAAAACTATTTAAACAAACCGACAACCAGCTTTACTATGCTTTTTTCACATACTACAGAAAACTTGTAAATAACAAAACCGAACCCGATTTGCAACAATTTATCCAAAGGATTCAGTCCAACATTAAGAGCAACCCTGCATCATTCTGGTCTTTTATGGCAAGCAATCGCAAATCACTAGACCCTGCAAACTTCAAAACATCTTCAGCTCAGGAACTTGTCGATCTATTTGCAGATTTCTTTAAGAGCGTTTTCTTGCCTTCACCTCCCGTTCTTGATGTAGCAGTCGCGAATTCTCAAGCTGCACAACAATCTTTTCCCACTCTTAGACATATTGAAATAGCAAGCATTACAGCAGCCGATGTACGCCACGCTATTAAACGACTGTCGCCAAAACTCACCCAAGGCCCTGATGGAGTAGCTCAAGTTATTGTCAAAGATTGCTGTGAATCTTTCGTAAAACCTTTACAATATATATACAACTTAGCTCTCAGCTCTAAATCTTACCCTACAGTGTGGAAAAAGTCAAAAGTTATACCAATTCATAAAAGTGGCCCTAAAAATGACATAACAAATTACAGACCAATCGCAATACTATCTGTCTTTGGAAAAATATTCGAGTCAATCATCCACCGCCACATGAGCAAACAATTAAAAGGCTGGTTCTGTGACGAACAACACGGCTTTCTTCCTAATCGATCTACAGCATCGAATCTAATTAACGTGTCCACTCTGATTTCACACAACATTGACAACAAAACCCAAACTGATGTAGTATATCTTGATTTCAGAAAAGCTTTTGATAGAGTAAATAATGATACACTTCTTAAAAAAATGGCAATAGCAGGTACGTCTTTCTCACTCTTGCAATTTTTTTCATCCTATCTTTCAGGCCGAAGTCAATATGTAGAGTTCATAAATGCCAAATCTGCAGAATATAATGTAACCTCTGGCATAGGACAGGGCAGCAGCCTAGGCCCTCTGCTTTTCTTGATACTGGTGAACGATTTACCGACAGTTGTGTCAACCTCTACATGCCTGATGTTCGCCGATGACGTAAAAGTAGCCATGCCTATCCAGAGGCTGGAAGATTGTTATCGGTTGCAACAGGATATAGAGAAAGTGCGTCGGTGGAGCCTCGAAAACTGTTTGGAACTAAATCTCAACAAATGTTCAGTTGTGTCTTACCACCGAGTTCACCAGCCAATTCAAGTAGATTATCGTATCGGAGATGTTACATTGAAAAGAGAAGTCAAAGTTCGCGATCTTGGGACTACATTCGATCCCCAATTAACATTCAATGTACACATTGTCGAAACATGTGCAAGGGCTAGAAAAATTCTGGGGTTCATCATGCGCCAGTCTAAACACTTCACCTGTAGAGATGCCATTAGTATCATTTACAACGCATACGGACGTAGTATTCTTGAAGTAAATTCAGTTGTTTGGTCTCCCCACGAAGAATATTACTACGATATTGTCGAAAAGGTACAGAAAACATTTTTAAGGTACCTGTACAAAAAAGTCTATGGATATTATCCATTCCTATACCCTACTCCCTTCATCATGGGTATGGTTGAATACAAATCTCTTGAAGTACGACGAAAGCTTTCACTGGTGAAGTATTTTTATAGATTGATTCGCGGCAATCTGACAAATACATTTCTGCTGGGGCAAATTCCATTTTATGTTCCCCCTCACCATACACATAACCTCCGTCCCCGTCAAACAACAATGTTCCACATAAGCACACCTCGGACACTGGCGCTCAAATGTATGAATCAAACGCGTTGCTACGCACACAGTCTAAGCTCGCGTAGGTGAACGCGGACTTGACGCGGACCATGCTTGTGTGTGTGAGACAACACGTCAGGGTTGCCGCCATTTTGCGTTCTCCAATCGGGAATGCAATGTGCGGCAGTATGAAATGACCTTCGTCGTCGCTTCCTTGCTAGCCGGTGTCTGAGCGTCCTCCGAGCGCGGGTGGGCGGCGCTTGTAGGGGGAGGCAGGGAGTGACCATACTGTACGCTAGTACTATTAATTATACTGTGACATAAGTTACGGGCGAACCAAGTCGTTATCTGCATCACCACTCGTTGAAGGACTAACACTGTTAAACAAAATAATGACCAACACAGATGTTGATATATTTGCGTCAAATGAGAGCAGATTCCTAGCATCAGCAGGAAAATTTCTAGAAGAATGTTATACTAGAAGTAGTATTTTGTAATAGACTAAGAAGAATGTTATACTAGAAGTAGTATTTTGTAATAGACTAAGATATCTGTGATCTAGTTATTAATCATAATGCTTACATGTTTGGCTATGACTGTTAGTGTAAGTTTAAAATAAATAAAATAAATAAATAAATAAATAAATAAATTGTATTCATATCGCTCACTCGTATTACTGCGAGAAGAGTATAACAGCAGTGTGTGAGCACTCACTCGCTTTGATACTTCCGCGAAAGTATTTCGAGCAGTATTCGCGGCAACGGCAGGAGCATAGTGTGAACGTACATTACATATAAAGTATTTTCAGTAGTATAATATTTTAAAAGGAGTTACCTACGTGTTTCAGTTTATTTATTAGTACCTATCTAGATTTCCGCCCAGCGGTTTCACCCGCTGCCACTCATTTTCCCGCGGTAAATCGGTTATACCGGGCTCTACCTGTGTTCCGAATTTCATCCAAATCGGTCAAGCCATCCGAGCGTGAAGAGGTAACAAACATACAAACACACACACAAACTCTCAGATTTATAATATTAGTACGGATTAACAAAGAATATAAAAAGAAACCTGCGGACGGTGTAAGGCACGCCGCCCACAAAGAACGTTGGGTATGCATCCGAGCCTCTGACGAACTGGTTGAGCGCGCGGGTGACCACGCTTTTGAACCAGTCGAGGAACTTGGACCGAAGCAGGTAGTTGTCGTCATCCCTCCATCGGTACGCTTTGCTGTTGATACTCCAATCATCAGGGTCTCGTCTGGGCAGACTTTGGTACTGCTTTCCTGTGAATTTTATTATGTAGGTACTATGCCTTGCTGCTAACTGTTTTCCCGCGTGAAAAGACCTATTCCCGGCCTGAATTATACATAAAAACCTTCCTCTTGAATCACCTTATCTACTGAAGATAACTGCATCAAAATCCGTTGCTTAATTTTAAAGATCTTAGCATACATAGGGACATGGGAAGCGACTTCATTTGATAGTATTTAGTGATTAGTTATTTCATACTCATTTCATTTCAAGCTGTAAGTTTCCTAAAGAAACCAAAAAATAAAATTAAATACTGGAGTTTGGTGGTCGACTACTTACAAACCCATCGAGTAATTTATCAATAATAGAAAATATTCTTACCCATTTTCAGTTGCAGGAAGCCAGGGTCTGACTGTTGGAGTAGGAAGTCGCTTTGATCAGGATCTTGAGGATGAGATTTGAAGCTCAGAGGCATGTTTATGACGATGTCGATATCGAATTCATCCGGCTTGTGAATGCGAAGTCTGTCAGGGTGGCTGCCCACAAACTGAACCTACAAGTAGGTATAACGGTAAAAACGTTTATCTATCATCAGCCCACATCCGCCCACTGCAGGGCATAGGCCTCTAATCTTCACGGTCCTGTGCTAAACTCATCCATAGAGATCCCGTCGACTTGGGGTCACTAGCGAAATCATAGTGAAAACGCCATTTAACAAGAATTGAATCAATTTATAGCCCTTTTATAGTTTATCACCCTTGCCACAATGCCTCAAGACCAAGGTGTTCGATCTGTGCGTCCTGCAAGTCATGACCTATGGAGCCGAGACGTGGTACCTGACAGTAAAACTGGCCCACCGGTTACATGGCACTCAGAGAACTACGGAAAGGTCTATGCTCGGTATCCCTATAATGGATAAAATCAGGAATAAGACTATCCGCAAAAAGACCAAAGTAACGGACATAGTCTGGAAGTGTAGCAAACTGAAGTGGCAGTGGGCTGAGCACATCTGTCGTAGAAGGTGTAGTGAACGGGTTCTCGAGTGGAGGCCACGTCTCGGCAAGCGTAGTGTTGGACGACCTCCGGCCGGATGGACCGATGACTAAAAGAAGGCGGCTGGTGGCGACTGGATGGCGAAAATGGGAGATTGTGCCGTATGGCGTACCCTGGGGGAGGCCTACGTCCAGCAGTGGACTGCAATTGGCTGATGTATGTATGTACCTATGCTATAGTTTATTTATCAAATAAGATACGATCCTCACTTCCCTTTGGCATCAAGCTGCAAGTGTGCTCGTATTTCTAAGTGTGATACTACAACTTCCTGTGTTTTCGTGACGCCATCAATCACGCAAGTGTTATTTGACGATTTGACGCATTTTTATGACGTAAAAGCAATAACTTACAGTTGAAGCATATTTCTCGTAATACTGATCGACTTCCTTCATCTTTTTGTGTATTTGCAGGAATATGTCGTTTACAATATTGTAATATGTCTCAAAGTCTTCATCGTTTAAGGCGATGTACCTCACATATAAATCGTGCAGGAGGGAATCCAAGTTAGTTACTTTTGGATGTATTGGTATTGATGAGCTTGGTATACCTCTAAAATTAATCACATCAAATAAATATTTACCAGTGACCGATAGCGAAATCTGAAGACGGGCTGGTGATAAGGAAAATTTTTCCGCAAGGAACATAGATTGAAATATGACAAAAATATTTTGATTTTCCACAGTACCTAACTCAAATCAGCTGATAGGCTATTTTGTAGGGAAAGTCCAAATATTATTCTCGTATTTGAACCTAGGTATGTTCTTTAGGGTAAGGTTCTCTTACTTGTCGTACGTCGTTCCGTTTTTTTTACGCATCGTAACGCATGCGTCTGTCAGACGAAAGAAAATTGCGAATTCCAATCTTCGTGTCTGTCGTTTCGTCGCGTCTGTCAAGTCGTTTGAAACGCGTGTGTCAAAATTAAACCCACCGTAGCCGTATTTGTATGGGAATAAGATTGAAATTCGCAATTTCCTTTCTTCTGATCTGACAGACGCATGCGTTACGTTGCTTTGAAAAGACGGAACGACGGACGATAAGTCAGTGAACCGCCAAAGTTGTTCCTTATCACCAGCCCGTCTAGAGATTTCGCTATCGGTGTCATATAATGCATATCAAACATATAGAATGTAATGAAAGCTTCAGGATTTTTTTCTGTATGTGCAAGTATTGTTAATAACTTATAAAATAATAACTGTAAGTTTCTTACCTTCCCTCAGGAGTGTAACTGTAAGGGTGTCCATTGAAGAACTTATTCGAATCTATCATACGGGTCATGCTTTTAACATAATCTGACCTCTCTCCTGACACATTGTTTCCCATTTTTATTTTGTGTCCGAATTCTTTTTATAAGCACAATATTTTGTTTACTGTAAGAAAATAAAAGCTATTAATTTACACGATTAATTAAGGTAAAATATGGGAACAAATTTCGTGTGGGACACCGAGTCGTCCAACGAAACGACTCGATGAACCCTGATAATTTATTGATGATGATGATATGACACATCTAAATTTAATTTTATAAATGTGCTACCATACATGAAATCGAAAATGTATGCATAGGTACGTCAAAAATTACACAAAATGTAAGTGCTTTACAGACACCCCTTAACGCAATCGTATAAAAAATAAGCGACTGAAGAATGTTTATAAGTTATGCCCTCAAATAATGCCAGCCGTATCGGACTATGATAATTACCTATTTAATTGAATACAAGGTACCAGACACAGACCGTAAAAACAAAATAACACCAATTATATGTAAACATACATTTAAAAACCTTAAAAGTAAGATTTACCTTGAAAAAAAGTGGTTGATGTCTCAGACCCGAATGATACGAAAATACGCAACTTAAGTACAGCACGTCAGTACTACCTATTATATATTCTGTGGTACAGCCACGTTTTGTTGGTGGAAAGAACCACAGATAACTTAAATAAATGTCGTAGAAAGAACGAGGAAAAACCGGGCAAGTGCGAGTCAGACTCGCGCACGAAGGGTTCCGTACCATTATCTATAAAAATGCCAATAAAATCATATCTGTTGTACAAAAAAACAATTTTTTGTATGGGAGCCCGCTTAAATATTTACTTTATTCAAATTTTTAGTATTTGTTGTTATAGCGGCAACTAGAGCATGTAAACCGGAATTCCGGAATATCGTAAGTCCGGAATATCGGACCGATTTTTCCAATTTTTTAATTCCGGTTTTGACAGATTCAATATCGTAAAACCGGTTTTGAGAAAAAGAACTTTGATTATTCATAAAACAAATAATTGAGAAACATGCACTTTTCTACCACCTGCACTCGGCACTTTCGTACCACCCCTCGCGGTGGCACGTTTTTTGTCGGGGAAAAACATAGCTACCTACACTAAGAATATGATATAAAAGAACATGGTAAGGATATCCAACTATAGTTAGATTGTCGAACGAGATAGTCCAGTATGTCAGACATGATTAGGGCGTTTAAAAAAAATAAAGGACTCCGTTCTTAAAGCTTTAATTGACTGGAAATCTAATATGATCTTTATTGAAGAAGACCTCCAAACTTTGACCGACATTCATCACAGCTTAAACGTTGTAGAATTGGTTGTTTTGTCGTTGTGCCATCGCGATGCCACTCTTTATACTGCGGATACTGCCCTACGTTTCATGCTTAAAAAACTGGACGAACAGAACACTTTTCTAAGCTCTGAACTTGCAAAAAACGTGAGGATTCGTATTAAAAAGAGGCGACTACTATTGGCTGGTGTTTTACACTGTTTACATGATTCAGAAGACTTTTTTCACAACCAGAAGATGATACATTCCCGAAACCCAATAACGACGAAATAACCCAACTTGTGATCGAAATACTACGCCGGCTTAAGTATAAACTTACACCTTCTGAGCTTGATGACAACATCAATCCCACGCCTTCAACACCTTCTAATGTTGGGGTCGTAGAATATAGTTAACGAATCAAGTTTACAAGAACAGCTGGACAGGGAGTAAATGTCAAGAACCGCGCAAGAAGCCCTCTGCTAATTTTGTTTATTTTTATTGTTTTGTTTCTGTTGTGTTTGCTGTAAGCAATAAAGTGTTCCTATCTATCTATACACCAAGTTCCTAATGTTCTATGTTAATCGTTTTCGAAAAAGAATCTTTAGTTATTTTATTATGATCATAGTTCATAGTTTATTTATTGCAAGTCACATTAAATCATTACAAAGGTGGAAGGTACCTTAATAAACTAGGCATACATGTGACGCCCTGCAAGGGCACAGCAATTTATAGACATTATATTTGTTTATTTATAAATGATATTACTGACAAAAAAATAACAATAAATTAACAAACACGTGCATTCTAATTCTATTAACATGTCATTAGTTCTCAATAAAATTAATAATAATTACATTTTCATAACAATAACATAGTAACACAAAGGAAGATTTAATTGTTGCAGCTTATCGTCAAAAAATTCCTTAAGATTATAATAGCATTTTTTTATAAGTAATGTCTTCAATTGTTTGTCAAAAACTGACACTTTTTGGATTTCCTTAATATAATTAGGAATATGATTGTACATTTTTATCGTCATCAAATGAGGGCTATCAGAAACCAATTTTAGTTTCGTAAATGGCACTCTTAGTTTGTGCATATTTCGGTTATTTCTTTTATTATTTAGTAACGCCGTGTATAGGTTTGCATGCTTTCGTACAAAAGTGCATGCTTCTAGGATATAGATTGAAGTAAGAGTAAGTATATTATGCTTTATAAAATGGGGTCGGCAGGATTCGAAATCTTGTATATTGGTTAATATGCGTACGCATTTCTTTTGCAGAATAAATACTTCATCTACATCACAACAATTTCCCCACAAAATAATACCGTAAGAGAGCCTTGAATGCGCGTAAGCATAGTAAGCTGCGAGGGAAGTTTTAAGATTATTTACCTGTTTTAGATTATATAGACCATAAATAAATGAGGATAATCTTTTTTTTAATTTCTGAATGTAGGGTTTCCAACTCATATGCGAATCTAAGTCTATTCCAAGCAGGGTAGCACTTTTTATTGTTTCTATTGGTGTGTTACCATATTTATATGCGATTTCAAGTGCTGTTTTTTGATAGGGTTTAAATTGTATCAATTTAGTTTTTTCAAGGTTTAGCTTTAGATAGTTACCATCCAGCCAGTTAATAACTTTATCAAGGGTTGAGTTTAATGTGGTTTCAAGTTCATCTGTGTTATAGCAGGGGATTAAAACAGAAATGTCATCACCTACTTACTTGTACGAGTATGCTATGCTTGAATTATTTTGCATACATAGAATACGATTGTTTTTGCTTTTGTTAATTACTCATAATATTTTATCTTATAAAAAGTAGTATATATATGCCTAGAAGAAGTATCTGATTTGATCTCATTTAATATACTAAGCAGGTTCCTTATTTGTTTTAATTATTATCATTTTAGAAGAATCTAATATTTAGTTATATTATGATTACTTGTACGAATGTGCGTGCATAACTTAATGCTTGATTATTTGCATACAATACATAGTACAAGATCGCTTTGTTACTTTAGATTACGCTAATAAATTAGTTTCGTGACAATAACTTGATAAAAAGCTAATTTGATAAAGAAAATGTGTATTATTATTATAATTTTTAATAAACACCGAAACCGGAATTAAAACCGGAATTCCGGTTTTGAGCGTCCAATATCGAAACTCAAAACCAGTTTTGGGGATCTTCCGATTTTACATGCCCTAGCGGCAACAGAAATACATCATCTGTGAAAATTTCAACTGTCTAGGTATAACGGTTCAGGAGATACAGCCTCGTAATACGGACGGACGGACAGACAGACGGACAGCCGAGCCTCAGTAATAGGGTTTCCGTTATTACCCTTTGGGTACGGAACCCTAATTATCGCTGAGAGGAGGGGGCACTTAAACGTCAACGTCAGACTCAAGAGTGACAATGACATCTTGGTAAAATGGGAATTCCCCTACATTTAAATGTAGCCATAAAGAAATTATAGACAAAGTTAAATATTATTTTCTAAGAACGTTTTCTTGCATTTCGCGTTAGATACAATTTAATACTTTAATACTTACCATGTCTAATGGAGGCGCACTAGACGAATTTTTTTAGGTTAAATTTAGGTCAATCACTAGGATCTTTATTTAATTTTAGTCTAGTTTAGCTTAGTATTAATTGTTATTCGTCCCTTTATACTTATATACTTTTGTGATACTTTTTGGTGTATAGAACTCAGTTCTATGACTCTGTAGGTATCAGGTAAAATTATGCTAAATATACAAGTCTTCTTCTTTTCGTGTGGGACATCGAGTCGTCCAACGACCCGATGGACCCTGGTGTCGAGAGTTTTTCAACCGCCTACTACTAGTAGTAAGCCTCTGACATGGTTGTGTAACATGGTTCTGACATGGTTGTCTAAGTATTCATAGACAGCAAACGGGACCGACGGCACGTTAGTACCCTCCGAAGCACGGAACCATCTTTCTCTTCGGACAATCAGGTGGTTCAGCCTGAAATGTCCTTAACAGACCATAAGTAACATCTCATAATTAATATTGACAATATTGACATAGGTCTCTTTTTCTTTTTTAATATGTCTTTTATGGGTTTGACAGCTGCTAAAATTGACTTAATGGAATAACGCAAATAGCGCCTCGGGGACATTGAATAAGAAGTGTTTTATTATATGGCAACACCACAGCAATACAACTAAAGCAGGTATGATACTAGTCTGCCATCCGTGCAGAGATTGCTGGCTATCTTGTGTTTATTTTAATGACACTCATGATATAACCAGTAATGTATGTCAAACCGTTCACGGTCGGCAGAGTAGTGTATTTGCCGCTTTAAAATTCCTTTCTAAAAATAGAACTAATGATATGACACGATATGTATGTATGACAAAGACCCTCTCTTTCTCGACAAAATTTGTTTTAGACTACAAACTACGCCACTGTAGGTTGTATTCATTCTCTTTTATTTTAAATAGCGTTTAAAAAGTAAATTTCTTTTTGAGTTCATTAATTAGATTGAGATTTTTTTTTGTTTTATATTTATTTTTGTTTTGTAACGAAATACTTAGCACTGTTATTAAAGAATAGGTAAGTAATTTGTAATTCATTTTCGTTGTTTTTTTGATATGGTTATCTAAATACATTAATTATCACTTGGTAACATCCGCTGGTGAATACAGTTTATTATTTATTTTCAACCGTTTGGCATTTTATATAGGGTGAAATTTTAGTTACTAGTGACCAATAGCAAAAACTTAGGCGGGCCTGGTGATAGGCAACAACTTTCCCCAAGGAATATAGGTCGAAATATGACAGAATACCTCCCAAACAAAATTGGCGATTATTACTATGGAAACTCTTAATATTTTTGTCATATTTAAACCTATGTTTCTTAGGGAAAATTGTTCCTTATCACCGGCCTGTCTTGAGATTTAACTATTTATTTTTTGATTTTGATTTTATTATTTATTAATTTAGTTATGTTTATCACAATACTGCGATGATTGTAGCAATGTGCCGGTCTCATTCTAGTAATTTACTGGGAATGGGATTTTTAAGCATCCGGGAATATTTCCCAAGAATTTGTTATTTTAATTTTCAAAATTTTGACCTAAGTTCCTTGGGCAACGTAGTATTGGTAATATAATAACGAGCTATCGTTAAAATGCACCCTACACTAATACATGCCTACAGCATAATATTATTGGATAGCATAATTACATAGGATACCTAAATATAAAATAGAAATAAATTATAGTTAACTTAAATAAAATAAACTAACAATAAAAGAAGATAATATCAACAAGAGGTGGAGCCCTGTCTGTACCGTGCCTGGTCCGAAGGTGCCCATGGCGCTCACTGCGTTGCCCCACATTTAATATTATTTGCATCGGTAATCCCTAATCTCGCAATATATTATTTTACTCTTAAATAATCGTTTTTTACCACAATATGTCTATAATTCACCGTTTTATTTATTTTACGTCAAAAACACATAAAATGTCTAACAAAAACTAAATATTGTTGATTTAACAAAAAAAAAACAATTAAGTTTTGTTTAAATATTTTTTTGTAATTAATGTTTCTATGTTCCCGGGGAATAATCCTCGTGCCCGGGAACGTTACTGGGAATACTCCCAAATTTAATTTGTGTAACTTCAATATTTTAATACCTAAAAGAATTGACTTACTAGAGGTAATTAATTTACCTTAATGAAATGTGTCACTATTATTTATTATTTAATTGTGTATCGTCATGTTTAATTTATCTCTCTTTTCGATGTGGGACACCGAGTCGTCCAACGACCCGATGAACCCTGGTGTCATTAATTAATTACACTAATTGCGTTTGGTTGTAACTGTTAGCAATTAAGTTGACTTAATAAATGAATTGAAACATCCTGGCATTCCTTGTAAAGAATCAAATATTTTTTTGTTTATTTTCAGGTCTTTTGTGTTTAAAGAAAATCCGTGAAAAACGTTTAAGAAGATGCCACGTGGAGTTAAACGGTACCAAACCTTACCTTATTTATATCTAGGTTTTTTAATTCAATTTAAACGATTAACATTATACCTATTTACCTACTAAGTAAAAATATAGTATAAATACGTTCGTTAAGAAAGGCCATGGTAGAGCAAACATTTCCTATGACCTAGACTAGAGCCAAAAGCAAACCCATCATTAATAAATAAAAAAAAAAAAATAATAAACCTATAATTTATATTTTTTTAATTATTTGGGTACCCCACCCCAAATAAGAACATTAAACTTAAACAATATAGCCACGTTAACACAGTTTATTTATTATGGGCAGGGAAATAGTAAAGCGGGCAGCGCGAGCATGTAACAGGTTATTCGCGTAACTCGCGCTGCTACTCATCATGCGCGTGCTCACACTAGTCGGTCGGCTTTTCGTGCGCGAGTCAAAGGAACGGCAGCACGAGCGCGAGTGGAATGTATTGCTATCTCATCCACTCGTATTGATGCGAGAAGAGTATGATGGCTTTGGCCTTTGTGTGAGCACTCACTCGCTTTGATATACTTCCGCGAAAGTAATTCGGGCAATATTTGCGGTAGCGACAGGAGCAGGAGCTTGTGTGAACGTAGCATTATACATTGTAGAAGCCTAACCTAACTAAACCTTTTTTAATGTTAAGTACTGTGTGAACTCCTGAAGACAATAAACTTTTTCTTGTGTTTAAATTTTAAATCACTAAAACGGAAAATGGTGGCCACCGTTTTCCGTTTTAGTGTTTTAAAGACGCATAACGTAAAGCTTATTGTTGTACCTACTTTAAAACAAACTTATCGTATAGGAGATTTTTAACGTTTGTTCTAGATTTTAGTAAATTATTAAGAAACAGGTGAGGGTGCCACTGGACGGTCGGCACCGCCTTAAGGCCTGGTACCTATGTTATGAAACTACAGGCTACAATTCTACAGGTGAAATTCCTAGTACATTCCGTAGCCGGTTGATATACCTGGTATCATAATGGCTAACCGACTACGTAATGCACATCGAATTTCACCTGTAAAATTGTAGCCTGTAGTTTGATAATATCGGGTACAGGTAAATGTTTCTGATTTCAGTGGAGCACCAAGGCGCCCATATATCAAGAATTTAAATACTCTTCTCCATGACATATACGTGAGATATATAGCTCTCACTGCCGAGACATTTCACATATATTACAGAATTGTTTTCACCATTTTTCTACAAATGCACGAAATGATGAAAGATGTGAATTCCTGCTACTGTCGAAATTCTTCAACGGTAAAGTATTTATTTATTTGTTTTATTTTTCCTTTTATGCTAGGAAACTTAGGATGTTTAGATTTAGTTTTTATTTGATACTAGCTGGTGCCCGCGAAATTCGTTTCGCTGACTGAATGTTATAGTTAGCATACCACAAACACGCCCTAAATGTTTGTCCAGTCAATTCACTAGCACAATTCTTTACTTTTTTGAAAGTACTAGTTAACTAAACAATCGATAGCACGTTCACACGATGCCAATATGGGCAGGGAAATAGTAAGGGAAGTGGGCAGCGCGAGTATGTAAACAGGTTACTCGCGCTGCTACTCGTCATGCCGCTGCCACTTCCCGTGCTCCCGCGAGTGTCGGCTTTTCGTGCGCGAGTCAAAGGAACGGCAGCACGAACGCGTGTGGAATGTATTTTGCTATCTTGCTCACTCATATTGGTGCGAGAAGAGTATAACGGCAGTGTGTGAACACTCACTCGTGTTAATACTTCCGCGGAAGTATTTCGAGCAATATTCGCGCCAGCGGCAGGAGCAGGAGCAGGTGCAAGGTGTGAACGTGCTATAAGGATTTACATGAAGCAATAGCCTGCTTCATGTAACTCCTAAATTATAATTACATAGGTTAATTATAAAACAGAAATAAATTAAACATAACATGAATAAAATAAACCAACAATAAAAGAAGATAATATAAACTAGAGGTCTTTACCGTACCTGGTCCGAAGGTGCCCATGGCGCTCACTGCTTTGCCCCGCTGTATTGCGAGGGATATTTGTTGGACCAGGTACAGTCGGTTGTAGCACATAAGGTACCAGGGGTACTCCAAAAGAACTGAATTATTATTGTCCCGAGCAAATTTTTTTCTTGACATGAATACCTACGTATAACTAGAAAATTACTTCTTTTATGAGAATAAGTTAAAAATGATATTATGTATTAACCGGGGCCAAACATAATTCAGTTCTTTAGGAGTACCCCTGGTACCTTATGTGCTACAACCGACTGTACGATCCAGAGCAGGGGTCACAGCCGCCGCGGGAATACTTATGTTTTTACACATATCGTGGTAATAACATTCATTTTCTGAAATGTGTTTTCAGGTTCAATTTGCTGGGAGCCATCCAGATCATTTGCGAATAATTAAACCAAATGAATTCGACATAGACATCGTGATAGATCTTCCACTCAACAAAGACCTAGACTCTCTACATCCGGAGGAAAGTGATTTTGTTATAAAACCACAGGTAAGTGGATACTGAAAAAATGGCGGGAGACAGGATATATCAGACGCTTACTACTGTGGCCGTGTGATGCCGGCTTAGAATAGCATCACCCCATTTCTTGCCCGCGGGAGTCGTAAGAAGCGTCTAAGGGACTCGAGGGTGTGTATTGCAATTTTAGGCGATGGGCTGACAACCTGTCACTAGGGCGATACACAATTTTCCCGATGACCCTCAAGTTTTGTCAGACGTGGCGTAAATGTCCGTTCTATGCGGCCGTTTACGCTCTGCCTGCCCCGCTAGGGATTATAGGCGTGATATGTGTGTGTATGTATACCAATTTATATTGGTTGAATGTGTGTGACTATTAAACTGTACCACCGATGTATGACCACATTTATCACAAATAAATATTCTTGTATTCAACACGGCCTTCTGTTCCGTCCTGTTGCTTCAAGCCGCTACCACGCCACAGAACCCAAGGGCGCGATTGGGCTGGTTGTTTGAAGAACAACATAAACTTCTCCGAGTAAGCCCTTGTGGGGAACAATCACTCAGTACCTGATATTATCAAACTACAGGCTACAAGTCTACAGGTGAAATTCGTAGTATATTGCGTAGCCGGTTGATATTCCCGTTATCATAATGGCTAATCGACTACGCAATGAACGACTAATTTCACAACAAAACAAACTTCTCCGAGTAAGCCCTTGTTCCCCACCAATCACTCAGGTTTTTTTTTATTAATGATGGGTTTGCTCTTGACTCTAGTCTAGGTCATAGGACAGAGACAGAGTCTAAGATAGGGCGAGCTCACCCAGAAGAAGCCTGTGCACTCTTACTCTGAAGAGATCAGGGTTGTATGCGTTTGGAAACACAGACGCAGGTAATGAGACTCTTTAGCAGTGCGCATTATAAATGATGACTGAAAGCGCTTAGTCCGAATTGGTGGAATGGCAAACAGATATGGATGGTATCCGGCGGTGCGTCTGGATGTCCGATGGTAGAAGGGAGCTGGTGGAACAAGGTCGTGGAGGTGTAGGTTTCAAAGCTCCGTGGCTAAAAACCAAGGGTCCAATTAAAATAAGGCTACCTACGAAGCAAATCGCCATACGTTTCGACACTGTATGGTTTTCATGCTGAGTTTCATCTTCTGTTTAAGGATCCTGGCTTCGTTCAGATCAAGGTGGGCATCCAATACGAGAATTTTCCGAAAAGGTTCAATCGCAACTGGAAAGAACAGGCACCTGCATTCGGATGGCGGGGGAAACGGAGAAATCTTTCGCGCTCAAAGTTCATGTCTTGGTTTAAAGGTGTGGTAAACTCCGCCTTGAACAGATTTTATAATGAAGATGTTGGTCGTCCACTCTTCTTTGTTGACGATGAAGTATATACTGCTGAAATGTAAGTGTAGGTTCTTTAATTCTATTCGGTCATTCACAAGGCAATTTTTAATCTAATTTTCATTATGCTTTTTTATTCTTCTTCTTTTTTATGCCAAAGTGCATAGAGTGAAATTTAGCCCGTGACCGATAGCAAAAATTCTGATCGGGCTGGCGTTAGGTTACAATTTTCCCCAAAAACATAGTATAAGTATGACAAATGTGTTTCCATAGTAGGTAACTCAAATCGTGATCGGAAATTTAATGGAATGTCTAAATTTTTATTTCGTACTAAATTTCTGCCCAGCGGTTTCACCCGCTGCCACTCATTGCCTGCGGTAAAAGGTGGCCTATGTGTTATTCCGGGTTATACTCTACCTGTGTTCCAAATTTCATCCAAATCGGTAAAACCGTTTGAGCGTGAAGAGGTAACAAACATACATACACACACACAAACAAACTCTCAGATATATAATATTAGTACGGATGTTCCTTGGGAAAAGTTGTTTCTTATCACCCCGTCTTGAGTTTTCGCTTTTCGCTAGTACAATTTCACCCTAAATAAAATTTAATTTCAAAATAAAGATAATGAATGATATTCCCGGAACAACATCTTCTTACTAGATTTAAGTTTAAGCGTGACGCAAATTAGATAAATCATTAGATTATTATTCTAAATGTAAGTATTATGTAAATGTAATTATTATATTTGCGAATGCGAACTGCGATGCGAATTTTCTTTGCAGATCCGAGAGTGGCCCAGCTATGACGTTGTACATCAGGTCATTGGATCCGCGGAAAAACATTCAGTTAGACATAGATTTAGTACCAGCTTTGCGCTTTCCAATCAACCGATGGCCGATTGGTAAAGGTTACAGGTAATTTTTGCCTGTGCATTATCAAAATTGTATCAAATACTGCCGTGTGATGCCGGCTTAGAATAGCTTCACCCCATTTCCTTCCCTTTGGAGTCGTAAGAGGCGGCTAAGGGAGTCGAGGGTGTGTATTGCAATTCTGGGCGATGGGCTGGCAACCTGTCACTATGGCGATACACAATTTTCGCATGACCCTCAAATATTTGTCAGACGTGGCGTAAATTACCGTTTTTTCGACTGTTTGCGCTCTGCCTACCCCGCAAGGGATTATAGGCGTGATATATGTATGTTTTATAAAAATTAGGCTTAGAATAGCATCACCCCATTTCTTACCCATGGGTGTCGTAAGAGGCGGCTAAGGGAGTCGAGGGTGTGTGTGTATTGCAATTCTAGGCGATGGGCTGACAACCTGTCACTATGGATTCACAATTTTCGCATGACCCTCAAATATTTGTCAGACGTGGCATAAATTACCGTTTTTTCGACTGTTTGCGCTCCGCCTACCCCGCAAGGGATTGTAGGCGTGATATATGTATACTATCAAAATTTTAAAGAAAGTTTTGTACTGATTGCGTCTGTCCTTAGGCAACTGTGCAAGTGTCTCAGGTTAGTTTTTCAAGGTTGAAAAAGCACTGCTTATTCGAAAATATATTTGTTAAGAAAATTTTCCTGAAATTAAAAATTAAGTCTGTAGCTGTTTTGACAGCGAAAACATAGTTTTGTAATAATATACTATGTAAATTATAGAATGATTTCTTTGACAGCAGGTAGCTAGATTGGAAACCTAGTGAGAGTGAAGAGGACAAAAGAAAAATTGTATGAATCTGACATCTGTCATAGCACAAGCTATATTTGATGAACTATAATTGGTTAGGACATTGCATGCTGGACCACCTGATTGTCCATAAGAAAGATAGTTCCGTGCTTTGGAGGGCACGTCAAGCCGTCGGTCCCCGTTGCTGTCTATGTTTACTTAGACGGCGCTCGTTACACAACCATGTCTGAGGCCTACTCGTAGTAGTAAGTGGTTGAATTGAGTGGTTCATCGGGTCGTTGGACGACTCGGTGTCCCACAAGAAAAAGAAGCAATACTAATTATTTTATATTACTCTTGTTACGTCACTTTTTTACGCATTCAGCTATTAATGTCATTTTTTTTTGAAAACTTGCAAAATTTTCAAATGTCATGTTTTTTTCTTTTCATCACCCAGACGTCTGCCTAAATCCGAATATTACAAGTATCACAATATTCCCGCTCAAAGATCGTAAGTATTGTAACATTTCTCACATATAAATAAAAAATTAAATGTGTTTTTATTCAGTAAGTAAATAAATTACATGTGTGATGCCGACTTAGAATAACATCACCCCATTTATTTCCATTGGGCGTCGTAAGAAGCGACTAAGAGACTCGAGGGTGTGTATCGCAAAAGGAGTTTTTCTGTTGACAGTTCTGTTGATAGTTCTGAATTTCGAACCAGAGGGCGATGTGTTAATCCTTATTAACCCTTGGGTTAAAAATTCGACGTTTTAATATGGCTGGCAGAAGCCATAGTTTTGACACAGGTTCCGTTTCTCGTTGTATTCGTTACTTATTAATTCTGTTCGTTTGATTTGCTACAAAATAGACTTGTCGTCTTGCTATTATATTATCATTTATGTTAATAAAAAATACTATGATAAATTTAGAACAATTCAGAATACACAAAAAAATAATCCACACTAATATTATAAATGCGAAAGTAACTCTGTCTGTCTGTCTGTCTGTCTGCTACGCTTTCACGGCTAAACCACTGAACCGATCTTCATAAAACTTGGCACAGAGATTGCTAGCATACCGAGAACGGACATAGGCTACTTTTTATCACCATTCGAGGGTCTGGAGTATAGATGTGGACTACCAGGTGTACCACCAAGAGCCCAGCTAAACTATTAGAGATACAGGCATGGTTCCAAATCAAAAGTTGTTCAGTATGATGGGCCGCTTCTTTTCACAAGGACTTTGGGGATCTGGAGTACCTTATGTAGACCACCAGGTGTACCACCAGGAGCCCAGCTAAACTATTAGAGATACAGGCATGGTTCCAAAACAAAAGTTGTTCAGTATGTTTGGCCGCTTCTTTTCACAAGGACATTGAGGATCTGGAGTACCTTATGTAGACCACCAGGTCTACCATCAGGAACCCAGCTAAACCATTAGAGATACAGGCATGGTTCTAAAACAAAAGTTGTTCCGTATGATGGGCCGCTTCTTTTCACAAGGACAATGGGGATCTGGAGTACCTTATGTAGACCACCAGGTGTACCACCAGGAGCCCAGCTAAACTATTGGAGATACAGGCATGGTTCCAAAACAAAAGTTGTTCAGTATGTTTGGCCGCTTCTTTTCACAAGGAAATTGGGGATCTGGAGTTATTATGTAGACCACCAGGTCTACCATCAGGAGCCCAGCTAAACTATTAGAGATACATGCATGGTTCCAAAACAAAAGTTGATCAGTATGATGGGCCGCTTCTTTTCACAAAGACATTGGGGATCTGGAGTACCCTATGTAGACCACCAGGTCTACCATCAGTAGCCCAGCTAAACTATTAGAGATACATGCATGGTTTCAAAACAAAAGTTGTTGAGTATGATGGGCCGCTTCTTTTCACAAGGACATTGGGGATCTGGAGTACCTAATGTAGACCACTAGGTGTACCATCAGGAGCCCAGATAAAGTATTAGAGATCCAGGCATGGTTCCAAAACAAAAGTTGTTCAGTACGATAGGCCGCTTCTTTTCACAAGGACATTGAGGATCTGGAGTACCTTATGTAGACTACCAGGTCTACCATTAAGAGCCCACCTAAACTATTGGAGATACAGAAATGGTTCCATAACAAAAGTTGTTCAGTATGATGGGCCGCTTCTTTTCACAAGTACATTGGGGATCTGGAGTACCTTATGTAGACCACCAGGTGTACCACCAGGAGCCCAGCTAAACTATTAGAGATACAGGCATGGTTCCAAAACAAAAGTTGATCAGTATGATGGGCCACTTCTTTTCACAAGGACATTGGGGATCTGGAGTACCTTATGTAGACCACCAGGTGTACCATCAGGAGCCCAGCTAAACTATTAGAGATACATGCATGGTTCCAAAACAAAAGTTGTTCAGTATGATGGGCCGCTTCTTTTCACAAAGACATTGGGGATCTGGAGTACCTGATTTAGACCATTAGGTGTACCATCAGGAGCTCAGATAAACTATTAGAGATCCAGGCATGGTTCCAAAACAAAAGTTGTTCAGTACGATGGGCCGCTTCTTTTCACAAGGACATTGGGGCTCTGGAGTAACTTATGTAGACCACCAGGTGTACCATCAGGAGCCCAGATAAACTTTTAGAGATACAGGCATGGTTCCAAAACAAAAGTTGATCGGTATGATGGGCCACTTCTTTTCACAAGGACATTGGGGATCTGGAGTACCTTATGTAGACCACCAGGTCTACCATCAGGAGCCCAGCTAAACTATTAGAGATACATGCATGGTTCCAAAACAAAAGTTGTTGAGTATGATGGGCCGCTTCTTTTCACAAGGACATTGGGGATCTGGAGTACCTTATGTAGACCACTAGGTGTACCATCAGGAGCCCAGATAAACTATTAGAGATCCAGGCTTGGTTCCAAAACAAAAGTTGTTCAGTACGATGGGCCGCTTCTTTTCACAAGGACATTGAGGATCTGGAGTACCTTATGTAGACCTTCAGGTCTACCATCAGGAGCCCACCTAAACTATTGGAGATACAGAAATGGTTCCAAAACAAAAGTTGTTCAGTATGACGGGAATAAAGGACATTGTCTACTTTTTACCGAGGACAGAAAAACAAAAAATGTGGTATATAAAAATGTATTACAGTAACTTAAATTACCTTTTTAACTGTCTTATCTACTTTTGCTGACCATTTTAGTGTGCTCAAATCGGCACCTCTGGAGTAAGTACTCTGATATCTACTGACTTTTGTATTCAATGGTTATAAATATTGATATCTCAGGCTGGATAGCAAATTTTAACAACAGAAGCAAGCAAGTCATCTTTAAACAGTAGAGATAAGAACTGTTCTAATATCACTGTCACACTAACTATGAATACTCATACCTACTTTAGAACTTCTGCCTAAAAAAACGATCTAACGCGGACGAAGTCGCGGGTAAAAGCTAGTAGTTTATAAAGTGGTACAGATTTTGTGTAAAGTAACGTTATTTCAATTAAGCTCAGCGCCCTCTACATGCCACTTGAGAACCCATAGAAAATTTCCCATTTTAGGCGACGGGCTTACAAGTTACAACTGTTACAATGGCGTTACACAATTTTCCGAATGAACCTCAAATACTAATAACATTTGTCAGACGTGGCGTATATGCCCGTATTTTGCGGCTGTTTGCGCTCTGCCTACCCCGCAAGGGATTAAAGGCGTGATATGTGAGTCAGTACAGTACGTTATTTATTAAATTAGCCGAAGTTTTTTTAATAGTCCTCCCTAGTGTCTAAGCCTTTTCCTTCAAGTGTTACGTTTAAAAACAGGGATGACTTCTTCATGGCAGTGCCGAAGCCAAGTTGGTGCAGGAATTCAGACCCTGACGAGTGTTGGCGGCTCGCGATGCACGAGCAGGAACGCATACTGATGCATGACACAAGGAACATGAGGCAGGCCATCAGACTGGTGAGTGGCGTACAGTTACATTACATGCCATGTGATTGACCGAGGCAGTGCCCATTTTTACTTTTTATCATTTTTATAGGTGTTATTGTATATGTATTTTATATAGCCGTAAAAGCACTATCCCGCATCTCAAATCTACTCTCCTTTACCCTAAGGTTGTCTGGTAGAAATAGCTACCTAGCTATAAGGCCGCCTATATTGTACTCTTTCTTTTCTATATGTATGTCCATTTCTTGTTTTTGTGCAATAAAGTATATTTATGTTATGTTATGTTATCCCGTCCGAGCCGGTTTTCTCAATCAGTACAATAGAAAATTATTATAAAAGATGAAGGATTTCTGCAATGACAGATTATGACAATTAAAATGTTTTGAAAATCATTTTGCGATTGACTTGGCCGCTGGCGCCCGGCCTAACGGAAAAAATGCTTCATGCCTTATTAGGCTATATAATTGCGGTCGAGTATATCTCTATTTATCATCAGGGCTCCTATACTATTGTATACTACTACTGCTACTACTATTACTGTATAGGAGCCCCGATGATAAATAGAGATATAGGTACTCGACCGTAATTATGCCTATTGGGTGGGGTGGGTTACAAAGCTTAGGTGATAAAAAGATAAAAATGTTATAAATAATAATTATGAATCCTTTATTCTTCAGGGGTGGCTACATAATTATAGAGGTCTATAATTTGTCGGAGGTACTCACCATGTATCCCGCTGTATTGACGCGCTTGAGTAAATCCTGAAATCCCCACTTGGGCTCCTCTACTGTAATAGTGTGTACGATTTCACGCCACACGCGTGCAACATAAAGTGTAACTGGTTAACTTAAATCTTTTTTTTTTACAACAGATGAAAAAGTTTCGAGACGCCCAAGGTATGGAGAAAATCGCAAGCTATTATATCAAAACCATATTCTTTTGGGAAGTTGACGCACAGAAAGGAAACAAAGAGTTTTGGAACCACAGCCCTGCTTATCTCTTTGAATACATGCTGTATAAGTTGTACGATTATCTGGTAAGTTGTGAAACATTTTCATAGGTTAAGAGACTATCGTTTCCTTATAGAGAGCTTTCTTTTCGAGAATAAAAAAAGAGGTTTAGTATTTAGTAGTACGTTACTAGATGCCAAAGCCAAAAGGCATGATTTGTTCATTCAGAATCTATCCTCATTTTTCGCACTTTGTTAATATTTAATACTCTGTTTAGTTTGTACGTTGTTTTCGTTGTGGTTTTTGACAAAATGCAGGGAAAACCATGAAATAATATATTTTTGAAATGCGAGAGTTGTAACAATGATTAGTTACGTTACGTTTTACGACCTCATACAGCCAAGTGAAAAATCGAAAAATTATGTGACGTTCGGTTCTTTAAGTTCGAACCAAGAACAGTGACTAGGGAAGATTTAAAAATATATATCTTCCTATCCCCTTACTAATAAATCAGTTGTTTCCACAGAATGTCGGAGTACTCCCATACTTCTGGCATATAGGCAACAACTCAAACAACAATCTTCTACACGGAATCAAGAGAGAAACTCTCAATGAATATGCGTGGAAAGTTTTCAAATTGCTGAAGGTGCTGGCATGGCCAGAAAAATACGATTATAGGCTGGTTGCTAAATTCTTGCTCACTAAGCAAGAGTATAACAAATATAAGAATTATTTATACTGACCAAGAAATTGGGAAGATCATAATTTAGTGCCACAACCAGAGCAGAGGGTGATCCTGATTAGGGTATGTAATGTTCAAGTCGGTTCTAGCACTTAAGTTATCAGGGGTACTCCAAAATAACGAGTTATTTTAGTCTCCAGCAATATATTTTTTTGACATAAATATGTATTACCTACTTAGTAGAAAATGACTTCTTTTATGAGAATAGGTTTAAATTTTAAATATGATTAAATGGGGATAAAAATAATTCAATTCGTTTAGAGTTCCCCTGGTACCTTATGTGCTACAACCGACTGTACTATCGGAATGTTCTCAAAACCGGTTTTGAGTTCCGATATCAGAGCTCTATTCCGAAATTTCGGTTTAAGTATGTTGCAAAAATGTCTTTCGGATCAATATTTTTTCCATTTCAGAAAGTTTTCGTGGGAGTCGAGAACAGTTCTTATTTGCGTGACAAAATGCTTGGGGTTATGCCCCGAAAAATGTAGGGAAAACATGAAAATACCTCTGTTTTCAAAACTACTATTTTAAAGCTCTGAAAACCTGAATTGAAACGTTCCGTTTATACAGTTTCCATCCCCTAATCCTGATCGTGCATAGATTTAAGATTTTATTATTATAAAGATTTAAGAATTTTGAATTTTTATTAGATGGGGGTTCTTATTTCGTACTGATGAAATCAGATTTAATTTTTTATGCATTTTTTATTGTATTATTAATTATCAGTTTTCGATCGATAAAAACGATTTTATCAGAATAAGAACCATCATGTCTTTTTCCTATAATTATTTTAACTTCATTCAAATTTGTTTTTCTGGTATCAGTTCAATATTATTTGTTAAAGCACGAAGAAATTTCAAAATCACGGAATCTCGGAAATTTCGGAATCAAGTTTTTCGGTTTGTTATAATTGGAACCTAGGTAGGAACTTACCTATTTCATTAGCCCTATGATGCCCTATGCTAGTGCATATACTAATAATATCCAAGCAATATTTAGTACCTACTACTTTCTTATGTACCTACTGTGTTTTCTGCAATATTAATTGTATTCTTGTAAATTTCTATACAGGATGTCAGGGACGGTGTGCCGAAAACTTTGAAGGCATGATCAGACCATGAAATTGAACAATGTCTACTATGGAGAATATGTTGGGAAACGAAATTATTATTTCAAGGTGCCATAGAAAGTCAGTCAGCTGATCGGGAATTTTATTTTAAAAGTCATTTTTTTCCTCTTTTACCAACATATCCTTCATAGAAAAAGTTGTTCAGTTTCATTGTCTGCTAATGCCTGCGAAGGTCTTCGGTACTTACACCCCGTATATAGGTACTAAGTAGGTACTAATAATATTTCGTACGCCAAAAGGTAAACTGTAGTGACACTAACTAGATCTTTTTGTCCAACCTACAGTTAACTATTTGATTTGATTTAATAATGTGTCCAAAAGTAAGTAGTAGAAGTACTTAACTCAGAAAACCCTGAAAAATCATTCCATGCAAACATCAATAATAAATTCACAGTCATACCAAACCAAAAAGAGTACTTTAAAAAACCTAATTGTGTTGGGTGGTTCTGCAATATTATTAATTGATAGAAGTACTACTACTTGATACTAGATGGCGTAAACTTGCGCCGTAGTCGTGGGAGAGTGAGCAGCTACGGAAACAATTTCTCCCACACAACCACAACGATAAGAATATTTCTTTTCATTATGATTCGTTTTCTTTCATTCGTGGCCCAGCTTTTCTTTTTATAAGTACTTGTTGAAGAAGACTATACGGATGGAAATATTTACGTACTTCTAGAACGAAAGCAATAATTTATATCTATCAATGCTAGTTAAAAAAACAATAAATCGTTTCGCGTCAGTTCAATGGTCTCTATTCATCAGATAGTCGAAGATTCGTTACCAGTTCCCGAGCAACCATCGCAGTATATGGAAGTTACTAAATGCCTAGGTACCTTCTTGTTTCTTAAAAAATCTGAAATTTATAGAGCTCTCTACGCGTTTCGCCAGCCAAATGGGTCTTTGGTGTTGTCTTATGTTAGTATAAATGTGTTTATTGTATTGTATAGACCAGCGCTACGCTAGTACTATTAATTATACTGTGCCAGCGCTGTAGCATGCTACAGCATACAATTTAGTAATAGATAGAAACATTAATATATAGTTATAGTAGCGAATCTGCCGAACGACGCGCGAGGGATAAGGACATATAAGTTTTAGATAAGGATAAAATATTATATAGTTATGAATAAATATAGCAATAGAAAATGTATTTCAATACCTATTGTATTGTAATATTACCTACCTATAAGAAAATTGTAGCGCCCTACCAGGGTTCACTCATGGAACAAAGTATACAGGATGTAAGGGACAGTCTTCCGAATACTGAAAGGCTGTATGCAGACCACGAAACTGAACAACTTCCCCTAGAAACATACATACATACATACATACATATATCACGCCTTTATCCCTTGCGGGGTAGGCAGAGCGTAAACGGCCGCAAAAAACGGACATTTACGCCACGTCTGACAAACATTTGAGGGTCTTTCGGAAAACTGTGTATCGCCATAGTGACAGGTTGTCAGCCCATCGCCTAAAATGCAATACACACCCTCGAGTCCCATCGTCGCCTCTTACGACTCCCACGGGAAAGAAATGGGGTATTGCTATTCTAAGCCGGCATCATACGAGATAGAAACATATGTCAGTTAATAAAAAAATATATCGTAGTCCAATACAGGAACATATCGAAGTCACAATTGCATGACTGCATTTTACTATGGGAAGTCAAAAAATATATGGCGTTTCCTGAAATATTTTTTTATGGGACGTTGTTCAGTTTCATGGTCTGAATGCACCCTATTAGTATTTGGCTGACCTGTACTAACTGTAATAACTAAACCTTTGTAAAACTCCGTGTAAGCAATAAATGAATACTGAATGAGGTGAATGAAATACTGAACAATGCTTAGTGGTTTCCTAGGTTAGTGTAATACTTTACATTTAATTAAAAATAAGTCCTGATTATATTGAGTTTTCTTTTAAGTATTTCTGTTACACTGAAATTATATGTTTTCTATACCTAAAGTTATATATTTTTTATTTCTTTGACATAATTAACTTTTTACACATTCATAATCGAATACCTTATAAACATTAACTTATAAAAAACTGTCTTTCCTATACCTACATGACTGTTTAAAACCTGACCAAAAAGAGACGGCCCATATTACCGAAAATAAAAATGAAATTACTTTCTTCAATGTAGGATAGTGTTGTCACTTATTGACGTCATGATCCGTCATTATAAAAGAAAAGAAATTTGTATAACACTTTTATAATTTTTATAACAATTTTGTATTGTCCTAACAGTAAACCGTCTCGAACGCTGCTAGAACAAGCATTAAAAATCTTAAAAGTTGAAAACAAAATAAAATGTTCATTTATGTATCTATACATATAATAAAACAGAAACGAAACCAATTCTGTACATGAAATAGATTCAAAAAAGGGTTTTTTCTTCTAATCGTGTTCAAGATACAGATAACAAAACAGAAGCCAAATTATTTTTTGTCTGTTTGTCTGTATGTTTGATTATCGTTCTTTCACGTAAAAACTACTGCACAGATTTCAACAAAATGTTATACTGTGGTAGCTTATTACCCGGGTCAACATCTAGGATACTTTTTACCTCGAAAAAATCTTTCATTCCCATGGTAAAACACAGTAACTGGTTCTGCGAAGCGAGTTCCGATTCTTTTTCCAAAAAAATAATATAGATGTCGCTGTTAGTTTTGTAAAACGCGGTATTGACCATGTATTGACATACGATCTGAACATCCTCACGACCTAACCAAACAAAAAACAAACAAATCACACATTTAATCCTTGCAGGTTGAGCGTCAACGGCCGTAAAAATACTATCGCTATCGCCACGTCTGACATGTATGAGGGCCGTTTAAACTATTACAGAAATATTTCGGACTTTTATATACCTACTTTGACCTTAGGTCATGGTTAAGGTATGTGATGAATGACAGATGAATTGTGACATTTTCTTGAGTTTGCACAACTATTACTCATCACAATTTTAAATGGATTTAAGTTGTGTTTATTTTGGGAACGTAGGAATTGTAAAATCCAAAATAAACGCAACTTAAATCCGTTGAAAATTGTTTTATTGTGGAGATAAATTGTGATTTGGGTAAAATTTGTTAATTTTTTTAAAGGATTTAATACTTTTAATTTTAACTCGACATCTCTACGTGTAACCGAGATAGTGAGTCTTGATAGACGGACGAATGGACAACAAAGTGAGTGAACCTATATTACAGCCGGCCGTAAACCTATTTACCTATATAGTTTTTATTTTAACTCGATATCTTTACGCATTCCCGAGATAAAGCGTCTTACGAGACGGATGGACGGACCGACGGACAACAAACTGATCGTATAAGGGTTCCGTTTGTTTGTACGTTTCTTTTTGAGGTACGGAACCTTAATAGTAGTTTATGCAACTGTCGTATAATGGGGGTCATTAGAATGCGAGTGTCTGTTTATCACACGAGGCGCAGCCGAGTGTGATAATAGTTTGACACGAGCATTCTAATGCCTAATTATAGCAGTTGCATACACTATTTTATCTACACTCTCCAAAAAAACTCAAACACTTTTCTAAACGTACGCACCGGCCATTGCAAGGCCCGATACAAGGACAAATTCAATACGAGAACGTAATATGGCTTGATATAAATTTTTAAAAATCTATACTTTAGCAGTTGTTTAGATGTGGAGTCTTAACAATAACTTAACTAAACAACTGAACAACATCTGAACAACATCTGAACAACATCTGAACAACAACTGAACAACATCTGAACAACAACTGAACAACACCTGAACAACATCGAAACAACAACTGAACAACATCTGTACAACAACTGAACAACATCTGAACAACATCTGTACAACAACTGAACAACAACTGAACAACATCGGAATAACATCTGAACCATAACTAATCAACATCTGAACAACAACAGAACAAAAACCTATTAAAACAACTGAACAACATCCGAAAAATTACCGTACAACAACAACTGTCAGGTGCGGCGGAAGATAGCGATTTGAGTATTGGAAAAAAAAACTTCGTTTCATTTCTCAACTTTATCGTATTAAGAGTTTTGTCATTAAGTCATTACGCTTCTGTAATTTATAGTAAACCCTAGTTTTTATAGGCAGAATGCATAAAATAGGTCATTATGCATCTGTTTTCGAATTCATAATTCGAACATTATGAGACGAGTGTATATAAAAAAATAAATACCTTCATTAGTTAGAATCAAAAATGATAGAGTAAAATTACTTCATAGATGTCACTGTTAGTTTTATGAAACCCGCTAATGAAATGTTTTCTCCAAAAGTATATAAGTAATAAAGCCACTGACAAGCAGTATGTTTTCTAGACGTGAGCTCCTGCTCCCCCGGGTGAGCTCCTGCTCCCCACCATACACTTAGGTGTACATTAAAAGCCCCGGGGCTAAAATCATAGGGTCCACAACTAAAAAAAAAAGCAGCATGTTTCCCAAAAACTAATAATAAAGTACATTAAACTATGCCGTGTGATGCCAGCTTACAATAGCATCACCCCATTTTTTTTCCCGTGGGAGTCGTAAGAGGCGACTAAGGGACTGATGGTGCGTTGTGTATTGAAATTTTAGGAGATGGGCTGACAACCTGTCACTATGGCGATACACAATTTTCCAAATGACCCTCAAATATATGTCAGACTTGGCGTAAATGTCCGTTTTTTCGACCGTTTATGCTCTGCCTACTCCGCAAGGGATAATAGGCGTGATATATGTATGTATGTATAAACTTAGGCAACGGATATTCTGATAGATTGTTTCTTCAAAGATAAATCTTTTTTTTGAGAAGTGGCGCCACTATCGAGGTCGTTCACGGTTACACTCGCCTTAAAAATTTTTGACCGCAGCGATACTTGCAGCGATCAGAAGGCAAGGAAGGATTGCACTTGCTGTAGTATCTTCAAGTATCGCTGCCACACTGCTTCCAGGAGAGAAAACGGCGCATACAACTTTCAAAATACCAATCGATTTGGACACAAACGATACTCCAGTATGTGCTGTATCACGTAACAGTGTCAAGGCAAAGGTTTTCTGATATTGTTGTCTGGTAGTAATGTGACCACTAATGCCGGCTTAGAATAGCATTACCCCATTTCTTACCCGTGGGAGTCGTAAGAGGCGACTAACGGACTCGAGGGTGTGTATTGCAATTTTAGTCCATGGGCTGACAACCTGTCACTATGGCAATACACAATTTTCCGAATGACCCTCAAATATTTGTCAGACGTGGCGTAAATGTCCGTTTTTGCGGCCATTTACGCTCTGCCTACCCCGCAAGGAATTAAAGGCGTGATATATGTATGTATGTAGTTATGTGACGAGTGTACGATGGCCGTGTGATGCCGGCTTAGAGTGGCATCACCCCATTTCTTTCCTGTGGGAGTCGTAAGAGGCGACGATGGGACTCGAGGGTGTGTATTGCATTTTTAGGCGATGGGCTGACAACCTGTCACTATGGCGATACACAGTTTTCCGAAAGACCCTCAAATGTTTGTCAGACGTGGCGTAAATGTCCGTTTTTTGCGGCCGTTTACGCTCTGCTTACCCCGCAAGGGATAAAGGCGTGATATATGTATGTATGTATGTATGTACGATGGCCAACAAAAAACCGGTAGAAGCTATGGATAGGACTTTGAAAGACATACGCAGAGATAATAGGGCCATGAGCCATATCACTGTTCTTTTTTCCAGTGACTTTCGCCAAACACTTCCAGTTGTTACTCAAGGTACCAGGGCTGATGAGGTGAATGTCTCACTAAAATCATCGGCTCTTTGGCCACAAATTCACAAGCTGACCTTGACGGTGAACATGCGAACCCGTCTCGGAGGTAATCCATGGGCTGAAGAATGTTCACAAGCTTTATTAAAACTCGGCACGGCAGAGGTACTTTAGCAGAGGATAACGGTCAAGTAAGTCTGCCTGAAACGCTTTGCCAAATAGTTTCTGGTCTAGAGGGAATCATTTCTTCTGTGTATGGCGAACCTTTCTTCCTTCAAAAGAAAGATTCCTGGCTACGTGGAAGAGCTATTTTGCACCCAAAAATGATCAGACTGCTTTAATAAACCATACCATTATGTCACAAATCACTGGGGATATGGTGGTATACACGTCAATTACCACTGTTATGAATCAAGACGAAGCCACTAACTATCTAATAGAATTCCTAAACTCCTCGAGTGCGAATGGTCTTCCTGCACAAAAAATATTACTTAAAGTTAGTGTTCCTATCATGCTTATTCGCAATCTCACGACGCCAAAGCTGTGCAATGGAACCAGACTGAAGATCTTAAGCTTAAAGATGAATGTATTCGAGGCAGATATTTTCACTGGTTGTGGCGCTTATACCACTCATTCCCAACAACTTTTTATTCCAATTTTAGGGCATTCAGTTTCCCGTCAGCGTTTTCTTTGCAATGACTTTAAAAAAATCGCAAGGACAGACGCTGAAAGCCGCAGGCGTAGGTCTTACGATTCCCTGTTTATCACACGGGCAGCTATATGTCGCTTGCTCTCGAGTCAGTTCTCCTGAAAATTTGTACGTTTTAGCACCCGATGGTAAAACTACCAAAGTAATTTATAATGATGTTTTGTAGCTGATGTCCATAGTATCTAAACCAAGTACCTAACCGAATAACAAGTTAACCAGTACCTATTCATTGCACATCTTAAAGAGAAAAAACTTAATACAAACATGATATTAATATTAAACAATATGCATACATCAACTTCACTAACTCACAAGTCACTACACCATGCGTACGAAGTCGCGGGCAACAGCTAGTATTGAAATAAACTTAATAGCATAGAACAAAAATGTATCCGTTTTGGATTTTTAATATTTGTTAAATTAATTTAAAAAAAATGTGAAGACGGCACTGGACGTCCGGATTTCTCTCGACGCAGGCTGAAACATTAAATGACACAGAATTATAACAATATATATTATAATTAATAATTATACCAATGGTCCAACAACTATAAACAAAAAAAAACTGTATTCATATTTTTGAAATATTTAAAGCTAGCCATACCGGGTTTCCGAAAGCCAGAACAGCTTATTTATTTCGTTTAAGGCGAGTGTAGCCATCAACGACCTCGACCGGTGGCGCCACTTCACAAAAAAAGATTTCTTTCTACAAACAATCTATCCGAAGCCCAAGTTTTTAGTATTATACTTATGTAACATTTAGAACCTGCACACCAAATAAATATTCGCTGCAATTAAAGCTATGGAAAAAAGTGCCTAAAAACGGCCACTTTTGGTATTAATTGCCATAACTTTAGTTATATTTTCTTGAGTTTGTACAACTATTACTCAACTTATATATAACTTTAATTACAGCGAATATTTCATTGAGTTTGCAGGTTCTAATTTAACTTAAGGATAATACTAAAAACTTGGGCATCGGACATTCTGACAGATTGTTTGTATAAAGAGAAAACTTATTTTTTGTGAAGTGGCGCCACCTTCGAGGTTGTTGACGGCTACACTCGCCTTAAGAGGGAAGAATACCATCGCCATTTCAAAAAAAAAGGTATAAGAAAACTCATACTGTCGCTCGCGCGCTCAAGTCCCCGCCACCGTTTCATGCGCAAAGCTACCGGGGCGCCCTGGTACATGCGTAACGCCAACCTCCACATCGACTTAGGCCTCCCTACCATTAAAGCGTATATGAAAGAAGCGTCTCGTCGCTTCTTCGATAATGCTCCCCATCATAAAAACCCCTTGATAGTTGCCGCGTCCAACTACTTCCCTCATCCAACCTCGCGTTTTAAACACCGTCCGAGACACATCCTTACGGAAGAAGATGATGAAATCACAGTAGCCACTGCTGCAGCCATTGCGAGTAGATCACACTCCACAAGCTCCTCAAGCAACCGACGCCCCCGCCGGCGGGGGCGCGGAGGTCCCTCATTTGCTCCCCACTTTGGGAACTACCGGCACGTGCCGGGTAGATTCAGTCCAATACGTTCTTCCCAGAACAACTCGTAAGCCCAATCGCGCCCCAAGGGCGCGATTGAGCTGGTTGTTTGAACAACCACAAGCTTTTCCGGGTGAGCTCCTGCTCCCCACCATACAGTCAGGTGTAGATTAACAGCCCCGGGGCTAAAAATCGTAGGGTCCACAACTAAAAAAAAAAAAAAAAAAAAAATCAAGTCCCCGCCTAGTAGTGCGATAGAGAGCGTTGCCGCTCGCGACTGATTGTAGGTATTTTTAAGGTGAAATTTGCGTCTCGGGAGAAAACGTTTCCCACATACTAAATCACAACCACTAGTTTTGATTTTGGTGTCCATCGTTTCAGCATACTATATTCAAGGTTTATAGCTTTTTATTTTTTCTTTAAACAACTTTGTTTTTTTAATACAAACGTTTTACTTCAAGGAAGATTTTGTAATAAAAAAAGTGACTTTTAGACGCCTATAATTTTCAATCAATAGAAAAATTCGAAAAAAGGAAAATCTATAAACCTAGTTTTTTACTGTCAACAACATTCTAAAAAATCATTGAGATCGGATTACATTTAGGGGTAGGTAAACGTTTTCTCTTTTTGTATGGACGAGAGCTCAGTAGTCGATTCTCTTAAGCGGGCTGCAAACGCGGCGAGCCAGCGCGTCTTGTCTTGTCGCTCTAGTTTTTGACGAATCTAGCCGCGCGTGAAGTCCGCTCGACGCAGCGTTGGCGCTTAATGAAGTACCTATGTATGTACCTATATACCTCTATGTATAATCTATTTATTGTGCATTCTTAAAACTAATAAAGAAAACACATATTAAATCAAAAACAAGAAATGATACCAAGGCGGACTTATCCCATTACGGGATCTCTTCCAGTCAACCCTTGAGAAACTCTGAGGAAACGATGTCTTCGATAAAACTAAAAAAATATATAGAAAGATCTTGGGTTCTGCCGTGTTATTGCCAAGGATAAGTAAATAAAAATACCAGTATCACTTTGTACAAATCACAATTGTTTTTATTAAATATCTATTTACAACTTACAACTCGTACAGTCTACGACAAGTTACCGTGAAACAGTAATAAGCAGACAAACCATAATGAAGTTAGGCCACTTCTAAATGTCCATTTTGACAGCTGTCAAATCCATGTTACTGCCTGGCTTGTGATAAGGTCCTTCTTTTTCTTCGTTAATTAATTATTAATTGGGATGGCCTTTCTGTAACACAGTATCTATGTATTTGAACCGGGGCGACAATCTAAGTCGAGCCGCCTTAAGAAGCTCATTTCAACAGTTGTTCACACCAGAAGAGATGTTAACGAAGGAAAACGGACCTTATCACAAGCCAAGAAGTAGCATTGTCAGCTGTCAAAATGGGCATTAAGAAGTGGCCTAACTTTAGCTTCATTTGTCTAAGATGTTTTCAGAAGCAAATTGAAAATGAACTGTACCGTAATTTAAATAAAGTCAACATTGGCTGGCATGTTTGATGCCGGCTCAGAATAGCATCACCCCATTTTTTTCACGCGGGTATCGCAAGAGGCCACTAACGGACTCAAGGCTTCCATTTGCATTACAATTTAAGCCGACAGGCTGACAACCTGTCACTATTTGAGATACACAATTTTTCTGTGACTGGCCTCGAACATTTGTTAAGACGCGGCGATAGTATTTCACGGCCGTTAACACTCTGCCTACCCCAAAAGGATTAAAGGCGTGATATGTGTATCAATAGGTTGACATGTGCCAACCCTCATAAATCTAACAATATTGTCTCTATTTCAATCACAATACGGTTCATTTTCGAATGGCATCTCGAAACGGCTCGCGTCAAATGGCTGCTTTAATTGAAAATAAAACTGATAATAAAAGGTTGCTACAGCACGGCCATTCCAATAAGCCACATTTGAAACCTGTCAGATTCGTGCTAATGCTATGGCAGAGGCTTCATTTTTCTTTGTTAACATCTTGTCTAGTATGGAACTGACATCTGTCAAATATGACTTATTGGGATGGCCTTGAAGAATGATATACATTTTCCAAGTTATATTTGCCCCTGTTTTCACTCCATTGCAATACTTAATTTAAATGATGAATAGGAAACAAATTAAAATTATTTAAAAAATCCGTTAAAACACCTTTTAGACAGCTGGTTAAAACAGACACAGTATACATTGGTCTTACGGTATAACTAAATTAACGCCTGTCAAATCTGCATGCTCTCAGCGGCTCTACTATAAAATACGGCTCTACTACCGATTATTGGCTTCTTAAACTTATAATAGGAATGTAATCCCTAAAACAAAAATTAGTAACTTTAATACATATCACTATAAATAAACTAGGATGTTGAATAGTAAAAAAAAATACACTAACCATGGAAAAGTAAATTGTTTTTTTTTTTTCAAATATTTACAATTTCAACGACATTGATAAAAAAGCCATTAAATAACGCACTTCATCCGTCTACATTTAACAGATACATTACATTATAGATTGTTCATTAAAAAATCGGCTGTACAATGGTTTAAGGCCGCCTTAACCGTCCAGTGGCGCCCTCGCCGGTGAAAAAAATCTCAAGTCTAGAACAAGCATCACCTGTCTATTAGTAACATTTTTATTATTTTTAAATAAATTTATTTATTATTATACAACCCATATTATATAGTTTTAAGGTAAAATTGTTACTAACAAGTTAACATCCTCTATGGATTAAGTTGTATGAAAAGAAATAATTTTCATGTTTATTTATTTATTAAAAATCTAAAGGCGAGTCTCTTGCAAATGTTTTTCCCCAACAAATCCCAGACGAAACACAAAACCTTTGCTTTCCATTGGTCGTGGAAAACAGAAATGTCTGTGGCCACGCAATGTATAACGATGTTTAAGTTTTGTTTGGAAAAAAAACAGCCGCAATAGACACTGCTTAAGACGGACAAATTGTTGTTCTATACGAGAAGTATATTTCAAGGTACATCAATGATATTGTATTGCGCTTTTAAAATCACTGAAACGAAAAATGATGGCTTTCATAAACCGCTGAATTGATTTGAAATTTTAAAAAGAGTTATAACGATTTAAAATTTTAAAAACATCATCAAAAAGCTAATTTTTGTTGTATTTTGAGATAAACGAACCGTGTAGACCAAGAATTTGTCTGTTTAAGATTTTGTATATTTGTTTCAGATTAGAAGAAATAAATAAAAAACATGTGAAGGCGCCACTGGAAGGACGGATTTCGCTCGGCGCAGGCTTAAGGGCCGACACAGACCTAGTTTCGACGTCCGCGCCAGTCGTTTAGTGATCAGACCACAATAGACTTCATTTAAATCACGAAACAGTTAATTTTAAACTGTTGCTGAAAACGTCTCGCGTCAAATAGCGATAGGTGTGCGCCGGCCCTAACGTGAAATCTATTCAAGGGGCTCCCTAACAAAACTAGCGCCACCATTATTTTTTCATCGAATTCACAAGTTTTAAAAACTACGATAGTCTCAATTGCATATTATCGACTAAAAACTAAAATAGCACAGTCACTTTCTGTTAAATAGGCTTAGACAAGGATAGAAGGTGATCGCCCTTTAAATTGTCTATGACTTTACGCATTTACGCGGTATATGTCAAAATTAAGCGGCGATTAAAAATATGGCGGCTAAACATACAAGGAAATCTTGCAAAATGGCGTGACTATTTAAAACATGACATGAATAAAATTGCCGTGTGATGCCGGCTTAGAATAGCATCACCCCATTTCGTTCCCGTGGGAGTCATAACACGTGACTAAGAGACTCGAGTGTGTATTGCAATTTTAGGCGATGGGCTGAAAACCTGTCACTATGGCGATACCCAATTTTCCGAATGACCCTCAAATATATGTCTGACGTGGCGTAATGTCCGTATTTGCGGCCGTTCACGCTCTGCCTACCCCGCATTGGATAATAGGCGTGATATGTGTATTTATGTATGCATGAATAAAATTGTCTTTGAGATAGTAGATCTTTTTCAAAACTTATTTAAAGAAAAGTGACCGTGTTATTTTTAATTAACCTTTTTAATCAGTAACCTACAATTATGGAGTTAAAACTTCTAATAATGCCTGTAAGATTGGCCTTTTTGGGGGTCCCTAAAACATGTCTAAATATTGTATTAATTTCGACACAACTTTTCCAAGAATATTAGAAAATAACAGTGTGATTAAAAACGTTCTCTTATTAATTACAAATACTTATCACTTCTCAATAAAATATATGGTGGAATTTTACTTGTGACTGATAGCGAAAACCTTAAACGGGCTGGCGATAATGAACAACTTTCCCTAAGAAAATAGTAAATATCGTTTAAAAATGGTGGTGGCGTAAAGTTACATGCCGTGTGATTAACCTGGCCAGCCCCGAGGCAGTGCCTTTATTTTTATCCCGCCCGAGCCGGTTTTCTATTAGGACAATACAAAATTGTTATAAAAAAAGAAAATTGTGTTATACCAATTTATTTTTGTTATAATGACGAATCATGGCGTCAGTAAGTGATAATACTATCCTACATTGAATAAAGTAATTTCATTTTCATTTTCAGTGCAAAATACGAAAAAATGGACCTCCCATACAAAATTGACAATCGGCTGATATGAATTACTATGGAAACTCGAAATTTTTTCGTTATATTTCAAGCTATGTTCCTTGGGGAAAGTTGTTCCTTATCACCAGCCCGTCTTGAGATTTTGCTATCGGTCACTAGTAAGATTACACCCTATATATTTTTAAAAACTCATCCACTCTCATTTGCGCAGTCGGGTAATCATTAGCTGTCGTTTGAATCAAGTATTTAGGGTATCTTATACCCGTGTGATGCCGGTTTAGAATAGCATCACCCCATTTCTTTCCCGTGGGTGTCGTAAGAGGCGAGTAAGGGACTCGAGGGTTACATGTGTATTGCAATTTTAGGCGATGAGCTGACAACCTGCCACTATAGAGAAACACAATTTTCAGAAAGAATGTTTGTCAGATACGGCCGTTTACGCACTAAGTACCCCGCAAGGAATACAGGCGTGATTTATGTATGCTATTATAAGAGAAAACATCTGTCCTTAAACTTAATTTGAATATCAGATTTGACATAAGCTTATATTCAAAAATAAATTTTCACTCAAAATTTTAGTACAAAATATTTTAAAAATTATATCTCCTTTTTGCATATTCCTTCTTACAAACTTCACATTAAGATTTTATAAGTATAACACTAGCTGATATAAAAAAAAAATACAAAAATACTACCAAAATTTATCTACCATTTTTCATTTCATCAATAACATTGATTTAAGACCGTTTTTACAATACCATAGAAGTTGAGAGGAATTTTTTTTATATAATATTTTTTTTTTTCGTGGTAAGGACATTGTTGACATTCTAATTATACAAGGTGGCCCGAATAGTGAAATCCAAAGATAAATTTTGAATGCCTTATACTAAGGGGTATCCGAATCACTCCCATGTATGTACCGCGAATGTACATGAATGTATTCAACTTATACAGGGTGTAAGGGATGGCATTGCAACATACACATATCACGCCTATTATCCCTTGCGGGGTAGGCATTGCATACATACATACATACACATATCACGCCTATAATCCCTTGCGGGGTATGCAGACCATAACGGGCCGCAAAAAACGGACATTTACGACACAAATGTTTGAGGGTCATTCGGAATATTTTATTTTATTTTATTAAGGTAAATTGTAAGATATAAGACAATACACACCCTCGAGTTCCTCAATTGCCTCTTACGACTCCCACGGGAAACAAATGCGGTGATACTATTATTCACACGGGAAACGGGTAGGCGTTACAATGTGTAAATGTGATGTTCATACAGTGAGGTACACGGTACAGCCGGCGGCGCGCGCGGCGCTCTGCGTGTATTACGTCATCATGTCGTTGACGGCTGCCCCTGCGTTGCCGCCTGTACCCTTGAGCAGGTCGTTAATGTCGCGTCGCAGCATTGACAGGTTCTGTGTGAATCTGGGTACAAGAAAAAAAAACAATGAAATATCAAGCCAGCCCCGTGGCAGTGCCTTAATTTTTATTTCTTTTATCCCGCCCGAGCCGGTTTTCTAGCAGGACATTACAAAATTGTTATAAAAAAAAGAAAATTGTGTTATACAATTATTTTTTTTACAATGACGGTTCATGACGTCAATAAGTGATATGTTAATACTATCCTACATTCAATAAAGAATTTCAATGTCAATTTTCTCAAATGAATACGTATTATGGCGAGTGTAGCCGTCAACGACTTCGGCAGTGGCGCAACTTCACAATAAAAAACTCTAATAGAATTAGAATGTCCGATGCCTGCGTCAGTAGGACAACAGCTGTTTCAATACGCCTGTTTCCCATAAGGACACCTTCCCTTTTGGCCTATTTCCCATAGGGACAACTTCCCATTTGACCTATTTCCCATAAGGACATCTTCCCATTTGGCCTGTTTCCCATAAGGACAACTTCCCATTTGACCTATTTCCCATAAGGACATCTTCCCATTTGGCCTGTTTCCCATAAGGACAACTTCCCATTTGGCCTGTTTTCCATAAGGACAACTTCCCATTTGGCCTATTTTCCATAAGGACATCTTCCCTTTGGCCTATTTCTTATAAGGACAACTTCCCATTTGGCCTATTTCCCATAAGGACAACTTCTTACTTGGCCTATTTCCCATAAGGACAACTTCCCATTTGGCCTATTTCCCATAAGGACATCTTCCCATTTGGCCTATTTCTCATAAGGACAACATCCCATTTGAATTATTTCTCATAAGGACAACTTCCCAATGACCTATTTCCCATAAGGACCACTTCCCATTTGGCCTATTTCTCATAGGGACAACTTCCCATTTGGCCTATTTCTCATAAGGACAACATCCCATTTGGCCTATTTCCCATAAGGACAACAACCCATTTAGCCTATTTCCCATGAGGACAACTTCCCATTTGGCCTTTTTCCCATAAGGACACCTTCCCTTTTGGCCTATTTCCCATAAGGACAACAGCCCATTTAGCCTATTTCCCATAAGGACAACTTCCCATTTGGCCTTTTTCCCATAAGGACAACTTCCCATTTGGCTTATTTTCAATAAGGACAACTTCCCATTTGGCTTATTTCCCATAAGGACAACTTCCCATTTGGTCTTTTTCCCATAAGGACAACTTCCCATTTGGCCTATTTCCCATTAGGACAACATCCCATTTGGCCTATGTCCCATAAGGACAAAATCCCATTTGGCCTATTTCCCATAAGGACAACATCCCATTTAGCCTATTTCCCATAAGGACAACTTCCCATTTGGCCTATTTCCCACTAGGACAACATCCCATTTGGTCTATTTCCCATAAGGACAACATCCCATTTGGCCTATTTCCCATAAGGACCACTTCCCATTTGGCCTATTTCCCATAAGGACCACTTCCCGTTTGGCCTATTTCCCATAAGGACAACTTCCCATTTGGCCTATTTCCCATAAGGACAACATCCCATTTGGCCTATTTCCCATAAGGACCACTTCCCGTTTGGCCTATTTCCCATAAGGACAACTTCCCATTTGGCCTATTTCCCATAAGGACATCTTCCCATTTGGCCTATTTCTCATAAGGACAACATCCCATTTGAATTATTTCTCATAAGGACAACTTCCCAATGACCTATTTCCCATAAGGACCACTTCCCATTTGGCCTATTTCTCATAGGGACAACTTCCCATTTGGCCTATTTCTCATAAGGACAACATCCCATTTGGCCTATTTCTCACAAGGACAACTTCTTACTTGGCCTATTTCCCATAAGGACAACTTCCCATTTGGCCTATTTCTAATAGGGACAACTTCTCATTTGGTCTATTTCTCATAAGGTCAACATCCCTTTGGCCTATTTCTTATAAGGACAACATCCCATTTGGGCATTTCGCATAAAGACAACTTTCCATTTGGCCTATTTCCCGTAAGAACAACTTCTCATTTGACCTATTTCCTAGAAAGGCAACTTCCCATTTGGCCTATTTCCCCATAGTGACAAAATTCATAGTTAGGAGGCTGAAGAGCGACATGGAATCCATATCCATGCTAATATTATAAATGAGAAATGTTCCTATTTTATGGTTCTTAGTGTGTAGATAGTTTAAAGTCTGGGGCGCGTTCAATGGACCACGGATAATATATCTTTCGTCGCTCTTTTATACTTTGAAAGTTCGTAAAACCGCGTTTTCGAGCGCATGGTATAAAATTTCGCCTGATTGGCATGCTAAAACGCGGTTTTATGACCTGTCATCGGAGAAAATACCGACTAGGAGAAACTGCATGAACGTGCCCCCGAACAGTGACAAAGGCTACTTTTTACCGAGGGAAAACATCACATTCACATGTATTTACCTGTCTCTATTCTTGGTGAGTAGGTTTGGCTCGATGCCAGCCATAAGCCCGCTGAACCATTGCGCCAGCGCCGCCTGCAACAAAACAATCATCATTTTGACACATCATTTTTATAAAGGTTAAACTAAAATAGTAATTTATGCAAATGTTATTAGAATGCGAGTGTTTGTTTATCACACGAGGCGTAGACGAGTTTGATAATAGTTTGACACGAGCATTTTAATGGCTAATTATATGCAGATGCATACACTAATTTATCTTCTTCTTCAAATTTAAGAGTCAAACTCTTGTCGGTGGAGTAACTTCCAATCTTCTCTCCTCTCCGCCAGTGACTTGACCCCTTGATACGACACGACATTGACTTTTTCCTTTATCTGGGTAAAGTAAGTGCGTCTAGGTCTACCTCTGCCTCTCTTTCCTTCCACCTTCCCTTCAATAATGTTCTTAATGAAGCTGTCGTGTCTAATTTATCTAGACTATAAAAATAAAGTAGTTTATGCAACTGTCATATAATAGGGGTCATTAGAATGCGAGTGTCTGTGATAATAGATTGACATGAGCATTCTAATGCCTAATTATATGCAGTTGTATACACTATTTTATCTACACTCTCAAAAAATAAACTCAATTAAAGAGCGGGGCACACCGGCTCCGTATCCGTTCCGTATCCAGCTCTCGTCCGTAGTCACGCACGAACTTATGACGTTGTAATATATGGGACTGTATGAGATACGGCACACCGCTTGCGTTGCGTATCCGTTCCGTGCTGCACGCAAGCGGTGTGCCGTATCTCATACAGTCCCATACATTACAACGTCATAAGTTCGTGCGTGACTACGGACGAGAGTTGGATACGGAACGGATACGGAGCCGGTGTGCCCCGCCCTTAAACACTTTTCCAAACGTCCGCACCGGCGATTGCAAGGTCCGATACATGGTCAAATTCAATACGAGAACGTAATATGGCTTGATATGAATATTCGAAAATTCTTTACTTACAGTTGTTTAGATGTCGAGTCTGAACAACAACTAAACAACTGAACAACAACTGAACAACACTGAACAACAACTGAACAACATCTAAACAACTGCTCAACATCGGTACAACAACTAAACAACATCTGAACAACAACTGAACAACCTCTGAACAACATCTCAAAAACAACAGATTAAAAACCTATTAAAACAACTAAACAACATCCGAAAAATTACCGTACAACAACAACTGTCAGGTGCGGCGGAAGATGGCGATTTGAGTATTGGCAAAAAAAAACTTCGTTTCATTTCTCAGCTTTATCGTAGTAAGAGTTTTCTCATTAAGTCATTACGCTTCTGTAATTTATATTCAACCGTAGTATAGATAGACAGAATGCATAAAGTTTTATAAAGAAGGTCTTTATGCAACTGTTTTCGAATTCATAATTCGAACATTATGAGACGAGTGTAGATAAACTCAGTTATACACTTTTCCAAACGTCCGCACCGGCGATTGCAAGGCCCGATACAAGGTCAAATTCAATACGAGAACGTAATATTGCTTGATTTAAATTTTTGAAAATTCTATACTTCAGCAGTTGTTCAAATGTCGAGTCAGCAACTGAACAACAACTTAACCAAACAACTGAGCAACATCTGAACAAAAACTGAACAATATCTCATAAAACAACTGAACAACCACCGAACAATTACCGTACGACAACAACTGACAGGTGCGGCGGAAGATGGCGATTTGAGTATTGCCAAAAAAAAACTTCGTTTCATTTTTCAACTTTGTCGAAGCCTTCTTCATAAAGGTACTATTCCGAACCGAGTGGATTCTTATGGCTTTGCCATACTAAAGAAATTTCTTGTTAGAAATAGTAGATGGGAGATTTGACTCGTTGTATAATTTCTATACATGCATACATAAATCACGCCTATATCCTTTACGGGGTAGGCAGAGCGTTATTCAAATAATTGTAAATGTTTGAATAATTTACTTTATACTCTGTTGACGATGTTGTTTAAGCTGAATAAAGAATCTGAATCTGAATCTAACGGCCGTAAAAACGACATTAACACCACATATGGCAAAAGTTTGAGGGTCAATTATTATGAATTCTTTATTGTACACATTAATACAAAAGGTGAAAAACTTAAAATTAGTTACAAGGGCGAGCTTATTTCTATGAGAAATCTCTTCCAGCCAACCCAATGGAGATGAAAGAGGAGAAAAAGCGGGAACTTGAAAATAAATTAAATTAATCAGATAACCATAGTGACAGGTCGTCGGCCGCCGCGGCATATGCTGTCGGCCGTCGGCGGCTCGGTTCGGAATAGCACCTTTTCTCAAACATGCTAGGAAATGTGTTCATTTCTTTCAAAAAAAGAAACCGCGAAGTTTCACATTGTTTGTCACGTCTCAGATCACGCCAGCAAAGTTGTATGGAAATCCTTTGCTGGTGTCCATTAAGATAAATTCGTTATACGCTAAACCCACATAATTTGATTTCAAAATTATCTCGATGACTCTCATAGAAACGGAACGTAATTTTGTATGAAACAGGTAACTAAAGACGAGGCTGTATGATGTGAAGACCCTTGCCTGTCCAGAATTAAAAAAGAAAAAAATGAACTAAACATTTAGTATGGCTGAGTATTGCGTAATACTGTGCCTTACAGGCGAATTTATTTAAAAAAATTACAATTGGTGGGAAAATTGTAAATTTTTATTTGTTTCGTTGTGTTGTGGTCGCTAGCTAACTTTTATAAGAAGTACAATCTTTCATTTCCTAGCCTTTTTTTGAGAAAAGCACTATGTAAACCTCGGGGAAAATTACTTTGCTTGACTTGTATAATTGAATTCAAACTATACTCGTCCAGCAAAGTCTTATTTTCCATACCTCGACAACAATGTACTATTACGCGTCTGTAATTTCTATAGGCGTTTGTTGTACCTACCTGTTTGTCCTGAGGCTGATGCGCGATCATCTCCTGGCGGATCCTGCCGAACTGGTCCTCGTTCAGCAGGATCAGCCCCAACAATGGCCGCGACATCGACCACTGGTTGCAGCAGTCCTCGAACATTATCACGTTCAGTACCTTGGAGGTAACAAAAAAATAAATTACGTATTTTCACACACATTTGTGGCAGGCAGCCTCGGCGCGAACCATTCGGTGTCGGTTTTTTGACTGTGCTCAAAGGCGCCTCAGCGTACGTGCCTCGCAAGTATGGACGTGATTTGAGCACAGTTTTAGCGAGTCACGCACAATGGCGAAAAGTCCGTGTATTCAAGCTACAAAAATTCTTGAAACCACTAATTGTCCTTATATTTAAAGCCATAATATTTCTGTAAAAAACTAATTAGTAATTATGTCAGTAGTTCTTTTTCTTTTTTGAGGTTGTTTTATTTTCGATCTGTGTATTAGATTGAAATTAGATTGGAAGTTCATATTATTTGATATTTCTGCTATCAACTGATGGCGGAAGACGCCGACGCAGAAATACGAGTGAATCAGTTGTCGATCCGGCGCCATCTTGTCGCGCCTGGCTCGACCTGAGGCAGGTTGCCTCAGTCTGCTGCCTCATGTTGATTTAAATTATATACCGAGGCAGCCTCTACACGAGCCGTGCGTGGCGAGGCTGCTCAACCTGAGGCTGCCTCTAGTCCGTACGCACCTTTAAAGTAAAATATTGTGTTGATTCTATAGCTTTAGTCGTAGTTCTATGCATATACATACATACGCCTTTATCCCTTGCGGGGCAGGCAGAGGTGAAAGCGGCCGCAAAACACGGTCGATATCACCACTTCTGACAAATATTTTCAATTCATATATATTCATACGCCTTCATCCCTTGCAGGGTGGGCAGAGCGTAAACGGCCGTAAAAACGGACATTCGTCTAACAAACATCAGAAGGTCATTCGGAAATTTGTGTTTCGTCATAGTGGCAGGTTGTCAGCCCATCGCCTGACAATGCAATACGCACCCTCGAGTCCCTTAGTCGGCTCTTACGACTCCCACGAGAAATAAATGGGGTGATGCTATTCTATGTATTGCGTGTATTTATTTACAAAAAAAAGTATTTATGTATTATATCGGCTCGGTATACAAGGGATTCAGACGTGATAAATGTATTGTTAAAAACAAAAACTGCTAGCGCCATCTAACCACGAAAATAGGATGCTAGGAACTAATGAAATGCTTTGGCGCTAGTGAAGCAGATTAACTGTAAGTAACCAATAGAACATTTAGAAGATTAAAATGGCCGCGGCTGGCCAATCACAGGCGGCCGTCAAAATTTACATACATACATACATACATAAATCACGCCTCTTTTCCGGAGGGGTAGGCAGAGACTACATACTTCCTTCCACTTACTTCCCTATCTCTCCATGCATGCTCGTCGGTTTAGGGTACTCTTGACCTGACCTTTCTTTAGCACGTCCCCGATTTGATCGAGGTACGTTCGTCGAGGTCTTCCCCTTCCGACGTTCCCATCCACACTTGCCATATACACCTGTTTCGTTAATCTTCTTTCATACATCCTCTCTACAAAATGTGTCTGTGGATTTAGACAGATCTGTTAGCGTGACGGCGTCGGGTTTTGCCGCGTTTTTAGTTGTCGTGAGCGAAAAGTATTTTTGTGAAAAACACTTGTTATTTTATAGAATGTATGCAGATTGTGACACTGGCTTGTTCTCACAGTGACGAGAAGTTGCTGCATGATCTGCAGCACTTCCACAAACATGCTGCTGGTGTCGGTGTATGCTGCTTGTGACACTGGCTTGTACTCACAGTGACGAGAAGTTGCTGCATGATCTGCAGCACTTCCACAAACATGCTGCTGGTGTCGGTGTATGCAGCTTGTGACACTGGCTTGTACTCACAGTGACGAGAAGTTGCTGCATGATCTGCAGCACTTCCACAAACATGCTGCTGGTGTCGGTGTATGCAGCTTGTGACACTGGCTTGTACTCACAGTGACGAGAAGTTGCTGCATGATCTGCAGCACTTCCACAAACATGCTGCTGGTGTCGGTGTATGCAGCTTGTGACACTGGCTTGTACTCACAGTGACGAGAAGTTGCTGCATGATCTGCAGCACTTCCACAAACATGCTGCTGGTGTCGGTGTATGCAGCTTGTGACACTGGCTTGTACTCACAGTGACGAGAAGTTGCTGCATGATCTGCAGCACTTCCACAAACATGCTGCTGGTGTCGGTGTATGCAGCTTGTGACACTGGCTTGTACTCACAGTGACGAGAAGTTGCTGCATGATCTGCAGCACTTCCACAAACATGCTGCTGGTGTCGGTGTATGCAGCTTGTGACACTGGCTTGTACTCACAGTGACGAGAAGTTGCTGCATGATCTGCAGCACTTCCACAAACATGCTGCTGGTGTCGGTGTATGCAGCTTGTGACACTGGCTTGTACTCACAGTGACGAGAAGTTGCTGCATGATCTGCAGCACTTCCACAAACATGCTGCTGGTGTCGGTGTATGCAGCTTGTGACACTGGCTTGTACTCACAGTGACGAGAAGTTGCTGCATGATCTGCAGCACTTCCACAAACATGCTGCTGGTGTCGGTGTATGCAGCTTGTGACACTGGCTTGTACTCACAGTGACGAGAAGTTGCTGCATGATCTGCAGCACTTCCACAAACATGCTGCTGGTGTCGGTGTATGCAGCTTGTGACACTGGCTTGTACTCACAGTGACGAGAAGTTGCTGCATGATCTGCAGCACTTCCACAAACATGCTGCTGGTGTCGGTGTATGCAGCTTGTGACACTGGCTTGTACTCACAGTGACGAGAAGTTGCTGCATGATCTGCAGCACTTCCACAAACATGCTGCTGGTGTCGGTGTATGCAGCTTGTGACACTGGCTTGTACTCACAGTGACGAGAAGTTGCTGCATGATCTGCAGCACTTCCACAAACATGCTGCTGGTGTCGGTGTATGCAGCTTGTGACACTGGCTTGTACTCACAGTGACGAGAAGTTGCTGCATGATCTGCAGCACTTCCACAAACATGCTGCTGGTGTCGGTGTATGCAGCTTGTGACACTGGCTTGTACTCACAGTGACGAGAAGTTGCTGCATGATCTCCGGCCTCCTCTGCAGCACTTCCACAAACATGCTGCTGGTGTCGGTGTATGCAGCTTGTGACACTGGCTTGTACTCACAGTGACGAGAAGTTGCTGCATGATCTGCAGCACTTCCACAAACATGCTGCTGGTGTCGGTGTATGCAGCTTGTGACACTGGCTTGTACTCACAGTGACGAGAAGTTGCTGCATGATCTCCGGCCTCCTCTGCAGCACTTCCACAAACATGCTGCTGGTGTCGGTGTATGCAGCTTGTGACACTGGCTTGTACTCACAGTGACGAGAAGTTGCTGCATGATCTGCAGCACTTCCACAAACATGCTGCTGGTGTCGGTGTATGCAGCTTGTGACACTGGCTTGTACTCACAGTGACGAGAAGTTGCTGCATGATCTGCAGCACTTCCACAAACATGCTGCTGGTGTCGGTGTATGCAGCTTGTGACACTGGCTTGTACTCACAGTGACGAGAAGTTGCTGCATGATCTGCAGCACTTCCACAAACATGCTGCTGGTGTCGGTGTATGCAGCTTGTGACACTGGCTTGTACTCACAGTGACGAGAAGTTGCTGCATGATCTGCAGCACTTCCACAAACATGCTGCTGGTGTCGGTGTATGCAGCTTGTGACACTGGCTTGTACTCACAGTGACGAGAAGTTGCTGCATGATCTGCAGCACTTCCACAAACATGCTGCTGGTGTCGGTGTATGCAGCTTGTGACACTGGCTTGTACTCACAGTGACGAGAAGTTGCTGCATGATCTGCAGCACTTCCACAAACATGCTGCTGGTGTCGGTGTATGCAGCTTGTGACACTGGCTTGTACTCACAGTGACGAGAAGTTGCTGCATGATCTGCAGCACTTCCACAAACATGCTGCTGGTGTCGGTGTATGCAGCTTGTGACACTGGCTTGTACTCACAGTGACGAGAAGTTGCTGCATGATCTGCAGCACTTCCACAAACATGCTGCTGGTGTCGGTGTATGCAGCTTGTGACACTGGCTTGTACTCACAGTGACGAGAAGTTGCTGCATGATCTGCAGCACTTCCACAAACATGCTGCTGGTGTCGGTGTATGCAGCTTGTGACACTGGCTTGTACTCACAGTGACGAGAAGTTGCTGCATGATCTGCAGCACTTCCACAAACATGCTGCTGGTGTCGGTGTATGCAGCTTGTGACACTGGCTTGTACTCACAGTGACGAGAAGTTGCTGCATGATCTGCAGCACTTCCACAAACATGCTGCTGGTGTCGGTGTATGCAGCTTGTGACACTGGCTTGTACTCACAGTGACGAGAAGTTGCTGCATGATCTCCGGCCTCCTCTGCAGCACTTCCACAAACATGCTGCTGGTGTCGGTGTATGCAGCTTGTGACACTGGCTTGTACTCACAGTGACGAGAAGTTGCTGCATGATCTGCAGCACTTCCACAAACATGCTGCTGGTGTCGGTGTATGCAGCTTGTGACACTGGCTTGTACTCACAGTGACGAGAAGTTGCTGCATGATCTGCAGCACTTCCACAAACATGCTGCTGGTGTCGGTGTATGCAGCTTGTGACACTGGCTTGTACTCACAGTGACGAGAAGTTGCTGCATGATCTGCAGCACTTCCACAAACATGCTGCTGGTGTCGGTGTATGCAGCTTGTGACACTGGCTTGTACTCACAGTGACGAGAAGTTGCTGCATGATCTGCAGCACTTCCACAAACATGCTGCTGGTGTCGGTGTATGCAGCTTGTGACACTGGCTTGTACTCACAGTGACGAGAAGTTGCTGCATGATCTGCAGCACTTCCACAAACATGCTGCTGGTGTCGGTGTATGCAGCTTGTGACACTGGCTTGTACTCACAGTGACGAGAAGTTGCTGCATGATCTGCAGCACTTCCACAAACATGCTGCTGGTGTCGGTGTATGCAGCTTGTGACACTGGCTTGTACTCACAGTGACGAGAAGTTGCTGCATGATCTGCAGCACTTCCACAAACATGCTGCTGGTGTCGGTGTATGCAGCTTGTGACACTGGCTTGTACTCACAGTGACGAGAAGTTGCTGCATGATCTGCAGCACTTCCACAAACATGCTGCTGGTGTCGGTGTATGCAGCTTGTGACACTGGCTTGTACTCACAGTGACGAGAAGTTGCTGCATGATCTGCAGCACTTCCACAAACATGCTGCTGGTGTCGGTGTATGCAGCTTGTGACACTGGCTTGTACTCACAGTGACGAGGAGTTGCTGCATGATCTGCAGCACTTCCACAAACATGCTGCTGGTGTCGGTGTATGCAGCTTGTGACACTGGCTTGTACTCACAGTGACGAGAAGTTGCTGCATGATCTGCAGCACTTCCACAAACATGCTGCTGGTGTCGGTGTATGCAGCTTGTGACACTGGCTTGTACTCACAGTGACGAGAAGTTGCTGCATGATCTGCAGCACTTCCACAAACATGCTGCTGGTGTCGGTGTATGCAGCTTGTGACACTGGCTTGTACTCACAGTGACGAGGAGTTGCTGCATGATCTGCAGCACTTCCACAAACATGCTGCTGGTGTCGGTGTATGCAGCTTGTGACACTGGCTTGTACTCACAGTGACGAGAAGTTGCTGCATGATCTGCAGCACTTCCACAAACATGCTGCTGGTGTCGGTGTATGCAGCTTGTGACACTGGCTTGTACTCACAGTGACGAGAAGTTGCTGCATGATCTGCAGCACTTCCACAAACATGCTGCTGGTGTCGGTGTATGCAGCTTGTGACACTGGCTTGTACTCACAGTGACGAGAAGTTGCTGCATGATCTGCAGCACTTCCACAAACATGCTGCTGGTGTCGGTGTATGCAGCTTGTGACACTGGCTTGTACTCACAGTGACGAGGAGTTGCTGCATGATCTGCAGCACTTCCACAAACATGCTGCTGGTGTCGGTGTATGCAGCTTGTGACACTGGCTTGTACTCACAGTGACGAGAAGTTGCTGCATGATCTGCAGCACTTCCACAAACATGCTGCTGGTGTCGGTGTATGCAGCTTGTGACACTGGCTTGTACTCACAGTGACGAGAAGTTGCTGCATGATCTCCGGCCTCCTCTGCAGCACTTCCACAAACATGCTGCTGGTGTCGGTGTATGCAGCTTGTGACACTGGCTTGTACTCACAGTGACGAGGAGTTGCTGCATGATCTGCAGCACTTCCACAAACATGCTGCTGGTGTCGGTGTATGCAGCTTGTGACACTGGCTTGTACTCACAGTGACGAGAAGTTGCTGCATGATCTCCGGCCTCCTCTGCAGCACTTCCACAAACATGCTGCTGGTTTCGGGCGGGGGCGCGCGGGGGTTTGTCACTTTGTTGCTAGCTGTCAACAGATACACACGGTATTACAGCAGAATTCACCAAAATACGAGGTGTAAGATGTACGGAAAACTTTGCAGTTTTGATCAGACCATGAAACTGAACAACTTTAAACTTTGTAGGCAATACAAAGTGTTCAGTACGCCATGTCCCTTACACCCTGTTAACTTTTTTTGTACCTTAATTGTCAATGACATCAGAGAAAAATTACTAAAGTTGCAGAATATCAAAGACACATAAACATAATGTCAAAATAGGGAACATTATAAGATGGAAGCTAATTATTGTATTATGTTATGAGCTTCACGATCTTGTTCCACCAGCTCCCTTCTACCATCGGACATCCAGACGCACCGCCGGATACCATCCGTACCTGGTTGCCATTCCACCAATTCGGACTAAGCGCTTCCAGTCATCATTTATAATGAGCACTGCTAAAGAGTGGAACTCACTACCTGCGTCTGTGTTTCCAATCCAAACGCATAAATCCCTAATCTCTTCAAAGTAAGAGTGAACAGGCTTCATCTGGGTGAGCTCGCTCCATCTTAGACTCTGTCTCTGTCCTATGACCTAGACTAGAGTCAATAGCAAACCCATTTTAACCCATCATTAATAAAAGAAAATAAAAAAATTATGTTTCGCCACTATCTACTTCGCCATTTTCCTGTTTTGAAATACAAGGTCCAAAAGTCAATCAAAGTGTCTTATGTAGCGAAATGTGAAACACGTGAAATGTATACCATTTCGCCACTGTAACATTTTGTGCGTTTGACCATAAACAAATATTTTGTCAATGAAAATAAGGCATTGATTTTTTATGGTCAGCCGGGATTTAAACCATTGGAGTACCGTTCCACGCAAACCCCGGCCGACGCTAACATTTTTTCAACTTCTTATTTTCATTTATAAACTACTAGCTGTAACCCGCGGCGTTGCCCGCGTAAATGATGATAAAAACTATCCTATGTGTTAATCCATGTTACCTTCCATATGTGTGCTAAATTTCATTACAATGGGTTCGGTAGTTTTTGCATGAAGAAGTAATAAACATACAAACTTTCGCATTCATAATATTAGTAGGATTAGTTTATTGTCAATCGAGCAATATATTACTGTGGCGAAATGTTCACATTTGGCTACATTAGATAGTTTATATTGAGGCTGTTTGAATTTGAATAAAATAGCACTGCGAGTGCAAAATATATCATAGTATAAATAGTTCACCATTTTACCCTTATTAATTAATATATATTTTTTCAATTTTCCTATCTATGTATTATGTATATTAGGAGATAATGTATTCTGGCATGGAACAATAGGGCTGGCATTTACATAAAGTACAAAAGCCCTTATGTAATATAGTAAGGTAGGTATACAATTATTGAAAACTTGCAAAATTTTCAAGCGCAGGCAGGATTTAAACCTGCGACTTTCGCATTACTAGTGGCGACGCCTCTTCCACCTGGGCTACCGCAGCTCGTTCCTTGCCCGCCAATTTTGCAAGTGTATTTTAATGCCGGTAACGCGTGGCACGGCTCCATCTACCGGGTTAGTTTTGCAAGTTTAAAAAAAAGAGTTCACAATTAAACTGAAACACTCACATTTCTGTAGTAATTGTTTAAATAGATATGTGACGATGTGGTCCAGAGTCGCGCAGCAGCCCGTGCACACGCTCGTGTCTACAAACAAACAAACAAACAAACACATTATTTTAATTCACTGATAGTTTAATATACCAAGGAACAGTAGTTTAACTCGGGCACTTGAATCTACCTACATTATTAATATAATATATTAGCATGTACGGTCGGTTATAGTACATAAGGTACCAGGGGTACTCCAAAAGAACTGACCTATTTTTGTCCCCAGCAATATTTTTTTCTTGAAATTAATATTTATTAGTAGAAAATCACTTCTTTTATGAGAATAACTTTAAATTTTTAATATGTATTAACTGGGGATAAAAATAATTCAGTCCTTTTGGAGTACCCCTGTTACCTTATGTGCTACAACCGACTGTACTATATAGGTACTTATTAGTATGTATTAGTTTATTTTTATTTAAGCTATATTTGTATTGGTATTAAATTCAGTATTTTTGTATGTATTTTATTATGTTGTAAATTATATTGAACTTTTATTTATTCTTTGTATCTTTTCCCGTGTATTCCCATCTTTCACCCCCGCGAGGTTGGCTGGAAGAGATCTCTAAAAGAGATAAGCTCGCCTGTTGTTTTAATTTTAAGTTTCAACTGTATGTTTACTTGTTTCGTTACAATAAAGGATATATTACATTAGCAGGGATGTCAACAAATTGGTTTTGCGAATCTGAATTTAAGTGATTTCACACTTAGGTATTAATTGCTTAGTTGAAGTGAGAAACAGTAAATGACATTATTATTTAAGGCGAGTGTAGCCGTCACTTCGCAAAAACAAGTTGTCTCTTTATACAAACAATCTATGCCCACGAATGTCCGATGCCCAACTTTTTAGTATTATCCTTAAGTTAAATTAAAATCTGCAAACTCAATAAAATATGCCTTCTAATTAAGTCAATACGCGTCTGTAATTTCTATGAAACTGTAATTTCTATAGGCAGAATGCATAAAGTAGATCTTTATACAACTGTTTTCGAATTCATAATTCGAACATTATGAGACGAGTGTAGGTAAAAACTAGTAGTGACTGGTGTAGAAAAGGGTATGCTTAGATGGTTTGGTCATGTAGAGAGGATGAATGAAAGAAGATTAACGAAACAGGTGTATATGGCAAGTGTGGATGGGAACGTCGGAAGGGGAAGACCTCGACGAACGTACCTCGATCAAATCGGGGACGTGCTAAAGAAAGGTCAGGTCAAGAGTACCCTAAACCGACGAGCATGCATGAAGAGATTGATGAATGTGGAGGAGGCGAAAGAAGTATGCCAGGATCGTAGTAAGTGGAAGGAAGTAGTCTCTGCCTACCCCTCCGGGAAAGAGGCGTGATTTATGTATGTATGTATGTAGGTAAAATGTGTTATGCTTGTTTTCATTTACGAAAATAATATAGCAATGTGAGTGCATAATAAAACCATAGTACATGTATGTACGTGTATAAAATGAGTCACACTGACTTAGCGCCGTGAGCCCTTCCGATATCGAGCACAGTATGTAGAGCGTCGCCTCCGGTTGTAGGTTCGCTAGGAACGGCATGTGGTCCTGAAACACGTACAAAATAATTATTAAGGCGAGTGTAGCCGTCAACGACCTCGACGGTGGCGCCACTTCACACAAAAAAAAAGTTTTCTCTTTATACAAACAATCTATCAGTATGTCCGATGCCCAAGTTTTTAGTATTATCCTTATGTGAAATTAGAACCTGCAAACTCAATAAAATATTAGCTGTAATTAAAGTTATGGCAATTAATACCAAAAGTGGTCGTTTTTAGGTAAATACTTTTTTCCTTCACTTCAATTGCAGCGATTATTTCATTGGGTTTGCAGTTTCATATTTTACTTTAGGATAATACTAAAAACTTGGGAAACGGACATTCTGATAGATTGTTTGCATAAAGAGTTTTTTTTGTTTGTGAAGTTACGCCACCGTCGAGGTCATTCATGGCTACACTCGCCTTAATGATTTACTTAATGCGATACCGGCTTAGAATAGCATAGCTCCATTTTATTTATTTTTAAACTTACACTAACAGTTTTAGCCAAACATGTAATAATTATAATTATAAACTAGATCACAGATATCTTAGTCTTTTACAATAATAATACTACATTTTATTCCTGCAGGTGTCATAGGAGGCGACATAGAGACTCGAGGGTACCATTTGCATAAAATATTTAAGCGACTAGCTGTCAACTAAATTGTATCATGTCATGATTTAAGAAGTTATTTTTACCTGTGCTAGCCTCTCCAGTAATACGTAGTAGGTTTGTGATAATTTTGGATAATCCTGTAAACAAAAAAATATATATTAAAAAAAAATTACACTAATATTACATACATACATAAATCACGCCTATCTCCCTTACGAAACCCGCGGGTGTCTGCTATTCTAAGCCGGCATCACACGGCAATGTAACTGCCACTGTCCATGGTACTAGATTTTCTAAATGATTATTAAGAGAAACCAATATATGCCGTGTGATGCCGGCTGAAAATAGCATCACCACATTTCTTTCCCGTGGGAGTTGTAATAGGCGACAAAGGGACTCAAGGGCAATTTTAGGCGATGGGCTGACAACCTGTCGCTATGGAGATACACAATTTTCCCAATGACCCTCGAATGTTTGTCAGACGTGGCGTGAATGTCCGTTTTTTGCGGAGCGTGAAGAGGTAACAAACATACATACACACACACAAACTCTCAGATTTATAATATTAGCACGGATGTATTACAATTTTAGGCGACATGCTGACAACGGCCCTCAAATATTTGTCAGAAGTGGTGATACCGACCGTGTTTTGCGGCCGTTGACGCTCTGCCTGCCCCGCAAGGGATAAAGGCGCATGCATGTATATAAATTGAAAAAAAATGATATTACTCACCAATAGATCATTTTGTGGTATACTTAATAATAATTTGACGAACATGTTCAATGCATTGTCCAGCGCCTCGTCACCATACAACCTGGAAATAAAAATATATAATTAAAAAAAAGTTATTAAGACAAGCTTTTATTTATTTGAGTCCACTAAAACTACCCTGGCTACCATGTATTTGAAGAGTGGTTGGCAAGACGATTCCAACGAGCCCAAACTCGATAGGGGTACGTAGTTTCATCTCTGAGATGCTATGGCCACCTTCCGGCTCCATCATCAGACCCTGGCTACCATGTATTTGAAGAGTGGTTGGCAAGACGATTCCAACGAGCCCAAACTCGATAGGGGTACGTAGTTTCATCTCTGAGATGCTATGGCCACCTTCCGGCTCCATCATCAGACCCTGGCTACCATGTATTTGAAGAGTGGTTGGCAAGACGATTCCAACGAGCCCAAACTCGATAGGGGTACGTAGTTTCATCTCTGAGATGCTATGGCCACCTTCCGGCTCCATCATCAGACCCTGGCTACCATGTATTTGAAGAGTGGTTGGCAAGACGATTCCAACGAGCCCAAACTCGATAGGGGTACATAGTTTCATCTCTGAGATGCTATGACCACCTTCCGGCTCCATCATCAGACCCTGGCTACCATGTATTTGAAGAGTGGTTGGCAAGACGATTCCAACGAGCCCAAACTCGATAGGGGTACATAGTTTCATCTCTGAGATGCTATGGCCACCTTCCGGCTCCATCATCATATCAGCTTTTTGACATCATAATATTGCATTGTCACCCAATTTACATGTCTATGCAAAATTTTAGATCAATCGGTAGTCGTTAAGTGGCTTTCAAGATTTGACCCGTACAAACTAACAAACAAACAAACGAACACGGCAAGTCAAATAAAAGCTTGTAACAATACACATTCGCAGTCAGCTGATCGTGATTTTGTATGGGAGGTCGAATATTTTTTGTCGTTTCCTGACATATGTTCCTAGGGGAAAGTTGTTCAGTTTTATCGTCTGCCTGCACCCTATCAGTATTCGGAGGGCTGTCCCTTACACCCTGTATATTTCTATGGAGCAGGAGCAGGTGCATGGTGTGAATAATTATATTATATCCAACTGTCTGTTTATCACACGAGGCGTAGCCGCCTGTGATAATAGTTTGACACGAGCATTCTAATGCCTAATTATATGCAGTTGCATACACTATTTTATCTACACTCTCCAAAAAAACTCAGTAATACACTTTTCCAAACGTCCGCACCGGCGATTGCAAGACCCGATACAAGGTCAAATTCAATACGAGAACGTAATATGGCTTGATATGAATTTTCGAATATTCTATACAAATAACTTGACAACTGAACAACAACTGAACCAAACCTAAACATTAACTGAACAACATCTGAACAGATACTGAACAACACCTGAACAACATTGGAATAACAACTGAACAACATTGGAATAACAACTGAATAGCATATGAACAACAACTGAACAACATCGGTACAACAAGTAAACAACATCTGATCAACATGTCAACAACAACTATCAGGTGCGGCGGAAGACGGCGATTTGAGTATTGGCAGCTGACTGCATTTATTATGGGAAGTCCAAATATTTTTTTATGGAATGTTGTTCAGTTTCATGGTCTGAATGCGAGTAACCTGCCCACTACCTATAATATTTCCCTGCCCATATTGACATTGTGTGAACGTGCTATAAGACATATTGTCGTGTGATGCCGGCTTAGAATAGCATCACACCATACCTACCCGTAGATGTTGTAAACACCGACTAAGGGATGAATCCAGTGAATGAGCAGCAGCGTTCTGTGTGAAAAGAACACCTTGCACTGCGCTCCCCAACCCTCACCAAACGTGATGGCAAATACCTCCCCTGATAGAGGGAGGCCCGTGTCCAGCAGTGGACTGTAGTTGCTAAGAAATGTAACAAAATGTGTTTATCAACTCAAAGGGTGAAAAAAAGGCAAGCCGGGTTAACCTCACGGCATGTAACATACACGGAGCGCCGCCTTCAAGACGCAGAGGCACAGCGAATTCCCCTTGAGCTACATTGCGTGCACCTGCCGGCTGGTGCGTCAACCTCACGGCATGTAATACTGACCGGAACACGCCGAAGTTGGCGTAGTTCCCGCAGAGAGCCGCCTTCAGGATGCAGAAACAGAGAGAGATCCCTTTAAGCTTCATTGTGTACATCTGCTTCTTAGACACGTCTAGTGTAAGGATGCGGCTGCCTGCGAACAAATTAAAACGTTTAAAAACCTTTAAAAAAACTGCTGAGATAAAGCCTAGCCTATGACACTCGGGATAATGTAAGGATTCTTCCGATACAATTCCCATTCGAATCTGTTCAATAGTTAACGTGTTGTAGTTTTTAAAGAATCGCACAAACTGTATTTACGTTTGTGCATTTCTTAAAAGGACTGAAACTCGGCGCAACGCTTTGTTAAACAATATTTTTACTACTATTATTACAATTTGAGTTACGATGTTAATATAAAATATTAGTAAGTAGGTTATTGTACATAATTGAAATAATAAAATCAATGTTAATAATAATTTAGAAATAAGCCTGCAAATAGTATTCAGTACTTATGAAAGTCAGTGACTAAACCACAAGGTCACCACAGGTCGAATATGACGATGATGTACTTTCAACTACTATAAGAATAAGTTCAGTTATAAAGCTACGTTCGTACTTAGAACTAGTGTTTCTCTCGACACTTCCCGCAATAGCCTTCATTGCATTGAAACGGCCCTCAAATATTTGTCGGACGTGGCTGTATCGACCGTATTTTTAACCTACCACGCAAGGGATTATAGGCGTGGTATATGTATGTGTGGCGGCGCGCATGCGCTCCACATGCAAGTCCTGAAACGCGGTATCGAAGTTAGTTCGCCGTTCGCTATATATACAACTTCCAAACATGTCCGGTTGGAATAGTCGTTCCCCTGGTCACAATACACTGTCGTCACTCGGCCTACTGGCCTCATCATTACTCATGTTAAGGCGAGTATAGCCTTTAATGACCTCGACGACGGTGGCGCAGTTTTCTCTTTATACAAGCAATCTATCAGAGTGTCCGATGCCCAAGTTTTTAGTATTATCCTTATCTAAAATTAGAACCATACAACCCTAATCTCTTCAAAGTAAGAGTGAACAGGCTTCTTCTGGGTGAGCAAGCTCCATCTAAGACTCTGTCTCTGTCCTATGACCTAGACTAGAGTCAAGAGCAAACCCATTTAAAAAAAAAAATGTTTGTAAAAAGAGAAATTCTTTTTTTGTGAAGTGGCGCCACCGTCGAGGTCGTTGACGGTTACACTCGCCTTAAATAATAAATAATTATAATAATAAAAAGCTGTATTTCTCTCAACACAATGTTACAGAGTTTAAACTTATATTTAACAATTTTGAGTATGTGAAACTTAATGTAACTCTGTGAGAGCCTGGAGTTTGTACTAGGAGGGACCTGTGTTACAAATCACCAGGCTCTCATCCTCTATTGATTTTTACTTTCAGTCTAAAAATACACTCATTAAAAAATATATATAAAAAGTAAACCCATTTGGGTGCCTAGGTATGAATGTGTGTGTGTGTGTGTGTGTGTTTGTCTTGCATTGCCGTGTGTTTTACGGTTGTTTGTTTGACATAGGGTATTAAGAAATTATGTGAAAAAGCCTTTCTGTGTCAACATAATCTAAATCTTTTAAACATTTTGTCAGTAATGATTTGCATTCGGCTGTATTAGAGTGGTAGATTTGAACTATTGAGTTAATTTTATTATACAGGAAACTGCTCAGAAAAAAGAAGTGGTTTTGAGCGAATGATGTGCGAACTGGATTAGATTTACATACTAAGTTTTTTCTACGTTTATTTTGTGTCGAGCCAGGGTCGTATGAAAGGGATTTGTGTGTTGTGATAATAGTGTGTAGGATGAAAAGTTTACGAACCGACAAAACTTGGCAGTAACGTAAACGTTATACAGGTCAGTAGTAGGATGTAAAAAAGGTAATCCCCAACCCACTTTCAACACTGCTTGTTGAGCACGTTCTAGTTTCATAAGGTTACCTTTGGCTATACCTCCCCATGCGGAAACGCAATATGAAACTATAGACTAGCGTGCGAGATAGATAGTCCTAATAAGTTTGTGAGTCACAATGTGCCGAAGCCTTTTAAATATGAACATAAGTTTTCTCAGTCTGGAGCTTACAGTGTCTATATGCGTAGTAAAAGACAGTGTGTGGTCGATGTAAACACCCAGATACTTTATACACTCTGCTTTTTTTAGGTTAGTACAATTGCAACTCTCGGATATGTTAAGTCTACATGTGTGAGCTTTAATAGCATAGGTCGAGCATGGTTGTGTATGTGATCTCATAGAAAATGTTATATATTGTGTCTTGTCAACATTCAGTGTAAGCACATTATTATTAAGCCAGGTAGCTACTGTATGAAAACCAGATTGTGCTAATTGAAAGACATTACTCCATGAATCAGCATAGAAAATAATGCCTGTATCATCAGCGTATGTGAAAATCTTTGCTTGGGGAATAGTGAGATTGCAGAGTCCGTTTATGTACAACAGGAACAGAGTCGGTCCAAGAATACTACCTTGTGGCACACCGTAGTTTATAGGGAGCTCTTCACTCATCCAGTCGTCTAGTTTTACAAGCTGTCGACGGTTTGTAAGGTAGCTCTCAAAAAGTGACACCTGCAAATCCCTAACACCTATTTCCTCCAACTTGGACACTGGAGAGGGAACCGAGACCGTATCAAAGGCCTTGGCTAAATCAAGGAATAAGCCCAAAACCTTTTGTTTTTTGTCTAGTTTGGATACTAAGATCTCTTACTGCATCATTGGTGACAAAATGTTTTTTTTTCCAAATATTTGGATAATCTTTTATTTAACAGTCTTTCCAATATTTTAGACAATGTAGGTTTTGATTGATTGATTGATTAAAAATTTATTTGCAACTAAACCACATACATACATACATACATAAATCACGCCTCTTTCCCGGAGGGGTAGGCAGAGACTACTTCCTTCCACTTACTACGATCCTGGCATACTTCTTTCGCCTCCTCCACATTCATCAATCTCTTCATGCATGCTCGTCGGTTTAGGGTACTCTTGACCTGACCTTTCTTTAGCACGTCCCCGATTTGATCGAGGTACGTTCGTCGAGGTCTTCCCCTTCCGACGTTCCCATCCACACTTGCCATATACACCTGTTTCGTTAATCTTCTTTCATTCATCCTCTCTACATGACCAAACCATCTAAGCATACCCTTTTCTACACCAGTCACTATGTCTTCTTTTATACCACAACGTTCCCTTATCACGCTATTCCTTATCCTGTCACTCAATTTTACGTCAATCATACTTTTTAACGCTCTCATTTGTACTGCATTTATTCTACTTTCATGCTTTTTCTGCCATACCCAACTTTCACTCCCATACATAAGTGTCGGAACTAACACCCCTCTATGCACAGCCAGACGAGCCTTATCAGAGACTTTCTGGCTGTTCATAAAAGCGTGCAACGCTCCATTCACCATGTTGCCGGCATTCACCCTTCTTTCGATGTCACTTTCACACTTTCCATCTGATGTGAACATGGAGCCCAAATACACAAACTCTTTCACTTGTTCCACCCTCTCTTCTTCTATCATAATTTTACACTCTGTCATATTTTCCTCTTTCTCAAAAACCATTGCTTTCGTCTAAATTACATTCACTTTCATTCCTTTCTTTTTCAAAGCCTCATTCATAATATTTACCATCTCCTGCAACCCTTCAAACCACACACACACAAAATGTTACAATATTGTTACAGACAGAAGAAAATGTATAGTTACAATAAACAGACAATAGTTCATAACATAACATAACACAGAGTAAAATAAAAACAAAGAATGTGGGTAAAATTGAGATTGGCCTGTAGTTGTTAACACAGTCTTTGCTCCCACTCTTGTGTATGGGGTGAACCTGAGCTATTTTAAATGCGTCCGGGAAAATGCCAGTTCTAAAGGCAAGGTTACAGATGTTTACAAGGTTACAGTGTAATGGGTGGAACTAATTGATTTTTAAATCTTAAATATGTGTGCACTGACCGTATGCCTGTATGACGTTGGAGAGCTCCCGGAACAGGAGTATGCCGTTGGGGGAGCACGCGTCGAAGTGCAGCCGCTGGTTGCGGTTCATGTATAGTGTGTGTGTGTAATGGCGGCACTGACCGTATGCCTGTATGACGTTGGAGAGCTCCCGGAACAGGAGTATGCCGTTGGGGGAGCACGCGTCGAAGTGCAGCCGCTGGTTGCGGTTCATGTATAGTGTGTGTGTGTAATGGCGGCACTGACCGTATGCCTGTATGACGTTGGAGAGCTCCCGGAACAGGAGTATGCCGTTGGGGGAGCACGCGTCGAAGTGCAGCCGCTGGTTGCGGTTCATGTATAGTGTGTGTGTGTAATGGCGGCACTGACCGTATGCCTGTATGACGTTGGAGAGCTCCCGGAACAGGAGTATGCCGTTGGGGGAGCACGCGTCGAAGTGCAGCCGCTGGTTGCGGTTCATGTATAGTGTGTGTGTGTAATGGCGGCACTGACCGTATGCCTGTATGACGTTGGAGAGCTCCCGGAACAGGAGTATGCCGTTGGGGGAGCACGCGTCGAAGTGCAGCCGCTGGTTGCGGTTCATGTATAGTGTGTGTGTGTAATGGCGGCACTGACCGTATGCCTGTATGACGTTGGAGAGCTCCCGGAACAGGAGTATGCCGTTGGGGGAGCACGCGTCGAAGTGCAGCCGCTGGTTGCGGTTCATCGCGAGCTCGGCGCACAGCTTGAGCACGGGTGTGGACACGCCCGGCTCCGAGTACCACAGCTCGATGCCGCGGATTAGCACGTGCAGGTAGCACGGGTAGCTGCAAAGATGATAATAATAATACATATACGTACATATATCACGCCTATTATCCCTTGCGGGGTAGGCAGAGCGTAAACGGCCGCAAAAACGGTCATTTACGCCACGTCTGACAAACATTTGAGAGTCTTTCGGAAAACTGTGTATCGCCATAGTGACAAGATGTCAGCCCATCGTCCATAATTGCAATACACACCCTCGAGTCCCTTAGTCGCCTTTTACGACTCCCACGGGAAAGAAATGGGGTGATGCTATTCTTCATCCGGCATCACACGGCATTATATATAATAATAATAATAATCGTTTATTTCAAACTTCTCAGGTAAAATTTTTATGAACACTGAAAACTGTGTTAGTTTACACTGTGCTACAGTCTTCAGGGTCTTCCCAAAGTGATTATAAAGCTTGATAGATTAATACAAACAAAAAAAACTGTGTGTTATCATATTGAAAGAAATAAATCATATAATTAGGTAAAACTTACTTAAAACTTAAAATAAGAACTAAAAATAAAAAAACGTGCAGTTATCACGGGTAGCTGCAAAGATACAACATTTGTTTTGACCCTGTTGCATACTTAAACTTCAACAAACACAAACTTTCCCAATAGCGAGTTTTCTATTTAATTCTTTTTAATCAATCAATCACTCAATCAATATCTTGAACATTTCACAGAGCGTCATCTACCCTCAAACTAAACAAAGCTTGTACTATGGAAACTGATATAATGCATAAATGAGGAAATTACAAATACTTGTGCTGTGTGGGGATCGCACCCACGCCCCTTGGCTTGGATAAGTGTTCTTTCTACTACGCCATCGGGCCAGTCACTAACCAAACGCAGACAAAAATATCTTGAGCTTCCATAGTAACTCAAATCATCTGATCGGGAGGTTGTATGGGAGGTATTCTTTTTTCATATTTCGACCTATGATCCTTGAGGAAAGTTGTTCCTTATCACCAGCCCGTTTTAAGTTTTCGCTATCGATCACAAGTAAAATTTCACCTTTTAATATTTTTGATGTTTTGTCAAACGCGCGGATCGCGAACAGTGGAAGAAGGGGAGGGAGGTCTTTGCCGTGGCAGTGGGATCCTGATGGCTAGATAAAATAAGATAAGATATATATTCTGAAGACACTTACATCCAGTCAAACAGCATCATATAAGTGGTCTTGGTGTTGAACGCGAAGGCGAGGCCGCGCAGGTCCCGCGCGAGGCCAATGAGCGTCTTCTTAGCATCTTCTGAAGCGAACAACGGATTCTCAGCCGTGCTCAGCAGACCGATTATACTCTCAAACGCCGCTGAAATTCAAATAAATAGGTTAAAACAAGCTGTTACCCGCGGCGTTGCCCGCATAAGTGTATTTGCAAATGTGTATTTTTAAGTACTTACACAAATACAAAAATACACACTTACTTTAGAAGAATTTATAGTTAGCCTTTGTTCAATTGTGATAGCTACAAAACAATTTTAAACGGATTTAAGTTGTGTTTATTTTGGATTTTACAATTCTAAACTAAAAAGTAAACGTAGGAATTGTAAAATCCAAAATAAACACAACTTAAATCCGTTTAAAATTGTTTTATTGTGATGTGTAATAGCTATTTTCTGTCGGAAACTTTAACGGGCCTACTTCCATGAAGTGAGGTGAAAACGAGCTACGAGAATGCATTTTATGCATAATCTATGGCACATCACTGTCAACAAAATTTTGTTTTTTAATCTTCAAGATATGAGGAATACGCCAGGGCAGCGCAAAATCTCATTTTACATTTAATTACGGAGAAATTAAAATTTGAAGTTACCTCTATTTTTCAGTGATGAAGCGTGGCGTAAGAGATTTCCTCCGCCAGTGCTAATCGAACTGTATTGATCTTAGTATGATTATTAATGGCAATTTCACGTTGAACCCGCCCGGGCGGTTATTTTTTGACAAAACGTCTTAGTTATTATGAGATTTAGCAAAACACTTACTGTTTCCGGCTGATTTCCTTGGGAATAAAAGGTTTTTGTTTTGATGTGTTTCCTCTGCTGTCAAAACTGACGTGGAATTGATCATAGATAAACGGAATATGATGCAGACGCGACACACACTACATTTGTTCGATATTTTGACCGTGAAAAATTATTGTAGCTAGAATTTTGCCGTAAAATATATCAACTATCTACAACAACGGCATTCTATCCGCTATGGATAATTTTGCCAATGTCAATACTACGTTGATTGATACATCGAACGAAACGCAAAATATGAACCGATTAGACTTAGGTATTAAAAATATTTTTACGATCAAATAATAGGATGACGTGGTTGTTAGTGCAGATTAGTATGAAGTAGTAAGGTTCGATTTATATGCAACACTAGACGGCGGCACGGCGGCACAAAAGCAGTTTTTTAACCGCGGCGGAAATTTTTAATTGTAAATATGGAGCGCTGCGCATACGGTCACCACCAACCACAGTTTTAGGATAAATTATAAGAAAGCAAGGATAATAATTATGTACATGTACTTACGTACATACATACATACACATATCACGCCCATATCTCTTGCAACTTGCGTACCTAGTATACAAAAGTATTATTTATGTTGTAAAAGATTTTTGTCAGATTTCAGTTCAAGAGTGGGATCAATTGATTCGGAAGGTTTTTAGTGTTATGGGGTAGAAGGGTTCTAGAGTGGCACTGGGTCAAGATGTTCATGCTAGGGTAACACTGGGTTGAAAGATTCTAGACTTATACCTAGCTGGAAAGTCCTAGAGTGTCACAGAACAAAATGCCAATACTAATGTTAAAATTTCGGGAAGGTCGAGAGTATCATTATATTAAAGGTTGTGGTCCCCTGGTTCGTTGGTAACACCGAAATATACCAAACATTGCATAGGGCTATAAATCCCTTTTCTAAAAATACCAATTTCAAGACCAAAAATTACAGGATTATCCAGATAGGAATGGATTAAAAACCTTAGTCAAAAAAACAATTAGAAGCACCTTCGATTTTAAAATTTTCTTAGTTACTTTAATAGATATCACCAAAATGTATGATATTTTTTAACTATGAAGCAATTCAACTGGTGTCGGTGATTAAAGGAAAAATATTGTTAAAGGCTCTGTGTATGTCTGATGGTCAACAAATATTGTTCAAAACCTAATGAACGGTGCGAGAATGCGATCGCTATATATTATCATATCATAATATCATACTCGAATATATAATGGCCGTCGCTAATTGGTTTTTGCTATTTATATTTTGAACTTACATCTATGTATACTGATTTATGCAATAAACGTTTAAAATTTAAATTTAAATTTAACAGTATTAGTTGCGCTTAAGGTGCACGCAATGACGAAAATGACAAAGAAATATCCAAAAAAAGTTTCTTAATGTCGAAGTTCGCAAAAAAATATGTACGGTCGCGTTCTAAAGTGGAGTCATAGTTAACACAAACCTCAGAAAACAAGTCGCTCGCACCCGCGGCGACACTCACACAATGACACAAATGACGTATAACATACTATAATTTGACGAACTACCATTGTATAATAGGCTGAGTAGTATTGACTATTTCACTACATGAGTCATTAGCTTTGATAGCTTGGTCAGTAGCGCGGTCAAGCTAATTCTTGACCGTTATTGTGGAGACAATGGTTCGAATCCCGACATCTTCGTTGTAGTTTTTATTTTATCAAATGAAGCAAAATTTTGTAAATTTTGAATTACATTTTAGTTGTTGCTAGATCGTTTGCGAGATAGTGCGTGTGCTAAGTTATTTTTTTAACCTAAGTTTATTTATTAAACTTCAGTGTTTATTTCTTCGAAATGCATACTAATATCAGTTTGCAGGATAGGCAGCGTATTGTTGCGCTGCAATTATCTGTGGCGCTGCATGATATTGGATTTAATTTAACTCAAATTGCTAATCAGACTGGTCTGGCCGTAAGTATAGTTTTATTTCATTACAATTGTATTTTAAATATTAAAAACTTTGACTCATAGTATGTTGGTAGCTGTGAACCGATTAGTATAAACTTTTTTATTAATAATGCTACTTTGTTTTAGTGGAAGACTGTTAAACGTTGGGTTACACGTTTTGAAGAGGAAGGTAGCGTAAAAACTCGACTCGTCTTATTAATGATTCACAGCGGAGGATGATGGTGTAACAATATGAAGAAAATGGTTCTGCCGCTGGTCCAGGCGAATTAGTAGCACAAGAAACAGGGCGTGCAACTGCCGCTAATTATGTTGATATGCTACAGGAAAGCATGCTACCGACGACGGTGCGAAATGTTTAACTGTTTATCCTGATAGTGAAGTTCCTCGTTTTGCATTTGTCCAGGATAAATTGTCCAGTGCATCGAGCTGCCGTGGTGTATATTGGTTTAGCTAGCACCCAGATATCCAAGTTATTCGTTGTCCAGCAAAATCTCCGGACTTAAATCCCATAGAGAATTTATGGGGTTTAATGGTGCAAAGGTGGGACATGCGCAATGAAAGAACTACAGAAGCTTTAGAGGCTCACTGCCTGGGAGTGTGGGAGAGTACCAGAGGAACAGATATATGGACTTATTTGATCGAGTCTATTAAGTGTTTATTAAGTGTTGTTGAAAACAGCGGAGGTAACACCAAATACTAATTATGTAAGCGGCGATTTTTACTTAAGATTCCAATCAGACCCGATCTAGCATACATTGCTGATTATCTTGTGTATTTCATTATAATATATGAATATACACAAAATAATCAGCAATGTATGCCGAAGCGGGCCCGATAAATCGTTGCTCACTCAACCTCTGTTTACCTGCTTACCCGCCTACTATTGCAGTAGGTATTTGTGGAGCATTACATTAGCAATTAAATTATGCTAAAACATCGATATATATTTATTTATGATTGATCATTATTAGTCAGTTATCTTAAGGCCTTGCTTCAATATCTTTTCATTACGAAAACGAGTACTTAAGCTAAAACCTTGAGATGTAGGCAAATAACTGATTTATTATTATTACAATTACTTTTACTTCCGAGGAAAGTGCATCATCGTTAAACATAGAACAATAAAATAATTACTAACGAAATTATTACTTAAATAACTTTATTGAAAGATTCAATCCAAGATTTGGATCATTCCTATGATCTTATAAATAATTACCTATCGATGTTTCAGCTAATGAACACTTAATATCATTTTACATAATATTGTGTTTTATCATTCAAACAAAACTATTAACTATGTATTACGACAGCAAGTATTTTATGTAGTTTTACATACTCGTATCTTATGGTTACCAAAAGTTCTCATTCATGTCATTATGTTATTTACATAAAGTCAGCTAACCAGCACAATCCTAAGCCTGTTTGACAAACATGCTCCAGTCAGGCATGTCAAAATCAGGAATGTCCCTGCACCTTGGCTTACCCACGACATTAAGGTTATAATGGCTCAACGTGACCGTGCCAAAAAGCGATTTAGGAGGTGCCCGACGGATCAAAACTTGGCTAGGTACAAATTTTTAAGAAACAGGTGCAGTCGTCTGTGTAGAGCTGCTAAAAGACGCCACATTCACACTTCCATAGAAGCTTGTAGTCCCAATCAAATCTGGAATTTTCTTAAAACGCTGGGTATTGGCAAATCTACAACTGTTACTGATGTAGCCTTTAACCTCAACGATATTAATAAACACTTCTCTCTCCCGCCTGTTGTTCTTGATAATATCGTCAAGTCAGCTACAATTAATCTTATTTCTAGCCAATCTTTACCCATGTGTTGCTCTTTTAACTTCACTTCCGTCTCTGAGGAGGATATTAAGAAACATGTTCTGTCCATTTCTTCAACTGCTGTGGGCGATGACAACCTTTGTTCCCGTATGGTCTCCTTAATTCTCCCCGAGCTCTTGCCTATTCTAACTCACGTTTTCAACTTTTCCTTGGCAACGAGTTCTTTTCCTTTTGCATGGAAACGTGCAAACATCATTCCTCTACCCAAAACTTCCAATCCATCATCCTTCTCCCAGTTCAGACCCATTTCCATATTACCTTTCCTATCCAAAGTCCTTGAACACATCGCTCACAAGCAGCTTGCTGATTACGTATCGTCAAATCTACTTTTATCACGATTTCAATCCGGTTTTAGACCAGGTCATAGCACGGTAACGGCCTTAATAAAAGTCACTGATGATATCCGGCTTGCCATGGAAAATAAATCTTTGACAGTCCTTGCCTTGCTTGACTTCAGCAGCGCTTTTAATTCAGTGGATTTTGACGTACTCTTAGCTGTTCTCCGATCTCTTAATCTGTCCTCTTCAGCGATCGCCTGGTTCGATTCTTATCTTCGTGGTCGCTCGCAGCGGGTCCGCTGTGATGAGGTTTCCTCTGAATGGTGCGATCTGAGTGCGGGTGTACCCCAAGGTGGCGTGCTTTCTCCTCTTCTTTTCTCCATTTTTATAAACACTGTAACTTCTCAACTATCATCCAACTTCCACCTTTATGCAGACGACTTGCAACTATACCGCCATTTCAAAGTCCATGATTTAAACGCCGCAATAGCGGAACTTAACCATGACCTTGATAATATACGAAAATGGGCTGAATCCTTTGGTCTGTTGGTAAACCCGAATAAATCGCAAGTTTTGCTTATTGGTGGTAGGTACATGCGGACAAGATTGGAAAGTTGTGTTATACCTCCAGTCATATACAATGGAACCCCAATTGCGTACACAAACACCGCCAAAAATCTAGGAGTCATGATCGACTCGAACTTGTCTTGGGTTGCTCAAGTCAATAGCGTCAGCAGTAAAGTTCACTACTCCTTTCACACACTCAAACGTCTCCAAAAATTTTTGCCTTTAAAAACCAAGATTTCTTTGGCTCAATCTCTTCTCTTTCCAATTCTTGACTACGCCGATGCCTGTTATCCTGATGCCACAGAGGAGCTCTTAAACAAACTTGAGCGTATCCAGAACCTCTGTATTCGTTTTGTCTTCGGTCTGCGTAAATACGACCATGTCTCTCACTTCCGAAAACAGCTCAAGTGGCTTCCAATCCGATTTCGCAGGAATACTCACATTCTCTCTTCCCTCTTCAATGTTTTACACAACCCACGAACTCCTGCCTACCTCAGTGAACGTTTTAACTTTTCTCGTCCTCAGGACAAACCTTGTCGCTCGAACGTTCGAACTCTTCTTTCTATTCCTCTTCATCAATCTGACTTTTACTCTTACTCGTTCACTGTACATGCGGCTAGGCTGTGGAATTCGCTTCCTCACACGATCCGAGACAGTCCCTCTATCAATATATTTAAAAAAAGAGTGAAAGAGCATTATCTATCTCTAGACTGTTAATATTATTTATGTTTATATATATATGTATATATGTATTGTATACGTATTTTATTTATTATTATATTATATCGTGTAGGTATATGTTAACTTATGTATATTTACTGTATATGTATTGGATATTATAATGTTTTTATAAGTATATATTGTCAGGTTAGGTTAGTGTAGTTAATATACTATAAGTGATTAAATTTTAATTATTAGAATAACTGTGCTGTTGTACACGTCTTTTCTGCCTTACTTTGTAATGTCTCACTTCCGAGGGTCAGCTGGAAGAAATTTCTACTTAGAAATAAGCTGTACCTGTTGTGTCGTATTTCTTTATGTTTTGTGTCTTTCCTGTAATGTTTTTGTGTGCAATAAACTGTAAATAAATAAATAAATAAATAAATAAAGTGATACCATACCTACCAATAAAATAATTTCTTACCTTACTTTTTGTTTTATTACAATATTATAGGTTTATGTTTTTAGATATAATATTTTGATACATAATTTACAATAAACATTTATAGATATAATACATAGATGAATATATAGAACAATATTATATAAAATAATTATTACTGGAGAAAATATGGTAAAAACATTTAAAAAAACATTATTCAACATACAGAGATCGGATGAGAACCCGGTTCCGTTCTGATTAGAAGGTAAGAACTATTACCGCTAAGCTACGGTAGCTTGTGATCAATACGACGAAATAAAGATATGTAATCTATTGCTTTACTACAAGTGAACGAATAAGGATAACTATAATACGGTTTTAGACAAACCAGTGTGATGTATACTTTGTGGTGATGTGGTGGCGAATAGGCTATCACCGAGTAATTATTTCAAAGATTACATAGATGTCGCTTATAGGTGGTAATCTGTTTAAGTTTTAATGCTACGCCTTAAGGTGGACTTTTCTACTTACAGTCGATAATCTTACGTGTGTGCGTAAGTTAGTAAAGTAAGTACAGAGGATAATAACCCGTATTGCAATCTGTCAAGTGGTCTAACTATGACTCCACTTATGAATCCGACCGACCTTACAATACCAGGATGGACAAAAACGAAATAAAAATATGTTCGCGCAAAGTGCGTAACATGATACTGGCCACTTGCATTTTTAAACCTGAACTAATAAGTTGGCTTTATTTAGTTTAATGACTTTGCTTCTTCTGTAATAACGTTAAAATAAAAAGTTGTAAATATGATTTGAGATGTTATGAAGATAAGTGTTTTGTGAACTGATTAAGCCCTTATTTTTAGATGAATTCTTTTCATGTACTGAAAGTGTAAGAATAACAAACGAACATACAGTACAGTTTATAGAGTTCTTTTTTTTTTTTTTTTTTTTTTATTAATGATGGGTTTGCTCTTGACTCTAGTCTAGGTCATAGGACAGAGACAGAGTCTAAGATGTAGCGAGCTCACCCAGAAGAAGCCTGTTAAGGCACTGGCACTCCCACACACTGACGGAACGCAGCAAGCTACTTGGCGCCAGACTTCGGTGGGATGGTGGTCGCGAGCCAGGCGGCTCCTTACGGAGCCTTCCACCGCTTGGTGGGATCGTTCAGCCGGACTTATCCACAGGCAAGCCTGTGTTGCCGTTGCCCGGGGTGGACCGCTAGGAGGTAGATCCCATACCACCCCAAAAGTAAGTTCCATAAGTTCATAATTAATATGGATACTATGCGTTCAGCTAAATCTTGGCGAATGGTTCAGCTTATTTCAAAATATGGTCCTTATAATATAATGTAGGTTAATATTCCTTCCAAGTTATAATATCAACTTTGTGAGTAGTCCACCGAGAATCGAACCCGGAACCTTTGCGCCGCAGGCAGTCGCACTACCATTGGTCGTCAAGTATTGTATCAGTACCAGTTAGACTAACATTATATGAAATGGTGACACCTCTATAATATACTCTTTGACATGACTTTCGAATTTCATTTGAATTTCGTTCCTTCCGGCGAAGTAGGACTCTTAAGTCTGTGTTTTAATTCTTGTATTACCATACTAAGTTGTTTATGTGACTGTTTGTTTTGAGTAAATAAAAAAACATAGTAAGTGGTGAAAAAAACTATTCTATGTGTTAATCTATGTTAACTACTATATGTGTGCCAAGTTTCAATACAATCGGTTCAGTAGTTTTTGCGTGAAGTAGTAACAAACAAAAACATACAAACTTTCGAATTTATAATATTAGTAGGATGACAGATTACCACTATTAATATGGCCGGTCTCAAAAAAAAACGTAATGTGGTTCAGCTATGTTATAGTATTAAAGATCTCAAACGTCATAAAAGCACGAGTTTTTTTTTTGCATTGTAGAGATGCAAAAAGAAGACGGCGCACTTTTCATACAAAATTACCCCACGTCCTATAACAATGTGACGCATCTCAAAAAAAAGGAAAAAATGCATGTAAAAATATGTCATACTCAAAAACTTATATTTTTCACAGCAACATAAAAAAAAATTGCAATGAAAATTACTTCAGGGGCAACTGTAAAAATACGTTTTTACGAGTATATATGAATCGATAAAAAAAAATTATCATCATCATCATCATATTGTGTGGGACACCGACCCGACGACCCGATGAACCCTGATGTCAGAGTTTTTCAACCGTCTAGTTTTTCAACTAGGCTCTGACATGGTTGATAACGAACGCTATCTAAGTATTTATAGACAGCGACTGGGACCGACGGCTTAACGTGCCCTCCGAAGCACGGAATCATCGTACTTTCGAACAATCAGGTGATTCAGGCCTGCAATGTCCTAACCAGACTGGGGACCATATTACAGGAGATAAAAATGCAAGTGAATAATGAGTTGTATCTCGATTGAGAGAGAGAGAGAGAGAGAGAGAGAGAGAGAGAGAGAGGTCCGTGCACATCCAAGTTTGGCTAACCCGGCTAGTGAGATGAAACAACTGTAACGAATCGGGTCTTTTTTCCGTGTTTGTAAGTATTTCGTTTGGTTAATGTATGTCTCTGCTTTCTGCGCCGAGGTCCCGGAATCGATTCCCGGTGGGGACAAAAGTTGATATTTGACAATTTATCACTTTGGGTATGGTCCCCAGTCTGGTTAGGACATTGCAGGTCTGAATCTCCTGATTGTCCGAAAGTACGATGATTCCGTGCTTCGGAGGGCACGTTAAGCCGTCGGTCCCAGTCGCTGTCTATAAATACTTAGATAGCGTACGTTATCAACCATGTCAGAGCCTAGTTGAAAAACTAGACGGTTAAAAATTTTAACACCAGGGTTCATCGGGTCGTCGGGTCGGTGTCCCACACAATATGATGATGATGATGATAATTTTTTTTTATCGATTCATATATACTCGTAAAAACGTATTTTTACAGTTGCCCCTGAAGTAATTTTCATTGCAATTTTTTTTTATGTTGGTGTGAAAAATATAAGTTTTTGAGTATGACATATTTTTATATGCATTTTTTCCTTTCTTTTGAGATATGTCACATTGTTATAGGACGTGGGGCAATTTTGAGCCTTCTTCTTTAAGTGAATAAAAGACTTACAAAGTCTAAAAGCATACATACATAAATCACGTTTATATCCCTTACGGAGTAGGCAGAGCGTTAACGGCCGTAAAACGGATATTAACACCACGTCTGACAAAAGTTTGAGGGTCAATCAGATAACTGTGTATCACTATAGTGACAGGTTGTCAGCCCATCGCCTAAAATTGCAATACACATCTAACCCTCGGAGCCCTTAGTCGCCTCTCACGACACCCATGGGTAATAAATGGGGTGATGCTATAGTAAGCCGGCATCACACGGCAATGTCTAAAAGCAAAAAGTTATAAATTGTTAAATGACAATTTTGTAGAATGTTTTAACAGCAAATGTCCAAGAAAACTCTAAGTCGAAACTGCAAAATTTAAAGCTCGTGTCGAAATAATAACATTTTAATTTCATAAAAGAAAATAAACAAATCAGTTCAAATCACAACTGCAAAAACATTATATTATTTCTTGTAAATACTCTGCACTAAAATAAGCATCCCGTATATTGTTCGCACTGTACTAATCCCGCCAATTGACTGGACATCTTACGCCATGCAAATATCTAAGAACGCGGTGTCTACTTAACTGGCCTCGATTACTTGTTTTGTTTGTAGTGACGTCGTTGCATGCTTGGAGCACACAACAAAAATATATCATATTTCTTGGTTTTTATTTTTATAAGTACCCACTGCTGTTTTGTTAGTACGGTATTTTTTTATTGTATAATTTTATTTAGATTATTAGTTCTCATGTTAAGTGACTTATCTGTAGTCTTTCATGAGAATAAAGTATTATATTATTGTATTATTATATTATTGTATTGTTAATGCACAATAAAGAATATATATATAAAGTTCTTATTCTCAAACATGCTAGGAAATGTGTTCATTTCTTTCAAAAAAAGAAACCGCGAAGTTTCACATTGTTTGTCACGTCTCAGATCACGCCAGCAAAGTTGTATGGAAATCCTTTGCTGGTGTCCATTAAGATAAATTCGTTATACGCTAAACCCACATAATTTGATTTCAAAATTATCTCGATGACTCTCATAGAAACGGAACGTAATTTTGTATGAAACAGGTAACTAAAGACGAGGCTGTATGATGTGAAGACCCTTGCCGGTCCAGAATTAAAAAAGAAAAGAATGAACTAAACATTTAGTATGGCTGAATATTACGTATTACTGTGCCTTACAGGCGAATTTATTTTAAAACATTACAATTAATGGGAAAATTGTAAATTTTTATTTGTTTCGTTGTATTGTGGTCGCTAGCTAACTTTTATAAGAAGTACAATCTTTCATTTCCTAGCCTTTTTTTGAGAAAAGCACTATGTAAGCCTCGGGGGAAATTACTTTGCTTGACTTGTATAATTGAAGTTTTCAAACTAAACTCGTCCAGCAAAGTCTTATAAACTGAATCAGATTGTCAAAAAGGGCAAAATAAACACATACCGGTGAGTGGCATCATGAACGCGTGAAACCGTTCCTCATCTTCACCAAGTTCCACCATCAGCAGTCGACCCAGGGCCGTGTACAGCATACTGCGACACCGCATTTCCGACGTGCCAACACCGGTTATACCGAGAAACGGGAAATGTTCAGCCTGTTCATGAGGGAAAAAAATGCTTTTCAAACATATAGGATGAAATTTTACCAGTGGCCGATAGTGAGATCTCAAGGCAGGCTGGTGATAAGGAACAACATTCCCCAAGGTACATAGTTTAAAATATGACTAAAGTTTCCGTAGTAACCATCCCAATTATCAATTGCCGGTATTGAAACAGCCCCAATCATATATTTACGGTTTCAAAACAGTCTCAATAATAAATTGGGTCGAAGTTGCACCACGTCCGTACAAAGATTAGCCACCGCTGCCCTACATGACCCCTGGAATCCCTGGATGGTGCCAAAAGTGCAATAAACACTGGCAGTCGTATGGTTCTCAACGAATCTTGGGGCTCTCTACTCGATGCAAATACAAATAAAAATAACAAAGATGCTCCAAAATTGCATAAGCGCCAAACGACCAAGGTATGCCCGTAGGCCTTGTGTTCTAATCTGCAATTTTAGGCATCAGTCAATTTTAATCATAGCAAATGACAAAAAAATAGATTATAATACTTTTAAATTCTCTAAATTTAAATATTAGTTTTGCTCCTTATATTGTTGCAATGATTCAATGTATGCCATATGATAAATAAATAATCATCAATTTTCAGTAGGTACTATAGAAAAACCAAATGTCATCTTTTGCTCCTGAAACAGTCCCAACCATTATCTACGTACCGTATGGTGTTGCAACATGAACTGCACTTCCTCCATCTTGACAAGTTTCGCTCAAGTCTGACAATAGGCCGAGAGTCCGCGAGATTATCTGCTCCGACCCGCCCCAGTACTTCAGGTCTGTTATACTGAAACAGTCCCGACCATTATCTACGTACCGTATGGTGTTGCAACATGAACTGCACTTCCTCCAGCTAGACAAGTTTCGCTCAAGTCTGACAATAGGCCGAGAGTCCGCGAGATTATCTGCTCCGACCCGCCCCAGTACTTCAGGTCTGTTATACTGAAACAGTCCCGACCATTATCTACGTACCGTATGGTGTTGCAACATGAACTGCACTTCCTCCATCTTGACAAGTTTCGCTCAAGTCTGACAATAGGCCGAGAGTCCGCGAGATTATCTGCTCCGACCCGCCCCAGTACTTCAGGTCTGTTATACTGAAACAGTCCCGACCATTATCTACGTACCGTATGGTGTTGCAACATGAACTGCACTTCCTCCAGCTAGACAAGTTTCGCTCAAGTCTGACAATAGGCCGAGAGTCCGCGAGATTATCTGCTCCGACCCGCCCCAGTACTTCAGGTCTGTTATACTGAAACAGTCCCGACCATTATCTACGTACCGTATGGTGTTGCAACATGAACTGCACTTCCTCCATCTTGACAAGTTTCGCTCAAGTCTGACAATAGGCCGAGAGTCCGCGAGATTATCTGCTCCGACCCGCCCCAGTACTTCAGGTCTGTTATACTGAAACAGTCCCGACCATTATCTACGTACCGTATGGTGTTGCAACATGAACTGCACTTCCTCCATCTTGACAAGTTTCGCTCAAGTCTGACAACAGGCCGAGAGTCCGCGAGATTATCTGCTCCGACCCGCCCCAGTACTTCAGGTCTGTTATACTGAAACAGTCCCGACCATTATCTACGTACCGTATGGTGTTGCAACATGAACTGCACTTCCTCCATCTTGACAAGTTTCGCTCAAGTCTGACAATAGGCCGAGAGTCCGCGAGATTATCTGCTCCGACCCGCCCCAGTACTCCAGGTCTGTTATACTGAAACAGTCCCGACCATTATCTACGTACCGTATGGTGTTGCAACATGAACTGCACTTCCTCCATCTTGACAAGTTTCGCTCAAGTCTGACAATAGGCCGAGAGTCCGCGAGATTATCTGCTCCGACCCGCCCCAGTACTTCAGGTCTGTTATACTGAAACAGTCCCGACCATTATCTACGTACCGTATGGTGTTGCAACATGAACTGCACTTCCTCAAGCTTCACAAGTTTCCGCACGCAGCTGTAGCCGCCGCTCAAGTCTGACAATAGGCCGAGAGTCCGCGAGATTATCTGCTCAGAGCCGCCCCAGTACTTCAGGTTTGTTATACTGGAAACACACAAACAATAAGGCACTTAAGAACAGAGTTGATTTGTGCAAAGAAATAGCTATAGCGGTTTTGGAATCAAATAGTAGTTTATCTACACACGTCTCATAATGTTCGAATTATGAACTCGAAAACAGTTGCATAAAGACCTACTTTATGCATTTTGCCTATAGAAATAACAGTTTCATAGATATTACAGACGCGTAATGACTTAATGAGAAAACTCTTACTTCGATAAAGTTGAGAAATGAAACGAAGTTTTTTTTGCCAAAACTCGTATCGCCATCTTCCGCTTCCGCCGCACCTGTTAGTTGTTGTTAAACGGTTATTGTTCGGTTTTTGTTTAGTTGTTTTATTAGATTGAGTGACAGGATAAGGAATAGCGTGATAAGGGAACGTTGTGGTATAAAAGAAGATATAGTGACTGGTGTAGAAAAGGGTATGCTTAGATGGTTTGGTCATGTAGAGAGGATGAATGAAAGAAGATTAACGAAACAGGTGTATATGGCAAGTGTGGATGGGAACGTCGGAAGGGGAAGACCTCGACGAACGTACCTCGATCAAATCGGGGACATCCTAAAGAAAGGTCAGGTCAAGAGTACCCTAAACCGACGAGCATGCATGAAGAGATTGATGAATGTGGAGGAGGCGAAAGAAGTATGCCAGGATCGTAGTAAGTGGAAGGAAGTAGTCTCTGCCTACCCCTTCGGGAAAGAGGCGTGATTTATGTATGTATGTATGTATGTATGTATGTATGTTTTATTAGATTGTTGTTGTTCAGACAGTGTTGTTAAGTTGATGTTCAGATGTTGTTCTGTTGTTGGTCAGTTCAGTTGTTGTTTCCATGTTGTTCCGGTGTTGTTCATCTATCTTTTTATCTATTTTTAAAAGATCTCTGCTGGTCAACCGTGACACCCACAGTTTAATCAACTCACATCTTCCTCATGAGCACGGACAACAGCTGCGTCTCGTCCTGCAAGCCCAGCACCTCGGACAGCCGCCGGTACACCTTGCTGTTCTTCTGCACCTGCTCGCTCACGTACATCTTGCGGAACTGTTCAACGTGACACCCACAGTTTAATCAACTCACATCTTCCTCATGAGCACGGACAACAGCTGCGTCTCGTCCTGCAAGCCCAGCACCTCGGACAGCCGCCGGTACACCTTGCTGTTCTTCTGCACCTGCTCGCTCACGTACATCTTGCGGAACTGTTCAACGTGACACCCACAGTTTAATCAACTCACATCTTCCTCATGAGCACGGACAACAGCTGCGTCTCGTCCTGCAAGCCCAGCACCTCGGACAGCCGCCGGTACACCTTGCTGTTCTTCTGCACCTGCTCGCTCACGTACATCTTGCGGAACTGTTCAACGTGACACCCACAGTTTAATCAACTCACATCTTCCTCATGAGCACGGACAACAGCTGCGTCTCGTCCTGCAAGCCCAGCACCTCGGACAGCCGCCGGTACACCTTGCTGTTCTTCTGCACCTGCTCGCTCACGTACATCTTGCGGAACTGTTCAACGTGACACCCACAGTTTAATCAACTCACATCTTCCTCATGAGCACGGACAACAGCTGCGTCTCGTCCTGCAAGCCCAGCACCTCGGACAGCCGCCGGTACACCTTGCTGTTCTTCTGCACCTGCTCGCTCACGTACATCTTGCGGAACTGTTCAACGTGACACCCACAGTTTAATCAACTCACATCTTCCTCATGAGCACGGACAACAGCTGCGTCTCGTCCTGCAAGCCCAGCACCTCGGACAGCCGCCGGTACACCTTGCTGTTCTTCTGCACCTGCTCGCTCACGTACATCTTGCGGAACTGTTCAACGTGACACCCACAGTTTAATCAACTCACATCTTCCTCATGAGCACGGACAACAGCTGCGTCTCGTCCTGCAAGCCCAGCACCTCGGACAGCCGCCGGTACACCTTGCTGTTCTTCTGCACCTGCTCGCTCACGTACATCTTGCGGAACTGCTCGAAGAACGACATCATGGCCAGCTCCAGTTTCTCACAGCCGCCCTGGGAAAAAAAACATAACAATTTGAATACCAAATTTTAAAACACTTTTTAAAAACTTTCTAAATTTTCAAGCGCGGGCTGGATTTGATCATGCGACTTTCTCCATTACTAGTCGCGGCGCCTCTTTCCACCTGGGCTACCACAGCTCGTCCAATGCCCGACAATTTTTTTAAAAACATTTTGATGATTTTGAGGATATGATTAAAATTTGTAGCTTTTTAAGTTCTGTTCGATTCGTAAAATATCAATAAGACTGAATACCAAATTTTAAAACACTTTTTAAAAACTTTCTAAATTTTCAAGCGCGGGCAGGATTTGAAACTGCGACTTTCGCCATTACTAGAGTTTGTAGGTTCTATTTTTACTGAAGGATAATACTAAAAACTTAAGCTTTAAAATCTGATAGATTGTTTGTATAACGAGAAAATATTGTTTTCGTGAAGTGGCGTCACTGTCGGGGTCGTTGACGGCTACACTCGCTTTAAACTAATTGTAATGTATACAATTTTTGAAAACTAGCAAAATTTTCAAGCGAGGGCAGGATTTAACCCGGTAGATGGAGCCGTGCCACGCGTTATTGGCATTAAGATACACTTGCAAAATTGCCGCGTCAGCCCAGATGGAAGAGTAATGGCGTAAGTCTCAGGTACAAATCCTGCCCGCACTTGCAAATTTCGCAAATATTGGCCACAATTCGGGATGTACATTCTCCTTACTTGCCTTAAATTAGTGCTGTCATTTTCCGTTAAATAGGTTTAGAAAAGGATAGGAGATATTTTAGTCGTGTCATGTCTTATAATTTCATGCAAAATACGTGTTATTTGTCAAAATAAGGCGACAATCAAAACAATGGCGACTAAATTGACTAGGAAAGGCGAAAAAACCCTTGACGTTTTTAAAAATGACAGGACTTAGATATCTTCTATCCTTTTCTAAACCTATTTGACGGAATGTGACAGCACTAATTTAAGGCAAGTAAGGAAAATTTTAATCCCGAATTGACCTCATTTTATACCTAACACGGGAAGTGTTTTAAGAAATTCAATATTACCTGTGCGAGCCTGGAGTCAGTGAGGTCCATCAGCTGTAGCACGCGACAGACCAGCTCGCCGTCCATTGCGTCGTTCTCGTCGCACGTGTTGACGGACGCGCGACCTCCTATCGCCGCGCCGATTATATACACCAGCCATGTTAGTTGACCTGAGGAAATAATTAATCATATAAAAATTTAAGACAAACAAGTTTACATGCACACACAAACACACATAATACTACTCGAATGTGGAGCCAACTACCGAGAGCTATGTGCCCTAGATCAAACACCAAATTCCTTTTTAATTCGTTTACTGTTCTTGCCACTCAAATGTGGAACCAGCTACCGAGAGCTATTCAAGAGAGTCCCACCTACTTCACTTTTAAAAAGAGAGTGAAAGAGCATTTTATTTTATCTTCATCTTTGTGATTTATTATATTTATATTATTTATTGTATATTTTATAAGTATGTATGTAAGTATTATGATATCTTTTTGTCATATTAGTAATTATTAGTTTATTTGTAATATTATGTTTAGGTAGTTTTTAGTTTGTTATTTTTCCTTTTATTATTGTATTTATCTTGTTACCGTGTTATCCCTTCTTCCCATAAGGTTGGCTGGATATCTTATAGAGATAAGCTCGCCTTAGTTTTTTTTAATTATAAGTTTAAACATTATAAATCTATGCAATAAAGAATGTACAATCACGCCCATGTCCCTTACGGAGTAGGCAGAGCGTATTTTAACAAATAATATAAATAATCTGATAAACCATCATATTTACCTTGTAACACTAGTATCTGTTGTGGATTGGTCTCCTGGCTGTACGCGGCGGCTACCCTGTCAAAGTGCGCGACCAACAATTGACAGGTCTAGCCGTACTCGCACCCACCAATCACAGAGTGCCTTTATTCTTACCTAGTACTATGAAACGTCCTTTTTGGTAACGACTGTCGCTTACGTATCGGAATATCTAACTATACCTGTCGCTATCGCTTCAAAAGCGAGTTTCGTGGTACCGGTAATTATTTTACATACTTAAATGACGCCCATACCCTTTACGGGGTAGGCAGAGCGTAAATTATAAACACAAAATAAATCCGAGAAACTGTTGTAATTTGTTATAATTTACCTTGTAAAACTAGTATTTGTTGTGGATTGGTCTCCTGGCTGTACGCGGCGGCTACCCTGTCAAAGTGCGCGACCAACAATTGACAGGTCTTGCCGTACTCGCACCGACCAATCACAGAGAGTTGTTCCAACTGCTGTTGCACGGTGCCGACTTCGTCCAACGGGTCTTCTAATCCATCTCTGTAGGAGAACAAAAATTGAATAAAAAACAAATAATACATACACATATCACGCCTATAATCCCTTGCAGAGCGTAAATAGCCGCCATTTACACGTCTGACAAATGTTTGAGGGTCATTTGGAAAATTATGTATCGCTATAGTGACAGGTTGTCAGCCCATCGCCTAGAATTGCAATACACACCCTCGAGTCCCTTAGTCGCCTCTTACGACTCCCACGGGAAAGAAATGGGGTGATGATATTCTAAGCCGGCATCACACGGCAAAAAAAAAACAAATAATAATATAAGTAAAATAAGAATGCAACTGAAATGAGTATTTGGTCAGATTAAATAATAAATTACTGCTGCTTATATAGTGTGATACTGAGTTAACGAACGATCCGATGAACCCTGATGTCAAAGTTATTAATACACACACACACACACATATCACGCCTATTATCCCTTGCGGGGTAGGCAGAGCGCAAACAGCCACAAAAAACTGTCATTAACGCCACGTCTGACAAATATTTGAGGGTCATGCGGAAAATTGTGTATCGCCATAGTGACAGGTTGTCAGCCCATCGCCTAAAATTGCAATACACACCCTCAAGTCTCTTAGTCGCCTCTTACGACTCCCACGGGCAAGATATGGGGTGATGCTATTCTAAGCCGGCATCACACGGCATATATATACACGGCTTATTAATACATATACCTAAATAGTGCCGTGTGATGCCGGCTTAGAATAGCACAACCCCATTTCTTTTCCTTGAGAGTCGTAAGAGGCTACTAAGGGCCTCGAGGGTGTGTATTGCAATTTTAGGCGATGGGCTGCCAACCTGTCACTATTGAAATACACAATATTCCAAATTACCCTCAAATGTTTGTCAGACGTGGTGTAAATAGCCTTCTTGCGGCTGTTTACGCTCTGCCTACCCCGCAAGGGATTAAAGGCGTGATATATGTATACATGTATGTGTCTTGTGATTGTGGCCATTTATCAATTATTATTTTGTTTAATAAACATGCTTTGATTCTTCCACATGCACACGTTAAGTCGTCGGTCCCGGTTGCTGTCTAGGATTACTTAGATGACGGTCGTTACACAAACATGTCAGAGGCTAGTAGTAGGCGGTTGAAAAACTTTGACACCAGGGTTCCTCGGGTCGTTGGATGACGTGTCCCACACGAAAATAAGAAGATTCATGTATTTAAAGTCAAAATGAGCTTTTAAAAGTGGCCCAACTATACCTGATTACAGTCATAATGGGCTTTGGATAGTGGCCTAACTATACCTGACTATAGTGGGCACGGCCTCCAGCCGGGTGTTGATGTACGCAGCGGTCACTCCCGGAGCGTATGTGTCCAGTAGGTGGGGCTGCAGGGAACGCTGCAGCCGCTGCCACAGGGACTGCAACTATACCTGACTATAGTGGTGTTGTTGTACGCAGCGGTCACTCCCGGAGCGTATGTGTCCAGTAGGTGGGTCTGCAGGGAACGCTGCAGCCGCTGCCACAGGGACTGCAACTATACCTGACTATAGTGGTGTTGTTGTACGCAGCGGTCACTCCCGGAGCGTATGTGTCCAGTAGGTGGGGCTGCAGGGAACGCTGCAGCCGCTGCCACAGGGACTGCAACTGTACCTGACTATAGTGGTGTTGATGTACGCAGCGGTCACTCCCGGAGCGTATGTGTCCAGTAGGTGGGTCTGCAGGGAACGCTGCAGCCGCTGCCACAGGGACTGCAACTATACCTGACTATAGTGGTGTTGTTGTACGCAGCGGTCACTCCCGGAGCGTATGTGTCCAGTAGGTGGGTCTGCAGGGAACGCTGCAGCCGCTGCCACAGGGACTGCAACTATACCTGACTATAGTGGTGTTGTTGTACGCAGCGGTCACTCCCGGAGCGTATGTGTCCAGTAGGTGGGGCTGCAGGGAACGCTGCAGCCGCTGCCACAGGGACTGCAACTGTACCTGACTATAGTGGTGTTGATGTACGCAGCGGTCACTCCCGGAGCGTATGTGTCCAGTAGGTGGGGCTCCAGGGAACGCTGCGGCCGCTGCCACAGGGACTGCAACTATACCTGACTATAGTGGGCACGGCCTCCAGCCGCGTGTTGATGTATGCAGCGGTCACTCCCGGAGCGTATGTGTCCAGTAGATGGGGCTCCGAGGCCTTCACGTAGGGAACGCTCGCGACCATACGCTGCCACAGAGATAGCAAATAGTGCACAGAGTTTGGGGCGAACTGCCACATCTGAAACAGAAAAAAAAAAGTTTTTAGTAATTTATATCTTTGGGTTTCAAAAGGCGAATTTTGCAAAGTTTTCAAAAATAGTATATACAATTAATTGTGTATACTACAAAGAATGAATAAGTCGCTGGTTATTAGTTGCAAAATTTACCCAGTTAGATGGAGCCGTGCCACGCGAATGGAGGGGTGGAATTTCAGCAGATGGTGAAAGAGGGTAGCTACCCTGCCTAGCCGGGTGTTGTGGCCAGAGGAAAACAGGGCTTGAATGGAAATAATTGCCGCTGGAATGACGACGCCTTAAGTACGAAGTGCAATAAAGAATGAAATATTAAGATAATCCCTTGTTTGATCCTTGACTGCCCCCTGAATCCCCTGGCGGGTATACCTGCAGGCTCTGCATCATGAGCGGGTACTGTTCCACCATCACCAGCTCCCCCAGCTGGTAGTTGGTCTTCAGGAGTAGACTGTGACACCCTGTATACCTGCAGGCTCTGCATCATGAGCGGGTACTGTTCCACCATCACCAGCTCCCCCAGCTGGTAGTTGGTCTTCAGGAGTAGACTGTGACACCCTGTATACCTGCAGGCTCTGCTCGGTGAACTTGGCTAACTGCTGCATCATGAGCGGGTACTGTTCCACCATCACCAGCTCCCCCAGCTGGTAGTTGGTCTTCAGGAGTAGACTGTGACACCCTGTATACCTGCAGGCTCTGCTCGGTGAACTTGGCTAACTGCTGCATCATGAGCGGGTACTGTTCCACCATCACCAGCTCCCCCAGCTGGTAGTTGGTCTTCAGGAGTAGACTGTGACACCCTGTATACCTGCAGGCTCTGCATCATGAGCGGGTACTGTTCCACCATCACCAGCTCCCCCAGCTGGTAGTTGATCTTCAGGAGTAGACTGTGACACCCTGTATACCTGCAGGCTCTGCATCATGAGCGGGTACTGTTCCACCATCACCAGCTCCCCCAGCTGGTAGTTGGTCTTCAGGAGTAGACTGTGACACCCTGTATACCTGCAGGCTCTGCTCGGTGAACTTGGCTAACTGCTGCATCATGAGCGGGTACTGTTCCACCATCACCAGCTCCCCCAGCTGGTAGTTGGTCTTCAGGAGTAGACTGTGACACCCTGTATACCTGCAGGCTCTGCTCGGTGAACTTGGCTAACTGCTGCATCATGAGCGGGTACTGTTCCACCATCACCAGCTCCCCCAGCTGGTAGTTGGTCTTCAGGAGTAGACTGTGACACCCTGTATACCTGCAGGCTCTGCATCATGAGCGGGTACTGTTCCACCATCACCAGCTCCCCCAGCTGGTAGTTGGTCTTCAGGAGTAGACTGTGACACCCTGTATACCTGCAGGCTCTGCTCGGTGAACTTGGCTAACTGCTGCATCATGAGCGGGTACTGTTCCACCATCACCAGCTCCCCCAGCTGGTAGTTGGTCTTCAGGAGTAGACTGTGACACCCTGTATACCTGCAGGCTCTGCTCGGTGAACTTGGCTAACTGCTGCATCATGAGCGGGTACTGTTCCACCATCACCAGCTCCCCCAGCTGGTAGTTGGTCTTCAGGAGTAGACTGTGACACCCTGTATACCTGCAGGCTCTGCTCGGTGAACTTGGCTAACTGCTGCATCATGAGCGGGTACTGTTCCACCATCACCAGCTCCCCCAGCTGGTAGTTGGTCTTCAGGAGTAGACTGTGACACCCTGTATACCTGCAGGCTCTGCTCGGTGAACTTGGCTAACTGCTGCATCATGAGCGGGTACTGTTCCACCATCACCAGCTTCCCCAGCTGGTAGTTGGTCTTCAGGAGTAGACTGTGACACCCTGTATACCTGCAGGCTCTGCTCGGTGAACTTGGCTAACTGCTGCATCATGAGCGGGTACTGTTCCACCATCACCAGCTCCCCCAGCTGGTAGTTGGTCTTCAGGAGTAGACTGTGACACCCTGTATACCTGCAGGCTCTGCTCGGTGAACTTGGCTAACTGCTGCATCATGAGCGGGTACTGTTCCACCATCACCAGCTCCCCCAGCTGGTAGTTGGTCTTCAGGAGTAGACTGTGACACCCTGTATACCTGCAGGCGAGTAGACTGTGACACCCTGTATACCTGCAGGCTCTGCTCGGTGAACTTGGCTAACTGCTGCATCATGAGCGGGTACTGTTCCACCATCACCAGCTCCCCCAGCTGGTAGTTGGTCTTCAGGAGTAGACTGTGACACCCTGTATACCTGCAGGCTCTGCTCGGTGAACTTGGCTAACTGCTGCATCATGAGCGGGTACTGTTCCACCATCACCAGCTCCCCCAGCTGGTAGTTGGTCTTCAGGAGTAGACTGTGACACCCTGTATACCTGCAGGCTCTGCTCGGTGAACTTGGCTAACTGCTGCATCATGAGCGGGTACTGTTCCACCATCACCAGCTCCCCCAGCTGGTAGTTGGTCTTCAGGAGTAGACTGTGACACCCTGTATACCTGCAGGCTCTGCTCGGTGAACTTGGCTAACTGCTGCATCATGAGCGGGTACTGTTCCACCATCACCAGCTCCCCCAGCTGGTAGTTGGTCTTCAGGAGTAGACTGTGACACCCTGTATACCTGCAGGCTCTGCTCGGTGAACTTGGCTAACTGCTGCATCATGAGCGGGTACTGTTCCACCATCACCAGCTCCCCCAGCTGGTAGTTGATCTTCAGGAGTAGACTGTGACACCCTGTATACCTGCAGGCTCTGCTCGGTGAACTTGGCTAACTGCTGCATCATGAGCGGGTACTGTTCCACCATCACCAGCTCCCCCAGCTGGTAGTTGGTCTTCAGGAGTAGACTGTGACACCCTGTATACCTGCAGGCGAGTAGACTGTGACACCCTGTATACCTGCAGGCTCTGCTCGGTGAACTTGGCTAACTGCTGCATCATGAGCGGGTACTGTTCCACCATCACCAGCTCCCCCAGCTGGTAGTTGGTCTTCAGGAGTAGACTGTGACACCCTGTATACCTGCAGGCTCTGCTCGGTGAACTTGGCTAACTGCTGCATCATGAGCGGGTACTGTTCCACCATCACCAGCTCCCCCAGCTGGTAGTTGGTCTTCAGGAGTAGACTGTGACACCCTGTATACCTGCAGGCTCTGCTCGGTGAACTTGGCTAACTGCTGCATCATGAGCGGGTACTGTTCCACCATCACCAGCTCCCCCAGCTGGTAGTTGGTCTTCAGGAGTAGACTGTGACACCCTGTATACCTGCAGGCTCTGCTCGGTGAACTTGGCTAACTGCTGCATCATGAGCGGGTACTGTTCCACCATCACCAGCTCCCCCAGCTGGTAGTTGATCTTCAGGAGTAGACTGTGACACCCTGTATACCTGCAGGCTCTGCTCGGTGAACTTGGCTAACTGCTGCATCATGAGCGGGTACTGTTCCACCATCACCAGCTCCCCCAGCTGGTAGTTGATCTTCAGGAGTAGACTGTGACACCCTGTATACCTGCAGGCTCTGCTCGGTGAACTTGGCTAACTGCTGCATCATGAGCGGGTACTGTTCCACCATCACCAGCTCCCCCAGCTGGTAGTTGGTCTTCAGGAGTAGACTGTGACACCCTGTATACCTGCAGGCGAGTAGACTGTGACACCCTGTATACCTGCAGACTCTGCTCGGTGAACTTGGCTAACTGCTGCATCATGAGCGGGTACTGTTCCACCATCACCAGCTCCCCCAGCTGGTAGTTGGTCTTCAGGAGTAGACTGTGACACCCTGTATACCTGCAGGCTCTGCTCGGTGAACTTGGCTAACTGCTGCATCATGAGCGGGTACTGTTCCACCATCACCAGCTCCCCCAGCTGGTAGTTGGTCTTCAGGAGTAGACTGTGACACCCTGTATACCTGCAGGCTCTGCTCGGTGAACTTGGCTAACTGCTGCATCATGAGCGGGTACTGTTCCACCATCACCAGCTCCCCCAGCTGGTAGTTGGTCTTCAGGAGTAGACTGTGACACCCTGTATACCTGCAGGCTCTGCTCGGTGAACTTGGCTAACTGCTGCATCATGAGCGGGTACTGTTCCACCATCACCAGCTCCCCCAGCTGGTAGTTGGTCTTCAGGAGTAGACTGTGACACCCTGTATACCTGCAGGCTCTGCTCGGTGAACTTGGCTAACTGCTGCATCATGAGCGGGTACTGTTCCACCATCACCAGCTCCCCCAGCTGGTAGTTGATCTTCAGGAGTAGACTGTGACACCCTGTATACCTGCAGGCTCTGCTCGGTGAACTTGGCTAACTGCTGCATCATGAGCGGGTACTGTTCCACCATCACCAGCTCCCCCAGCTGGTAGTTGGTCTTCAGGAGTAGACTGTGACACCCTGTATACCTGCAGGCTCTGCTCGGTGAACTTGGCTAACTGCTGCATCATGAGCGGGTACTGTTCCACCATCACCAGCTCCCCCAGCTGGTAGTTGGTCTTCAGGAGTAGACTGTGACACCCTGTATACCTGCAGGCTCTGCTCGGTGAACTTGGCTAACTGCTGCATCATGAGCGGGTACTGTTCCACCATCACCAGCTCCCCCAGCTGGTAGTTGGTCTTCAGGAGTAGACTGTGACACCCTGTATACCTGCAGGCTCTGCTCGGTGAACTTGGCTAACTGCTGCATCATGAGCGGGTACTGTTCCACCATCACCAGCTCCCCCAGCTGGTAGTTGGTCTTCAGGAGTAGACTGTGACACCCTGTATACCTGCAGGCTCTGCTCGGTGAACTTGGCTAACTGCTGCATCATGAGCGGGTACTGTTCCACCATCACCAGCTCCCCCAGCTGGTAGTTGGTCTTCAGGAGTAGACTGTGACACCCTGTATACCTGCAGGCTCTGCTCGGTGAACTTGGCTAACTGCTGCATCATGAGCGGGTACTGTTCCACCATCACCAGCTCCCCCAGCTGGTAGTTGATCTTCAGGAGTAGACTGTGACACCCTGTATACCTGCAGGCTCTGCTCGGTGAACTTGGCTAACTGCTGCATCATGAGCGGGTACTGTTCCACCATCACCAGCTCCCCCAGCTGGTAGTTGGTCTTCAGGAGTAGACTGTGACACCCTGTATACCTGCAGGCTCTGCTCGGTGAACTTGGCTAACTGCTGCATCATGAGCGGGTACTGTTCCACCATCACCAGCTCCCCCAGCTGGTAGTTGGTCTTCAGGAGTAGACTGTGACACCCTGTATACCTGCAGGCTCTGCTCGGTGAACTTGGCTAACTGCTGCATCATGAGCGGGTACTGTTCCACCATCACCAGCTCCCCCAGCTGGTAGTTGGTCTTCAGGAGTAGACTGTGACACCCTGTATACCTGCAGGCTCTGCTCGGTGAACTTGGCTAACTGCTGCATCATGAGCGGGTACTGTTCCACCATCACCAGCTCCCCCAGCTGGTAGTTGATCTTCAGGAGTAGACTGTGACACCCTGTATACCTGCAGGCTCTGCTCGGTGAACTTGGCTAACTGCTGCATCATGAGCGGGTACTGTTCCACCATCACCAGCTCCCCCAGCTGGTAGTTGGTCTTCAGGAGTAGACTGTGACACCCTGTATACCTGCAGGCTCTGCTCGGTGAACTTGGCTAACTGCTGCATCATGAGCGGGTACTGTTCCACCATCACCAGCTCCCCCAGCTGGTAGTTGGTCTTCAGGAGTAGACTGTGACACCCTGTATACCTGCAGGCTCTGCTCGGTGAACTTGGCTAACTGCTGCATCATGAGCGGGTACTGTTCCACCATCACCAGCTCCCCCAGCTGGTAGTTGATCTTCAGCCTCGCGAGCAGACGGCAGAACTCGTGGTAGTTCGTCGGCTCCGATAGACCCTGCAGGAATACAATGCGTTTTAGTAAGGCCACAGAATAACCAAGAGTATGTAGTATATATTATACATACAGAACGGACAATCACCTCCCCGCACCCCAGACCCCGACCCGCCCTCACCCGAGAAATGTCAAAAAACCAGTGGAATTAAGTAGAAACTAGCGCTAGGCTTGTATTCATCAGGTTAGGTATAAAAATCAACCTGCATGCCAACCCTGCACCCACACATCTGTGATCACCCACACACGCACACGTAGAAATGACAGTTGTCTTTAAATACTCGGTGTATGGAGTGTCCGAGGTGTGGTAAGGCATAGTCTGGAAGTGTAGCAAAGTGAAGTGGCAGTGGGCTGGGCACATCTGTCGTAGAACTGACGGACGGTGGAGTAAACGGATCTAGAGTGGAGGTCATGCCTCGGCAAGCGTAGCGTTGGACTGCTGAAAAAGGCGGCTGGTAGCGACTAGATGGCGAAAATGGGAGATCGTGCTTATGGCGTACCCTGGGGGAGGCCTACGTCCAGCAGTGGACTGCAATAGGCTGATGTATGTAAGGCATTCCCAAATATTCCCAAATAGTCATAATTGACAGCTGTAAGATTCGTGCTAATGCTATGGCTGAGGGTGTGTTTTCCTTTGTTGACATATCTTATGGTATGGAGCTGACAGCTGTAAAATATGGCTTATTGAATTGGGTCATCTGAATGATGGACTGTTTCATAATTCAAATAAGTATAGTACTATTCCGTGGTCAACAAATACAAAGAATGACAATGGAGATAAAATTGTAAATTACGCAATCTTTTCAATTCATCTTTTTTTTTTTTTTTTTTTTTTTATTAATGATGGGTTTGCTCTTGACTCTAGTCTAGGTCATAGGACAGAGACAGAGTGTAAGATAGAGCGAGCTCACCCTGAAGAAGCCTGTTCACTCTTACTTTGAAGAGATTAGGGTTGTATGCGTTTGTTTACACAGACGCAGGTAGTGAGTTCCACTCTTTAGCAGTGCGCATTATAAATGATGACTGGAAGCGCTTAGTCCGAATTGGTGGAATGGCAACCAGGTACGGATGGTATCCGGCGGTGCGTCTGAATGTCCGATGCACAAAGTAAGTATTGGCGGCTGCGTGCCCAATACAGAGAGCTCACTTCAAGCAAACGTCACGAAACTCTCCACAATTTGACACGCCGCCGTTTACAAGGAAATCCAAACTAATCCAAACACGCTTGTAGTCGAGTGTCAACCGCGTTTGGTGCGGACGTACAAAATGGCTTCACACAAATATAAATAGTTTTATTAGTATACGATGTGATTTGTACAATGTTCCTAAAATATTTTGTAACAACTTAAATAAAAACTTGCTTTCATAAAAAAACAAACAAGAATAATAACTCTAATCAGTATATTTTTATAATGTAATTTGAGTTTCTACTTAAATAAAGGCAACTTTTCATTTTTGATAATAATAATAATAATAATAATAATGATTTATTTGCTCTTAAACAAGGTTTTGTAAGATGTAACAATAAATTATAAAAAGTTCACTTGTTTAACTATTTCTAACTATTCTATTTCATGCAAAAATTTCTAAAAAATATAAAACACATCACAATTTACATATTATACAATTTAAAATGTCAATATATTATAAAATAAGGAAACAGCGATACAAAACAAAATAAAAACAAAATTTAATTTAAAATGTCCGGTGAAATTGTACTTATTATTATTTTAAATGTATTACTTAGTCAGAAAATTCAAGGCTAGCAACCCCAACACAGATACCGTTTCCATGACATGGACTAAAGCCCAGGCAAATGAGTATACTCGAAGAATTCATTGAGCGTGTAAAAATTTTGTTCTCTCAACCAGTTGCGTAGTAGCCATTTGAATTGCTTAAACGGTCGATCTCTGATATCATGTGGTATTTTATTAAATATTTTTACACACATCGCATAACAATTTTTTTGATAGCGGGTACTTTTGGGGACAGTACCGAGTACGAGTCTATCCGGATCACGCATATTTTGACGGCAATTTACTTGCCTCGACTGAATAAAAAGATTATTGTGCTGCTTAACGAAAAGTGCGATTTCTAGAATGTAGAGACAGGGCAGAGGTAATATGTTTAAATCTTTGAAGTGCGGTCTACAAGACATATCTGGAGCTATACCACAGATCGCACGTACGCACTTTTTTTGAGCTATAAATGCTTTACCTGCGTCTTTCCCGTTACCCCAAATAATTAATCCATACTTAAGAACAGACTCTACATACGCATAATAAGTGATTACAGCTGTTTTACGTGATGCTGATCTTGTTAGTTTATATAACGCAAAAGTGAAACTACTAAGTTTGCTGCACACTTTTTCTATATGATTACTCCAGTTTAAATGTTGATCTACTAGAATTCCTAGGAATGTTACACAGCTAGCATTTTGAAGAGTTTGTCCTTTGAAGTTTATAGTCGCTAATTCGTCATGTAAATTAAAATTTATATAATTTGTTTTTGTAAGATTAACGTTTAAGTTATTTTGATGGAGCCAATTAGTGGTTACATTCAATACATACGAAATCTCTTCTTTATGGTTTTCAATTGTTTGTGTTTTGGGGGTAGTTATAATAACTGTAACATCATCTGCAAACAAAATAGTTGTATGTCTAATAATTGTCGGAAGTTCGTTACATATTTCGTTCGATACATACACATATCACGTCTATTAGCCCTTGCGGGGTAGGCAGAGCGTAAACGGCTGAAAAAACGGTTACTTACGCCACGTCTGACAAAAACTTGAGGTTCATTCGGAAAATTGTGTATCGCCATAGTGACAAGTTGCCAGCCCATCGCCTAAAATTGCAATACACACCCTCAAGTCCCTTAGTTGCCTTTTACGACTCCCACGGGAAAGAAATGGGGTGATGCTCAGTCTCAACAGCCCCAGAGCAGATATCTACCTACTCGTCATTCCCCATTTCATAATAATTGTGCAATGTAGGTAGTATATGTAATGTAAATGCAGGGAGTAACAGAAATGGTATATCAAGCCGAAAGTAGGTCAAAGTAGGGAAATGGGGAAAGTTGATCAGTTTCATAAGCACCTTTCGGCTTGATATTGCCTTTCTGTTACTCCTTGTATGTTTAGGTACCTACACCATTGAATAAAATCGGTAAGAAAACTGGTGGCAGCCCTTGCCAAAAGCGGAAATAATCGAAAAAAGGGCTGAGTGATTCTTCTGTACATTCTCTATTTTGTGTCCGATGGTAGAATGTTAAAGTTTTTGTGGCATAAAAGATGGAAAGAACTAATAGATACCTGTGTGTTCTTTAATATCCTCAATACTTGCGCTGCTAACCGGCTAAGAAACTTCGCTCGCTCATTATTGCTGAACAGCGAGCGGCGCACCGAGGCGAGCTGCACGACGCACGCGTCCGAAATGACAGCTGTCAGATTCATCATACATTCCCAATAAAGAAACTCATGTGAACCTAGAAGTGATCAAATCACATGTGGTGTCCTATACTGACATTTTGGAGCCTGCAACGGATCTGACAGCTGTCACATAGTGCTTGTTAGAATGGCGCAACTAAACAAACCTGTGTGTTCTCCAATATCCTCAACACTTGCGCTGCTAACCGACTAAGAAACTTCGAAATGACAGCTGTCAGATTCATTATACATTCCCAATAAAGAAACTCATGTGAACCTAGAAGTGATCAAATCACATGTGGTGTCCTATACTGACATTTTGGGGCCTGAAACGGATCTGACAGCTGTCACATAGTGCTTGTTAGAATGGCGCAACTAAACAAACCTGTGTGTTCTCCAATATCCTCAACACTTGCGCTGCAAACCGCGGATCTGACAGCTGTCACATCGTGCTTCTTAATAGGCGTAATAGTTACCTGTGTGTTGTCCAATATCCTCAACACTTGCGCTGCTAACCGCGGATCTGACAGCTGTCACATCGTGCTTCTTAATAGGCGTAATAGTTACCTGTGTGTTGTCCAATATCCTCAACACTTGCGCTGCTAACCGCGGATCTGACAGCTGTCACATCGTGCTTCTTAATAGGCGTAATAGTTACCTGTGTGTTCTCCAATATCCTCAACACTTGCGCTGCAAACCGCGGATCTGACAGCTGTCACATCGTGCTTCTTAATAGGCGTAATAGTTACCTGTGTGTTGTCCAATATCCTCAACACTTGCGCTGCTAACCGCGGATCTGACAGCTGTCACATCGTGCTTCTTAGTACGGCGTAATAGTTACCTGTGTGTTCTCCAATATCCTCAACACTTGCGCTGCTAACCGCGGATCTGACAGCTGTCACATCGTGCTTCTTAATAGGCGTAATAGTTACCTGTGTGTTCTCCAATATCCTCAACACTTGCGCTGCTAACCGCGGATCTGACAGCTGTCACATAGTGCTTGTTAGAATGGCGCAACTATACAAACCTGTGTGTTCTCCAATATCCTCAACACTTGCGCTGCTAACCGCGGATCTGACAGCTGTCACATCGTGCTTCTTAATAGGCGTAATAGTTACCTGTGTGTTCTCCAATATCCTCAATACTTGCGCCGCTAACCGGCTAAGGAACTTCGCTCGCTCGTTGTTGCTAAACAGCGAGCGTCGCACCGAGGCGAGTTGCACGAGGCAGGCGAGCGCGAGGCTGGCGAGCGCACCGCGGGACCCGCAGGCTGACACCACGTGGTACAGCTCGAAGAATAAGTCCAGCGTTCCCGATTCGAGGAACGTTGGCCGCCATGACGTGGGAATCTGCGAAAAAGGTAAACACATAAACTCCGTTTATTTAAGGATGACCAATAATGTAAACAAACTTTGTATGTAAATGACAGCTCGCAACTGTCAGTTACATACAAAATTTGTTTGAATTATTGGTCATCCTTAAATAAACGGAGCATACATACGAATATCACGCCTATAATATCTTGCAGGGTAGGCAGAGCGTAAACGGCCGAAAAAAAACGGACATTTACGCCACGTCTGACAAATATTTGAGTCATTCAGATAATTATGTATCATGTCAGCCCATCGCCTAAAATTACATAATAGACGTAACCCTCGAGTTCCTTAGTCGCCTCATTCGACACCCACGGGACAAAAATGGGGAAGTATATGCTCCCATATTTAGAATTCTGTTGAAAATAATTATTTACAGTACATTATATATGGTGAAATTTTACATGTGACCGATAGCGAAAACTCAAGACGGACTGGTGATAAGAAACAACTTTCCCCAAGATACATAGGTCGAAATATAAAAAATAATATTGAACCTGCCATACAGAATTCCCGAGCACCGGGTTTTAGTTACTATGGAATATTTCGACCTATGTTCCTTGGGAAAAGTTGTGACTAATCACCAGCCCCTCATCTGTTTTCAGTATCGGTCACAAGTAAGATTTAATTCTACAGGGTTATTTTTTATTCACCCCGGAAATTTTACAGGGCGATTCTACTCATGATTCTGAACAACTTTTATTATGGGGTCAACTGCGAAATCGCGAATAAATATCCAGATGTTCCATAAATTTTGTTCGAGTAGGTATGAATTTTTCTATGGAGCAGCTGTTTTTTTTTTCGTGATTTCGCGGGTGAACCCATAACAAAAGTTGTTCAGAATCATGAGTAGAATTACACTGTAATATTTCCGGGGTGAATAAAAAATAACCCTGTATATGAGCATTTAATTATCTAGAACTAAAAACAATACATTTTTAGGCGCGCAAGGCAAATAAAACTTATTTTTTTGAAAACATGTCAAATTTTCAAGCGCGGGCAGGATTTGAACCTGCGACTTGCGTCATTACTCATCTACAGCAGCTCGTGCCTTGCCCGCCAATTTTGCAAGAGTAATCTAATCTCAATAGTGCCGATATCAACGCTATTGTTTTTCGTCATTGAGATCCAGTTTATTGACGCTCAGGCAGAGCAGGGCAGGCAGCCCTGTATGGGCTAAAGCCGTGACTGTGCGTGTGTGAATGCAATCTTACCTGCACTGTACATAGATCATCTGACGATTCATCGCTCGCAGTGCTAATGAAGTCGAAAGTCAGACAATTATGAGCCAATCTCAATAGCGCTGATATCAACGCGTGTTGCCTTTCGTCATTGAGATCTGAATATTGACGCTCTGTCTACCCCACATGGGCTACAGGTGTGACTGTGTGTGTGTGAATGCAATCTTACCTGCACTGTACATAGATCATCTGAAGATTCATCACTCGCAGTGCTAATGAAGTCGAAAGTCAGACAATTATGAGCCAATCTCAATAGCGCTGATATCAACGCGTGTTGCATGTCTTCATTGAGATCTGAATATTGACGCTCTGTCTACCCCACATGGGCTAAAGCCGTGACTGTGTGTGTGTGAATGCAATCTTACCTGCACTGTACATAGATCATCTGAAGATTCATCACTCGCAGTGCTAATGAAGTCGAAAGTCAGACAATTATGAGTCAATCTCAATAGCGCTGATATCAACGCGTGTTGCCTTTCGTCATTGAGATCCAGTTTATTGACGCTCTGTCTACCCCACATGGCCTAAAGGCGTGACTGTGTGTGTGTGAATGCAATCTTACCTGCACTGTACATAGATCATCTGAAGATTCATCGCTCGCAGTGCTAATGAAGTCGAAAGTCAGACAATTATGAGCCAATCTCAATAAAGCTGATATCAACGCGTGTTGCCTTTCGTCATTGAGATCCAGTTTATTGACGCTCTGTCTACCCCACATGGGCTACAGGCATGACTGTGTGTGTGTGAATGCAATCTTACCTGCACTGTACATAGATCATCTGACGATTCATCACTCGCAGTGCTAATGAAGTCGAATGTCAGACAATTATGAGCCAATCTCAATAACGCTGATATCAACGCGTGTTGCCTTTCGTCATTGAGATCCAGTTTGTTGGCGCGCGCCGCTGAGAGTAGAGAGCAGGCGAGGCGGAATATCTCGAACAGTTGTGTATCCCTGCTGACAAAAACAATTATTGTATAACATGCATACGTACATATATCACGCCTATAATCCCTTGCTGGGTAGGCAGAGCATAAACGGCCGTAAACGCCACGCCGCGTCTGACAAACATTTGAGGGTCATTCGGGAAATTGTGTATCGCCATAGTGAAAGGTTGTCAGGCCATCGCCTAAAATTGCAATACACACCCTCGAGTCCCTTAGTCGCCTCTTACGACTCCCACGGTCTATTCTTATTATTGTATAAAATTGGAAATAAACAAGAATGAAATGTATGTTATACTTTGTGTTGTTATTTCTTGATGGAACTCTATGTTAATTTACTAATAAAACACTTTTTCACTAGTTCCACTAATTAATTAGAAAACTGATTATTATAATATTATAAATAACATTAATAAACATCTAATTTGGTATGTTATACAACGCGTGATATATGTATCGATCATGCAATAAAAGCCTTGTGCCGAAGTATGTTACCTGAACGAGGAAGCGATCTTCCTGTGTTTGTTGAGCGAGCGGATCGCGTCCGCCTCGGAGACCTGGTTCATTTCCACAACCAGTTGGGACAGCAATTGTACGCCTATCGTGCACATTTCCGCCGGGCCCTGCAAATAAATACAAAGTACTTAGTTTATACACTTTTTTTTATACTTGCAGGAAATTTTTCAAGCGCGTGCCGGACGAGCGAGAAAGAAAAAATAATTTGAAAGTTGAAGACCTAACATGGGAAGTGTTTTAAAATAAGCAATACCAAAAGTGGCCGTTTTTACGTACTTTTCATAACGTTAATTGCATCAAATAATTACTTGAGTTTGCAGGTTTTTATTCCACTTAAGGATAATACTAAAAACTTGGGCAACGTATATTCTGATAGATTGTTTGTATAAAGAGAAAACTCTTTTTTGTGAAGTGGCGCCATTGTCGAGGTCGTTGACGGCTACACTCGCCTTAAGTTCAGCGAAGGTATTTTTTAAGCTCACCTGTAAGAAGCTTGTGATGTCGTTCATGACGTTTTGAAACACAAACTCCTCCTTGACCATGTCGAACCAGCCGAGCTTCGTGATTCGCGCGAACAGAGTCACCAGGGTCTACAAAAATAAACAATTTTTTCTTGTAAAGTCGGTTAACATCCACACACGCGCGCGCACACACACATACACTTTCTCTATCACACACACAATCACTCACTATCTTTCACACACTCTCTCTCTCTATCACAAACACACAATCACTGACTCTCTTTCTCTCTCTTTCACTCTCTCTCTCTCTCTCTCTCTCTCTCTCTCTCACACACACACACACACACTCACTCTCTCTCACACTCACACACACACACACACACACACACAAACACACACACACACACAATATATATCACGTCTTTATCTTCAATCTCTTGGTACTCGCCTGGAAGCGAAGACTAGATGTCGCTTGTACGTCGCGTTAAGTCCACCCGTGCATATTTTTGTGCATAAAGTTAATAAATAAATAAATAAATTGGCGAGTGTCGTGACGAGTGACTTACCTGAACGACAAAATTGGCAAGCTTCGGTCGGGTGGCGAGATAGTTGAGCACATAATTCCTGATGTCCAATCTCTGCTGCACTGACAGCGTTGACGTAGACCTGTCAATCAATCAATCAACTTTATTCAATAACAGTAATACAACTGTGTGCGAAATAGTTACATTATGTACTTACTAAAATAAATGTTTGAAAAATTTGCTACACCATTTTTACCTACATTATAATTACGACAAAATACAATATGCCATGCCATTGGCACAACATTTTAGTAATCAAATTTATCAACAATAAAAAACAAAACGACAATTTACTAGTGTCAAATTTAGAGTCTGCGGAAAAAAACCTGCATGTGATTTAGGGCGCCTCTGTGCCTCAGTTAGGGCATGTAAAACTGGCAGGTTCTCAAAACATTAGAGCTCAATATCGGAATTCCGGTTTTGGTATATTTCTGACAATCAGAATGGCTTTCTGTAAAAATAGTAAAAAGAAAAACGATTTCAGGATACTTTCGCGGGAGTCATGAACAGTTCTTAGGTATTTGCATGACAAAATTCTTGCAAACAAGTAGTGTATACAGTGTGTTTTAACGTTATAAAACTCTGTAAACCGGAATTTAAATAATGGAAAAATCATGTCGATATTTTGGTTTTTCGAAATTCCTTAAATGCGTTTTCAATCCTATGAAAAAAATCTATGAAAAAAATATTAGTTTTTTTTCCACGCCGGTTGTCTATAAGCACAGACTCTACGAGTTTATTTGGGTAACTAGCAGCCCGCCCAGCGGTTTCACCCGCTGCTAACAATTTCCCCCCGGTTATAAGACAGTTTAATACAGCCTATGTTCATCAGGGATAATGTAGGATTCTAAAAATCTTGACTTCAATTTGAAACAAATATCGTGTTCAGATGGTGGTGGCGTAAAAGTACATGCCGTGTGATTAACCTGGCCGCCCCATGGCAGTGCCTAATTTTTTTTTTTTTTTATCCCGCCCGAGCCTATTTTCTATTAGGTCATAACAAAATTGTAATAAAAAAAGAAAATTGTGTGATACAAATTTCTTTTTTTAGAATGACGGTCATGACGTCAATAGTTTCGGAGCCTATCCAATTCAAACAAACAATTAAAAAAATCCTGTTTCTAATATTAGTGTAGATTATATTGTTATTATTTTAGTGTAATGCCGGTTTAGAATAGCATCACCCGATTTCTTTCCCGTGGGAGTCGTAGGAGGTGACTAAGGGACTTGAGGGTGTGTATTGCAATTTTAGGCGATGGGCTGACAACCTGTCACTATGGCGATACACAATTTTCCGAATGACCCTCAAACATTATGTCAGACGTGGCGTAAATGTCCGTTTTTGCGGCCGTTTACGCTCTGCCTACCCCGCAAGGGATAATAGGCGTGATATGTGTATGTATGTATTATTTTAGTGTAGATTTTTTTAATGCATTATTTTATGTTTTTTGTCGTCTTTTTTATACCGAGTAAAGGACAGTCCTTGGAATACTGATAGGGTGCATGAAACATAAAACTGGACAACTTTCCATACATACATACACATATCACGCCTATAATCCCCTGCGGGGTAGGCAGAGCGTAAACAGCCGCAAAAACGGACATTTACGCCACGTCTGACAAACATTTGAGGGTAATTCGGAAAAATGTGTATCGCCATAGTGACAGGTTGTCAGCCCATCGCCTAAAATTGCAATACAAACCCTCGAGTCCCTTAGTCGCCCCTTACGACTCCCACGGGAAAGATATGGGGTGATGCTATTCTAAGCCGACATCACACGGCATAGATATGGGGTGATGCTATTCTAAGCCCGCATCACACGACAACTTTCCCCTAGAAACATATGTCAGGAAACGCCAAGAAAATGACCTTTCATACAAAATCACAATCAGCTGACTGCATTCACTATGGGAAGTCAGTTTTTTTTACGTTTCCTGAAATATGTTCCTAGGGGAAAGTTGTTCAGTTTCATGGTCTGCATGTATCCTATCAGTATTCGGAGGGCTATCCCTTACACCCTTTAATACAGTAATGATTAAATGTAATCATTACACTGGTACGAATAATGTGGCGTAGATTGTAAAATATTAAATGAAAAAGTAGTTATTGTGGCATAACTGTAATAGTTAGACATATGGTATCGCGGACATTATTATAGATATTGATGTCCTCTATAAAACTGTAGTACATCACTTTGCTCTATTGTCAATAATTTCCACAGCGTACGCGATATAAGATATTTTTTTGGTACATTTTTCACACGTTGGGTTACATTATCGAAATTTTCACGCGGATCCCTATTTTTTTCTCGTATAAAATATAGCCTATGTTCATCAGTATTAATGTAGGATTCTAATGGTGAAAGAATTTTTAAAATCGGGCCAGTAGTTTTGGAGCCTATTCGATGCAAACAAACAAACAAACAAACAAACAAACAAACAAACAAACAATCAAATCTTTCCTCTTTATAATATTAGTGTAGATATTTTACTAGTGACCGATTGCGAGAACTTGATACGGGCTGGTGATTTTATGGCCATGTGCCTATAGGGCCAATTTTATTTTTTTTATTTCGACCTATTTTCCTTGGAGAAAGTTGTTCCTTATCACCAAGCCGTCTTGAGTTTTCGGTATCAGTCACTACTGAATTTCACTCTATATAAGGTTTTTAAAAAAAAGCTGCTAAAAAAAATTAGCTTGGGGAGCTTAAATTTGTCAATTTAGAGTTGGATCACTTCTGGGCAGGTTTTTTGAAGAGTTTTTCCTGTTCAGGGGGTCCGGTTAATTATACGCATGTAAATTACACACTTTGAAAATCTTGACTTCAATTTGAAACAAATGTCGTTTACAGAAGGACAATACAGAATTGTTTAAAAAAAAAGAAAATATGTGAAACAATTTTTTTTTACAATGACGGATCATGACGTCAATAAGTGATAATACTATCCTACATCCTGGAAGAGATCTCTTCTTAGAGATAAGCTCGCCTTTGCTCACACTGTTTGTACATTTTTCGTTTGTTTTTATGCAATAAAGGATATATATACATTGAATAAAGTAATTTCATTTTCATTTTTCTAGACAATAATAAGTGATAATGCTATACTACATTGAATAAAATTATTTCATTTTCATTTTCATTATATTATATTAAAATTCAATGCCGTTATTACAGCCAATGTCGTTATTTTAATGCCATTATTATAGTCGCCGATTTGATGGCGGTCGTTACACAACCATGTCAGAGGCCTACTAGGCGGTTGAAAAACTCTAAAACCAGGATTCATCGGGTCGTTGAATGACTCGGTGACCCACGCGAAAAGAAGAAGTCGCCGATTAGCCGGTGCATCTCTAGTATGTAATCATCATCATGGGGTGCCATCTTCAAATTGAAGTTCGGAGGTCAGCATGTAATGTAAAGTATTAAATACCTGCCAACGAGCTTGGTGAGTGTGGTGGCTGCCAGCAGCTGCGAGTAGCTGCTGTCGGCGCGCTCGAGCAGCGCTTGGCATTTGCTCAGCGTGTCCGGGGACTCCTGTCGACAACGACAACACGTTACAAACATATATGAACTCATTTATTCTTTATTAATGGCGTTTCCACATGGTGATGTGATTTCGCACAGTCTCAAGTTATAAACGATTACAAAATATAAAAATTGGCGAGTGCGCCAGTGTCAGTAGTTGCAGTTCCAGCGCTGCGCTGCTGCGACGGCGCTGGGTGCTGGCTCCAGTAGTGTGATAGTGTCATCTACAGGAACCGAGGGTGACTTCCTCTTGATGCCATCCGGAAATGTAGTGTAAGCTCTTCAATTTCAGTTTCGTAGTAAATGTTTACACTCAGAGTAATTCATTGATCAAAATACTATCACAAATGAACATTGAAGACTCAAATAAACTTAAATTCTAAAATAAAAATTGAAAAAACGTCCATCATTGACGGATGAAACATCTGTGACTACTTGAAGAAAGGGATTCAACCAACATATCTCTAAAAGATGTCCTGCATTTCTGCAGGGCAACAAGAAGATTCGAGGAGGTGACGCTGCCGGAGCACCAGTGAACCCAGTGCCCCAAACCTGGGAATTGGGTGAAATGGTTCCCGCCTAGTGGAGCTGATCACCCGTCTGCGAGCTCCGCAGACGTCCCAACCCGAGGAAGAAGAAGAAGAAGAAGATCTATTCAAAGTAAGAGTGAACAGGCTTCTTCTGGGTGAGCTCGCTCCATCTTAGACTCTGTCTCTGTCCTATGACCTAGAGTAGAGGCAAGAGCAAACCCATCATTAATAAAAAATATATATATATATATATATATATAAATTATTAAAATAATATATATATATGTCGGAGATCGGTCAAACTTTGGTGGGTATTGGCTGAAATTATTTGACAGTTTGCGTTTTATTATTTTCTTCCGTTTGATTGCTATTTGATTCTTGCAGAAACGAAACGCATAATCGTTGGCAACACTCAAATAGGCGATGCGCTTTATTTGCGCGTAGTTTGCTATCGACTGTCAGATAGACTGTCAGATAGACCGGAGTGACGTTAGAGGCGTTGTAGTGCGCTCTCACAATTCATTGTTGGCTGCGTTTGTGATGGAGAAACGGAACTCAAGTGGTCATTGAAGTAAACAACTTTGACAGTTCCGGTTGGTCTGTCGTTCGATGTGGTCGTTTTGAAGTTAGGTTTAGAATCCGGTAAAATCTTTGGAATCCTGGAGTGTTCGGAGAAACTGTGGTCGTCTAGCGATGGCGGAGCCCTAGATTCGTATTGCCAGTGGAATATTTGTGGAGATCATGAAGTGTGTGTTGGTTATTAGCCGCGTCCACATAGGCTGAGCAGCCTCGGCCGCGGCACAATGCGCGCGGCATGCGCCGAACTGCGCGGTCTGTGTGGACGTTGTGCGGGCGAGGCAGCCGCATGCTCACGCTCGGGCGAGCGCGCGCGCAACCGAGCCAAACGGTGTCGGCAAAACGATTTGCTCAAAGGCGCCTCAGTCGTTTGCCGCGCGCCGTGTGGACGGCGTATTTTTTGTTGTTTTCCGTGCGCGCTCAATTCGTTTGTTTACCAATATGAACAAAAGTGACTGTCGGCGATTAATAACTTTATACGCAAGTAATAATTGGCTGTGGGATGCAAGAGACCCTAATTATACCAATAGGGGGTTGAGAGAGGATTCCTGGCTGAAAATCAGTCAGGAAATGAATATTCCGGTCCCTTGTAATAGGATCAGGTTAGAATGTTTTGAGGTTATAAATTTTATAAAGGCGATTTCCGTAACAGAATCTGTTTTTGTACATGTTCTGACCCAATATCTTCTCCTTTTTAAATCATTTCTTCGCTTTTTAATATTATTTATCAAAATAAAAGCATAAGCCGCCACAGCTGTGCGTACGTACGGCGCCATTTTGTTTAATCTGTCAACTGACCGAGCAAATTGGCTCGCGTTGTGCGGCCGAGGCTGCCTCGCTCTATCATTTGATCCAAACGAATTGCCTCAGGCGCACATGAGCATTTTGCCGCGCGAGGCGGGCCGCGGGCGCGGCTGCTCAGCCTATGTGGACGCGGCTATTGTCGTATTTCCCCGAGGTTGTACTTGTAGCCAAGGTTGGTGAAATGCAGAGATTGTACGAGGTTGGTGACAGTTGCTGCTGTAGTCTCTTTGTAATCCTGCAGGCAGGGGATTTCATGGAGTTCAGTGTTAGAGGTTGGTGTCAATCGGTATCTGTGGTTTTGTGAAGACACGTTGATGTTGATCAGCGTGTGTCTTAAGATTCTTAGGTTGGTTTGGTAGACAGGTCGGTTGTAGTACGGTTACACCGTGCCTGACGATGACCTGCCAGGTCGAAACAGCCTCACCGTGGGAATTGACTGCGCAATAGTATCGACGTTGTGGCTTATCATTTCAGTGGCTGGAGATAGCATTTGACGATGCAGTATTCTACAGGGTTCGACGAGTATACGCCCACGACGTGTTGTCTTGTATCGTGACGTAAGGTTTTATTCGCCCATAGTGTTATTTCATATCCTGACGTAAGATTGATTATGTTGTGATTTAAGCGACTTCCAGAGTTACTGGTTGATTAGTTTTGGGGTCCATTCTTTATTGTTTTCTGCAGCGGACCCTATGCAGTGTCATCCTAATTTATCGGCATCCTGATGTTCACGGCGCGTGTGCCTGTATGTGTCCAGGCTCTTCTCTTTTCAATGTGTTCTCTTCTTCTCTTCTCCTTTCTCTCCTTTTCTTCTTATTCGACATATATATATATATATTATATATATATATATATATATATATATATATATATATATATATATATATATATAAATTATTATTATTTGTAGACCGGCAGACAGTTGGTACAACTGATAATTGCCCACATCCAGCCGTGCTCCACTTAAGTAGTCTTGACGCCTGTAGTGTATTTATCTAGCAAATTTTTAAATTTATTTACATTTAGTGCCGAAACCACATCTTCTGACAATTTGTTCTGTCCAAAATATTTACCAAAAAATTTTTTTTCATATTTAACATGGCATGCAAGGTGTAAACAAGCATAATACAATTAAAAAAATAAAAGCACGACTGCTTTCTAAGATGAAGCCTAGCCTTTGACACTGGGGACAATGTAAGGATTCTTCCGATACAATTCCTATTCGAATCTGTTCAGTGGTTAAAGAGTTTCAGTCCTTTAAAGAATCGCACATATATAAGGTGTAAAAAAATTAGCTAAGAATATTTTAAGGGGTGAATCAGTACGTGAAACTGAACAACTTTCCCCAAGGAACATAGGTCGAAATATGAAAAAATAATTTGACCCTCCCATACTTAGTGTGTTACCCGGCCGGGATAATTTGTATGGGAGGGCCAATTTTTTTTTCATATTTCGACCTATGTTCCTTGGGGAAAGTTGTTCAGTTTCACGTACTGGTTCACCCCTTAAAATATTCTTAGCTAATTTTTTTACACCATGTATACATACATGCATGCATGCATCCATGAACTCTAAAAACATTACACTCCTTTTTTGGTTGGGCAGTCGTGTAAAAAACAGGTAGGATTAAGGTACATAGGATAGGAAGGTAAAAATAAATATCTTATGAACATTTTCAGGATTTTGGGGGTCAAAATTCTTCAATTAAATTTTATAAATATGGCTTCTCTCAAAAGGGACAATTCTGCCACTGTCTAACTTACCTTAAGCGCTGTCACTTTTCGTCAAATAGATGAACACAAAACATGACATTACTAAGATATCTCCTATCCGTTTCTAAGCATATTTGACGGAAAGTGACACTGCTAATATAAGGTAAAAATTATTAGGTTAAGACTATGATTTAGGCCTTATATCTCATAAGAAATTTTCACAGAATATGTATTTCTATTGCCGCTATAACAACAAAAACTAAAAAATAGAAAAAATAAATATTTAAGCCCATGCCCAAAGAACATGTTATTTTTGTCTCATTTTCATTCACAATGAAACTGTGTGGGACAAAAACTAGCATAAAATTAATATTTAAGGGGGGGCTCCCATACAACCTCCATACTACTTAGGTTTGAGTAGCAAATAATCATAGCGGAAGAGTTTACCCACACTTTTTGTGAACTAAAAAAAGATATCTTGATTTAAGTAATTACTCTGTTTTATTAATGTACCAATGTAGATAGTTTTAGTTTGTAGGTTATGGAGTCTGCAGCACTCGGACAGATCAAATTATGATTTAGGAGTGCCAGGAAAATAAATTAAAAAGTTTTTTATAACTGCTAAATAAATACAATACAATACAACATAGGTGATTTTTTAATAAGCAAATGAGCAGACCGTTCACGCGCGAATCAGACTCTTACTTGGCTGCATTGCAACCAATGCAGCCAAGTGTGTTAGTTACATGTGCGCTGAAAAAATGGTTGTTGCATGAAAAAATTTTTGTTACCTGAAATGCAACAACCATTTTCTCAGCGTGCTCGCAAATGATAGGATCTAAACTCTGTTCATTTAAGAATTACCTATAATGTAAACAAACTTTGTATGAATCTGACAGCTCGCGACACAAACTTTGTATGAATCTGACAGCTCGCGACTGTCTTTATAGATTTAAGCTCTGCATGCCCCGCAAGGCTAAAAGGTGTGATGTATGCAACTCTTGTTACCTGGAATGCAACAACTGCTTTCTCGGCTTGCTCACGAATGATGGGATCCTGGGACTCATATAGTTGCTTGCACAGCAACTCAATTTGAATCACCTCCTGAAAACAACAAATGGCACATGTAATGAACAAGATCTATTTAATACGTAAGCTGTTAAGGGTGTCACACATCCTCAAGATAATATATGGCTGTCTTAAGATAAGATACTGTAATGACTCATAAATAACTACTTATACACAATGGCTGATGAATTTTGTATATTTTCATTTATTAGGACATCTTAAGATAAATTAGTACAATATTTCATTTTAAGATGCCCATATTAAATAAAAATATTATATATAATTGTCTAAACTGATAGATGCCATAATTCATGCAAGTTGGAATATTTTATTTGGCATGTGATATTTTATCTTCAGCTTTTGTGACATCCTTTACAATGTGGTCTCAGAGATATGACTGAAGGATCAATCCAGAGAATGGCCAACAGCATTCTTTGTGAAAATAGCTCTTCAGATTAATTTTGACAGAAAACGCTTGTCACAGATTTATTGTGAGGTCACGCATCCGGTTTCACTCACATGAGCATTTTCAAGAATTTAATTTTAACATCTACACCTGACTGTTTGGTGGGGACCAGGAGCTCACCTGGAAATGTTTTTGTGGTTGTACAAATGAAAGCAACGATACCCTTCATATATGCTTTAATGGTAGGGAGACCTATGTCAATATGGAGGTTGGCGTTGCGCTTGTAGCAGGCCCCCTTGTAGCACAGTGCATGAAACAGTTTTGAGCACAATACATTATTGAAGGAATAACATCACATCCATTAAATTATAATTATAACGCATTACTATAGAGCAAACAGATACAGCCAGTGGAGAAGAATGCAATGTGAAAATGAACAAAATAATATTACGAAATAACTACTAATCTTCAATTATCATAAAAAATACTTGGAAATTATTTAATGTAACTAAATCAGAATAAAGGCTAATAATAATAATAAAAAAACGGCTACTCCCCTATCCTGTACTCTAAGGTTGCCTGGAAGAAATCGCTACCTAAGCGATAAGGCCGCCACAAGTGTACACTTTTTTTAATTTATATCTTGTTTTTACTGTATGTCCTGTGTACAATAAAGTATTTTTGAATTGAATTATTTTTATATGGATTTGTTGTACCTGTGTGATAAATGGTATACCATTTAATATGTTATAAAGGTTACCTGTCAATAAATCTGTGAAACGAGTACAAGTGTCTTGTCAGAATTCATTAACATGCAATTGCACCAAGCCCCAACAATTGCAAGTATTAACTTGCTATAGTGACTTTTTGAAAAGAAAAAATAAATATATCTGATCAATTATCCCCATCATTAATGCCATACCCTAATTCCTACCCATGGGTGTCGTAAGAGGCGACTAAGGGATTCGAGGGTTAGATTTGTATGGCAATTGTAGGCGATGGGCGGACAACCTGTCACTATAGTGATACACAGTTATCCGTTTATCCGATTGACCCTCAAACTTTTGTCAGACGTGGTGTTAATATCCGTTGTACAGCCGTTAACGCTCTGCCTACCCCGTAAGGGATATAGATGTGAGTTATGTATATATTATCCCTAAAGGTTTAGACTTGAATACAAAGATAGATATTTCGCTCCTGTATATTATGTTCTGTGTTAACACCCGGAAAGGTACCAGAAAGAGGGGGTGTACCAGGATGGCAGGGACTTTACTACTAATTATTTGTATAAAAAGCTTATTTCTCCCAATGTAAAATATTTAACTTTATAACACGAAAAGTTTGGCATTGGAAGAATAAGCTTTATATACAGTTCTTTGGCACTAAAGTACATAACCAGTTTTGTCCCTATTACACCCCGTTTTACAGTATACTCTGACTGCAGTTATTTTTATACAGTTTCAGTAATTCACAGTGTCAATTTTGAAATTATGCTAAGTACATCTCCCTTACAGCACAACCAACATAGATTGAGTAAAAAGATTAACTACAGTATATGGGCGATTCTCTGTAAACTCGTCATGGCCTCATACAAAGGCTGTCCAGACAAATTTTTATAACATTTTTGAAAAATTTCTGTTTTATTACTTAGGAAATTAGCTGTAACTTTCGATACATAAGAGGTGCGGTTGAATTAATGCCTAATTTCTGAGATAATTGTGATTTAAAAAAAAAACGTGCCAGGGGACTGTTGGGTGCGGCAGGGGACTGTTTTAAAAACAATATAGTCATATTTATAGTATGAATTATTTATTATTTTAGTGCTTAAATTCGCACGATCGTACAATAATATGTACTTCTAAAGATATAACTTAAAACACTTCATGAAGGTCGCTTTCTGATCAAACCTGGAGTCCAACCACCGATAGTTTACCAATATCCAATTAGTTTACCTACTGTTAATGGCATGGCTTTAAATGTCAACAAAGGTGCAACAAACCAACATATTACACTTCCAACTGCGCAAATCAAATATGCATAACCTTGACGTTGAGATAAATACAACAGTTCCCTAGGTCAATAAAGTAAAGTATCTAGGATTCACTATTGATTCCGGTCTAACATGGTCAGCCCACATAGATGGCTTGTGTGACAGGTTAACATCTGCATGTTTCGCGCTATCCAGATTGCGTCACTCCCTGACAACCGACAATCTCAAAAAGGCATATTATGGATATTTCCACACGATTCTTGCATATGGTGTGGATCTATGGGGTACAGCCGCAAATCGAGATCGAGCATATAAGCTTTCAAAACGGGCCATACGAATAGTAGCCGATAATGTTATGACCATCATGCTCAGAGGTCCAAGATCTTGGAATAATGTCTGTTCTTGAAATATTGGTAAGACAAACCTTCACTGCGTTCCCAACACTCAGGGACAGTCATAACTTCAACACCCGAAATCGCCTCCTCTTGTAAGCACCGCGGTGTAGACTGGCAAAGGCGCGAAAATTGCTTCGAGTTGTTAGACCAAGTGTGTACAATGCACTGCCTACGCGCGTTAAAGATGGTACTAGCACAAACTCCTTCGCTTATAGACTGAAAGATATTTTGAAACCTGTGCTGTTTTGGAGTCCTTGCAGCGGTACCAAGTGGATTGGCGAGATGTGGCGATGTTGAGAAGCCTCTATTAAATGGCAACGAAGTCCGTGCAAGTACAAAACCACAAAACAGGATCCATTCAACTACTCCGAGGTTTAAGACGTCATATCCCTGGAACTCTCGACCAATGCGCTGGAGGATATCTTCCAGACTCTGCAGTGGGATGGACTAGGCATCAACGTCAACGGCGAATACCTCACACATCTCCGCTTTGCCGACGATATAGTTATAATGGCTGAATTGCTGCAGGATCTGCATAAAATGCTGACCAGTCTCAACGCCGCCCCGAGACGTGTTGGACTCGGGATAAACTTGGACAAGCTTAAAGTCATGTTCAATCAACACATCATCCCCGAGCCGGTCTCCGTCAAAGGTGTGTGGGAAAACTTTGCAGCTGGGCAGAGACAACTCTGAGGCTGAAATCACCGGAAGAGTACAGCTGGTCTGGGCAGCATTTAGGAAGTTGCATCGTATTCTGGTATCACATTAGCCACAATGCCTCAAGACCAAAGGGTTCGATCAGTGCGTCTTACCAGTCATGACCTACGGAGCCGAGTCGTGGAACCTGATAGTAAAACTGGCCCACCGGCTACTGCCCCTCAGAGAGCTATGGAAAGGTGTATGCTCGGGATCTCGCTACTGAATAAAGTACGGAATGAGATTATTTGCCAGAAGGCTAAAGTACCGGACATAGCCTGGAAGTGTAGCAAGCTGAAGTGGCAGTGGGCTGGTCAAATTTGTCGTGAACTCACAGGCAGTGGTGTAAGCGGGTTCTCGAATGGAGGCCACGCCAGATGGACCAATGCCTTAAAAAAGACGGCTGGTAGCGACTGGAAGGCGAAAACGAGAGATCGTGCCCTATGGCGTTTCCTGGAGGAGGCCTACGTCGACCAGTGGACTGCAATAGGCTGATGTATGTATGATATCTTAATCGCTCTGCTTATCTCCTTTTCTGTAACGATTCCTCCTCTGGAGAGAATAGAATTATGAAAAATCAACAGTCCTCTGACATGTAGAACAGTCCCCTGCCCTATTGCCAGACAGGGGACTGTCGTCAGGGGACTGTTTTTTTTGGTGTTATGGTGGATTATTTACAAAACATCTGAAAAAGAATTCCTTACGAAGCTACCAATGAATAGGAACCAGGATCATAGAAATGATACATAGGAATTATGTGATTCCACTAATAAACGCCAGTAAAATCACTTACCAGAGGACTGTTGGTGGTGCCGACTCAAACACTCACTCACGCCACTTATGACGCTCTGGCACTGAAAGAAATGGTGTCGCTTCCCTTTTGCCGGGACTGTGTCTAACTACACATTGATAGCGTTTTTTTACACGACAAAATTCATTTGAAAACAATACATTCTTCTTTTTTTGGAGCTTTAAATTTTTGGCAGGGGACTGTTTAAAAAATCCCCGGACAACATTCACATTACAGTATTTAATTAATAGAAATATGTAATGATCTCATGTCTAATGAAAAAATGTTTTTACATTATTCTATTTTAAGATAATAGTTACCAAATGTATGCAGTGTTTATGAATTCTTTATAATTAGTACCTTTATACGGGTATTCTGCAAATGGGACAGCCAGGGGACTGTCTTTTTGGGGCTTTGACAATTTTTAGTTTAAAATATAAAATTGTTACCGTCCTAAATACTACTGTGCTATAAAGTGTGCATGTTTTACTAATGATTAGAAGGATTGTTATTTTTTTTAAACCATCTATTTAATCAAAACTTGTCTGGACAGCCACTTTACAATCTTACAGAGAATCGCCCATATAATTGTAATCGTAATGTATATGGGGCCAACCTCTGTGCGTTAAAGAAAAAAGACGGGGGTATTGTGTTAGTTTTATGTTCATATACCTTATAAAATAAAGTAGATTGTAATCTAACAAAAAGATATAAGATATAATTGCCTACTTCTTATATGATTGGGAATTAGACATCAACATTATGTCGACGTTTAGCCGCCGACACTTGCTTATGTTGATAAATAGGGATAACCAAAAAGCCGGCAATATTAATATTCACACTTTAAATAGCACTCATAAATGTATTTAACTGTAAAATACATAGTAATTATAAATTGGGCAACAATATCATTATGAACATTTGACCAAACGAATTCAAGTGCCCAAAAACTGACGACCCAAAATTGGGCAATATGAACGGTCGGGCTAAAGGAATTTTATAGGAATGATTGTCTGAATTGTTGCGTAGACAGTGTTAGTGGTAAGAACTAAGAATTATGTTATTTAAATTGGGCAATAATAATATTTTGATCCTCACCTGTTCCTCAGCCATTTTTGTTATTTTCTTGTATTTGTAATGACGTTTCGTATCACAGAAATGAGAAGATAAGTCGATAAAGTAGATGATAAAAATTAAATCATACAAATTTGCTTCAAACAATTGATTCAAAGAATTTTATTCAGTCTAAACAATTTTCATAGCTGTTTGTTGCAGTTAAATATAAATTATTGATTATTATATGTTTATTATTGTTATAAGTAACAAATTTCACATTGAAATTTCTTATTGCAACGGAACGTAATATGACAACTGAGTTGCAAACCCCAGCAAAATCGATTCACATCGAAGCGAACAAACTAATTGGTGCGTGGGTGGTTCGGTAATATATCTACATTCTACATAAAATACTGCTACTTGATACTAGATAGCGCTTTTCAGTTCTATTTGGGAATATATTTGTTTTTACTAGGCATAGATGGCGCTAGGCTAAACAGAAAAGTTTATTACAAAAAATGTATGCGTGACGGACACGTCATAAAGTGTTACCAGTACCCGATATTATCAAACTACAGTCTACAATAAACTTTACCGTGTGATGCCGTCATAGAAAAGCCGTCTGATGCCGGCATAGAATAGCATCACCCCATTTCTTACCTATGGGCGTCGTAATAGACGACTACGGGACTCGAGGGTTAGATGTGTATTGCAATTTTAGGCGATGGGCTGACAACCTGTCACTAAAGTAGTACAAAGTTATCTGATTGACCCTTAAACTTTTGTCAGACGTGGTGTATCCGTTTTACGGCCGTTAACACTCTGCCTACCCCGTAAGGAATATATGCGTGATTTATGTATGTATGTATTAATTTTTCAGGTGAAATTCGACGTTCATTGCGTAGTCGGTTAGCCATTATGATACCAGTGTAATATGCTTTCATTGAACAACTACAATGTCGTGTGATGCCGGCTTAGAATAGCATCACCCCATTTCTTGCCTGTGGGAGTCGTAAGAGGCGACTTAGGGACTCGAGGGTGTGTATTTGCAGTGCAGTTTTTGGCAATGGGCTGACAACCTGTCACTATGGCGATACACGATTTTCTGGATGACCCTCAAATGTTTGTCAGACGTGGCGTAAATGTCCGTTTTATGCGGCCATTTATGCTCTGCCTACCCCGCAAGGGATTATAGGCGTGATATGTGTGTGTGTGCGTGTGTGTGAACAACTACAATTCTACAGGCAAAAAAGTGGCAACATCGCGCCAAAAGTAATATTTTAGCAGCAACACTGATGAAAATTACAACTACAGGCGTTTTATGAAGCTACAAGTCTTTAATTTTACAAGTCACAGCTACAGACACCTGTAGATTTCCATCGACAAACCATAGGGTAGGTAGATTTTGCTTTTAAAAACAAAAAACACATTCGAGCAAGTTTTTACAGGTGTTCATCAAAAATTTGTAAACTACAACTAAAAACTTACGACTTGTGAATAATTTTACAGGTCGTCTGACCTAGGTTATTATTTTACAAGTGCAAGATTTCTTCATAAAATTCATTCTCTACTAAAAATGCGTTCCTTGCCAAATTATTTTGCTCAAGGCGTTAAATAAAACAAAACTTTACAACAGTAGTACTATTCTAACGTAATCAATTGAATCTCTATGAATATGATTTTAATATTAGAAATATTATCGATTTCATTTTTGTTATTTCCTTTTGACGTGACAACGTCTTAAATTAGGTTGTGGCTCGGTGGCATGCACGGTAAAATATAACGCCCGCTCACGTCTGTTACAGTGAGTCATGACCGAAAGAGAGGCACACTGAATGCCGTCTCTCTCCCACTCAAGCATAATCACGTTCAAACTTCGCCCGTATACCGACTCTCAAAATAATAATTTTCAGTATAATGTCTTATATATTTTGCGAAGTGTTTACATACTTTTACATTATTTTAACTGTGCTTTAATATTTACGTTGGATTTGAGTGAATGCGCAATGAATGAATCGATAGTGTTGTACATCGACTTGTAAAATTTACCTGTAGTCGCGATTTTGGAGCGGTACTGACAATAGTAGCTTTACAAGTGTCTTCATAAAACGCCTGTAACCTGTAAATCATTACAGGCAGATTTTCGCCTGTAATGGTGGACATGTACCTGTACATTGATAATACATGACAAAGGAATATAAACCGGCTACGCAATGTACAAAGAATTTCACCTGTAGACTTGTATCCTGTAGTTTCATAACATAGGCACCAGGGGTACGTTCAACGTGCCCCAGATAAGATAATCTTATCACACTTCTGAACGGGGTTTGGCGAAGTTAATAAACGAAAGATAGTAAGATTTCATCACATTAGCGATTTCTAAAGATTTCCCGCTGTGTCTATTCTTATTTTCGTAAATATAAACTTATTAAAGTATAATTTATAGTGCAACTCGATAAATACTAACCAAAAATGGACCAAATATGTTGTCTGATTAATAAAATATAATAATAATAAACAACGGAAATATATCACCAAAACACTAATAACACTATGCACCTGTCAAACTCTGACGTTTGCTGAAATTTTCTCTCAGTCGAGAGGTTGAGTTTTGTAATCCCGTGTGATACGGTCAAAGTCGTCATCGAAACTTGACACTGGCAAAATCATAATGAAAACGCCATAAACATGAAATTTATTGAGAGATTGAGAAATTTTATCCAACGCGTGCGTATGAATGGGGTAGGATAAGTTTTACAAGTAGACTTTTTACTTAGAATATTTAGATTTCAGCAGAGTGTGCAGTGATTACCATCATTTAAATAACATAATATTTTATAATAAAACCATCGAATTTTTCACCAACATGTCATACTATATATTTCAGAACACAGAGAGACAGTTTTGACAGTTACTTAAATAGACAAAGTAAACTTTTATAAAAACATCATAGGCCACCAAACAATACAAGGAGGTTTCTAAATCAAACCTTAACATTTTTCTCCTGACGCTTTAAAACGCGGTTTTACTAGCTGTCATCGCAGATAAATTATTTTATGCGACGGCGTTGAACGGCTTCCAGCTGTTGTAACAACTTTTTCAAAGTTCTCATGGTACTGGCAGAACAGAACAAAACTATCAGATCTGAAAAATGTCAACAAGTTTTATTAGTGTTTGAGTAGTGTGTCAGAAAAATTATAAAATTTACTATAAATATTTTCACTGAAAGACTTAAAAATTCAAGTAACTATCTAGAAATGGAGCATGTTATTTTTACAATGTAAAGTGATTTAAATTAAACATAAAACAAATTATGATAAAAAACATCCTAATAATCTTAAGAAAAACTGCAATCTTCGAAAGAGTGTGGCGCGGTCATATCGTCAAATGTGGGGTCAGGAAGTACCACAACAGTAAGATTAAATTTATTTTCTCCCATAAATGTCCCATTAGCTAGAAGTTTTGTTCAAGTATACTGTAAGAGCAATCCTAATCCGTTGCAACATTTTGTATGGTAATTGAACAATATCCTGATATAAATAATAATTTCTGGTTTTTACATATTAATTTAGTGTATTTTTTAAATTAAACGGAATCCAAGAGGACAAATGTCCGCGATGGGTAATATTAAAAATAATAATAATATTAAATATTTTAAATTTCCTCAAAAAATATATGCAGAAATGTTGCGTTATATCTTTACAACATTTCGTGTCCACTTTATTCTCGACTTATTGTTTTTATTAATGTAACATATTATGCGCGCTTCTAATAATTTGCAGATAATATTATAGGGTTCTAGTAACATTATTTTATTGAGTTACTTAAAGTTAAAGTTGATTAAAAATGCATTATTCTTAAAAATAAATAAATATATCTACATACATATATCACGCGTATTATACCTTGCGGGGTAGGCAGAGCGTAAACGGCCGCAAAAAACGGCCACTACGCCACGTCCGACAAACACTTGAAGATCATTTGGAAAATTGTGTATCGCCATAGTGACAGGTTGTCAGCCCATCGCCTAAAATTGCAATACACACCCTCGAACCCCTTAGTCAGCTCTTACGACTCCCACACGGGAAAGAAATGGGATCTCATTTTAGGTGATTAAATAATGAATATTGCAATGCAGTTATTTTCAAGAATATTATTATTTGATTTTAAATACCGTCAATTGTTACAGCACATCACATCATTATCATATCACACATCCTTGTTGTAGGTATTTGTATGTCGTTTTCTTAAGGTGCTGGCGTAAAGTTACATGCCGTGTGATTAACCTAGCCAGGCCCGAGACAGTGACTTTATTGTTATTTTTTTATCCCGCCCGACCCGGTTCTTTATTAGGTCATTACAAAATTGTTATAAAGAGTAGAAAATTTTCTTTTTTTTTGCAATCACTGATCATGACGTCAATAACTGATTGATAACATTGATAAATTTATACGAAAATAAGTCAAAGAGAAAGCTCAAAATAGAGCAGATTGGATATTACTCCACCGACAAGAGCGAGGCTCTTAAATTAATGACGATAATGACACGAAAATATACGTGGTGCCGTTGTAGCTGTAGTTTTTTATTGTGTTCTTGAATACCAAAAATTTTTGCCTACCAAACAGGTAGTAACACTACTACATAACAACGTTATTTATACCTACGTTTGTGGCCACCTGATTCGATGTAGGTACCTACGACATACCTACTTCAAGGTGGTCACATGATGCGATGTAGGTACCTACGACATAACTACCTCAATTTGCCACGAACTTAGGTATAAATCACGTAGTGTTGTAGTGGTTTTAGTTATCGATAGTTGAAAATCTCTTCTTGAACTACAATTTTGAACTATCAAACGGCAAGTAGGTACATTAAGATACCTATTAAGGCGAGTGTAGCCGTCAACGACCTTGACGGTGGCGCCACTATACAAAAAGTAGTTTTCTCTTTTTAAACAATAAATCAGAATGTCCGATGCCCTAGTTTTTAGTATTAAACTAAAGTTAAATTTGAAACTGCAAACTCAATGAAATATTCGCTGCAATTAAACTTATGGAAAAAGGGCCTAAAAACATCCACTTTTGATATTAATTGCCATAATTTTAATTACAGCGAATATATTATTGAGTTTACAGGCTCTAATTTTACATAAGGATAATACTGAAAACTTGGGCATCGGATATTCTGATAGAAATCATTAATCAATTTATTTGTATAAAGAGAAAACTTACTTTTTGTGAAGTGGCGCCACCGTCGAGGTCATTGACGGCTACACTCGCCTTAATAGCTTCATCTGTGGAAACAAGGCGAGTGTACTCGTGAACAGAGGCGCGTTAGTTGCAAAACTAACCCGGTAGATGGAGCCATGCCAAGCGTTACTGGCATTAAAATACACTTGCAAAATTGGCGGGCATGAAATGAGCTGCGGTAGCCCAGATGGAAGAGGCGTCGCCGCTAGTAATGCGAAAGTCGCAGGTTCAAATTCTGCCCGCTTTTTTTAAAAAAAGTTTTCAAAAATTGTATACCTAACACGGGAAGTGTTTTAAAATTTGGTACTCAATGTGATATTCAGTCACCTTTATAACTTGATTTCAAAATGTTACCTACCTTACTACTCATGTTTTTTGTTTCTTTCAGTTCGGAAGCATTCAACCGGAAAAGGCTCAAAACCACCAGATGACATAGAAAAATGTGAGAAATTGTTAAAATACATCTTTAGTCACTCCGAACCGTTCCCTTTGGATGATAAGATTGAGATTAAACCTGTAAGTAATATGTCACCTTATATCAACAAGGCTCAAAATGCAGAGAAAACAGCTACTCCAAATGATAATGAAAAAATATCTCTTACATCTACAATGCAAGTTGTTGACCACAATATTGCCTCAAAGCCAGAGGATAAGGAACAAACCCCGGCAACCTTAGCAACTACAGCCAATGAAAAACCAATATTCGATCTGGAAAAGGTGGGACTCAAGGATATGAAAAAAATTAAGAATAAAGTTCCCTGTGGGCGGTCAAATGTAAAACTGAATATGGATTATACACGTTCTTCCGAAAGAGGAGATAAAACTGCACAAAAGATTGAGAATATTAATAAACCGTTCTCTTGGGATGATAAGAAAGACATTAAACCTGTAAGTAATGAGTCATCTTTTATCAGCAAGGCTCAAGATGCTGAGAAAACAGTTATTTTAAAGACAAATGATAAAGAAAAAATACCTCATAAATCTACAACGCAAGTTGTTGACAACACTATTGCCTCAAAGACCGATGATAACAGGGAACAAACCTCGGCCACCTTAGCAACTACAGCCAATGAACAACCAATATTCGATCTGGAAAAAGTGGGGCTCAAGAATATGAAGAATTTAAAGAATGAAGTAAAACTGAATATGGATTACACACGTTCTTCCGAAAAAGAAGATGAAGCTGCACAAAAGATTGAAAACATTAACGAACCTTCACTGGTTAAGCCAGAAAAGGCTGATACAGCTAAACTTCTTAGTGCTGACGCTAAATCAGTGGCTAGAAATTGTAAAAAAACTCATACGAAGAAAACTGAAATTAAAATGAAACTAGATACTATTGATGAAAAACCTATTGCCAACTCAGATCTCATTTTAACAAGAACTCTCTTATCAAAGTATTCAGATGATAAAAGAAATGTAAAGTACAGACTTCTCAAAATTCAGAATGCGGAAAAGAAAAAAACACATTACTCTTTATTATTTACAAACAAGCCAAAAAAGACAAAGTCATTAATTGAAAACACTCGAGAACATTGTGTTCACCCGGCATTGTATTCTAAGAAAACTAGTTCAAAATCAACAGATGGTAATATAGCGACAACGCAAGCAGTCTCTGGAGATACAGAAACTACAGAAATAGATTCCCTTAGGGCAACTGTATCTTCTACTCTAAATCAAACTGGGCCTAAATTACCATATTACGATAATGAAAAAGATGAATTCAAAGTGCCTGGAATAGTCAAAAAGACTGATGAACCTAAGCAACCTTGTGCTGTTGGTAAATCAGTGAATAGAAGTATTGGCATGCCCCTTGTGAGTAAAGCAATAAATATGATAGGCGATACAGCTCATTCAATTGCTAACTCAGCTACTAAAGAAGATACTAATTGGAGTCGAAATCATGAGGCAGCTAATAAATTAACCAGTGGTAGTAAACCAATAATTGACGGTGTCACTCAATTAGCGAGTAATACAAAATCTATTTCTAAATCAGTACCTACATTAGCAAGTCACAAAAAAACAACCTACGGTTTGGCCGATAATTTATCGAGTAACAGAAAACCCATAACTGAATCAGTAAGTAAATTAGCGCGTAGTATATTGGCAAAATATACAGATTATAGTGATAAAGGAAAGGACAGACTTACACAAATAAAGAAAGTTGAAACAAAGACAGCCAAGCCAAAGAATACTGACTCAGCATTCGTTTTCAATAAATCTGCCAAAATTCAATCAAATGTCTCCACCGCACGTAAAACTGAAGTACATGAAGATCATACTGTGTCTAAACCAGAATTAGAAAAAAATAGGACATTGAAAGCCCCTTATTTTGAGTCTACACTTAAAGCTGGAGTTACTGTAGTTACCAGTGCAGCAAAATCTCAAGATGCGCGTGAAGTAGCACATTGTGCAGCAAATTCTATGGAAGATACTGACATCATATCAACACCCGAATCTCTTAGAGCACATATGGGTAATAGGCTAAATCAGATTGGCCCCATGCTACCATGTTATCGTTTAGATCGTTCCCAGAAGCAGGCAAAAGATGATTCGTATGCAGCGTATAAATCTACAATGCCGTCAATACGCATTCATGAGTTTGATAGTAATGTACCTATACCTCTCCCAACAAACACAAATCAAGGGCCACAAACCAGCAACGAATACTACTCACAAATGTACAAAAACTGGCCAGACTATGGAAACTGGTCAAGTTACGGAAATTTGTCATACTATGGAAACTCACCAGGTTATGGAAATTCAGCACAATTCAGCAGCTATCAAGGATTTGTAAACTATGAAGGATTGGGCAATTCCCAAACCGTTACAACACCACATGGATTTCAAGACCTTACAGGGTATTTCCAACCATCAACAGATTTTGGAAACGAGTTTCATCTTGCACAAGGGTTTGCTGTCGCCCAGGGATTTAGTACACCACCAGGTACAGGCTCTCCGGAATCCAATCCACCATCAGGGTTTGGGGAAGTCTTTCAGGGGTCTTATCAACCCCCTGGACTGGGGGCTTCTCCTGGAACTAGTGCACCACCAGCTTGGGGCTCGCCGGTATCCAATCCACAACCAGGATTTGAGGGGGTCTCTCAGGGGTCTTATCAACCACAGGGATTTGGGGTTTCTTCGGGAACTAGTACACCACCAGTTTGGGGGTCTCCGGAATCCAAACCACCATCAGGATCAGAAGAAGTCATTCAGGGGTCAAATCAACCAACGGGATTAGGGGTTTCTACGGAAACTAGTACACAACAAGGTTGGGGCTCATCTCAGGGATATAATCAACCACAGGGATTTGGGGTTTCTCCGGGGTCTTATCAACCACAGGGATTTGGGGTTTCTCCGGGAACTAGTACACAACAAGGTTGGGGCTCATCTCAGGGATATAATCAACCACAGGGATTTGGGGTTTCTCCGGGAACTAGTACACCACCAGTTTGGGGGTCTCCGGAATCCAAACCACCATCAGGATCTGAAGAAGTAATTCAGGGGTCAAATCAACCAAAGGGATTAGGGGTTTCTACGGAAACTAGTACACAACAAGCTTGGGGCTCATCTCAGGGATATAATCAACCACAGGGATTTGGGGTTTCTCCGGGAACTAGTACACCACCAGTTTGGGGGTCACCGGAATCCAAACCACCATCAGGATTTGAAAAATTCATTCAGGGGTCAAATCAACCAACGGGATTAGGGGTTTCTACGGAAACTAGTACCCTACCAGGTTGGGGCTCTCTAGAATCTAAGCCACCAGAATATACAGGCACTCAGGTGTTTAATCCACAGCAAGGATTAACGGGTTTCCCGGTATCTCAGTGGCCTTATTCACCACCAGGGTATGGAGTTTCTCCAGGGTTTGGGAGTTCTTTAAGTTGTGGCGTATCACCTGAATTTGAAAAAAGATATGCTCCCTATGCTCCACCACCAGGAGTTAGTATGTCACCTAGTTATAACCCACCATCAGAATTGAATTATTACGGTGCGCCAAACTTATCCTGGCAAATACAATCTCAACCTCAGACTTGCTATGAAATTAATCCTTACATGAACTCGTGGCCGAATCAATACCCCAATACGATGACACATCCAGAGGTAGTACAAAACACCGTTGCGCCAGGCAATCCCTACACATTCCAAATTTGCCCGGAGCAGTCTACTGACGCAGCACCAATAGACCCTGATTATGGGAACTTTTCCGTAAGGTCGCCAGATAGTGGTGAGATTTCGGGACAGCCCCAGTCAAATATTGGTGCTCAACTTCAAAGCACAACTAAAATAGACAGCACATCACCTAGCAACCAGCATCTAGCAGCACCTGGGAACTTTTCAATAAAATGGGAAGATCCAAGTGAGATTTCGGAACAGCCGCATTCAAACGTTGGTGCTCAACTGCAAAGCACACAGACTAAAATGGAAAGCACATCACAAAGCATCCAGCAACCAGCACCTGGGAACTTTTCAGTAAAATGGAAAGATCCAAGTAAGATTTCGGAACAGCCACATACAAACGTTGGTGCTCAACTGCAAAGCACACAGACTAAAATGGAAAGCACATCACAAAGCATCCAGCAACCAGCACCTGGGAACTTTTCAATGAAACGGGAAGATCCAAGTAAGATTTCGGAACAGCCGCATTCAAACGTTGCGGTTTCCAACAAAAACAAGTTTTGGAGTAATCTTTTCAATCCAGATAAATTTACAAAAAATTATAATCCTAAGGTCCCTCAAAATAATGAAAAAAGTGACGAAAATACAAAATGCTCAACCGCTGAAAATATTCATCAAGATCAATCGAAGGGTATCAAACCCATCGTAATTGATCCTATGTCAACGCCCAACGCATTCGAATATACTCCAAGTGTATATCATGTACACCCAAGTATTAAAGAGCAGTTAATTTCAACAAAAAATCTGGAAAAGCTAGCCTTTCGACTAAAACCTGATACGGTAGATAATACACCTGATATAAGAACAGGACGGACGAAGCCACCTCATCCAATATCTCTAGAGGTGGAAATTTGGCCATCAGTAAAAGACAAAAAAACAAGCATAACGCTCACGCCTCAAATAACATCGTTATATACGTCTGAGAATATAGGAGATAAAAAGCTAGATGACTTAGAATTTTGTAAGGTAAAATTAACTTCAGAGCAAACAGAAGAAATAAATGAGCTGGCGGATCCACTCCCTTTAACATTAAATGCACAAGTAAGATTTGAACATACGCCTAAGTTGTTAATTGAGAAAGATGAAGATCCTAAACGAAATACAGAGGAGCACTTAATAATCGAATCTGATTATAAACCGACAAGTCCTATAAAATCTAATCCAGCTGATCCAATAACAGAAGAAATATATGTTACAATAAACGAGCCAGATCCTTCACGTTCAAAAACGAATCCAGATATAAGTAGCTCACCAATTCATGGAAATTTTCCAACTATCATTGGACCTGTGCCTGATTTCAACACTGACTCTAAAAAAGACGCGCCGCTTTCGCTTTTATTAAAGACCATACGTCTTAAAAGTGCAATAGAATCTTATAGGGGGAGTCTCGAGACGTACATTCATGAAATGCATCCGAACCAGGAGCCACAACTTTCCCTTTGCGCCCCTTATAAGAATGGGAAGAAGAGAAAATTTGTATACACATCCGGTAAGAAGAAAAAATGCCCGGGGAAAAAACGTCCTTGCCCACCACCTGCACCGAGATGTCCACCGCCGCCGCCTAAATGCCCACCTCCGTGCCCACCCCCGTGCCCCCCTCCTAAACCTAAATGCCCGCCTCCATGCCCTCCTCCCAAGCCTACATGCCCACCTCCATGCCCTCCTCCCAAGCCTACATGCCCACCTCCATGCCCTCCTCCCAAGCCTACATGCCCACCTCCATGCCCACCTCCCAAGCCTACATGCCCGCCTCCATGCCCTCCTCCCAAGCCTAAATGCCCACCTCCATGCCCTCCTCCCAAGCCTACATGCCCACCTCCATGCCCTCCTCCCAAGCCTACATGCCCACCTCCATGCCCTCCTCCCAAGCCTACATGCCCACCTCCATGCCCTCCTCCCAAGCCTACATGCCCACCTCCATGCCCTCCTCCCAAGCCTACATGCCCACCTCCATGCCCCCCTCCCAAGCCTAAATGCCCACCTCCGAAGCCAAAGTGCCCACCACCAAAACCACCTACGTGTCCACCCCCGAAACCTAAATGCCCTCCGCCTCCTCCTCCATGCCCTTCAGTCCCTCCACCTCCTCGCCCGTGCCCGTCCCCTAATTGCACTCCACCACCCTGCGCATACGCGACAGGCGTTAACGATGTAGCATTTTTGCTAGGATTAAATGTTTATGCCAACCATATAGCTGATAATCGATCTCTCAAACAGCTGTTTGAAGCCACCCTTTAGCTTTTGATTTATTTGAAAAGTTTTGCATCAGACACAGATTGCCAAAAAAAACAGCTTAGCGAAAATAAATGTAACTTTACTAACTGAATATTTATTATAAATAATAACAGATTTTTATATGCCTAATCTATTTCGCTTTTTTATATTTTTTACAATCCCGGGACAACATCCTTAGCAATAAATTAATGGAAAAATACTTGAATTGTTTACAAATTAACTCAGTTACGAAACCCGGAGAATAAATATTGCGGAAAAGGAGAATGCGAAATATAAAAAGTTTCAATTTCTTACTTTAATTTTGTAGGGCACTACAAATATAATTTTCTGTAAAGAAATAACCAATGAAAGGGCCGACGATCATATAACGACCAGGGATGAGTTCGACGAATTACTTTGTCGACTAAAACCGAGTCAACAAAAATCCCGGAAGTTATCTAACCTAACCTAACATAACCTGGCCTGACCTAATTTAACCTTACCTAATTTAACCTAACCTAACCTAACCTACCCTAACCTAACCTAACCTAACCTAACCTAACCTAACCTAACCTAACCTAACCTGATCTAACCACATGGCACTATCATGTGTCACTGACTCTACAGTCTACAAACTATCTATAAAGCGACTATAGTAGAACTGCTCAAGTAAAACACTTGCGCGGGCGATGTACTTATATTATGGCGGTTCTATTTTAGTGACCCAAGGGTTAACAAACTATCGATGGGGTATCGATTCTACGAATGTCCCGCTCGTGAGGCGACGGCAAACAAGCCGCCCGGCAACAGCCTGCCCGCCAGTTTTTTTTTCACTTTAAAAATGAGGCGATACAACCCTTAACATTGACTTTAAAAAAAGGACTTCTTAGTTTTGAATTCACTCTAAACTGCAAGAATTATTTTCTGGGTCTCGCAACACATAATAAATAATTACGAAGAAATGTTTTTTTTGTGAGAAAAATATATATTTATATTTAAACAAATAAAAATATATGAGCAATCTATGATTTCAATTGTTGAACGTTAAGCGAGTCGACTACACACGAGCGGACATCCTTACTGACATTTTGTAAATATGATAAATAGTACGAGCGAAAGTACTAAATATCTACAGGTCACCGCTAAAATAACTGCCCTGTGTGTACTTACTAATCGATGGTACTACTGACACCGAGGGTTTTTTGAAGAATTTTATCAGATAAGTAACCGAAGGTTTAGCAGTAAAAAAAGACAAATTATTATGGAAGTGTCTATACAGCGGGGCGCCCAGCCAAATAGTGGTTTAATCTATGTAGCAGGGCGCACAGTCATATAGCGTTTTGTCTGTGAATTAGCTATTCACCGGTGCTCTTATTGCGCCTTGTTAAATCTGTAGGCTGAACCACCTGATTAATGGTCTGTAAGATATATGGTTTCGTGCTTCGGAGGGCACGTTAAGCTTACAGTCCCAGTTCTGTTGCTGTTCATCACTACTATCACGGCCGTTGTTGCATATGTCAGAGGCCTCCTACTAGTGGGAATACTTTAGCACCAGGGATGATATGACATGACATATGACATGACGTGACATGACACATGACATATGACATGGCACGTTAAGCTGTCAGTCCCAGTTGACTTGTCATATGTCATGTGACATGTATGACATGACATATGACATGACACATGACATGACATATGACAAGACATATGACATGACATATGACATGACGTATGACATGACATATGACATGTCATACATATATCACATGGGACTGGGACTGACAGCTTAACGTGCTCTCCGAAGCACGGAACCATATTTCTTACAGACCATTAATTGGGTGGTTCAGCCTACAAATTTATAAAGGCGCAATAAGAGCACCGGTGAATAGCCAATTCACAGACATAACGCTATATGACAGTGCGCTCTGCTACATAGATTAAACCACTATATGGCAGGGCGCCCCGCTGTATAGACACTTCCAAATTATTATCGGGTTCTGGCAGATTTTAACCATAGGTAAGAAGACTTGGTTAAAATCTATTATTTTAAATTTATATATTATCCACTGGAGCGTTCTTTGCCTCCCAGAGGCAAGTAAAAATATAGGCTAAGGGTCTTTTTCCACTGCTCCGATCCGTCACCGGATGACGGAAGTAGCCTTCAGTAAAATATCGAAAGACCGGTCAACGCTTTTCCACCTATCCGGTAAAAAACGGACGTTAAATTTTCATTATCTCGACGGACGTGGTAGAATTCAGTAGGTACCGATTATTAATATTCAGTATCTTTTTTTAATTATTCTTCATTCGAGCCATCCGAAATGTGCCCTGCCTTCAATCGTGAACAACTTCTAGCGATTTTGTTATATGCGTGGAGACTAAGAAGACGGAAGCGGTATTGGATACATCCTCTGTTTAGGAACAGATGCCTAGTAGTAGGAGCATTTTATATAATACTTCTCATGAACAAATGTTGGAAGACGAAAGAAAATTTTACCTTTATTATAGAATGACGCCTGCTACATTCAATTTTGTTTTACATCACATAAAACCATCAATTGCTCGACATGACACTAACTTTAGGTATTGCATTACTCCTAAAGAAATGCTCTCAGTGACTTTAAGGTAAGTAAATGACACAAAATGGTACAAAATCAACAACATTTATTTTAATAATTATTGGAACAAAGATAGCATCTCTTATAATAACTAGATACAGTGTGTTTGTGAATCGACTGGACAAACTTTCGGGGTGTGTTCTTATCGTAAAACTGAACAACTTTTCTAAGTACCATATTTCCGAAAAACTAAAAAAACTGGACTTCCCATTCAAAGAGACAGATTTTTTGAACATTTTTGTATGGGAGAAACAGTCTAACCTCAAAAGCATATACCGGCACTCGTTTGTATCTAACTGGTAAATGCCGGACCGGAAACAGGTAGTGCAAAAGCATGCATAGATTTTGTACGTCTGCCACTTCGGACCGATAAAATACGATTCCGGTTTGGCAAATTACCGTTACGATAAAAATCGGATATCGGAACAGTGGAAAAGCGAGTATAGAAGTTTAATAGATTTCTAAATCGGATTGGAAATTACTGTTTCGATAAAAGCCGGTTACCGGAGCAGTGGAAAAAGAGCCTTAATGGTTCATTGCCTCCTGGTGGCAAGCAACCTAGTCATTTAAAAATGACATATAAGCTAATTAATTTATTATCCTGTCCCTCTTCCACGTATATAAATCATAATCTAGACATCCCTATTCATTCAACCAATTTACAACCTCGGACATTTTCATATAATTTTGTCGGATTATACACGAATGAAGTTCGCGCCAAACTCAGTCGTTCAATATTGTTAAATTTTCTTCTCTAATTAAACAATATTTTACTATTACATGCAGTTCTTTTTTTACTTCTACCTGTTTACACAATTACAAACTATTATGAAAACACAAATGTTCTTGAACTTGTTTATTTTTGGTAAAATATCATGTTTAACAATAAAATGCTGAAATATTTCCCTTGGTGCAATTTTATCTCGCTATTTTACGAATTATTTTAAAGTGAGTACACAAAAAAATACACTGTTATATTGAATATTTCAATATAATTACAAATCAATAATTTGTTTTTACCAAATACGAGCCATTCTCGAGAAATCTTAGTTTAAAGCGAATCACGCGCGGCGACGGTCGCGCACGAAAAATTGGCTGACCACTTCGGGGCAACTAGGTTTTGACAGGCTGACGCTTGAGAGGTTATAATAACAATTTTGGCTTCTTTATCTGCTCAAGTTTTGTTATTTATCTGATAAAACGCTGCAAAATTTAGTTACACCGATTTAACGTGTGCGTGTCTTATAGGTAAGTAGGCGCGAGCAAGATTTTTAGTTTTATTTTAGAGAAATTAAGACATAAAATTCTGAAAAAACGAGGATCCAACAGATAACATCTACCTTACACAATTTGTCAAACTTACATTTGAAAAAAAATAACCTCTACTTGAAACACTTTTACAGTTACTACAAAAAATATAACTATAATTTAGATAGGTACATACCTTTTCTAGAACGAGCGGTATTACTCTAGTTCCTATGTCGGAAAAACCGTAAAATCTCGCGCGCAAAATGAGTGTTTGTTTCACACACACACACATATCACACCTTTATCCCTTGTGGGTTAGGCAGAGCGTTAACGACCGTAAAACATCGGTCGCTGTAGCCACGTCTGACAAACTTTTGAGGTCTGTTTCAGTAAAAGTGTGAGTCCCTGAGTCGCCTCTTCAGACAAAATTTTCATGTGAATTAGGGCCTTAAAGCTAGCGCAGACCGGATGCAGCATGTACAGTATGTTATTATGTACTTATGGAGGTGTATGAAATATATGTCAGATCAGCAGTGTGCACGCGTGATGAGCATACCACGCGCACATCACGTATCGAGTGTGGCATGTTTCATACACTACATCTTAAATTCTTAAAGGGATGCACTCGTTTTTAGGGTCTCTTGCTGCTCGCTTTTAGGGTCAACGCTGCGTCGAGCGGGCTGTGCGCATGGGCTAGATTCGGCAAACCTCGCCGCATTATAGCTGCTAAGGCACGATGCGCCTTTTAAATTCGGACGGATAATAATGTCAAAACGCGCCGGCTCGCCCGCTCTAAGAAGCGTTGGCACTTAGTCACAGTTAACCCTGGAAGGATCAGTTTTGTACGACGTTGGAGTACAAACTAGTTCCATGTATACCAAGTACCAACGGACGTAAGACGGCGGATGCTTGGGTTGTACATGGCTGTGTCGGCTTAATATTATGCTGTGCAAGAGGCAAGACATTGTCGTACATTTTTGGAACTCCAATAGTTTTACAATAGACAGTGGTTTTATTTTTATAACACCACTGAGTTATTTCATGTCAATGTTTTTTACACGGAGCGCTACTCGATACTAGGTGGCGCTATAATCGCATATTTTTTAAAGTTTTTGTTTGGAAGCAGTGCTTTTTGCCATGCGATCTGAATATTGCCAGATGCAACTAAAATATCTTAAATCTGTCAATTAATCATTATAACTTATTTTTCCGAGAACGGACAAGACTAATTATTTTTTAGGTATAGTAGGTAGGCTATCTGCAGTGCAGTACAAAAAAATGTTGCTTGACCAGCGATATAGATAAGTACCTATGGTATCAAAAATGTTACAGTCAGTTAGAGTCAATACTTAGAAAATGTGTTCGAATACGTGACGTTCGAATTTTGAAATCATGAAATAGACAAAACTACGACAGATGGTACAGTGCTTTTTATTCTGCCTATTGAACACCTAATAGAACCTACCATGGTAAAATAATAATACATCAATAAAAAATTGTGAAAAATAAAGGTAAAAAATATAAGGGAAAATAAACTGGATAACCATCAAACTCCACTTCAATCTCTATACCTTAAATATGCATACATACATACACACACATATACATATCATGCCTATAATCCCTTGCGGGGTAGGCAGAGCGCAAACGGCCGCAAAACACGGACATTTAGGCCACGTCTTACAAATATTTGAGGGTCATTCGGAAAATTGTGAATCGCTATCGTGACAGGTTGTCAGCCCATCACCTAAAATTGCAATACACACCCTCGAGTCTCTTAGTCGCCTCTTATGACTCCCACGGTAAAGAAATGGGGTGATGCGATTCTAAGCCGGCATCACACGGCAAGTGTACATACACGGTTCCGTAAACTAAACAACTTGCCTCGGTAGATTACATTGTGTTTACAGGTGTTTTGCTGGGTAGGTAATAAAATACAAAACATGTTCGTTTTAAATTACTGTCCAAAAATGTTACTATTGTCACTAAATGTTATTCAAAATATGCACTAATTTTTTTAAATTTAGTTCCTACAGTATTGATCTCATTACAAATAAGTATCTTATAGGTACTTAGCACTAAGACTGTTTTGTTATACCTACCTACTTTAAATATGCACAGGTAAAATTATTAAGAATCAAAAGTTTCTATTTTCATACAAAATATCATGTTCAAATGTACCTTGTATTTAGATAGAAGATAGAACGAATATTTATCCCTTTTGTTACCATACTGAATATGATCAACCGCTAAAATACAGCTTGGTCAGTGGCTTGGTCTTGTTTGATTAATAGGAAAATACCGCATTGCAACGATTTTGGCAAATGTGCGCAAATTCTGCTAAAAATTAGTTAGATAGACTGGCAATATTTTTCTCTCAAACAAAATGGCGTCCGCTACGAAGAAGCTTTATCGGTTTTGACGCTTTCTGTTTACGATTTCTAAGCAAAGTTTGGGAGTTGGAAGAGATTTACTTTTGAAATGTGGTGATAAAGTGTTTACAAAATGAATTTCGACGAAATAGTTGTAAAAGAGAGCCCTGGCCTGTGCCGGTGCTGTCTCTCCGAAGGGTGTTACAAAGATTTAGGCACTGAATATACTTGGATGAATGAAAACGAGGTTTACGCCGATATGTTACTGGAATGCTTCGATATAAGCGTAAGTATTAGATAGTCATCACTATAAAATACTGCTTTACTACCATATTTAATGAAGGAAGACAGATGCTCAACCTATCGACGCTATTTTCTACGTTTGCAAGCAAGCTATCAATCAAGCGTGCCTTTTTGTTGTACTTAAAAATATAGGTGCACTGTGTTGAGCCCTATAGGAATAGACTGGTTTGTTTACTATGAAGCTGGTGAAAGTGCTGGTGTGATACGAAAAGTACTTATACTCTGATCATACATTGTCTTGTATTGGCCACCATTACCCCATTTGGGTCCGGGTGGGGTACATTTAGTTGCTCACACAGCACTTTGCCTTGACTAATATATATTGTGTGAAAGTTTCCTAACTTCAACAATTTTGACATTGAATGTCTTCCACCAGATATCACAACACAATGATGGGCCGAACGGCAGCAACCGGCTTATCTGTGAGGTCTGCATCACGCGGCTGCGGGATGCTTGCAACTTTAAGAAGCAAGTGCTGGACTCGGAGAAGCGATTTGTCGACATGCTGGCTCGCGGGGAGTTCCAGCCTAAGAGTAAGCATATTTGTACATATTGTTGTCGCTACATTCATAACTGGCGGCCAGCCCAGCAGTTGCAACTGAGTCTGACCATTTTCCACTGGAAATTAAATGTTTTCACAACATGATTTAACAATGATTAAAAGGTGGTGGAGGCCTGGAAGAATTGCCAGAAGATGTTGTATATCCTAACCAATCCATGAACCATTTTTTTAAATTATTATATTATTAATCAGGCAGGCAGTTTAACAACTTATAAATGCCTGTATCCTGCTCTTCAATGGTTCTCGTTGCCTTTCTGTGGCGCTATGTGACTGTCCAGTTTGTTTTTGAATAAGTTGATAGAGAAGCCAGTAAAATATCCTGCGGCAACTTATTCCATGCATCAACTACCCTGTTCTTCAAGTGCTAATGGGGATTATTCTTTGAATGTCTTTTCTTTAGTTTTAGTGTGTGTCCTCTTAAATGGGTATTTAGGTGTTGCTGGAATTTAAAAGCAAACTTGATAAATTTACAACCCTGGCTACAGGCAACCAACAGTTCTCATAGCCTGCCCGCTAATAAATTAAAATGAACATTATTTTTTCCCAGTGATAATGTACCAAGCCACACCGATGAAGTCTGAGCAGCTGTTGGAGGAGCCGGCTGCTGATGACGTGGAATACTTAGAGGACATGGACTTTGAAGACGGTACTGTACGGGATGGAGGCTACTAAGTGATAACACGCGGAGTTTATTTACTAAGTTTTTTATTTATATATTTTCTGAGGACATTCTCAAACCAGCCCCTAAAACAATGTGTCTATCTTTTCGCCCAATCTGTCCTAGCGTCAATCAGTGACGATTATTCAAATTCCGAATTCGTGAGGTGCCAGCCATAGAAATGAGGCTGGACCTTACATCCCCCCCGGTGGGTTTAATTTGGAGCTGACTAGGACAAGTCAGGCGGAAAATTCAACATCCTAACGGATCCTGCCTAGCCAGGATGCCTATATCTAAGTCCCTATACTAGACCCTAATCTAAAAGAGATAAGATGGTGACCGCTCATACCTCTTGCTAAGAGGCAGCTGGAGTAAGTGCACATCTCGGGTGGCTTACCTTAGTCCAACTCCGAAAGCCAAAACCCGGCCAAAAGACTTTCACCCCTAGCTATCAACATCTTCTAATCAAAAAGTCTTGAACCGAACATCTTTAACTTGGAAATATAAATTTATAATTGGTTACAATTTAGTTTCCCTATGGTAATCCTATTAAGTCCTTTAACCCTAAACCTCGAGACCAACCAGCATGTCCAGTCCATAAGCAAAAAGAGAAAATCATTCTTTTCATTTAAATGGAAGAGGCATACTATCAGTGCCGCGGCAGAGGAATCTCCGGCCAGAATAGATTTACAAAATCCCTATCTACCTATCATAATAATCACTCTCTAGCTAATAAATACACCTCTTCGATGCAAACAAAGTCAACGCGATCCATTTAGAATCACCTCACTATTCACTATGTGAAATTAAAGTGAGTTGACTTTATCAACAAAGAGTCAAGTGTCCTGATGTCAAACGGTAATACAAATCATTAAAGAAACTTCACCCCGTAGATGCGGCTAAGTAAGGAAAATATTACGCGCCTAGTGATAATTTCGCGACAAAAAATCGTTTTATAAATTACGCGAGGTATTTTGACCCTACCACCGGCACTGTACAAAATATTTTCTTGTTCGTGATTTAGTTTTGGTTGGATTTTCTCACATGCCTTGGTCTCGCGGCGTTGTCATCGGTAACCTGAGAAACACAGTTATTTTGAATCATGTTACATATTGTCCATGACTAAATGAAACCAGAAAGAGTATCGATAGCCTTGAGCATACTTGAGCATAGATATAGCCTTCGAGTAATAAAAATAATAAGGATACTTGCTATCGGCATTATTTCATTTAGTCACGCGTGACATCTTTCTCGGTAGTGTCTTTCTACTTATAGGCATTATGATAGATAGGTAACTAAATAACAAACGAAACAAGTAGGTTATAAAAATAATCAGTATGTATGGTAACAAGGAGATGAAAATATCGTATAGCTCGTTAAATCGAAATTATCCTCTGACATTTTAAATAATGGTTATTTTACAATGGGACTATATCTACTAAGGGTAACATAGTGTTTACAAAGGATACTTATCCTGCGATTACAAACTTCTGAAAGCTATAAATTATTAACTGTAAATTGCTCCCTGGACTGTCCTTTCAAGATATACATTCTACATTACTTTCCTGTGGCTGACTTCAGGTTCAGGACGTGGTATTCAACAGAAATACCCCACACCGGCTATGCCGTTTAATGCGGTTGTCCGACCCTCACATCAGGTCACAACCTACTAGTTAACAAAACCTTACCATACCATGATAATAGACCCGATTCCACGTTTTAATCATTTTAAGTTTCTAATGCTAAAATCACTAAAATAAAATCCCTAAACTTAGAGGTTTTAAGTGTGGCTATTCCAGAAAAGCCATGTTTTGGGAAGGTTTTGACAGGAATATAATTTGATTTTGACAATGCTATTTTTACCAAAATTTAGTGTTGCAAATTTAAAAATATATTAAAGTGTTGCAAGAAAACAAATAATTTTTATACACCACGAAAAAGCATTTTTCTATTATTTGGTAAAATAATTCTTATATTTAACTATAGAAACAGGACTGTCCCTGTTGAGGCTTTGGGGGAATTTGCTTAACACACCATGCTTGGTAGATGGATTGGCGAGCGCAGTACGCAATAATGCTGGTGCATTTTTGTGTAAAATCGCCAAAAAGAGATGAGATGGAATTGATAGATAAACATTCGCTCGGTACCACTCTAGAACTTTCCGACCCGGTGCCACTCTAAAACCTTTCAACACGGTGCCAGCCTAGAATATTCTGACCCGGTGCCACTTTAAAACCTTTCAACCCGGTGCCCGCCTAGAACATTCTGATCCGGTGCCACTTTAGATCTTTCCTACCCGGTGACACTCTAGGACCTCCCAACTCAATTGATCCCACTTTAGAACTCTCCTATCTGACCGAAAATCACACAGAAAACTCCAACATTGCAACCATTTCGATTTGTTTTGACAGTACTATTTTTAAGCGGGACCTTTTTAGTGGCCGCTAAGATTAGTAAATTTAATCCTTTTAAATATTTAAATTGCTTAATTTTGCACCTCCTAGAATTGCACTAATCGGCTTAAGCTAAGTTTAATCCTGTCAGTTATTTTTAGAGATTATAATCATGTCATTTGAGTTTGACAGTTACATGCAGAATAGGAAACGGCTTTAGAAACGTCAAATTAGACTTAGTAATAATAGAAGTGCATCTGGAATAGGGTCTAATTTATACTTTATCTCTGCGAATCTTTACCTGAAAATATTCTAAAACTATGAATTATGAAACACAAACAAAGTCGCGTCATGAATGACATCAATGACATGTCACGCTCGACACATTTGAATCTGTGTCTTTTGGTTGTTTTTTTTTTCTTTTATTTTATTAGTTCAAACCTTTCAATTATTTACCACAGAGGTGACATATCAAAGAATACGAAGGGCCCCTGAAAGCTAACAAATAATAGAGTTATTTAAAAAAAATTGCTGCATAGTGTTATGGGTAACCTGAATTATCTTCTAGCTAGATCTATCCCTCACTTCAACAATATCAAACAGTAAACATATTACGTTCCTGTTCCAGCACCACACGTCAACGTAGCTTTGGTTTCGCAGTGAGAAAGTCCGGCGAGGTATAGCAATCCCTCGTACCGGATCCCACCATGCTTGAAATTCCCGCAGTCGGTGGCCTCTACGTGGACGCCTGCTGTGAACATGTGCGGTAGTTTATCTGCAAGTCGCGATAGAGTTTCCATTATCCAGTCACTGTGGTTTTTTATCTGGACCGCTGCTTCTCTATAATGTGAAAAAATTTAGAGCTGCCAAGTCTGGCCCCAGCTCTGCAATATGCTTCTGACTGTTGATTATATTTATACCAGTCATTTAGCTGCTTAATATCCAAACATTTTTGCCGTTTGGGGTTAGAAGGTGTCTCCCTAAATACATTACTATTATGAGATAAATGAATAACATTTTTCCATTCTTTCGGGTATATCACTTTATGAGTCTTCAGAGCACCTGATGTCTGACTGGCCCGCATCAGCATCGCAGCTTCTTCTAAGGTTTGCGGAGTACATTGTTTGTTTTATAAGTAATTTTGGTTATTCTGGGAGTAGTAACTATTAGATTAACAAGAGGAGCGAAGAAACATAATGCATTAATATACTTCCATCAACTGGATGTATCACTTATCTTGCGTGTTTTATTACATTTTTTTATATATTTTTTATAATATTCTCCAATAGGCAACTACATATTACTGATTTTTTACATGTAAAAGCATTTATTAGATTTTTGAACTGGTTTGGAGTTTTTAAAATAGTGCTCTCTCTGTGCTGTGCTTTTCCGACAGATCCTTTCGCTTTTATCATCAAGTTTGGTGATACAGCTTCTAAATTGCATAATGCAACTCGCGCGTTGTAACCATGATAGATTTTACGACCAGCGCCTGAAGTGCGCGTAGTTTGCTCAACGCACCAACGCAGCCCACATTCAGAACAGACGATGAAATGTCTAGCCGTCGAATTTGGTTGCCGACGTGGTAAAATGATATGATAGGTGAATAATATTAAAGTAACACTTAGCTGTGGTTCGAATCCTGTTTATACTCGTACGTTCCTCGAAATCGTCCGGGCCTCTCCCAGGACTGTTGAGTTTTTAAAACGCGCGTACTTTCTTCTTCGTGGATCTTCAACGCTTTGGATATATATCAGTTTTTGTAGATAGCTCCTTCCCTTGGGATCCTTTTTGCTTCTGGAAAGACCTGGAACGCGCGAAAATAACTATCGCCTACCCGGCGCCTCCACCATGTACGGGATGGAGGCTACTAAGTGATAACACGCGGAGTTTATTTACTAAGTTTTTTATTTATATATTTTCTGAGGACATTCTCAAACCAGCCCCTAAAACAATGTGTCTATCTTTTCGCCCAATCTGTCCTAGCGTCAATCAGTGACGATTATTCAAATTCCGAATTCGTGAGGTGCCAGCCATAGAAATGAGGCTGGACCTTACAGTACACTTTCAAATACATACATACATATATCACTCCGTAAACAGCCATAAAAAACAGATCTGACAAACATTTGAGGGTCATTCAGAAGATTGCCTTCACAGTTATGGTGTGTTGAATGGTGCCTTCGACTGTCAAGAGGGTATGACCATAGTGATCATTGATATTGTCAGCCCATTTTTTTTTAATTAATGATGGGTTTGCTCTTGACTCTAGTCTAGGTAATAGGACAGAGACAGAGTCTAAGATGGAGCGAGCTCACCCAGAAGAAGCTTGTTAAGGCACTGGCACTCCCACACACTGACCGAACGCAGGTGGCTACTTGGCGCCAGACTTTGGTGGGATGGTGGTCGCGAGCCAGGCGGCCCCTTACGGAGCCTTCCACCGCTAAAAATGCAATACACATGTCACCCTCAAGTCCCATAGTCGCCTCTTACGACACCCACGTGGAAGAAATGGGATGATGCTATTCTAAGCAGGCATCACACAGCTTCAAATAGAAAACGTATAAAAATATAAAAAACTGAAACTAGGTTTTTGTTTATATTACAAAGGTTGCACCTAAGCCCTGTGATGCCGGCTTAAAATGCCATGTGATGTGTCGGCTTAGAATAGCAGCACCCCATTTCTTTCCCTGTGTATCCCGATGGGTTAATATTGATATTGTTGCAATAAATTATTATATTATAATTCAATGTAGTATTACAGCAGACTAATGACTAGGCACCGACTATAAAAATGGGCGCCTAGTCAGTGCATCTCTAGTCTATAGTATCAGTTGAGTGTGTTACACAAATTACCTGAATAGAAAGAACTGGAAAACAATTTTATAATTTAAAAACTTATTTTATAATTGTGAATTTTTATACTATTTTTTAATTTCAGATCTGCCCCTAAACCAACTGGAGACGTCCGTGTCAGATCTCACCAGCGCCGTCAAAGTCAAGGTATTTACATTTAATCCAATGGGTCTTCTTCCTTGGTTTGGGACGTGATCTGGGATGCGACTTGCGTCAACACGACTGCGGCGAGTCATCTTAGCGCGTGGTGGTCTCTAAGAAAGCACGACAAATATAAAGAGCTCAATGCTTATATATCTGTACCAGTGGCTTTTGAGACGTTGTATCCCTGGGGTGCGGAAGCGAAGAAATTACATACATACATACATAAATCACACCTTTATCCCTTACGGGGTAGGCAGAGCGTTAACGGCCGTAAAACGGATATTAACACCACGTCTGACAAAAGTTTGAGGGTCAATCAGATAGCTGTGTATCACTATAGTGACAGGTTGTCAGCCCATCGCCTAAAATTGCAATACACGCCCTCGAGTCCCTAAGTCGCCTCTTACGACACCCATGAGTAAGAAATGGGGTGATGCTATTCTAGGCCGGCTTCACACGGCATTCGAAGAAATAGGCATAGCAAAGAAATTCGTTAAAGAAATTGCCTGCCGAATTAGGGAAAGAGGCGGTGACCCCCGGTGGTGATTTACTATGGAAGCTCGAATATTTTTGTCATATTTCAACCTATGTTCCTTGGGGAAAGTGGTTCTTTATCACCAGCCCGTCTTGACGGCCGATGTGGTGCAGTGGTAGTGCGACTGCCTGCGACGCAAAGGTTCCGGGTTCGATTCTCGGCGGGATACTCATAAAGTTAATATTTATCACTTTGTGAATTTGTTCCCGGTCTGGTTAGCCGCTTGTCTGTCACGTACCGGGAGCCGGACAACAATTTTGAACCTTAACTACCCACAATAAAATTCAAAACCAATGAAATTGTTATAGTATGAAGCGACAGACGAGTGATTAGGACATTGCAGGGTGAACCAACTGATTATTCGAAAAGAAAGATGGTTCCGTGCCTCGGAGCGCACGTTAAGCCGTCGATACCGGTTACTGCCTATGATAACTTAGACGGCGGTCGTTACACAACCATTTCTGACGCCTACTAGTGATAGTAGGCGGTTGAAAAACTCTGACACCAGGGTTCATCGGGTCGATGGACGATTCGGTGTCGCACACGAAAAGATAGCCCGTCTTGAGGTTTTGCATTCGGTCACTAATAAAATGTTACGCTCCCCATCCCTTCATTTTCCATACATAAGCTAAGTAGATACGGGTTATTGTATCTTGTGATCAGTATTCAATATACGTGTGAACACCGCGCACTTCGTATCTCTTAGTGCCAATGCTCTGTTAACATTATTATCCGTCTGAATTTAGAAGGCGCAGGCGAAAGCTATAATACGGCAAGGTAAGCCGTCGGTCCCGGTTGCTGTCTATGATTACTAAGACGGCGGTCGTAACTCGTAACACACCCATGTCAGAGGCCTACTAGTGGTAGTAGGCGGTTGAAAAACTCTGACACCAGGGTTCATCGGGTCCCACACGAAAAGAGATAGAGAGACCGGTCGCGTTTGCCGGCTGGGCGACCCGCGTCACGCAGCGCTGCTCTAGTATTTTGTCGTTTCTAGCCCGCTCGACGAAGCGTTGGCTCTTAAAGGCGGGCCACACCGGCTCCGTATCCGTTCCGTATCCAGCTCTCGTCCGTAGTCACGCACGAACTTATGACGTTGTAATGTATGGGACTGTATGAGATACGGCACACCGCTTGCGTGCAGCACGGAACGGATACGCAATGGATACGCAACGCAAGCGGTGTGCCGTATCTCATACAGGCCTATACATTACAACGTCATCAGTTCGTGCGTGACTACGGACGACAGCTGGATGCGGAACGGTTACGGAGCCGGTGTGCCCCGCCCTTTAATCCTCATCCTACAACCCACATTGCATGGCGACCCTGCCAGCGCTGCTTTTGGGCAGTCGTGGTTTGCTAAAATGTGCTTCATTGTTTGAGGGAAAGCAAATTAACCACCGAGTCCCTAAGTCGCCTCTAACGTCACCCACAAGATAGATTTGGGGCGATGCTATTCTATGCTGATATCTCACGGCCTTAGTGTTACAATGTATTTTTTCTCGCCAGGGCAAACGAGGGCGTCCCAAAAAGACTACCTCCCCCGTCAAGTCCGAGAAGAAGCCTAAAGTGACGAAGCTGGAATCCAAACCGCAGACCTCGAAAGCAGTCACCAAAGGTAGGCCTCACACTATGTCACATACAAGTCTTTGCATTGTCTAGTAACTAATAAAAAAAAAAACTTCAATTGGACAAAAAGTAATACCTTCCATACAAGTGATTATGAGGTCCTATTACATTCATACATACTGTATGTATGTAATAGGACCAAAAATTCACTTGTATTTACCGCTTCTGATTATAAGGTCCTATTAAACTCAGTAATAATGATTTTAAGGTGAATTCTACTAGAGAAACTGAACAGCTTTCTCCGAGGTTGAGTACCTGCCGAAATATGAAAAAGAATGGGATCTCCCATACATAATTACAACGTTACAAAATTGATCTAACTATGATTCACGGGAGTACGGGAAGTCCATTATTTTATTTTATTTCGACCAACGTGCTTTGGAGATAGTTGTCCCGTTTCACCAGTAGACCTCAGTCTAAGCGCCAACGCTGCGCCGAGCGGGCTGCACGCGCGGTGCTATATGCGGCAAAATGCAAGCGTCACGCAGCGCTGCTCTTGCATTTTGCCGAAGCCATCCCGCGCGTGCAGCCCGCACGACGCAGCGTTGGCGCTTAAATCATTTGCACTGAATTAATAGGACATTTGTAATCTCAAATCGGTAACTCGAGTTTCTGCCGATAGATATAACATTAGTTTTTAAATCTATGACAACATGGATGAAAGACCAGCATTAATGGCAGACAAACAAAAGCGTTTTATGTTCTTGGAACAGCATATTATTATTCAGTTTTTTATATACATACACATACACATATCACGTCTATAACCAACTATGACATTTACGCCACGTCTGACAAATATTTGATTTGAGGGTCATTCGGAAAATTGTTTAGAAGTTATCAGCCCATCACCTAAAATTGCAATACACGCCCTCTAGTCCCTTAGTCGCCTCTTACGGCTCCCACGGGAATGAAATGGGAATGAAATTCTAAGCCGGCATCACACGGCATATTTGGGATATAAAAAGTTTACAAAAATCCTCACGCCACACTACGACAGATGTTGAATGGAATTAGCTACTTCTCATTTGAAGTATTAATTAATTTGAAATCAATCCAAATACAAAAATGACGAATATGATAATAAATAACCTATGTTCTTAGAAACGTTTTTTAGTTTAATATGTTGGTTCACGCCTTGAAATATTAGATTTTTTTTACACTTTATATAATTAAATTGAACCAAACTAACATCCAAGATAGTGAGTATTCTTTATTTTTTTACACTTAATATCAAATTGAACCAAATTAACATCTAAGATAGATAGTATTCAGTTTAAAGATACATACATCAGCCTATTGCACTCCACTGCTGGCCCCAGCAGGTAACACCATAAGGCACGATCTCTCGTTAAAGATTAATGGTATAAAATATTATATTTTGCTCTTGTATTGCCAAAACTGATGCTGGTCTATATCCTACAGAATATGTAGGTAATGCAAAGACTTCTTTCCTTGATAAGTTTTCTGTACATTTGTAAATTATAGTTTATTTCAATTTTGAAGCGAATGAATTTTAATAAATTATACATACATACATATATCACGCCTTTATCCCTTGCGGGGTAGGCAGAACGTAAACGACCGAAAAAACGGCCACTTACGCCACGTCTGACAAACGTTTGAGGGTCATCCTGAAAATTGTGTATCGCCATAGTGACAGGTTGTCAGCCCATCGCCTAAAATAAAAAATAAATTAAAAATTATTCATACCATTATATTTATTCATACATTCATATAACAAAACATTACCAGCCACAACAGTCGACTGCTGGACATGGGCATCCTCCTATTGGTGGGTAAAACCACCCACTGGGTATGCCATACCCACCACGCTTGGCAAGCGGATTGGCAAGCGCAGTGCAAGATATTGCTTTCATAGGGAACGTTGCTGCCCATTCCCTGGATGAATTTATCCCTCAGTCGCTTTTACGACACCCACGAGTAGTATTGGGGTGATGCTATTCGAAGCCACCATCACAAGTAATTGTCTATACTTATTCCGTATCTAATGATAAATAACATTGTTTTAATATGTACAGAAAAGTTTTCAAGCTTATGTTTTAGTTTTAAGGATTGACTTATACTTAACCGTGCGCTGTTTAAAATTATACTTTTGACCTCAACTAAATGATTACCTGATTATAAAATCGTCAGTATATACATATTAAAAGATTATGACATATAGCGATTGTGGCGACATGCGTTATTTACGTAATTACGAAAACTTCGTATATTAATTACAAAATCTTTTGTATGTCAAATTTCTGTCACGATTTGGTTCGTCGTTTGAATCAATATAATGATTAAATAATAATAAATTATGATCATGCATAATTCACACAGCGCCATCTAGCCCCAAACTAAGCAAAGCTTGTACTATGGGAATTAGATAACTGGTATTAATACATACATACTTTTTTTTTTGTAAATAAATGCATATGTACATAGAAAACACGCAGACTTAACACAATTTGAAAATCGACTTAACAAATATTTGTTTTGTGTGGATCGAAACCGTACCCCTCGGCGTAGCAGGCAGGGGTACTATCCGCTACGCCATCGGACCAGTCATTAACTTAAAGACCTGCACATATTTAGTGCAACATGGCGCTCGCTGTTTTGCTGACTGCATAGTAATTTGGATGAAAATGGATATTAGCCGGCATGAATAAACGGCTCCTAAGTCCTGACCAATATCGACCTCACTTTAATGACGATACAGTTTATTTTCAAAACGCTTGCTTTTGAGAACGGCCCGCGTCTTATGGTTTGAGGTGCTCGAGCTATTTTCTTATTTACTAATTTCTTGTTTTACCTCATTTTACCTGCAGTCTTATGAATTTTAAACGCATTTTTAATTCAATCTTCTTCTTTTTCGTGTAAATGGTTCGAATCGTTAATTCGAATAAATTACGGGATAGTATTTCCCATTTTAACGGTTTATAATCTTGAGTATCCAGAATACTAATGTACTTTGTCCGAGTGATGAAGCCTTCCAAAACGTCCGGTATAATGAAAATAAAGTTTAATATAAGTGATCTAAACAAGAAACGAAGATGGACTTTCAAGTGCTGACACCAGATTTCCGTTTCTAGGTGGAAAGCCGCTGACAGTCACCAAGAAAAACAGGTTGCTGAAGCGAAACGCAACTATTATATTAGAGAACACCACAGTTATACCTTTCAAGTGGCACCGACAGACTTATCTGTGCTTCTTCTGTCATAAGCAGTTCAGAATAGCCACAGATCTCAAAGAACATACGGACGAACACAAAAAATCTAACATAAAATCTGCCGTGTCGTATCTGAGAAGAGATGAAAAAGTCAAGATTGACGTCACTGACACAATCTGCAAGATTTGCACGGAAAATATGGTGAACGTTGAAGCAATTAAAGCACATTTGGAAGAGCACGGCAAGATTTTCGCCAAAGATATTCCTTTAGGAGTGATCCCGTATAAACTATCGGACGAAACATTTCAATGTGCTGTGTGTAACGAACAGTTTCAGTACTTCGTGAAGCTAAATCAGCATATGAATAAACATTACGGTAGTTACATTTGTGATGTCTGTGGACAGTGCTTCTTGAGTCATGATCGTTTACGGAGCCACGCCTTTATCCACGGTTCCGGTTTCAAATGTAATGTTTGCTCGGAAACCTTTGATACTTTAAGACAGAGAAACCGACACGAAACGGAAATTCATAGCGTTAATAAGTCACTGAAATGTTTGTATTGCGAGGAAACGTTCCAAAACTACGGCCAAAGAAAGGCACATCACATCGCAGCACACAACTTAAAATCACAAGCATTCAACTGCCCGGTTTGCAGTAAAACATTCCAAATTTCATCAAGAATGAAAGTGCATTTGAAAGAAGTACATTTGCGCGAAAAGAACTATGCCTGCACGGTTTGCGATCAAAAATTCTTCTCAAAATCGCATTTAAGGAACCACCTGATCAAACATTTCGGTGAGAAAATACATACGTGTGAGATTTGCAACAAGTCGTACGCTCGCAAACAGACTTTACGGGACCATATTATAAAGGTCCACAATAGTGCTAAGAAGTATACGTGTAGTATGTGCAATGAAGAGTTTGTTCAAAGTAATAGCTTGAAGCTTCATGTTAAGGCGCGTCACCCACAGACGGACAATTGATCGTTGCATTCTTTGCAATGGGGAGAAATACTCAAAGCTTATTGCAGATGGCAGCAGGTGCAGCTGGGCCTAATCATATCAATAAGAAGTAACTAAACATGACACAATTTCGACATATCACAGAAAAAAGACACAGTCGAGAGTGGCGCCATTAGTTCCCCAGATTGCTTTCTGATTGCAAAATTTCTCGTATCAAAATGGTTTATTTTTAAGGTGTACCTGGATACCATTTTTCCCACGGCTTCGGCTTTGTTGTATTAAAACTTCCTTTGGAAGTTATATAATTTCTACTATTTAGAGGCGCTTTTTTTGCCTACATTATTTATTCCTCCTTGTAATAGAAATTGCTATTATTTATCAAATGATTGGGATAATTTACAATTTTCTGGAGACTTGTTAGATAGCAACAGATAATATGTATAGATATACATATTAAAACTGTAACGAGTCGCTGACTTTTATTATAAAAAGAATTGTAATTCAGAATTTATTTGATTGTATTATGGTCTTGGCTGACTTGCCGACTACCGACTAATTGGCTTAAAATCAGTCGACTAGTAACCGACTAGTCGCCGACTATTAAAATGGCTCAGTAGTCGACTGAGCTGATCATTACTTTGGCAATGTTTGGAAAATCGCGTCTGTGCTCAGAGCCTTTCTATCAATTAAAACAGTTGTGGTTTCATTTTGAACATGTTATTTACTAATTGTCATAAATTATTATTATTCAAAGTCGTTATTACTGCTAACTAGTCGGTGCATATCTAATATTGACATCTGTCTTAACTTTATACTTGGAACGGGTGTTTTATCTCACGTTAATGATTTATATCTAATAAAAACTACATTATAATATTTGTAGATAATACGTAGCGATGTAAACATTTTGGATTATTATTGACTTTAAATGTACCCTAATTTCGTTATTACAATTTAAACTTAGCTTTTTTCGTACATCAAGTTTGAATTTTGCAAATTATACTTTCGTCTGTCCTAGTACACATTTGATACTAAAAGGGTACATTTAAAGTTGAAACTTTCTCTTTCAGGGCCGCGGAAATCGAACAACGAATCATCGTCGATGAGGCGCCGCAATAACCTACAAATTATATTCAATAATACTTCGATCATACCCTTTAAATGGCGCGGAAAGTATCTATGTTTCTACTGTAGTAAAGATATCGGAGAGTACGTTGAATTAGTCACGCATACCAAATCGCACGGATCTTGTTCGACAAACGACCATTCGTTGAAAGTCCTAAAAGGCGGTCAAAACATGGAAATCAAAATTGATGTTTCAAATATTTCGTGTGCGCTTTGCAAGGAAGATGCGGCCACATTCGATGATATTGTAAATCATTTAAATGCTAAACATGGTATTGATTACGATAGAAATGTAGATATGGCTATAGAAGAATATAGGTTAATAGATTTGTGTTGTCTAGTTTGTAATGAAAAGTTTGCCTATTTTGGCTATTTAGTTTCACATGTAAATAATAACCATCCAAAGAATTGTCTAATATGTGACAAATGTGAACAAAAATTTAACAAAAAGAGGGATTTATTCTCACATATGAAAAACTATCATAGAGAAGGGGGCTACAAATGTGAATACTGTCCGCAAAGTTTTAGCTCTTTGAATATATTAAGAAAACATAAAATGAATCGACACTTGACTCGATGCGGTAAATGCCATTTGAAGCTACCGTCAGCTGCTTTAAAACAGAAACATATGTCTTTAGAACATCCAGAAGATGATTCGTTGCAGTGTAACAATTGTGCTAAAGAATTCCACACGAAACAAGGTCTCAAAATGCATTTGCGTAAATGTAAAGGCGAAGAAGAGTTTTATGAAATACTAAAAAAAGAGGATCTAGATTTAGACTTAGATCAGAACTACGAAAACCCGGTTAAAAGACCAAGCGTCAAACAGATTCGTGAGAATATATTGACAGTTATTAATATGTCCACAGCGATACCTTTCAATTTTTACAAAAACAAATTCAACTGTTTCTACTGTGCGAAAGATTTCGAAGACTCCGATGCTATGAGAGAACACACTGTTATGGAACATCCTACTTGCGATTCTAAACAAAAATGTATTAGAAAATGTCGCGAAACCGTAGCATGCGTGAAAATAGACATATCATCCTTAGCGTGTAAGGTTTGCTTTGAATCCATGCCCGATTTAGACTCCTTACTTGACCATTTAATAGACAAACATGAAGCCACATACGACAAATCGATAACAACATGTCTACAACCGTACAGACTGATAAAGGACCACATGGCCTGTCCGAATTGCCCGGACGAAGTTTTCAGGTTCTTCGGTACATTACTCAAACACATAAACAACAAACATACAGACAATAACATTATTTGCGTGTACTGCGGTCAGACGTTCCGACGTGATCAAAACCTACGCGTACACATATGGCGTCATCACAGAGACGGACGGTTTAAATGCAACATTTGCGGCGCCGAATGCAATATCCCTTCAAGACTGTACATTCACATGGCCAAAGCGCACAACGTTAAAGCGGCGAAGTGTCCGCAATGCCCTGAACAGTTCCCTACTCAATACTTACGTCAAAAACATTTGATAGAAGCCCACGACAGCGGACACAAATGTACTTACTGCGGTAAACTATTCACTAGGAATTCATTCATGCGCGATCATATAAGACGAACACATTTGAAGGAGAAGAACGTTGAATGCTCGATTTGCAACATGAAGTTCTTCAACAATATCCTCCTGAGGAGACACATGGTGAAACATAGTGGAGAGAAGAATTTCCATTGTGATTTGTGCGGGGAACGATTCTTCTGGAGAAAGAGTCTGAGAACGCACATGGCCAGACATAATAAACATATCAATCCTATTTAAATTTAGAATTCTAACTTGCGATAGGTGATCACTATTAGATGTGTCCTAGTGTACCAATACACTGTGATGTATTTGGTGATACAAAGCTAATTACTTTCATAGAAGCTCAATAAAGACTCAAATCTAATTATAAGATAAGAACTAGTCATATGTATTTATTTAAAATAAGTTTTGAAGATTGACGAATGTTTTAAAACGGGCCATACAGAAGACCAAATTTGTTCGCAGATGAACACGGAATCACCGAAGATATCAATGCGCGCAGACGACGGAAAAATCTACGAACTATATTCGAAAATACCACGATATACCCTTTCCAATGGCATGATGGACTTACATGCTTTTACTGTGATAAACCTTGCTTGGCTGAGGAACTCAGAAAGCATACTAAGTCGCACCCAACTAGTATGTTACTGCAAAAAATAACTGAACTAGAAATCAAAGTAGATATCTCTGATATAACTTGCGAAGTATGCGATAGAGTATTTCAAAACATCGACGATATAATCGAACATTTGAGTAGTGAACACTGTTTCAAATACGACAAACGTGTGTATATTAATATGGAACAATACAGATTGACTGATTTTACTTGTATGTGTAATGAAAACTTTGATCATTTTGTTGAATTGGAAAAACATTATAAAGTTATGCATCCGAAAGTTGCCTTCAGCTGCCACAAGTGTACACAAAAGTTTGCAACGAAACAGTATTTAGATGAGCATGTTCAAGAAAAACATGATATAGTAAAGTCTGAATTAAAATGTCTCGTATGTCCTAGTTGCCATAAAGTATTCACATCGAAAAAAGGTTATAAGTTGCACATCGCCAAAATCTGCGTCCGTGTCGAGCCCAAAACTGAAATTATCACAGATATGCCCGAAAAAAGACCCAATCTTAAACTTCTTAGGAAAAGTCTTGCCAACTTTTTGAACATGTGTAACGCGATGCCTTTCAAATTCTTTATGCAAAAGTTTCGCTGTTTTTACTGTTCAAAAGACTTTCTCGATTGCGATATTTTAAGACATCACACAACAACTGAACATAATCATTGCGATCCAAAAAGTAGACTTATGAAACTCATTAAAGGGAATAGTATAACTATAAAAATTGATATAACTGGTCTCTGTTGTAGAATTTGTGGACAAAATGCCATTACTATAGAAGATATTGTTAGTCATTTAGTTACTATACATTCTGCTGATTACGACGATGCCTTATTAGATGTTTTACAACCGTACAAACTTTCAAAAGAAAATATGCCTTGTCTACTCTGTCCTAACACGACTTTTAGATACTTTTCGAAACTTCTAGAACACATGAACGAATTCCATTCAAGAAACAAAATCATTTGCTCATTCTGCGGAATGGTTTTCGGAAAAGATCCAAACTATAGGTCACATTTAAAACGCCACCACAATCCAAATTCATTGAAATGCAATGATTGCCATTTAGAGTTCGATAATTTATCAAAACTATCAAATCATCGCGCGAAACTACACGGAGAAAAAGCTTACAAATGTCCTGAATGTTTTGAAACATTTGGCACACAGTACAAGCGCCAAAAACATCTAATAGACGCCCACGGCTCCGGCCATCAATGCACGTTCTGCGGCAAATTATTTACTAGAAATTCCTTCATGAAGGACCATATAAGACGGACTCATCTCAAGGAGAAGAACGCGGAATGTTCCGTGTGTAAAGAGAAGTTCTTCGACAATATTCTGCTGAGGATCCACATGGTCAAACATGTGGGTGAACGAAACTTTCATTGTGACGTGTGTGGGAAGACTTTCTTGTGGAAGAAAAACCTTAGAGGGCACATGGCCTCACATAAGTAAATAATTACGAAAATACCGGCGGCGGTTAATAATGCGCCAAGTGCTTCGAGGAAAACTTAGTACGGCCGTGCGTGGTGGACCCGATTTAGTTTTAGATTGGAATTGCATAAATTCGACAATTCAATCTGCGTATTTTCATAAAACGTAAAACTTAAATGTAACGTGTTTTTTACTACAGCGGCAGTAATAATGCAATTATAGCATTTAACTGTAATTCAGTAGTTGAAAGGGTTCCTATATAATTGGTATGGAAAGTCGCTGGGCTGTTAAGGAAATTCTAAAATATGGTCGAGCTGGCCGGCGGCGTTTAAATAGCCCGTCATGTAACACAGGCCGATCGTTTAGATACCTTTCGCCGAAATGTTTGCTTTAAACCTTTTGCCAACTCGCTACTGATGAAATACAGAAGAAAAACTTTGTTTCCAGATAAAACGACCGGCTCAGCAAACAAACTGAGGAGGCGAAATCTACAGATTTTGTTCACCAACACCACGGTTGTACCTTTCAAGTGGCGGTCGCGATACATGTGCTTTTTCTGTGGCGAGGACTTGCCCACGCCGGGAGACTTGCGAGCTCACACAGACACACACAGACCGTTTTCCGTGGGAGATCGAGCCATGAAACTGGTTAAAGCGAGCGATTCCGAAGTCAAAATTGACGTTTCGATCGTTGACTGCAAAATCTGTGACGAATCCTTCCCTAATCTGGAGGAAATCGTCTCCCATTTAAGTCATAAGCACAAACTCGCGTACAATAAAGATGTAGATTTAAGTATAGCTCAGTACAGGCTTGTCGATTTGAAATGCATTCATTGCGGGGAGGTTTTCGATTTCTTCTACACGCTTTTCAAACACACGAACAGCGTTCACCCTTCGGATTGTTTCGTATGTGACAATTGCGGACAAACTTTCAACAAAAAACGCGATTTGCAATTGCATATTAGGATTAATCACAAAAACGAATACAACTGCTCGAAATGTCCACTAAGTTTCGAATCGAACTCAGCTTTACATACTCACAAAACCAACGAACATCGTTCATCTTGCAATGTTTGTCTGAAAATATTCACTTCGAATTCTAAAAGGCTGAAACATATGAAATTGGAGCACGATTTCGCAAATCTCCAATGCGGACTATGCTTTAGAGTCCTAAGCACCAAACAAGCGTTCTTCACGCATGCATCCCGATGCACAATGCAAAAGAACAATTATAAAGAGAAATATGTCTTAACTAAATCAGAAACGAAACGACCTCCAGTAAAATTAATGCGGAACAACATAGCGTGTATTCTGAACATGTCTACAGCGATACTATTCAAGTACTACATGAATAAGTTTAGGTGTTTCTATTGCCCGAAGGATTTCGTCGAATCTGACGAGCTAAGGCAACACACAATATTAGAACACCCTCTCTGCGATACCAAATTGAAATCAATGAAGTTGCGACACAGAAAGGAAGATGGCGTCAAAGTAGACGTGTCAACGCTTTCATGTAAACTGTGTTTCGATCACATTCCCGACTTAGAATCCCTTATTAACCATTTGATATCCGAACACAAAGCGAAATACGACAAATCCGTTCCTAATATCTTACAACCTTATAAATTAATCAAAGACAACTATTGCTGTCCGGATTGCGGAGAAAAATATCGATATTTCGGCATGTTACTACGTCACATCGGTAGAGAACACACTGGTAATAGGAAAGTGTGTATTTACTGCGGAAAATGTTTTCGAACTGATCCCAACTTACGCGCGCATATATCCAGGTATCACACCGCAGCGAAATACCACTGTACCCATTGCGAAGCGGATTTCTCCTCATCGAATGACTTGCAGATACATTTAGGGAGCAAACACGGTGTAAAAGTCGCCGAATGTCCCGAATGTCACGAGAAATTCATCTCGTCATATCGTGTCCAAAGGCACATGATCAACGTCCACGGAATGGGACACAAATGTTGCTACTGCGGCAAACTGTTCACCAAACATTCCTTTATGACAAGCCATGTAAGACGGCTACACCTAAAAGAGAAAAACGTAGAATGTTCCGTGTGTTTCGAGAAGTTTTTCGATTCGCAAAGACTAAAGATGCACATGGTGAAACATGTCGGCGAGAGAAACTTTCATTGTGATCTTTGTGGTAAAAAGTTTTTGTGGAAGAAGAACTTAAGGGGACACATGGCGTCTCATATTAAACATGGGAACGTCCCGCTTACTCAGGTGTAACCTTGAGCAGTATGAAATTACTGTAAATTGACGAAAGTCGAAACTATTTGATCTCATTGTGTACTTATTGCACAAAATTGTGATTTCCTACTATTGATGACTAATATGGTTGTGTAAAGAATTATTTCAGAGCATGACAGAGTTGTATTTTTTTTACTCGGAATGTCGACATTAAATACATTGCTCGTTGTAACCTAATATCTACGTAATGGAAAGTATAAGTAAAAACATAAATTATACTTCTAACAGATTTGCCACAAATAATTTAATCTGTAAGGAAAACATGCTAAGATTGAGAACTACAGGCCGGCCTTTGTTTTCAGATGAGCCGTCAGGCCCATACGCCAGAAGCACCACTGAGCGACGCCGGAAAAACCTCGAGATACTTTTCAACAACACATCCATACTCCCCTTCAAATGGAAGGGGAAACACATATGTTTCTATTGCGGGGAAACATTCGCTGAATACGCGCAACTTAAAAAACATACGATCGCTCACGGCCCGTGCACGACTAAAGATTACTCGCTCAAAATCATTAAAGGCAACCATATTGAAGTTAAAATCGATGTATCAGATATAAGTTGCAATATTTGCAACGAACCTTTTCCTAAGTTTGATGAAATCGTTGATCATCTAATCGGGAAACACCAGTTAGAATATGACAAATGTATTGATACTGAAATCGTAGAGTATAGACTGGCCGATTGCCGCTGTCTTTACTGTGACCAGGAGTTTAGTTACTTCGGTAGACTGGTCTCTCATGTCAATATGTGTCACCCGCAAAACAGCTTCATTTGCAACGAATGCGGCGGTACATTTAACAAGAAACGAGATTTGAGCGAACACATAAGGAGTAACCACAAGGAAGGTGGTTACACCTGCAAGCAATGCTCAGAGGTGTTTGAAACAAAAAATCTTTTGTTGAAACACCAAAACAGTTATCATTTCCGCCGATGCAAGCATTGTAGTGAATCGTTCTCTTCAAAGTTGCTCTTGCAGAAACACATGGAGCTTGAGCATCCGAACGAACTGTCAGACGACAGTCGTCAATGTAAATATTGCATGAAAGAAGTCCACACGAAACAAGGCCTGAGACAGCATTTAGGCAAATGTAAGGTCAGAATGTTGGCGGAGTCTTTAAAACCCCCGGAGAATGACACTGATAATGTGAACCTCGGACCAAGGAGACGTCAAAACGTTGCTCTAATACGACATAATATCGTCAGCGTTCTTAATACGTCCACAGCCATACCGTTTCGGTATTTCACTTCATACGTCTGTTTCTATTGTACGATGAAGTTCGTCGATTTTGAAGAGCTCAGAGCTCACACTCTCATTGAACACCCTGTCTGCGATTTGAAATCGAAATGCGTTAAAAAGATCAAAGGCGAACGAACAACCGTCAAAATAGATATATCCTCGCTATCTTGTAAAGTTTGTTCTCAATCTGTGCACAGTTTAGAAGATCTTATAGATCACATAACAAGCGAGCATAACATCAAATATGATAGGAATGTGTCCGGTTGTTTCGAACCGTTCAAAATAGTCAAAGAAAACATACCTTGTTTGAAATGTCCTCTAACGTTCCGCTATTTTGGGATCCTCCTTCGGCATATTAACTCTACGCATTCCGGCAACAAAGGCATTTGCGATTTCTGCGGCCGTAGTTTCAAGAACGTCGCCAATTTGAAAGTACATATAAACCACGCGCACACAGACTCCATAGAATGCGACGTTTGTTCCGCAAAATTCCGCAACCAATGGTGCCTCTCTCGGCATAAGGCTAAGAACCACGACGCAAAAGACTTCAAATGCCCCAAGTGTCCTGAGAAGTTCCAATCGCAGTACCAAAAACAAAAGCATTTGATCAAAATTCACGGTGAAGGTCACAAGTGCATGTATTGTCACCGAATGTTCACTAGAAACTCCTTCATGAAGGACCACATTAGGCGTACACATCTCAAAGAGAAAAACGTACCGTGTACTTTGTGTAACGAAAAGTTCTTCGACAACTACCTATTGAAAATGCATATGGCGAAACACTCTGGCGATCGTAAGTATGTTTGTGGTATTTGCGGCAAGACTTTCTTGAGGAAAAGTAACTTGTATTCTCATAACGAAATGCACAAAAAGTACGGCCATGTACAAAATGAAAGCAATATTAATAGCGAGTAAGATCACATTACTATCCGTCGTAGGTAAAATATATAGGGTGAAATATTACTAGTGACCGATAGAAAATCAAGACTGGCTGGTGGTAACGGAAAAGTTCCTTATTTCAAGCTATGTTTCTTGGGAAAAGTTGTTCCTTATCACCAACCCGTCTTGAGATTTCGCTATCGGTCACTAGAAAAATTTCGATCTATATAAGGTCCTATTAAATTCCTGCAAACATGTTAAGGGTGAGTTCTACTTGCTAAACTGAACAACTTTTTCCAATAAACATACGTCAAAATAATGAAAAAATAGGACCACCATTCAAATGAGTGTGTTAAATTGAGGAGTGATAAATGTATTTTTTTTTCGAAAATACTTGTATGGTAGGTCTAATTTTTCTTTCATATTTCGACTTATGTTTATTGGGAAAAGTTGTTCAGTTTTACACTGCACTGAATTTAATAGAACATTATATTATAGAGAATCTTTTACGGTCGATTTGCAAACTGTGAATCCATACAATGCCAGATAATAATATTAGCTTATTAGGTTTATGAATGATTTTGTCAAATCACGCGTATTATAAACGATATTGGAAACTTTCGATAACAGCTATTTTGTGATTTTACGATATATTTTAAAATCAGTATTTTTAATAAGCTTAGGATGGATAATCCTATGAAAATTCCATTGTAACTGTGTGGAAATTGTGTTTAGCAGAATAGTTTATATGTAAATATTGCATGCTGTAATAATTTAGTACATAATAAGTATTTAAGCTTTTAGTCAGGCTAGATCCTATGTGAAACGATTATTTGATTAAATAAAACGCTCGTGATTTTGTATGTTGGGATTTTTTTATTTATCTCTATATTTATCTATTAAAATTAGGCCTTTTATAGTAGGTTAGTAGGTACACTAGCACTATGCCAGTTCAAATAAAATAAAATACTCAAAAAATTTAAAGACAAATTTATACATACAAGCTTGTAAGGAAACTAACATATTAAGACGCACTAGACATAATTTTTTGTTATTATAGATTAATACACATTATACTTAGTTACTTAAACACACATATCACACGCCTTTATCCCTTGCGGGTAGGCAGAGCGTTAACGGCTGTACACTACGGTCGCTATCGCCGCATCTGACAAATATTTGAGGGCTGTTTTAGAAAATATGTGTATCACTATAATGTCGCCTAAAATTGTGATACACTATAACTAATGATAAAACTCTCGAGTCATGTAAATGGGGTAATGCTTATCTAAGCCGGCATCACACAGCCAATAAGTTACTCAGATGACCAGTAATTATGCAAAGTATGACATTTCGTCTCTTATTTAACGGAGTGTTGTTTCAAATAAGATATGAATCAGTGCTATGAATATAACATGCTATTACAATCGGCTACAGCGAGCGTTTGAAACAGTCGGTGTTCATTTATCCAGGGCAGAAAAATCTGAACAATATCTGCTTACTTATCTGAGAAAATTGAAACATACCAAAAAACTTATCGACAAAAACAACTGTAAAATTAATGCCTCTCTCCAAAATATAACCTTTGTGGCGAGCTTACAGTGGGTGAATCACCAGAAAAACAACAGAACAGTAATAAAAGCCCTCCTTCGTTGGCATTAAAAGAAAAACAAATGAAAAGAATAAAATAAACATCTTCTTTCCAGGTGGGAAACAGATGTCTGACGAAGACAAGACTAAGAGATTGGAGGCCATTGGGAAACTGCAAATAAAGCGAAGAAATATCGAGTATATTCTACAGTACAGCAATGTGACACCGTTTCTCTGGTGTAAGGGGAAGTTTCGGTGCTTTTACTGCACCGAAACCGTAGATTATGAAATCCTTAAGGAACACACGGCTAAGGTACACCAGTTCGCTAATGTTGAACTGGTCGTCCATGATAGAACGAAAAACAACCGAAGCAAAGACGCAGCGGTTAAAATCGATGTCTCAGACATCGCTTGCAAACTCTGTCCGGCCGTTATAAACAATCTCGACGAACTTATAAACCATCTGATCATAACACATGATGCTCAATACGATACGAGTATACAGAATTGTGTGTTGCCGTTTCAATTGAATGACATGACGTGTCCGACTTGCAATATGAAGTTCGTTTTCTTCGAGTACTTGCTCAGGCATGCCAATAAACAGCATTTATCTCATGAATACTTCTGTCACGTTTGCGGAGCCAGCTTCCAAGGGGAGAACCATTTGAGGATGCATATAAGATACTATCACCGGGAAGGTGGCTACTCTTGCGATCAATGCGGAGTGAATCTTTCTACGCTATCCAAGAAAATTTTACACGAAAAGAACGTACATATGGTCAACCTATCGACCTGTCCGCATTGTCCGGAAACGTTCAAGAGTCGCTATTTGAAAAAGCTGCATTTAGCCAATGTCCACGGAGTCGAAGAGCTAAAGATTCGTTGTCCGTTCTGCCCAAAAATCTTCCCGCAAGAGAGCATTATGTCCAGACACATGCGACGAGTGCACTTAAAGGAGAAGAATGTAGAGTGTGAGGTCTGCCGGGAGAAATTCTTCGGTCCTTACGACCTCAAGTTGCACATGTCTAAACACAACGGCGAGAAAAACTTTGTCTGTTCCGTTTGTGGCAAAAAGTTCTCTAAGAAGAGCAATTTGAACACGCATTCAGTTATACACACTGGGGAGAAAAATTATTCGTGTCAAGTTTGCCTTAAACCGTTTGTTCACGCGGCGAACTTAAAGCTTCACATGAAGAATAGGCACCAGCCCGAAGAGACCGCTGTTCCCGAAGAGGCAGCTCCCAGTGAGGTTCTGGGTATAATGGACGATATTGAGGAAGCTGAGATACAGATGGAGTTTATTGGAGATGAATTAGAAGGCGCTGAGGTGACTGGGCAATACGTGCAGTGAAATCTCTTGATACCTTTGTAGCAATGTTTAAACAATTTGTCAGTCACATGTAATAAAGTATGATTTTACAATTGGGAGATGTAAAATTATGATTTAGCAATAATACAATTGTTAATAGCTTTATTTTTATTGAATAAAATTTACAGCAATAGGGCAAGTTTTTAATTTTATTATTCGTTTATTACACAAAAAACATTGCACAAGTCATGTACGTACAAAGAATCACGACACATAGACAACTATTATACCTAGATACTTATTCCTACTGATAATATCTTAATTTATTTTTCTTGTCCGTAAAATTTTCTACATACATACACATATCACGCCTATAATCCCTTGCGGGGTAGGCAGAGCGCAAACAGCCGCAAAAAACGTTCATTTACGCCACGTCTGACAAATATTTGATGCTCATGCGGAAAATTGTGTATCGCAATAGTGACAGGTTATCAGCCCATCGCCTAAAATTGCAATACACACCCTTTCGAGTCCCTTAGTCGCCTCCTACAACTCCCAAGGGAAAGAAAGAGGGTGATGCTATTCTAAGCCGGCATTACACGGTCATAAAATTTTCTATGATACAAGAAAATTACAATGTTTCATTTACATTAGGTATTTTAGGAAGCTTTGATGTCTTAGCTACATTAAATAAAGTTAAGACAAACAAATACTTCGCAAAACATCCACCTCGAAAAAAAGCAAAGATTTCACACATGCGGGATTAATCCACGATTTCAGTCGACTCTAACCACGGAACTGAGATATCGAGTGTTCTAACTAGAACGGTGAAATTTGCGACGTTAGCGCCATCTACTAGATACTAGATAGAACTAGAAAGTACGCAAATATCTTAACAACTTGACTGCGTACAAAACACCTAAAGCGGCCGTTTATTTGCAGGGAGGATCAAGACAAAGGAAAAACTGAACTACTTGGAACGCCTCTCTGCCGTCCGAAATAACATCAAGCTAGTTCTGCACTACGGAAATGTTACGCCCTTCCTGTGGTACACAAAGGGGTATAGATGCTTCTACTGTCAAAAACCCGTTAAAGACTGCGACAGCCTTAAGGAGCACACTAGCAAACACCAAAAAGTTGACTTGGAAAACTTCATCCCGCAAAGAATTATCAGCAAAGACGTTCCAGTCAAAATTGATATTACCGAATTAGAATGCAAAGTTTGTCCGGAGAAACTAAATACTTTGACCGAACTGACAGAACATATAAATATAGTTCACGGAGAGAAATATGATCCTTCAATTGGAATGTGTCTCTTCCCGTTCGTTTTATCGAAAGCCACTACAATGGTGTGTTGCATCTGTGAAACAGTTTTCGACAATATCACCTGTTTAGTCACCCATATGTACAAGGAACATCTGGCGCATAAGTATTTGTGTACGACTTGTGGATTGTCCTTTAGTGATAAGAACAGATTGCAGAGACACTCTAAGAAAAGCCACAGAGGTCACGTATGCTCGTATTGTGACAAATATTTCGATGCATACCACAAATTGACGAAACACAAGCAAATAATGCATCACATGAAAATGGTACACGAATGCAATTTATGCACAGCCACCTTCAAGAACCAGTATCAAGTTAAAGTGCATTTAGGCAATGTGCACAACGTAGAAAAATATCGCATCAAATGCGATTACTGTCCAAAAGTAACTACGACGAAAGGCGCCATGATGTTACACATCCAATCTGTGCATTCCGACAACAAGTACGAGTGTGACCTTTGCAGTTACAAATGTAGCATCAAATGGATGATAAAGTTGCACAAACGCAAACATTTTGGCCAAAAGGACTACACTTGTTCATTGTGCCAGAGGAAGTTTGGGAGGTCTAGCAATCTTCGTGCTCATATCAAGATACACACTGGCAACGTTGGCCGTGTGTGTCGCTGGTGTAAGCAAGGATTTGCAGATACGGATAGCTTGACCAAGCACGAAATGGAAACACATTATTTCGAAACATAAAGAGTTTAGAATTGTTATAAAAGGGTACTACCCCCTATAGTACTGCAATGTATTTATTTATTGTAGGCAAGTAGTTAGACACTGATTCTAACTATTTTAATATCTACGCTGTGACTATTTAGGCTAGTTAGTTTATCCTGTAATTACTAGTTAAAAAATACTGTTTGTGCATTCACGTTTTTGTTTTAATGAGTACTTAATTAAATGTTCATTTCCTTAAAACATCTTTATTTAAACATTTAATAAAATCCATTTAGTTCATGCTTTTGTACGCACGTAAAATGATACAGTATAATATTTAGGTATATCAAATTCTCGTAGGTTGGTACAGTCAAGCTCAGCTTGGGCTCACTATAGACATTGTAGCGTTCTTTTGGCTTAGGCCACTCATTAGTGGCGCTGCTAGTGAGTAACTAAAGCTGTGCTCGACTGTACCTCCCATATGGGCCTTACTTCAAACTTAAATTTCCTTCGCGATATAATTAAAATGGGCGCATGTTTTCTGGCTACCCCCTAGAATGAAAACTTGATGTTGTTCCAGGCAATCCGGGGGGTGGCCATCAAACGAGCGAGCTCACAGGCGATAGCGAGTTCATGAGCGATCGCGTTCGCTTTACCGACGAGGAGAGCGAAAGCGACACAGAATTGCTCAGTCTAAAAACATTCACACCTAGCGGCAAAAAACTAACTATATCATTGAAGGAAAAAAGAAAAATATTTCGTGATAATGTGATACAATTTCTAACTAAAACAACTGTAATGCCCTTCCGATGGCTCAAAAGCTCTTACAGATGCTTTTATTGTTACGACATATTTAATGAGGCTTCTGATTTGAAGGAACACCAATATGTTCACTCTGGTGACGAGATTATAATAAAAACTATGAACAACTATTGGGAGTATGTCGTCTACGTAGATATAAGTAACATGTCCTGCAAATTGTGTGCGGAGAACATAGCAGATTTGTACGATATGATCGAACATTTAGTGGCCCAACACGGTGTTGTATATAATAAAGACGTAGGCGTATGTCTGGTAGCGTTTAAACTGGAGAATTTTAACATGAACTGTTTACTGTGCGGGGCAGCTTTCTACACATTCGGACCTTTGTTACATCATACAAATAAATCTCATAAAGGGACTTCAGCGATTCTTTGCGAAGTCTGCGGGCAGCATTTCAAAGACAAAAACTTACTGCGACTACATGTGAAATCTATTCACGAGAACACAGGCATGTTGTGCCCGGATTGCGGGGAAAAGTTCGACACGAGAAACAAACTGAAAACGCATCAGAAAAACCAACACGACGTTGAGAAGAAGTACAAATGTCTGGTCTGTACGATGCTGTTTCCAAGTCACTACAAACGGTCAATGCATATGGCGACGGAACACAAAAATCGGCAGATAATAAAATGTCTGCATTGCCCGAAAACATTCGTGTTTCGTAGCATGATGATGACGCATTTGCGAGACGCGCATTTAAAAGAAAAGAACCATGTATGCGGTGTGTGCGGTTTCCGCGCGTTCAATAGCAATAGGCTGAAGAACCACATGTACAAGCACAGTGCGGAAAAGAACTTTAAATGCGAGGCGTGCGACAAGGCGTTTACGACTAAAAAGATAATGCGAGCTCATTTTGCGCGTATGCACAAAGTACAGCCGCAGCCGCAACCGGTTGTCTACGAGGATGCATTTGGAAGGCAGTAATCATGTAAACTGGAGAGCTATTCACTTATTTTTTTGTCATTGTAATGCTATCGAAACTCAATTATCATTTTATTGCCATTGTCTATGCCGTGTGAAGCCGGCTTAGAATAACATCATCCCATTTCTTTTCCTTAGGTTAGGAGTCGTAAGAAGACTAAGAAGCTCGAGGGTGTGTATTGCAATTTTAGGCGTAGACAACTCAGTTTTAAGTATAGACAATCACATACATACATTACATACACATATCACGCCTATAATCCCCTGCGGGGTAGGCAAAGCACAAATAGCCTTAAAAACGAACATTTACGCCACGTCTGACAAACATTTGAGGGTCATCCAGAAAATGGTGTATCGCGGTTATGTTACATGTATGTATAGTGCCCGTTTGTCAGCCCACCGCATAAAATTGCTACACATTGTCCCTTAGTCGTCTCTTACGACAGCCACGAGAAAGAACTGGGGTGATGCTATTCTAAGTCGACATCATACCATTGCATCTATTAATGTCGTAATTATAAAATTAAAATAGAACTTTACTTACATCTTTTGTCATATTATTTACTTCCAAAATACCAACAAGTTTACAGAGGCTCTTCCACAGCACCGAAACGTCATACTCGTAACGCGAGTTTTTTGTTCTGTGGGCTCTTTAGTAAACTGTAAGAATAAGGACATTTTAGTATGAAAGTTGGTATACCTAAACTTCACGATGACAAAAATATGGATAGTACACAAAAATACAAACAGAAAATACTCTTTGGTAAAATGTCTTAAAATGTACGGTTTCTGAGAAAATGATGGTTGAAAAAGGGTTCTGTATGAATTCTGGTCACATTGGGTCAGGCGATAAAACATGTGCCAATCGGTAGTAAGTACCTACACAAAAATACAAACAGAAAATACTCTTTGGTAAAATGTCGTAACGTAACAGGTTCCTCGCCTTTTACAGAAGGAGTAAAAATCATCCATATCAGTACTATTATTTATACAGAATGTAAAAATATTAGCTGCAAAAATTTTAAAAGGTGAACCAGCCCATAAATTTGAACAACATTTCCCAAGGAACATAGGTCGTAATATGAATATATAATTTTTACATTTCGACCTATTTCTTTGGGAAAAGTTGTTCAGCTTCATAGGCTGGTGTACCCCTTGAAATATTTGCAGCGATTTTTTTTTACAATTTGTATAGGTAGGTACAGGATGTAATGCAATGTACGACGCGACGGTATGATACCATAAAACTGAGCAACTGTTTCTATAGTGGCTATGCTGGGTATTTAAAGCTCAACCCCAGCTTCTGCCATAGTGCCTGTTTCTTGGCTACAAGTGTGATAATTACATACACTCATCTACACATTCCTAAATTTCATAAAACGAACAGGCGCAAACTCAAGTTCACACGTAATTTTTTTGTTCATTGGATTATTGTTGGCATTTATATAAAAGGCGCCAAAAATTCGTTTCATTTCTTCACTTTATCAAAAATTAATAAATTGCAATATATCTCGATGATAATCTAAAAAGTATTTTACTGACTGAAGTAATTTGATTTTATTTCAGAGTTACCGAAGAAGAATAATGAAACAATAGCGCCGACAAAGCATACGCGTATTACAGCAGAACTGGTCGAGTTATTAAACGAGATGGTACAAAACTCCACTGCCGTGCCGTTCCGTTTTCCCCAAAAAAAATATCTGTGTTTCTACTGCTGGGACAACTTTGTCTATTGCTCAGATCTACTCAAACACACTAAAGACGAACACGAAGGGCGGAACGTAAAACATGTATTCAAATACTACACCACAAGCCCCGTGAAACTGGATATAACAAATTTAACCTGCAAAGTATGTTCTCAACCTGCGAAAGATTTGAACGAGTTCGTTGACCACGCGAAGGAGTGTCATGATTTCACGATCAACAAAAACATATTGAAATACGTTTTTTGTTTCCAATTGTCGGACGATGAAATGTCGTGTTTGCAATGCGATGAAAAGTTCAAATTTTTCGGACGCCTCCTGACTCACACGAATAAATATCATAATAAATTGAAATCGCCATTTAGTTGTGATGTTTGCCGCAAAGGGTTCCCGACGCAGCAACACCTAGATGAACATGTGACGCGGGTGCACGCCGCGGACACAACATTTCCGTGCAAAACGTGCAACGAAGTGTTCTCAACGCATTCCAAAATGATATATCACACGAATAAAATGCACAGACCCCACTTGCTGAAATGTGCACACTGCTCCGAAGCTTTCCCGACTCGGGACAAGAAGAATCGCCATCTATTGGTAGTGCACAACGTGGAGGAGCGTCGGCATCCCTGCCCCGACTGTGGACAAGTGTTTCTCTATAAAAATAACATGCTCAAGCACAAATCTCACGTGCACTTGAAGGAAATGAAAGCCACGTGTCACATTTGTGGTTTTAAGACTTGCGACAAATATTCAATGAAGCGGCATTTCGAGTGCCATTCTACGGAGAGGCCGTTTGAATGCGAATATTGTAAGAAAACGTTTAAGAGGAAGCGTAATCTGGTACAACATGAGCGTATACATAAAGATGATCGGAGATATGTGTGCAAGGAGTGTGGAGAGGCATTCATACAACTAACCAGCCTAAAGGGACACTCCAGAACTCACCATTCCTCTAATTAAGAAGCTTGGGCGAAAGCTAAATATTTCAGATATTTCCACTACAACAATAAAAACAAGGGTACAGACTAATTTAAATTTAGAATAATATTTTGAATTGTTTACGTAAAAAAAATAGTTTTTGGACCTTATTGAACCACGGGTGTTTAGAGTCGGTGCGGAAAGAGAATAGGCGTGGAAATTGAGGGCGCCTCTGTGCCTCAGTATGAGAAATGAAGGGAAATGTCATAGCAACATATGAAAATTGTTGGTTCACTTTTTGCCCACACCTGTTCTTTTTCCGCACAATCTCTATTTTTAATTTAATCTAAACAACCTTCCGACAAATCACAATAAAACGGAAATACTTACATCTAGTTGGCCTTATTACGTAGCTACGCGTAGCAAAAAAGTATGGAAGTCCTACTAAGTAATTTTATAAATGCGAAAGTTTGTATGTGTGTTTGATACTTCTTCACGCGAAAACTACTGAACCGATTGTAATGAAATATGGCACACATATAGAAGGTAACACGGATTTACACATAGAATAGTTTTTATGACCACTCGAGGGTCTGAAGTACCTAAAGTAGACCACCAGGTGCACCACCAGGAGCCCACCTAAACTTTAGGAGATACAAATATGGAACCAAAGCAAAAGTTGTTCAGTTTGATATACCGCCGAGGGAGAGGGAGCGGAGAGGAGAGGAAGGGATAAGATCTTTATATTTATGCGCAACAAATGACACAACTCATTGTTAATTTTATTCCCTATGAGTACGCGAGCAAAGCCACGGGCAACAGCTAGTTTTATATAAATGCGACGAAATAAAATAAATCAAATTGTTGTTCTTAAATTCTTTGTTTGTAAAGGAAATACTTACTAATATATAATGTACTTATATATTTTTATATCATGGCCCTTATAGACTAATAGAATAAGAAAAATTTAAACCCTCATAAAGGTCCCTTGGAAAAAGAAACTGATTCCCGTAACTCGGTTTTTTACCTAAAGTACCGCCGTTCCAATAAGTTGTATTTGACAGCTGTCATCTTTTTTTTTTTTTATTAATGATGGGTTTGCTCTTGACCCTAGTCTAGATCATAGGACAGAGACAGGGTCTAAGATGGAGCGAGCTCACCCAGAAGAAGCTTGTTCACTCTTACTTTAAAGAGATTAGGGTTGTATGCGTTTGGAAACACAGACGCAGGTAGTGAGTTCTACTCTTCATACTACATACTAAATGAGATATCAACAAAGGAAAATGGACCCTCTGCCATGGTATTATCATGAATCTGACAGCTGTCAAATACGGCTCATTGGAACGGCGTTACTTTAGCTCGGATATCAGTGTTGACATTGTATTGTAGCCTTAATTTGTGAATAATAGTAGTTCATTATTATTAATCATTTTTAATAGGTTAAGTTTGCTGTTCTTAAAAATAAAATAAATAAATGTAATAAATAAAAGTATTTTATTTGTTACATACGTCCCGTTACTTATGTATAAAATAATGTTTATCAAAGGAGGTAGTTGAATAGCTTTAATTCAATAACCTTATTTACACAGAGTGTTAGGAAAAGTACCTAGTTGGATTCGTTTGTTGCTTTCCCGTAATGGCGGATTTGATTTGGGTATAATTTAGATTTTCTTGTTTATTTGAGTGTTTGGGGAATAAATTTGATAGTGTTTTAAGCAACAAACTATTCATAAACTGAACATTAAATAGGGAATTGTAATTAAGGCATATATCTGACATTGTGTAATAGTGACGAGCGGATCACCACGTGGTGCAGAAAATTTTACTATCAGTTTTCTGATGCTACACAAACTGCGCAACACAGCCCATAGTCTTAAGACTAGGTTCTCTGTGTTGTGGACTCTCCCTCGGCGTAATGCCACATACCTGACTGACTTACGACTTTTAACCTACAAAACTAACCTTACTTAGATGGCAAAATACGACTCTACAATAGAGTTGTGGCGCCAGTGGCTCTGTCACCATTAAATAATAATAAGTACCTAGTCTGTATTCCTTTGAACCACGAATTTTGCATGTTTAACTAACTGCTGTATTAAAATGTGTCAACCGTGTTTAAAAATTTATAAAAAAATATTGATTCTAAAATACGGGTTGTAAGGGACAGCCTTACGAATACTGATACGGTGCATTCAGACCATGAAACTGAACAACTTTTCCCTAGGAACATATGTCAGGAAACGACAAAATGATATTGACCTCCAATAAAAACACGATCAGCTGATTCAATTCAATTCGTTTATTTGAAAATATAAGTTCACAGCTTACGCCAAAACACTTACATTCTAGTAATTATCCTAAATATAATCTATACAATACTACTTGTCATCCTTAAAACAGAGTTAAGGAACAAATCAGTAAAATGAATAAAAACATATTTTTTATTACAAAATATGTCCGCCAGACACTGGTGTGTGAGCATCTCATTAATTAATGTTATGGCTCGAGCTGACGGAGCATTCGCCGCGCTGCGGGTGCGCGAGCGAGTCACTGCGAACAGTGGCCGTGCGCGCCTCCGGAGCGCTGCGCCACCGCCGCGCAAGCACGAGCCTGGTATGAACAAGCCCATCCGAGACAGTACAGTCACGTTATCTACCCCACCCCTCAGTGTCGCATGGTAGTGCAAAATAAGTGCCCGTTTACGCCTAAGTTCTAGGCTGTCTAGACCGACCATTCCATAAATGAATATTGATGGGTAAAGGAAAGGATACGCACCATAAGCCTTTTTATATAAAAATCTGGCAAATTTCTTTTGGGTCTTCTCAATCATGTCCTTATATTTGTTTTCTCGAGGATCCCATACGATGTTACCAAATTCCAACCTGCTTCGTACATATGCCTTGTAAAGAGTGAGTGCCACATTGATGTCATTAAAGCCGTACACTGTTCTGATAATGAAACCTAGCATTCTGTTAGCATTTTTACATATATTTTCTATGTGTTGCCCGAAAGTAAATTGAGAATTTAGTGTCAGACCTAAATCTTTAATCTCAGTGACTCTTTCCAAGGGCACCTGATTAAGGTGATACTGGGCGCTATGATAATGATTTGACCTAGTGAAAGTAATAACTTTACATTTGGTTTCGTTGAACGAAAGTCTATTTATACGAGCCCATTCCTCGACCGCAGTGATATCGCTTTGCAACGCGATACTGTCTACAGGGTCCCGCACACTCCTAAAGAGTTTTAAATCGTCTGCAAAAAGTAGACATTCAGACCTCTCGACAACCTTTGGCAAATCATTAATCATGATAAGGAACTGTGTAGGGCCCAATGTGCTACCCTGACTGACACCAGACCTGGTATAAAATGTCTCGGAACAATACCCGTCCAACTGGACATACTGGCGTCTGTTTTTCAGGTAGCTTGCAAAAAACCTTAGTAATTTGGTATTAAAACCATGTTTTGCAAATTTGGACAGCAAGACGTCGTTGTCTACCAGATCGAAAGCCTTCCTAAAATCAAAGTAAACTGCATCCACTTGAATTTTTGTGTCTAATTCCGTTAATATATAGTCAGAAAAGTTTACATGGTTAGTTGTGATAGACTTTAAGGGACGGAATCCATGTTGGCAATCATTCAGAGTAATGTTAATTTGTTGCCTTAGTCTGAAATCAATCATAGCTTCGAATACCTTTCCAAATACCGACAAAACTGCTATTTAATCTTCTTCAATAACACACTTTTAACTATTTATATATTTATTATACACTCACACAATCAGAAACGTAATACAAAATAATCATGGTATGCGGCTAATATCATAGTTTGCGGAGAACACAACGCTACCGCGTTTTAAAAGTACACTAGCGACATCTCTCGGAAGCCATTTGTACTAAACATTCCGCCCACCAAGGACCTTGTCCTTTATACACAGAAACTACTGAATAACTCAATTAAATGCACTAGAAATAACAATTTACACATAAAGGAAGCCGCCCACCATGACTCAACTTACACATCAAGATTTGAAAAAGAAAACAAAATACTTAACACAAAACTATTTGCCATGCAAATAACTCAACAAAATAAACTTACAAAAGTTGCATAAACAAACATTGCCGCTCACCGTGCCAATGTAACTTATTTCTCCAAAATAATAATTCTGTTAATAGCTCTTTTAGTAATTCCGTTTTTAGTTTTAATAGTCACTACACGAGTTACATTGTCCGGTCCAGCATGCTTATTAATTACAATGCCCATCAGCCATCGTGATGGTGGAACATTATCCTCTCTTAAAATAACAACATCATTTATTTGCGGTTCTGTTTTCTTTGTTTGCCACTTATATCTCTGACTTAAACCAACTAAATATTCTTTTGACCATTTTTTCCAGAAAACATTAACCATCTTTTGTACAATTCTCCATCTTTCTAAACAACCAACGTTCTTATCACTAAAATCCTCATCTGTTACATTAACTAAAGGTTCTCCTACTATAAAATGGCCTGGTGTCAAGGGGAGTAGGTCGTTAGGATCGTCACTTAAAACAGAGATAGGACGTGAATTGAGACACGCTTCTACCTGTGCTAGAACTGTCGACAGTTCTTCGTAAGTCAACGTACTATCACCTATTACCTTTCTTAAATGATTCTTGGCGCTACGAACACCCGCTTCCCACAATCCACCAAAATTCGGGGCATATGGAGGAATAAAATGCCAGTCAGTCTTTTCTAAAGTTAAAAGCTCCGCAATTTCATGAGGCAGACCAGATTTAGCACGTTCGAACATCTCACGCAATTGTTTATCTGCTCCGACAAAATTCGTTCCATTGTCACTATAAAGATCTTGACAATGTCCTCTCCTTGAAGTAAAGCGTTGAAAAGCTGCTATAAACCCTTTTGCGGTAAGATCTGTCACCAGCTCTATGTGAATTGCACGAGTGACCATGCATACAAAAAGACATATATACCCTTTGTAAGTCTTCGATCCTCTTCCAGGTGAATATCTTATATTTATGGGTCCAGCGTAGTCAACTCCTGTCGCTTTAAATATCTTACTCGGTTTCAATCTCACCTCTGGCAGTTGTCCCATCAACTGTGTAGTTATCTTCTTTGTATGTCTTAAACAGGTAACACATTTCCGAAAATATTTCTTTACTTGTTCTCTGCATCTAATAATCCAGTAATTGGCTCTCAAATAATTTCTCATAAGTTGTGGCCCTCCATGAAGAGTCTTGGTATGAGCGTCTGATATAAATAACTTAGTAAGATGATCGTTAGCGGGTAAAATAATGGGATTTCGCTTGTCATAATCCACTTCAGCTTGCTCGATTCTTCCAGCTGCTCTTAAAATTCCTTTTTTATCCAAGAACGGATTAAGAGTATGTAGAGGACTCTTCTTTGGCACACAGCACTTATTTTTTAGTTTTTGTATCTCATCTTTGAATTCTCTCCTCTGAACTTGTTTAACACATTTGTGTAACGTCTCTCTCATTTCTTTAGCAGTTATATATTTAGGTTTAGTTTTCCTTTCTTCTTTTGTGTCTAGAAATCTTCTGCAGTACGATATTATCTTCAACATTCTAGTCAGGTTCGAAAACTTTTCCCACACAAATTCTTCTCTAGTTTGTTGTGTTATAACCATTGTAGTTACTCTCTCTTCTTCGTGTGTATCTACATCGGGTAATTCTTCACTCGTAACATGAGGTTTCCCCAACCATTCGGGTCCCCTCCACCAAATTAAATGTGTCTCTAGCTCATTAGGTCTAAGACCTCTCGATGCACAATCTGCGGGATTGGAATCCGTCGCGACATGTTTCCACTGTTTATAGTCTGTTATAGTCAAAATTTCAGACACACATACATACATACATACATATATCACGCCTATAATCCCTTGCGGGGTAGGCAGAGCGTAAACTGCCTCATAAAACGGACATTTACGCCACATCTGACAAATATTTGAGGGTCACTCGGAAAATTGTGCATCGCTATAGTGACAGGTTGTCAGCCCATCGCCTAAAATTGCAATACACACCCTCAAGTCCCTAAGTCGCCTCTTACGACTCCCACGGGCAAGAAATGGGGTGATGCTATTCTTAGCCGGCAACACACGGCAAATTTCAGACACACGATTACTTACAAACGTTGTCCATCTACTAGCTCCTCCTTTCAACCACGCAAGAACCACGGTTGAATCTGTCCAGCCATATAGATTCTCCTTTGGGATACTCATTACTTGGGAAATCTCTGACAGCAACTTCGCAGCAAGTGTCGCTCCACACAGCTCCAATCGGGGTATTGATTGCTCCTTGTCAATCGGTGCAACTTTTGTTTTAGCTGAAATCAAACTCACATTGACTTTACCTTGGGCATCTACTGTACGAAGGTAAACTGCGGCAGCATAAGCCGCTCTCGATGCATCTGAAAACGCATGTAGCTCTGTCTTGCAATCAGGTGTACAAAAAACCCATCTCGGTATGTTAATGTTCTTTATCTGTGTCAACTCGTTTCTGTACTTCAACCATTCTTCTTTCAGATCTTCTGTCAGCTCAACATCCCATTCTAATTTAGCTTTCCATAGGTTTTGAATAATTATCTTTGCTGATACAACTACAGGAGCTATCCATCCCATAGGGTCATACAAGCGAGCAATGTCTGAAAGAACTTGTCGTTTGGTAATTGGTTCTACAATCTCAGGTAACTTGACCGTGTACTCAAAGTTGTCTGTCTCTCTATTCCATTGTAGACCTAGGACTTTTAGTGTATTGTCTGCTTTGATAGGCACAGACTGTACGATTTCTTGATTGTCTTTCTCAATAAATTTCAGTAGAACTTCACTATTGCTACTCCATTTTTGAAGCTGGAACCCTCCTGATCTCATGAGCTCATTCATCTCTTTGTAAATAACTTTTGCTTCAGCCTCCGTATGACATCCTGTCATTAAATCGTCCATGTAATAATCTCGTTTAGCAATTTCAGCTGCGGTAGGAAAATTGTTTCTCTCGTCATCAGCTAACCTCTGCAATGTCTTCACTGCTAAGTAAGGCGCACTGGCAGTGCCAAATGTCAACCTCAGTAATCTGAATGCTTGAATAGGCATCTCAGGATTTTCTCTCCACAAAATTCTTTGAAAATCTGTATCCTCCTTTGACACGAGAACTTGAAGATACATTTTCACCAAGTCTGCTACGATGCAAATTTTATGCATTCGCCATCTCATCAACAGATGTCTCAAATCTCCCTGAATCTTTGGTCCAACCAGCAAATTGTCATTAAGTGACACGCTGTTAGTCCCTTTTGCAGAAGCGTTTTTGACGATACGCACCTTTGTTGTCTGTTTGTCTTTCCTAATCACGGGGTGATGTGAAAGATACACGGATTTAGGATTATCCTCCTCCTCTTTCTCTACTCTCTCCATAAAGTTTAATCTCAAATACTCCTTGAAGATTTTTCTGTACTCCTCATATAATTGTGGATCTCTCAGTAGTCGTTTCTCTAACGACAGTAGCTTTCTTTTTGCTATAATTTTTGTATTTCCGAACTGGACCTCTGGATTCTCGCTGTTAAATGGTAGCTTGACCACATACCTTCCGTCTTGATTTCTAACTGTAGTTGTATTGTAAATCTCCTCGCACTTTTGCTCTTCTACAGTCAGCCTCTTTTGAATACTGTTAGGTTCAGACTCAATCTCCCAAAACTTTTTTATCATGTCGTCCTCTTGAATACGTATGTGCATACATACCACGTTCTCATCTAAGTCCATCGCTGGCTCTTTCTCTGATCGTCCTGATATAATCCAGCCAAACACTGTATTTTGTGCAATAAGTTTCTTGTCGGGACTTTTTACTATACCTTCCAGAAGAATTTCACTATAGATCTCAACTCCAAGCAAGATGTCGATCTTCCTGGGTACCTTGAATCGCGGATCAGCTAACTTCAGATTTTCTGGAATCAACCAATGCGATGAATCTATCTTACGACTAGGAAGCAAGGATGTTAGCGACCCCATCACAAATGCATTAACCTCAATAATAGTTTCTGGATCATAGCATGACTCAATTCGAAAAGAAACCATAGACTTGATTCTCGCTTGACCCTCTCCTACCCCTGACACTACACCATTTACAGGAATAGCTTTAAGACCAAGTAATTGAACCGATGCTTGCGAAATTAACGAAATCTCTGAACACGGATCTATAAGCGCTCTCATATAAATTTTACTCTGGTTAACAGACTTAGCCTTCACAACCGCCGTAGCTAGTAATCGACCACTCTGGTCTTGCATTACTCCTCTTGACAATCCTGCATGAACTCGCATGACACTCGGTTGCGCTGACTCCTCACTCGACTCAACTCTTTTTTCTTGATATCTACCTTGATTAGGTAGCCTCTCCTCACTCAGTGTATTAGTTGTGGTATTAACGTTCTGAATTGGTGGTGCGTCTCCTCTAAATTTTGTGTTGAACTGTGATGTTCTTTCTCTCTCAATATGCAAAAAAGTGTGATGTCTTCTCCCGCACTTTTTGCAGCATCCAGACTGTTGGCACTTCGATACGATGTGAGTTGGAGCCAAACAGTTGAAACACAGCCCTCTTGTCTGCACAAAGCATATTCTATCCTGCACAGTTTGCTGAATGAATCTCTTGCAATGATGTAATAAATGTTGACCTCCACACATATGACATGAAACAGATTCAGTCGATTTGCGCTCATCCTGGAATGATGAATGGTAAGTGTTGCTTTTGATTTGCTGGCTAAAATTATTCTGCGGTGGCTTCATCGTTCTGTTCGCCGTTGGTCCATCAGTCATCTCTAGACATCTAAACCTTGTCTCCAAGAACTCTACTAACTGTGCCCATGTAGGCAAGTCGTCGCCAGTAATGCTGAGTTGAGACTCCCATAGCTTATGAGACTCTTTATCTAATTTGGTTAACACATAGTAGATAACAATAGCATCCCAAGACTCAGTAGGTATGCCCATATTTTCCAATGCCTTCAAACAAGAACTTGTAGTATCTAACAATTGCTTAATTGCGTTTGCTGATTCTGTTGCTATCTGTTTCTGCGAGAAGAATATCTTTAGAACTGCATTAGAGTTGAACCGCTTGTTGTTGTATCGCTTAGTCTTCTTCTTCTTTGCGTGTCGATGGCAAGTGTTTTTAAATTGATATAGACCAATGAGCAGCCACACGTACGCAATCGCTTAGTTAGTAGTTTCCAAGCCTCTTCGTAGTTTTTCTCGGTTATTGCAAAGTTACGCAGCAAGTTCTCTGGTTCTCCTGACAGATTGCTCTTTAAGTAGTGGAGTTTCTGAACTGCTGATTAGAGGTCCGCGCCACGCCGGCGCGCCGCCGCCGGGTGACTTCGGCGCGCCGCCGCCGCCGCCGGGTCACAGAAAAACTCACGCCGAGCTCAAATTTCCCGCGCGAACCATGTTTCATGCACGCGATCGATGCGTCAATACGCGAAGTTGCCGTGTTGTGCGATTGGAGGCCCTGCGCATCCCCCTCACGATACAAACAAACATAAATACATCAGTCTTTTGCTGTCCACTGCTGGACGTAGGCCTCCCCCAGGGTACGCCATAGGGCATGATCTCCCGTTTTCGCCATCCAGGCGCTACCAGCCGCCTTTTTAAGTAATCGGTCCATCTGCCCCGAGGTCGTCCAACGCTACGCCTGCCGAGCCGCGGCCTCCACTCGAGAACCCGCTTACTCCGCCGTCCATCGGTTCTACGACAGATGTGCCCAGCCCACTGCCACTTCAGTTTGCTATACTTCCAGACTATGTCTGTTACTTTGGTCTTTTTGCGGATAATCTCATTCCGGATTTTATTCATCATAGAGATAACGAGCATAGACCTTTCCATAGCTCTCTGAGTGACATGTAACCGGTGGGCCAGTTTTACTGTCAAGTTCCAGTTCCACGTCTCGGCTCCATAGGTCATGACTGGCACGACGCACTGATCGAACACCTTGGTCTTGAGGCATTGTGACAAGGGTGATTTCAGAATATGACGCAACTTCCCAAATGCTGCCCAGCCCAGCTGCACTCTTCTGGTGATTTTAGCCTCAAAGTTGTCTCTACCCAGCTGCCATTTTGCCCAAGGTACACATACTTCTGGACAACTTCAAGGGCTATACCTTCGACGGAGGCCGGCTCGGGGATGCTGTGTTGATTGAACATGACTTACGTCTCGAGGCGACATTGAGACTGGTCAGCATTTTTTGCAGACCCTGCAGCAATTCAGCCATTATAACTATATAGTCGGCAAAGCGGAGATGTGTGAAATATTCGCCGTTGACGTTGATGCCTAGTCCATCCGACTGCAGAGTCTTAAAGATATCCTCCAGTGAATTGGTGAAGAGTTTCGGGGATATAACATCACCCTGTCTTACACCTCAAAGTAGTTGGATGGATCCTGTTTTGTGGTTTTGTACTTGCACAGACATCGTTGCCATCTGAAAGAGGCTTCTCAGCATCTCCACATATCGCCAATCCACTTTGCACCGCTACGAGGACTCCAAAACAGCCCAGGTTTCGATGGAGTCGAAGGCTTTTTCGTAGTCCACAAAGGCCATACACAGCGGTTGGTTATACTCTTCTGACTTCTGTATAACCTGCCGTACAGTATGGATGTGGTCCACGGTTCTGAAGCCTTTACGAAAACCAGCCTGTTCCAGTGGCTAGAAGGCGTCATCTCTTAATGCCAAACGATACGTCACGACTCTCGAGAACAGCTTATAGACGTGGCTCAGAAGTGTGATCGGTCTATAGTTTTTGAGGTGCGTTTTGTCTCCTTTCTTAAAAAACAATGCACAACCCCTCTGCTCCACGCCGTCGGGGTTGTCCCATTGGCTATAACGGAGTTGAATAGCCTTTTCCACCAGCCTTTAATAGCTCAGAGGCCACTCCGTGTTCTCCGAGAGCCTTCCCATTCTTAAGGTGTGTAAGAGCCGCCCCGATTTCGTCTACATCCACGTCCAGGAGATCGTCTGTAAAGTGGCGAGAGAGAGGAGCTCTAGGGTCTGGGGTCGCATCAGGTGCGAGGCTTCTGCGCATGCGAGGCATACAGATTTCCGTAGAAGTCCTAAATATCGGCGAGATGCTTTGGAACCGATGTGACAGTTACGCCATTCGAGGTAGTTAGCTTTGCTAGATCGACCGCCCTCACGAAAATTAAAGGCATACTCAGTAATAATTTTAATTAGATACATAGTTTTCTTAAAATGAAGTTTGATTCAGTACTTCGAGAGCTTTTTCTACCACCCCTTAAAAACTTTTAAAAAATCCGCCCACGCCGGCGGCGCCGCGCCACGCCGGGTCCGAGGGCCGGCGCGCCGCCGCCGGCCTTATGGACTGCGGCGCGGACCTCTACTGCTGATAAGCTTTCACTCGTATGAATTAATGACAAAAACATATCGTAGAATGTCTGCCATTCCTCGTATTTACCACTGAATGTAGGTAACTGTATTCTTGGAAGCTTAACTTCTGAACCACTGTTGCTCGAATTACCATTCGCTGGTCCACTACAACCGGGCGGTTTACCCTTATTCAACCCTTTCAGTTTCTCTTTCATAGTACTTTGGTACAATATATACTGTTCTTCACATTCACCATATTGATCATCTGTAAAATAGGGTAACGATTCTTCTTCTGCATCAGTAACAGCCTCAACAATATGTAAATGATTATTGAAAAATTGCGTCCATGTTTGCTCCAATGTCAGCAATCTTGATTCAATGTAACACTGAGTTATTCTATCTTTGGGCGATTTATTGAAATTTGTAAGTCCACTATCTATAACCTTCTTTAGAGCTTGGTTACTTTTTATGATTTTATTGACTTCTTTTTCCGCCATATTTAACAGCAATAGTGAAGTCCAAAATCACAAGTTTTCTTTAATTTTTTCTAAGTCCCAAATCACCAGCAAAACGTTAGAGTCCACTGATAAAAAGTTCGAAATTTTACAAGTCCTCAGCTCATACAAAATTTAGAAAAATTTCGCAAGTCCAAAATCGGCGAAATTATTCTAAGTCTGTATCTCATACAAACTTCTTGAAAATTTTACAAGTCCAAAAACACATAGAAATATTCCCTTCCGGTCCATAAAGTTGAATTCCCATGAAGTTGAATTTTTTGAACGTCGACTTCCCACTAAGTTGAGTTTTTCAAAAGTTGAATTCCCATTAAGTTGAATTTTTTGAACGTCGACTTCCCATTAAGTTGAGTTTTTCAAAAGTTGTTTTTTTATTATTTTAAATGTATGGAACTCTCGGTGAGCGAGTCCATATTGCGCTCAGTCGTTTTTTTTTTGTACAGATCCCTAGCTAGAGTCTGACCACGATAATTCTGCATGGTTCATAAACTGGCAACCCATAAAAAGTAAATGTATTCTGAAGCTGATGCTTTGTTCCCAGTTGTTCTACTGATCAGTTCTACGATAGAACAGGTAGGCATATTTTTGCCTACTTGTTCTACGGTGGAACAAGTGAGCACATTATAGGTCCCCCTTGTTCTACGATTTAAAATATTATTGTTCAAGGATAGTTTGCTAAATTTCAAGGAAATTCTCATAAAAACATACACACTCTTTGAAGCATATTTTGTATTGCAATAAGTCAGTATAAAACCCAACTTCCTAAGAGGAAAAAATAATAATTTAAATATGTTGAATTTTTAACTTTTAATTCCTTTAGCCGGGCGCTTTAGGTAAAGCGTACTTTGACTATGTCGCGTTACGACTAGGCAAAACGCGAAGTAGGCATAAAGAGAGTTAGCCGTATAAAGAGTTAGGACTATTACGATTAAGGTCAGCAGCTCAAAAATTAGCCTAACTTAACTTAAGTTTTGTATTAACAATATACAATCAACGCATATTTTCTAGAAAATTACCGACACTGATTATGCCGTTTATTAGTTGCATGCCTTTACTGAGTACGGTCGCCTTGTTGAAATTGATGGCCTACCGAACTGGCACAGTATCATGTGTTTGTTCAATCAAGTTTTGGTACACGCATTGATGTCGCTTTTTTTTAGTTCTGCACTCTACTATATTAGCCCCGGGGCTATGAAATCTAAACCTGACTGTATGGTTGGGAGCAAGAGCTTACCCGGAGAAGTTGTGGTTGTTCATACAACCAGCCCAATCGAGTTGTTCTGGGAAGAACGGATTGGACTGAATCTACCCGGAACGTGCCGGTAGTTCCCAAAATGGGGAACAAATGAGGGACCTCCGCGCCCTTATAATTTTTTGATTTTCTATTGTTCATTTCGACCGGATTCAACTTAATCGGAATTCAACATATTAGGATTCAACTTATTGGGATTCAACTTATTGGGAATCCGACGTTCAGAAAATTCAACTTAATGGGAATTCAACTTTATGGTCCGGAAGGAAATATTCTAAGTTCAAATCGAATATTTTCTATGTCCAAATGTCACTTCACTCACTGTACTAAGTCCAAGTTCCTCGGGTTTCGGCACCAATATTTAATCTTCTTCAATAACACACTTTTAACTATTTATATATTTATTATACACTCACACAATCAGAAACGTAATACAAAATAATCATGGTATGCGGCTAATATCATAGTTTGCGGAGAACACAACGCTACCGCGTTTTAAAAGTACACTAGCGACATCTCTCGGAAGCCATTTGTACTAAACAGCCTGTATGATGTTACGTCCTCTTTAGATTGTTCTTTGGGAATTGGTGTTACTCTTGAAATTTTCCATGCCTCGGGATACTCCGAGTGTTTGAGTGCGAGATTATACAGATGTAATAACGGTATCTCAAAAGCTGATGCACAATCTTTAACTAGAAAAGGTGGAACGAGATCTGGTCCCACAGCAGAGCGGCCCTTTAGTTTTCTGACAGCACGACGAAAATCAGAAAGAGTCACACAGTCTATTGTTACATGCAGTTCCGACGCGCCACCATCTCCAGCTGCACTTTCAGCATCCAACTTAGGTATATTGTCCAAGAATACAGATTCAAAAAATTCACGAAAAGCATTAACAGCTTCCTGCCTAGTTACAGAATTGTTTTTAAAAGTAAAGACAGTTGTGCGACTTCGGTTTTTTTTCCTGTCACCAACGTATTCCCAAAGTGATGTGGGGTCACTCAGCATTTTCTTTTGAATTTCATGAGTATATTCCCTATAAGCCTCATCAATTAAAACTTTTACCTTTTCTCTGTAATATTTAAACATTTCCTTGTTAAATTGCTTCCCTTCTTCTTTGTACCTTTTTAGATTAAAATACTTTTGTTGTATAAGCCGAATAATTTCACTTGTATACCATTTGGGATACACATAGCGATTATATAAATTTTTCTTTTTTAATGGCACGTACAATGAGAGCAAAGCATATATTTTTGCATAAAACATATCTGTCGCCCTATTTACGTCGGTCTCCATTACTACATCTGACCAATCAATTTTTTCTAAAGCCGCGTACAGTGAAATAAAGTCGGCTTTATGAAAGTTGTATTCTTGGATGAGCTGTGTATCATTGTCTCGGATAGGCTGTGGCACGGAGCGTAACACACGCGGAAGTGATAAAACAATTTTTAAAGCTGGATGCGGCCTGTCTAACCATATAAATGGTTCAATTTGAGCGCTGACATCAACCGATTCACTATTGAAATTGCTCAACACCAGATCCAGCAATCCGCCATAACTATTACTTATTCCATTATATTGTTTAACATTACAAAATTCAATAAATAAATTATAATTCAATTGAACATTACTACTTGCTGAGTTTAAATTAAAATCTCCTAATATTAAAAAATCCAGTAAAGAATACTGCATCATCGCATTTTCTATACAATTAAATACTTTAGAGTATTGTTCGTCACTTGTTCTTGGATGCAAATAGACAACACAAACCATAAATTTTGTATTTTTACATGTCACTATACCAAATATAAGTTCTTTGTCTTCAGTAAGACCGTCAATGTCAGTCACTCTCTGGACCGTACAACTATTGCGAACTGCTAGAAGAACACCGCCAAAGCCTTCATCATTCGCTCGGTCCTTGCGAATCACGGTGTAGTCAGGCGGGAATAATTCGCCGTCGTAGACAGAGCCAGTAAGAAAAGTTTCATTCAGTGCAATAATATCAAATGGTTCGAATTGCATCACGTTTTTTTTTGAATAAGGCTGACTTCTTAGCTGATCGTATTCCACGTACATTTTGGAAGTAAGCGTTAATGTCTATTGAGCGATTGCCTTTCGCCATTGTGCTGCTTGACACGAAAGTTCTGACGCCAAGGTCGGATACAGATGTTAGTAGCCCAGTTTGTAGTCGAAAGGACCTCTTCAACTAGGCGGGGAGGTACTCCAAGCTTGAATGAGGCGTAGTTGCCCCTAGCTTTTAATGTGTCAACCGTACAAACATCGCCACTGCAAATTTTTTTCAGGTGGTCACTTACTTGTTTATCCGACGTACCAACTTTAACGTAGTACAGGTGCAAATAAGTTACTTTTTCTGATGCCTGCAGTGTGGTGAAACCGGGGTCTGCCGTTCCTCGCCGAATCTCAGCACTCTTTCTTATTGATCGCTTAGACTTCTGGTGCACCACTTTATTCCAACCCTCCTGGTCCGGTTCAGTGAGTTCTTGGATTTTCTGTTCTGTTATGACCAAAATTTCTTCTTGTTGCAAGGGCTTTGAACCAGAGCCCACTATCAGCTTCTCCTCTTGATTTTTTCCGGTTGGTTTCGTTTTCTTATTGACATTATTTTTCTTGGAATTATTGTTGGTGGTGTTTTTAGGGGTGTCTTTATTTGCGGTTGATAATTGCGGAGTCTTAAATGTATCTTCTATAATAGATAATCTGTTTGCGACATTGTCAATTTTCTTTCCTTTAGCTTCATTATCAAATATTGACTGGTTTGTATCACTTTCATGAACACCAGTATTAACTTTGGCTTCTAATTTGGTTAGTCTTTGGGAAATTTCGTGTAATTTATCAAATATCGAATCTTGCAGATACGCTAGTTTTGTGGAAAGTATGTTCCCAAATTCTTCATGCATAATATCCCTTAGTCTGTTATATTCCACAGGGGCTTTAAAGGGAGACTCATCTTTTATTTTGCTGCCCCTTGTCATGTTTATATTGTCAGGATTATATTTATGAAGCAGATGATTTTGCACATCTGTATTGGAGGTGTTCAGGATGGAATCATCAGATGTTTCATTGGCATTATCTGCGCGTCTAACGGTCAGGTCATCGATTGTACCATTCATTGTATTTTCCATGGAGTCACGCTGGACAATATCTGCTGCCAGGCAGTTTAATTTCCGCGTTGGCGTGTCATCAGTTTTCATTCTTTGACTGAAAGGTTTTAGTAGCTTGCAATCAGGACACTTCCAAACGCGCTCAATATTATCGCGATCTGATATAAAGGTTTCCATTTTAATTCCAACACAATCATTGTGGTAGTATAGTCTACAATCAGTACATTGCAGTCTTTCCATTAAGTTGACATGAGTTTTACACGCTTCACAATTCATGATTTAGGTGCAAAACCTCTCGGAGGCAAGTAAAGGTTAGGCAGAATATGTTTCACTCGGCGCGCATGTATTCTTTGGTCGCTCGGATGACGTAAGCGTCCGTCACCGCACTACCAGTTTGCCGCTCGCACCGCACGCAAACTTGACCCGTTCGCTGCTGCGATACGGTGTTTAACTGCTTGATAGTATGTAGATTAACACTTCACCGGCACACTCGAAAAATGTTTTGCTATGACGGTTAGCAGTGTATTTTTGCAGTTTATTTGATTAATCCGTAATATTACTAGCTGTTTTTTGCACTGTTCAACTGATTTTAGTTTTGTTATGTATTTTTCCGCAAGGGGCACTTCAAATTAGCGAAATATCACAGTAAAATAATTTGATTTCGCGAGACTGTAAAAACGTATGTATACTCCTAGACTTCCAAAGACTAACTGATTGCAATTACTACGGGAAATCAAAATATTTTTGACGTTCTCTGAAATATTTTCTCATGGGAAGTAGTTCAGTTTCATGGTCTGAATGCACCCTATAAGTACCTATTCGTAGGGCTAGAGTTGCTCGTCTCAGTGGCCAGCGTCAACAAACAAACGCCTCTCCGCTGCAGTTCTTTTGCCGCTCGTTATCACGCACAAGCGGCAGCGAATTTGCAGTGGAGTGGCAAAATATTCTTGCGTTAATAAAAACAAATTAGTACAAATAATCTTATTATTGCCGCTGTACATTGTTGGTCCGGCTCCGGGCTTTTTATTGAACCAATTACTGTGTCGTACATTGTCATTTTGTACAAAACAGTGTCGGGCATAATCAGTGTGGTGCATTGATGACTCCTGTCCTATCTAGTTGTACTAAATCCTCTTTGCCGCCGACTACAATTAAGAAAATGTCGCGCCGCTTCGCTGCAGTGATGCAAGTTCGGTTCCACCTTAAAACTGTTTACAACCGCAAACAATACATGGTATTATCCATCCTGGAAACTACATTTCTTCAAAGTTTTTTTTAAAATATTATTCTTTATGTACCCCATTCCGGATACATAAATAGCAGCCTATGTAATTAATTGCTCAAAATATAATAATACCAAACAACTGTACTTAGGGGAAGGTGGTATAAGATGGGGCCCTTAAGGAAAAACAGAATAATAACTACGAAGTTTTTATGCTAGGACATAGGAACTTTAATTGAGAATCTGACAGTCTATATTCTTTCATATTCTAATCAACAATAACGCAAAAATAAACAACTTCTTATAAAAATAATTAATAAATCAAAACATTACTTTGCCCCATCTTGCCCCCACCCATGGGGTAAGACGGGGTTATCCCCTGGGGCATGATGGGATATAGGATTTCTTATACACTTCTACATTAATTAATCGCTGTCTTTACAATTTGGGCAAATATCATTGTCGTCTTACTAATTCTGTAGTATGTAGTAATTATAGCAGTTTTTCCTCTTCTACGGACTTCTCTCTTTTGTTTCTGAGTCATACTTGGGTAAGACATCAGTAGTTTTAGGCTAACTTAATTAAATTCTGATTTATTTAGATCAGATTGTATGGCTGTGAAGATATACCCCATCATGCCCCAAACGATCATTTTTCAAACACAAAATTTTTTTAAGTTATAAAACAAAACCTGCCTGCTTGAAGCAACTCTCATAAAGTAGTAAAATATCTCAGTTTTACGAAAAAAATACTGCCTCAGCATTGCTCGTCATGTATTGAATGCAGTCACGTAGTTTACTGACCCCAAATATTACATCAAAAGTGTTAAAAACAATAAATTACTCACGAAATCACAACACACGCACTTTCCGCCATGACATTTGCGGCACTGGATAACTTCACTAAATGGCCGTAAGATGGCGTAAGCAGTCATTTGAAAGTGCGTTTGGAACATAGTTTTTTGCAGATTTCCCATCTTACCCCCCTACCCCGTCTTATACCACTTTCCCCTACATTATATTAAGTCCCGTGGTTATTATCACTAAAACTATTACCAAAATTAATGTTTTTTTTTTACTTACGGTTTGTTTTACCCGTGAACATTGTGATTACAACATCACCGTGCATCACCAACATATTGAAATTAAAATCAATTTTATCCTCTTTTTACACAGTACACAACACAGAATAAAACAAAACAATACAATTTAACATGCAAAAAATTTATAATAAAGTCAATACAGACAGTTGTAGGTCAGTAGTTGTGTTATGTACCTACTTTTCCAGAGAAATGGTTTTGACTCAGCATAAGTCGCAATCAGTAGTAACTACGACGCTGGTATTCTGATTAATACGCAGGTCATATGATTAAAAGTTTTAACTTTATATTAACCAAACATATTTTATTGACTGAAGTACTTGTATTTCATTTCAGAGTTGCCGAAGAAGAATACTGAAACAAATCTGGCCATAATTACAAAGTTGCCGAGGCAGAACAATGAAACAAATCCAACCAATATTACATATTTGCCGAATAAGAACAATGAAACAAATCTGGCCATTATAACAAAGTTGCCAAAGACGAATAACGAAACTGACACGACAAATGCTGCCGATACAATGAATATTAGAAGAACATTAATGACGTTAATGACTGAAGTAGTAAAGAATTCAACAGCTGTACCGTTCCGTTTTCCTTACAACAAATATTTGTGCTTCTACTGCTTTGACGACTTTGTCTACTGCTCAGATTTACTCAAACACACTAAAGAGGAACACGAAGGGCAAAGCCTAAAACATGTGTTCAGAAATTACCCCAAAAATCCTACAGTGAAACTAGATATAACAGATTTAACCTGCAAACGATGTTCCCAACCGGCAAAAGATTTGAATGAATACGTTGATCATGCGAAGGAGTGTCATAATTTCTTGATAAATAAAGAAATTTTCAATCATGTTCATTGCTTCAAATTGTCAGACGACGAAATGTCTTGTCTGCAATGCGACGAAAAGTTTAAATTTTTTGGTGGTTTACTTTCTCATACCCATAAGCTTCATAATAAATTGACGCCATTTGTTTGTGAAATTTGTGGCAAAGGATTCCCGCTAAAGCAACGCGTCGATGAACACGTGAAACAGGTGCACGCAAAAGACATCACATACCCATGTAAAAAGTGCAAACAGGTGTTCACAACTTACTCCAAAATGAAATATCACTTAGATAAAACACACAAGCCCCACTTACTGAAGTGTCCTCATTGCTTAGAAGTCTTCGAGAGTCGGGTTAAGAAAAATCGCCATCTAGCGACAGTGCACAATGTTAAAGATCTGCAGCATCCCTGCCCAGACTGTGGGCTCGTTTTTGACTATAGAAGTCACATGGTCAATCATAGATCAAAAATACATCTGAAAGAAATGAATGCAACGTGCCACGTTTGCGGTTTCAAGACTTTCGACAAAACTTCATTGAAGTTGCATTTAGTCTCCCATTCTGCGGAGAGACCGTTTCAGTGCGAATACTGTAAGAAGATGTTTCAGAGAAAGCGCACCCTAGAACAACACGAGCGAATACATAAAAATGAACGGAGATATGTGTGTAAAGACTGTGGAAAGGCATTCATACAGGTAACCAGTCTGAGGGTACACTCTAGAACTCACCATTCCTCTAATTAAGCTTGGTACCTAAACTGTGACGTAATTACAAAATTGGCATTCTAAAGCAGTTGCGTATACAGCTTAGTCACGACATACAGTCTTATATTGTCGCAACACCATTACTTCACGAACTGCGAGCGGAGCGAGCCACGTCATTAGTATAATTAATACGAGCGAAACAAACACTGCGCCACTCCAATAGGGACAGATTATAAATAAAGAAATATACAATTATTGCTCATATGAAAGGATTAGATATATACATATAACTGGACTATAATCTCGAGCCGAGATTGGCAACTCGAGAGCTCAGGGTTCGAGATCGAGATCGAGATTTTGTTTGTTTCATATAATTTTGGTAAACATTGTACTTTTTTACTTTAAGATTAGAAAGTAAGAGTAATAAAGACCACGTTCTGACTTTTTACTGTATTTTGTAACATTTGGCAAATAAAACACAGCACTGATTGAACATAACATAAAAATAATCAACTTTTATTCAAGAAAAAAACACAAACAATGTCGTATAACTTGCATTTTGCAGTCGAACCATCCACAGACTTTTTGAAATATTTCCAAACCGGCAAATAACTTGTTGTAAGGTCCACAAACACTTGGTTCGAATTGTTTTTTGACATATTTTAATTTCATATTGAAAACTATCTAATATAGAATAATACTGAATGTAATTAGTTATTGTATAGATGAATAATAATAAATAATAACTTTAACTCGAAAACACGAAATGCACAGTGACGATAATGCGAGTAAGTAAACAATAAAGCTCTTGAGATTGGTCGGTCGCGTGAGTCGCGTCGCGTCAATCCCCCGTCCCGTACCCCCCGCAACGCACCCGCTCAATGGGTATCGTCGACTGCTAGGTCCTGTCGCCGGCTAACGCCAGACACTGCGCGGACGTACATCAATGAACACGTCAATGCCTTACGTAAGCTCATTCTCGAAAATCTCGATGGATTTTTTCGATTTCGAATGATTTTTCTGAGACGAGATCGCCTTTTTCGAAATCTCGATCTCGAAAAATTGCTCGAGATCTTGGGGATTTCGAGATCTCGCGAGATCGAGATTGCATTCCCTACTGGACGCGTATTTTAATTTCATGACGAGATGCATGAATTCAAACGTATTCTCTTCTCCATCTAATGATCTATATTTTGATGCCTTTTTTATATGATTCTCCCCATCCCCATTTTAGATACATAAATAGCAGCTAATGCTTTTTTTGTGGGTTTGCTAATTTTGGATGTAAAGTAAAAATCAAAAATCACAAAAACATTTTTATTTATCACATCAGATAGGTATAAAATAAATCAAAACACTCAGAACAGAAGTATTATTTACAGATTAATAAATAAACTATTGCTAGTTGTTTTATAACAAATCCATTTTTGCCTTTGCCCTATGCTTAACTTAACTAGTGGTATCTACTTATTTACAACTAAGGTTGAAATTGACAATCATCGCGTTCGTAATATATAGAGTATGAAATAAAATATTATTGCAAGTATTGGTTATTTTATTGTATTTTTCTACTATAAATAGAACTAGCATATTTGTAATAAGACAATTATAGGGTTTTACTAGTGACTGATACTGACAACAGAAGGCGGGCTGGTGATAATGAACTACTTTCCCATAAAATATGACAAAAAAATGAGCTTCCATAGTACCCAAATCAGCTGATCGGCAAATTTGTATGGAAGGTAATTTTTTTCCATATTTACGGCCTTTCTTCCTCGGGGAGAGTTGTTTCTTCAGCCCGTCTTGAGTTTTTGCTATCGGCCACTAAGGCTGCCCGCACACGTCAGACTTTTTATAGGACCGATAATCGGGCAGATTTTTCCTCCGATTCTTAAGACCGATTTTGTGACCGACTCAAAGCACACGTCCGTCACTTTGTCTGTTGGTTTCGAGGGAGTAGCACGTCATGGACGGCCGACTATCGGTGAGTAGTGTGCGTTAACGCATACATTTCCAAGTTTTAATCGGATCGGTCGGGATGCACCGATTTTATGTGTCCCTCAAGCTGTAATCCTCACCTATGAAAACTTAACGAAAAGCAATTTTGGTTTTGTCAAAAAATAGTGCTGAAATAGTGACAAATAGTGACATATGCAAGAAAATTAGTGACTTCATATCTCCCAAGATATGGCTATCGTTTGGTGAGGATTACAGATCGAGGCTCACGCTGTAATCCCAACTCTCGTGTGAGCAAACGGTGGGGTATTTTCACTTGATCTACATTCCAAAAAATAGTGCCTAATTAGTGACTAATAGTGACAAAAGATGAGAAATAGTCGCTTTATAATTCCGAAGTTATAAAGGCATCTTGGTGAGGATTATACCTATAGCAATTTTTGCTGTAATCCTCACCTCATTTCTGCTAAACGCTTAGGTCTTTTGACTCAAATTTAGTATCAAAAAATAGTGCTGAAATAGTGTTCTTAAACTGCATTGATATTTATTTAGTTTATGTAGTAGAAGCAATTAAAAAAACCGTAAGAACTTCTCCATACAAAATGGTCAGGTACAGTCGCGAACAATACTTCGTATTGTCGTACTTGAAGCTCAATACTGGTTTGTTATGTCGGTAGGAACGTAATCAAACAAATTTATTTCCTTCAAGTATTTTGTTTATATCTGACAGTACACAATATTTCTCAATCAGTTAGACGTGGCGATGATAACGACCGTAATTTTGCGGCTGTTAACGCTCTGCCTAACCCGTAAGGGATAAAGGTGTGATATATGTTTGTATCTATGTAGTATATAAATAAATACATAAAAGATATAGGTACCTAACTTGTTTGGTAAAAATGGAACAAAAAACATATTTATGTGGTAAAATTCATTGAACTCATAAATAAATAAAAGTAGGTAGGTATATAGGGTGAAATCTAATCAGTGACCGATAGCGAAAACCCAGGACGGGCTGGTGATAAGGAACAACTTTCCCCAAGGAACATAGGTCGAAACATGAAAAACAAATTAGACCTCCCGTACTAAATTGCCGATCAGCTGATTTGGGTTACTATGGGAGTTCCAATATTTTTTCATATTGCGACATATGTTCCTTGGGGAAAGTTGTTCCTTATCACCAGCCCGTCCTGGGTTTTCGCTATCGGTCACTAAATAGATTTAATCCTATATAGTTAACGACGTTCGAGGCAAGGACAAATACTATAAGTACCTAATTATACCTAAATAATAATTTTTGTTATTTTCAAAACGTGCGTTTTCATTAAAAATTTTCATAATAATCGTAAGGGGCGTATTACTCAATATCGAGTAACGTGATGAAACCAAAAAATACCACGCAGGCGAAGTGCATGCAATAATTTCACTATTGTCTACCCTCTCGCTCACACGCGCGGCGGTCAGTTTTCGAGGCTCGGCCAAACCGGTTTTGTTTAGCGGTGGCTTGGGCGGTGGCGAGACCAAACAGGGCTTTCAGACTTATGAGAATACGATGTGATAAATTAATGCGATGTGTTGATCTGAAAGATATAGCATAAGTACATATAAATACTTTATTGTTATAAAACCGTTAAAAAGTTCAAGGCGTTAAAAAATAGTCAACCAAAATACCTACTCATAAAATAGACCAAAATAATGTCAGTAGCTCAACTTATGTTGAAGTTAATACCTACCTATATTGGCAGAAATGACATTACCTAAATTAAAGCAAAAATCAAGTCTGTATTCTACGAAGTATGGTTCGCGACTGTACCTGACCATTTTGTATGGAGAAGTTCTTACGGTTTTTTTAATTGCTTCTACTACATAAACTAAATAAATATCAATGCAGTTTAAGAACACTATTTCAGCACTATTTTTTGATACTAAATTTGAGTCAAAAGACCTAAGCGTTTAGCAGAAATGAGGTGAGGATTACAGCAAAAATTGCTATAGGTATAATCCTCACCAAGATGCCTTTATAACTTCGGAATTATAAAGCGACTATTTCTCATCTTTTGTCACTATTAGTCACTAATTAGGCACTATTTTTTGGAATGTAGACCAAGTGAAAATACCCCACCGTTTGCTCACACGAAAGTTGGGATTACAGCGTGAGCCTCGATCTGTAATCCTCACCAAACGATAGCCATATCTTGGTAGATATGAAGTCACTAATTTTCTTGCATATGTCACTATTTGTCACTATTTCAGCACTATTTTTTGACAAAACCAAAATTGCTTTTCGTTAAGTTTTCATAGGTGAGGATTACAGCTTGAGGGACACGATTTTATTTCTGACCGACTATTTGTAGGATGTGGGCGTTACACCATTGCAATCAATACGTTCCATTTTACTCCTACAAAAAATCGGTCACCGATTATCGGACGTGTGCGGGCAGCCTCAAGAATCGCCGTTCCGATAAGTCGTATTTGACAGCTGTCAGATTCGTGATAACACTATGGCGAAGGGTCCATTTTTCTTTGTTGACATCTCTTTTAGTATAGAGATGACAGCTATCAAATACGGCTTATTGGAACGGCGGTACTTTAGTAAAATATCACTCCATATGTGTATAAAAAAGACCAAACACGAATAAATCACTAAGTATGTACAGCTTTTAAGGTAAGTGACGACTTTAATATTAATTGGGATTGGGACTATGTACAGAAAACATGTGTAATGTTTTTTAGTGTTACCAATTATAAAACAACATAAAGAAATTTTTCCTTTTTATTTATTCAATATTATAATTTTCTCAATTTATATTATTACTAAATAAAAGGAAAGACTAGTTTTTATTAACATGAGTAAATAGGTTCGTACCTACTTTTTAGATGGTGCAGCATAAATAAATTAAAGATAAAAATATTTTAAAACCTTTGCGTAAAATATCATCGGCATTAAAACCCGACTACAGGAAAAATATGTGTTGTAATACAACACCATGCCCTGCGCTCGCCAATTCGCTACCAGGCGTAGTGCGTACGGAAAATATCCCTGAAAAGGTAAGGGCGGATGATAAGGACTGTTTTGGCTGTTGATGAATTAATCATTTAATCTAGTTATAGCAAGCCAAATAAGATAAATGTACATTAAAATTATAATTGAGATAAATAGGTGGTAATCAGGCAGGAGTGTATTAAAAAGATCTTGTTTCTGAGCAAAATAATGTACCTACACGATATCAGACAAAATCACTACCGCTATAACATTTACATACATATATTAGACCAATATTCCATGTAGGGTAGGCAGAGCGTAAACGGCCGCAAAACGAGCATTTACGCCACGTCTGACAAATATTTGTATTGAGGGTACAACTTACAGTTATAATTATAACTAATACACTTGATTCTAAAGTAGGTTTTTCGAAGCCTCGAATGATTTAAAAAATAGCTAAATTCATTATCCGCTATAGTGCATAAGGATATTCGTACTTAGGTTTTTGTAAACAAACCAAAGCAGATGTTTTATAATCAAAGTTTTATAAGTATATTTTCTATAAAACGGACCAATTTCTCCTCAACAAATTATACAATAACAGAAGTAGTTACTTTTTTTCATGACGTGTTATATGTTAAAATGAACAGTAATAAATAAAACAAATTATATCAATCGAATACTTTTTATCACTGAAAATATGTGTAAAACATTTGCTCAAGCTAATACTTGGCTAAACTATAAAGATAAAAGCCTTCGTAATGTAACCTGTATTATTCAGAACTTTTATATTTGATTTTATTGTATGGCGGGGATAGAGAGAGACGCCAATAGACAGAATGGAGCGGTGCAGGTGGTGTCGAGAAAATGGTAGCTACCCGCCTGGCCGGGTGTTGAGGCCTGGAGACCGACTGGTCCACCTGGATAGAATAGGAAGTTGTATATATGCGTTGCGCGGTGATACACTTCGATACCGCGTTTCAGGCCCTTTGTTTCTGTCAATTTGTCACATGGCGCCATCTTGCAGTTATGTTAGAACTTCTTTTGCGTCTTGCTTGCTTGTGAACCACTTGAGCTACCAGTTGTCGCTACAGTCTTATAACTGAACTATCAAATTTGACAAGAGAAGTACCTATCCTTATGCACTATAGTACATATTACGAGATAGCGAATGACGGAATATAAGTGTTAAATAAATTAAGTTAGCTAAAATTGTATATGTACCTAAAACGCCTTTTTATTCCGCTGCGGCAATATAGATTCCTTCGCGAAACTGAAGAATGAGAGCAGACTATATCGCTTCGATTTGCGGGAGAGGTAGTCTGTGACCACATTGTTGTCACCTGGAAATAAGGTTAGTATTATATAGAAGACTAAAATGGCAAATTAAAAATAGCCAATACCACTTTCCGCTATAAGTTTAGAAAAGGATAGTAGATTTCATAGAGTATTTTCGTCTATGTTTTACCGCCATATTTTTAATCGCCGCTTAATTTTTACACATACCGCATTAAGTGCGTTTTTTATTATTATTTTTATTATTATTATAGCTTTATTTCCAAACAATTTTTTTTTTACATTTAATTTTAGATTAATTTTGTTTTCTTTTTCCTGTTAATGTTTTGCCCCTCTTGGGTAAAAGCCTCCTCCTTTTTAATCCATTTTTCTCTGTCCATCGCAACTTCCATCCAGTTCTTTCCTGCCTTTGCTATAATGTCGTCAGACCATCTCTTCTTCTGTGGGAACATGCCTCTTGCAACATGGGCCTGGCCATTTTGTAGTTTGATATGTCCAACGTTTATCTTTGTATCTTGCTACATGTCCTGCCCATTTCCATTTTTGCCTTAGAGCAAATTGAAGAGCGTCTGTTATCTGTGTTTTCTTACGAATATCTATGTTTCTTGTTTTCTGTATTCTTCTTAGGATGCTTCTTTCCATACCATGTTGACAGGAAAGTATTTTGTTTTTTACTCTTTCTGTGTATACCCATGTTTGGCTTGCATAGGTAAGGCTTGGAAGGAGGCATGAATCCATTATAATTCTCTTCATTTTTAGACTGTAGTTTCCTTTCATTATTTCTTTTTGCGCCCAGTATTTCTTCCAGTGCCATGTATTATCATTGTACAGGTACAGGTCCACAATTACAGGCGAAAATCTGCCTGTAGCACACTTGTAGTTACAATTTACAGGTTACAGGCGTTTTATGAAGACACTTGTAAAGCTACCATAGTAAGTACCGCTCCAAAATCTCGACTACAGGTAAATTTTACAAGTCGATGTACAACACTATCGATTCATTCATTTCATTCACTCAAATTCAACGTCAATGCTAAAGCACAGATAAAATAATGTAAAATTATGTATACACTTTGCTAAATATATAAGACATTACACTGAAAATTATTATTTTAATAAAAAGGAAATTATAAAAATGAAATCAACAATATTTCTAATTAAAATCATATTATTGATAGAGTACGTTAAAATAGTACTGTTGTGAATTAATAATAATAATCCACAATTGACGATAAAGTTTTGCTTTATTTGAGGCCTCGAGCAAAATAATTAAGCAAGGATCGCATTTTGAGTACTTTTGAACATATTGAATAGACTTTTATGCAGAAATCTTGCACTTGTAAAATAATTACCTAGGTCAGGCGACCTGTAAAATTATTCACAAGTTGTAAGTTTTTACAGTTGTAGTTTACAAGTCTTTTGATGAACACCTGTAAAAACTTGCTCGATTGTGTTTTTAAAAGCAAAATCTACCCTATGGTTTGTCGATGGAAATCTACAGGTGCCTGTAGCTGTGACTTGTAAAATTGTAGACCTGTAGCTTCAAAAAACGCCTGTAGTTGTAATTTTCATCAATGTTGCTATTTAAATATTAATTTTGGCGCGATGTTGCCACTTTTTCGCCTGTAGAATTGTAGTTGTTCAATGATAGCACAGGCCACTGGTTGTATTTACTCTTCTGTCAACTTCGTTTTCATTGTTGTTTGCATTAAAAGACAAGACACATTAAGTGCGTTTAATCAGACAATTTAAGAGGCGATCATCTTTTATCCTTGTCGAAGCATATTTAATAGAAAGTGACAGTGTTATTTCATTGGAGATCTTAGTCTGCAACATTTGATTGAGGTTACTATCTAACCTGTTAAGGCAAGCAAGCAATCGGGATCTTTTTAAATGGCTCCATCGATTTAAGACGCTCCCATAGGCTAGGTGCTGTTGAAATTATTATCTAGTTTAAAGTATTATCACATAATGAAGTCATGATTTTCAAAGGGTCATATTAACATGCGCATAATTTACCGGACCCCCTGAACAGGAAAACCCCCTAAAAACCTGCCTAGAAGTTGCTCCTGCTCTAAATTAACAATTTTTCTAGGCCCTAGACTAACTTAAAAAAAAAAGGTGTGTAAAGCCCAAGGAGGAAGCCTACATTCAGAATAATGCAACAAACACAAACATAATTTATTTATTTATTTAATCGTATGGCGTTAGTTACATAGGCGAGTTTTCTAGTTACAGATCAACATTCAGGTTTCTTAGCCAGTTGGCCGCGTCTGGTGTAAGATTATATATATCCTCCTTGGGTCCAGGGTATGAATGAAGTGGGCATCGCTGTATAATGTGCTCCATTGTTTGCGCTTCTTGACCACAGTCGCAGAGTGCAGAGTCTGTCCAGCCCCACTTGTGCCGGAGATAGTTACATCGTCCGTGTCCGGATCTCAGCCTGTTCAGGCGACACCACAGCTTGCGTGGCAGATCATAATAATAATCACGCATATACTTATTCTGCACATTCTTCTATACAGGGTGTAAGGGACAGCCCTCCGAATACTTATAGGGTGCATTCAGACCATGAAACTGTACAACATCCCATGAAAAAAATATATCGGTAAACGCCAAAAAAATTTGTCTTCCCATAGTTATTGCAGTCAGCTGATCTTGATTTTGTTCGGGGAGTCAAATTTGTTTTTGTCGTTTCCCGGCATATGTTCCTAGGGGAAAGTTGTTCAGTTTCATGGTCTGCATGTACCCTTTTAGTATTCGGAGGGCTATCCCTTACACCCTGTATGTTTACATACTCACCTAGTAATAAGGGTTGTTTCTCCCCAGTTGTTGGCAGCACATAGTCATTCGCTGACAGCGAGATGAACAGTGCGAACGGCACCACCCACAGACAAACTGTGAAGTATGCTAGCACCTGTTAAACAAGTTAATTTTTAAGAATAAACGTACATCACTAAATACCTAACATAAAATGAAGTCTCTTCCCATGTCCCTATGTATGCTCAGATATTTAATACGCAACGGATTTTGATGCGGTTTTCTGTAGTGGACAGAGTGATTAAAGAAGAAGGGTTTTATGTATAATTCATGCCAGAAGGTCTTTTTCCAGCGGAAAAACCGCTAGTACATACGTACATATGTCACGTCTATATTCCTTGCGAAGTAGGCAGAGCGTGAACGGCCATAAAAACGGACATTTACACTGCGTCTGACAAACATTTCAGGGTCATTCAGAAAATTGTGTATCGCCATAGTGAAAGGTAGACAGCCCATCACCTTCACATGTAACACTCAAGCCCTTAGTCGCCTCTTACAATACCCACAGGTACAAAAGGGGTGATGCTATTCTAAGTTGACATGACATGGCGTTCCATAACACTACTGAACAGCATGGTGCTTTTGTGGGGCTATGTATTGGTTTTAAGAATACTTTATTGATTGATTAATAAATAAAATTCATTCATTCATAAACATAGATAATATTTAACATACCTCTGAAAAGTTGAAGTAAACGCTGCCAAAGAACTTGAATGCTAGATAATGGCTGGCGATCAGGTTTATTAATGCTGCAACAAATGTGAAACTGGTCACTCGGACCACAGGGAAGTCCTTCATCAGGAGACCATGGAGGAACTGCTGCACCAGACCGAGGATATTCAGGTAAAGAGGCAGGTCTTCGAAGATTATCAGACCTATGTGGATTCCAGCTGTTATCTGAAAATTACAAAAATATTTTATGAGTCAAGTATCTATAAAAATGCGCAAAAAAAACGCGTTTTGTATGGCAGCCCCCGTAAATATTTATTTTATGTTTTTTTTTTGGATTTGTTGTTATAGCAGCAACAGAAATACAATATCTGTAAAAATTTCAACTGTCGTAACTTTCGCGGTTCATGAGATACAGCCTCCATACAAAAAACAATATTTTTGTATGGGTGCCCGCTCCCTTACATATTTACTTTATTCAAATTTTTAGTATTTGTTGTTATAGTGGTAACAGAAATACATTATGATCTGTGTAAATTTCAACTGTCTAGGTATAATCATTTATTATTAACAGATTGAAATACAGATGCTGAAGCTTATTTATTAGAAGTTGTAATATTAATACCTACTAGTGTTGCTGTAGTTACAGATAGCATAAAAATAGCTGTTTTAATCTTGTGCAACTTACTGCAGAATAGTTATTAGTACTTACTATACTTTTTATAAATTATTTTTTTCTCTGCCATCTGCTGTTTGAGTAAAAATAAAATATAAGTTGATTCTGGAGTGTAACTAGTGCCCTCATCACTTGAAAATTCATAACTCGATGAAAACAGTTTATTGAATATCCACTTTTGTCAGATAAAAGTGCAAAAAGTATCTACTTATATATATTAATTACATTTCAATATGTATGTATGTAATAACACGGCTGTTTAATTTAGCGTTGCTATGCTGGGGTAAATTAGGTATTAATGACGGTCTATGAATGCGGCGCGGTGCTCGATCGCACGCGTCGCTCTGGGCGTGTATTGTCCCTTTCTCACTCGCAGGGCGAGACTGGCGACGTGCGCGCAGACCGCCTGACGGCGCCAAGCGGTGATTTCTGCACCGCAGTCAGTCACTCAAAACCGTTCGGACGGGAGGGTATCGTATTGTGCGGATTTCCCGCCACGCGTTTTGTGATGCCGCGTGTAATGGACGATTCAATTTGAGATCGCGCGTGTTGATGCATCGTATTATTGCGTTTCTCCTGGGTTGTACTGGAATGCCAGGCTTAGTGATTGTTGGATGTCTCGACGTCTTCCACGTGAGCGTCGCGTTGAATAGGCATCAGGTGGCCATTTTGGCCCGCGTTTGTACGGCCCAAATTCGGGTTGGGTCACGCGTAATGACTAATATCAAAGTGAAATACGAACAGAAGCTGTGAGTGGTTTGAAGTGAATAACGCGCCAAGGCTGTAGTGGAATGCTGGGTGTCGATACCTTTTCCACCCAGCCCTGTAAGTACCCACGGAATTCCCCATTTGATCCATTCCCTGAACTTCCTTTCTCCGTTGGGTATTTTATGCATTTGGACCGGCACGTTGACTGTAAGTGGTAAACCTAGTTGTCTTAGTATGTCTTAGTGAGTTCCCTTTAGTCATATTTGTTGTACCATATCATTGTGACTCCTTAGTACGAATTGCGGAATTCGTGGGGTGATATAATTTGGAGGTACTTACTTAGAATCTAGTGCTAATACGTGTGACGTAACGCCAGATCGGCAGACGGTATTTACTACCGACTCGAGTTATGTAAAGGTTGGAACACATCATTTGCCAATTTCACTCAACTTAATTAATTAGGTTAAATAGATTTAGGTTCACGTTTGATTCATAGTATGCGCTGATATATTGTGCAGCGTATGTTATTTAGCGCTGCGTAACGCAGCCATTGTCTGCCTCCAGTTGAACTCCTGGTATTTTGCTCGAAATTTACCAATTAAATAAATCGCTTCCACTGCGCGAGTTTAGCTTGGAATTAGACAATTTTTGGTAGCAGAGCGTGGTTCAGAAAACCACTAGATTTAAGAGTATTTTAGTATAAGATTTTTTAATCTACCTACATAAAAAAAAATATATATTTATTGTGATTGTAGTGTGTGCCCTGTGTAGAATATCCTATCGGTAGGATCAGGGCCAATCAATTAGTGAATTGCTTGTTATTATCGTTGTGTTTACCCTGTGCGGATATCCTAATGGTAGGATCAGGGCCGATTGTCTATTATTGTTTTTTATTGTAAGGTTCGGTGTTACTTTGGGTTGGTACCATGGCTCCCACAATTAGACAGCTTCAGGCGAAAATTAGAGCGCACCTAATGTGGTTCGCGACTAAGCAGGCGATGGTCGGTCGCGGGGACCGAGAGGACGCACTCATCGCTTGTGCGCAACGGATTGACGAACGGGTCGCGGAGGTGTTGGATTGCCTCACTGGATGCGAGGAGTTATTTGATGGGACGCCTGATGAGGAGGTCAAACTTACGGTCCGGACGAATGTGACCCAGTGCATGGAGATGGGGCAGGAGATCCAGCAGGCGGCTGCTGTGATCACCAGGCGTAGAGCTGGGGAGCCGGACCCACCCCATGGTCCGCGGGGACCAGGGGTGCAAGTGCCCCTGCCGGCTGTGGCGATTCCGGTCTTCCACGGGGACTACACGGATTGGACCAGATTCCAGGATCTGTTTGAAAGTGTGATTCATAACCGCACTGACTTGCAGCCGGCATATAAAATGGCACAATTGATGGCCAAGCTGCAAGGTGAGCCCCATGAGCTGGTAAAGCATCTACCAGTCGATGATGCAAGTTACGAGACGGCTCGCGGTTTGCTGATCGAGAGATACAGCAACAAACGTCTCATGATTGACCAACTCCTGGAACAGTGGCTCACCGTGCCGACCATCACACGAGGGACGGACCTCAGGGCCAAGGTCCTCAACCCTGTCTGCGTTGCAGTGAACGCTCTTGAGAGACAGGGGATGCCGGTGTCAGGCTATGATTATATCCTGGTCCACACGTTGTTGCGCCGCCTGCCGAGCGACATGGCCGCTCGTTTTGAACAGTCACACGGAGGTAAGACATCTGATTACCTCCCGACCTTCGAGGAGCTCAAGTCCTTCCTCGAGGCCGAGTGCAGGCGGGTAGATGCCCAATTTGGAGAGTCGCCTCACGCGGAGTCTGCGGCCGCTCGCCGCCCGGAACGGCCGGGTGCACAGGCGCGAGACGGTAAGAGTAGGCCACCCAGGCGATACAATGTCGCTAATTTGGAATCGAGGTGTGCCTACTGCAGAGAGGCGGGGCATCAGGTGACTGCGTGTGAGGAGTTCGCTGCACAGCGGGTGCAGAAACGTCGTGGTGTGGTGCAGCAACGGCGTTGGTGCTTTAGGTGTATGGGGCCGCATCAGGTGCGAGAGTGCCCATCAAGCACCAACTGCAGGTACTGCCAGGGTGCCCACCATCAGCTCCTATGCATGAACCGCAGCGGAGATTACGGAGGCAGAGCTGACGCGGGTCAGCGGACGGAGTCTGCCCTACCTAGACGGGAGCAACGCTCCCCACCCCCTCCAAGGAGGAGTCCTCTTCCACCAGGGTTTCAGGGACGAGGCCAGGGACATCAGCAGGTGATGCCTCCTTCACCACGCGCGAGACAGTCACCACCTCGGCAGCAGGTGCCGGAACAGGGTAGGTGGTCACAGGTCCAAGGTCAGAGGCACCCATCACAAGTACGTGATGCTACGGGCGGGTGCCAACACCAGGGCCAGTACATGCAGTACTCGGCGGGTCTGAACAACATGGTGAGTTCCCATGACCCACGCATGCCTCTCCCCTTGGCTGAGCACCCGCGGCTACAGGCGCATCCACGGTACGCGCGCCTGCCGCAGGGTTACTATAGGCTGCCAGCCATGGCGTACAGGACCAGAGGTCCCTATCAGCAGGAGTGGGACCCACTCGAAGGTGTACGGAGAGAGGGGACCCCCCCGCAGGACGCGGACACTCCGCGCTTAGGTTCCTGCTAGGTAATCGCCGCCTACACGCCAGCTTCGGCCCCCCGGCCAATTACGGTATTGTTGCCTACGGCAATGATTTGGGTATGGGGATACGGTGGCCGCAGCATACAGGTAAGAGCCTTGTTAGATACAGGGGCTCAGGGTTGTATTGTATCTAGTAAGCTGGTGAGTAGGCTACGCTTAAATATAAGGCCCACAACGGATGGGGCTGTAGGTATTGGAGGTGTAGATGTGCCTGACGTTCGGGGTCAGGTGAACTTCGAGTTCACATTAGGTAATACAGGTACAGGGGTCAGCTATCATGCCTCAGCAGTGGTGCTGGATGAAGTGGTAGGGAAACTTCCTCAGGTTCGGTTACCGTCAACGGTACGAGGGTTAACCACAGGCTTAGAGTTAGCTGATCCTGAATTTGATACTCCTGGTACGGTGGACGTTCTCCTCGGGTCAGACGTCCTCGGGAGATTCTGGTGTGGCAGAAAACGGGTACTTCAGCAAACTGGTTTAGTGGCCGTTGATACCACAGGGGGGTATGTTATTTTTGGCCCAGTTTGGAGACCTCAGGACCTACCAGAGGGCGATACGGTTCTCTATGGTAGTGTGTTGTCGGAGGTGCTGCAGAGGTTTTGGGAGTCTGAGGAGCCACCCACAGCGGATAGACGGAAGCCAGAGGATGACGAGTGCGAGCTGTTCTATCAGTACAACACTGCACGAAGTTCGTCAGGTAGGTTTGTTACCAGGCTGCCATTTCTCCCAAACCGCCCCTCTTTAGGTAGTTCGCGACAGATCGCGGAACGAAGACTACTGGCTATGGAGAGAAAGATGAAGCGAGATGCAGCACTTCGGCAGAAGTATATCGAATTCATGAGGGAGTACCTAGAGTTAGGCCACATGTCGGTGTCCAGCATAGATTGGAGGTGTGTCGAGCATTACTACATACCACACCTGGCTGTTTTGAAGTCACCGGAGGCGAAGATACGGGTAGTGTTTGACGGTTCTGCTCCTACATCGAATGGTGTGTCTGTGAACCAGTGTCTGCACGCGGGTCCCAAGTTGAACCGGGACATTGTGGACATCCTCACAGATTTTCGGTTGCACCAAGTAGCGTTCGTCGCAGACGTCAAAATGATGTTTCGCCAAACAATTATACACCCAGATGACCGTCGGTACCAGCTGATTTTGTGGCGTGAGAGCCCTGACGAGCCGATGGTCACTTATGAGCTTAACACGATAACGTATGGTCTGAAGCCAAGTCCGTTTTTGGCAGTACGCACGCTGCGAGAGTTGGCCGCACAGGAAAGGGTAAGATTCCCTCGGGCCGCAGCAGTACTGGATCGCGACGTCTACGTGGATGACATCTGCACGGGTGCAGATAGCGTGCAACAAGCACTGCTACTACGAGACGAGCTGATCGCGATCATGGAATCAGGAGGTTATGAGTTGCGGAAATGGCTGTCCAGCTGTCCAGAGCTCCTGGCCGGGTTGCCAGGTGAGTTCCAGCAGGACCCGCACCTTTTCGAGAACCCGGACAATCCAAATACGTTGAGCATCCTAGGGGTGCAATATAGGCCAACGCATGATGTCTTTACGTATCAGATCGAGCCAGACCTTTTGCAGAAGACTTGGACGAAGCGTTCGGTATTATCGACGATCGCCAGAACTTTCGATCCTAACGGGTGGATCGCACCGGTGACGTTCATGGCGAAGTGCTTCTTGCAAAGGTTGTGGATAGCAAACTTGGGTTGGGACGACCAGCTCTCCGGAGAGCTGTTGAATGATTGGACCAAGTTTGTGACCACCTTACCAGGGATCGTACGCATCGCCATACCTCGCAAATTGCTCCCATCGGTGGGATGTAAGGCTACCCTACATGGGTTTTGTGATGCCTCGGAGCGAGGGTACGCGGCAGCTGTCTATTTGCGGACAGTCAGTTCAACGGGAACTGTAGACGTGCGTCTAGTTATGGCCAAGAGTAAGGTGGCTCCGGTTAGGACAAGATGGACCATTCCAAAGTTGGAATTGGCGGGAGCAGCGCTTCTCACGCGCTTGCTACATCATGTCGCTAGTAATCTACGCGGTACCATCAATTTGGATGAGACGGTGTACGCATGGACCGACAGTAGGATAGTTCTGTGCTGGTTACAGACGTCGGTACATACTCTTGAGGTTTTCGTGGCAAATCGGGTGTCACAGATTAAAGGATCGGAAACTCAGTTGGTATGGAGACACGTACCGGGAGAACAGAACCCAGCGGACTGCGCCTCACGGGGATGTAGGGCCCCTGATTTGGTAGGTCACTCACTGTGGTGGGGACCTCAGTGGCTGACTGAGTCACCTGAGAGATGGCCATACAATGAGTGCGGGTCGCCGCTTGGGCCACCTGATCGAGGTTTGCGAGTGAACGTAGGGCAGATCGTACCTAAGCCTAGTGCGGCTTTCTTGCTGGAACGATACAGCTCCCTCGACAAACTTCTAGGGGTGACAGGTTGGATCAAACGGTTCGTGAACAACTGTAGAAAACCTCAAGCAGAACGGAACTTGGCACCTGTCCTCTCGCCTGCGGAGCGGAATGCGGCTCTAAGTTTATTGGTTAGGGTCGTCCAGGCGGAACATTTTGAGGAAGAGGTCAGGCTGCTCAGGGATGGCCGTGGAAAGCTGAAGGGAGGTCTTGTGCGCCTCAACCCGTTCGTGGACGAGCATGGAATGCTCCGGGTTGGAGGTAGACTTCGGAACGCTAACCTGCCCTTTTCAGCACGGCATCCGCTGTTACTCCCAAAGAAGGGACCTTTGGTAGAACTTATAGTTAGGGATCGTCACCAGAAAAACTCGCATGCGGGCTGCAATGCACTTTTGGCTATTCTGCAGCGCGAGTTTTGGATCTTGTCTGGACGACGTACGGTACGGAGCATTGTGTTTCGGTGCTTGCCTTGCTATCGGTTGAAGGCAGCCACAATGCAACCTCAGATGGGAGACCTCCCACCGGACCGGGTGACGGAAGCCTGGACGTTTGCGGGTGTGGGAACGGACTTTGCGGGGCCTTTTATGGTAAAGGCATCACGCCTTCGCAACGCGAAGTCAATCAAGGCGTATTTGTGCGTGTTTGTGTGCCTAGCAACCAAGGCCGTCCACTTGGAACTCGTGGCCGACCTCACTACGGAGGCTTTCTTAGCAGCTTTAGATAGATTTGTGTCGCGAAGAGGGCGACCAGCGCTGATCAGGTCGGACTGTGGTACCAACTTTAAGGGCGCTGATCGATGTATGAAAGAAATTATAACGTTTTTATCGGAAAACGAGGAAGCTATCGGCACGAGCCTCTCCCGTCAGGGCATTAACTGGGTGTTCGATCCACCAGGATGCCCCCACTGGGGTGGTATATTTGAAGCGGTTGTAAAGTCCGCTAAGACGCATTTGATGCGCGTTATAGGTTTAACGATATTAACCTTTGAGGAGCTAGCGACCGTGTTTTGTAAAATTGAGGCCGTTCTCAATTCACGTCCTTTGTGTCCGCTTAGCTCAGATCCAAATGATCTGGAGGCCCTGACACCAGGGCATTTCTTAATTGGCCGACCACTTAACGCCTTGCCAGAATACCCCTACACAGAGGTCAGTAGCAATCGTTTGACGCGTTATGAGTTGCTGCAGCAAATGTCTCAGAATTTTTGGAAGCGATGGTCGCTTGAGTATTTGCACATTCTGCAGCAACGCCTTAAGTGGACGGACAGAACTGAACCCCCTCGCATCGGAGATCTCGTTCTGGTTAAGGATGCCAACCTGCCGCCACTGCGATGGCGCAGAGGGCGCATTCTCAACTTGTTCCCAGGTAGTGATGGCACTCCTCGAGTCGCGACAGTTCAGGTAGGGGATTCAGTTCTTAAGCGAGCAATAGCAACGCTATCTCGTCTCCCCAGTAGTGAATAGGCCTAAGGGATTCGGCCTAGGGCGGGTGAATGTTTAATTTAGCGTTGCTATGCTGGGGTAAATTAGGTATTAATGACGGTCTATGAATGCGGCGCGGTGCTCGATCGCACGCGTCGCTCTGGGCGTGTATTGTCCCTTTCTCACTCGCAGGGCGAGACTGGCGACGTGCGCGCAGACCGCCTGACGGCGCCAAGCGGTGATTTCTGCACCGCAGTCAGTCACTCAAAACCGTTCGGACGGGAGGGTATCGTATTGTGCGGATTTCCCGCCACGCGTTTTGTGATGCCGCGTGTAATGGACGATTCAATTTGAGATCGCGCGTGTTGATGCATCGTATTATTGCGTTTCTCCTGGGTTGTACTGGAATGCCAGGCTTAGTGATTGTTGGATGTCTCGACGTCTTCCACGTGAGCGTCGCGTTGAATAGGCATCAGGTGGCCATTTTGGCCCGCGTTTGTACGGCCCAAATTCGGGTTGGGTCACGCGTAATGACTAATATCAAAGTGAAATACGAACAGAAGCTGTGAGTGGTTTGAAGTGAATAACGCGCCAAGGCTGTAGTGGAATGCTGGGTGTCGATACCTTTTCCACCCAGCCCTGTAAGTACCCACGGAATTCCCCATTTGATCCATTCCCTGAACTTCCTTTCTCCGTTGGGTATTTTATGCATTTGGACCGGCACGTTGACTGTAAGTGGTAAACCTAGTTGTCTTAGTATGTCTTAGTGTGTTCCCTTTAGTCATATTTGTTGTACCATATCATTGTGACTCCTTAGTACGAATTGCGGAATTCGTGGGGTGATATAATTTGGAGGTACTTACTTAGAATCTAGTGCTAATACGTGTGACGTAACGCCAGATCGGCAGACGGTATTTACTACCGACTCGAGTTATGTAAAGGTTGGAACACATCATTTGCCAATTTCACTCAACTTAGTTAATTAGGTTAAATAGATTTAGGTTCACGTTTGATTCATAGTATGCGCTGATATATTGTGCAGCGTATGTTATTTAGCGCTGCGTAACGCAGCCATTGTCTGCCTCCAGTTGAACTCCTGGTATTTTGCTCGAAATTTACCTGTGTAAATCGCTTCCACTGCGCGAGTTTAGCTTGGAATTAGACAACATCCTAACCGACAAAAATGATCCCCATGTACTAGCTCTATCAGAGACATGGTGTAAGCCTGGTGAGATAGAACGAGTTCGTCTGACTGGTTATGAACTAGCAGCAAGCTATTATCGCCCGAACATAGTTCACGGTGGCACTGCACTATACGTGCGTGATGGGGTGAAGTACAAGCATAGACCAGACCTACAGGCGTGCGCGGTTGAATATGACTGTGATCTTGCTGTAGTGGAAATCATTAGGATAAAGTTGATAGTTGTTGTTGTATACAGAACTGGAGCTGGTAACGTAGATGTATTTATAAATGCTATAGATAGGTACTTTGCTTGAAAAAATCACTGACGAAAATAGGAAGTTTTTATTGGTGGGCGACATAAATATTCACTACGAAACTAACAATCCTACACGCTCTAGGTTGGATTGTGTTCTACTTAATTATGACGCAAAAAACATAGTAAACTTTCTTACTCGTATAACAGAGGACTCTCAGTCATGTATAGACTGCGGTATTATAGCTCGTTCTGATGAAAACATATTCAAAGTGAATACTATGGACATTGGTATTAGTGACCATAAAGCACAAAGCTACAGGATGTCTTTATCTCAAACTTATCCAAATTCTTTGATAGAACGACGCTTATATAAGGAAGAAAGTATTCAGTCCTTTTATCTAGATTTAATTAACTATGACTGGACATTTATTAATAATCCATTATTAAACATCGACGCAAAATTTAATAAACTCATAAATATTTTGATAGAACACATAAACATACATTTCCCATTAAAAAAAGGAAAAATAAAAGAACTGGATATGTCCCATGGATGACTGATGAAATAAACAATTATATACAAAAATTAAATGATCTCAATTGCATTAGGCAACAATATAGTAACAATGAAAGTATACTTAACTCTATTAAGTACTATGGCGGCCTCATAAAAAGTAAAAGTTTGATTGCACGTAAAGAATATATACATAATCGACTTAGTAAAGCAAAGAATAAATCGAGAGAAGTATGGAACATTGTGAATGATGAAGTCTCTACGAAACCAAGACTGCAAACTATAAGTATATTATACGAGAATGCCATTGAGTTACCTCCCAATATTATTCCAAATAAATTCAATGAGCATTTTTTAAAATTAGCATCTAAGCTTAAAATCAAAACTAGCCATGACATAGCTATAAAAAATGTAGATAATTATATATCAAAAAAGAATGTTCCTATTCTTACTCTTCCAGTTGTGACAAAAAGAACACTAGATTTGAAACTAAAAGAAATGACAAAAACATCAAAAACCTTGGACATATATGACATATCAGTAAATATATTGTTGGCTGCGTGGCCGGCGATAGCAGAATCTTTAGTCATCCTAATAAATGATATATTTACAACAGGTACGTACCCTGACATTCTTAAAAGCACACGTATATGTCCTGTCTTCAAGAACAAAGGAGACAAAACAAGCATTGAAAATTATCGTCCAATTGCAATCGTACCCATTTTATCTAAAATTATTGAGAGTATCGTGTCTTGTTCAGTAATGTCACATCTGGAAGACAACAAATTGTTGACTCATAAACAATATGCTTACAGAAAGCATAAATCAACAATATCAGCAGCACACGAGCTAGTTGACAGTATAATCACAGGTATTGATGATAAAATTAAAACAGCTGGTATACTATGTGACTTATCTAAGGCATTCGATGTAATTAATCACGGACTCCTTATCTCTAAATTATCCTGCTATGGAATTGCAAACAACCCTTTAAAATTGTTATCATCTTTTCTATCAGAATGTAAACAAACTGTAGAGGTTCCAATAAATGGCAAAAAATACCGATCAGATGTTGGCACAGTAGGTGTAGGAATTCCACAGGGGTCGTCATTGGGAAACACTCTTTTTTTAGTTTTCATTAATGATCTTGCCCATTACATGAATGACCATAATATTGTGCTTTTTGCGGATGACACTACAGTCATAGTAAAAGCCCCGTCATATGAGGAACTCAATAAAAAACTCAATTTAACCTTTGGACATCTGAGCGAGTGGTTTACAGTAAATGGCCTCATCCTAAATAGCACCAAGTCTAACACAATTCTGTTTTCTGGAAAGACATTACATTACAACACCCACCGGTGATCAGCTGTACAGCACCCCTATGTAATACTAGCAAGTTTCTAGGCCTGTACATTGATTCTACGCTGAATTGGAAAGTACACATTAACAAACTGTGTGCACGACTGGCCAGTGCAACATATGCAATAAAAAAACTAAAACCAATTGTGTCTAAAAATATTCTCCGTATGACTTACTTTGCGTATTTTCATTCCCTGATGTCCTATGGTATTATATTGTGGGGAGATAGCACTGACTGTCATCACATACTTGTAGCCCAAAAACGAGTCCTAAGAGCCATGGTAGGAGCAAAAATTCTACAGTCCTGTAGGTCAATTTTTAAAGAAAATAAAATTATGACACAGTCCTCTCTGTACATATATGAAGTAATCACTTTTACAAGGCGAAACATATTGTCATTCTCGCGTTATGAGGGCCGCACTCGTCAGAATGGTAAGCTCAGACCGGTTCCGCATCGCACCACACTAGCCACCAAGAATCCACGTGTGATAGGGCCAGTGTACTATGAACATCTCCCAAACGCAATAAAAAATTTAACTTGTGACATATTGTTTATGAGTAAACTAAAAAACTTCCTATTGGATAGACCTTACTATTCTGTAAATGAATATTTAAATGATAATTTTAAGCTTTTACATATTGACTAAATTGCGAGTATTTATATAAATTATTTTAAGTAATAATTATAATATATTCAATGTATAAATTTACACATTTTAATTTTGTTAAAATGCTGTATGTTTATTTACTATCATTAGGTACTACTTATATTTGTAATGCCAGGCCTGTGTCACTCCGCGTGTATGTATTGAAAACATACCTCCAGGCGCCGGCCACTGCGAAAGGGCTAATCTAGCGGGCTGCCGCAAGCGAAAGAAGTCACACGCGTGCGCTATTTGTTCAACTTTCTCGACAATTTTTTGCAAGATGGACAGACGAAAAAAAGAAAAGAAATACTCTTGATTTGATTACATTATGTTCCTTTTTGAAATGAATTTCATGCTAAACAAACCCTTTCTTTTTTTGTTGAATAAAGTACCTACTATTCCAAAATCCTAAAAGTAAGTATTTAAAATTAAATAAAAAGGTTTAGTCGTTTCATTGGAGTTGCATTTCATCTGTCGTACGTATTCATTTACGAACTTAGACTAAGAGCCCAACGCAGAATATTTATATGTGATACGTATATGGAATTCTTTTCAACTTAACCTTTTCACCGCCATAGACGGGTATAGCCGACAACCCGCGACTTGCCGTCAGCGCCACGGTCGGGTACAGCCGACAAAACGTCGTTAAAGTTTATGTTCATAAACTAGCATTCTAAAACCGTATCTTTCTTTTATTTTTTCGCATATTGCATTTATTGTACCCTCTATTTTCATTTCTGAACTTTTGCGCTTAGATATTTATTAGATTTGTAGTATAAATAAGAAAAATACTGATTACGTTTTGAAGCTGTCAGAAGTACCATTCGCACACGCCATAGTCGGCCCCACACGACTGGAAGTGTTGTTCCTTACTAGTACAAATGTGAAATATCGATACATCTATAATATATTTACGGAATATACTATGCCTAGATATTTGTCAAGTTTGTCATAACAATAACATTTTCTTATTATTTTAATGTATATTGAAAATATTCCCGACATCGATTTGTAGAAATACGCCAGTATTAGACATTATTTTCTTTGTTTGATTGAGTATCGACAAACCGGTTTCGTCGACTCGTGCACAGCGATAATTGCTTGACCATTGTGAGTGCACTGTACGCCGTAGTCGGGTAAAGACGACACGCTCTGACGTCATTGCAGTAGTGACATAAAAATAGTGATGGGAAAATGAGTGCCGACGAGCTTAGTTCAGCACAACTTCTACAGATTTTAGAAGGCGTAGAGGATGACGTTGATCTGTCGTTTGAACCTGGATTACTCGAAGAAGAAGATTTAGAGTTAAGTAAATACCTAATAATCATAAATAATAATAAATAAATTAAGAGAGTTTAGGAGGGTTTCATGTGAACTTAATTTAACGGGTCAAATTGTGATACAAGATTATTATTAGATAATAAGAGATAAGATAATTATTTATTTAATAAACGTATAAGTAACTATCCATCTGTCTAATTAGCCTAAATTAGCCCTATGTTGGACATAGGCCTCTTCTTTATAAGTAACTATGAAATGCTAATAAATAACCGCTAATATAAGTACAATACCTTACGAAGGGCGTTATAAAAAGTAAATAGAAACAAACCGAAGAAATAATCAAATAAACCGGGTAGGAATAGAAAAAAAATTCAAGTATTTAATAATATATCATAAATCTTAAAATATTAGTTATGTCGGTTTCCCATTTGCCTGAGATACAGGAATTCATATTCTTAGTTTAGGAAATGGTTAAGCCACAGAATTATTTCATATAAGTGTACCTATTTGTTATTAAGTTTATTAAATAAATAATTATCTTTTCTCTTATTATCTAATAATAATCTTGTATCACAATTTGACCCGTTAAATTAAGTTCACATGAAATGTGTGCTATTTAAAATCGTTTTTCATTAATATTCAACGTAAGTAAAATAAGAAAAAGAAATGAAAGAAAACAAATTTACCCATAGCACAGGACTTTCCTAGTTTGGGTATCAAATTCAATTGTAATGTGTGCATGCTTAAATGAATAAACTATTTTTATTTTTATTTTATTTTAAATAGTCACAATAAAATATTAAAATAAATACCAGCATAAATCCTATGATATACTAATTTTTTTTATCGATATTCTATATTACATCCTTATTTGTCCTAAGGGTTTGAGAATATAGAAATGCCACCGACGCCACAGTCGTCTATAACCGACAACGCGATATAGAGAGACGCGTAATAGAGATGCGCCAGTGCTGATCGAAAACTGAACTAAAAATAAACTTGTTGAATATGCCTAGTGTTGTTTACGAGGCCACCACTACTACCACTATCCTATATTACTATTTTGACCTATATGAAATCAGAACTGAAAGTAGGGGGCAAAATAATGGTTTTAGATTAATTAAAACTCGGTTTAAAAAGTGAAGATTTATTATCGATATGAACTGTTGGACATCTCTATTTTATTGAGTATTTCTTTACCATGAAATTGGTGTGGCGCTGGTTGCAATTTTTTACTCGAATGGCTTGGCGGCGAAAAGGTTAAAGAAAGTTTGCGAATCCATATTGTGAATTTCTTGCTTGGAAATATAATAAATAATTTTAAAAATAAAATAATATTTTGCAATATTGCAGTTAAATTGTAGGTGCAAGATAAAAATTATATTGTGCTAGTTTCGGTGAGCACTATTCACACTCAGCACATATTTAGGTACTAGCTGATACCCGCGGGTTCGCGCGCGTCTTAGTTTTTATTTTTTAAACTGATATCGGTTTTTAACTTAAGAATAATTTTAATCGATTTAGGTGTTTTCACAAAATTTCAAGATATGCAACCAGCGCCAGGACTCGTTATTACATACATACATATATAGGCAGAGCGTAAACGACCGCTAAAAACGGACATTTACGCCACGTCTGACAAACATTTTAGGGTCATTCAGAAAATTGTGAATCGCCATAGTGACAGGTTGTCAGCCCATCGCCTAAAATTGTTCGTCGTCGCCTTTGACGACACCCACGGGAAAATAATTAGTATACATTATAATATTATTATTATTAGTATACATTTTATTATTATGTTGGTATTCTTTTCGGATCTCGGGCCCACAGGGACCCGGTCCTTTGAGGCATGTGTGGGGCCAAAGCCAACAGCACAAAGGCCTTTTTTATGCCAAATAATGTGTTGTGATGTGTACATCGAGCGGATACTTGCTCTGTCTACACTATAGAAGTACTCGTACACCCAGAGCCAGCACCCGCCTGATGCAAGGACTATTGCAGGTTTATTGAATTAAATCTTCGGCAATAATCGTATAGCATATACAATTATGCTGCGAGGTCTTAGACTACATAAACGTACTCGTCGCTGCCTGCTGCGTGCCCGCCAAAAGTAGGAGTAAACGCTCGTGTTGTGCGCTTGATGGCGTAAGTAGTTTCTCGAAGTAAGCAACCCTAGACCGCGGCTCATAATCCCTCAAAAAAATATTTGACAGGTATGTAAATGAACACGTGGTTGACTGGAACGCGAGCTAAATTAAATCATATTGTCTATAAGATTGAGTACATATTTCTTTGAAAACCATTGCGAAGTAAAGCTTCTGTAACGCTAGTTACTAGTTATTATTCTGTGGTAATGCCAATTTTTTGACATTCTCGGTACATACCCTATATTATGAGTGTAGTTATTTGTAATATCTAGATTGTATTTTGAGAAAATAAATGAAACTGAAACTGAAACTAATACATGGGAAATATGACCCAAAAAATTGGAAATGATAAATTATGGCCAACAATTTTGGTAATTATTAATTTATTTTACCTATAAAATTTGAATATCAGGTCAATTTGCTTTTGAAGTGATTTATAAAATAGTTTTGTTGGATTAGTTTGTTTGGGTGAGCTATGACACTGAAATCTGGCCAAGAAAGAACCAAAGCAAACCTATTGCCAAAAATAATGATTCATAAATGAAAATACTTACGATAACAGCCCATGTGATCACATATTTCGCCATAACTGTGTATTCTTCTACTAATTCAGCTAAATAATAGAGACCCGCAGCTGAAATTAAATCCGAAATATGAACTTTACATGTTACTGAAACGTGTGAATTTACTATGATGATATACGCTATAGATTATAATAGTACTGTTCCTACGGTACATTAGAACATTAGGAATTCATTTTAATAAATTAACTCATTAGTTTCAGGAAATGAAAGTAGAAAAAGGGTTTTATATGCCGAACTTGAAATGTTGCAAATATCCATAGGAAAAGGTACGTTTTCGTACAAATTACTTACCTATAGCGCAAGTGACGAATATGGCCTGGACAACCATTGATAATATGCTCACAAAATATAAGAACCACATTTTTAAAATGTATTTACTACGTTTGTTTTGGTATTTATCGCAAATTCGCGTAGGTTATACGCGTTGTCATTTGTCAAACTTATGTCAAGATGGGGATACCAGCTGCAAGGTGTACATATAATCCAATTATAATATACATTTATATTTACTTACACGTACAATATTTATTTACACGCATTAGCCCTTCGGGTCCTACCTAGAATTTGAATTTAAGGGAGGACCGGAACCCTTATGTAACATTCAAGGAGTAAAACGATTTAGTTATTTGTATATTTTCTGTTTCCCAAACAAAAAGTAACGACTAGTGAGAGATTGTCTTATGTAGATTCTAGCGGTGGCGTAAAAGTACAATCATTATTACATAAGGAAGACCTCAAACTTTTGTCAGACGTGGTGTTAATATCCGTTGAACGGCCGTTAACGCTCTGCCTACCCCGTAAGGGATATAGGTGTGATTTATGTATGTATGTATGTATAAGGAAGCCAAATCTTATCGGTCTGGCAACTTTTTTTAACCCTATGTTGCAAACCCACAAAAAATATCGTATTCTTTACCACCACCTAGTATCAAGTAGCAGAACTAAACTTGTCTACACAATACAACTTATCGCAAGGGAACTTCAGCATATATCATTCTCCATAGCTTCACTGCTGGATGGCGCGCCCAAGAATCATCGCGTAAGCACAATTCCTTGCCCGTCGAGTCGAAGATGAAACAGTCGCTCTAATCAACTTTTCCAAGCAAAAACTCTTTTCATTTTTCGGAACCTACGCTTTTAGGTGACAACATAAAGTTTTTATGGCTATATCACTCAAGTTGTTCGTAGAGTAGAATTAAATATTGATTTAGTGAGGTGTAGCGGCTTATAAAGATACTACGATGTTCTATCTCTTCCAGATAATTTGAACCAAATAATTTATCATGGGCTTAAGAAAAAAAAACATTAGTAGTTATAAATATTATTTATTTACAATTGAATAATATGAACAGCAAAGTCTTTAAACAATAACGCAATATGTCGTAAGAAACAAGGAACTCCTTTGCACATTAATTACCTAAATACATAGGTTGAATGAAAATCACGTCATCTTTCCTGCAGACAACGTGTCGTTAAGACTCAAGACCTCTTTAAAGTACTATGTCACGCCTATATCCCCTGTGGGGTAGGCCGAGAGTACACAGTCATTTACGCCATTTGAGAGTCATTCACAAACTGAAAATACTGAAAGGGGGGTTCTAACCGCGATACCGATTAATTATACGCATGTAAACTACACGCTTTAAAAATCTTGACTTCAATTTGAAACAAATATCGTTTTCAGATGGTGGTGGCGTAAAGTTACATGCCGTGTGATTAACCTGGCCAGCCCCGTGGCAGTGCTTTGATTTTTATATTTTTTTATCCCGCCCGAGCCGGTTTTCTATTAGGACATTACAAAATTGTTATTAAAAAAAAGAAAATTGTGTGATACAAATTTTTTTTTTTACAATGACGGTTCATGACGTCAATAAGTGATATGATAATACTATCCTTCATTGAATAAAGAATTTCAATTTCGATACTTATTTTATATAGAATTGTCGTGACTTTCAAGTGAGTTCCGGTAGTGATCGACAGAATCGTAGGAAGAGGGTATGCAGAAATATATACCAATAATATGAAAACTCCACCCGCAAAATATCAGTTGTTCCGTGATCATGGCACATGCAACTGGGTCGAAATATCGGACAATTCAATAATAAATAAGTATCGCGGTAAGAAGCCCGTTTCAATGAATAAGTATCGCGGTAAGAAGCCCTTTTCAATGAATAAGTATCGCGGTAAGAAGCCCTTTTTAATGAATAAGTATCGCGGTAAGAATAAGAACCCCGTTTCAATGAATAAGTATCGTGGTAAGAACCTCGTTTCAATGAATAAGTATCGCGGTAAGAACCTCGTTTCAATGAATAAGTATCGCGGTAAGAAGCCCTTTTTAATGAATAAGTATCGCGATAAGAAGCCCTTTTTAATGAATAAGTATCGCGGTAAGAAGCCCTTTTCAATGAATAAGTATCGCGGTAAGAACCTCGTTTCAATGAATAAGTATCGCGGTAAGAACCCCGTTTCAATGAATAAGTATCGCGGTAAGAAGCCCTTTTCAATGAATAAGTATCGCGGTAAGAAGCCCTTTTCAATGAATAAGTATCGCGGTAAGAACCTCGTTTCAATGAATAAGTATCGCGGTAAGAACCTCGTTTCAATGAATAAGTATCGCGATAAGAAGCCCTTTTCAATGAATAAGTATCGCGGTAAGAACCTCGTTTCAATGAATAAGTATCGCGGTAAGAAGCCCTTTTCAATGAATAAGTATCGCGGTAAGAAGCCCGTTTCAATGAATAAGTATCGCGGTAAGAACACCGTTTCAATGAATAAGTATCGCGGTAAGAAGCCCTTTTCAATGAATAAGTATCGCGGTAAGAAGCCCTTTTCAATGAATAAGTATCCAATAAGAACCCTGTTTCAGTATTTTGAGTTATTATGTGTGACCGCGAAAGTTTAAGTCAGTTTGTCATTCGGAAAATTGTGTATCACCATAGCGACGATACACAGTGAGACGTGGAGTGAATGTCCGCTTTTACGGCTGTTTACGCCATTGAACATTCTTAACAACTATATTATTTTCCAGCTGTCTGAAAAATCTATTGTTGATTAACAATGTTCACATCAACACTAGTTATATCGCTCGCCGCCATTGATATCCCATGGTTAGACAGTAAATGACTTTTGAGACTACATTTCTGTACAAACGACATTGCACAGATATCGCATTTAAATCTCCTGTCATTATTGTGAATTCTCATGTGCTCTCTTAGAGTATACTTTCTTGCATACGCCTTGTTGCAAATACTACACGAATAGTTTTTCTCGCCTGTGTGTTTCACCATATGCGCCTTGAGAGACTTTTTCGAGAAAAATCTATATCCGCACTCGGAACACTGGCAATTTCTCTCCATTAAATGACTCTTCTTTATATGATACATGAGTAAAGACTTCAAAATATATGACTTATCACATATATTGCATTTATATTTCGCTTCTGTATTGTGAACTTTGATTAAATGCTGGTTTCTTTGATAGTAACTTCTGAACGGTTCGTTACAATACGGACAGTTGCTTATATTTCTATTCCCCATATGTTTTGACTTTTCGTGATACTGTTTTTTCGCTTTGCTAGGAAACACTTTGTCGCAATGATCGCATTTGAAACTACCCTCCAAATGTGTCCGTTTGTGCGCCTCTAAAGATCTTTTAGTCGCGAACGACGATTCGCATTGCGTGCATGTATAATTGCTGTAATGTTTGTTCATGTGTTGTTTCAACATTTTAAATGTTTCGTAAGTTGCACTACAAAACGCACAATCATACGTCTCGCCTTTTTTCAATTTAAATTGCAGCATATGATCTTTCACGTCGAAATGAATTAATTTGTCATGTATTTTAACTAAATGTTCTTTTAAACCGTTCAATAAATCAAAGTTTTCGTCACATAATGTGCACGTAAGATCTGTGACGTCGAAATTTACTTTAAACTCATTGTGATCAAAGCTAGTTTTCACTAACTGCAACCTTTCTTTTTTATGGTCATTTTCCGTGTGAACTCTCAAGTCTTTCGGGTCTGGGTAGGTAGCGTCACAATAACCACATAAATAGCCGAGTATACCCTTATCTTTAAAAGGCACTACGTTGGAATATTCTAATATTGTGGTCAAATTGTCTTTATGTTTCGCTTTGTCATTCTTTGACGAGCGAGTTAACACGAATTTTAATTTAGTTGGGCTTAGCTGGTTGGGTGATAGGAGGACGGTTGTCATATCCTGTGGACAATGGAAATGGTAGTGAAAAGGCAGTAGACAGCTGCTACGCAAACAAACACAGATTACTTGTGGAAACTAATAAGTTTATACCCAACTTACTGTTGAAGCAAATAGCTTAAACAATAAGTTGGGTGTAGTCGACAAATTACGTAACGTAATTTGAATGGGGGTCTGACCAGAGGTTATCGTCATACTAAAAAGGCGTTACGTCCAAACTACGAGGGTACTAATTTGTGGCCGATCTTTATTGTACCTGTCATTATAAGGCATATCTATTTGTAGTTAATTTACTTGCAGTACAATAGTTCATATTCAAAAAAAGAACTTACCGAATATTTCTTTAACTTTGATTCCTTCTTCTTTGTTATTCTAAGTTGCTCTGAAAAGTAAATATATATATTATAGCAGCCATTAGCAGCATTTTTATTCAGCTGAAGAGTCATAATGTCTACATTTTTCCATTACAAAAAAGTAGACATTGAAACTTAGCGAAACTAATTATTTATCTAAGTATAGATACCAATTTTCTGAAGTTACCCTCAAATCTAGTCATGTTTAATTAGATAACGGTAAAAGTTTCGAAAATGGAAGTTGTCAATTTCGCCGATGAAGACTAGCGTCATTTTACGAAAATAACCTACGTTCATTTAAACATACATACACTTATCACGCCTTTATCCCTTGCGAGGAAGGCAGGCCGTAAACGGCCGTAAATACGGACATTTACGCCAGTCTGACAAACATTTGAGGGTCATTCAGAAAATTGTGTATCGCCATAAATTCATTCAAACAATGCATCAAAATTAGCTTAGCACACGTAAAGTTTAATTATATCCTACACTTGATGATGAAATTAGTACCAAAAGTGGCCGAATTTGACACTTTGGCCCATAATTGAAATTATAGACAAATATTTAATTGCATCTACGGGCTTTCATAAATCTATAGACAAATATTTAATTGCATCTGCGGGCTTTCATAAATCTATAAGATATCAGCAAAAGCTGGTAAAAAGCTTATTTTGATGTACTGTTGTCATGAAATGGTTTTTTTCATGAAGTGGCGCCACCGTCGAGGTCGTTGACGGCTACACTCGCCTTAACAAATCAGTGGTTAGAGCGTCGTCGGCACGGTACTAAACATCCTGGACAATTCACACAGCACCATCTATCCCCAAAACTAAGCAAAGCTTGCACTATAGCTGTTATTAATACTTATATACTTTTTTGGTAAATAAATACAAGTAGAATAAACACAAATATCAGAAAAATCAGAATCCACGACCCTCGGCGTAGCCGGCAGGGGTACTCACTCACTTGTAGAGCGTGCGGAAAATTATGCCGCTCCCGTATCGGCTTATACAGCCATGAAAAGTCTTGCCTCAGACACTGATTAAACCGTCTGTCACAGACGTGTGAGGCCAATGATGATTAGAACTAACCACACTACGTTGAACTGCGACACTTACTATTCCCAGTGCTGAGTTTGGAGACAAGGTCCTTGATATCCTCGTCATCATTCCACTGCATCACGGGTTTGCTGGACTTCCTGCTGACGTTCTTTTTACTTCTGGATTTCTTCTTGGTGTCTTCTGTTGGGGATTCCTGTTTTATCTTCGTCATTTGCGCCTCGCGAACTGTGCCATTTAAAATATAATTTATTAGCAAAACTTCACAGGAGAGAAAACTTGATGAACTAAGTGGTTCACAAGCAAGCAAGACGCAACAGAAGTTCTCAACATATCCGCAAGATGGCACCACGTGACAGAACAATGGGCCTGAAACGCGGTATCGAATTGTTCACCGCGCACCGCATATACTGCGTGTGAGGGACAGCCCTCCGAATATTCGGACCATGAAACTGAACAATTTCCCATATTTATTTTTTACAGGAAACATCAAATAAAATTTGACATTCCATAGTAAATGCAGTCATCTGATTGTGATTTTGTATGTATAATTTTTTCTGTCGTTTCCTGACATATGTTTAGCAGACGATTTGCAGATTTATCGTCATTTCACCTGTGATGATATCAATAGTGCAACTGCGGCTATCAACAGCGACCTCAGCAAAATTTCTGAATGGGCTGAATCTTTCGGTCTCGTGGTCAACCCAACAAAATCTCAGGCCATGCTAATAGGTAGTTCTTATATGTGTAGGCAAGTAGACCATCCTAGTATCCCACCCGTTATTTATAACGGCACGTCTATAGCTTACACAAAAACTGCCAAAAATCTGGGTATTTTGCTGGATTCCAATCTCAGTTGGACTGCGCAGGTCAACGTTGTCAGCAGTAAAGTATTTTTCTCTTTCCATTCGCTTAAACGCCTTCAAAATTTCTTGCCACTAAAGACAAAGATCACTCTTGCTCAGACCATTCTCTTGCCCCTTTTAGACTACGCCGACACCTGCTACTTGAATGCCACTGAGGAGTTATTGAGCGAACTTGAGCGTCTCCAAAACCTCTGCATCAGATTTATTTTCGGCTTACGCAAATACGATCATGTCTCACAGTTTCGCTCACAACTCAAGTGGCTTCCGATCCGGCATCGACGAAATGCCCACGTTCTTTCTTGTCTTTACAATGTTCTGTACAACCCTTCCTCTCCTTCTTATCTCAAAGAACGCTTTAAATTCTCTCGATCCCTGGACAAGCCCTGTCGCTCACATGTTCGAACGCTTCTTTCAATACCGATCCATCACTCTGACTTCTACAGCTATTCCTTTACTATTCATGCGGCCAGACTGTGGAACTCCCTCCCGCACACAGTGCGTGACAGCCCTTCTATTACTATATTCAAAAAACGAGTAAAAGAGCATTATCTTTCTCTGTCATAATAATTCGTATAGGTTTATGTACGTAGGTATATATATATATATATATATTTATTATTTAAAAATAATTGTATAATATGTAAGTTTATCTTATAGTTTATATAATTACGTATACTTTAGGATACAGTATTACTTTATTTATTGTACTTAGTATTCTTGTTTTATTAGCCCATTTTTTTTTTCTTACTAAGTAAGTTGTACACGTCAACTGCCTCACTTTATGCCTTCTCACTACCCTAGGTCTGCTGTAAGAGATTTCTTTTTAGAAATAAGCTGACCTGTTGTGTATTGTTCTATATGTTATGTCCTTTGTGTTATATTGTGTACAATAAACGGTTAAATAAATATGTTTCTATGGGATAGTTGTTCAGTTTCATGGTCTGTATGCACAGTTTTAGTATTCAAAGGGCTGTCCCTTACAACCTTTATACAACTTCCAATTCTATCCAGGTGGACCGGTCGGTCCCCTGGACACTACACCCGGCAGGGCAGGTAGCTACCCTTATCTACACTAATATTATAAAGAGGAAAGATTTGATTGTTTGTTTGTTTGTTTGTTTGTTTGTTTGTTTGTTTGCATCGAATAGGCTCCGAAACTACTGGCCCGATTTAAAAAATTCTTTCACCATTAGAATCGTACATTATTCCTGATGAACATAGGCTATATTTTATACCAGAAAAAAATAGGGATCCGCGTGAAAATTTCGATAATGTAACCCAACGTGTGAAAAATATACCAAAAAAATATCTTATATCGCGTACGCTGTGGAAATTATTGACAATAGAGCAAAGTGATGTACTACAGTTTTATAGAGTACATCAATATCTATAATAATGTCTGCGATTTCATATGTCTAACTATTACAGTTAAGCCACAATAACTACTTTTTCGTTTAAAAATGTACAAATGTACCAAAAAAATATCTTATATCGGGTACGCTGTGGAAATTATTGACAATAGAACAAAGTGATGTAAAACAGTTTTATAGAAGACATCAATATCTATAATAATGTCTGCAATACCATAAGTCTAACTATTACAGTTAAGCCACAATAACTACTTTTTCGTTTAAAAATTTACAAATGTACCAAAAAAATATCTTATATCGGGTACGCTGTGGAAATTATTGACAATAGAGCAAAGTAATGTACTACAGTTTTATAGAGAACATTAATATCTATAATAATGTCCACGATACTATATGTCTAACTATTATAGTTATGCCACAATAACTACTTTTTCATTTAAAAATGTACAAACTACGCCACATTATTCGTACCAGTGTAATGATTACATTTAATCATTACTGTATTAAAGGGTGTAAGGGATAGCCCTCCGAATACTGATAGGGTACATGCAGACCATGAAACTGAACAACTTTCCCCTAGGATCATATTTCAGGAAACGTAAAAAAACTGACTTCCCATAGTGAATGCAGTCAGCTGATTGTGATTTTGTATGGAAGGTAATTTTTTGGCGTTTCCTGACATTTGTTCCTAGAGTAAAGTTGTCCAGTTTTATGTTTCATGCACCCTATCAGTATTTTTTCATGCACACTTTCCCTTACTCGGTATAAAAAAAGACGACAAAAAACATTAAATAATGCATTAAAAAAATCTACACCAAAATAATACATACATACACATATCACGCCTATTATCCCTTACGGGGTAGGCAGGGCGTAAACGGCTGCAAAAACGGACATTCACGCCACGTCTGACATATGTTTGAGGGTAATCCGGAAAATTGGTAATTCGGAAGATTGATCAATCACCGACACATACATACACATATCACGCCTATAATCCCTTGCGGGGTAGGTAGAGTATAAACGGCCGCATAAAACGGACATTTACGCCACGTCTGACAAACATTTGAGGGTCATCAAGAAAATTGTGTAAAGCCATAGTGACAGGTTATCAGCCCGTCGCCTAAAATTACAATACACACCTTCGAGTCCCTTAGTCGCCTCTTACGACTCTCACGGGCAAGAAAGGGGGCGATGCTATTCTAAGCCGGCATCACACGACGTCGATTTTGTGTAATGTTATATATTAAGACCGGAGTCCATAACTTTACATGTCAGTCATGAGTCATGAGGTGGTCATGAGCTTCTATTTTTTATACATATGTATATTTATAAAAGTCGGCCCGCATTTGTCTGCTATCTCACCTGATGGTAAGTGACGATGCAGATGATGATGGTACATGCTTGCCTATATAATGCCTATTCATTCTTGCCTTGAAAAGTCTAAGTTATAATATTCCGGAAACAGATCCGTCGACATTCCACTCCTTAGCTGGTCGCATAATGAAGGGACTATATAGATCTGATATAGGCTTATGATTATCAGCACTTACAAGTAAAAAGAAATATTACTACTGTTTCATATTTCGAGTTCAAGATTAAACTCATTTCGGTAACGTACCATAAACTATTCTTAACCTTCCACAGGTAATAACTAAGTAGAAAGGACTACTCGTACTACCAACCAACATAAGGTTTCATCTTAATTAGACGACTTCGTAAGATGCCTTACGTACCGCCGAAGCTTACAGGCTTATAATATCTACCTAAATATACAGGATGTAAGGGACAGCCCTCCGATTATTGATACGGTGCATGCAGACCATAAAACCAAACAACTTTCCCCTAGATACATTTCAGGAAACGACAAAAAAATATCGACCTCCCATACAAAATAACGATCAGCTGGCTGACTTTACTATGGGTTTTTTTAACTTTTCCTGACACATTTACCTTGGGGAAAGTTGTTCAGTTCCAATGTCTGCATGCCCCCTACCAGTATTCGGAGGGCTGTCCCTTACACCCTGTATATATATCTATAGGTAATTAGGTACTTACCGTTCGTTTTGATTTTCTTAAGTTACAAGCAAGTTTTTTTATTTATCTATGATTGTTGAATTTTAAATATCTACCCTAATATTATAAAGAGGAAAGATTTGATTGTTTGTTTGTTTGTTTGTTTGTTTGTTTGTTTGCATCGAATAGGCTCCGAAACTACTGGCCCGATTTTAAAAATTCTTTTACCATTAGAATCCTACATTATTCCTGATGAACATAGGCTATATTTTATACGAGAAAAAAATAGGGATCCGCGTGAAAATTTCGATAATGTAACCCAACGTGTAAAAAATTTACCAAAAAAATATCTTATATCGCGTACGCTGTGGAAATTATTGACAATAGAGCAAAATGATGTACTACAGTTTTATAGAGGACATCAATATCTACAATAATGTCCGCGATACCATATGTCTAACTATTACAGTTATGCCACAATAACTACTTTTTCATTTAAAAATGTACAAACTACGCCACATTATTTGTACCAGTGTAATGTTTACATTTAATCCTTACTGTATTAAAGGGTGTCAGGGATAGCCCTCCGAATACTGATTGGGTACATGCAGACCATGAAACTGAACAACTTTCCCCTAGGAACATATTTCAGGAAACGTAAAAAAACTGACTTCAGATAGTGAATGCAGTCAGCTGATTGTGATTTTGTATGGAAGGTCATTTTTTTGGCGTTTCCTGACATATGTTTCTAGGGGAAAGTTGTTCAGTTTTATGTTTCATGCACCCTATTCGAAGGGCTGTCCCTTACTCGGTATAAAAAAGACGACAAAAAACATTAAATAATGCATTTAAAAAAATCTACACTAAAACAATACATACATACACATATCACGCCTATTATCCCTTGCGGGGTAGGCAGAGCGCAAACGGCCGCAAAAACGGACATTTACGCCACGTCTGACATATGTTTGAGGGTCATTCGGAAAATTGTGTATCGCCATAATGACAGGTTGTCAGCCCATCGCCTAAAATTGCAATACACACCCTCAAGTCCCTTAGTCGCCTCCTACGACTCCCACGGGAAAGAAATCGGGTGATGCTATTCTATGCCGGCATCACACTAAAATAATAATAATATAATCTACACTTATATTAGAAACAGGATTTTTTTATTGTTTGTTTGAATTGAATAGGCTCCGAAACTACTCGACCGATTTAAAAATTCTTTTACCGTTAATTGAAATTGAAATTCTTTATTCAATGTAGGATAGTATTATCACTTATTGACGTCATGAACCGTCATTCCAAAAAATGAAATTTCTATCACACAATTTTCTTTTTTTTATTACAATTTTGTTATGACCTAATAGAAAACCGGCTCGGGCGGGATAAAAAATATATAAAAATAAAGGCACTGCCATGGGGCTGGCCAGGTTAATCACACGGCATGTAATTTTACGCCACCACCATCTGAAACGATATTTGTTTCAAATCGAAGTCAAGATTTTTAGAATCCTACATTATCCCTGATGAACAAAGGCTATATTAAACTTTCTTATTCCCGGGGGTAAATTGTAAGCGGCGGGTGAAACCGCTGGGCGGGCTGCTAGTTTTATTTATAAAAAATTTTTTTTATAAATAAAACTAAATAAAAAATTTATTTATAAAAAACTAGCAGCCCGCCCAGCGGTTTCACCCGCCGCTTACAATTTACCCCCGGGAATAAGAAAGTTTAATATAGCCTTTGTTCATCAGGGATAATGTAGGATTCTAAAAATCTTGACTTCGATTTGAAACAAATATCGTTTCAGATGGTGGTGGCGTAAAATTACATGCCGTGTGATTAACCTGGCCAGCCCCATGGCAGTGCCTTTATTTTTATATATTTTTTATCCCGCCCGAGCCGGTTTTCTATTAGGTCATAACAAAATTGTAATAAAAAAAAGAAAATTGTGTGATAGAAATTTCATTTTTTGGAATGACGGTTCATGACGTCAATAAGTGATAATACTATCCTACATTGAATAAAGAATTTCAATTTCAATTAACGGTAAAAGAATTTTTAAATCGGTCGAGTAGTTTCGGAGCCTATTCAATTCAAACAAACAATAAAAAAATCCTGTTTCTAATATAAGTGTAGATTATATTATTATTATTTTAGTGTGATGCCGGCATAGAATAGCATCACCCGATTTCTTTCCCGTGGGAGTCGTAGGAGGCGACTAAGGGACTTGAGGGTGTGTATTGCAATTTTAGGCGATGGGCTGACAACCTGTCATTATGGCGATACACAATTTTCCGAATGACCCTCAAACATATGTCAGACGTGGCGTAAATGTCCGTTTTTGCGGCCGTTTGCGCTCTGCCTACCCCGCAAGGGATAATAGGCGTGATATGTGTATGTATGTATTGTTTTAGTGTAGATTTTTTTAAATGCATTATTTAATGTTTTTTGTCGTCTTTTTTATACCGAGTAAGGGACAGCCCTTCGAATAGGGTGCATGAAACATAAAACTGAACAACTTTCCCCTAGAAACATATGTCAGGAAACGCCAAAAAAATGACCTTCCATACAAAATCACAATCAGCTGACTGCATTCACTATCTGAAGTCAGTTTTTTTACGTTTCCTGAAATATGTTCCTAGGGGAAAGTTGTTCAGTTTCATGGTCTGCATGTACCCAATCAGTATTCGGAGGGCTATCCCTGACACCCTTTAATACAGTAAGGATTAAATGTAAACATTACACTGGTACAAATAATGTGGCGTAGTTTGTACATTTTTAAATGAAAAAGTAGTTATTGTGGCATAACTGTAATAGTTAGACATATGGTATCGCGGACATTATTGTAGATATTGATGTCCTCTATAAAACTGTAGTACATCATTTTGCTCTATTGTCAATAATTTCCACAGCGTACGCGATATAAGATATTTTTTTGGTAAATTTTTTACACGTTGGGTTACATTATCGAAATTTTCACGCGGATCCCTATTTTTTTCTCGTATAAAATATAGCCTATGTTCATCAGGAATAATGTAGGATTCTAATGGTAAAAGAATTTTTAAAATCGGGCCAGTAGTTTCGGAGCCTATTCGATGCAAACAAACAAACAAACAAACAAACAAACAAACAATCAAATCTTTCCTCTTTATAATATTAGGGTAGATATTTAAAATTCAACAATCATAGATAAATAAAAAAACTTGCTTGTAACTTAAGAAAATCAAAACGAACGGTAAGTACCTAATTACCTATAGATATATATACAGGGTGTAAGGGACAGCCCTCCGAATACTGGTAGGGGGCATGCAGACATTGGAACTGAACAACTTTCCCCAAGGTAAATGTGTCAGGAAAAGTTAAAAAAACCCATAGTAAAGTCAGCCAGCTGATCGTTATTTTGTATGGGAGGTCGATATTTTTTTGTCGTTTCCTGAAATGTATCTAGGGGAAAGTTGTTTGGTTTTATGGTCTGCATGCACCGTATCAATAATCGGAGGGCTGTCCCTTACATCCTGTATATTTAGGTAGATATTATAAGCCTGTAAGCTTCGGCGGTACGTAAGGCATCTTACGAAGTCGTCTAATTAAGATGAAACCTTATGTTGGTTGGTAGTACGAGTAGTCCTTTCTACTTAGTTATTACCTGTGGAAGGTTAAGAATAGTTTATGGTACGTTACCGAAATGAGTTTAATCTTGAACTCGAAATATGAAACAGTAGTAATATTTCTTTTTACTTGTAAGTGCTGATAATCATAAGCCTATATCAGATCTATATAGTCCCTTCATTATGCGACCAGCTAAGGAGTGGAATGTCGACGGATCTGTTTCCGGAATATTATAACTTAGACTTTTCAAGGCAAGAATGAATAGGCATTATATAGGCAAGCATGTACCATCATCATCTGCATCGTCACTTACCATCAGGTGAGATAGCAGACAAATGCGGGCCGACTTTTATAAATATACATATGTATAAAAAATAGAAGCTCATGACCACCTCATGACTCATGACTGACATGTAAAGTTATGGACTCCGGTCTTAATATATAACATTACACAAAATCGACGTCGTGTGATGCCGGCTTAGAATAGCATCGCCCCCTTTCTTGCCCGTGAGAGTCGTAAGAGGCGACTAAGGGACTCGAAGGTGTGTATTGTAATTTTAGGCGACGGGCTGATAACCTGTCACTATGGCTTTACACAATTTTCTTGATGACCCTCAAATGTTTGTCAGACGTGGCGTAAATGTCCGTTTTATGCGGCCGTTTATACTCTACCTACCCCGCAAGGGATTATAGGCGTGATATGTGTATGTATGTGTCGGTGATTGATCAATCTTCCGAATTACCAATTTTCCGGATTACCCTCAAACATATGTCAGACGTGGCGTGAATGTCCGTTTTTGCAGCCGTTTACGCCCTGCCTACCCCGTAAGGGATAATAGGCGTGATATGTGTATGTATGTATTATTTTGGTGTAGATTTTTTTAATGCATTATTTAATGTTTTTTGTCGTCTTTTTTTATACCGAGTAAGGGAAAGTGTGCATGAAAAAATACTGATAGGGTGCATGAAACATAAAACTGGACAACTTTACTCTAGGAACAAATGTCAGGAAACGCCAAAAAATTACCTTCCATACAAAATCACAATCAGCTGACTGCATTCACTATGGGAAGTCAGTTTTTTTACGTTTCCTGAAATATGATCCTAGGGGAAAGTTGTTCAGTTTCATGGTCTGCATGTACCCTATCAGTATTCGGAGGGCTATCCCTTACACCCTTTAATACAGTAATGATTAAATGTAATCATTACACTGGTACGAATAATGTGGCGTAGTTTGTACATTTTTAAATGAAAAAGTAGTTATTGTGGCATAACTATAATAGTTAGACATATAGTATCGTGGACATTATTATAGATATTAATGTTCTCTATAAAACTGTAGTACATTACTTTGCTCTATTGTCAATAATTTCCACAGCGTACCCGATATAAGATATTTTTTTGGTACATTTGTAAATTTTTAAACGAAAAAGTAGTTATTGTGGCTTAACTGTAATAGTTAGACTTATGGTATTGCAGACATTATTATAGATATTGATGTCTTCTATAAAACTGTTTTACATCACTTTGTTCTATTGTCAATAATTTCCACAGCGTACCCGATATAAGATATTTTTTTGGTACATTTGTACATTTTTAAACGAAAAAGTAGTTATTGTGGCTTAACTGTAATAGTTAGACATATGAAATCGCAGACATTATTATAGATATTGATGTACTCTATAAAACTGTAGTACATCACTTTGCTCTATTGTCAATAATTTCCACAGCGTACGCGATATAAGATATTTTTTTGGTATATTTTTCACACGTTGGGTTACATTATCGAAATTTTCACGCGGATCCCTATTTTTTTCTGGTATAAAATATAGCCTATGTTCATCAGGAATAATGTACGATTCTAATGGTGAAAGAATTTTTTAAATCGGGCCAGTAGTTTCGGAGCCTATTCGATGCAAACAAACAAACAAACAAACAAACAAACAAACAAACAATCAAATCTTTCCTCTTTATAATATTAGTGTAGATAGATACTTAAGCATTTGTCTGCCATCTCACCTGATGTTAAGTGACGATGCAGACGATGTTGGAACATGCTCACCTAGACAATGCTTATTCACTCTCGCCTTGAAAAGGCCCAGGTTGTAACGTTCCGGAAACAGATCCGCAGGCAGGCAGTTCCACTCTGTAGCAGTTCGCATTAAAAATGTAGAAGCAAAGCGCTTTGTGCGAATTTGCGGGGTGTCTACGATATATACCTTTTTCCGACACCACCTGCAACCCCTACTGGCATCACTCCTGTCACCCGCTGTATGTATGTGTAACAAACCTGCATCGGCCAGGAAGTAGTCATCAGAGTCATCCTCCCCGCTGGGGTACTGCGGCTCTAGTTTCACTGACACCATCGGTTTCTCGTCTGAAATCAGAAGACATAGCCTAGTACCAGGAATTAACATTATACCCTGGCAATTGGAAACTTCGTTAAAATGTCAATATGTTATTTGATATTTAAACTGTATACTCATTGATATAATTTTATTACTAAAGTAAAATTAGCAGTGTGCTGTGCGTACCTACCTACACCCATTTCAGCTCATGTTGTCTATTTGCCATGTAATGCTGACTTTAGAATAGCATAACCACATTTCTTTTCCGTGGGAGTTGTAAGAGGCAACTAAGGGACTCGAGGGGGTGTGGATTGCAATTGTAAGCCATGGGTTGACAACCTGTCACTATGGTGATACTCAATTTACTGAATACCTTAAAATATTGAAATTGAATCGTGCTTTTAAAGGTTGATTAAATTAGTTCATTACCATTATAATAAATCAATGCAGATTTCTTCAGGAGTTCTTCTTCAGTCAGCATCACTGTTCGCTTGAAGGCCTGCGCGGCTCTTAGAGACTTCACACATATTTCACAGATGCCGCTACCATTCTGCGGGGACGCAGATAGCTGGAATATAAGGATAGTTTTAGGATGATTAGCTACAAAGAAAAATATGATCATTGTTTGAATACCAAATTTTGACACACTTCCCATATTGGGTATACAATTTTTGAAAACTTGCAAAATTTTCAAGCGCTGGCAGGATGTTCATTGATAATGTGATGTGAAAAAAAGACACACAGACAGAAACACTTCATTGCTCACATTAATAATTATAACTTATACAAGAACAACTACAAACAACACAATATAAGCAAAGGAAGCCTGATTGTTGTAAATAGCAAAGACCTTGATAAATTGAGTTCTTTTTTCAGATTTACTAGCTCTTGTTATGAGTGCAGATATGTAGGCTTATTTGAAGCATTATTATTATTTAAGAGCATCTCAACCCACCCAATCTTAGCACTACTGTAAAAAACATTCTCTGATATTGTAATAATAATAAATTATTAATCTCCTATATTGATGAAATATCTACATGCATTTGTAACTAAAATTGTGTAAGCATCTTAAAATGCCATGCCATTTATTTTATGTGGGTGTTGTTAGAGGAGGCTAAGGGACTCCTGGGTATCATGTGTATTATAATTTATTTGGCAGGCTGACAATGTGAAAAAGTGATAGCGACCATATCTTTTAAAATTATCACAACCTACCTGCAATGGATAAAGGCATGATCATAGCTGGGCATTAACTCGTTAGTCCGTTAATCGTTAATTAACGAAGTTAACATTATGATTAATGAACTAATTTTTAAGTTAACTTTTAAAAATGTTAACGAACACGTTAACTTCCGTTAACTATGCAGAAGTCCGTTAATCGTTAATCTAATGCCTACCCTACTATTTACCACATGGCACCGGCACAAATTATAGATATATTTTGCTGGCACGTACGAGTGAGAAAACTGCTAAGATATTTTTTCGTTTGATCATTTCATTACTTAGCGCCAGTGGTAAGAGTGATGAATGTTTTGTTTGTAAATTATTATAAATTACTCTCAGTGATCATTTGCGTGTTGAATTAAAACCATATCATGGAAGACATGGAATCGGATTCCAGCGGACCTGGTAAGAATCCATGATTGGCCACATTATTGACTGAGTAGGTATATGGAATTTGTATCCAAATCGGGTCAGCAAATACTTTTTGCGTGTAAGCGATGCTTGTCGAAAGACACCAAAACAAAAGTTCATGTATCAAGCCTGAATAATTTGAAACAACATGTAAGAAGGGTATAAGGGTTTTTAAGTTCACTAATGCAACAATATAAAAACGCAATTTTACACATATTAACGGATTAACGATTAACGTTAACTTGCGTTAATTCTTCTGAAATGTAACGCTTTAACGTTTAACAAAGCTAACTTTTTTTGTAGCGGATTAACGATTAACAAAGTTAACAATTTGATTAACGGTGCCCAGCTATGGGCATGATATGTGTAAATTGTGGAATCAACTCTATGTATACACCTTTTACCTAAAATTTTGTGAGCATTTTATAATAAAAGATATCTAAGATTCTAATAAGAATGAATGCAAGTTTATTATACAGGAAAGATGGGTCCGATAGTGGTCGAGGAGCCCCAACTTGAATCATCAGTCTTCATTTGGCATCACCCCCAGTTTTAATCAGTGGGGGCAGAGGTGCACATAGGGGGACTGGCCATTAGAAGATTAAAATAATAAATAATTTGTATGGCAGCCTTCCTAAGTGCACTTTAACCAGTTAAGAAGTACCATAATGCTGATTTTCAGCTTCTTAGCTCAATGAGCAAAGTTGAGGACGGTCAAATTTTCGCAGAGTATATTTTTCTGGTGAATAAAATTGTGTATAATTTGTATCAAAAACAAATTTTAAGCGTCAGTTAGACGTGTAAATCTAAGCACAGTTGTTGTGTATTTATACTAAAAATACGTAAGATCAAACTTACAACGATGTTGAAGCATTCTTGAAGCATATTAGCGTAAATTTCCTTCTGATCCAGCCAAAAGTAAGTAGTGTTCAAATCTTTATGTAAGCCTTGTGCAAGGCAACAGCGACAAGGTTTAGGGTCTTCCATGGTTTAGAAAGCATCTACCTCAATTATACGTTTAAGAATCGAAGAGAATCATGAGAAAACAATAATATTTCAAAAACAACAAAATAAGCAATTTGACTTTATTTGTTTTAATTTTAACGCTTTAAAAAGTCTCAGGCAACACTTATACAGCTGTTGTACACACAATTATTTTTTTTCGTTCTGCTTCTTGACACTAGATGGCAGTATCAACGCTTTAATTTTTTTTGCTTGGAGGCAAGGTTTTTTAGCGGTGCGGAGCGAACTCGCGCGCGACCTTGCTTGATAGTCCGATACGGCTGGCATTGTTTGGGGGTAAAACTTATAAAATTCTAAAGTCGTTTATTTTTTGTACAATTGCGTTTTGTGTGTCTGTAAAGCATATATTACATTTTGTTTCATTTTTGACGCTTGCATAAATATCCGATCCAATTCAATGTATGGTAGTTCATTTATTAAATTAAATTTTTCAGTGTTTATTATTAAACTAACATATTTAAATCTATGAGTATTGTCAATGTGACAGTTAATACAGTGTACAAACCCAGTATGAGTCGTTTTTATCCACTGCATACTAAGGTATGTTAGCATACCTAAAATGACACAAAATAATGAATTGGGTTCGGCCAATGGTCCAGAAACTATAACCTCGTGGCGCCCAGAGATTTTTTGAGTCATCCTTCACAACGGCCCGAATGGCCTTCTCATAGTACATAATTGTTATAGTCATAAACACCCAAGGTTTTGAGTTGAAAATTTAATAAGTTAGAGTTATCGGTTCGCAGTGAAACTTTCAGGGTATAATTATGATTATATTAGCATTTAATTTTCATTTCAATTATTTATTTATCTTTTGTTCTGTATAAAGGCTATTGGGCCGTACTTGAGAAAATTATGATTTGAACTAAAAATATACAACTGACTAGTCCTTATATCTTTCTTTCAGTTCTTTTTTAATTAAATCACTTATTTTAACTTTCTTCTTCTTCTTAAACTATCAAAGGTATTTTTTCTCAACAGTTTTCTACTAAAAATCTTAGGTTTTACGCATAAAATTCAATAAAACATCAATTTTTCAAAGTTGTAGGTGTTATATTCGTAAGAAACAATCAGAATTAAGCCAACAAAAATATCTGAAACAAACTTCTAGACTTAAATTATGTATCTGACGAGTTATTTGCGTGTTGTCGTCATAAAATGTGACGAATCCTGTATCGTCTTCTCCATCATCTTCGAATTCTGAATCATCAGAGCACCACCGTCCACAAGGGCTTCAATTTCGTGATCCTGCAAACCTATGAATAAAGCACTAGGTATATTGGTGCACAAAACAATTGTAAACCTCAGCGTGGGCAAATCTTAAATTGTTAGTATAAGCTCAAAAGATTATTTACATTCGAAACATTAAAAATATTTCATGAAACAGCATGTCTTAAAGCCATACACGAATAAACTTGAGATACTTTTCATACTAGCATCGACCCTACCGCCTTTCCAGAGTACATATTATTTTAAATAAAGATTATGCAGAATTTTGGGCGTAAAACTGCGAACTTATGAGTTTCGTGTGGGTAGTACTTATTAGTGCATAGTTTTTTGCACGAAAACATTCTTAATAATCATTAAATATCATAAAAAAATATGATTTACTTACCGCGTGTCCGTGACGGGCGCCATGTCGCCGTTAATTTTCTTCAAAATGACGTCTGTCAATTGTAACAACCAATCAAAGCATACCGGAAACTACTCCATATTATTTCGTCCATAAATTAAAATAGCATCACCCCATTTCTTGCCCGTGGGTGTCGTAAGAAGCGACTAAGGGACTCGAGGGTGTGTATTGCAATTTTAGGCGATGGGCTGACAACCTGTCACTATAGTGATACACAGTTATCTGATTGACCCTCGAACTTTTGTCAGACGTGGCGTAAATTACCGTTTTTCACGGCCATTTATGCTCTGCCTACCCCGCAAGGGACTATAGGCGTGATATATGTATGTATGTATGTATGTATGTAAATTAAAACAAATGACATTATTAAACCCGCGAAATTTGAAAATTTTTACAACATTTTTTAATATGGGTCTCTGAAAGGCTCACGGGCCGTAATTAAACGATACTCAGAAAAAGTTCTGGGCTGGAGTCGCCATGTTTATTTTGGCCTCTCCTGAGGCGCGTGGGCGCCAGGAGGATAAGCCAAAAATAAACAACTTTAATATTTTTGAAACCTTAAAAGCTAGCCATACTGGGCTATGACTTTGGCATTGAATTCCAGTTTCCGAAAGGAAGACCCCTGGATCTTAAGGTCTCCGATTTCTGAAGATATTCCTCTCAATCCTCAGAACAAAGCGATGCCACAAGCAACAGCATTTATGTGAAAACGGGTTTTCGCCCTTTAAAACGAATGTAATTTTTGTAAATAATAAATAAAACAAGTTTTTCGATTACATAACAGTATGTTTTATTTACAGGAAGGGATAAATACAGACTTGCAATCGTAATTATTCTAATAACAACAGAAGTCCAGAAATACCAAAACTTTAACAAAAAACAGCAGAATTTCGGATTTTTACAAAATATGCTACCGACTTTGTTTAGAGTTTCAGAAAACTATTTACAATTTTATGGCCAGTAACAGTAATTTTGTAGATTGCAAGTCAAGATAACATATAATAATGAATTGTTATCACAGCTCAATAGTATACAAGATATATATTGTATTGTAATTTTCATGAGTGAGACTGTCTTATAAACCCGTGTTACATGTTATTTTTTTTTTAAATCTATTGCGGATAGTTAAGGTGCAATTTTAGGTAGGAACATTATTCCCATCGCCTGAATTTTATTATTTATCAGGATAACAGCTTAGAAACTAGGTTTTTAACCTTATAAAGGTTTAAACTTTTTTTCCTGGCAAGGCCCCTAGTTATTAAATAATAGTATAATAAGAATAAGTATTACTATTGAGCTGTCAAAACGGTTGTTTCATACATAACATATAGATACAAAGAATTGCAATTAATAAGAATGTTTTAAAAACAAAATACATATTATATTGAATACATTAACGCCATCCCAGTAAACCATATTTGACAGCTGTTAGTTACAGGAATGTCCACACAGGAAAATGGTCCCTCCGTCATGGCATTAGCACGAATCTTACCGCTGTTCAAATATAGCTTATTGGGATGGCTTTATTGTAATATTTTTCAACCCTTCGTTCGCACAACATAACCTGCCAGAACAGATACATTCGTTATTAAAAGAACTTAATGTATTTTAAAATGGTACATTATTTTAAAACACGAGATAAAACAAAATTTGTATGCGTGAGAATCTTGATAACGTGCTAATACATGTGGAACTAAACAACTTTTCATAACATGATATTAACTAGCTAGTTTATAATAATTCTACCAAATTTACTATTTAATCATTATTTTATTTATGGATGCTTTAAAAAAACACAGGTAGTATATCACTACATAGTATAAAGTAAAGTCACTTTCCGTGTCTCCTTACATGCTTAGATCTTTAAAAGTACGCAACGGATTTTGATGCGGTTTTTTATAATTGATGGTGGTATTCGTAATACATGTCGGAAAAATAACTTGCTCTCACGGGAAAACAGGTGAAACCGCAAGGCGGGCCGCTAGTTTTTTTTTAAAGTACATCCATCCCAATAAACGATGACAGCTTTCAGTTTCATACTAAAAGGGATGTCAACAGAGGTAAATGGACCCCTCTGCTTTAGGACGAATCTGACAGCTGTCAAATGTGGCTTATTGTAATGACTTTACAGTAATACATTTTTAAAATGTATCCGTTCTGGACTTTAAATACCATTCACATCATCTTTATCCCCGAATAACGAATTTCTGAAGAATTTTCATTATTTTATCAATTATTACATTTTAAATTGGACTTTAATAGCAAATGACGCGTCCCTTTCTCTCCCATACGAGTGAAAGAGACGCCCATAGTATTATTAGCAACTAAAATCCATCATATGCACACATCTTAGTGACCCGCTTAAGGGATCATCTGATCATCTGATCAATTCAATTTCTTGATTTTATGGCGTTTTATCCCAATAAACCATATTTGACAGCTGTCAGTTACATACTAAAAGAGATGTCAACGAAGGAAAATGGACCCTCTGCCATATCGTTAGCATGAATCTGACGGCTTTCAAAAATGGCTTATTGAGACGGCCATACTCTAGTAATTGTAAAATTATGGAAAACCAGAAAATATCGTGACCCCACAAAAATTACTGGTTCTTCTAAATAACAGTATGAGAACCAGTATATGTCGATCTCTCAAACAGACAAAGTTTGGACAAATAGTCTTTCAATATGATAATAATTATAACTATTTAAAATATTGACTGCATTAAAAGTCATATCTCAAAAAAATTGGGTCATAAGTGTTTCCTATATTGAGAGATATGATTAATACGGCCTTACAAAACCTATATTTATAAGTGCAGCATTTATATTTTTAATATCGAGTGTTTTTGAGTTGAAACAAATGACAAAAAATCATTTTTTTATATCATTATTATAAAGTTCTATTAAATTCAGAGAAAAAAAAAACGAGTGAGTTCTACTCGTAATACTGAACAACTTTCCCGAAGGAACACAGGTCAAAATATGAAAAGAGAATTGGACCTCCCATACAAAGTTACCCTTCGGACTATGTTCCTTAGGGAAAGTTGTTCAGTTTGACGTGTACATATTCTCACTGAATGTAATAGGACTATATATAACAAAGAAATTTTTATTTTAATGAACATTTTGATAAGAAAAAAAATAAAGCCGCAAGAAAAAAAACAAGGCATAATTTGGACATTTCACAGTGAAATGGGACCTTGTCGAATTAAGTCTAATATATAACAGATATCAAGTTCTATACGACGATATTTTCGATAATTTTACTAGTTCATACATATTTGCTGTGACAAGGTCCCAAATTAATATTATGTGAATATTTTTCTAATGATTTAGTACTGTGTTTTTAGACGGACTGTTATTTTTGCTCGATAACAATTTATTACAACCTGTCACTATAGTGATACACAATTTTCAGAATGACCCTCAAATATTTGTCAGACGTGGCGTAAATGTTTACGCTCTGCCTTCCCCGCAGGATGTGATATATTTATGTAACAATTTATTTACATTAAGTTGAAAGAAATTGAAAATTTTATATGTGGAAAATAATAAATAGAGTTTAATACCCCTAAAAACGCAGTACAAAACCTTTTAAGGAGTAGAAAAAATTGCTAAAAATATTTCCAAGTACGACTCTAAACAACTTTAAATATTTCCAAATCATTTATTTAAATTGTTCAGCGGGTAAGAACTCGATGAACCGGAAATTTGAAAATAGGAAAAGTAAGGGACTGTCCTCCGAAATAAAGTGCATGTAGACCATAATACTGAGCAACTTTCCCTTAGAAACATATCTCAAGAAACAACGAAAACAATCGACCTCCCATACAATCTGAAAAGTCATATTTTTACGTCTCCTGTAATAAATTCCTTAGGGGAAAAATGTTTAGTTTCATGGTCTGAATGCACCCTATCAGTATTCGGAGGGCTGTTCCTTACACCCCGTAAAGTAAAAAACCTTGAAGTAAGCTATTGGCGTACCCTGGGGGAGGCCTACGTCCATCAGTAGACTGAAATAGGCTGACGGCTTCTGATGAAATATTTCCAGCAGTTTTCCTACACCCGTGTATATTTGAGACACGTAGGACATTTGACGTGTGTTTAGTAGTCGTCGATGTCGTACAGGTTGTCAATTTCCTCATCATCCAGCTGCATAGATTGGAAGTCCACCTTGTAACGCAGGAGCCCTGCGGAGTAGATTGGTTTTAGGCGTTTGGTACAATTTTGAAGTTACTATACTGGTAGGGCAGAAAAAATATTACAAGGAGAAACAAAAACCTGTTCTAAAGATTTGAAATATCGGAAAAATCGTTTCGATATTCCAGTTTCCATCCCCTAGTTGGTACAGATTAAATATTTGTCTCGTTTCCAAGTTACTGACTAAAACGGCTAATTTAAAAATAGCACTATCACTTTCCGTTAAATAAGTATAGAAAAGGATAGTAGATGTCATAGACTATTTTAGTCATGTCATGTCTTAAAAAGTCTATAATTTCCACGCCATATCGCAGATTTTCTTGTATGTGAAACCGCATTTTTTTTAATCGCCGCTTAATATTGACTGATACTGCGTCAAATCATAGACGATTAAAGAGGTGATCATCTTCTATCCTTGTCTAAACCTAGTTAACAGAAAAGTGCTATTTTTAGTCAGATATTTTAGTCGGAACATAGAATTGAGACTAATAATTCTTGTAATGCTAATAGAGTAATTTATTAGACATTAAGTACAGTCTGTTGTAGCACATAAGGTACCAGGGGTACTTCAAAAGAACTGAATTATTTTTGTTCCCAGCAATTTTTCTAGACGTGAATATGTATTAGTAGAAAATGACTTCTTTTATATTATTATAACTTTGAATTTCTATTATATTTTAACTGGAATTTTTATTATATTTTAATAAGAGAGAAGAGACTGGGGATAAAAATAATAATTCTTTTGGACTACCCCTGGTACCTTATGTGCTACAACCGACTGTACATGACAATTTTATACGGCTAAAACGTGTAACTCTATCTCTACCTATCATGCTGTAAATAAAATTAAACAAACACATTACATGTTAGCCTAACGGCAAAACTGTTAGTAATTATTGGGGACCGGATTATATGCGACATAAAAAAGCCTAAAATACGCATGCAAAAAAGCTTGAAATACGCACGAAAGCTGCCATAAAATGCAAGATCAAATTACAAGTTTTAGGTATGTTTATTAAATAAAGAATTTGTATTTGTATAATAAACCAAATAACAATAAATTTTCTCCCAAAGTTAACAATGCAATTTGCCGTATAATGTCGGCTTAGAATAGCATCACCCCATTTGCTTCCCGTTGGTGTCTTAAGAGGCGACACAGGGAGAAGAGGGTTGCAATTTTAGGCGATGGGCTGACAACTTGTCGCTATAATGATACACAATTTTCTGAATGACCCTCAAATGTTTGTCAAACGTAGCGTAAATATCTATTTTATACGGCCTTTTACTCTATATTTCTGCCATATGAAAATGATACAGAATAGTCAGATATCTACGAAGACAGTTTTTTCGGGAGGCAGAAGGCAAGGCCCGATAACAAAATTTGACAGATTAATGAGAAAATTAGGAAAATTTTACTAAAGCATGCGTAATAACGGGATGAACAAAAAAAGGCGCGCTGTGCACGAATAGTATTCAAAATGTGTTGGTAATATGCATTATAACAAGCTTATAGAGGAAATATGCTACTTATATGCAAATGCATATAATCCGATCCCAAGTTATTATTTGATGTTTGTTACCTCACTCCAAAAGATATGCTTGTAAAACTCACAAAATGCTATAAAGTAAGTATGCGTGATGTGAAATGTTTTATATAATTTGCTTTCGCGGTTTAAATATTAGGGTCAAATTGTATTGAGCGATTCGGCCACTGCAGCGCTAAAGCAGCCAGGAATTTTGTCGCGAATTTAAAAGGATTTTTTTGCAACGAATTATACTGCGTAAGTAAGTAAATACACTTATTGCACATTCAAAACACAAATACATGACACGAAAACTGAAACTAAAAATACGCAAAGGCGGCCTTGTCGCTGAAAAGGATCTCTACCTGACAACCTTTGGGTAGAGGAGAGAAATCAAAGAGAAGTGCATAACTGCAAACATATACTTGCAATCTCGCAAAAATCGGCCTGGCCGCTCACCATAACCTGACCCTAATCGTAAATATGTTTTGAAAAACAATTAAGTTAAATGTGGTGATATGACTTTTATCAACTTTTCAACAACGTCCATCACGATTTACTCACTTAATCCTCGCAAGCTAAATATTGTGTGATGTTGTAAGTGTTACGTATATGATGTTTTTATTTTATTATCTTTTTCTATCTGTTTATAAATTTGTTGTGTTTTTTTAAATTGATGTTGATTTGAATGGCATCACCCCATTTCTTTCCCGAAGATACCGTTAGAGGCGACTAAGGGACTCGGAGGGTTACTGACAACCTGTCGTCGCTATGTATAGCGATACCTCAAATGTTCGTCAGACAAGGCGTAAATGTTTCTTTTTTACGGCCGTTTACTCTGTGCCAACCCCGCAAGGGATGTAGGCGTGATATTTATGTAAGATATCTGTAGATTTCCTGTGATTTGAATATATTTTTATGCAAGTTATTTGTTATTCAGGATTTATAAATAATACAATAATCATTGCAAACCTTTTTATACATTTACCAGAAAAGCATACATTACATCAACCGTTCTCAAAACCTTTTCAATCTTAAATAACTTTCGATAATTACATTTTTATAGGTATTTTACACACGATTTAAAGTCAGTGCGGTGTCTGCGCCGCGCGACCGTATGTGATGTGACTAGACCCTAAAATTTGGTGAATTAAAAATAATAATATTAAATAAACAGATAGATACCAAAACTTTACAAAAACCTAGTGGAAATTGAACCAAGTCTAATAAAAGTTAAAAATTATAATAAATTCTAATGACTAGAAAAACCACATGAATATTGCAAATTTATAAACTAAATACTTACTAAAACACATTGTAACAATATTTTTTTGACAAAGCATTTATTTATGTTAGGGAGAGGTTTTAAAAGAGGAACAATATATTCAAAACTTTCGTCATTCTGTTTTAAGTTGATTAGAGTATTTTCTCAGAACTATTACCAATTTTTGTCTTCTGATGTCACAAAGTGTTTGCCAATAGCGTGTCAGCTATATCACGTGACCGCTCTCTCATTGGTCCAATTATGTCTCACGTAATACAAGCGTCCACCAATAGCGTGCACACAAAATGGCGTCAACGTTGTGATTGGTCAGTTCTCGTCCAACAGTCAGTCCGGATGTGCCAGCTGATTTCTTATTCGCAGATTCATGTATGCTTTGCCGTTATGTATTCGAAATATGATTATTCACCCGTGTAATGTATACTATAATAAATAACTTTATATTTGATCTGCTTAGGAATATCACAGCATACTTTAGCATGACAAATGTAAGACTTTTTGGTTAATGTTTTTTTAATAGATGCATATTTTTATATTACAGAATCAAAAAGTTTAAAACTTTAAAAACGAAATTGTTGTTTGTGGACAATATGCACTGAAAATCAAGCCTTCTTTTTTTGTTTACAATTTGATTTCAATTCTAATAAAATCATTTAGAAGGAAGTCAACGATGAAGCGAGCAAAAATAGAGCTTTAAAGGAAGTCAAATTTTCAAGCGCTACCTTAATAAAACCAGCTGTTTGGGGTTTATATCAATGGAATATAGTGTGAAATTTTACTAGTAACCGATAGCGAAATCTCAAGGCGGGCTGGTTATAAGGAACAACTTTTCCCGTGGAACATAGGTTGAAATATGACAAAAATATTTTAAGTTTCTATAGTAATTCAAATCAGCTGATTGGCAATTTTGTATGGTAGGTATAATTTTCGACCTAAGTTGCTTAGATGTAGTTCCTTATCACCAGCCCGCCTTGAGATTTCACTATCGGTCACTAGTAAAATTTCACCCTATATAATTTAAACTGTGGTATTCCTAAGCAGATCACTATGTAATTATTGCAGGTATATATAATGGTGTTACAAGTTTAGAGAGAAAGATCCAATATAAGTAAAGTCTTTTAGAGTCTGATGACAAATAAGAAATGTTTTAATACATAGGTTGGTATAGATTAAATATTTGTCTTGATTCGACGTTACCGACTAAAACGGCTAATTTAAAATAACCCTGTGACTTTCCGTTAAATAAGTTTAAAAAGGATAGTAGATGTCATAGAATATTTTAGTCATGTCATGTCTTAGTCTATGATTTCTGCTTTATTTTACAATTTCCTTGTATGTTTAACCGCTATTTTTTTAATCATAGTTTAATTTTACAAATACCGCGTAAAATCATAGACGATTTAAGAGGCGATAATTTTTTATGCTTGCCTATTTAACTGAAAGTGACAGTGCTATTTTTAGTTACAGATATTAGTTGATAACATAGAATTGACACTATTGATAAGGAAATTATTTTTGTAAATAAACGTGATTACCAAAGGTGATTACCAGAGTTCGTAATCAAAGTAAAACGAAGTCCAATTTTTTTAACATTGGATGAAGAAATTAAAACATATTCAGCACATCAACTCTTTTTTTTCCATAAATGAAATTGAATATTAAATATATATATATATATATTTGTCATCAGCTTCCAATAGACTTCTCAATATCACGCTAGCTTTATTTAACAACAGGGCTTCATTGGGCGTTGCACTTACTAGTATGAACAAACGATATTTACGGTTTTATTCAGGTTCAATTTAACTCAAGCCGCGTATTCATTTGGGAACATTGCTCGAGTAACATTGTAAATCAACAACTTCACATCAGCCTCTATTGCAATCCAGGGTAAACCATAAGGAACGATCTCCCGTTTTCGCCATCCAGTCGCTACCATCCGCTTTTAAGTCACCGGTTCATCTGGCCGGAGGGCGTCCAAAGCTACGAAATTTCACGAGTGATTCGCAGCAACTTCGCGTGTGTTGCGGGCGGCAATTCTGTTGCGGAACTTTTTGTATATCTAAAATGTTGCGCGAGTAATGTTCCAAAAAAGCGCGTTTAAGTGAAATGCATTTTATTGCGTAACTTTTGTATACAGGGTGGCCCGTATAGGGACGTCCAAAGACAAAATTTGTCACTTGTCACTATTCGGGTCTGCATAATTATACAATGTTGCGCACTAATATTCCCAAATGAATACGTGGCTTGAGAATAAAATCTGATATTCGAAAATACTCCAGTCCGTCTATTGCGATACAAAACCGTATAGTTTGTGATTTGTACAAGGCTCGTTTTAATAAAACCCAGTAAGATTTTATTTAAATAGCTGGTTCAGTATTTATAAATGAATAACTATTTAACATTTTGAGCAACTTCTACGCCCAATATTGAAGCCTGTTAATTATTTTGTTGCAAGGCACTATTATACTATTTTTCTCGAATATAAAAACATTTATAACACAAGTATACAAAAATGTATCTAAGTAACATATAATTTGGATCATTTTCATTACGAAGGCATAAAGTTAGCTATTTTAATTATTTCTTATTTTCTACATGTTTTTCAATGAATGGATGAATCACCATGAACGTTTCAAGATATATGTTACTAAGGTATTTAAGGAACTCGTTTGATCAACCACTATTCTTACTAAATACTATTTAAAAAGATTGCTTGTAGATTTGTAAATCCGCTTTATAAAGCGGTCGCCAGGTAAGCAGCAAATATAAACATTTGCCAAAATACTAATCTACTATTTTATTAAACTTATATTGGTTCTTTCGCCTCGCAATTGATTATAATATTTAGTAGTTATAATTTCATACTATAAATGTTTATTTTTAAATTGCTAAAATCGAGATCGGCCAGAGAATAGCAAACACAAAAAACTTTTTTAGTAAAACTTGTAAATACATTGTGTCCAAAAACATTGCGTGCATTTGGAGAACAATACATTACTCAACAATGTCGTTTATTGGTAAAGATTCTTAATAAAATGATAATTGTGATATTTCGCGCTATAAAAACAGACTGGATGTCGACTATGAAAACAGTTTCCTCAATTCTAACAGATATTTCGCTATTTTCAAATAGACCCCAGTTGTACAGTGTCAATTCGATGGTTTTGTTTTTTTCGTATTCTGCTAATAGTTTGAAGTGAAGAATATCACAGTTGCAATAGAATGACAGTTCAGTGTCGCTGGCATAACAATGACTCAAAATAAGAGAATCGGGGGAGGAAATTGTTTTGAAATGGTAAATTCTTTCTTTCATTCCTTTTTTAAATGTTTATTTTTCTTTATAAGCGCTCATTTTGATCATACCGTAGCAGTCTACATCACTAGAGTTAATATTCTAATAATAAGGCCAGATACAAAAAAAACACGGATTATATTTTCAAAACCGTCATCAAATAAATGCCATGAAACTGAGAACATAAAAACCTATAATTGGTTTTCATTAATTGACCCACAATTAGACGAGATATTAACATTCTAAAGTTCTCCCAACCTTTTTGGACACCTGTATAGAATAATAGACTTTTTACATACATTAAAATAAATAGTATTATTAATCAATTTGAAGGCGTATTATTAAATAATTTAGAAATTCGACTTCGCATTTTTCAAATAATATTTTCATAATATTGTTCCGAAAATGTATTTTATTATCTGGCCGACCTCAGGAGTATGTGATTTCAAAAACAATGAAACATTAAACTCGGGGGCAAAAAGGATCGGTGGAGATTGGTCGTAAGAAGCTATTGAATATATGGCAAATTTTAACCAAATAAATTCAATAAAAATATTTTAAGGGCTAGTTCTACTCGTAAAACTAAACAACTTTTTCCAACAAACATAGGCCGAATAATGAAAAATAAATTGACCCCATACAAAGTGACACATTTTTAAATAATTTTTGCATGGGAGGTCACATTTGATTACATATTTCGACCTATTTTTATTAAGAAATGTTGTTCAGTTTTACGAGTAGAATTTACCCTAGAAATATTTTCTCTGAATTTAATAGTACCTTATATTTTACAGTGCGCCACACGGATAGCTAGGTTTAAGGCCTTAATTCACCTGAAAAGTTTGTCCCTTTCATTCGGGCTACGCCAGAGAGAAACAGACAATCATTTTGCGCTCAAATTTTTGCAAAAATTTACGGCTTTTCCGACATTGAGACTAGATAAATACCGTTATTATGTCTTATTTAGGTATTCGTACTAGAGAAGGTATGTATCTAAATTAAAGCGGTTTTTTTTAACTAATACTGTAGACATAATATTCAACAAAATGTTTCAAATAGAGTTTACTTTGAATTTTTTTCTATCGATTAAAGTTTGTCAAATTATGTAACTGATAGGTTATGTTATCTGTTAGATGCTCGAGAATAACATATATATTTTTCAGAATTTTATGGCTGTAATTGTCTAAATAAAACTGGTTTAAAAATTTTGCTCGCGCTTAATCGGCCTTCGACAGCTAAAATACTAACAGTTTTGATAGGTCCCATACTTTACTTTTCAGGGAATACGCTGAAACGTTGAAATCTTAAACTAAACGTATTTTTTTTTTCAAGGACCTGCGGACTTATTTTCAATTCTTTTTCTTTCCAATTATTAAATTGTTTGCTTATTTTTTACTTTCGACATTCAGGTTCGATATTTATTTTATATTATTATTATTTATTTATTTAGGCACTTTTTTACGATTTGCAGGCGTATTGCTAGAAGTTTAATGATTAAATGTGTACGTTAACATGAAGTATTCTCACTATAATATTACTTGAACGCTAAATTTCCTGTATGTATGATACTATGAGTAATTTAATTATACTGTAATATCGTAAGTAATTTTACTGACATAGTAGTATTATTAAACCAAATAAATCCCAATGAACAAATATAGTCCAGTCAACCCGTGTGACACACCAATCAGTCTAAATTTGATCGCAAGCATTCTTAAAAAGTACTGTAGGCGTTCTAAAAATCCGTTTTGTCGTCTGTTTGTCGTTTTTTTTCGGTCGATATTTAGTAGTCATCCAAATCGACGTCGTCCAACGGCTCGTCTAGCTGTAAAGACTGAAAGTCCACCTTGTATCTGAGAATACCTGTTTTTTTTTCAAGTATATTGTGTGTGTGGTTTGCGTAAGTGTGTTAGTCCGACGTAATCCAAGGCAGCAAGAAACAAAGAAATAATTGAATTAGTATAGGCATTTAAATACATAAATTTGATGCAGCGTTTTTTTTTCTTTCGCTAAAATGGTTAAGGGTAAGTGCACTACTAAAAATCTATAAAAATAAATTCACTTAACAATGGTGCACTTAACTTGGACATGTACCATTACTAGTGCGAAAGATGTTAGTAAGGCATGATTAATCTTAATGCTAATAAATTTGCAACATTTGCATTTGCATTTTCATCCCCACCTAAAAGCGCCTTACCCCACACGATTATTCCACCCGAATAACTCCTTATCTCACCAAAATAACTACTTATCCCATCCGAATACACTCCGTCCCCACCCGTAAACTTCTTTCCCCATTCGGTCCACTACTTACCCCATCCGAATAACTCTGTATTCCATCCAAATAACATCTTACCCCACTGTAACTCCGTACACAACACAGAATAGCTCCATATTACCCCACTTAAATAACTTCTAACCTAACACCGCTCGAACAACCGCTTACCACACCCACTTCTTACCGCAACCGAATAACACCTCAACCCACCCAAATAACCCCTTATCCCAACCGAATAAACCGTTACCTCACCGGATATCTCCTTGCCTCAACCGAACGATTGTATAGCCCACCTATATTATCCATTACTCCACCTGAATGATATTTAACCCCACCTAAATGGCCTTCCACCCGTCTAAATAGCCCATTCTTCCATTTATATGACCCTATAACCCACCTAAAAGACATTTTATCCCAATTAAATGTCCCTTTCTCCACCCAAAAAACTCTTTCAGGCCTCATCTACTCTGTTACTGAATGAGTATCAGTCATACCCGCACTTAAAGTTTAAAACCTATGAAGAAACATAATAATAGTGACAACCCACCCAAATGACCTTTTAACCAACCCAAATAGTAAGACGGCGGCGGTAGTTAAACAACCATGTCAAAGGCCTACTAGTAGCAGGCGGTTGAAGAACTCTGACACCAGGGTTCAGGGTGTCCTACTCAAAAAAGAAGAAGGATGTGCTAAAGAACATGACAAAGTTGTCGAATCGCTGCACTTACCGCCGATCCCACCGAAGCCGCGCACGAACTGGCTGCCCTCCTGGCTCTTGTCGGTGATGATCTCGAGCGTGGCGCCAAAGCTCTTGTAGTTGTTCGCGAGCCATTCAAGCAGCGGCTGGCATTCCACCAGCTCCAGTTCCACGCCCGTCTGAAGGTTGGTGTGCGGTCAGGTGGGGAACAGTGAAAATATAGAAACGAAATTTGTTGGAGCGAGAATTTGAACTAGTGAACTTGTGTGACAGTGCTAATGTTTGCTTACATTTATAGACCAATGAAAATGAAAATGAAATTACTTTATTCAATGTAGAATAGTATTATCACCAACAGCATATAGGCCTTATTGCGCCAAATAATGTGTTGTGATGTGTACTATTATTATTATTTATAAGCATTTACATTTTTAAATTGGTGCTCAATGCATAGAAAATGCGTTTGTATCATGGGTACTTATAATTTGTAAACTGGTTTCAAAATTTCAACTTTTCTAATAGTAGTTTATGCAACTGTCATATAATGGGGGTCATTAGAATGCGAGTGAGCGATTTGAGTATTGGAAAAAATACTTCATTTCATTTCTCAACTTTATCGTATTCAGAGTTTTCTCATTAAGTCATTACGCTTCTGTAATTTATAGTAAACCCTAGTTTTTATAGGCAGAATGCATAAAGTAGGTCATTATGCATCTGTTTTCGAATTCATAATTCGAACATTATGAGACGATTTTAGATAAAATTACTTAAACAGTGGTTCTGACTGGGATTGTTACTACGATTATACATTCATTTAGAACGGTCAAAAGCTGTATGAACACTATAGGGATTTGAAAAACCCACTTGAAACAATAATTTAAATGGATATTTTCTGGTCCAACGTCTTTCAGATGCTATTCAGCGCGAAAAGTAGTACACCTATGTGTACAACTGTGAGAATTTTGTCCCAATTGTACACTTAAGTATATTACTAAGTGTACAACTGACGTCAAAAATGACGTCAGCCTGATGGGGACGTTTGGATCCGGAATGATTCAAGGCGGGATTTTTAAGGACTAATTGTTTTAGATATTTATTGCATTTTGACATTTTATTAAATAAATTTATGAATGTATTTAAATGATTGTGCAATGATCAAGATGTCTTTGGAGCGTCACTGGTTCAAATTCTGCTCACATGTCATTTCTTATTTCTATATTTTCATTATACAAAGAATAAAATAGCAATTCAATAAAATTACCCATCCGCCACCAGTATCCGTATTTGTTAGTAAATTTCAGAATAATTGTATGTTAAGAAATTATAGCAAAACCTCTCTCGAATTTCAAAGTTACAACATACATAATTACATACAACATTTTGGTGGTAGTAATTTACCAGTAGCTTAAACAAATGATAAATTACTGACTTATTAGTTTTATTTTTGCAATTTACATAATTTATCAGCAAGACTACCAGAGCCAATTGTGGAAAAGAATAAACTAATTTAGAATACTTCTATCTTTGATTGATCTAAAAGATAATTTTACGGCTTCGTAGGTATTTTGTACTGTATGGTAGAAATAAAAATATAGCAAAAGACATTCGGATTTCAAGTTTGCTCTAAAGCCCACAGGGGCACTAGCTTTCCCCAACTATAGAACACATAATCACCATTATTCAAAATCAATACAATCTGTGTGCAAGTTGTTTAGGGCCGTACTCCGAAAGGTATTAATAAAAAAGAAAATGATTATTTCAATGTACCAAAGATATCAAAATAAAATACATTTAGAGATTAATTACCAGAAGTTGTACAATAAAAAAGGTTCTCGGCAATATGCTTTAATACTAAGTAAGTTACAGCGCTGGTATTCTGTGGTACCCATTCGTGATTTAGCACTGATCGAGACAAGACAACTTACTTAAGGTACTTGCAAGCCAGGTAGTACATGCATTACGTAGAGAGGTTATGCATAATTTCTCATACTACTCCACCAAGCTACACCTAGGTAGCTTGGTGAAGTATTACATCACATTATTCCTTCATTTGTATCGGGTCTGCTCTTGACTCTATCTGAAGATTTAGACTGAGTCGTAGCGAGCTCATCCAGAGTGTTAGTTTGGTTTACTACAGGCCGGATAACGGAATTTGACTGTGGGATATGTGGCAATACAAATAATAATGGCCGCTTTCACTACAATAAGCACAATAAATTTGGAATTTCTGGCAATTTTTAAGATAATGCCCGTATTGACTACAACTGAGACATCAATTTCTGAAAGTAACTGTTTCTATTTTGTACAGTAAGTGTAATTTCCAATTCATAATTGGAAATAGGTTGATAAGACTTGAATACAGCTAAAATAAAATGAATTTTAATGTCGTATCAAGTTTATATTGAAGTAATTTCAAAATCAAACTATATTTTTTTACTTTTTCGTGCAGTTATAAAAAAATTACTTGCACTATCATATGCTTGATTGGACTTATCATACAAAGTTCCTGGATTGGTCAACACAAATAGAACTATATGGCATATCCAAAATTTTGTTTACATTTCGACCTACACTTGTTGGTCAAAGTTGTCCAGTTTCAGATTGAACCCTAGATAAGTACGCACTACTTTAACATGTGTGTACGAGCTGACTTTCAAAAATCCGTCAGTTTTTTGTAGTGAACAAAAAACTTTTTTCATATCTGCACAGTTGCCCCACAATCAAATTCCATACCGCAGCCTATCTACAAACTACTGAAAACTGTACGTACCTCCTTGTCGGTGAAGTGAGCCTTGTCCTTCCTTACCTCTTTGTCGGTGAAGTGGCTCTTGTCCTTCTCCTGTTCCGGTGTGAGATGGAGAACGGTCTCCTGGCCGGTCGCATGGAGTTTTAGAACGTATCTGTGGACGTGGACATTGGTCAGACTAAAAAGAAGTGCTGGGGAATCGCAATGATCTCTGTACAGTACTGAACACAAAGTTAAATATGTTATGTAGATCTAATTTATGGGTAAAGTTTGATTTAAAAACAATTTGAAATTTAAAATTTTGTCGGAGATCGATCAAACTCTAGTGGGTATTGGCTGAAATTATTTGACAGCTCGTATTATTTTCTTTCGTGTGATTGCTATTTGATTATTGCAGAAACGAAACGCATAATCGCTGGCAACACTCAAATAGGCGATGCGCTTTATTTGCGCGCAGTTAGCTATCGACTGTCAGATAGACTGGAGTGACGTTAGCGTCGTTGTAGTGCGTTCTCACAATTCATTGTTGGCTGCGTTCGTGATGGAAAAACGGAACTCAAATGGGCCATGGAGTAAACAACTTTGACAGTTCCGGTTGGTCTGTCGTTCGATGTGGTCGTTTTGAAGTTAGGTTTAGAATCTGGTAAAATCTTGGGAATCCTGGAGTGTTCGGAGAAACTGTAGTCGTCTTTCGATGGCGGAGCCCTAGATTCGTATTGCCAGTGGAATATTTGTGGAGATCATGAAGTGTTTGTTGGTTATTGTCGTATTTCACCGAGGTTGCAGCTGATGTTGGTGAAATGCAGAGATTGTACGAGGTTGGTGACAGTTACTGCTGTGGTCTCTTTGTAGTCCTGCAGGCAGGGGATTTCATGGTGTTCGGTGTTGAAGGTTAGTGTCAATCGGTATCTTTGGTGTTGTCAAGACACGTTGACGTAGATCAGCGTGTGTCTAAGGTTCTTAGGTTGGTTTGGAAGACAGGTCGGTTGTAGTACGGTTACACCGTGCCTGACGATGACCTGCCAGGTCGAAACAACCTCACCGTGGGAATTGACTGCGTAATGATATCGACGTTGTGGTTAATCATTTCAGTGACCAGCGATAGCATTTGGTGATGCAGTATTCTACAGGAATCGACGAGTATACGCCCACGACGTGTTGTTCTGTTACCTGACGTAAGGTTATACTGCCTCAGTGTTATTTCATATCCTGACGTAAGTTTGATTATGATGTGATTTTTAGTGTCATCCAGACTTGCTGGTTGATTAGTTTTGGGGTCCATTCTTTATTGTTTTCTACAGCGAACCAGATGCAGTGTCATCCTGATTTATCGGCATCCTGATGTTCACGACGTGCGTGCCTGTATGTATCCAGGCTCTCCTCTTTTTTCATTGTGTTCTCTTCTCTTCTTTTCTCTTTTCTTCTATTTTCGACATCAGAAGCGGGATAGTGAACCATTATTTGGACTAGTGTTAGAGGTTTTCTAATGAGACGGTGGACCACTGTTTTGTCGGTTGTGATTGTGAGTTAGGGAGTTTTCTTGAACGGTTGTGAGAAGTATTTCAGCGAGATGGTGTACTATCGTTTTGGGCGGATGTGAAAGGTATTCTATAGTGACGATAGTGGACTTTTATTTGAACGTGTGTGTGAAAGAGGTGTTGTAATGTGATGGTGTTCCATTGTTTTATTGGTTGAAACCTCCATGTGTTACAGTTTTCTTATGGGATGGTGGACCATTATTTGGACGTGCGTAAAAGGTGTTGTAAGGGGACAGTAGACCATTATTTCGATTGGCGCAAGAGGTTTTCCTGGTGGACCATTATTTTTTTTTTTGTTTGTTATGATTGTGTGACTTGATTGTGAGTTTTCTGATGAGATAGTGGACTTTTATTTGACCGGCTATGAGAAGTATTCTAGCTTGATAGTGTACCATTATTTTGAGTGGTCGTGAGAGGTATTCTAGTGTGACAATAGTAGACTTTTATTTGGACTTGTGTGAAGAGGTATTCGACTGGAATAGTGTACCTACCATTGTTTTGTTAGTTGTGACATAATGAGTTTTCTTATGAGAATGTGGTCCATTATTTGGGCGGAGACAGGTACTTGGTAAAGGCTCTGAATTCAAACAGACCGCGTACGAAGGGTGTCAAATCAAAAGATTCTAGTTGAATTAAACCTAGTAGTGTAATGATGATTCTAACGATGAAAAGTAATTTTAAAATTTAGTTTCACTGACGGGATTGGCGGGTAGCCTGATAACTTGGTGGTTAGCCGAGTTGTTTTTTCTTTGGTGGGTAGCCAAATGGAGTGCGTTTATTTGGTGGGTAGCCAAATAAACTGAGCGTGTTTGTTTCTCCTGAGCTCGGTGGGTAGCCGACTCTGTTCGTTTGGTGGGTAGCCAAACTTTCTCGTTACGCTTGGTGGTTAGCCGACGTAACAACAGTGATTCCTGAGAGCGGAAAAACGTAAATTGCTATCTTCATATGGCGGTTACGTGCTTCGCTAGGATTGGGAGTTCTGTTGAGATAGTGCGAAACCGTACTTTCAACAAGTGCGTCATGTCTGACACAGACATGTAGACCGATGAGACTGGTCAGTGATACTCGTGTTACGCTCGGTGGTTAGCCGTACGTAACAGCAGTAGTTCCTAAGAGCGGAAAAACGTAAATTGCTATCATCATATGGCAGTTATGTGCTTCGCGAAGATTGGGAACTCTGTTGAGGTTGTGTTGAAACCGTACTTTGAACTAGTGCGTTATGTCCAACACGGGCATGCAGACCGATGGGACTGGTCAATGTGATTTTGTGAGTGAGCCTTAACTTTCCTTTTTGTTTGTTTTGATGTTGAAATTGTGAATTCAAAAAACCTTTGAGAACCTATTGATTTGAGTAAACTTTTGATTTGACTACCATTAAGATTATTGATGAGCTTTAACGATTTGATCCGTTACTAATTTACGCAAACATTCCAGATTTTGATAGTTTCTGGACAAGTCTGCGTGTAGGATCGTGGGGGTGTTTTTGGAACTCAATAGTTTTGTTTGATCAAGTTTCTATGAAATGGAGACAGCCGTCTCTCTTCTTTAGATTGGAGCGAGGTTCATTGAGTCAACGATGCTAGATAGGCTGCGATATGGCTTCAGCGAAGGATATTCGTACGGGAACGTGGAACTGGTGCAGGGATTTTAGACTGTAGGTACAGACATCGCTGGAGAGATTATTCATTTGAAATTTTGACATTTATTGGTTGTTTAATGTTTTCAGTCAAGTGAGTTGATTCAGTTTGTTACAGTCAGAATGGACGAGCGGTATGTCTAGGCATAGTTAGTTTCTTTCGATAAACGTCAGCCGAGGACGTCTGACTTGTCAGAATGGCCGTGTCGGAGATCGATCAAACTCTAGTGGGTATTGGCTGAAATTATTTGACAGCTCGTATTATTTTCTTTCGTGTGATTGCTATTTGATTATTGCAGAAACGAAACGCATAATCGCTGGCAACACTCAAATAGGCGATGCGCTTTATTTGCGCGCAGTTAGCTATCGACTGTCAGATAGACTGGAGTGACGTTAGCGTCGTTGTAGTGCGTTCTCACAATTCATTGTTGGCTGCGTTCGTGATGGAAAAACGGAACTCAAATGGGCCATGGAGTAAACAACTTTGACAGTTCCGGTTGGTCTGTCGTTCGATGTGGTCGTTTTGAAGTTAGGTTTAGAATCTGGTAAAATCTTGGGAATCCTGGAGTGTTCGGAGAAACTGTAGTCGTCTTTCGATGGCGGAGCCCTAGATTCGTATTGCCAGTGGAATATTTGTGGAGATCATGAAGTGTTTGTTGGTTATTGTCGTATTTCACCGAGGTTGCAGCTGATGTTGGTGAAATGCAGAGATTGTACGAGGTTGGTGACAGTTACTGCTGTGGTCTCTTTGTAGTCCTGCAGGCAGGGGATTTCATGGTGTTCGGTGTTGAAGGTTAGTGTCAATCGGTATCTTTGGTGTTGTCAAGACACGTTGACGTAGATCAGCGTGTGTCTAAGGTTCTTAGGTTGGTTTGGAAGACAGGTCGGTTGTAGTACGGTTACACCGTGCCTGACGATGACCTGCCAGGTCGAAACAACCTCACCGTGGGAATTGACTGCGTAATGATATCGACGTTGTGGTTAATCATTTCAGTGACCAGCGATAGCATTTGGTGATGCAGTATTCTACAGGAATCGACGAGTATACGCCCACGACGTGTTGTTCTGTTACCTGACGTAAGGTTATACTGCCTCAGTGTTATTTCATATCCTGACGTAAGTTTGATTATGATGTGATTTTTAGTGTCATCCAGACTTGCTGGTTGATTAGTTTTGGGGTCCATTCTTTATTGTTTTCTACAGCGAACCAGATGCAGTGTCATCCTGATTTATCGGCATCCTGATGTTCACGACGTGCGTGCCTGTATGTATCCAGGCTCTCCTCTTTTTTCATTGTGTTCTCTTCTCTTCTTTTCTCTTTTCTTCTATTTTCGACATATACATAATGTGCTTTGTGTGTCACCCAGCCAGCACTGAGTGTGTTTGCTACAAGTTTTCCATGGCTTAGGTAATTCTGTTTTTTTTGGGTTCTCTTAGATACATTGTCTTGTTGATAAACAGATTCTACTGCATCAATTTCTTGGTTTTAGCTGTGTCCGTGTTTAATTGTTTGTCTGCAAGAAATCTTGCTCATCTGCCTCAGCGAAATGCCGCTAATAGTAGACATATATATATAATAGTTTACATTTCTCTTTTTTTTGTGCTGTTCTCCCAGCAGATGAGCCAAAATGTCAAAAAGTAAGCGAGTGGTCTGTGGTAATGGACTATGTACTGGCCTCTGTATGTCCAGGTTCTCCCAGCAGATGAGCCAAAATGTCAAAAAGTAAGCGAGTGGTCTGTGGTAATGGACTATGTACTGGCCTCTGTATGTCCAGGTTCTCCCAGCAGATGAGCCAAAATGACAAAAAGTAAACGAGTGGTGTGTAGTAATGAGATATGTACTGGCCTCTGTATGTCCAGGTTCTCCCAGCAGATGAGCCAAAATGTCAAAAAGTAAGCGAGTGGTGTGTAGTAATGAGATATGTACTGGCCTCTGTATGTCCAGGTTCTCCCAGCAGATGAGTCAAAATGTCAAAAAGTAAGCGAGTGGTGTGTAGTAATGAACTATGCACTGGCCTCTGTATGTCCAGGTTCTCCCAGCAGATGAGTCAAAATGTCAAAAAGTAAGCGAGTGGTGTGTAGTAATGAGATATGTACTGGCCTCTGTATGTCCAGGTTCTCCCAGCAGATGAGTCAAAATGTCAACAAGTAAGCGAGTGGTGTGTAGTAATGAGATATGTACTGGCCTCTGTATGTCCAGGTTCTCCCAGCAGATGAGTCAAAATGTCAACAAGTAAGCGAGTGGTGTGTAGTAATGAACTATGCACTGGCCTCTGTATGTCCAGGTTCTGCCAGCAGATGAGTCAAAATGTCAAAAAGTAAGCGAGTGGTGTGTAGTAATGAGATATGTACTGGCCTCTGTATGTCCAGGTTCTCCCAGCAGATGACCCAAAATGACCAAAAATTAAACGAGTGGTGTGTAGTAATGAACTATGCACTGGCCTCTGTATGTCCAGGTTCTCCCAGCAGATGAGCCAAAATGTCAAAAAGTAAGCGAGTGGTGTGTAGTAATGAGATATGTACTGGCCTCTGTATGTCCAGGTTCTCCCAGCAGATGAGCCAAAATGTCAAAAAGTAAGCGAGTGGTGTGTAGTAATGAGATATGTACTGGCCTCTGTATGTCCAGGTTCTCCCAGCAGATGAGCCAAAATGTCAAAAAGTAAGCGAGTGGTGTGTAGTAATGAGATATGTACTGGCCTCTGTATGTCCAGGTTCTCCCAGCAGATGAGCCATAATGTCAAAAAGTAAGCGAGTGGTGTGTAGTAATGAACTATGTACCGGCCTCTGTATGTCAAGGTTCTCCCAGCAGATGAGCCATAATGTCAAAAAGTAAGCGAGTGGTGTGTAGTAATGAACTATGTACTGGCCTCTGTATGTCCAGGTTCTCCCAGCAGATGAGCCAAAATGTCAAAAAGTAAGCGAGTGGTGTGTAGTAATGAGATATGTACTGGCCTCTGTATGTCAAGGTTCTCCCAGCAGATGAGCCATAATGTCAAAAAGTAAGCGAGTGGTGTGTAGTAATGAACTATGTACCGGCCTCTGTATGTCAAGGTTCTCCCAGCAGATGAGCCATAATGTCAAAAAGTAAGCGAGTGGTGTGTAGTAATGAACTATGTACTGGCCTCTGTATGTCCAGGTTCTCCCAGCAGATGAGCCAAAATGTCAAAAAGTAAGCGAGTGGTGTGTAGTAATGAGATATGTACTGGCCTCTGTATGTCAAGGTTCTCCCAGCAGATGAGCCATAATGTCAAAAAGTAAGCGAGTGGTGTGTAGTAATGAACTATGTATCGGCCTCTGTATGTCAAGGTTCTCCCAGCAGATGAGCCATAATGTCAAAAAGTAAGCGAGTGGTGTGTAGTAATGAACTATGTACTGGCCTCTGTATGTCCAGGTTCTCCCAGCAGATGAGCCAAAATGTCAAAAAGTAAGCGAGTGGTGTGTAGTAATGAGATATGTACTGGCCTCTGTATGTCAAGGTTCTCCCAGCAGATGAGCCATAATGTCAAAAAGTAAGCGAGTGGTGTGTAGTAATGAACTATGTACTGGCCTCTGTATGTCCAGGTTCTCCCAGCAGATGAGCCAAAATGACAAAAAGTAAGCGAGTGGTGTGTAGTAATGAGATATGTACTGGCCTCTGTATGTCCAGGTTCTCCCAGCAGATGAGCCAAAATGTCAAAAAGTAAGCGAGTGGTGTGTAGTAATGGAATATGTACTGGCCTCTGTATGTCCAGGTTCTCCCAGCAGATGAGCCAAAATGTCAAAAAGTAAGCGAGTGGTGTGTAGTAATGGAATATGTACAGGCCTCTGTATGTCCAGGTTCTCCCAGCAGATGAGCCAAAATGTCAAAAAGTAAGCGAGTGGTGTGTAGTAATGAGATATGTACTGGCCTCTGTATGTCCAGGTTCTCCCAGCAGATGAGCCAAAATGTCAAAAAGTAAGCGAGTGGTGTGTAGTAATGAGATATGTACTGGCCTCTGTATGTCCAGGTTCTCCCAGCAGATGAGCCAAAATGTCAAAAAGTAAGCGAGTGGTGTGTAGTAATGGAATATGTACTGGCCTCTGTATGTCCAGGTTCTCCCAGCAGATGAGCCAAAATGTCAAAAAGTAAGCGAGTGGTGTGTAGTAATGAACTATGTACTGGCCTCTGTATGTCCAGGTTCTCCCAGCAGATGAGCCAAAATGTCAAAAAGTAAGCGAGTGGTGTGTAGTAATGGAATATGTACTGGCCTCTGTATGTCCAGGTTCTCCCAGCAGATGAGTCAAAATGTCAAAAAGTAAGCGAGTGGTGTGTAGTAATGAGATATGTACTGGCCTCTGTATGTCCAGGTTCTCCCAGCAGATGAGCCAAAATGTCAAAAAGTAAGCGAGTGGTGTGTAGTAATGGACTATGTACTGGCCTCTGTATGTCCAGGTTCTCCCAGCAGATGAGCCAAAATGTCAAAAAGTAAGCGAGTGGTATGTAGTAATGAGATATGTACTGGCCTCTGTATGTCCAGGTTCTCCCAGCAGATGAGCCAAAATGTCAAAAAGTAAGCGAGTGGTGTGTAGTAATGAGATATGTACTGGCCTCTGTATGTCCAGGTTCTCCCAGCAGATGAGCCAAAATGTCAAAAAGTAAGCGAGTGGTGTGTAGTAATGGAATATGTACTGGCCTCTGTATGTCCAGGTTCTCCCAGCAGATGAGCCAAAATGTCAAAAAGTAAGCGAGTGGTGTGTAGTAATGAGATATGTACTGGCCTCTGTATGTCCAGGTTCTCCCAGCAGATGAGCCAAAATGACAAAAAGTAAGCGAGTGGTGTGTAGTAATGAACTATGTACTGGCCTCTGTATGTCCAGGTTCTCCCAGCAGATGAGCCAAAATGTCAAAAAGTAAGCGAGTGGTGTGTAGTAATGAACTATGCACTGGCCTCTGTATGTCCAGGTTCTCCCAGCAGATGAGCCAAAATGTCAAAAAGTAAGCGAGTGGTGTGTAGTAATGAACTATGTACTGGCCTCTGTATGTCCAGGTTCTCCCAGCAGATGAGCCAAAATGTCAAAAAGTAAGCGAGTGGTGTGTAGTAATGAACTATGTACTGGCCTCTGTATGTCCAGGTTCTCCCAGCAGATGAGCCAAAATGTCAAAAAGTAAGCGAGTGGTCTGTGGTAATGGACTATTTACTGGCCTCTGTATGTCCAGGTTCTCCCAGCAGATGAGCCAAAATGTCAAAAAGTAAGCGAGTGGTCTGTGGTAATGGACTATGTACTGGCCTCTGTATGTCCAGGTTCTCCCAGCAGATGAGCCAAAATGTCAAAAAGTAAGCGAGTGGTGTGTAGTAATGAGATATGTACTGGCCTCTGTATGTCCAGGTTCTCCCAGCAGATGAGCCAAAATGACAAAAAGTAAGCGAGTGGTGTGTAGTAATGAGATATGTACTGGCCTCTGTATGTCCAGGTTCTCCCAGCAGATGAGCCAAAATGACAAAAAGTAAGCGAGTGGTGTGTAGTAATGAGATATGTACTGGCCTCTGTATGTCCAGGTTCTCCCAGCAGATGAGCCAAAATGTCAAAAAGTAAGCGAGTGGTGTGTAGTAATGAGATATGTACTGGCCTCTGTATGTCCAGGTTCTCCCAGCAGATGAGCCAAAATGTCAAAAAGTAAGCGAGTGGTGTGTAGTAATGAGATATGTACTGGCCTCTGTATGTCCAGGTTCTCCCAGCAGATGAGCCAAAATGTCAAAAAGTAAGCGAGTGGTGTGTAGTAATGAGATATGTACTGGCCTCTGTATGTCCAGGTTCTCCCAGCAGATGAGCCAAAATGACAAAAAGTAAGCGAGTGGTGTGTAGTAATGGACTATGTACTGGCCTCTGTATGTCCAGGTTCTCCCAGCAGATGAGCCAAAATGTCAAAAAGTAAGCGAGTGGTGTGTAGTAATGGACTATGTACTGGCCTCTGTATGTCCAGGTTCTCCCAGCAGATGAGCCAAAATGTCAAAAAGTAAGCGAGTGGTGTGTAGTAATGGACTATGTACTGGCCTCTGTATGTCCAGGTTCTCCCAGCAGATGAGCCAAAATGTCAAAAAGTAAGCGAGTGGTGTGTAGTAATGGACTATGTACTGGCCTCTGTATGTCCAGGTTCTCCCAGCAGATGAGCCAAAATGTCAAAAAGTAAGCGAGTGGTGTGTAGTAATGGACTATGTACTGGCCTCTGTATGTCCAGGTTCTCCCAGCAGATGAGCCAAAATGACAAAAAGTAAGCGAGTGGTGTGTAGTAATGAGATATGTACTGGCCTCTGTATGTCCAGGTTCTCCCAGCAGATGAGCCAAAATGTCAAAAAGTAAGCGAGTGGTGTGTAGTAATGAGATATGTACTGGCCTCTGTATGTCCAGGTTCTCCCAGCAGATGAGCCAAAATGTCAAAAAGTAAGCGAGTGGTGTGTAGTAATGAGATATGTACTGGCCTCTGTATGTCCAGGTTCTCCCAGCAGATGAGTGTCTCCACGGCGCCGAGTTCCAGCGCGCGCAGCGTGTCGTCCACGCCGAAGCAGTACTTGCCCGTGTCCTGGAAACGATCAACTATTTGCTCATACCATTCAAGCTATGACGTGTCTAGATGATGTAGTGGATAGTACCTGCTACTGTCGTGGGTTCGATCCCCATACATCACAAATATTTGTTAAATAATAATTCTTTATTTAGCCAACTCAGAGCCATTTGTTAGTAAAGTATACACACTTAAATACATGTTATTAAGATACATGGTATGTCAAGAACAGAATAAAAGCTTACACATGATTTTGTAAGTTTGAATCTTCATATATTTGTGTTTAGTCTTGGTGTTTTCTATGTATATTATGTATTTATTTACAAAAATGAAAGTATGAAAGTCTTAAAATCAGTAATCTAGTTCCCAAAGTACAAGCTTTGCTTAGTTTGGGGCTAGATGGCGCTATGTGATTTGTCCTGGCTATGTATTTATAATCAGATATTTGTTTAGTTTCTATCATAGAAAATCGGGTTTCGTACTGCTGTAAATTCAATAATGTATCTTAACTTCGAATTAATTCTAAACCAGTTTGGAATAGCGATATGTATTTTTTCACAATTGAACGGAAATTATTGATTTGACACCACTGTCAGGTAAGTAACGCGCGCGTTCTATCTCTATTTCAGTGATATTTTAGTAGTTACAAAATATCATATGATTCTTGATATCGAGTGGTTTGAAAACTCGTTCTTTCAATAAAAAAACATACAATATTCAAGCAACAACTATTTCGTATGCTTACTATACTATATGTATGCTTACTATATGTATTTTTAAATTAGGTTTTTATTTATTTATCTATTAATATAGTATGAAATGTACTTGACATTAAATGTTTATGTATTGTCTAAAATCCATGATTATGAGTCTATACATTTTCTCTTCTTCTTTACCTTCCTCATAGTAAATAAATTTTAATTACGGTTTCGACACATATTTTATATTTTATTTTATTATCACCGTTACTTATAAATAATACATAAATTTCGTGAGCGTAACTCTGGTACTGACAGAATATCAGTGTTGCTAAGGGTTGCCTGCTCTTTGCAACAACATGCTGAGTCAGTCCCTTTTCCCTGACCAGTGTACGTGAACTTTTACTTTGTGTTTATTTTGTTATCGACTGTTTCTTTTTATGTTTTGTAACTGTTTACCTGCACTGTTTTTGGAATAAATGTTTTCTATCTATCTTCTATCTATTTCGAGCCGTAAAACTGAAGCAACTTTCCCCAAGGCACTCAGGTTAAAATCTTTAAAAAAAATAGTTTGACCTCCTTTAACATTTCTAACTTATTTCGTACAAGAAACTCAAACAGTTTTTCATATTTCGACCAATATTCCTTGTACATAGTTGCGCAGTTTCATACGCTGGTTCACTTCAGAAATATTTGACAGCAACTTTTATTGCACAAGAGAATCATATTAAATACGTTGAAATAATAATAAGAAAAATACAATTGACGGCCTTATTGCTCAGGTAGCAATATATCTTCCAGGCCACCAGGTAGTAAGGAGTAAGCTTTTAAAAAGTAGTTGATGCGGGATCTTACAACAAATATATGTAAAGAAAACTATACTTTTCTTTATTCAAATTCTTCCGGCTGACAAACGTCACCGAGCCGAATGATAACCTATCTGCAAAAGATAACCTAAAATGTGTCTCGTAATTTTTGAGTGAAAACAAAATATTATTTTTATAAGTTCTATTGTATCTAAATAAGTTAGAAACCGACACCGTGTTTAATAACATTAAATGTCGTTTCTTTTCTTACAGGTATGTAAGGTTTTGTGTTTGAAAACTTGTATTTGTTTTTTAGCTAGGAATAACATGTAAAATGATGCAATAAATCTTTTCTTACAGAGAAACTCAGTTGTGTTTGATTGACGGTGCGGTCTTAACAGAAAGCATAACATAAATAGCTAAGAATATTTTAAGGGGTGAACCAGTACGTGAAACTGAACAACTTTCTCCAAGGAACATAGGTCGAAATATGAAAAAATAATTTGACCCTTCCATACTTAGTGTGTTACTCGGCCGGGATAATTTGTATGGGAGGGCCAATTTTTTTTTCATATTTCGACCTATGTTCCTTGGGGAAAGTTGTTCAGTTTCACGTACTGGTTCACCCCTTAAAATATTCTCAGCTAATGTTTTTTACACCATGTAAATTACTTAAATCCAAATAAAGTATACCTGTATATTACAATATAATGTACCTGTGAGATCTCATCAAAGTATCGTCCGATAAGCTTCTTCTCCTGTATAAACTTGACGTTCTGCAAGGACTCCGCTGCCAGCTCGATGGCTTGGTTGAAGCCGTTCTCTCCGCCGTACGACACGTCCACTAGCTTGATGATTTTAGCTTGCAAACGCTGGAAATTAATTACATATTGAATTTAAGCCGTGTTATGCCGGCTTAGAATAGCAATACCCCATTTCTTTCCCGTGGGAGTCGTAAGAAGCGACTTGAGGGTGTGGATTGCAATTTTAGGCGATGGGCTGACAACCTGTCACTATGGCGATACACAATTTTCCGAATGACCCTCAAATGTTTGTCAGACGTGGCGCAAATGTCCGTTCTATGCGGCTGTTTGCGCTCTGCCTACCCCGCAAGGGATTATAGACGTGATTTGTGTATGTGTATGTATGTATGAAAGGGAAAAAATTAAGGCGTAAACGCATACAACCCTAATCTCTTCAAAGTAAGAGTGAACAGGCTTCTTCTGGGTGAGCTCGCTCCATCTTAGACTCTGTCTCTGTCCTACGACCTAGACTAGAGTCAAGAGCAAACCCATCATTAATTTTAAAAAAAGGCGAGTGTACTCGTGAACGACCTTGACGGTGGCGCCACTTCATAAAAAAAAACTCTTTATACAAACAATCTATCAGAATGTCCGTTGCCCAAGTTTTTAGTATTATTATAAGTACAAAAATGCTTTTCTTTCTTGTTTCTTTTATAAAATATTGCACATTTCTCAAATGCCGATTTCTGCTGCTCTTGGTAAATTAGCTGACTAAATAATTGATAAATATCAAAAAACGCTAGGATTTTTTAACATACTTGACCTTGTGCAATTACTATAAACAACAATTGAGAATCGTGCTCTCTGAAGCACTAGAATAAGAGTGTATAATAAACTAATCCGTGTGATGCCGGCTTTGAATAACATCATCTCATTTCTTTCTAGTGGATGTCGTAACAGGCGACTAAGGGATAAAGGCTACGTATATATAAGGTGTAAAAAAACCAACTGCAAAGGGGTGACCCAGCCTATAACACTGAACAACTTTCCTCAAGAAACAGGTCGAAATACGAAAAAAATATTTGGTCCTCCCATACTATGTGTATTACCCGGCCGGGTTAATTTGTATGGTAGGGCCAATTTTTTTTCATATTCCGACCTATGTTCATTGGGAAAAGTTATTCAGTTTCACGAACAGGTTCACCCCTAAAATATTTGCAGTTAGTTTTTTTACACCATGTATATACAGGGTGTAAGGGACAGCCCTCCGAATACTGATAAGGTGCATTCAGACAATGAAACTAAACAACTTCCCATTAATTTTTTTTTTCTGGAAACGTAAAAAAATTTTAGACTTCCCATTTGTAATTCTGTATGGGAGGTCGAATATTTATTTGTCGTTACCTGACATATGTTCCTAGGGAAAGTTGTTCACTATCATGGTCTGCTTGCACCCTATCAGTATTCGGAGGGCTGTCCCTTACACCCTGTATATATATATATATGTATGTGTGTGTGTGATGTCGGCTTAGAATAACATCACCCCATTTCTTTCCCGTGGGAGTCGTAGGAGGCGACGAAGGGACTCGAGGGTGTGTATTGCAATTTTAGGCGATGGGCTGACAACCTGTCACTATGGCGATGCACAGTGTTCCAAATGGCCCTCAAATATTTGTCAGACGTGGCGTAAATGTCCGTTTTTTGCGTCCGTTTACGCTCTGCCTCAACCGCAAGGGATTATAGGCGTGATATGTGTGTGTGTGTGTGTGTGTGTGTGTGTGTGTGTGTGTGTTTGTGTGTGTGTTTGTGTGTGTAATAATAATAACTTACCGGGTCGAACATGTCGGACTGTGACAGCTCGGTCTTGAAGTCTGCTGAACCGGCCAGGATGAGACCCGCCACGTTCGGTCGGTCGGCGCTGATGAACAGTTGGGTGGCCACCTCAGCAACCTTGAAATTACAACCAAATCTTTTGACTATCTTTTGATTGAGTACCAAATTTTAAAACACTTCCCGTGTTAGATATACAATTTTTGAAAACTTGCAAAATTATCTTTTGATTATCCAAGGAAACACTTCTTGCCTAATCGTGTTGTGGATCTCTGGAACACTCTCCCAGAGACAGTAGTCAGTGCACCAAGTGTGAACAGTTTCAAAAATAGACTTGACAATCGTTTAAAAACTATACAATCAAAAAATTAAGACACAAGTGCAGTGACTTACACGCATCAGCTCAATGAGCTGCTAGTGTATTAAAATAAAATAATAATAATATCTCAAAGAGTTATCATAGAACACTGCAGTCCCTGTAATTTTACATACTTGACATAAAGCGATCACAAAACAAGTGGCATTTTTGCGAACGTGACATTTGGGATCAGAAACCAACACGTAATTTTGCGAATGTAATATTTCGCGATCTCAAAACAAGTGTCATTCTGCGAACGTTATATTTCGCGATCACAAATAACAGTCGACATTTCGCGATCACAAAACAAGTGTCATTTTGTGAACGTAACATTTCGCGATCACAAATCACAGTCGACATTTCGCGATCACAAATCACAGTCGACATTTCGCGATCACAAAACAGGTGTAATTTTGTGAACGTAACATTTCTCGATCACAAATAACAGTCGACATTTCGCGATCACAAAACAGGTGTAATTTTTTGAACGTAACATTTCTCGATCACCAATAACAGTCGACATTTCGCGATCACAAAACAAGTGTCATTTTGTGAACGTAACATTTCTCGATCACAAATAACAGTCAACATTTCGCGATCACAAATCAGCGTGCCATTTTGCAGACATGATAATTCGCGATCACAAAACAGCACGTAATTTTGTCGACGACTTTAATTCCGATCTCTAAACAGAGTGGCATTTTGCGGGCGTAACATTTCGCCATCAAAGAACAGCGTGACATTTAGCATCGTATATTTATATTTAGCGCTTCTATATGTTTATCTAATATGTTTACCTTGCGCACGTAGTTGTGCCGCTTCTCCATACGCAGTCGCGCGAAACGCAGCGCTGACTGACCTCCTCTGCCGTGCTTCTTCGGCAGGTCCACTGTGAACTTGTGTAGCACCTGCGGACGAAACATTTCAAGCATTAAGGAATTTGCTTTATTATTATTATTATTTATTTAACTACTCCGCTCGTAACAGCACACATGTGTGCTTGAAGTACAATTTGAAGTACAATACAAATCTATTGTTGCAAAATTCGACCTGAGCGAAGTGGTTAAACATAGTATACATAAACATACAATCCAGTCAAATGCCTTCGATAAACCTCAAAAAGGTTTGTTTATTTGATTGTCTACTTGATTTCGCAGACAACATAAAAACTGTGTTCAGCAAGTTTGTCAAATTGGAGCTTGTTACATGAAACGGGTGGTGGCGTTAAGTTACATGCCGTGTGATTAACCTGGCCAGCCCCGAGCCTTTAATTTAATATTTTTTATACCGCCCGAGCCGGTTTTCTATTAGGAAAATACAAACATATAATTTATAAAATAATAAAGACTTTATAAACAATAACATGCGCGTGTGTGTGTGATCAAATATAATAAAAAGACATTAATTAACAAAACCAACACTGCAAGGACCTATCAGCATGTATTGCTGCCTGTCCTATAAATAATAATAATAATAATAAAATAGTGTTATACCAATTTCTTTTTTTCTTACAATAACGGTTCATGGCGTCAATAAGTGAAAATACTATCCTACATTGAATAAAGTAATTTCATTTTCATTTACAACCCTATATCTAAACCATCAGGTAAATGCATCGGCGACACCGTGCACTTTTTCATATTTTTTATAGATAGTCTAACGCATCATTAAATAAAGGGCAAGATCTATTAATTTTATTTTGTTTCATAATCCAAGATTTTAAATTTAAAAAGTGCTTTAATTTAGTTCCAACAACTAGGCTGCTGAAAACAAAATTCATTTGCCCACCACCTCTATGACCTTTATTAAAAAAAAACTGATTGACATTGACAGATGAATGAATGAAGTCTTCTCCAATGTTTTTTTTTCTACTATAAGCAAAGGATTTTTTCAGGGTAATCCTAACTTTGGAAGATTTTACATCTTTTCAAAATATTTCAGAAACGATTGCATTAAAAATTATTAAAATATGTGTATCTTAATAAGCATCCCAAACACTCTAAACGATATATATATATTTTGTATCTAACGTAAAATGAAATGTTGTGGATTTTTCACTAAGCACTTTTCGGTCAGGCGAACCTTACATCGGTCGCGTAAAAATTTTAATTAGGCATAATTATTTGATAAGTTACTTTGAAGAATAAGTTACTCTGCCGCTAAAGCTAGCCGTATCGGTCTATCCGTACCCAAAGGGTAAAAACGGGGCCCTATTACTGTGACTTGTCGTGTGATGTCGGCTTAGAATAGCATCACCCCATTTCTTTCCCGTGGGAGTTGTAAGAGGCGACTAGGGACTCGAGGGTGTGAATTGCTATTTTAGGCGATTTGTTGACAACCTGTCACTATGGCGACACAAAGTCTTCCGAGTGACCCTTTAATGATTGTCAGACGTGACGTAAGTGTCCGTTTTTTGCGGCCGTTTACGTTCTGCCTACCCCGCAAAGGATAAAGGCGTGATATATGTATGTAATATGTATGTACCCCCAAATATTTGTCAGACGTGACGTGATGTCTGTTTTTGCAGCCGTTTACGCTCTGCCTACCCCGCAAAGGATTACAGGCGTGAAATGTGCCCTGCTGCCGAGGACTAAAAGACAACTCACCTCCCTGGTGTTTCCCTGCAGTGTACCAAACAGCGCTCCGTTACCATCCATCACGATGAACCCAAACTTGTTGTCGTCAGCTAGCAGAGCTGTCAATGCTTCCGTGTGAAACTTGTTGTCGCAGAGGTACAGGGACGTGTTGATCGGTTTGAACGGTTCAAAGTCGATGTTGACTTTCTTCTCTTTGCCTTCCTCGGTGACTATGGTGCCGCAGTAGATGACCAGGCCGTTCGGCGGTACTGCAGACAAAGTTAATTATGATTTAAATGCCAGAAGATGTAGTCACAGCCCCAAATATCAATATATTCAAGAACAGACTAGACGAACATAATAAACAAATAAAGATTAAAGAAATGAAAACTTATTATAAGTAACTGGATACAGGCATTATCAGTTGCACATCGACTGCCTGTCTGCTCATAGATAATAATAAAAAAAAAATTTCAGGGATATAGCAAAAGGTAGGTTTAAGCGATAGGTTTCTACTTTTGAGAAACAAACGAACAAAGTGTAATGGGGAAGAAAACTCGGAACTAAATGGCCCGGTTCTCAACAGGTTTTTTTTTGTGGGGGCACCGAGTGGAAACAATCCTATGAACCCTGGTGTCAGTTTTTCAACCGCCTACTACTCCTAGTTGACGGTTTTGTACCGACCGCCATCTAAGTAACCATAGACAGCAACTGGGAACGACGGCTTACCGTGCTCCTTGAAGCACGGAACTATCTTTATTACGAACAATCAGATGGTTTTAGCCTGTAATGTCCTAACCAGACTAGGAACAAAATCACAAAGTGATAATATCAACTTTGTGAGTGCCCCACCGGGATTCGAACCCGGAACCTTTGCGCCGCAGGCCGTCACACTTCCACCGCGCCGCATCAGCCGTTTTCTTGTGATTGGTCAAAACGATGTCTATGTAAAAGGCTCGTGACTTTTTATTGGTGTGTTTAGGCACAGTCAGGCCTAGCGCCATCCCCAATAAGTTTCAAGTTTTTCTCCTCATTGCCAAGAGTATGTAAAACATGCTAAAACTTAGTATAATTTGTAATCTAATACCTTTAGTGTATAGTTTCAACCGGTGCTGTACAGAAGTGATAGCACCCAGCACAGACAGCCGGTTCACTCGGGACTTGATGTTGGACGCTGTGCCAAACTCATCGGCCAACATTTTGGACACCCGTGAGATCTGATCCTTGGGCGGGATGATTAGGGAGATCATTGATGTGCCGTTCCTGGAAAGATTGGAAAGGTAGGTTCAACATTTTGAATGTTTTCTATTATAAAATAGAAAGTGCTTTATACATTGTTTCGATTCACCGTGCCATGAAAACAAACAACAACAGTTACTGATATTGTGTAACATATATAAAGGAATTTACTCTTAAGGCGAGTGTAGCCGTCAACGACCTCGACGGTGGCGCCACTTCACAAAAATTAAGTTTTCTCGTTATACAAACAATCTATCAGAATGTCCGATGCCCAAGTTTTTAGTATTATTTTTATGTAAAATAGGAACCTGCAAACTCAATCAAATATTAGCTGTAATTAAAGTTATGACAATTAATACCAAATGTGGCTATTTTTAGGCACCTTTTTTCATAACTTTAATTGCAGCAAATATTTCATTTAGTTAGCAGTTTCATATTTTACATAAGGATAATACTAATTATAGGCGTGATATGTGTATGTATAGACTCTATACATACACATATCACGCCTATAATCCCTTGCGGGGTAGGCAGAGCGTAAACGGCCGCAAAAAACGGACATTTACGCCACGTCTGACAAATGTTTGGGGGTCATTCGGAAAATTGTGTATCGCCATAGTGACAGGTTGTCAGCCCATCGCCTTAAATTGCAATACACACCCTCGTCCCCTAAGTCGCCTCTTACGACTCCCACAGGAAAGAAATGGGATGATCCTATTCTAAGCAGGCATTACACGGCAAAAGTCTATGACCTCTACTATCCTTGTATTTATCCCTTATTAGCTTTTTACGACACCCACGTGTTGTATCAGGGTGATGCTATTCTTAGTGCGAATTGAACTATGGGTTAAAGTTTTTGAACATTTTCATAATAAAATAAATATTTCAGTCTATATAGGAAACTGTATACATGTGTTACCCATACATAGAGTTGTTACCTAAGGTGAGATATTTATCACTTCCTAGTGGCAACCATTCATATTTTCAAGGCTATGCCATAGAATAATAATGTAGAAATGAAACTACTTTGTCAGGGCCCCGAAAGTACCTATTTCCTCTTCAGCCCATTATGCGGATCAAACTCCGGCGTCATAAGAGAGGGCTGTCAGATGCTGATAATTTTATTTCAGACGGAGGTGTCAGAATGTAGGCAAATATAGTGACCTTGAGCATGTCTGGTTCAAGAATGTCATCTCTGTGCATACTCTGTGGCTATGTTGACAACATCAAATTAATATTGATGAGCGCTCTAAAATATTGTTACATAATTTACTAACAAGATCATTAGATAAGATAATGTTACTACAACAATGTTAGAATGTATTATATAATTAGTCATATTGTGTCCAAACATGTTTGTAGCTACTTCATTTAGATATAAATTACTGTCAAAACTGTCAAAGTAGACTAACCTGCGCTCCCGCAATTTATTCAATTCTCTTACAAAAACAGTGCATCAGTGCCTAAACAAGTGATATAAAAGTGGATCAGTGTACACGAATCCTGTGTGGATATAAATCACATCGAAAAAACTGAAATTACGGATTTTGTGATCAAAAACCACCAGCAACTGCCCAGTGTATATTTATCTACCCACAACTTCGCAACACAAATATTGTCAACATTTTATTGGATTACCCTCTTTTTTTCGAAATAATGTTGCCATCCTAGAAAAATTTCTACCATTCGAGAGGAATTCGAGGGGGTGGTGACTCAGGCCCCCGAAAATGAAAATGTTACTGGAGATAATACTATGTCAAAAAATAAACCAAAAAAAATGACCCAACAAGTCTTTCACCCAGGATTGTTCTTTGCCAAACAGCAACCAGATTTCCAACAAGCACCTGTATTACAGCAAGACAGAAAGAAAAGAAGGCTTAGCTCTGGTTCTCCTACCCAACCAACAACAACCCAAGATAATGGAAATCGTTTTTCAGGCCTGCCAATCGACGTCGATGGCGATAGTGAGAAAGTCAAAAAAGAAAGCAAACCACCACCGCTAATACTCTATGGCATTTTAGACATCAACAAACTCACTGAAACAATTGAAACCATCTTGGAAAAAAAAGACTATACCTTCAAAATTGTAACAAAAACACAACTAAGAGTCAACTGCACCAACACAGAGTCCTACAAAAAGCTTATGCAACTTGTCCGCGAACAAGGACTGATAGGGCATACATTTACAAGGAAGGAAGATAAATGCTGTAGAATAGTAATTAAAAACCTACACCACAGCACACCTCATGATGCCATCATTGAAGAAATACAAAAAACTGGTAATACAGTCAAAGGAGAAATTATCAATGCACGAATGGGCCCTGAGAAAAAACCGTCATCAACTTTCTTTGTTAATGTAGAACCTAGTCCTAATAACAAAGAATTAAAGAGTATACGGTACATTTACAATACTGCTGTGGTGATAGAAGACCCAAGAAAACGGAATACTGTAGTCCAGTGCACTAGGTGCCAGCAATACGGCCATACAAAAAATAATTGCCTACGGCCATACCGTTGTGTGAAATGTGCAGAATCTCACAAGACTTCGGAATGTCCGAAAAAAGAAAGAGAAACTCCAGCAAAATGTGCCTTATGCCTTGGCAGCCACCCAGCAAATTTCAAGGGATGTGAAGTGTACAAAGAAATATTAAGCAGGAAAAAGAATAGATCCCCTAATACAAATATGAGAAAACCAACCTTAAACACAGAAAATGTAACACATGAACACAATAACTGTTATAGTACAAACTACCCCAGTCTGCCTAAAACTAACGAATACTTCGAGAATTCAATTTACGCCAACCCAAGAGCATATGCAGAAGCTGTTAACCCAAGAGCATACGCAGAAGCTGTTAAACTTCTAGAACAGAAGAAAACTGCTAATGCTGAGCCAACACAAGTCATTCAAGACTTACTAATAAAACAATCTGAAAAGATGGATACTCTCATACAAAATATAAGCATGCTAATGGGCTTGCTTACAACACTCATCCAAAAGATGTCAAAATGACTGCACTCAAAATAGCTACGTGGAACATAGACGGTCTAGCACCGAAGAAACTAGAAGCAGAAATGTTATTGAACATGCACCAACTAGATATTCTATTAATATCAGAAGCCCACTTAACTAACAAAAGCCAGATTAGAATCAATAATTATAATACCTACTACACGACCCATCCAGATGGAACTGCGCATGGTGGGACTGCTGTTATTGTCAAATCCACAATAAAGCATTATGAACTTCCTGCATACCAAACAGAACACATTCAGGCCACTACAATATGCATAGAGGACAAGACAGGCAATATTAATATCTCATCGGTATATTGCCCTCCAAAACATAACTTTACAGAAGAAATATTTAGTAACTTCTTCCATACATTAGGCAATAGCTTTATAGCAGGAGGAGATTGGAATGCTAAGCATACCCACTGGGGATCCCGTTTAACAACTACTAGAGGAAGAAAACTGAAGCTGAGTATTGATAAGAACCACCTAACAGCATTATCCACATCCGAGCCGACACACTGGCCTAGCGACTCAAAAAGGCTACCAGATCTGATAGACTTTTATATATCGAAGGGACTTAGTCGCCTATACTTTCTAATAGAACCATGCCTTGATTGCTCGACTAACCACACACCGGTTATCTTAACAGTCAGCACAACTGTAATAAAGTACGAGAAAAATAAATCACTATATAATGCCAAAACAGACTGGAATAGCTTCAGGGATATAATAGAAGAGAAGCTCCAATTGAAAATAGCGCTTAAAACACGAGAAGATATTGACGATGCAACAAAGGAATTCAGCAATACACTACAGATAGCATGCTGGCTAAGCACTCCAGAACTACAAGACTGCAAAAAGAAACAAAATATTCCAAAAGAAATTAAGCAAAAAGTTTTAGAAAAAAGACACCTGAGACGTGTATGGCACCTAAGCAGACATCCTTCAGACAAAAAAATACTCAACTCCGCAAGCAAAAAGCTAAAAGCGCTTATTGAAGATGTTGCAAACGATACATTGCAATCCAAACTCGAAACACTTACAGCCACTAAAGCTTCGAACTACTCCTTATGGAAAATGACAAAAGAATATGATCAACCGCAAAAAATGAAACCTCCAATCAAAATTGCACACAACAAATGGGCTCGTACACCCCAAGAAAGAGTAGACGCTTTTGCGCAGCACTTAGAATCTGTCTTCACTCCAAATGACGCTGACCCAGAACTCAACGAATTGGACACCATCGAATCTACACTCCTTCAAGACTTCCAACTAGACCTACCTCTCAAACCTACAAATCCAAGAGAGTTAACAAGACTTATTGCCAGGATGGAAGATCGTAAGGCACCTGGATTTGACCAGATTACCAAGAGGGTACTGCAAGAATTACCAAAAAAAGGCCTCATGTTCCTAACTATGCTGTTTAACGGAATACTGAGAGTAGGTTACTACCCAGCCCTGTGGAAGGTATCACAGATCATAATGATTTCTAAGCCAGGCAAACCAATACACGAAATAACCTCCCATAGACCAATATCCCTGCTGCCAATTGTATCCAAGTTATTTGAAAAACTACTGCTCAAAAGAATATCTATAGTACTAGCTGAAAGAAAAGTGATACCTGATCACCAATTTGGCTTTCGCCAGCAACATGCAACTATAGAGCAAGTACATAGAGTATGCGACACAATAAGAAAAGCATTTGAGGAAGGCGAATACTGCTCGTCTGCTTTCCTAGACATACAACAAGCCTTCGATCGCGTATGGCACAAAGGCCTACTTTACAAAATAAAATCGATGCTACCGCACTCGTTTTACCCGATCTTGAAATCTTACTTGGAAGAGAGGATATTCCAAATAAAAGATGGCGAATATACTTCTGGATTCCACAATATCAATGCAGGCGTACCACAAGGGTCAGTCCTAGGGCCCGTCCTGTACACCATATTCACCTCAGACCTACCTAACACTGATCGTATCATGACAGCAACCTTCGCAGACGACACAGCCCTTTTGGCCTGCAGCAAAAATCCTGCTGAAGCATCAAAGACGCTACAGCGAGGTCTTGATAATGTAAACACTTGGCTTCGAAAATGGAGAATCAAGGCTAGTGCTTCTAAATCTGCACATGTGACCTTCTCGCTTCGCAAAGAAAACTGCCCACCAGTCACACTTGGTGACAGCACCCTACCACACAGTGACTCAGTTAGATATTTGGGAATGCACCTCGACAGAAAATTAACATGGAAGAAACACATCCAAGCTAAACAAGAGGAATTAAACTTAAAATACAAAGGATTGTATTGGCTGCTGGGGAGAAACTCGAAACTCTCCACCGACAACAAGCTGCTCATTTACTGCACAGTCCTCAAACCTATATGGACATATGGCCTACAGTTGTGGGGATCTGCATGCAACACTAGTATCCTTATAATGCAAAGAATGCAAAATAAAATCCTAAAAGCAATATCAAGTGCTCCATGGTTCATAACTATCACTGAACTACACAACGAACTCAAAGTTAAAACAGTCAAAGAGGAAATAGAAATCCACGCCAAAAGATATAAAACTCGACTTAAAAATCACCCAAATGAGCTGGCAACACTACTAACAGCTAGAAAATACAACAATCGCCTGAAAAGGCGCAACATTATGGATCTATCTAAACAATAACAAGCACTAAAAGGAATAAGCACTCTCGCTGGAGTGTGCTCTATGCAAGCCAATCTACCATACAAGCCACCTGTTTATAGTCGATAAGACTGATCGCAGATAAAAAAAAAAAATTAAAAAAAAAAAAAAAAAAAAAAAAAAAAAAAGATATAAATTACTAGCAAGCTAGGCTATGTGGTCTCAGCGGTGTGGTGCAGGTTTAGAATAGCATCTTCCCATTTCTACCCATAGGTATCATAAAAGACGACTCAGGGATAAATCTAGGGAATGGGCAGCAGTGTTCTCTGTGAACATCTATAACACCTTGCATGGTGCTCACCAATACGCCTGCCATGCATGGAGTATGGTAAATACCCCCCAATAGGAGGTAGCCCATGTCTAACAATAGATTTTTGTGACAGTTGTAGGACACTTCATTTTATAAACTATTTCATGGTGAGATTCATCAGAATACCAAGCTCAAAGTAATGGAACACTCATAGTAGAACATTTATGTTGGTATAAATAAAGGTTATAGAAAATCCTCAGAGGTTGTATGTAAAATGTGCAAACAACATACTTAATTGGGTGTAGTACAAAGCAACTGGAAGGGATAAATTCATCCAGGGAGTAGGCAACAGTGTTTTCCTACGCAAGCAATAGTAAAAAAGTATTTATCCATAAATAGGGTTCTGTACACATACAAGTTGTAATGACAAGGTAAGTAAAACATAATCAGGTGGACTTGTACAAATTTTATTGTTGAACCCTGGTCTGGAGACTAAGCTAAAACTAAGCGAAAGCCTGTGTCTTGGACGTAAGTGTTCAGCCCTGCTGTTAGATTTATGAGTAGATAGATTGAATTAATTACCTTGTGTGAATAAAATAAGTGTTAAAAGCAAAGTAAAAATATAATTGAAAAAACATAAAACTAGTGTATGTGTATGTGAGTGAGTGTGTGTACGGGAGACATACCATATATATATATATATAGACATAAGTGTGTACATGTAGGTATCAGTAAGTAAATATCTTGCACTGTGCTTGCCAAAAGGGGAAGGCCCATGTCCAACAGTGGACTGTTGCGGCTGTTAATGTAAGAACTTTTAGAGACCTATACTTAAGTAACAAAATGCCCCTTAGTAGCTAGTCATGAGTGCTGCTGCCAGTAGGTATATTGTTGTTTGTAATTTACACTAACATTAAATTTCCATGCATATCCAAGTAAATTCACGGCAAATTGTACGGAACGCTGCATATAAAAGCGTATTGTTTGTGGCGTATCGGAAATCGATAATTCCACGTCCGAAGCTTAGACATAACCTCAACTTGACAGACACGACTGCAGTCGAGTTTGCGTGGTAAGGTTGGCATTTGGCGACCTTTAGGCCTGCGCCGTGACCACCAGGTCGCGTGCTGGCGAGACTAGAAGGTTATGCCCGCGCATGGACGCAGACCAACTTTATAAGCATGTATCAATGACACATACAGAATTTGGCATTCCGTTCAAGTCATGTGGCCAAAATAACTTCCGAAACACGTTACAATGGTGAATTATTACGAAATAAATATGAAAAACCACTCACCCTCTGGCCATTTCCAAACTTTTGATCAGTTTCTTGATTTTCCATATTTCGACATTGCGATCCGCGGACGATTCTTCAGACATTTTGGATCGGTTTCGTGTACAAAACTCACAAATAAAGCACTAATCACTAATGATAATTATAAAATACAGTTTTTAAAACACCACAACTAACTCTTAAATAAAGGAATACGGGGAAAGGGGCCCGGACAGCGGACAAAGCTGCTTCAATCCAGATAGAACCGGACCAGGATGCACCTCGCGAATCCTTTCACGCACTTTCTAGTTCACATTTACATGCACACGAGCTCGTACTTTTCTTCTTGTGCGGGGATTCTTGGACTTTTTCTTTATTCGGTTACCCCTAAGCATGTGGGACACAGAAATAAGACATTACACGGGTAAAAAGATGACGTGAACAAACGATCGAACGCGCTTCGTCAATCGCGTCAATCGTAGGAAAATGAAAGAACAGATTTTTTTTTCTGAATATGTTGCTAGCTTAAAAAAATCTCATGCCTCGTTTAGATGCTAAGCGACAACTTTTGGAACCGGTATTTTTAAAGACTTAATCACACCAAGCATGTGTGTGGCTTGTACTGCACATGACGGTGGATGTCGGTCAGTGTATCTCGTTACACGATACACACTGCACAAATTCGATCTTTACGACATCACACACCTCATCATCTGGTTCGACCTCACTGACAATCTCATGTCCATGTCGCTGGCTCCCCAAAGTATATATTTTTCAAAGCTGAGAGGCTCAAACGTTTGTGACCAATGGATGGACTCTTATTTTAAGACTGGTTTTCAATGTGACGCTACCTAGACTGAGATCTCAGGTCAAAAAATTGGGGAGCCAGCGACATGCTTTTAGGTTAGAATTTCAGAGAAATCATCAGATTACTTGTTAACGGCGCAATGTGCCAAAATGATGGCTATGCCAAAGAAATGTGACGGAATATGTGACAGCTACAAGCTCATTCAATAGCTATGTGACTCAACTGGAGCTGAGAAATAAGCCATGGAATGTTTCCAACCCATGTCGCTGGCTCCCCAAAAAACCGGCATCCGAAATCTCTGCAAGTATCACCTAAAACTACTAACCAAAGAGGAATTCTCGATCGTAATGTAGTAAATACACGTTATTTAAACAATCTCCTCTAGAATCAGCTTCGTTTTTGAGAAAACACAACATTTGTTTTTGTATGAATATAAGGGTGACTACATCGTTCAACCCTTTTTGGGACAGATTCAGGAACTTATGGTTTAATGATTTCCGTACAAATTATACTAAATATTACCTTGAATAATGTCCGCGAAGGGCTATTAGTGTTTATATTGTGCTGGTACTATTAGCAGCACATCAACTTACCTATTAAAGGTACTTAGATTTTTGACGGTATTTTCCACGGTTTATTATTATAACATTTATAGTACAAATTCATTGTAGTATACACGATCTCGTTGTTGTCGTTCGGGAGAAATCGTCACCGGCGCGGCCGGCGACTTATCAGAAGCACATCGGAAGTCCCTTTCATTTTCATCGAAAAGAGATCTTCATGGATAGGTCCGAATGTCACCCGGCAATAAAGTTGCACGTGAGCGCTAGCGCGTATAAGGCTGAGTTAAGGTATTAATGTTTTAGAGTTTTATGCACTAACAGTGCTTTATTATTCTCATGTATAAAACTATTAAATTGAAATAATGCGTGTAGAGTATATTTATACAAGTCTAGTCAAGTATTGATGAAACTGAAAAACATTTCCCATGGAACACAGGTCCAATATAAAAAAATGGAATGTACACTCGGTTATAGCACATAAGGTAAAAGGGGTACTCCAAAAGAGCTGAATCATTTTGTCCTTAGAAATATTTTTTTCTTGACATGAATATGTTTTAGTAGAAAATTTATTTATTTTATGAGAATAGGTTTAAATTTTTATTATGTATTAACTGGGGATAAAAATAATTCAGTTCTTTTGGAGTATCCCTGTTACCTTATGTGCTAAAACTGACTATACCTACATACATGTTGTACAGACTGTGAAAATGTAACAACGCTACAGTTTTATGAGAATAAACGATATTTATTTATAAATTATAGGAATCAATTTAAGCGGAGCACTTTCTTAACATTATTAAAGGTCATTTATAGTAAAATCTGTTCGGAAATCAAAAGCCATAAGTTCCTTAAACTGTCCCAAAAAGAGTTGAACGATGTAGTCACCCTTATATTCATACAAAAACAAATGTTGTGTTTTCCCAAAAACTAAGCTGATTCTAGAGGAGATTGTTTGAAGAACGAGTCTTTACTACATTACGATCGAGAATTCCTCTTTGGTTAGTAGTTTTAGGTGATACTTGCAGAGATTTCGGATGCCGGTTTTTTGGGGAGCCAGCGACATGGGTTGGAAACATTCCATGACTTATTTCTCAGCTCCAGTTGAGTCACATAGCTATTGAATGTGCTTGTAGCTGTCACATATTCCGTCACATTTCTTTGGCATAGCCATCATTTTGGCACATTGCGCCGTTAACAAGTAATCTGATGATTTCTCTGAAATTCTAACCTAAAAGCATGTCGCTGGCTCCCCAATTTTTTGACCTGAGATCTCAGTCTAGGTAGCGTCACATTGAAAACCAGTCTTAAAATAAGAGTCCATCCATTGGTCACAAACGTTTGAGCCTCTCAGCTTTGAAAAATATATACTTTGGGGAGCCAGCGACATGGACATACAATCTCGAGTACAATGAACACAACACGGAGGATGCTCTATGAAAAGTGAAAAGACCTTAAAAAATACCGATATTCGTACCGTTTTATAGCCTCAAATTTATATTTTTCATTTGGCAACCCAATCACCAAACGTCAAAATCATCCCAAAAAAAATCACAAAATTAGAGGTTACAATTTTGTAATAGCTCACGAGATGTTATGTAGGAAATTCAAAAACATTATACTCACAAAACCCGCAAACAGCAATGCTATTTATCGGCCTTTAGATCAGACCCGTCCGTATTCCAAATGGTTCGAGATTTTGTCCCGTTCAAACATGGCATCTACGAATAGGTTAAAAATGTTTCGCGACTTATTTCTTACAAGGATTTTGAATGCCTGGACGAGAAGTTATATGGTAAATTCAGTGTTTAGAAAACGTATGGCAGAAAAAGGGATGAGCAGAATGTTCCTATACTTCCGACAGGTAATTTCTAAAATAGTTTTGTTGAGTTCAAAATCTTGTTAGAATTTGGTCAATAGGTGCGATTTTCGAAGTTTATCACCAATTTAAATAACCTAATTAGGTCTTTCAAGCGCAACACATTCATATCTTCCGCTTGAAAATATCTTTTATTGCTTTATACAATGGTAAACATTGTAACTGGTACCAAGGTCATGTTTGGGTTGGTTTGAGTAACTTTCCATTTCCATTATCTTACAGTTATCACTGATATGTAAATCTGGTCCCGTACTTATGCACTGTTGCATCACACACCTAAACTTTAAAAATTGAATGATACCTGTGATACCCATACTTCCCTTATAAAGATGATATTATAATTTTATTTACTTACCTACATAATGGATGCTCCAAAAGGCATGCAAACTTACTTACTTATTTACATACTTATTTATTGGAATACTGTGAGAGCAATCTTTGGTATTGTAATAATAAAATGACTTTATTTATACCATATTTAAGTATTAAGAGTGTTTTTATTCAACTAGAATCTAAATGTTTCATTTATTTATTATTTGCAGATATTATATAAATTGCATAATTATGTTACAATAATAGAAACAATAGAATTACCTATATTCTTATATGTTAGAGTGGTTGAAAATAAAGTCAGAGAGGAAATGCTGTAATAAAATAATGCTTTTAATAATTTTGATATATCTTTGAAAAGATTTAATTGTAATTTTTACTTAAAATATGCAACAAATTAAATAAAAAACTAAATTAATGCTGATTTTAGGAAATTTTTCAACTCCTTTACATAATTATTATGATTGAGATTGCTCTCACAGTAGGAATTCATTTATAAAAAATCACATCAATCACAATCCACTATTCTTAACCATAAATTTTCTTGTTCTGGCAGCATATTGGCAGTTTTGAGACGGTTTGTAAACAATTATTGCTGCTAAAAATACTAATCATAATCATAATACTTTATTGCTTTCACATGGTATTTACAGGTGGTAAATAAGGAAAAAAAGTTCCACATATGAAACCCTGTAAGGGCACTGCAAATACAAAATAATTAATACTAAATAACTTATTCTAAACTAACATAACATTTTATTCATATAAAATTATTTTTCATATATTATATACTATAGTATAATTATTATTATTACGCTAATAGGAACTTCCATTACAATGTCTTACAACAATGTTCTTAAAAAAAAAACTTGAGACATATAGTAACATTTCTGAATTAAATATGTTTTAAATTAAATGCAAATTACAATACATGGTGTATTTAATTTAAATTTTTATGGGATGAGACAGTCCATGAAACTAAACCACTTTTCTGAAGGATTAAATTAAAAAGTAGTGTCCAAAACAGACAAAAGTTGCTCTTAGTGTTCCTCCTTACCTGTCACTTATGCACCATTTGATTGCAGGTGTTATTCAGACCGAGAACCCAGTTACTAGTCAGCGCAACAGCCACAATAAAAAACACGGAGGAGAAACCAGGACCGCCAAAGAAATGTAATCGGAATATCAAAGACAAATACATGAAGGTAGTTTTTTTTTCTATGTTCATAAAAGATTCACCATCTCCCTACACTACAGTCCACTGCTGGACATAGACCGACCAGTAGATAGGTCTTGACCGATTGGGGGGTATTGCCATACTCACCACGCTAGGCAGCGGATCGGCGAGCGCAGATTAAGATGTTACATTCACAGGGAATGCTGGTGGATGAATTTATCCCATTGTAGCTTTTAACGACACCCACGGGTAGAATTGGTGTGATGCTATTCTAAGCCGGCATCACACGGCCGCAACATTTCCCTGCCAAATGAAAATAAGAAATTGTAAAATTGCAGTAGCAGTCGAGGCGCCGGTAGCTCAGTTAGTAGAGCAGGGGGACGGTACTCCACAGTCCCGGGTTCAAGCCCCAGCCGCTGCTTTTGGCTTTTTTACAATTTTGATATGTTAGAAAAAAATATATTTTGTAAGCTATATTGCTGACTTTAAATTGTTAAAATATTGCTGCGATTCATTAATGAAAATTTCGTGTAATTTGATTTCAAATGTAGTTTTTCGTTATTTTCAAACTTATATGGCTTACATTTTTGTCAATACACTCTTTACAGGGGCCTTTTGACACCCTTTCGTCTTTATTTTTTATTCTATAACATGTTGTATTTGACTGCTAATTGTATGGAAAGCTGTCTGTAAGAATATGATGATAAAAAACTATATTTTACTTCTACAGAAATTAATCAAAGACCTGGACAGAGTGGAAGACCTGGCGAGAGACACGCTGTACTGCCCCGGCTGTGACAAGCGGCTAGTTCTCACTGACAAGCAGAAAGGCATACAATATTGCGAGTACGAGTACATTTTTTTACCGTGTGATGCCAGCTAGCTTCACCCCATTTCTTTTCTGTGGGTGTCATTTGCTGTGTAATTTAAAGTTGATGGGCTGACAACCTGTCACTATAGTGATATATTTTTCTGAAACGGCCCTCAAATATTTTTCGGACGTGACGATAGCGACCGTATTTTACGGGCGTAACCGCAAGGTGTGATATGTATATGTACGTTTACATACGCATAATTTTGTCCAAAAATATTACTAGGTACTTAAATAAATGTCGGTTGATTTGATATTTATCATGACAAAAATATATTAGAGTCGGTGTGCATCTAGCGCCGTTTGGCGCGGGCCATGATGTGCACTGGTGCCTTAGGGTCAGCTTATAATGAGCGGCTTAACCGCTGCGGCCAGTACCGGATATTATCAAACTACAGGCTACAATTTTACAGGTGAAATTCGATGTACATTGCGTTGTCGTTTAGCCATCATGATACCAGGAATATAAACCGGCTACGCAATGTACTAAAAATTTCACCTGTAGACTTGTAGCCTGTAGTTTCATAACATAGGCACCAGGCCGTTTCTCGCGAGATTACAAAGTTCGCAACGAATTATACGAATGAATTGAGTAAATAAATATATGATACACCGATGTGGCGCAGTGGTAGTGCGACTGCCTGCGACGCAAAGGTTTCGGGTTCGATTCTCGATGGGACACTCACAAAGACTGATATTTATCACTTTTTGAATTTGTTTCCAGTCTAGTTAGAACAGTGCCGGCTGAACCACCTGATTGTCCGAAAAGAAAGATGGTTCCGTGCTTCGGAGGGCACGTCCCGGTCGCTGTCTATGATTACTTAGACGGCGGTCGTTACACAACCATGTCAGAGGCCTAATACTTGTAGTAGGCGATTGAAAAACAGGGTTCATCGGGTCTTTGGACGACTCGGTGACCCACACGTAAAAGAGAGATCGTGTAATTTGTTGCAAAAATATCCTTGTAAATTCGCGACAAACGTTCTGGGACCGTTTTCGGCTATTTAAAAACCGTCTCAGTTATGTTTCAATAGAGTGTCAGTTGGATGGGGTTTTGGTTGTTTCGTAATCCGTTAACAGCTTGAAGTATTGAAAATTGCAACGGTTATATAATGACAGTTTTCGATGGCATTACAATGGCGAAACATAAGGGAAATCTTAGCGCCGTAGCGGCGAAGCCGTTCAATAGAATTGGACTCCATAATATTTTCTTGAGTTTGCACAACTAGTACTCATCACAATAGAAAATTTTTAAACGGATTTAGGTTGTGTTTATATTGGATTTTACAATTCCTATTTGTAAAAAAGTTGTGTTTATTTTGGATTTTACAATTCCTAAAATTGTAAAATCCAAAATAACATACATACATATATCACGCCTATTAGCCCTTGCGGGGTAGGCAGAGCGTAAACAGCCGCAAAAACGGACATTTACGCCATGTCTGACATATATTTGAGGGTCATTCGGAAAATTGTGTATCGCCATAGTGATAGGTTGTCAGCCCATCGCCTAAATATGCAATACACGCCCTCAAGTCCCTCAGTCGCCTCTTACTACTCCCACGGGAAATCCAATCCAAAATAAACACAACTTAAATCCGTTTAAAATTGTTTTATTGTGAATTAGACTCCAATTTGCGACCGGTACATTCTAATTCAATATTTCTCCTTAGATGTCCCAACACTGGTGCTCCTAAGGGCACGTACGACGGCTGGGTGCCTTACATGGAGGCCGAGAACATAATCATATGGCGGAAAGAATATAAACCAGGGGGGCTGTATGCATATAAAGGTACTATTTATTTATTTATTATTGTGTACAAGAAAAAAAAAAACAACACTGAACAAGAATAATAGATTAAAAACACGACTGCTTTCTGAGATAAAGCCTAGCCTATGACATTCGGGATAATGTAAGGATTCTTCCGATACAATTCCCATTCGAATCTGTTCAGTGGTTCACGAGTTTCAGGCCTTTAAAGAATCGCACACATATAAGCATTTTTTTTCAAACACCCACCGTCTTCAAAACAGCAACAATTTTATCAAAATCATTTTATCACTTGTTTAAAGCTATGATATCTTTCAAAATATAATTAAGTATCTAAAAATCATAAATATTTCACAAAATATAAGCTAATATAGCTATTAGATCGATTTTAAGAAGACCTGACAAAGATTTTCTTTCCCTTCCGTTACCATAGAATTTTGAGGATAACTCTTAAAATAAGCATTATCAAACAATTTGATATACTTTATCATGAAATTTGAACACTACGGTGTTAGACAATATATATATATTTTTAAGAAAACCTTTAAATCCATTTAGTTTGATGCATTTTTTTGTATTCCGTTACCACATGGCCAAGATTGACAGTCTATTTTTCTTTTTATGAGCAAATCGGAGGGACAACTATAAAGTTAATTAATTAAAATAAAAGCCCTTAATATTTTTTACCTAATAATATTTTTAAAATAATAGAAAACCACATAATTAATCATGTTTTTAAGTTATTTTTAATGTTTACGCACCGGACGGTAACGGAAAGGACCGGTAACGGAACCGTAAGGCTGGTGGTACACTGGTACACCACGGCACGAAAACATCAAACATACCTCCAAGTTCTAAATATTTTAATTATATGTATGTATGTACATTAGCACATCACACTTATCCTGTCGGGGTAAGCAGAGTGTAAAAAAATAACTTTGACGCCCTGTCTGATGAACATTTGCGGGTAATTCAGAAAATTTTGTATCGCTATGGAGACAGGTCTTTTTTTATCTCTCCAAATTTTTCTTTGTTTTAATTTTTCTTCTTCTGTCATATCAGCAATTTTTTTCACGTTTAATTTTTTTAACTCTGTCTAAATCTTTTTTCTTTAGTATTGCATATTTAACTAGATCATTTTTTATTTTTGCACGGTATCTTTTTTGCTTTTCGGCTGCTGTAAGAGCCATAGTTATGTTAACATAACTTATGTATCTAAAACAAAAAAAAAAGAAGTAAGCAAGGGATTCAAATCTACAAAAAATACCCTATACAAGGTGTTAGGAAAATGACGCAAAACCTCTCGTGGGTTTACTCAGCCCATGAAACTAAACAACTTTTGTTCTACGAACTTTGGACAACCCAAAAAAAATTTTTGGTTTTCCGTACAAAATGATCATCGGCTCGGGCCAATTTGTATGAAAAAGCAATTTTTTTTTGCCATTTTCCAAACGTCAAGACAGACAGACTAACGCGGGCGGGGGAGACTGTTAAATAATTTTTTTCTGGTTATTAAATATAAAGAGAATAAATACAAAATCTCAGTGTACCTAACACTTTATGCTTCACTTCCGTTACTTTTCAGATTCACCATATACGTTACCACAAATTTGGCAACGGAAGTGAAGTAACGTTTTTGAGATTAAGAAATTTTAAATGATCAAAATAAATGTATCCAACTGTAATTTTACGTTATGTTTTGTGCAATAAGAATTCACATTAACTAGTATTTTATGTTCAATTCATTGGTTGAACCTAAAACGAACAAATTCGCCGAATATTTACCTTGTTTGTTGCTGGTGATGTATAAGGGGAAAAAAAGCGTACTCGATACACTTCCACACTTCACAGCATTTTTCTACCAACTTAAGTTTTAACCTGGCAAGTTTTAGGGTTACAATATAAAAATGAATGTTGCGAGATGTAAAAAAAGCCTTTAATTTGGTATAAATGTTATTGCATCAGGGCAAAACCGTGGTAACGGAGTGGTGAAATTCCCCTTTTACGAATTTCTCGGACGGCGTTGAAACTTCAATTATTTCTTATTTTTTGTACCAAGCAGTGCCTAATTAGGCTGAATTCGATAAGTTAAAGCATTATTCTGCCTAGAAAAATTGTTCGTAATGTAGAAAAAGTCTATTTTCACATAAAAATTACCAATTCCTATTTGATTTTTTTGCTTGGACGGTAGGAAATTCCGGTACCCCGCATAGGAAAAATAAACATTCTCATTAATTTTATTATGGATCAAATCATTGTTAATAACATTTTTGTGAGAAAATTAAATATTCTTCCACCTTATCTCATAAAAACGCTAATAGCGAAGCAATTTAATGAAATATGACCATTGAAAGTCACCGGACGCGCCAAAAACACAAGGTGGGTGTTTGAAAAAAAATGCTCATATATATACATACAAACATACATAAATTTTTTTTTGCTCTTAAAAATTAATACAAAAAACATTACATGACGCCACTAAACTCGAAAAGGTTTGTCTTGACATCGGACATACATACCGTCATACTTACATTATATAAACACTAAAACATTACAATCCTTTTTTGGTTGGGCAGTCGTGTAAAAATAAATACAACACAACAGAATTTAATATTTGCAAAAACATCTACAAATACAGGCAAATTATGATTTCTAAGGCTTGTTTGAAATGCTCGTTTTTTGTAAGAAAGCCTAGTATTTTGTCCACTGACTTGCCGACGCTTAGCACTCACTGTATTCTGTGTATGTTAAATAACCATAAGTTTTTTGATTTAAATTTTCAAGCGCGGCCAGGATTTGAACCTGCGACTTTCGCATGACTAGTGGCGACGCCTCTTCCATCTGGGCTACCACAGCTCTATCCTTGCCCGCTTATTTTTGCAAGTGTATTTTAATGCCAGTAACGCGTGGCAAGGCTCCATCTAGCCCAGCCCAGATGGAACAGGCGTCGCCACTAGTAATGCGAAAGTCGCAGGTTCAAATCCTGGCCACGCTTGAAAATTTTGCAAGTTTTCAAAAATTGTATACCTAACACGGGAAGTGTTTTAAAATTTGGTATTCCTAACCATAAGTTATCGTAAAAACTATATTTTACAAACATGGGAATTGGGAAACCCCCACCACCCCAATTCTTTCCCGTGGGTGTCGTAAGAGGCGACAATAGGACTCGAGGGTTACATCTGTATTTCAATTTTAAGCGATAGGCTGACAATTTATCACTTTAGTGATATACAATTTTTATAAAATGGCCCTGAAATATTTGTCAGACGTGACGATAGCTACCATATTTTTTCGGCTGTTAACGTTCTCCCCTTCCCGCAAAAGATAAAGGCGTGATATGTGTATGTGGAATTGGGAAAGCAAGGACTGTCAGAAAAAAATCCAGCCATGTGTTGAGCCTATTCGTTAGTTTTCTTGTGTATGTACTAAAAACTTTACTGTACTTTATGCCGTGTGATGCCGGCTTAGAATAGCATCACCCTATTTCTTACCCATGGGTGGCGTAAGAGGTGACTAAGAGATTCGAGGGTTATGTGTGTTGCAATTTTAGGCGATGGGCTGACAACCTGTCACTACTGTGATACACAGTTATCTGATTGACCCTTAAACTTTTGTCAGACGTGGTGTTAATATCCGTTTTACGGCCTTTAACGCTCTGAAAATGAAAAAACAAAAAAAAATGAAAACGTGATATGTGTATGTGTTTGTATGTAGAAGTCCATTGAATTTTAGTTTTCTGTTTGTATGTAAAACGGACCACCTTAACTATCTATCTTTAGCTAGTTTTCTTGTGTATCAACTAATTATAATAATGAAACATGAAACATTAATGTAAAACATACATTGCTTCCTTTTCTTTCAGTATACGGCCGCTACAAACATGTGAAAGCCGAAGATTTCGCCAACATCCAAGTAGACGGCGCGTACAGAACAGTTTGGGACAGTGCTGTTGCCAACTTATCTATTGTCGAAAAAGAGGCCAACGGGATGAAAGATCAAATGGTGTTGCATTGGGAAGTCTTGTGGCCGGTAAGTTTACATTTAAAACATTAATGTTGTTTTCACACTGAGAACTTGTGGCCATTATGTCTACAACTACAACAAACTTTGTTGCATTACTTTGGGAAGTCTAGTTGTGTAATGCCGGCTCAGAATAGAATCACCCGGTTAGATTCCCGTGGGAGTCGTAAGAGGCGACTAAAGGAGTCGAGGGTGTGTATTGCAATTTTAGGCGATGGGCTGACAACTTGTCACTATGGCGATACATAATTTTTCGAATGACCCTCAAATGTATGTCAGACGTGGCGTTAATGTCCGTTTTTTGCGGCCGTTTGCGCTCTGTGCACCCCGCAAGGGATTATAGGCGTGATTTGTGTATGTGCTACACCGACAAAATAAAACTTTGTAACATTCAAAGGTGTTATATAATCGATATCTTTACACCGATAACACCGTGTTACATTACATCGACAAGTCTCATGGCCAGTTCGTAAACAATTATGACATTCAAACCGTGTTATTCGATTATTGGAAAATTATATTAAATGTGACTTGAGAATCTCTTGAAAAGTTTGGTAAAAAAGCAGGCACGCGTTTGATTAGCAGTGGATTCTTGATAAGCTTGAAAACCAATTTCAAGTAACATATTTATCTTTTTAGTATTTTTGACGTCTCTCCTTGACATCTTCCCCAATTATTATTTTTACATAAATAGATTGACCCGTGTGATGCCAGCTTTAAATAGCAGCACCGCAACAATTCTACCCGTGGGTGTCGTAAAAAGTGACTAAGTAATAAATTCGACTAGGAAATGGCCAGTCAAGCGAACTGAGTATGCGAATTTACACATTTTAATTTTGTTAAAATGCTGAATGTTTATTTATTATCATTGGGTACTACTTATATTTGTAATGCCAATTATTTTACATTCTCGGTACATACCCTATATTATGAGTGTAGTTATTTGTAATATCTAAATTGTATTTTGAGAAAATACATGAAAATGAAACCGAATACCGCCCCGATAGGGGGGGGGGGGGGGGGGGGGGGGGGGGAAGTTCTTGTCCAGCTGTGGACTGTTGCGGCTGTTAATGTTATATTATAATTAATACATACATACATATATCACGCCTATATCCCTTACGGAGTAGGCCGAGCGTTAACGGCCGTAAAGCGGATATTAACACCACGTCTGACAAGAGTTTGAGGGTCAATCAGATAACTGTGTGCTACTATATTGACAGGTTGTCAGCTCATCGCCTAAAATTGCAATACACATCTAACCCTCGAGTCCCGTAGTCGCCTCTTACGACACCCATGGGTAAGAAACGGGACGATGATATTTTAGGCCGGCATCACACGGCAAATAATGAAAAGAATATAATAAACATTTATTTGGTTCTACAGTCATACATACATAATTATTGTTAAATAATATAAAACTTACTATGTATAACTTAAACATTGGGGACGCAGCCCCGACTCAAAAGTCCTAAACTATTTGATTTGAATTAATTGATTGTACTAAACTATGTATTGCCGTGTGATGCCGGCTTAGAATAGCATCACCCCATTTCTTACCCGTGGGTGTCGTAAGAGCCGACTGAGGGACTCGAGGGATGTGTATTGCAATTTTAGGCGATGGGCTGACAACCTGTCACTATAGTGATACACAGTTATCTGATTGACCCTCAAGCTTTTGTCAGACGTGGTGTTAATATCCGTTTTACGGCCGTTAACGCTCTGCCTACCCCGAAAGGGATATAGGCGTGATTTATGTATGTATGTATGTATGTATGTACTAAACTACTTCTTCTTCATCATCATCGATTCGAAAGGTATTTTATTAGATAGCCTTTGACCAGTATTTGACGATGGCTGCAGGTTCGCCTCTTTTAGGTCCGGAAGGAAGTGTGCAAGGTTTTGGACAGTTACTACTACTAAACTACTGTTATTGTTTAATTTTCACAGAGGTTATTCGCAAACCGAGACTACGTGTATCTACGTCGGCACAAAGAGTTCAACGTGCGTTCACGTTGTTACGTGCACAAAGACGGCATATTCCCGGACAAGGTAAGTTGCTATGCTTCCCATTGGGTCGTACGTCGACTTTTTGTCCCTCTGACATCGACACAATGTGAATTTACGTTATTTAGCGCACAAAGACGGCATATTTCCAGACAAGGTAAGTTGCTATGCTTCCCATTGGGTCGTACGTCAACTCCATGGCCCTTTGACTTTGGCGCAACATATATTTACGTCACTAAGCGCACAAAGACGGAATATTATCGGACAAGGTAAGTTGCTATGCTTCCCATTGGGTCGTACGTCAACTCGATGTCCCTTTGACTTTGGCGCAACATATATTTACGTCATTAAGCGCACAAAGACGGAATATTATCGGACAAGGTAAGTTGCTATGCCTCCCATTGGGTCGTACGTCAACTCGAAGTCCCTTTGATGCCGGCACAAAGTACATTAACGTTATAAAACGCACAAAGACGGAATATTCCCGGACTAGGTTTAATGATTTATTTCACATTGGGTCGTTCGTCGACTGTATGTAAATTATATTTCTTTTGGGACTCAGAGTTGATGAAACCCCTGGTTTCAAGAGTTTTTAAACCGCCTACTAAGTAACGACTGTACATTTTTAGTCCCTTATATTTTGCTCATTTAAAGATGTGACAAGAAAAGCTATTAATGAATTAAGGATGTGACCTATCAATATCTAAGGTACTAACTGATCACAATTATTTTTTTAATTTAAGTTGTGTTTATTACGCCGCTTCGAGACAACTATTAAGATATTGGGAGTTTTTATGTGTTTGGTCGAGGCACCGATAGCTCAGTTGGCATCGCAATGAGACGGTACTCCACAGCCCCGGGTTCAAGTTCCGGCCAACACAATATATTTTAAAATTTCTTATTTTCATCTATGTAATTGTTTCACTTGTAGGAACGATGCGTGCCCGACATAAACTTCGTAGAGGGTAGCAACAAATGTGCACACGACAAGGCGAAACAAAAATCGTTGGAAATGGACAAAGCAGAGGCCGACGCGCAAACAGCGGCCATTGGGGGGAAAGAGAACACGGTAATGATCAGAACCTTACAGACAGCTTTTATTTAAGAATTATTAATTTATTTCGGTTCACATTAGAGTATGTATATTAATTTTGGCCGTGTGATGCCGGCTTAGAATAGCATCACCCCATTTCTTTCCTGTGGGTGTCGTAAGAGGCGATTAAGGGACTCGAGGGTGTGTATTGCAATTTTAGGCGATGGGCTGACAACCTGTCACGATGGCGATACATAATTTTCCGAATGACCCTCGAAAATTGTCTGACGTGGCGTAAGTGTCCGTTTACGCTCTGCCTACCCCGCAAGGGATTATAGGCGTGATATGTGTGTGTATATATGTGTATGTATTTCATAGTAGTTTAATTTGTTATTCTCCATTATTATGATTTCACACCCGAGTGCACCCGTGTCTTTTTCTCTCTGATTACCCTCTGGTTGGCCGGTAGAGAATGCCGCGTGGCATTAGGCCCGCCTTTTGTACCACGTGCAATAAAGTATAAAATAAATAAATAAATGAATAAATAATGTGATGCACTGTGACTGTGATGGAGTTCCATCCATCGCAATCTATAGCGCACCTAATATGTGTGACGCCGGCTTAGAATAGCATCACCCCATTTCTTACCCATGGGTGTCGTAAGAGGCGATTAAGGGACTCGAGGGTAAGATGTGTATAACAATTTTAGGCGATGGGTTGACAACCTGTCACTATGGCGATACACAATTTTCCGAATGACCCTCAAAAATAGTCTGACGTGGCGTAAATGTCCGTTTTTTGCGAATGTTTGAGCTCTGCCTACCTCGCAAAGGATTATAGGCGTGATATGTATATGTATGTATTAACCTTTTTGCCTACCCCGCAAGCGATAAAGGCGTTATATGTGTATGTATGTAACTACAAATGGTGTATGTTTTTCTGTGGATGTTATATTTTGTATGTATATGATATATTTTCCATATTATGGTGGTCCAGGTGTACGTGATAGTGTCGAGGTCGTGCGTCCATCCAGAAGTGCCACATTCTAAACACGCCGTGAGGGTCATGGAGTACTGGAGCCATATGGTCATCACCACCCTCGATGGACCCGATAAAGTGAGGGGGATATTAATTAATTTGTCTTATTGTTGGGTATTTAGATGTGTGCGTGCGTAATCGACTACCGAGCTCTCGTCCATACTAAAAGAGAAAACGTTTCCCTACCCCTAAATGTAATCCGATCTCAATGATTTTTTAGAATGTTGTTGACACAGTAAAAAACTAGGTTTATAGTTTTTCCTTTTTTCGAATTTTTCAATTGATTGAAAATTATAGGCGTCTAAATGTCACTTTTTTTATTACAAAATCTTGCTTGAAGTAAAACGTTTGTATTTAAAAAACAAAGTTGTTTTAAGAAAAATAAAAAGCTTAAAACCTAGAATATAATATGCTGAAACGATAGACACCAAAATCAAAACTATTGGTTGTGATTTAGTATGTGGGAAACGTTTTCTCCCGAGACGCAAATTTCACCTTAAAAATACCTACAATCAGTCGCGAGCGGCAACGCTCTCTATCGCACTACTAGGCGGGGACTTGAGCGCGCGAGCGACAGTATGAGTTTTCTTAAATACCAATTTTTTTGAAATGGCGATGGTATTCTTCCCTCTTAAACTAATTAAGTAGTATGAAGTACCTCTCGTACGCCACTAGTCTCCATATACAACGGGAACTATATTTTCTGTCACCAACATTTATATTTGTCACCAAGTAGTATCACCAAATAATGAAATCTATCGTCACAAAATATTTTCGTTCTCAGATAAACAAATGTGTTCCCAGGTATGGATCACCAAATAAATGTTATATAATGTGTAAAATAAAAGATGGATTACCAAACAAATTATAGTGCATTGATTGAATTTATACTTCGTTCTCATAATAATAGTTTTGTTACTTATATAATAGGTTAGTACTCAAAATGGTAGATCTGTCACCAAATAAATCAATTTTCGTGCCCAGACTGCGATTCCCTTAAATTTGCTATTTTGTCACCATCACCAATACAGTAGTAACATTTTATTTCATTAAGTTATCAAAATAATATTGTTCGCTACCAATTTAATACATCAATTGTCAATTTGAATGAAAAAATATTCAAATAGGCGGAGCCAAATTGGCGCGCTTTAAAAATTTACCAATCAGACCTCATCAATAATGGGTCGTAGGATCATACGATGCGTGGCGCGGGCAGCGAGATGCAGCTTTACTTAATTCACGTCAATTTCATTGCTGAGGGTGCATTACCTTTGTTTTATGGTATAGGCTAATGCTTGACCACAATCGCACCTGATGGAAAGTGACGATGAGTTCTAGGATGATTCGCGTTTGCCTAGAAAATGCCTTCTTTTATTAAATAGGAATAAATATTGACTATTTTACGAGAACTGTGTTTTACTATCCTACTAGGAATTTTATTGAAATACTGCTTTTACTTGTGGGAATTAAGCTCCTTGGGGGAGACATAATATGTCCAGTAAAGTAGTAAGTAGACTGTTTTCGTTGAAACGATGATGATGATAACTTCTAATTTATTAATTAACTTTTTTAAATTTTTCTCGGGATAAAAATATGATTTGTTGGTGATCACTTTTAATTAATTTTCTTCATTACTTCTTAGGACAAACCTATTAAAATACACTCAAAAATATTAATTTGGTACTTGACCTTATATCTCCATGATTTTAGTTCATTATTCGTGGAGCTGATTTTATATTGTTTGATGACTAGATTTTGGTGACAAATCTATTATTTTGGGGGCAAACTCTATTATTAAGGAAACAGAAACTACTTAAATTGGTGACAGCTTAAATCATACCCATATACAACACGTTGCCACGAGGATGGGATCTTATCTGGGCAAAGGCCTCCGTCTTCTCTTTCCATCCTGTTCTACTCTGGGCTTCCTTGATTAATTTATTTTATTTTAAAATATGTCCAGTCAAGTCAAGTCATATCAAGCTGAGTCATATCATGTCAGGACAAGTCATGTCATATCAAGTCAAATCAGGTCAGGTCAAGTATTGTCAAGTCATGTCAAGTTACGTCAAATATCATGTCAAATCATGTCCGGCTAAGGTAGTCATGTCAAGTCATGTTAAGTCAAATCAATCGACCTGAAGTTAACTCAACTCAAGTAATTTCAAGTCATGTCAAGCCAAGTCAAATCAGATCAAGTCAAGTCATTTTAGGTAACTGAAATAACATAATATTTAACTTATTAGTAGTAAAATATTGTAATACACTTTGACCTTTAACATATTTATTTTTTGTTTGTTTTGTGTACAAATTAAATCTAGACTGCTATAAATAAAATTATACGTTTAGTTTAATGTGGGCCTTTGATTTATGTGTATTTTTATGTCTGTAAAAGTCTGTAACTAAACGTATTAAAAAAAAACTTAAATCAACTGCCGTGTGATGCCGGCATATAATAGCATCACCCCATATCTTTCCCGTGGGTGTCGTAAGACGCGACGAAGGGACTCGAGGGTGTGTATTGCAATTTTAGGCGATGGTCTGATAACCTGTCACTAGGGCGATACACAGTTTTCCGAATGACCCTCGAATGTTTGTCAGACGTTGCGTAAATGTACGTTTTTTGCGGATGTTTACCCTCTGCCTACCCTGTGTATGTGTATGTATGTATGTGTCACGTCCCTCAGCAATGCGGCATCGACTGAGAAGAAGAAGAAAAGTGTTGCCTGACTGACTTATCACTTGTGACTAAACGTATCGATACATACATACATACATAAATCACGCCTATATCCCTTACGGGGTAAGCAGAGCGTTGACGGCCGTAAAACGGATATTAACACCACGTCTGACAAAAGTTTGAGGGTCAATCAGATAGCTGTGTATCACTATAGTGACAGGTTGTCAGCCTATCGCCTAAAATTGCAATACACACCCTCGAGTCCCTTAGTCGCCTCTTACGACACCGATGAGTAAGAAATGGGGTGATGCTATTCTAGGCCGGCATCACACGGTAAAATTTACTAAATAAACTCAAATCGAATCCATTCTTTCAGCCGGGCATGGAATTCGTGCTCACGTATTACGATGAGCCGGCCGTGGGCGGTCTACCGACTGCAGTGACCTCGTGGGCCATGGGCAGGGCTGGGCCGGTGTTCCTTGAGAGGATGAGACTCGCAGCTCAGCAGTATAAAGCATGGAGGGAACAACATACAGCGGTGAGCTGGTTGTCATTGTTACAGTGAACGCGGTTACAGGGTTCCAAGTCATCTTGATAATTATCTTGATAAATCTTGCTAATTATATCATGATAATAATAAACAGACATACAAGCAGCAATTGATTATAATTAACGCTATTTTAAAGTCTTTGTATACCCAAACGCAATAAATGACAAATTCTGGTGTTACTTCATTTTAAAAATTGCTTTTATCAGTATACTTGTTTCAAAGAGCTGGTTTATTTATCAAAGTAACAATATTCGATGTTTTTTTTAATAACTCTTTACATTTGATTCTTTTTTATTGATCATGTGTTGGCATTCTTCTTCTTCGTCGTCGTTTCCTCATGACTGAAGAACTTGACTTTTCTGGGCTATAATCGTCACCAGCTTCCTCCAAACTTCTCTGTCTTGAGCCATGTGTTGGCATTATTGGCACTGATTCTATAACTTTGAAACCCAAAATAAAATTAGTTTGAATTCCGAACCGGCTCTGATTATTACCAGATAAGTATCAAGAAATTATCAAGTAAAATAATTATCTTGATAATTTGGTACCCTGGTGTGTCGCCGAGCCGGCCGTGGGCGGTCTACCGACTGCAGTGACCTCGTGGGCCATGGGCAGGGCTGGGCCGGTGTTCCTTGAGAGGATGAGACTCGCAGCTCAGCAGTATAAAGCATGGAGGGAACAACATACAGCGGTGAGCTGGTTGTCATTGTTACAGTGAACGCGGTTACAGGGTTCCAAGTCATCTTGATAATAATAATAATCTGGATAAGAATTATGAGACTGACAAGAAGCAATTGATTATATATAGGCAGACACAATGAATGTCAAAATCTATTAAAAAATCATTTGAAAAAATCGCTTTTACATACATACATAACTTATATCTGTGTATTTATTTCAAAGATTTGGTTTATTTATGAAAATCACAATATTTGTCATATTTTTCTTAAAAACATTTGATAAATCGCTTTTATCAGTGTATTCCTTTCAAAGATCAGGTTTATTAATGAAAATCACAACATTCGTCATATTTTTCTTAATTTTATTAAATTTTTTAATAATGCGTTAGAATTATTGGAACAAATTTTATAAATTTCAAACCCAAACTCTGATAATTATCAATGAATTAACGGATAGGTAACATGATAATTATCAAGTAAAATAATTATCTTGATAATTTGGTACCCTGGTGTGACGATGAGCCAGCCGTGGGCGGTCTACCGACTGCAGTGACCTCGTGGGCCATGGGCAGGGCTGGGCCGGTGTTCCTTGAGAGGATGAGACTCGCAGCTCAGCAGTATAAAGCATGGAGGGAACAACATACAGCGGTGAGCTGGTTGTCATTGTTACAGTGAACGCGGGTACAGGGTTCCAAGTTATCTTGATAATTATAATAATCTGGATAGTAATTAAGAGACTGACCAGAAGCAATTGATTTTATAAAAATCCACATATAGCCAAACACAATAAATGACAAAACGTTTAAAAAGTACATCTCAAGCATCGCTTTTCTCAATGTATTTCTTTCGATTTATCACAATTATCGATGTTTTTAGTAAATTTTTAACCTCAATTACTTTTTAAAGAATGTGTTGGCATTTTTGGCACTCATTTTATAAATTTCAAAACCCAAAATTTTAATGGCTTCAATTCCAAACCAGCTCTGATAATTATCAAACAAATACTGGATAACTATCAGATAGTATCATGCATGACAATTATCGATGAGAATAAGTGTCATGATAATTATCGATGAGAATATGTGTCATGATAATTATCGAGGAGAATATGTATCATGATAATTAACGGATAGGTAACATGATAATTATCAAGGGTTTATCTTTTATCTTGATAATTTGGTACCCTGGTGTGACGACGAGCCGGCCGTGGGCGGTCTACCGACTGCAGTGACCTCGTGGGCCATGGGCAGGGCTGGGCCGGTGTTCCTTGAGAGGATGAGACTCGCAGCTCAGCAGTATAAAGCATGGAGGGAACAACATACAGCGGTGAGCTGGTTGTCATTGTTACAGTGAACGCGGGTACAGGGTTCCAAGTCATCTTGATAATTATCTTGATAAACTTGCTATTATACAATGATAACAATAAAAATACATACTAACAGAAATTGATTATATTAAACACAATTTAAAAATCTATGTATACCCAAACAAAATAAATGACAAAATCCGGAGTCACTACATTTTTAAAATTGCTATTATCAGTATATTTGTTTCAGAGCTGGTTTATTTATCAAAGTAACAATATACGATGTTTTTTTAAATGATTTTTACATTTGATTCTTTTTTTTTTGATCATGTGTTGGCATTCTTCTTCTTCGTCGTCGTATCCTCATGACTGAGGGACGTGACTTTTCTGAGCTATAATTGTCACCAGCTTCCTCCAAACTTCTCTGTCTTGAGCCATGTGTTGGCATTATTGGTACTGATTCTATAACTTTGAAACCCAAAATAAAATTAGTTTGAATTCCGAACCGGCTCTGATTATTACCAGATAAGTATCAAGAAATTATCAAGTAAAATAATTATCTTGATAATTTGGTACCCTGGTGTGTCGACGAGCCGGCCGTGGGCGGTCTACCGACTGCAGTGACCTCGTGGGCCATGGGCAGGGCTGGGCCGGTGTTCCTTGAGAGGATGAGACTCGCAGCTCAGCAGTATAAAGCATGGAGGGAACAACATACAGCGGTGAGCTGGTTGTCATTGTTACAGTGAACGCGGTTACAGGGTTCCAAGTGATCTTGATAATTATCTTGATAAATCTTGCTAATTATACCTTGATAATAATAAACAGACATACAAGCAGCAATTGATTATAATTAACGCTATTTTAAAGTCTTTGTATACCCAAACGCAATAAATGACAAAATCTGGAGTTACTTCATTTTAAAAATTGCTTTTATCAGTATATTTGTTTGAAAGAGATGGTTTATTTATCAAAATAACAATATTCGATGTCTTTTTAAATGATTTTTACATTTGATTCACTTGTTTAGTAATGTGTTGGCATTCTTCTTCTTCGTCGTCGTTTCCTCATGACTGAAGAACTTGACTTTTCTGGGCTATAATCGTCACCAGCTTCCTCCAAACTGCTCTGTCTTGAGCCATGTGTTGGCATTATTGGCACTGATTCTATAACTTTGAAACCCAAAAAAAAATTGTTTGAATTCCGAACCGGCTCTGATTATTACCAGATAAGTATCAAGAAATTATCAAGTAAAATAATTATCTTGATAATTTGGTACCCTGGTGTGACGACGAGCCGGCCGTGGGCGGTCTACCGACTGCAGTGACCTCGTGGGCCATGGGCAGGGCTGGGCCGGTGTTCCTTGAGAGGATGAGACTCGCAGCTCAGCAGTATAAAGCATGGAGGGAACAACATAAAGCGGTGAGCTGGTTGTCATTGTTACAGTGAACGCGGTTACAGGGTTCCAAGTGATCTTGATAATTATAATAATCTGGATAAGAATCAAGAGACTTACAAGAAGCAAGTGATTATATTAAACACACTTTTAATATCTGTGTATACCCAAGCACAAATAATAACAAAATGTTGAAATAAAACATTTTCAAAATCGCTTTTATCAGGTTATTTCTTTCAAATATCTGTTTTATTTATCAAAATAACAATATTCAATGTTTTTAAAATTGATTTTCACATTTAATCAGTTTTTAAATGTGTTGGCTTTATTGGCACTGATTTTATAACTGCCAAACCTCAAAATTAATTGTTTAAATCCCGAACCGGCTCTGATAATGATCAAACAAGTACTGGATAACTATCAGATAGTATCATGCATGATAATTATCGATGAGAATATGTATCATGATAATTATCTTGATAATTTGGTACCCTGGTGTGACGACGAGCCGGCCGTGGGCGGTCTACCGACTGCAGTGACCTCGTGGGCCATGGGCAGGGCTGGGCCGGTGTTCCTTGAGAGGATGAGACTCGCAGCTCAGCAGTATAAAGCATGGAGGGAACAACATACAGCGGTGAGCTGGTTGTCATTGTTACAGTGAACGCGGTTACAGGGTTCCAAGTGATCTTGATAATTATAATAATCTGGATAGTAATTAAGAGACTGACAAGAAGCAATTGATTATATTAAAATCCACATATAGCCAAACACAATAAATGACAAAACGTTTAAAAAGTACATCTCAAGCATCGCTTTTCTCAATGTATTTCTTTCGATTTATCACAATTATCGATGTTTTAAGTAAATTTTTAACCTCAATTACTTTTTAAAGAATGTGTTGGCATTTTTGGCACTCATTTTATAAATTTCAAAACCCAAAATTTTAATGGCTTCAATTCCAAACCAGCTCTGATAATTATCAAACAAATACTGGATAACTATCAGATAGTATCATGCATGACAATTATCGATGAGAATATGTGTCATGATAATTATCGATGAGAATATGTGTCATGATAATTATCGAGGAGAATATGTATCATGATAATTAACGGATAGGTAACATGATAATTATCAAGGGAAATAATTATCTTGATAATTTGGTACCCTGGGGTGTGTCGACGAGCCGGCCGTGGGCGGTCTACCGACTGCAGTGACCTCGTGGGCCATGGGCAGGGCTGGGCCGGTGTTCCTTGAGAGGATGAGACTCGCAGCTCAGCAGTATAAAGCATGGAGGGAACAACATACAGCGGTGAGCTGGTTGTCATTGTTACAGTGAACGCGGTTACAGGGTTCCAAGTGATCTTCATAATTATACCTTGAGAATTATTATTATCCTGATTCTAATTAAAAGACATACAAGAAGCAATAGATTATATTAAAACCACATATAGCCAAACACAATAAATGACAAATATCTGTGTATTCCTTTCAAAGATCAGGTTTATTTATGAAAATCACAATAATCAACATAATTTTCTTAATTTATTAACTTTTTGAATAATGTGTTGGAATTATTAGCATTATTGTTACAAATTTCAAAACCAAAATTTTAATAGTTAAATTTCCATACCGGCTCTAATACTGGATAACTATCAGATAAATGAAAATAAGAAATAATATAGCACTGTGAGTGCATAAGAAAATCATAGTACAACTATCAGATAGTATCATGCATGATAATTATCGATGAGAATATGTATCATGATAATTTGGTACCCTGGTGTGTCGACGAGCCGGCCGTGGGCGGTCTACCGACTGCAGTGACCTCGTGGGCCATGGGCAGGGCTGGGCCGGTGTTCCTTGAGAGGATGAGACTCGCAGCTCAGCAGTATAAAGCATGGAGGGAACAACATACAGCGGTGAGCTGGTTGACATTGTTACAGTGAACGCGGTTACAGGGTTCCAAGTCATCTTGATAATTATCTTGATAAACTTGCTATTATACATTTATGATAATAAAAATACATACAAGCAGCAGTTGATTATAATCAACGCTATTTTAAAGTCTATGTATATACCCAAACGCAATAAATGACAAAATCTGGAGATACTACATTTTAAAAATTGCTTTTATCAGTATATTTGTTTCAAAGAGCTGGTTTATTTATCAAAGTAAGAATATTCGATGTTTTTTAATAACTTCTTACATTTGATTCTTTTTTTTTTGATCATGTGTTGGCATTCTTCTTCTTCTTCGTCGTCGTTTCCTCATGACTGAAGAACTTGACTTTTCTGGGCTATAATCGTCACCAGCTTCCTCCAAACTTCTCTGTCTTGAGCCATGTGTTGGCATTATTGGCACTGATTCTAGAGGTATAACATCGAAACAAAAAAAAATAGTTTGAATTTCGAACCGGCTCTGATTATGACCAGATAATTACCATGATAATTATCAAGGAAAATAATTATCTTGATAATTTGGTACCCTGGTGTGTCGATGAGCCGGCCGTGGGCGGTCTACCGACTGCAGTGACCTCGTGGGCCATGGGCAGGGCTGGGCCGGTGTTCCTTGAGAGGATGAGACTCGCAGCTCAGCAGTATAAAGCATGGAGGGAACAACATACAGCGGTGAGCTGGTTGTCATTGTTACAGTGAACGCGGGTACAGGGTTCCAAGTCATCTTGATAATTATCTTGATAAACTTGCTATTATACAATGATAACAATAAAATACATACAAGCATCAATTGATTATAATCAACGCAATTTTAAAGTCTACGTATACCCAAACATAATAAATGTCAAAATGTAGAGAATTTAACGGTGCATATTTTTCAAAGAGCTGGTTTATTTATCTAAATAACAATACTCAATGTTTCTAAATGGATTTTCACATATAATTCTTTTTTTAATATTTTGTTGGCATTATTGGCACTGATTTCATAACTTCCAAACTCAAAAATTGATTCCGAACCGGTTCTGATTATTACCAGACAAGTATCATGATAATTAAAGCGGTAAGCTGGTATTGCGATGAACCATACTGGTTCATCGCTCTACCTATGTTCCTTGGGGAAAACTGTTCCTAATCACAAACCCGTCTTGACTTTTCGCTATCGGTCACTAGTGAAAGTTCACCTTCCATAATAATTGTTCACCTTTTTGTACCTAAACAATATTTTTTTATAGAAAAAGTTAAATCGATATAGGTTTATGGACTGTTAATAATTTCTAGCTTGATTTATGCAACTACCTACAAATCATTTGAGACTGTTTTTCACACTATCTGAAACTGTATTTTTACTTTATTTTATTAACTGAAACAGTATTTACATTTTCCAGATTGATATTTACATTATCTGAATTCTAAAACTAGAGTTTCACATGTTTCCGCTGAATTTGTACACTGTCCAGCTGAATTTATACACTTTCCAGCTGAATTTATACACTTTCCAGCTGAATTTATACACTTTCCAGCTGAATTTATACACTTTCTAGCTGAATTTATACACTTTCCAGCTGAATTTATACACTTTCCAGCTGAGTTCATACACTTTCCAGCTGATTTTGTACACTTTCCAGCTGAATTGTAATACTTTCCAGCTGAATTTATACACTTTCCAGCTGAATTTATACAGTTTCCAGCTGAATTTATACAGTTTCCAGCTGAACTTATACACGTTCCTGCTGAATTTATACACTTTTTAGCTGAATTTATACACTTTTCAGCGGAATTCTTACACTTTCCAGCTGAAATCTTACACTTTCCAGAGGATTTCTTATACTTTCCAGTTGGATTTATACACTCTCCAACCTCCAGCTCAATTAAACACTTCAGCGGAATCCTTACACTGTGCAGCTGAATTTATACACTTTCCAGCGGATTTCTTAAATTTTCCAGTTGGATTTATACACTCTCTGGTCGAATTTATAAACTTTCCAACTAGATTCTTACACCACATCAAGCTGGGTTTTTACACATGGTATAAAACCTAAAATCCACTACGTAAATTAATATTAAGTATTATTATTTCAGCCGCCAGACTTTTCACCGTTCGCGCCGGAACCATCCCAAGTATCGTTCGCGCACGATATTGACGAGGATGACGAAGAAATCGCCGAAAAAGATGTGGAGGTAACAACTAATTAGTAACTAGAATCCCGCCTCGCGGTTTCACCCGTAGCTGTTTAATATTTTCTTGAGTTTAACTATTACTCATCACAATGAATAATTTAAAAGAAGAAATAAAGAAAAAATGTGTATGTTTGTTATGTGTACACTATACATCCACACACGAGTATGTGTGTTCTCTATCTTTTCGTGTGGGACACCGAGTCGTCCAACGACCCGATGAACCCTGGTGTCAGAGTTTTTCACCGCCTACTAACACTAGTGGGCCTCTGACATGGTTGTGCGCTCTGCCTACCGCGCAAGGGATTATAGGCGTGATATGTGTGTTTGAAGGCCCATGTCCAGCAGTGGACCGTTGTAGCTGTTATAGTAGTAGTAATACTTCCATATTTTTCTAAGCAATTTCATCTTTAGCGATATCGTTATCGGACGATACTTCGATAAGTTCAGGCGAAGAGAAATGGGGTGATGCTATTCTAACACCGACCACACGGGAGTATCCACACATTCTAATCCATACTCCATACTAACACATATACTGCGCCACTGCGCCACACGACGGCCGACGTGGCGCCGGGTTTATCACTTTGTAAATTAGATCCCGTTCTGGTCAGGAAATTGCTGGCTGAACCAACTGATTGTCCGAAAAGAAATGGTTCCGTGCTTCGGAGGGCACGTTAAGCCGTCGGTCTCGGTTGCTGTCTACGATTACTTAGACGGCGGTCGTAACACAACCATGTCAGAGGCCTACTAGTGGTAGTAGGCGGTTGAAAAACTCTGACACAAGGTTTTATGGCGGGTGACAGGAAGTGATGCCAATAGACAGAATGGAGGGTTCCAGGTGGTGTCGGGAAAAGGGTAGCTACCCGCCTGGCCGGGTGTTGTGGCCAGGGAACTGACTGGTCCACCTGGATAGAATTGGAAGTTGTATATATGCGCGCGGTGAAACACTTCGATACCGCGTTTCAGGCTCTTTGTTCTGTCACGTGGCGCCATCTTGCAGCTATGTTGGAACTTCTGTTGCGTCTTGCTTGCTCGTGAACCACTTTGAGTGTGCTTCTTGTCGTAGCTCCAAGAGGTCGCTACAAGTTCATCGGGTCGTTGGACGACTTGCTGTCCCACACGAAAAGAGACCTATTTATATTTTCATTTTATGTTTTTTATTGCAGTCAACAAATCAAGGCGCAGACTTAGAGCAGGAGTTGCCTTGTGACGCGGCGACAAGCGACAACAGCACACAAACGTTGCCAGTGATCATCACGCCCATAGAAGATTCACCTACAGACGGTGAGGCATTAAATATCACTACACGGTATAGTGTAACGCCGTGTGATGCCGGCCTAGAATAGCATCACCCCATTTCTTACCCATGGGTGTCGTAAGAGGCGACTATTGGATTCGAGGGTTAGATGTGTATTGCAATTTTCGGCGATGAGCTGACAACCTGTCACTATAGTAATACACAGTTATCTGATTGACCCTCAAGCTTTTGTCGGACGTGGTGTTAATATCCGTTTTACGGCTGTTAACGCTCTGCCTACCCCGTAAGGGATATAGGCGTGATTTATGTATGTACACGGTATACTATACAGGGTGTTAGGAAAAGTACTGCGTTCCTATCAAGGAATGAATCAGCCATACTGAAAAACTTTTCCCAAGAATATAGGTCGAAATATGAAAAATATTAGACCTCCCATACAACCTGTCTTGGTCGGCTGCTACATTTTGTATGGGAGGTAATATTTTTTTCATTATTAGACCTTAGTTTCTTGTGGAAAGTTTTTCAGTTTATGGGCTGGTTCATTCATTGAAAGGAACGCAGTACTTTTCCTAACATCCTGTATAGGGTGTATTAAGTATGTATTTATTGTACTAAGTATTCTTATGCAAGCGATAATAACGCCCGGTTGCCGCACTCACACATGCACACGCCCGACCGATCTATATGGTGTAAAAAAAACAACTGCAAATATTTTAAGGGGTGAACCAGTTCGTGAAACTGAACATCTTTCCCCAAGGAACATAGGTCGAAATATGAAAAAAATAGGCCGGCTACACACTTAGTACCAGGACCAAATATTTTTTCGTATTTCGACCTATGTTTCTTGAGGAAAGTTGTTCAGTTTTATGGGCTGGTTCACCCCTTAAAATAATTGCAGTTGATTTTTTTACACCTTATATACGTACGCGACTACTACATACATACATTTTGTCTTGAGTTTTCGCTATCAATGACTAGTAAAATTTAACCCTATACAGGGTGTAAGGGACGGTGTACCGAAAACTTTACAGGCATGATCAGACCATGAAACTGAACAATTTTTTGCTATGGAGCCTACGTTGGGAAACGAAATATTTTTTTCGAGTTTCCATAGAAAATCAGTCAGCTGATCGGGAATATTGTATTGGATGTCGATTTTTTTTCTTGTTTACCAACATCGTCTACATAGAAAAAGTTGTTCAGTTTCATGGTCTGTTCATGCCTGCAAAGTTTTCGGTACAACGTCCCTTACACCCTGTATATAAGGTACCTATTAAATTCATTGCAAATATTTGTAGAGTGATTTGATATATGTAAAACGAAACAACTATTCTCAGTATTTTTTATTCAAAATATGAAAAAAGAGTTGGACCTCCCATAGAATGTGAAATTCTTTGTGCACCTTTTTGTATGGCAGTAAATTTTTTTTTAAATCTATTTCGACTTATGCTATTTGGGAAAAGTCATTCAGTTTCAAGAGTAGAACTCGCCCTTAAAATATTCATTTCATACCCTAAGTAGATATAGTTTACACTGAAATAAATTCGTTTTCATACAACTATTTTAACATTTAAATGTTTCAAGGTCCAAAAGTGCACGCAGAAGCTACTGCCAATCTTAATTACTCAAAAGATCCATATTTTGATCCCACGAAGAGTGTGAATCAAGACGATGTCCCGCTTAAAGATGTCGAAGAAATTAATAAAGCAATGCCCGTTATGAATGCCCTTAATATCGATGTTAAAGAGGTGAGTTTGAATTGGCGTGTGTGTGTGTTTGTGTGTGTGAGAAATGTCATAGCACCCAAAGGTTGTCTGGTAGTGATCGCTTTCAGCAATAAGACCGTCTTTGCCCCTTTTTAATGTTCCGTACCCAAAGGGTAATAACGGAAACCCTAATACTGAGGCTCGGCTGTCCGTCTGTCTGTCCGTCCGTCCGTCCGTCCGTCCGTCCTAAAGTTACGAGACTGTATCTCCTGATCCGTTATACCTAGACAGTTGAAATTATCACAGATGATGTGTTTCTGTTGCCGCTATAACAAAATTAGAATAAAGTTAATATTTAAGGGGGCTACTCGCCTCTAAAAACAAGTGTTTTGTATGGAGGCTGTATCTCATGAACCGCGAAAGTTACACAGTTGAAATTTTTACAGATGTTGTATTTCTGTTGCTGCTATAACAACAAATACTAAAAAATAATAATAAAATAAATATTTATTTGGGCTGCCATACAAAATACGTGTTTTTTTTGCAAGTAAATAATGGTACGGAACCCTTCGTGCGCGAGTCCGACTCGCACTTGGCCGGTTTTAGTAGTTTAAGTTTTCCTGTTATACAGGGTGTAAGGGACAGCCCTCCGAATACTGATAGGGTACATTCAGACCATGTAACTAAACAACTTAGCATAAAAATATTCCAGGAAACGTAAAAGAAAATTGACCTTTCCGTAGGAAATGCAGTCAGCTGATCGTGATTTTGTATCGAATATTTTTTTGTCGTTTCCTGACATATGTTCCGAGGGAAAAGTTGTTCAGTTTCATGGTCTGCATGCACCCTATCAGTATTCGGAGGGCTGTCCCTTACACCCTGTATATTTGTGTTTTGAATGTGCAATATGGTGTTTTTTACTTACTTACTATGAACAAATTATTAGATCATTATTTGCATACGCCTATTCTTTATCTGCACACTCTTTAGAAAATCACGCGAGTTTTCAAATGCTAGATCTGTGCTTTCAAATTCCTATAAACTAATAGATTTGTATAGCAAATATTTAAAACACTTTTCGTGTTAGGTGTACAATTTTAGAAACCTCACAATATTTGTTATTTTCCATTATTATGATTATTCACACCCGAGTGCGCCCGTGTATTTTTCCCTCTGTTTACCCCCTGGTTGGCCGGTAGAGAATGCCGCGTGGCATTAGGGCCCGCCTTTTGTACCATGTGCAATAAAGTATAAAATAAAATAAAATCTACACTAATATTATAAAGAGGAAAGATTTGATTGTTTGTTTGTTTGTTTGTTTGTTTGTTTGTTTGTTTGTTTGCATCGAATAGGCTCCGAAACTACTGGCCCGATTTTAAAAATTCTTTCACCATTAGAATCCTACATTATTCCTGATGAACATAGGCTATATTTTATACGAGAAAAAAATAGGGATCCGCGTGAAAATTTCGATAATGTAACCCAACGTGTGAAAAATGTACCAAAAAAATATCTTATATCGCGTACGCTGTGGAAATTATTAACAATAGAGCAAAGTGATGTACTACAGTTTTATAGAGTACATCAATATCTATAAAAATACATACACATATCACGCCTATTATCCCTTGCGGGGTAGGCAGAACGTAAACGGCCGCAAAAACGGACATTCACGCCACGTCTGACATATGTTTGAGGATCATTCGGAAAATTGTGTATCGCCATAGTGACAGGTTGTCAGCCCATCGCCTAAAATTGCGCACACCCTCAAGTCCCTTAGTCGCCTCCTACGACAACCACGGGAAAGAAATCTGGTGATGCTATTCTAAGCCGGCATCACACTAAAATAATAATAATATAATCTACACTAATATTAGAAACAGGTTTTTTTATTGTTTGTTTGAATTGAATAGGCTCCGAAACTACTGGACCGATTAAAAAAAATATTTTACCGTTAATTGAAATTCTTCATTCAATGTAGGATAGTATAATCACTTATTGACGTCATGAACCGTCATTCAAAAAAAAATTTGTATCACACAATTTTCTTTTTTTATTACAGTTTTGTAATGACCTAATAGAAAACCGGCTCGGGCGGGATAAAAAAAATTAAAGTAAAGGCACTGCCATGGGGCTGGCCAGGTTAATCACACGGCATGTAACTTTACGCCACCACCATCTGAAAACGATATTTATTTGTTTCAAATTGAAGTCAAGATTTTTAGAATCCTACATTATCCCTGATGGACATACGATATAATTAACTGTCTTATTCCCGGGGGAAATCGTTAGCGGCGGGTGAAACCGCTGGGCGGGCTGCTAGTAAATAAATATTTTGCACCGCGGGCAAGATTTGAACCTGCGACTTTCGCTATCACTAGAAGCGACGCCTCTTCCATCTGGTCTACCGCGGCTCATCCAAAGATTACTAAAATATTCCTTTTTTTTATTCTAGGACAGTCTTGAAGTAGTCCAAAACCTACAGACACCAATGTCGGAGACCAGCCCAACTGACAAAATGGCCGACAATAAAACCTCCATACAGAAAATTACCACAACTGTTGTGATTAAATCTATAGACAATGTCGTCGAGAGCGAGCGAGACGGTGATAATGATGACGGCAAGAAAGAAAGAGACGACCACATGGAAGTGTCAGAGGAGGAGAATAAAAACGCATCGTACTGGCGGTACTTATATCCGTGGTATTACTTTGGTTGGCAGTAGATTTGACAGGTGCAAATTGGCGGCATGTTACAATCGAACCAAGTTATAAACCCCGTTTTGACAGTTCTTTAAAGCCTTCGTAATAGAGTAAAACGGCTATTTATTACACTAGTCTGAATACCGTGCACGGTCCGGCATACATTGCTGGTTATTATATGGGTGTCATTTCAATTAACTCAAGATAACCAGCAATGTACGCCGGACCGTGTACTGTATTAGGGAACAGTGTAATAGGTGTCTTAATTTTTCGTTAATGACGTCCTTTCAGTATAGGTATGACAGCTGTCAACAGGCCATTAGACTTGCCGACGGCCAGTGGCCGTGAATACGTTGACAAATCGTGATGTTTCTTAACAATTAGATTTAATATTGGTGGAATCATCGCATTTACGACCATTAGACAATTCGGCATAACGACTATTAAGACAATCACAGTTTTGACGTTGTATGACCATTGTGACTATATGTATTCGCTCAGTTGACCATTTGCGATTTTGACCTTTAAGGAACGAAAGGAATATCATTTGAAGAATCGATATGCCGCCAAGTTGTCAAAGTACTTTTGAAAATTGTAAAAAGGGTGAACGTACCAGTCCCAAAGTAAGTGCATTACATAATATAAATGTAAATATCCTGCGCATTTCACACAGCGCCATCTAGCCCCAAACTAAGCAAAGCTTGTACTATGGGAACTAGATAGCTGATACATACATAAATACTTTTTTTTTGTAAATAAATACATACAATAGAAAACACCCAGACTCAACACAAATAATTGAAAAGTAACTTATGAATACTTGTGCTGTGTGGGGATCGAACTCACGACCCTCGGCGTAGCAGCAGAAGTACTATCCACTACGCCATCGGGCCAGTTATTTATCTTTGTTATGCCATATTCCAAAATGTTATCAATCAATTAATAAAACTACAGGTTATTTAATAAAAATGGAAACCATTGGCGCAAAAAACCTATTAATTTCTAAGTTTTAAGTGAATTTGATCCACGGCTGATACCTGGTTTGCGACCGGTACGTTGACCCTAATAGGAGTTTTTCTATTGACAGTTCTCTTGATAGTTCTGAATGTCAAACCAGAGGGCGCTGTGCTAAACTGAAATTTCGACGTTTCAATATGGCTGGCGTCAGCCATAGTTTTGTTAATTAATTATGTTAGTTTGATTTACTACAAAATAAACTTATCGCCTTTTTGTTATATATTGAGTGAACACAAAATAAAGAATAATTTACAGTTTTTGTGTAAATTTATTTTTTATTTCAATTTCAATTAAGCTTAGCGCCCTCTACATGACACTCGAGAATCCCTAGACAAATTCCCATTGAAAAAATACCTTCTGAAGTTATTATTCCGTATTGAAGGTAGCATTTTGTTATTTAGTTTAGTGAGTAATTGGTTGTTAACATATTAATAAATATAACTTTTGTAGAATAAATGCGTTGGATGTAAAGATGGTATTAAAAATGTTGGTTTTAGTGAAGCTTGTATTACTTTTAATATTTCTTATACAGGGTGGTACCGAACGCTAAGCTCAACTGAACAACTGAACAACTTTCCCCAAAGAACATAAATAAGAAATACCTTACATAGAAAATTGCTCGGTTAGCAATTTTTTATTTTAATTTGACCTTTAGTCCTTGGGGACAGTTGTTCAGTTCTGTTGCTTTTAGCGTTTTCCAAAAAGTTGTTAGTTCGGTACCTTCCTGTATAATATGTTTATCTGGCTAGAACACACGATAACTCAGTGGTTGAAGCGTCGGCACGGTTCTCCAAAAGACTTGGGTTCGAATCCAAAACGTTAAAAATTTGTTGGTTTCCCTTTTTTAATTATTACTATCTTCATAAGTTTTTATATACTTAAGTGTCAATATCATTATAACCAATGTTATTATTTTTATAGGAGATTTTAACCGAGCAGTAGGGCCGCTAAGAGATTACCAATCTGACAGTTTTCCAATACTTTCTGTCAAAATATATTAATAAAGACAAGCTTTCTAATACCTTCATTTTTAATTTAGTCGCTTTTAGTCATAGATGTAAATGAAACTGTTCAATTATTGACAAATTATTATTATAAGCTAATAACTAGTATTAGATTTGTAAGTAAAATTAGTTTATATAAAAAAATAAGTCACTATTAAAAGATGCAATATCATAGTTTTAAGTGAGTATTTTAAAAATATTATGCGTTTTGAGTATTTTTTAACATGTATATTATATAAATATAAATAAACAAATATACCTCAACTGTCCGGACTGCATAAAATAAAAAATAAATTGCGAAATTTTACATGTGACCGATAATTCAAGTCGGGCTGGTGATAAGGAACAACTTTCCCCAAGGAACATAGGTCTAAATTAAAAAAAAAAAACTGGATCTCCCATAATTGCCGATCAGCTGATTTGAGTTACAATACAATAAAATACAATATTCTTTATTTGTACAAAACACAACAAAACAAACAAATACAAAATATGAAAAAAGATCGGTACAATTTAGGCGGCCTTATTGCTGAGGTAGCAATTTCTACCAGGAGTTACTATGGAAACTCAGAATATTTTTGACATATGACCTGTGTTCCTTGGGGAAAGTTGTTTTGAGATTTCGCTATCGGTCACTAGTAAGATTTCATGCTAAACAGGCTGTAAGGGACAGCCCTCTGAATACTGGTATATTCAGACCATGAAACTGAACAACTTCCCATGAAAAATATTCCAAGAAACGTAATTTTTTATTTGACTTACCATAATGAAAATGAAAATGAATAGGAAATGCAGTCTTTTGATTTTGTATAGGGGGTCGAATATTTTTTGTCGTTTCCTGACATGTTTCTTGGCGAAAATTGTTCAGTTTCATAGCCTGAATGCATCCTATCAGTATTCGGAGGGCTGTCCCTTACACCCCGTAAAGTTAAACTTTTTTATACTGGTTAATCCGTGTTCACCAGCCAAGTTGTTCAGTTTCATGGGTATTTCAGGTTTTTTAGGTTTTTGGATTATATATTAGCACAAAACATTTTAAGCACACCAAAGATTTTTTGTATGAGTCTAGGTATAACCTAGAGTGTGTTTCGAAATGTGGAAAGAATGAAATGTTAGTTTTTTTTGGTATATTTACCTATGAGTACAAAATTTTAAATTTATGAAGTACATGAAATAAATAAAAAAATTGGGAATATATGAAACCTTTTACGGGTAGGTACCGAACGACGGTCTTTCCCGAAAACGCTTAGCTCAACAGGTCGAACTAAACAACTTTCCCCAAAGATGAAAAGTCGAAGTATAAAAACTGAAATACTCACCAAGCATTGTTCTATGGGACGTATATTTTTGTAATTTTGATCTATGTTCCTTGGGGAAAGTTGTTCAGTTTGACGGTTCGAGCTTATCGTTATGTAAGGGCATCTGTCAGTTCCATAGGTACTTATAGAAAAAATGGATCCATCGCCATAGCATTAGCATGATTCAGACAAATAGCTGTCAAATATGGATTATTGGGATAGCTGTACTGTAGTGGGAAAGATGTTTTTTTTTATTAAGGCTGGGTTTGCTCTTGACTAAAGTCTAGGTCATAGGACAGATTCAGAGTCTAAGATGGAGCGAGCTCACCCAGAAGAAGCCTGTTCACTCTTACTTTGAAGATATTAGGGTTGTATGCGTTTGGAAACACAGACGCAGGAAGTGAGTTCCACTCTTTAGCAGTGCGCATTATAAATGATCACTGGAAGCGCTTAGTCCGAATTGGTGGAATGGCAACCAGGTATGGTTGTTCAAAACTACGATGTAATTAACTAATTTGTTATTTATTTTTCTTTTAGAAAATGCTACAGTGAAATACCACCATACGGCTGGTAGAAGACCAATTTTTTTGAAAATTACTTGCTACTTATTTAACTACCTGGATTTTTGAAAATTCGCTACCTACCTATACTTGTTCCAAGTAGGTTTTCAAAATAATGTAAACAATTTATTTATTTAATAATTTATTTTACACAAGAAAATACAAAACACAGATCTAGAAAAATAGTACAACAGGTACTGCTTATTTGTAAAGACATTTCTTCCAGCCGAATTTTAGTTTGATTGAGTGACAGCTATTATATTCTCTCAGTCTTTATCTCACGCAGAGTATAATGTGTTCCCTATATAACTGAATTGTTTACATTCTTTTAAATACCTACTTGGACAGATTATAAATTATATCTTGATGAGTAGATCCCATGTATGATGTTTATCCTAAAATGTGAAAAATCCTGATATAGATCTTAAAATACTAGAAATATTTGAAACTGCACAACTTCCCCAAAGAAAATATGGAGAAAAATAATACAAAACGTGTTAGCCGACCGAATTATTTTGTAGAGAGGGTAAATTGTTTACCTATTTTTATTGGGTAAAGTTGTTCAGTTTCATGGACTTCTATAGTGTTTACTTTGAAATACTTCCAGTAACTCTTGTTTAACGTACGAAAATGTACTAGAGCGTATTTATGAATTATGATTTCAATTTCGCATGCGTTCTACTACACGCATTTATTCACAACAAATTCGAATAGGTGAATGTGTTAAACTAGTTCGACCACTTGTTGTCGACTTTCGCATGCGAAAGTAACTGCTGATAATTTTCTTATTTGGTACTATAAATTGCTATACTCTGACCAATTAGGTTTATAAAAGAATGTAAAAAGAGTTACTATGAATATAGCTATTATTATCTGTCCTTTTCTATTGCAGGGCATATCACTCTTATTATAGTTTGTTTACATTCTTTTGAATACCTACTTGGATAGAGTATAGATGAACGTCTCGGTCGGCCGTTCCACACGTCTGGCAACGTCTGTTGGATATTTTTGCAAACCTTTTTTAATCGGAATATCTCAAGAAATTGTCTTTTTAAACAAAGTTGCCGATCAGCTGGTTAATTAACTATGGAATAAATAAGCATATGAGTATAATGGGTGGTTCAGAACGACAAACTTTTCCAAAACTGTTAAGCTCAAACCGTTTAACTAAACAAAACAACAGTGTCAAAAATTACCTCCCATAGAAAATTTGTCAGTTGTTGTTTGTATCCAATATTATTTAATAGAATACAAAATGTAAAAGAACTAAACAGTTCCCGTTTTAGATATTTCTACAATTTTAGAAAAAAATTGCATAATTTTGGACCGCAGGCAGGATTTGAACCTGCGACTTTCGCATTACTAGTGCAGTGCAGTCCATCTGGACTACCGCGGCTCATCCATTGCCCGCGAACTTTGCAAGTGTATCTTGATGCCAATGACGCGTGTCACGGCTCCATCTACCGGGTTAGTTTTGCAACTAATACCCAGCGCCTTATTCATTCTTTACAGATTGACTGTGACCTAAGCGATGAAAGCAGCCATCCATCGGTAGCCCAGATTCAAATCCTGCCTCTGGAAATTATTTCAAGTTTTCTAAAAATCAAAAATAAAACTTTGATCTAATATTCCTTGGGGATTTTTTTTTAACTTGCAGAATTGTCAAGCGCGGGCAGGATTTGAACCTGCGACTGTCGTCATTACTAGTGACGACGCCTCTTCCTTCTGGGCTACCGCAGCTCGTTCCTTGCCCGCCAATTTTGCAAGTGTATTTAAGCCAGTAACGCGTGGCACGGCTGCGGTAGTAATGACGAAAGTCGCAGGTTCAAATCCTGCCCGCGCTTGAAAATTTTGCAAGTTTTCAAAAACTGTATACCTAACACGGGAAGTGTTTTAAAAAGTGGTTTCCTTGGGGAAAGTTGTTTAGTTTAGAGTTTTCGGAAAAGTCGGTGGTACCGAGACACCCCTTATAAATGATTATAAATGAAGTATTTTGGCTGAATTATAAACGCTTTTATAGCCTAACAATTTAAGAATTTGAATGTAAACTATTTTTATTTATGAACTTATTCAGCAGTAGTCAGTCTGTTGTGGCTGTTTTATAGTTTGTGCGGAAAGAGACATAGGCGTTGAAATTGAGAGAGCCAACCCCAGTATGAGAAATGACATAGCAATATATGTTAAAATAATTAAAATTACCATCCCATTAAACCATATTTGTCAAATAATTAAAGTAAGGCTGGGATGGCCTTATTCGACACCTGTCAGTTCCATACTAGAACAGATGCCAACAATGGAAAATGGTCCCTCTGCCATAGCATTAACACGAATCTGACAGCTGTCTAATATGGCTTATTCAGATGGCCATACTTTATTACACTTTTTGCCCACGCCTCTTTCCGTATAAACTCTAGAGATAGTAAAAACAACTCGGTTTTTCGAAAGAAGAAGCGGAAGAAAGTGTTTAAACCTCGGTAAATTTCACAAAATTCTGTACAATCCTATCAATCAAAAGTGTTATTTTTTAGATGTTGATAATGGGGACTTTTCTAATGACAGTTCTCAAGCTCTTTTTATAAAGTCATAACAGATGGCGTTGTGCTAAGTTATAATTGACACATTTAAGTCATGAAAACATTTCATCTGTTAAGGCGAGTGTAGTCTTGAGCGGCCTCGACAGTGGCGCCACTTCACTAAAAAACACTCTTTATACAAACAATCTATCAGAATGTCCGTTGCTCAAGTTTTTAGTATTATCCTTAAGTACAATAATTGGAACCTACAAACTCACTGAAAGTTATGGCAATTAATAGTATAAGTGGCCGTTTTAAGGCAGTTAATTACAGCTAATATTTCAATTAGTTTGTAGGTTCCAATTTTACTCGAGGATAATATGAAGCAACGGACATCCTGATAAGATTGCTTGTATATTTTTTTTTTGTTAAGTGGTGCCACAGTCGAGGCCACTACACTCGCCTTAACATACGTTTCTATGGAAAGAAACTTTTGACGTGACAACTGGCGTGGCTCGGTGGCATGCACGTAAAAATATAACGCCCGCTCACGTCTGTTACAGTGAGTGAGAAAGAGAGGCACGCTGAATGCCGTCTCTCTCCCACTCAAGCATAATCGGTGCGCTGCATTCGAGAATTACGTTGTCACGTTCAAACTTCGCCCGTATACCGACTTTACAGGCAACCATTTTTTTCAGTTTATGTCAGCGCCATCTAAGGACACTTGAGGATTAACTAGAAAATTTCCCATTTGCAAATGCAATGCAATATTGTTAAGAAATCAAAGAAAATTATTTAATTGTTAATAAAATGTAAGTTACTTTAAGTGACTATGGAAATTAAGTCATTAAAATAAAACCATGATGCAATAATCAGTGAACTATGTCTTTTGTTTATTCCTAACTAGATTTCCGCCCAGCGGTTTCACCCGCTGTCACTTTTTTCCCGGGGTAATAGTTGTTTTCCCGCGGTAAAAAGTGGCCTATGTGTTATTCAAGGTTATACTCTACCTGTGTTCCAGATTTCATCCAAATCGGTCAAGCCGTTTGAGCGTGAAGAGGTTACAAACATACAACATACACACAAACTCTCAGATTTTAACTCCAGTCACTTTTAAATAAGGCCATTTTTATACGACGACGGCCCAACCAAAAAAGGAGTGTAATGTTTTTAGAGTTCATGTATGTATTTTTATTTTATTTTATTTTTTTTATTTTTTGAGGAATGCTAACAGCACCAATTTACAAAAAGTACTACGAGTTTAAGTACAAACAGGCTAATTAGAAGCATCGCACATTATATGTATGCATATAATGTGCGATTCTTTAAAGGACTGAAACTAGTTAACTACCGAACAGATTCTAATGGGAATTGTATCGGAAGAATCCTTACATTATCCCCAGTGTCATAGGCTAGACTTTATTTAGAAAGCAGTCTTGTTTTTTAATTTATCATGCTTGTCACAAATAAAAAAAAGCTTCCCTACGCCATTAGATAAAACAAACCCCATATAACTAAATTAGTTTTAGATTTTTAAATGTATGTCTATAAATAATAGTAAGTAACTAGGTACATATCACAGCAAATATTTTATTGCGTTTGCATCTTTTAATTCGATGGGTGCATGGAACAAAACAGCAATCGGCAAAATCAAAATGTTCAGGAGAAAATAAAACGTGAAATTTGACGATAGCTCGGTAAATACTTATCAGATATTATCAAACTTAGTATCAAAAGAAAGGTTATTTTTTTTCCTAACATACAATATAAGATCCATTTTTCTTACTATTGTAAGTATCTAATAAAACGATAAAAAGCATATTGCCACACCACGACTTGGTAAGTACATCCCGCAAGCGATTATTGCGGTTTTATTCCAGGGAAAAAGTCTATGAGTGTGAAAATGCAAGAGACATTTACCACAGAAAGTAGTTTTTAGGCAGTTAAATAAAATAGTGTATTACTTGTTTGCTAATAATATTTATTAAGATTAGTCATTAATAAGTATGCGGTAAAGAGAATCTTATTGTTTATAGGTTCAATTTTTGTTTAAATGGTTCTTCGGACCACTTTTATGGCATTATTTGTTTTTAAGACTAAATAGTAATATGTATAAAACTATGCATCAGATTTTTATGCCAGTAAGAGTGACAACGCAGTCATTTTGAGATATGACGCAGCCAGCCAGAGACGTGACGTAACCTACCAGAAAGACGATCCAGTCAGCTGGAGAGATAACAAAGTCAGCCTGAGAGATGACTCAGCCAGCCTGGGATACGCCGCAGCCAACCAGAGGGATGACGCAGCCAGCCTGGGACACGACGCAGCCAACCAGAGGGACGACGCAGCCAACCAGAGGGACGACGCAGCCAGCCTGGGACACGACGCAGCCAACCAGAGGGACGACGCAGCCAACCAGAGGGACGACGCAGCCAGCCTGGGACACGACGCAGCCAACCAGAGGGACGACGCAGCCAACCAGAGGGACGACGCAGCCAGCCTGGGACACGACGCAGCCAACCAGAGGGACGACGCAGCCAACCAGAGGGACGACGCAGCCAGCCTGGGACACGACGCAGCCAACCAGAGGGACGACGCAGCCAACCAGAGGGACGACGCAGCCAGCCTGGGACACGACGCAGCCAACCAGAGGGACGACGCAGCCAACCAGAGGGACGACGCAGCCAGCCTGGGACACGACGCAGCCAACCAGAGGGACGACGCAGCCAACCAGAGGGACGACGCAGCCAGCCTGGGACACGACGCAGCCAACCAGAGGGACGACGCAGCCAGCCTGGGACACGACGCAGCCAACCAGAGGGACGACGCAGCCAGCCTGGGATACGCCGCAGCCAACCAGAGGGATGACGCAGCCAGCCTGGGACACGACGCAGCCAACCAGAGGGACGACGCAGCCAACCAGAGGGACGACGCAGCCAGCCTGGGACACGACGCAGCCAACCAGAGGGACGACGCAGCCAGCCTGGGACACGACGCAGCCAACCAGAGGGACGACGCAGCCAGCCTGGGATACGCCGCAGCCAACCAGAGGGATGACGCAGCCAGCCTGGGACACGACGCAGCCAACCAGAGGGACGACGCAGCCAGCCTGGGACACGACGCAGCCAACCAGAGGGACGACGCAGCCAGCCTGGGACACGACGCAGCCAACCAGAGGGACGACGCAGCCAGCCTGGGACACGACGCAGCCAACCAGAGGGACGACGCAGCCAACCAGAGGGACGACGCAGCCAACCAGAGGGACGACGCAGCCAGCCAGAGGGACGACGCAGCCAACCAGAGGGACGACGCAGCCTGCCTGGGACACGACGCAGCCAACCAGAGGGACGACGCAGCCTGCCTGGGACACGACGCAGCCAACCAGAGGGACGACGCAGCCAACCAGAGGGACGACGCAGCCAACCAGAGGGACGACGCAGCCAACCAGAGGGACGACGCAGCCAGCCTGGGACACGACACCACCAACCAGAGAGACGACGCAGCCTACCGGAGAGAAGACGCAGCCAGTCAGAAAGACAATACAGCCAGACTATAAGATGTCACACAACATTTTTATATTTTCTTTTACCATTAGTTTAGCAGTGTCATTCTTTTCTTCGTTAGTTTTGTTATATTCTAAAGTTAGGTAATCTTAAGTCTCATTTGGAACCTAGATTAGCAGTAAAAATACTTCATTACATGATTATCTACCTTAGTTTTTCTTTTCCCACCCATCATAGGTCAATTAGCGGTAAGCTGTGAGAATGATACAGTCTGTGCAGAAAGAGAATAGTCGTGAGCAAAATGTGAACTTTATTAGCAACCCAGCCTCGAAATTTGTCGTCCTCAATGGACTGTTTAACGAAATGTGAAAAGTTACTGATAGTTAACATTCTGTGCACACCCATTCTCTTTTTGCACAGACTCTAATAGGTAAGTATTTCTTAACATAGTGTAAGATTCTGTAGAAAGAGATTGGGTGTTAGCTTAAAACGTGAACTATCAGCAATCTAAGTATCTTCGATATTTTGTTCAGTATATCCAGTACGAAAAAAAATAAGTTTGAGACCACTTTATGATCTAGTGGGTAGCAAAAAAATATCTGGTCTATTTGTATTCATTTGGGTTTATATAAATAAAAGATGAAATTACGAAAGTTGAATTCAAATTTAATTTTTTCTTCACAAACTCAAAAGAAAATTAGGTAAAGTTAAGACAATGAATATAAATCAATAACTTTGTGATGGAAGTTACAAAACAAAATAATCTTCTATAAGTAATATAGTAGTAATATTATTAAAAAAACTTAGGTATTAGCTATTAATACTCTAAACATTCAATCAGATGAAGACGAGTCTTCATTGATCTGATTAACTGCTACCGACTCTGCTTCACAAATCAAACTTTCGTAGAACGGATGGTAGTGGCTTGGTATATCTATTTTTTTACAAAGGCTCATTAGATCTGAATGCAAAGCTTTGGTAACGGGAATAGGTTGGCCATAAGCCCTTTGCAGCTCAGGAATATTTTGAGATATTCCTGGAGAAACAGAAACCTCTTGAGTTAATTCACCCCTACCGGCACCGCGACCACGACCTCTTCTTCCGCCTCTTCTTGGCCTGTTATTTATAACCTGCTCTGTATTTAATTCCAGGTATTCCTCGTCAAACTCGTACTTAAACAGCAATTTATTTGGATGGGAGTTAGATGCTTTGACTTCCATGATTTTAGTCCACATCACTTTTTCGCCATTTGTGGCACTCGTCCAGTTCTTTCCGTCAATAAGTGGTTTTGTGTTAAGGAAATCAGCCTGTTCCATTTCCTTGACCGTGTACTTTTCACCTGAGACCTTCGCATTCATTGCTATTGCATACATCTGATCTGGCGTGTACACAACTTTGTTTTTTAGCTCACGCTCTATGCATGCATGCATGGAATCGCCCTCATTTTGGCTATGGCCTGTTTCAAAAAACCGATGAATTATCGTCATATTGAATTTTATAGCTGCGTAGAGGTACATAGCAAATAAGTATCGGTTTTTATTTTGACCGCGACATCCGTCTGAATAGAAAGACACAGTTTTGATTTGTCGCTCATGTTCGTTCTTTAAGAACAGAAACAAGCAACTGCCTATCTCTATTGTGCCTCTCCTTGCGATTTGCTGGTGCCACATGAAACAGCACCCTAGCTTTCGAATAGCATCAAAAACCGTAAAATTATAAACGGCGTATTTTCGTTTGTAATAAAATACCCCCACTTCTGACTTAGGAATGTAAAGTACCTTCTCTAAATCAAAAATAGCTATTGTTTTAGTTTCATCCGGATTTTGTTTTTCATCGTCTTTAATCTCGCGTACCCTGTGTTTCCTTTTCATGTGTCTTCTATGAGTTTCTTCTAAAGAGATTTTTTCTTGTGGCTCGGCTTGTTCGTACCGTGTACACAACGAACAGCAGTCTTTTTTCGGTTTGAAGAATGACATATTAAACTTGGTGTTAAATATTGTCCTGTACTGTCGGGCGGTAGCCATTTTAGCATCAAATTGTTGTTGGGCAAACCATTTCTTATACAGTCGGTACATTTTAGCAATACTAAGATCTTTTGCTAAATAAGTCTTTACCGAGTCTTTTCTCACGTAGTGCGCTTCTACTGATGGGAACAATTTAATGTGGCTAACGACGGTTTCTTCCGTGGCAGGTTGTATCCTGTGTGGACGGTTAGTATGTTCCCCACGGTAATCTATCAAGCAGTCTTGAGCAGTCATTTTTTCTAATGCTGTAAATACAGTGGTATCAGAAATACTTAGAGTATTTAAAAAAAATGTCTTGCATACCGGTACTTTTTTATCATTGACGTGAAAGAAATATTTTAACGTTTGCGTACGGTTGCATTTTCTTTGTAGTTGCATGTGCTTGATGCCAGTAACTTCAACATTTTTAAAAAGAAATTGCCAATGGTTTACATGATCTCCCATTTTATAATATTTCTCAAAGATAGCCTTCCTCTGCTCAGGAGAAACGCGCGCACCGCAAGCCTTTCTACAGCTACATGGAGGTCCCATCGTTTTAGCAGGATGTTCCTTTTTCGATTTTTTACTTAAATACGGAAGGCCTGAATTTTTCTGTTTCTTGTTAATGTTACATTGCCAGCTATCTTCTTCTCGTTTACGTTTTCTACTTTTCTCCTTAGATGGTACTGCCGAGGTTGATGCTACTACAAGCAATGCAGAATTAACGAGTGGTTGGTCGTCGTGCGGTAAGTTGTCTTCGAAATCTTCAGGTATTTCTTGATTTGTAGATCGCGGAAATACGGGAAAAGAATTTATTTCTCCCTCTGCAGGCAAGTCTTGATGACCCGGTGGCAAAACTTCGGATGGCGAGCTAATGCTGACTGTTGCAGGGGTAGCCGGCTCAACGGATAGTGTCGGTATGGACGGCGTGACAGGTTCAGCGGAGGGCGTGACAGTTTCAATGGACGGTGTGTCAGGCTCAGCGGACGATGTGACAGGTTCAATGGACGGCGTGACAGGTTCATCGGACGACGTGACAGGCTCAGCGGATGGTGACAGAATAGTCGGCGTGACAGGCTCAGCGGATGGTGACAGAATGGATGGCGTATCAGGCTCAGCGGATGGTGACAGAATGGATGGCGTATCAGGCTCAGCGGATGGTGACAGAATGGATGGCGTAACAGGCTCAGCGGATGGTGACGGAATGGTCGGCGTGACAGGCTCAGCGGATGGTGACAGAATGGATGGCGTAACAGGCTCAGCGGATGGTGACAGAATGGATGGCGTAACAGGCTCAGCGGATGGTGACGGAATGGTCGGCGTGACAGGCTCAGCGGATGGTAACAGAATGGATGGCGTAACAGGCTCAGCGGATGGTGACAGAATGGTCGGCGTGACAGGCTCAGCGGATGGTGACAGAATGGATGGCGTATCAGGCTTAGCGGATGGTGACAGAATGGATGGCGTATCAGGCTCAGCGGATGGTGACGGAATGGTCGGCGTATCAGGCTCAGCAGATGGTGACGGAATGGTCGGCGTGACAGGCTCAGCGGATGGTGACAGAATGGTCGGCGTGACAGGCTCAGCGGATGGTGACAGAATGGATGGCGTATCAGGCTCAGCGGATGGTGACGGAGTGGTCGGCGTATCAGGCTCAGCAGATGGTGACGGAATGGTCGGCGTGACAGGCTCAGCAGATGGTGACGGAATGGTCGGCGTGACAGGCTCAGCGGATGGTGACAGAATGGTCGGCGTGACAGGCTCAGCGGATGGTGACAGAATGGATGGCGTATCAGGCTCAGCGGATGGTGACGGAGTGGTCGGCGTATCAGGCTCAGCAGATGGTGACGGAATGGTCGGCGTGACAGGCTCAGCAGATGGTGACGGAATGGTTGGTTTGACAGTCTCAGCGGATGGTGACAGAACGGACAGTACGAGTGGCAAGCTAGTACTGGCTACTATAGGTACTGTAAGCCCGGTGGGTGATCCATCATTAGACGAAGAAGCATGTAATTCTCCAGGTGTTAGTGTTTTTTGACTTAAACTAGAAAAAGTATCATTATTTAGTTTCAAACTTATGTCTACTAAATTACAATTCAAGTCTTTGTGTTTGGTAGTTTCAGGATTTGGTAGTTCAGGGCTACTGCAATCAATTTGATTCAAACAAAAGGACAAGTTTGAAACAGTTGAAGGTGTACGTGACATCTTTAAATGAATGGCATCTATACATGATGAATCTCCTCCAAGACTAGAAGCTGGACTTGCACGCACTTTACTTCTCAGACGTTCCGGGCTTGGTATATATTCTGACACATCTGGTGAAAAGTCTTCATTTGGTGTACAATCGTCTTCAGTTCCATACGACTTACACGGCAAATCTGAAATATAAATTTATACAGTCAAAGTTATATTTTAACTTTTTTATATAACTTATTATTATGTGCTTCAATTTCGACATGAACCTGCCCTAAAGGACGGTGCACGTCGATTCCGTATGCAGCTCGTATCAATATGCGTATCCGTAGCTACGCGTAAACCGATGACGTTGTAATGTAGTTATGGAACTCACTGCTTGCGTATCGTTGCGTATGCGGTGCATAATGCACGCAAGCAGTGTGCCGTATCTCATACAGTCCCAGTAGATACAACGTCATAGGTACGCGCGTGACTACGGATACGGATCGCATACGGAACTCATACGGAGCCGTTGTGCAACGCCCTTTAAGGGCGGGGCAGACCGGCTCCGTATGCGTTCCGTATCCAGCTCTCGTCCGTAGTCACGCACGAACTGATGACGTTGTAATGTATAGGATTGTATGAGATACGGCACACCGCTTGCGTTGCGTATCCGTTCCGTGCTGCACGCAAGCGGTGTGCCGTATCTCATACAGTCCCATACATTACAACGTCATCAGTTCGTGCATGACTACGCACGAGAGCTGGATACGGAGCCGGTGTGCCCCGCCCTTTAATGGGTATCGCTATGCCACGCTCCATGCTTGGTAGGCGGATTGGTGAGCGCAGTGTAGGTACCTAAGGGGCCGTCCATTAATCACGTGAGGTTTGTTTTGGTATTTTTTGCCCCCCCCTTTCCTCCCTCTTGGTAATACATGATGAGGTGTAAGACGAACCCTCCCAAATTACGTGTATTTTTTGTATTTACAACTTATCTCACAGTTTTTGTTTATATTAATAAAATACAAGCATACAGTAATTAAAGTTTATTAAGTACATAAAATTATTGTGAACCTCTATTAAAATAATCTACGGGGTAAACAGGTTGCAGATGACGCCGCGATTCCGTTTATTACTCGCGTATTTCACGGTAGGTACAATAAATACCTACACGTGAACGTGATTTATTTACTACACCCATCGTTATTTCGTGATTTTTGACGGACCCCTCCCTCCCTTTTCGAGCCTCACGTGTTTAATGGACATCCCTTAAGATGATAGTAGGTCCTAAGATGATAGTAGGTATTCACATGGAGCGCTGCTGCCCATTCTCTGGATAAAAATCTCATAGTCGCCGCTTATTAGTAGAACCCATTGGTCTCTCTCTCTTCGTGTGGGACACTGAGTCGTCCAAAGACCCGATGAACCCTAGTGTCATGGTTTTTCAACCGCCTACTACTAGTAGTAGGCCTCTGACGTGGTTGTGTAACGACCGCCGTCATAGACAGCAACCGGGACCTACGGCTTAACGTGCCCTTCGAAACACGGAACCATCTTACTTTCGGACAATCAGGTGGTTCAGCCTGCAATGTCCTAACCAGACTGGGAACAAATTCACAAAGTGATATGATAAATTAACTTTGTGAGTGACTCACCGAGAATCGAACCCGGAGCCTTCTGCGTCGCAGGCAGATACACTACCACTGCGCCACATCGACCGTCCCGTCCAACCCATTGGTAGAAATGGGGTTAGGTATGACATTTTAAGTCAGTAGGTACCACACAGCGAACATTTTATGTTGGTTCTATAATAATTAGTTACTTACCCCGCAAATTATACTTCTTCTGATATGCTGAACTTGAAAGGTTGCCTGAAAAAAATAAAGAATACCTAGGTAAGTAGGTAGGTATAGATAAATGCTTGCCCGGCCGGTATTCTAGGCTTAGCTTTTCTTTCTAAGGTCACAAACATACATACACACAAACTCTCGGATTTATAATATTAGTACCCATGGAATAATGAATTAGCGGGTTCAATCAACCTTGAGTTCGGCGGAAAAATAGGTAGGTAGGTATGAACACGCGTAGGACTTGATCAGCTCTGTTGAAATTACGTAGACTCCACCTCTCTCTTCGTGTGGGACACCGAGTCGGCCAACGACCCGATGAACCCTGGTGTCAGAGTTTTTTCAACCACCTACTACCTACTAGTAGACTCCTTAGCTGCTGGTTATACCTATACCCACGACAGCTTTTCGCCAGTACAAATTCTTTCACTCGTCATGATCCAATTCCAATATAATAATAACCGTCGGTAGGTATATCAGTCTGTACGGTAGGTATACCTAGTAGGTATTTGTTGTTATAGCGGCAACAGAAATATTTACAGCATACCTACCTAAGTGTGAAAATTTCAACTCTACCTATCACGGTTTTTGAGATAGGTAAGTAAAGCCTGGTGACAGACGGACAGACGGACGAACAGACAGAGAGACAGCCGAGCGAGTCGAGTCTCAGTAATATGGTCTCATTTTCACCCTTTGGATGCGGAACCCTAAAAAATACAATATTCTTAATCCTAATACCTATGATGAAATCGTTTAGGTACCTATGTTGTATGTGGTAGGTAGGTATAATCAGGATAGCTCCGGTAAGAATTTGGAATTTGTACCGTTCTTACAGTGCACTCCATACAATAATACGTAGGTACTTCTACTGGCGCTGCGACAAGGTAGGTAAGTAGGTACCTATTTTAGCAAAGCCGAGCTTGATTGTAGGTACCTACAGAAAGCTGGCCCTACAAAAACCCTGGAATTTAATGCTTGATCCGAGCAGGGATTGTCTCACGAAATGGTGACTCTACTTAAGCATAACTTAAGTAGGTACCTATACGGCACTGCATGCCAGCTGTGCCAGCAGAAGACTACTTAATAATAGGTACACAAAACACAATGCTTACCTTCTTCGCTCAAATTTTGATCCATATCCAACTTTCTTCTTATACGGGGATTTCGTTTTCCGTACTTCTGCTTATCCATAATGTTGTTTCACTTAACACGTTAGATAAAGATTACTTAAGTAAAAAAATCCATCAAAACTAACGACGAGTCAAAATAACGGTGATGCGTAAACAATCTAGCACAACCTATCACACTGGCGTAACACTAATTGCGCGGCGCCTCATTAGCTAATAAACAAAAACAATCCGCATTATTGTCACTAGTGCGAGAGAGATACACTGCAACAAGGACTTATCACTGAAACAGTAAGTGTAACAGAGATAGCAATGTTGCATTGCTTGCGCGGATGCGAACAGGTGGATGGCGGCAACCACTTTTACTTGTTTTGATAGTAGATGACTGCTGCGGCATTCGATAATATTGTAATGCAAGTTCAAAAATTGCGCATGGAATAAAGCCGCAATCGCGTTTGTTGTTTCGTGGTAATCATTGTAGGAGCAGCAATATCTTATTACGTGTTTTTAAATTAGACAACAGATATGGTAGGTATTCAATGATACTGTATTGTGAATTCGACAAACGCGCATGGAATAAAGTCGCAATCGCGTTTGTTGTTTCTTGTTAAGAATCATTATAGCAGCAATAACTTATTACGTGTTTTTAAATTAGACGACAGATAATGGTATTCAATAAAACTGTAGTAAGTTTGAGAAATGCGCATGCAATCGCGTTTGTTCACTCATTGTATTCATCCGAATACCTACCTAGCATTAATAAATTATTGCACACAGTACCTATATTAGGCCACACACTACCTATAACCTCCTTATCCCTTCCGAGGCAGGCAGACCGTCAACGGCCCAATAAGCTATCCACGCCTCATTTGGCAAAGTTGTTAACTAGTCTGATTGTTGTAGGTATAACCGATTGTTTTAATTAAAAAGAACATACATATCAATCACGCCTTTATCCCTTGCGGGCAAGGCAGAGCGTATACCTACGCCACGTCTAACAAACAGTTAATGAGGGTCATTCAGAAAATTGTGTATCACTATATAGTGACAGGTTGTCAGCCCATCGCCTAAATCTGCAATAGGTACACAAGCAACCCTCAAGTCCCTTAGTATACGACACCCAAGGGTAAGATATGGGGTGATCGTATTCTAAGCCGGAATTACACGGCAAATTAATAAAAAATAATTAATAGTGTGGCAGGAAACTAGCAACCGCTATTTAATATACCCGACTTGTCAATAGGTTAGCGTTAAATGGGTACTTTCTACTTAGAAATACTAATATAATTTATTACTAATAAGACTTTGCTGTTTAATGTCTCAAAAAATAACTTGAATGAACCGCAATAGCTGTTACCATTTTGATACCTAAACAAATGTCCCTGGAACAAAGCCGCAATCGCATTTGCCACAACAGACTTTGCTAATAATTTCAGCATTCACGATTGTCTTAGTATTCCAGGGAACGTTTTGTTTTTAGCTTACCGGGAATAAAGTCATATTTTGTTGTATTTCAGCCAATAATCAACGGAAAATTACGAAAAAAAATTACAAGGTGTATTAGGGATCGTAGATATCGAAAATGAAAAAAAAAGAAAATAACCGCAACCGCCGTTTGCGGTTTTGTTCCATGCACCCATCGAATTGAACTATAACTTCAAAAACTTAGGCAAAGACTGAGTCTTGTATTGTTTGCTTAAAGAATATTTATTTAATTTACATATTTTTTTCGCATAGTTCTGCGATACCACTCGCCTTTAGTACCTACCTAGCTACCTACCTACCTTATCGATAGGTCGTGTAACAGCTTGCAGCCGTTTATATTATGTGTGCCAATATCGATTTTATTTTAATGAGCCCTTTTTCGATAGCTGTTTAAATGAAAAAAGTAATCAGGAAGTATTTAAATCATCTTATTTGTTTAACCGTTTATTGTACACAATATAACAAAGGTCATAATCATAACTTAAAGAACAATACACAACAGGTCAGCTTATTTCTAAAAAGAAATCTCTTACAGCAGACCTAGTTAGTGAGACTAGTGAGAAGGCATAAAGTGAGGAAGTTGACGTGTACAACTTACTTTTTAAGATAAAAAATAATTTTGGGCTAATAAAACAAGAATACTTAGTACAATAAATAAAGTGATACTGTAATCATCAATAGATGGCATTGAATGGGGAGGCATTTTGGCTGGGGAGTTTGAATCTTCTTCTTTTCGTGTGGGACTCCGAGTCATCCAACGACCCAATCAACATCCTTGCGAAATTATTAAGAAATTATAATTGTAGTTTGATTGAAAGTTTGGACATAATATCTGCGGTGCTAGTGGTGGTAATATACCTAAGCAAATTTTGATATCGCTAACAATGAATAACGACTAACAAGTCCAATAAAAAAACGCCAGCAATGTTAGGGGAAAGAAAAGAGACCACAACCACTAGAACCTTCATTTTATTACCTTACGTAGCCAGCTGAAATAGTTCCGTGCTTCGGAGGGCACGGAACTATTTCGTTAAGCCGTCGGTCCCGGTTGCTGTCTATGATTACTTAGACGGCGGTCGTAACACAACCATGTCAGAGGCCTACTAGTGGTAGTAGGCGGTTGAAAAACTCTGACACCAGGGTTCATCGGGTCGTTGGACGACTCGGTGTCCCACACGAAAAGAGAGAGAGAGAGCCAGCTGAGAAACCCCCAGATGTTTAACGCCATCTATTGGCGTAATAACGCATAACTTATTTAATCTGTAAAAAGGCCTTATTAGGATACAGTTTAAATTTACTATTGAAAACGGGTTCTCGGTTGGAGGCCGGCTCGGCAAGCGCAATGATGGACACCCTGCGGGTAGTGCTAGACGGACCGAAGATGAGACTGGCTGCCCTATGTTATGAAACTACTAATTATATAATTGCGTAGTCGGTTAATATTCGGTATCATAATGGCAACCGATTACGCAGTGAAAATCGAGATTTATATGTAAAATTGTAGCCTGTAGTTTGATAATATCGGGCACTGGGAGCGATTGGATGACGAAAATGGGTGATGCTGCCTTACTCTGATAAATCCTGAGGGAGGCCTAACTGCAGCAGTGGATGTATACCTAAGTTTTTGTATCTCAAAACACCTCGCGTCAAATAGCGCCAGGTGTGTGCCGGCCCTGACCAAACTAATAGCCAATTTTGTAAAATTCTTATCAAATTAAGCTCGATTTTCAAGTTAACGAACACACAGTTCACATAACACAGTGTTTTAGGGGTAAGACTGGTTGTCAAACGAATCAATGGAACGAAAAAACGTTTATTTTAAAACATGTCTACCTCTAGTAAGTATTCTCCTACAATAAAATGGTACCTAGCTATTAAAAAAATAACGGCCGATATTTTAGTCGATGAAGCATCGTGAAAGTAAACAACTTTCCCCAAGGAACATTGACCAAAACAGGAACTGATTTCGTCGGCGGGACGTCCAAACTTTTTAAAATTTTTGACTTAGGGAAAGTTGTTTTAAACCTTTGCGGTCACACATAATAACTCAGAAATACTGAAACGGCGATACTTATTTTTGTTGAATTGTCCGATATTTCGACCCAGTTGCACGTTCCGTGATCATGGCCCATGTAACTGGGTCGAAATATTTATTTATTTATTTATATTTACACCATATAACAATATTATCATCTTGGCACCATTAAACCGAGAATCGGTTTGTCTTGATGCTGCACAAACCTCTTTACTCTATTCGCTTTCGAACTTAAAGAAACACAATATTTTATAAACATATCGGACAATTCAACAAAAATAAGTATCGCGGTAAGAATCCCGTTTCAGTATTTTGAGTTATTAAGTAGAGAAAGTTGTTCCGTTTCATATATATTTAATCTAATCATGTTATTTTTTTCCGATGTATACTTTTCAGTAAAATTGGGCAGTTGCATTCATGAGTTCATTGGCAATATTTTAATAATTTCTTTATTATTTATTACACGACTGCCCAACCAAAAAAGGAGTGTAATGTTTTTAGAGTTAATGTATGTATGTGTGAATCTTTATAGGAATGACACTCGTTAACCACTGAACAGATTCGAATGGGAATTGTATCACAAGAATCCTTACATTATCCCAAGTGTGATAGGCAGATAGGCTAGGCTTTATCTCAGACGTGTTTTTAAATATTTAAATTTTATTTTAGTTACTTCTTGTGAATGTTGCTGCGGTGAGCAGCATAGATGTTTCCCAATTTCAACTGGTAAGTTACGTACCTACTGTTTCTGAGTAGGTAGGTGTATAATTTCACAAGTATTTATCTAGGTTCACAAATAACATCAAATACGAGAACCTACTTGCTGTGTGATGCCGGCTTAGAAGAGCATCACCCTATATAACTCGTGGGTGTCGTAAAACGTGACTGAGGAATAAATTCATCCCGTATATCGACAGCAGCGTTCCCTGCGAAGGAAACTTTTGACCCTTTCCACATGCTAAGGTAGACTGGGAGATAACGCCTTTGGTGTTAAGGCCGCCCGTGTACATTTTTATGCATAAAGTTACATTTAAAAGAATGAATAAATATTATTACCTATGGCAATACCCCCAATAGAGGGAGGCCCAGTAGCTATGTTGTGACTGTTAATGTTATGTTACTCGTATTTAAAATACAGCCAATGTCCTATGATGTATGTACACTATGTACATACGCTTTGGGAGTGCTGCTTAAGTACACTATTAAAGCATTATCTGAGCGAGTACCTTTGTTAGCATGTTTTAGTCTTAATAACTACTTATAAATTTATGTTCCATCAATAAAATGGTAACAAATAAACAATTTATTCTTTCTTTTCTACATTAATAGCAACTAGAAAATAAATCTTCTCCACGATGAATTCTTAATTTGCCGCTTATTCTCCACGGAATACCATAAAGGTGCTGGCACACTACACATGCCAAACGGTAGTGGGAAAAGTTGTTCCATAGAAATGTCTTTGAACGTACATAGTAAAAACACTTTGGTTCTGCAATAGTGTGTTAGCAGTTTTATAATTGATTTATTTATCTGTTTCACATAAAATATATTGTTTTCAGCTTGCTCGGATGTCTTTTCCTACTATGGACATTGTAAGTACCTAATTTAAAAAATTGCAAAGTCATATTAAAACTATGAAACTGAGAATTCAAATAAATTGTCTGCCGCAAATTCCTAGTGCAGTGACAAACTGCCTGATAAAGAATTTTGGAGACAAATACCAATATTAGTAGGTAATTTCCATTTCATAAAACTACAACTACAAAAATGGAAATGAATTACAACCTAAAAAAATAATTTCCGTTACTAATAGAAAAATCACGACTGCCTCGTGATGCCGGCTAAGTATAGCATCACCCCGATACTGAGACTGAAGGATCATCACAATAAAACAATTTTAAAAGGATATTATGTTGTGTTTATTTTGGATTTTACAATTGTGGATTTTACAATTTGCAATTTTACAATTGTAAAATCCTAAATAAACACAACTTAAATCCGTTTAAAATTGTTTTATTGTGATGAGTAATAGTTGTGCAAACTCAAGAAAATATTACTGAGGGATCAATTCATGCATAGACTGGACTTGTGAAGTCTCTTATATGTATAGCAATAAGGGTGTCCCATGTCCAGCGGTGGACTGTTGTGGCTGTTCATTGTCCATGTTACACTGGTACTGTTTTACAAATTGCTTAGTTCATATTTGCCGTGTGATGCCGGTTTAGAATAGCATCACCCCATTTCTTTTCCGTGGGAGTCGTAAGAGGCGATTAAGGGACTGGAGGGTGTGTATTACAACTTTAGGCGATGGTTGTCAACCTGTCATTATGGCGATACACAATTATCCGAATGACCCTAAAATATTTGTCATACGTGACGTAAATGTCAGTTTTTTGTGGCCGTTTACGTTTTGCCTACCCCACAAGGAATTATAGGCGTGATATGTGTGTGTGTGTGTGTGTTCTCTCTCTCTTTTCGTGTGGGACACCGAGCCGTCCAACGACCCGATGAACCCTGGTGTGTATGTTAATTCATATTTTATACTTCCAGCAACCCTACAATAAACCGAAAGACATAGAAATTGGCACGAGTCATGCTGACGAGAAGTTTGAAAAGCTTAGGGAGTACTACTCTTATGTGTCTGGACGTATAAAGGAACCTCACAATCCGGTAAGTCTAATCTAACTAAATAAATAAATATTATGGACAATTCACAAAGCGCCATCTAACCCCAAACTAATGCGGGAACTTGATAGCTGATTTTATATATTTACAATAATTATTGTTATCATTACTCATCGTTGCCGTGTGATGCCGGTGCATCGTTGCTTAGATCATATATATAGCATCACCCCCATGGGTGTCGTAAGAGGCAACTAATGGACTCGAGGGTTAGATGTGTATTGCTATTTTAGGCGATGGGGTGTATAACTTGTCACTATAGTGATACACAGTTATCTGATTGACCCTCAAACTTTTGTCAGACGTGGTGTTAATATCTGTTATACGGCCGTTAACGCTCTGCCTACCCCGTAAGGGATAAAGGCGTGATTTATGTATGTATGTATGTATTACTCATCTTAATCCTGTTAAGTAGGTATATTGTAAGATTTACTGTCTACGAACAAGTCTTTGGAAATTATTGTCTGTCTGATGATATTTAACCGGTCAGGTGCAGTCTGAAAAACTGCAAAGCGGACGTCATCGCCTCTTTGGTGCCAACATTGTTTTTGTTTTTACATAATACATGTATCACGCCTATAATCTCCTATCCTAATTTAAAAACTCTTGCACTACGGTTTATCTAATCATTGTCCCACGCGATATGAATGAATTTTATGGGTGAGGGCTAATTATTACGCACAACGAAACATGGAGTGTAAGGGACAGCCCTCTGAAGTCAGACCATGAAACTGAACAACTTTTCTCTAGGAACATATGTCAGGAAGCGACAAGAAATATCGTAAAAAACACGATCAGCCGAGAACCTTTACCACCTTTTCGACGGTTCTTTTTTCGGCTCATGATGCACCAAACACTCTGTATATTGTTGGGGAAAGTTGTTCAGTTTCTTCGGCTGATGTGGCGCAGTGGTAGTGCGACTGCCTGCGACGCAAAGGTTCCGGGTTCGATTCTCGGTGGGACACTCACAATGTTGATATTTATCACTTTGTGAATTTGTTTCCGGTCTGGTTAGGACATTGCAGGGTGAACTAACTGATTGTCCGAAAAGAAATGGTTCCGTGCTTCGGAGGGCACGTTAAGGCGTCGGTCCTGGTTGCTGTCTATGATGACTTAGACGGCGGTCGTAACACAACCATGTCAGAGGCCTACTAGTGGTAGTAGGCGGTTGAAAAACCCTGACACCAGGGTTCATCGGGTCGTTGGACGACTCGGTGTCCCACACGAAAAGAGAGAGAGAATGCACTTGCACACAATCAGTCTTCGGAGGGCTGTTATTATACGCATGTAAATTACACGCTTTGAAAATCTTGACTTCAATATGAAACAAATATCGTTTTCAGATGGTGGTGGCGTAAAGTTACATGCCGTGTGATTAACCTGGCCAGCCCCGTGGCAGTGCCTTTAGTTATATATTATCCCGCCCGAGCCGGATTTCTATTAGGACATTACAAAATTGTTATAAAAAATAAGAAAATTGTGTGATACAAATGTATTTTTTTTTACAATGACGGATTATGACGTCAATAAGTGAATATACTATCCTACATTGAATAAAGAATTTCAATTTCAATAGTTGTCACTTACACCCTACACCTGTATACTTAAGCCTTAATTTTTTTTCCCGCAGTCAGAACGGGCCGAAATCTTAGATCAGTCAATGAAGAAGCTGTTCGCCTTCATAGACGTCCACATCAAGGACCTGAAGCGTCTCCTCATCTCGACGGACCTGGCGCTGATGTCCATGATACTCCTCAAGCTTAACAAGAAGATGGACACGTCTGAAGCGAAGATCAAGGCAACACAGGCTAAGATTCCGTTCGGATTGTACACTAGCCCTGGTTTGTTATTTGAGTAATACATTACTGTTTGGAACATTATACGCAGTGGACTGTAACTGGGAGTTGGGTTTGGTGTGTGCGACACTAAGAACGAAAGAGTATTTTAAATATATGGCGCCAAGTAGCTTGCTGCGTTCCGTCAGTGTGTGGGAGTGCCAGTGCCTTAACAGGCTTCTTCTGGGTGAGCTCGCTCCATCTTACACTCTGTCTCTGTCCTATGACCTAGACTAGAGTCAAGAGCAAACCCATCATTAATAAAAAATAAATTTAAAAAAAAGTATTTATTGACTCTTTGCATGCAGATGGCTGGCATGGCAGCATGGCTGCCAGTCGGGAAAAGAAGAAGGAAAAATGTCTGAAATTGGAACATTTAACATTCTTCTTCTTCTTCTAGCGTGTCAATAGCAAATAGTATGTATGGTGGTGTATTATATGAGCTTGGACCAGTAAGAAGCAACGCGGATGGCCTCGTCGGAAGCATTCCACAGGTCCTCCAATGTGCAGGATAAATATTAAATTGGTATTTGCCATCGTAGTGGCAAATACCAATTAAACATTCAAAATCTAAAATCAGCTTTTTACTTGTTTTGCTTAAAGCATAGTGGTTTTATATTCTGAACAATTACATTACATTTATTAAGGGCCTGCCTCAAACTTTTGAATGTCCCTTGCCCACTAATGGCAAATCATATAAAAGGTAACACGGATTAACACATAGGATAGTTTTCATGAGTACGCGGCAAAGCAAAGCCGCGGGTAACAGCTTGTAATATCACAGAATAATAACTAGTAACTAGCGTTGTAATATTATAAATGCGGGTTATTACTTCTTAACGCAAAACTACTGAACCGATTGTAATGAAATTTGGCACACATATACAGGACATAATATTATAAGAGATCTGTGCACATATATAAGGTAATATGGATTAACATATAGGATAGTTTTCATGTTACAGTTAGTTACAAAGACTTTATTCTACTGGTTTGCAGAATTCAAATGTCTGGGCACTTCGTACTTCGTTGCATCAGCTCATAACCAGGAGGACGCCCAAATGATCCTGGCCAGCGAGAGGAAACCACACTGCTACACTTTCAGAGGTAACATCTACTTCTTCTTTTCATGGTATACTGAGTTGACGTACAACCCGATTAACCCTGGTGTCAGAGTGCTGAAGATGATGACGTATCCACGCACTTCAAATACTTTTTAAATACCTGTTACAAAACTGTATGTATGAACGTTTTTCGTGCTAGTTCTTGCATACCATAGCAAGAAGGCCCCTTGTTGTAACTACTTTACATATTTCTATCTATGTTAAGGATGTTATTTGCTTTTTTAGAATTTTATTATTATTGTGGTGGTACGTTTCCGAATCTCGGGCCCACAGGGACCCGGTCCTTTGGAGTGGGGCCGAAGCCAACAGCACAGAGGCCTTTTTGCACCAAATAATGTGTTGTGATGTTATTATTATTACACCTGTTTACTCAAACATCTGTTTAGGTGCCTTCGCTTTCACCGGCTTCTACCACCGCCACTCGGAGACAACTTACGTGGGGCCCCATGCCGAGCAGTTCCAGGCAGGAGACCCCAGCCAGGGTCTCTTCTGCAAGAGTGATGAGAACTGGAGTGACGCTCAATGTGTCTACAAGTCAGTACCTAGTTTATATGTTAACATAAATGAAAATCCAGGTACGACTTTTTTTATTGTTCACTGTAATAATATGCTATTATCAAGCTGTTTAAATGCGTTTAGGGTATCAGTCTAGTTCTAAACAATTTTTGTATCCGCAATAGACAATTTTGATTGTTACCTGTTGTATTTACCGAATAAAATAAAATAAAAAATAAAAATAATAATCCGTACTAATATTATAAATCTGAGAGTTTGCGTGTGTGTATGTATGTTGGTTACCTCTTCACGCTCAAACGGCTTGACCGAATTGAATGAAATTTGGAACTTAGGTAGAGTATAACCTGGAATAACACATAGGCCATTTTTTACCACGGGAAAACAACTATTACTACGGGAAAATGAGTGGCAACGGGTGAAACTGCTGGGCGGAAATCTAGTAAGAAATAAAAATAAAATTGTTAGCTATTTAGTTTATACAGGGTGCAAGTTTGCTAGTGACCGATAGCAAAACTCAAGACGGGCTGGCTGGTGATAAGGAATAACTTTCTGCAAGGTACATAGGTGGAAAATTGAAAATATTAATTTGATTAAAATAATAACTACATATTATACATAGAAAACACCTTGACTAAACGCAGACACTTGTAATTGAACTTAAGAAATATATTATATGTCTCGTGGAGTTTGATCCCACGGCGTACTATCCGCTTTGCCATCGGGTCGTTTAATCTATAATTGTTTTCATCACCACCAGGATAAACCCTCGCGAAGAGTTCCCAGAGTCAGTTGAATACGAACCGAAGGTGTCCTACTGGTGCGGCCCGTACCGCTATTTCATACCGGCCACAACCGACATCCGCTGCATCTTCTCCATATTCTCCATGAACTTTGTGCTGCGATTCGCTTACGACGGCGTCACTTATAAGAGCTCGGACTTGTCTTTCGTAAGTGTTTATGTCTCTGCCTACCCTGCAAGAGATGAAGGCATGATGTTTGTATGTATATTACACACTACTGATATCCGCTGCTCTTTTAGGTAATGGGCTGACAATCTGCCACTGTAGCGATACATAATTTTCTGAATAACCTTCAAATATTAGTCAGATTCGGCGTAAATGTCTGTTTTTACTAAGGTCGTTTACGCTCTGCTTGCTCTGCATGGGATATAGGCGTGATATTCGCTGCATCTTCTCCATATTCTCCATGAACTTTGTGTTGCGCTTCGCTTACGACGGCGTCACATATAAGAGCTCGGACTTGTCTTTCGTAAGTAATTATGCTCTGCTTACCCCGCAAGGGCTACAGTCGTGACATCTGTATATTATATCCGCTGTATCTTCTCCATATTCTCCATGAACTTTGTGCTGCGCTTCGCTTACGACGGCGTCACTTATAAGAGCTCGGATTTGTCTTTCGTAAGTATTATGCTCTGCTTACCCCGCAAGGGCTACAGTCGTGACATCTGTATATTATATCCGCTGTATCTTCTCCATATTCTCCATGAACTTTGTGCTGCGCTTCGCTTACGACGGCGTCACATATAAGAGCTTTCGTAAGTACTCTGCTCTGCCTGCCCCGCAAGGGCTACAGTCGTGACATCTGTGTATTATATCCGCTGTATCTTCTCCATATTCTCCATGAACTTAGTGCTGCGCTTCGCTTACGACGGCGTCACATATAAGAGCTTTCGTAAGTATTCTGCTTTGCCTGCCCCGCAAGGGCTACAGTCGTGACATCTGTATATTATATCCGCTGTATCTTCTCCATATTCTCCATGAACTTTGTGCTGCGCTTTGCTTACGACGGCGTCACTTATAAGAGCTCGGACTTGTCTTTCGTAAGTAATTATGCTCTGCCTACCCCGCAAGGGATGAAGGCATGATGTATATTAAATACTAAATTGAAAACCCTTCCCATGTTAGGTATACAATGTTTGAAAACTGGCAAAATTGTCAAGCGCGGGCAGGATTTGAACCTGCGACTTTCCTCATTACTAGTGGCGACATAGTTTAGCAAAAAATGGATTAGTTGCTGAATTTTAGTTGCAAAACTGACCCGGCAAAAAAAACATATTTTGCAAGTTTATCGCTTCTTCTTCCATCTGTGCTATCGCGGCTCATCCATTGACCGCGAATTTTGCAAGCGTATCTTGATGCCAATAACGCAGGCTCAATTCAAAGCCTGCCCGCGTCAGGTGGGGGTTTCTGCGCATGCAAGGCATACAGATTTCCGTAGAAGTCCTCAATTTCAGCGAGAATCTCTGGAACCGATGTGACAGTTACACCATTCGAGGTAGTTAGCTTTGCTTGATGACTCTTTCCCAGTAAAGACTTTCGACCCCCGATTTTTCTCAATCGCCTCCTTTATGAGGCGAGTGTTCCAGCTTCGGAGGTCGCGTCTCACCATACTTCGGTTCTTTTTATTAAGTGATTGGGGATCTGGCAAAGCATCCTTTGGTGTTTCTTCATTTAATATTAAATAAATTTATTTTTCATTTAATATTAAATAAGTAAAGAATAAACCTTATATTTTTCAGTGTTTTCTCGTCCATTTTCGTCTGGGCTCAGCTTATCTTATAGATAGATAGATAGAAAACATTTATTCCAAAAACAGTGCAAGTAAACAGTTACAATACATAAAAGAAACAGTAGATAACAAAATAAACACAAGTAAAAGTTCACGTACACTGGTCAGGGAAAAGGGACTGACTCAGCATGTTGTTGCAAAGAGCAAGCAACCCTTAGCAACACTGATATTCTGTCAGTACCAGAGTTACGCTCACGAAATCTATGTATTATTTATTAACTAACGGTGATAATAAAATATAATATGAAATATGTGTCGAAACTGTGATTAAAATGTATTTACTATGAAGAAGAAAAGAAAATGTATAGACTCATAATCATGGATTTTAGATAATACATAAATATTTAATGTCAAGTACATTACATACTATATTAATAGATAAATAAATAAAAACCTAATTTAAAAATACATATATAAATATTTATGTCATATAAATATATTTATAAAATAAAATACATATATTAAATACAAGTGTATCCCTAAACTAACACTCAAAACGTTAAATACTTTTACCTTAGTATGAAATAAGATCAGCTACCGGTGTTTATTTGAATATTAAGAAGATATTCTCTATATAGTTTTTTAAAAGAAAATTTATTAGAAAGGTTCCGAATTGGCGGGGGGATGTCATTCCAACATTTGTTGGCTCGGTAACTATCTTATTATTTCATTCCAGATGTACCAAAACGGCCAAGTGTTCTACACGGACGAGCCGTGGGCCGGCATGTCCTGTTGGGCGTGGGCTTGCAAGTGGCGTCACAACCAGAACCAGCGCTCCAACGAGTTCTTCGTCAGTTAGTCTTCTACAATACTATTCTATCATACATAATAAACCGTACTACATGTGTAAAGTACAACTGAAAAACTTCTTTATTTATTTTTTCTTTATTTGTTTTCCTGCCATTCTTCTTCTTCCTCGGGTTGGGACGTCTGCGACGACAAGGCGGGAACTATTTCACCCAATTCCCAGGAATTAATCTATGCCAAATGCCATTAATCTACACTAATATTATAAAGAGGAGAAAAATGATTATTTGTTTGAAATGAAAAGGTTCCCAAACTACTAGACGGATTTAAAAAAATCTTTTACCATTAGAATCTTACATTATCCCTGATGAACACAGGCTATATTAAAATTTCTTATTCTCGCGGGAAAACGGTTAGCATCGGGTGAAACCGCTGGGCAGTTTACTATTCATTATAAACAACGTTCTACGATCTACAAATCATAGTTCTTTAGCACTTTATTTTATTTAGTTCTATAATATTTTTTCGACGTAACAAACCGAATTCGACTATAGTAAAAGCGCGTATCTTGGTAATAGCTACTACCACTGTACATATATTTACGATAGCGACATATTGTTTTTCTTAGTAAATGTACGCGATATTATCGGTAGAGTATAAGAATTCAAAGCCAATGTACCTCTATTATGATACGCTAGCGATGTGATCTATAACAACAGTTTGTATGAAATGCGATAATTACCATTTTAAAAATGTAGTTTTTGGTACCAGTCGTGTCATATTTCGCTATAGCAAAGCTTTTGAGTTTTACCATAGATTCTCAATTTTCAACTGTCATGCCATTTATTCTTCAATAACGTATTATCACAAACTGTTGTCGGTCCACGACCAGAAAAAAAAACCAACGAGTTCTTTGTCATTCTTCTACACTAATTTTATACCTAAAGGATAAAGACTCGTTTATTTTAATCAAATAGGCTCCGCCGAAACAACAAGACCGATTTAAAAAATATTTTACAATTAGAAACTTACATTATCTCTAATAAACATACACACACATATCACGCCTATAATCCCTTGCGATGTAGGCAGAGCGTAAACGGACATTTACGCCACATTTGAAGGTCATTAGGTAAATTGCGTATCGCCATAGTGACAGGTTGTCAGCCTATCGCCTAGAATTGCAATACACACCCTCAAATCTCTTAGTCGCCTCTTACGACTCTCACGGGAAAGAAATGGGGTGATGCTTTTCTTTGCCGGCATCCTCAAATATTTGTCAGACGTGACGAAAATGATCGTTTTAGCGGCTGTTTACGCTCTGCCTACCCCGCAAGGTATAATAGGTGTGATATGTGTATATCAGTAGTGGATCATCGGTATGTCTTCACTATTTACTTAGTGCTATTAATTCTCCAAGGACCTTCCAAAGTAAAGTAAATTCTCACCCATTCAAATCTCCAAAAAATGTACCACCTAAAAAACAGACACCAGGGTTCATAAGGTTGTTGGACGACTCTGTGTCCCACTCGAAGGATGAAGAATTTATTTTTGTCGGTCCAGTAGTTTCGGAGCCTATTCGATTCAAACTATGTATACGCATTGGTCCAGTTGAGTTGGTGGGTAATTATATTGACTTTTGCCCCTGCTTGGTACGCCGAGGGTCGTGGGTTCGATACCCACACAGCACAAATATTTGTAAGTGCAGAAGTCTGGGTGTTTTCTAAGTAGGTATTGTATGCATATGGACTCGAGGGTGTGTATTGCAATTTTAGGCGATGGGCTGACAACCTGTCACTATTGCGATACACAATTTTCAGAATGTCCCTCAAATATTTGTCAGACGTGGCGTAAATGTCCGTTTTTGCGGCCATTTACGCTCTGCCTACCCCGCAAGGGATTATAGGCGTGATATATGTATGTATGTATGCATATCAGCTATCTAGCTCCTTTAATACAAGCTTTGCTTAGTTTAGGGCTAGATGGTGCTGTGAGAAATGTCCACGATAATTATTTATTTATATAACTCATTACTGACTCCGGGGTTAATAGGGTCGTTGGACGACTCGGTGTCTCACACGAAAAGAAAGAAGGCTGCATTTTTTCTTATCAACAACTTTACTTGAAGTAGAGAGTGATAGAAAAATACTATTTGTTCTCAATTTTAATCCAAGGCTTTAATAAAATTGCATTGCACTAGAATTACAATCTAATTCAGAACAAAAGATTCTGTACAGTCTATATCTTTACAGGCTAGACACTCGAATGCAAATTTAAATCTTATGTACCTGACAATAAGGCGATCAAAATTCAAATCTGTATAGCCTGTCAAGGTCTTGACTGTACAACTTATTCAATTTCAAATCATAATTCGAAACCGGTCGACCAATAAAAACAAACTCGCGGCCCTGAAATATTTTCGAAGCAAAACAATAAGAAAAAAAAACAGTCGACTTTCGAATCGATTTGCGTCATAGTTGAGTTTTTACGACGTCGTTTTCGAGAATTTTTAACTTGTTTTTGTATGGTGTAGCGGTTTTTTTTGCCTGTTCATCGTTGGCAGGGAAGGCAAACTGGTGGCCCGCGGACTTACACGTGTCATGACTCATAGTGTACTTGACCCGGGTGCGTGGGGTACAGTCCCACTGCTCTACCAACTGAGCTACCGGCACCTCGAAACACTTCCAAATTTTCAACTCTTCTTGAAGCGACGTACAATAGACTAGTACCAAGAGATTGAAGATTCGGAAGTGTCAGTCAAGGTGCCGGTAGATCAATTGGAACAGTGGGACGGTACCCCACGGTCCCAGGTTCAAACCCCGACGGTCGCTAACATTAGTTTAATTTCTTATTCTTATTTATGAAAACAATATAGCACTGTGAGTGAGATATAGCTTCTTAATGAATCCCAACATTCCTTGGGGATAGTTGTTCAGTTTTTCAGGTGTAAAAATGCTTAATATATTATGTCATAGAGTGAACCATGACCTACGGAGCCGAGACGTGGAAACTGAAAGCACAACTGGCCCACCGGCTACATGTCACCCAGAGAGCTGTGTAAAGGTCTATGCTCGGAAGTGGCAGTGGGCTGGGCACATCTGTCGTAGAACTGGCCGGTGGAGTAAGCGGGTTTTCGAGTGGAGGCCACGCCTCTGGAAGCGTAGCGTTGGACGATCTCCGGCCAGATGGACCGATGGCTTATATAAGGTCGCGTACCCTGGGGGAGGCAGCAGTCCAGCAGTGGACTGCAAAAGGCTGATGTATGCAGGCAGGTTCTAATTTTCCATAAGGATAATACTAAAAACTTGGGCATCGGACATTCTGACAGATTGTTTGTTTATTGAAAATTCTTTTTTTCCGCCGTCGAAGTCGTTGACGGCTACACTTGCCTTAAAAATAACACAGTTTTTACGGCCCCCTTAAAACACAGGTTTAGAATCTCTGGCAGAGGGCGCGGTACGTCATAGATTAAAAATTATGATTAGTCACTCTCCGCTGCAGCTATCTACATTTTGAATTAATAAATTTGACTACTAAAACTGTTCCGTACTGATGACACAGCAAATCTTATCTGAACAAATTTTGTCATATTTTCACTTAGATTTTTTGGATGTTGTGTGTGTGATGCTGGCTTAGAATAGCATAACCCCATTCCTTTCCTGTGGGTGTCTCTGTGGGACTTTAGGGTCACATGTATATTGGAATTTAAGGCAATGGGCTGACAACCTGCTACTATAGTGAAACACAATCTATTAAATATCCCTCAAATGTTTGTCAGGCGTGGTGTAAATGTCCGTTTTTCGGCCGTTTACGCTCTGCCTACCCCGCAAGGGATATGATAATGCTATCCTACATTGAATAAAGTTATTTCATTTTCATATATGTGTATGTTTAATTTTGAAAAATAGACGGTCATTTATACGCAATGCGAATCGGTCATCTCTACGCAACGTAACTTTACGTTCTACCCGTAGGTACAGTCAAGCTCACGTGCGATTAGACACACAAACCGCCAATTTAAGTCTTATGCGCACGGCATAAGAACGGTCCAAGTCCAAACTCGACGTCGATGGCCGATGTGGTGCAGTGGCAGTGCGACTGCCTGCGACGCAAAGGTTCCGGGTGCGATTCTCGGTGGGACACTCACTAAGTTGATATTTATCACTTTGTGAATTTGTTCCCGGTCTGGTCAGGACATTGCAGGGTAAACCAACTGATTGTCCGAAAATAAATGGTTCCGTGCTTCGGAGGGCACGTTAAGCCGTCGGTCCCGGTTGCTGTCTATGATTACTTAGACGGCGGTCGTAACACAACCATGTCAGAGGCCTACTAGTGGTAGTAGGCGGTTGAAAAACTCTGACACCAGGGTTCATCGGGTCATTGGACGACTCGGTGTCCCACACGAAAAGAGAAGAAGAAAGAGTTTAAACTGTCTAACCCAGCCTGATTTTGACTGTACGTGTTATCTATGGCAAGCAGGCCAAATACTGGGCCTTACAATCCAATTTCAGGACAAGGACAATTTCGTAGTATAATAGGTCAAAAACATGCTTCAAATATTTCAAGGGTCGAACCAGTCCGCAACTGAACAACTGTCCCCAAGGAACAAAGGACGAAATATAAAAGAGAGAGCTAGAGCTGTTTTCTCTTAGTTTGCAGGGTTGCCTGGAAGAGATCGCTTAACACGTTGAACGCCACGCGGCCCACCATGTGGGCCAACCAAGGACCACGCATTGAGGCCAACAGAAAATCCTAATTATCTTGATTTTAGTCGATTTTGTTTTATTGCGTAGATCGATTGCAAATACTTCGAAACACATTGTGCATTAAATACTAAGCTGTTATTCTACCAAAAAGTGAGTAAATTTACAAATGGCACACTAGTGTCCCCCGTGGCCCTAGCGGAGGGAAATCACAAAATCCTTCCGCGGGGGCCGCGGGGTCAAGATGGGACCCACCCCGCACACCTCCCCCGCATGCCCACGCGCCACGCGATGTGCTTTGCCGGCCGGCCTGCCAGTTCCGTCAAGTTGTGTTTAGACTGTTACAATATTATTATTTTCTTGAGTTTGCACAACTATTACTCATCACAATAAAACAATTTTAAACGGATTTAAGTTGTGTTTATTTTGGATTTTACAATTCCTACGTTTCGAGCTCTTTACAGAGCTCGTGATCACGGGTAACTAAGGTGTTAGACGTCATTATTTAGAATAGAAATTATTTTTGTTCTACCGCCATCTATTTCTTAATTGCCTAGCGTAACCTAGTTTGTCGGAGAACTCAAAAACTTGCAAGTAAACAGCAACAAAGTAATGGTTAGTTTTGACGTCCAATCGCTTTTCACTGCCATTCCAGTCAAGGATTGTATCGAAATAGTTAAACGAAAACTCCGGGAATATAATATAGCAATAGAATATGTAGAACTTTTAGAATGGTGCCTAACATCTGGTTACCTATTGTGGAATGATGAGTTCTACATACAAGTCGATGGCGTGGCTTTGGGTTCTCCAGTATCCCCCTTGATGGCTGACACCTTTATGGAGGACTTTGAGGATCGAGCCCTAAGGCACGCTCCGGCTGTGCCGAAGATGTATAAGAGGTACGTAGACGACACCTTCACCATCCTTCCATAAGACCAAGTTACTGCTTTTCTAAATCATTTTAATTCAGTTCATCCCAATATTAAAACAATAGAATCAGAGCAAAATAATAAATTAGCATTTTTAGATATTCTTATAATTAAAAACACAAATGGTACAATCAGTCATTCCGTTTATGGAAAACCAACCCACACAGATAGGTACCTAAATGGTAACTCCCACCATCATCCGAGCCAATTAGCTGCCGTTGGTACCTCTTTGTTTCAGAGAGCACGCGGTATCTGTGACCCCCAACACCTAGACGATGAGCTCAAGCATGTGGGACGAGTACTCCATGAAAATAACCTGAAGCCACCCCGTCAACGTCACAGAAACCGTGCCAAACCATCCACAGTCGAACGACAACCAGCATACTTACCATACATGAAGGGAGTAACAGATAAGATCGGTAGAATTCTGAAGCGAGCTTTAATCAAGACCATTTTCAAGCCGCCAAGGAAGATCAGCCAGTACATCAGATCAGTCAAATGCAAAATCCCTCTCCAAGACCCTGGTGTTTATAATCTTGACTGTGACTGTGGACTCTCATACATAGGAGAAACAAAGAGAAATGTATCTACACGTCTAAAAGAACATATTGCTGATGTAAAAAACCGTCGTGACAGACAGTCTGCAGTGTGTGAACATATCATGTATAAACCCACCCATTATGTCAGATTCGATAAGGCAGCAATCCTAGCGAGAGAGAAGAGATTCATTCCTAGGAAAGTACGGGAAGCTATAGAAATTCAAAAACATCCGAATTTCAACAGAAATACTGGATGGGGAATCTCATCAACGTGGACTCCGCTGATTACACAGCAGAAGAACTGGATCCAACATACTGTAAGACCTACTACACGAGATACGGTTTCAGCATTTTGTGTGGAAACCGGACGTTACGCTAGGCAATTAAGAAATAGATGGCGGTAAAACAAAAATAATTTCTATTCTTAATAATGACGTCTAACATCTTAGTCATCCGTGACCACGGGCTCTGTAAAGAGCTCGAAACGTAGGAATTGTAAAATCCAAAATAAACACAACTTAAAACTACGTCCAAAACACGTAGTTTTTCTTATAGTTTGTATGGAGCACACTGAAGCGACCCTAACGATTGGTAAAATTTGCAAATATTTTTTAAGTCTTTTTCGATAGACGAGAACCAAGCTGACCGGGTTGTTCTACAGGGCCATGCGGCACACTGTTTCAACCATTTAGTTTGATACCGATGTCCTATGGCCTATAAAGTGCGTTTGAACAGAAGCCTTCCGCTAGGTCACACGGTGAGTCTCGTGGCCTGAATGGTACAGCATGGTCGGGGTCACATGTGAGCCTCGTGGCCTGAATGGGAACACCATGATTTTTGCGTGGCGTTCAACGTGTTAAAGCGATAAGGCCACCTATGCTTATATTGTGTTGTTTGTTTTTGTTTATGTTACAATTATTAGTGTGAGCAATAAAGTGTTTCTGTCTCTGTCTGTCTGTCTGGCCAGCCGGGTCAATTCGTATGGGAAGAGCCAATTTTTTTAAGTACCTATTTTGGCCCGTGTCCATTGGGGAAGGTTTTTCATTTCATAAATTGATTCATCCCTTAAAATATTTGCAGATTTTTTTTACTCCCTGTTTATTGAAGCGATTTGGAAAGTTAATTTTATATTCTGACCTTGTAGGGAAAGTTGTTGAAAACAACCCAAGTATTATTCTACAATAGATCAGTTTGTTGCTCAATAAAAATGAATTCATTTATACATTTACCGCAAAATGAGCGCTCATATTAATATTTTATAATCAGTTGGAATTATAAATAAGACAACGGGTTCCGTACTTACAAATTCCAAGACATTAAACATTATATGTATACGTAGATACGTCTACACGTATGTGCACCTGCCTGCTACGCCGAGGGCGAGGGTTCGATACAAATCAAAAATATTTGCTAAGTAATTTTCAGATATTTTTGTTTACTCTGGGTGTTTCTATGTATCATAAGTACAATTCTACTCTTATCCATTTACACATAACCTAATAAATGCACACATGACATGAAAAAATCGAGCAATAGAAAGTATGGTACGAGTGGTTAGACCAGCGGACTTCCGTGCACAATCACATAAAATTGAGCTCCTTAATATACTCCTCCACTTACACCATATTACTAATTATTAACGTTTCCAACGTTCTTGCGCTCGTAATGGTTTTATTGACGGACACAGCACATGATAGTCACGTCCCTCAGTCATGAGGCTACGACGAAACCAAAGAAGAATGAACTCTTTCGATACCTACATATTTCGCCAGCGGATCTCTAAAAACTCCGAAATTGGCTTTTAAAACCGGTTGGTTATTTAAAGAGACTTTTTCATACACTTTTTGAGTAAGCGCTCTCTGGTTCCGTTGTGTGACGTAAAACTGATGCCTTTATTAGAGAGGCGGACGTTTTGACGCTATTTTTGGAAGGCACCAATTTTGTTTTCTTTTTTTAGTTCTGGGCCTTAAACGCTACACCTGACTGTTTGGTGGGGAGCAGGAGCTCACCCGAAACCATTTGTATGGTTATGTATTTTTAATTGGTTTTTCTTATTTGGCTATGTTCTCATCAATTTCATTGGCTCTAGCATGGCTTTACGTATTCCGCCAGCGGATCTCTAAAAAACTCCGAAATTGGCTTTTAAAACCGGTTATTTATTTATAGCTACGTTTTTATACACTTTTTGAGCTGGTACCGTTGTGTGACGTAAAACGGAGGCCTGTATTAGAGAGGCGGACGTTTTGAGGCTATTTTTAGAACGCACCATTTTGTATGGTAATGTTTAGTCGTTTTATAATTTGCTCATAATTTTAGTTTGACGTAGACAGGTTTAGGATAGTTAATTGATGAAAGCTTACTTGTTATTTAGGTGTTCAAAATTGCCGTGTGATGCCGGCTTAGAATAGCATCACCCCATTTCTTTCCCGTGGGAGTCGTAAGAGGCGACTACCTAAGGGACACGAGCGTGTGTATTGCAATTTTAGGCTATGATGGCCTGACAACCTGTCACTATGGCGATACACAGTTTTCCGAATGACCTTCAAATATTTGTCAGACGTGGCGTTAATGTCCGTTTTTTGCGGCTGTTTACGCTCTGCCTACCCCGCAAGGGATTAAAGGCGTGATATGTGTATGTATGTATGTGTGTCAAAATTGCCGTGTAATGTAGGCAGGCGGTACACTCGCTTGTCGTCCGACGTTCCGTTTTTTTTAACGCAACGTAACGCATGCGTCTGTCAGACGAAAGGAAATTGCGAATTCCAATCTTATTCCCATACAAATACGGCTACGGTGCGTAACGGAGGCGTCTGTCAAGTTGTTTGACACACGCGTTTCAAACGACTTGACAGACGCAACGAAACGACAGACACGAAGGTTGGAATACGCAATTTTCTTTCGTCTGACAGACGCAAGCGTTACGTTGCGTTACAACAAACGGAACGACGGACGACAAGTGCGAGAACTGCCTTAGAATAGCATCACTTATAAGTATTGCAATTTTAGGCTTTGTGACTATGGCCGTGTGATGCCGGCAGAATAGCATCACGCCATTTCTTTCCCGTGGGTGTTGTAAGAGGCGACTGAGGGGCTCAATGGGTATATATGTATTGCAATTTTAGGCTTTGTCACTATGGCGATACACAACTTTCTGCATGACCCTCAAATGTTTGTCAGACGTGGCGTAAATGTTTGTTTTTACGGCCGTTCACGCTCTGTCTACGCCGCAAGGAATACCTTGAAAGGAACGCAGTACGTTTTCTTACACTCCGTATAGGCGTGACATACTGTTTGGTCGTTTTATAATTTGCTAATAAGTTTAGTTTGACGTAGGCATTCCTAAGGATAGTCAATTGATGATAGCAATCGGGTTTTCTGTTTTTTTATGTGTATAAATTAATTTCGGCAATATATTTTCTTGAGCCTAGATAGGTATTCGCGAAGTTTAACATAGTTTGCGCCACCGAAGAGCCTAGGTCTGCTGTAAGAGATTTCTTTTTAGAAATAAGCTGACCTGTTTGTGTATTGTTCTATATGTTATGTCCTCTGTGTTATTTTGTGTACAATAAACGGATAAATAAATAAGAGCCCTAACACTATGTACCCTTTTAAGTGAGCCCTATAACTAAATACCTTTTATATCTGCCGTGTGATGCCGGCTTAGAATAGCATCACCCTATTTCTTTCCCGTGGGAGTTGTAAAAGGCGACTAAGGGACTCGAAGGTGTGTATTGCAATTTTAAGCGATCCTCGCGACCCTCAAATATTTGTCAGACTTGGCGTAAATGTCTGTTTTTTTTTGCGAGCTTTTACGCTCTGCCTACCCCGCAAGGGATTATAGGCGTGATATGTGTAAAAAGTGTCATATACATAAATACACATATCACGCCTATAGTCCCTTGCGGGATTGGCAGAGCGTAAACGGTCATTTACGCCAGGTCTGACAAATGGAAATATTATAGGGTCATTCGGAGAAAGCCCATCGCCTGGAATAGCATAGCCTGATACAAATTCTCTTAACTTTCCTTAAATTTTTGTTGTCACTTTCCGTCAAATAGGTATAGAAAAGGAAGGATGATATATATGTCATGTCATGTTTAAAAATATCAATGGGTTCTTCGCAGTTTTTAGTCAATTCAGTCGCCATTGTTTTGATTGCCGCCTTATTTTGGCAGATAACACGTATTTTGCCTCAAATTATAATACATGACATGACTAAGATATCTTTCTATCCTTTTTGACGGAAAGTGACAGCACTAACAGAAAGTAAGTTACGATAATTTATGTATATCCTGAATTGAGGGCATTGACTGTCTCATCCTGTGAAACTGACAGGAATAGCTTAAAATTAGCTAAGGAAAGTGACCTATCAGAATCTGGGCCCGTGACTATGCAAGATACTTTTTTAAATACTGTTTTAATATAAATGATCAATCTATTGCTCGGAATTAATTGGCATAAAATATCAATTCACTGCTTAAATCGTGTGAACGATCCTTGATACAAAAAAAACCTGAATAAGTGCGTCATCACACAATTCAAAACAACATACCTACATAAATCACGCCTATATCCTTTACGGAGAAGGCAGAAAATTAACGGCCGTTAAACGGATATTATAACCACATGTGACAAAAGTTTGAGGGTCAATCAGATGTCTGTGTATCACTATAGTTACAGGTTGTCAGCCCATCGCCTATAGTAGCAATACACATCTAACCCTCGAGTCCCTTAGTCGCCTCTTACGACACCCATGGGTAAGAAATGGGGTGATGCTATTCTAAGCCGGCATCACACGGTCATAAAACGAGAAGGGATAGATTATTTTGTACGTGTATAACTCCTTTCACCTTATGAAAGCGTCTTCTTTTCGAGTGGGGCAACGAGTCAATTAATGACCCGATGAACCGCGGCGTTTCATTCTGCAATGTCCTAACCAGACCGGGAACAAATTCGCAAAGTGATAAATATCAACTTTGTGAGTGCCCCACCGAGAATCGAACTCGGAACCTTTGCGCCGCAGGCAGTCGCACTACCACTGCGCCACATCGGCCGTCAAGATCAGACGTCAGATGTCGCTTGATGAGTGTCAAGAGGTTGAAAATTTGAAGTGTTCGGTCGGGGCGCCAGTAGCTCAGTGGCAGAGCGGTGGGACGGTACTCCACAAGGTCCAAATTTCAATTTTTTTTTCTTTTTCTTATTTTCATTTATGAATTTTGTATTGTCCTAATAGAAAACCGGCTCAAGAGAAAAAACACAACAAGGTTGCCTGGAAGAGATCGCTGCAAGCGATAAGGCCGCCTTTGCTTACTTCAAGTTTTCTGTATTGTTTTGTTTCTGTTGTGTATGTTGTAAGCAATAAAGTTTTCATCTATCTATCAAGAGAAGCCGCTGGGACGGCCGCTAGTCTCGCACACTTAAAAAAAATTGTTGATGGTATGACGCAAGTAGTCCATCGAAAGATTTTAAAAAAATCACAACAGTCTTGGACAAAAGTACGTAAGTAGTAGGTAAGTGGACTAAACTAAATAGGTATATTATAGCTATTTATGTATTATAGTATAATCGTCATATTATGTGATGTCGGATTAGAATAGCATCACCCCATATCTTTCCCATAAACTTTTTTTTAAGTGTGCTAGACTAGCCAGCTAGCCACACTTAAAAAAAAAGTTGATGAGATGACGCAAGTAGTTCATCGAACGATTTAAAAAAAAACACAACAGTCTTGGACCAAAGGTCAGAATTTACGTACTGAATCTAAACTAAATAGGTATATTATAGCTATTTATGAAGGTATTATAGCTATTTATGTAGTACCTATAGTATAATCATAATGTAGATATGTTTAAATCAGTAAGTTGATATTATCACTTTTGTGAATTTGTTAGGCTGAACCACCTGATTGTCTGAAAGAAATATGATTCCCTGCTCCGGAGAGCACGTTAAGCCGTCGGTCCCGGTTGCTGTCTATGATTTCTTAGACGGTGATCGTCACAAAACCATGTCAGAGGCCTACTACTACCTAGTAGTAGGCGGTTGAAAAACTCTGACACCAGGGTTAATCGGGTTGTTCGTCGACTCGGTGACCCACACGAAAAGAAGAAGAAGACTTAGGTTCCCTCCTGGTTCCTGTGGTGCTCCCCCGGAGAATCGAACCAGGGACCTCAGGCTTCTGAGACTGAAATCATACATCTAGACCACGGTGGCGGATTCAAAAGTTTTCAAGAATCAAGATAATTAATTTGCCAGAATATAGTTACATTAGGTTTCGAGTCACACACACACAATTACATATTATATACACGGTGTAAAAAAATTAGCTGAGAATATTTAAAGGGGTGAACCAGTACGTGAAACTGAACAACTTTCCCCAAGGAACATAGGTCGAAATATGAAAAAAATTGGCCCTCCCATACAAATTATCCCGGCCGGGTAACACACTAAGTATGGGAGGGTCAAATTATTTTTTCATATTTCGACCTATGTTCCTTGGGGAAAGTTGTTCAGTTTCACGTACTGGTTCACCCCTTAAAATATTCTTAGCTATTTTTTTTACACCTTATATGTATAAATATTAACAGCCACAACTGTCCACTGCTGGACATGTTCCTCAAGCAGATTGGCGAGCGCAGTGCAAGTTGCAGCATTTCCGCTGCTACCTATTCTCTGGATAAATTTATCCCTTTGTCAACAACTTTGTCTTTTTACAACAGCCACGGGTAGAATTGGGGTGATGCTATTCCAAGCCGGCATCACACGGCAGGACAGAACAAGTTTCGAACCTGTTCTTTTCATTTCATAAAAGTCCTACGTCATTCTTCAATCTCTATCAATCATATCATCCAAATAGCGCGCGCGGGAACTTTTTAAACCGCACATGTATAGGTAAGCCGAGCTATACAGCCTACATATAGGTACTACTTTTTCGAGTAGCTATCCATCCATGTACAAAATAGCGTCTGGGTATCGATTCGAAAAAAATTCTTTCCTTCCTACGCAGCCGCGGAGATATAAAAAATTTTACGACCCTCCCTCCGCGCCGCGTCTCAAAAATTCGTCTCCATTTATTTCTCGCCAACGACGACGTGAAGAATGAAAATATGAACATCCATTTTGAGTTAGCGCGAAATCTCGCCGAATTTGCCGGTTTTGAAAATGGAACACGGCTTCTGTAAAGTTGTGTGAATGTTTGCGACTTTACAGGGTCCACCTACACGAAAACTTTCAAACTTTTGCCATGCTAACTATGTTGACTGTATAATATGAGATACTATCAGTACTATTAGTTGAAATAAACAAATCATCCATTCCTAATTAAATAAAAATGAGAAAATTAAAAGAAAATAGCATTGGCCGGGGATTAAACGCAGGACTTGTGCCGTCCCACCGCTCTTTTCGATATATATTTTTAATTTCTTGTTTTAGTTTATGCAAGTAATATAGCACATACATACATACATCAGCCTATTGCAGTCCACTGCTGGACGTAGGACTTCCCCCAGGGTACGCCATCTCCCGTTTTCGCCATCTCCCGTTTTCGCCATCCAGTCGCTACCAGCCGCTTTACTCGTACTAATATTATAAATCTGAGAGTTTGTGTGTGTGTATGTATGTATTTTTGTCACCTCTTCACGCTCAAACGGCTTGACAGATTTAGATGAAATTTGGAACACAGGTAGAGTTTAACCCAGGATAACATATATGCCACTTTTTACCGCGGGAAAACAACTAATACCACGGGAAAATGAGTGGCAGCGGGTGAAACCGCTGGGCAGAAATCTAGTAATAGTAATATAGCACTGTGAGTGCAATATTAAAACCATAGTAAGTTCCCTAGTAATATTAAGCGCTTTTTACACCTATCAGTTTACTTTACGAGAAATCGACGTCTTAAATAAACTTTTCGAATAGTAACCATTATAGATAAAATAATAAATAAGTATTGACAGCGCGTCAATTTCATTCAAAAAAGTCACTTCAATACATTTTCCCCTGTCTAATCCCTCCGTTTCAAGTATACCCCACTCCATTTTACATAGAGGGAATCCATACTTGATAAAACTCACGGACATAAAATAGGTTTACAAATGCCGGAACTGAACAACATTCCCTTAAACGATTTTATTTATATTTCATATTAAGGCCCACAAACAGACAATACAACACTTTAAAATTAGAAATGACACAATCATAGTATTGGAGCTAGCCTACTAGACAAAGGCGTGTACACAGCATGGCATATTTTTTGCAAATATTCTGGCGGAATTCTAACTAAAGACTTACGTTGTCGATACTTAAGGTCATAAAATATAACATGAACGGTACACATTTGAATTAGGATTGAACGCTCGTCATGAGTTCAAATCCCGCATGCGTGAGTTTTATCGTTTCTAAGTAAAATTTAACAATAATATACTTTGTTATTGCACATAATAAAAACAAACAACATCTTAAACATCGAAATATGTGAAGTACAATAAGGCGGCCTCCTTGCTATGGTAGCAAGTTCTACCAGGCAACCTTTAGGTGATAAGAAATTGCGTAAAGGTAAGCGGGATAGAGTATATTGTATAAACACTTACACATACTACCTACTATAGAAAACACTTATCACTACATAGTATAAAATAAAGTCGCTTCCCGTTTGGTGTCTCCTTATATCTTTAGAATTACCCAACGGATTTTGATGCGGTTTTTTTTATTAGGTTGAGCAACTTGATAGGAAGGTTTATAAGTATAATTTATTCCGGGAAATTGTCACATTCCCATGGGAAAACGGGTATCCCAACTGGTAGTAAACTATTGACCCCCTTTTGACACCTTTAAGGATTAAAATTTTAAAAATGCTGAAACACGTATTTCATTATTTTAAGTTATGAGTCTTATCAGAAATTTTGAAAGAGATCACATTTAAGATAAAAAACTTTCATACAAACTTTTAACCCCCTTTTCACACATTCAAGGGTTAAAATTTCAAAAATGCTGAAACACGTGTTTAATTATTTTAAGTTATTAGTCTAATCACAAATTTTGAAACAGATCACATTCATTTAAAAAAACGAACTTTCATACAAACTTTTACCTCCCTTTTGACCTCTATTAAAGGTTTTAATTTGAAATATGCTGAAACACGTGTTATAAGTCTAATCACTAATTTGAAACACTTAAGACAACGAACTTTCATACAAACTTTAACCCCCTTTTCATCCTTTGGGGGATTAAAAAAACTTTATTGAATAGGAAATTTATCTTTAATAGTTGCTTTATTACATAAATAAAAATGTTACATGTCCAAGACGGATTATCACTACATAGTATAAAGTAAAGTCGCTTCCCACGTCTGTTCCTGTCTGTTTGTTTGTTTGTATGCTTAAATCTTCAAAACCACTTAACGGATCTGGATATATATATTTCTATAGATAGTGTGATTCAAGAGGATGGTTTTTATGTGTGATTTATGTCGGGAGAAGGTCTGTTTCCCGTGGGAAATCAGTTAGCAGCGGGTGAAACCGCTGGGCGGGCCGCTAGTTACTTATATAACCTAATAATATTATAAACTAACTTAACTATGACAGATAGGATAGATTGATATATATTCTGCAACGAAGGAAATAAAAGAAACAGAAACGGATACTTAGCTGTTTAATTTTATAAGAGAGTGAGAGATAGGACAGATTTATACTAAACGACAATATTCGACAAAAAAATATTACTTTCCTGCCTATTTTTCTTGTAAGTGTAAAAATTTTCAAATTCAATACAAGTACACTTACATCACAGCTTTTTAAAGGAGAAAGAATGATTAAATCAGTCCAATAATGTCATACAAACAAAAATAAGTAATAGACACAATTTTCGTTCTCAACCGGCCATTTACGCGCTGCCTAACCTGCAAGGATATGGCGCGATAAGTGACCCAATATTATTTTTAAAATTAACTAACATTATTGCTTTTGTGTAAAACATAGTATTATTTAATATAATATAGAGCTTATCAAGATTTCCGGAATATTTTACCTACTAACTTAAAAAAAAAATACTGAACAAAAAATCTTCTCTCTTATCGAAATATACCTTTAACTTAGATTCCATAACATTTTGTTTTACAATATTATCACCTCACCAACTTTTTCCATCGATCAAAAATAAAAACATAAAATCTCGAAATGCAATTTTCAGCACATTACGAGTTCAGTTCAGGCTACTTATCTATGCCAAGTTACAAGTTATACGCCTGGCTGCCTATAAAACGAAAGAAGCCTTCTGAGAATAAAAAATATATAAAAAAGCGGTAAAAGCCATCTGGGGGGTGGCGCGGGGAAGGGAGGGTTGGCCAACTTTTGAAAATCGATCGCTCGGCGCGTGTGTGGACCGTTTTGGATTTCGAACTATAGAATATACGTACTAAATTGTACCAAAAGTTTTCCACTTGCGGGAAAAGCACTTTTGGTTGTTCACGTAAGGTCGAGTTTTGAAAGTCGCTGGAAAGTAGAAATTTGTGACGAATAGATCGCTACAGTTGGTCTACATATTATATGTTTGGTTTTATATGAACATTATTCTAGTAACATGCAACGTGTAGTGTAGGTTTAAAAATAGGTAACTTGAAACCGCGATAAATATGCAAATACATATTTGGGGTTGGTAAAAATGCAAATATTAAACGAAACTAATTGAACAACTCGTATTCAGTAACTTTTACTAAATTACAATTTACAAACGTTCGCGGCTGTTTACACTATTCATAGTTATAGTTTAAACGGGATCTTACCGACTAAATATTATTGTTTTTAGCTTCCGATATTTACACGCTGTTACAATCGTCATGATCACGATGGGTCAGTCTGGTGTTTTGTTCGATTATTATTAATAAAAACTATAAATTTATAGTGTCCAGTACATAATGTGTAGGTAATTCGACTTCTTTGATGATGTTCTATCATAGGCATAATTCTATCATAAGAAAGTATTTAAAATTCATTTTACCGTGGAACAGAAGTTTAATTTCATTGTCTGAGCACTTAAGCTACTCCAGATATTTTACGTTTTACATACTTAAACAGAACTATGAATTTGAACAAAACTCTATCTACTAACAAAATGTTCTTCCAATAGATTCTACTTTGCATAATAAATTTCTATGTTTTTATATTAATTTGCATACCAATTAATATAATGAACAGCAAATAAATGATCTAATCTTATCTTAATGGACCATTTGTTTTTACATATTATTATTTTATTAAGTAGCCGTGCTAGAGCCACTAAAATCAGAAAACATTTTGTGTGTGTGAGTAACCCACACAAATAGAGCAAGCCCAAAATATTAATGGTGGCCTCGGCTCCACGGTCCCGCCAAAATAGATTTTTATTTTTTCTACGGTACAAATTTTTGTAGACAATATTATATTTTCGAGACTGGGGACCGAAAAAATAAATTTCTTTTCGGAAATTCTAAATCGGGACGCCTTTGCATTTTAACGTTTTATCATTATACTGCTTTCGAGATTTGAATACAATTTGATTATGTTATTTTGTTAATAGATGGTCTGGTTTATTAGACGTGAGCTGTGTGATCACGGCTTGGAATAGCATCACCCCATTATGAGGTGTCGTAAAATGCTGCTTAAGGGCTAGAGTTTCGTGAGAGGGGTAGGTAGGTACGCAGTTTGATAATAGTAATAATATTATGTGAGTGAATGGCCTCCCTTTTTTCAGTTTTGTGGTTTTATGTATGAAGTTACATACAGGGATAGTTTTTGGCTAAGGTACAGGGTTAGGCTACCGTTAAAATATCTACACGGATCATTTTATTATATCGGTTATGGTACCATTAGGAAATACCGGTACCGCTACCGACATAGTATCGAAATCGATAAATGCATTGCGGTCTACCGAGGGAAGTTGCGGAATTGCAGATTAACTTAAAATCTCCTATGATAGCGGTTTTCTATTAGGACACGGTAGCCCGAGCCGGTTTTCTATTAAGACATTACAAAATTGTTGTAAAAAAAGAAAATTGTGTGATACAAATTTCTTTTTTTTACAATGACGGTTCATGACGTCAATAAGTGATATGATAATACTATCCTACATTGAATAAAGAATTTCAATTTCAATTTCGAAATACCGTTTACTTACATACAAACATGCCTACATACTCAGCCTATTGCAGTCCACGGCTGGACGTAGGCCTCCCCAAGGTTATGATATGACACATGGCACGATCTCTCGTTTTCGCCATCCAGTCGCTACCAGCCGCCTTTTTAAAGTCATCGGTCCATCTGATAGCGGTTTAGGTACCCTAAAAAAGCGGGTACTTACCTAAACGATCCAGAAACAGAAAATTTCGGTACGGAAACGTTATAACAGTTTCATCGAAATAATTTCGGTCATATATAAAATAAGAATGAGTAGATGAGCAATATCTATATATATAATCAAACAGTAAAACCCGTGTGTCTGAAGTGTCTGTACATTGAACAAATTTATGAAAAACTTATCGTAGATGATGTTAAAATAGGACTCCATTTTTTTTCTGTCAGTTTATCTGTTTGTATCTGGGCTAATCTCCGAAACTTCTGGACGGATTTGAATGAAACTTTTTGTTGCGTACAGCTATTAAGCCTGGTCAACATCTAGAATACTTTTTACCTCAGGAAAATAGCTCATTCCCGCGGGAAAAACGATTAAACGTAGAATTTTTAGGCCGCCAGCTACAAAAGTAGTCAGCGAAACGAAGATCGCGGGCACCAGCTAGTTCTAACTAAATACCTGTTTATCTTAGAGCTATAGGACCTAAATTCCTACGCAGGTCACTCAAATAACTACAAAAGAGAAAGGTAGAAATAAACACCAACTTGTTTCAGAGTAAATCGCTGTTCCCATAGTGGCCTCGATTCTGACAGGACAAGTTTCTTTAAATCTTCGGACTTTATGTGCCTTCTAAAGCACAGACAATGGAAGTTTTTCTGTTCACAGTTCTGTTGATAGTTCCGAATGTCAAACCAGAGGGCGCTGTGCTTAACTGAAATTTTGACGTTTCAATATGGCTGGCGGCAGCCATCGTTTTGTCACAGGTTCCGTTTCACGTTGTGTTCGTTACAAATTAATTATGTTAGTTTGATTTACTACAAAATAAACTTATCGCCTTGCTATTATATTGAGTGTCATTCGTGTAAGTAAACAAATAACCAATAATAAATTGAGAATAATTCAATAAACACAAAATAAAGAATAATTTATAAAGTGGTACAGTTTTTGTGTAAAGAAACGTTATTATATTACAATTAAGCTCAGCGCCCTCTACATGACACTCGAGAATCCCTAGAAAATTTCCCATTCAATATGGAACCATGAATAGTAACGAATAAAGTATCGTAGGTAGCACAATATACCAAGGAGCAGTATTTCAACTCAAGCACCTTTCCGCTTGAATTTACCTACATTAGCAGGGATGTGGCGCAGTGGTAATGCGACTGCCTGCTACGCAAAGGTTCCGGGTTCGATTCTCGGTGGGACACTCACAAAGTTGATATTTATCACTTTGTGAATTTGTTCCCGGTCTGGTTAGAACATTGCAGCGTGAACCAACTGATTGTCTGAAAAGAAATGGTTCCGTGCTTCGGATGGCCCGTTAAGGCGTCGGGCCGGGTTGCTGTTTATGATTAGTTAGACAGCGGTCGTAGTAGGCGGTTGAAAAACTCTGACACCAGGGTTCATCGGGTCGTTGCACGACTCGGTGTCCCACACGAAAAGAGAAGAGAGCAGGGATGTCAACAAATTGGTTTTGCGAACCCAAATTTAAGTGATGTCACACTTAGGTACCATATTGCTAAGTTACAGTTTGAAAACAATGAATTACATAATTTCTTTAATGAATAGTTAGGTTTATAGGTATAAATTTTTCCGATTTCTTGATACTCAAAGAAAAACGCGCGGCGGCAGTACAGTTCTCTGTGACACGAGCGGCACGAGATTCTATGTAGTAGTCGTGTACGTATAAGTCGGTTGGGCGTGTGTAAGTGTGGGTGCGAAAACCAGGCGTTAGTATGAAGTCGAACTACTGTTCCTTGGTATATTGTGAAGGTAGGTAACATACTACAAGTATTGTTAAAGAAAAAAACGAAGTGAGAATGTGCAACACGCAATCATACATACATACACATATCACGCCTATTAACCCATAAGGGGTAGGCAGAGCGCAAACGGCTGCAAAAAAGGACATTTACGCTACGTCTGACATATATTTGAGAGACATTCGGAAAATTGTGTATCGCCATAGTGACAGGTTGTCACCCCATCGCCTACAATTGCAATACGACTCCCACGAGAAAGAAATGGGGTGATTCTATTCTACGCAGGCATCACACGGCGCAACACGAAATCGGAGACAAATAATGGCGACTGAATTTTGCACGTCATTCTAGTTGGTTGGGCACATTTTTGTTGAACCACGTACGTACCCACTTAGGTACTGGCTGTTTAAACAGACAAAAAAAAATGTCGCTCGCTGAAGAAAAATAATCTAGCATATTTATATGATAATTTTTTAGTACCGACTTTAACCTGTGTGTGAAATTTTGCGAGTTTCCACAGCCTGTTCAGGATTTCAATAAAAATACTGGCTGTAAGACTGGGAACAGCTGTGCAGTAGGTACCAATATCCACTTTCAAGTAAGAAATTACTTTAAATTAGCGTATTTATCTTAAGGTAATCGTCCGTGAACATAAAAAAACTTCCCGACAAACAAACAACCCTTTTATTTTTTAAGTCGGTTAAACTATAATAAAATTAAACTACTTTTCTTTTTTATTTAATGGCATCTGGAAGATTTTTTCATCTTTCAGCCAAGCAGTAAATTGAAAAAACAATAAATTGTAAAATCAGGCAGGAATAAAATCTCTTTTGAAGAAAACGGATCAGTAGCGGACAGCTGAGCAGACCATGAAACAACCATGGAATCAAAACAGTTATGTTTTGAGAAGCGCGAAAAAACATTAATTACAGGAATAAGTAATTAATAATTCAATCATTTGGCCTCACACGTCTGTGACAGACGATTTAATCAGTGTCTGAGGCAAGACTTTTCATGGCTGTATATGCCGATACGGGAGCGGCATAGTTTTCCGCACGCTCTACAAGTGATGGTGGAATTTGAGACTGGCACATGCATGTTTAGATGACGTTTTTGCCTTTTGTTAGCGAGACCAGAAAACCAGGCATTATCGTGTGTTTTACGCCCATCAAACACACGCTTACGCCATTCGTCCCTATCCTCAGCAAGCTTCTCCCAGCTTTGATGGTCCGTGTTAAACGCAGTAATTATATAACGCAATAATTATAACGCAATAATTATCAATAATTAATTTCTTATAGCAGATATTAAATTAAAAAATTGATTTCTTCAGTGCTATTATTGCAGTAAAGCAACTTGTTAAAAGTAGCTCATTTAACGGGCCTACTTCCATGCAGTGAGGTGAAAACGAGCTACGAGAATGCATTTTATGCATAATCTAAGGCAAATCACTGTCAACAAAATTTTGTTTTTTAATCTTCAAGATATGAGGAATACGCCAGGGCAGCGCAAAATCTCATTTTATATTTAATTACGGAGAAATTAAAATTTGAAGTTACCTCTATTTTTCAGTGATGAAGCGTGGCGTAAGAGATTTCCTCCGCCAGTGCTAATCGAACTGTATTGATCTTAGTATGATTATTAATGGCAATTTCACGTTGAACCCGCCCGGGCGGTTATTTTTTGACAAAAAGTCTTAGTTATTATGAAATTTAGCAAAACACTTACTGTTTCCGGTTGATTTCCTTGGGAATAAAAGGTTTTTGTTTTGATGTGTTTCCTCTGCTGTCAAAACTGACGTGGAATTGATCATAGATAAACGGAATATGATGCAGACGCGACACACACTACATTTGTTCGATATTTTGACCATGAAAAATTATTGTAGCTAGAATTTTGCCGTAAAATATATCAACTATCTACAACAACGGCATTCTATCCGCTATGGATAATTTTGCCAATGTCAATACTACGTTGATTGATACATCGAACGAAACGCAAAATATGAACCGATTAGACGTAGGTATTAAACAATTTTTTACGATCAAATAATAGGATGACGTGGTTGTTAGTGCAGATTAGTATGAAGTAGTAAGGTTCGATTTATATGCAACACTAGACGGCGGCACGGCGGCACAAAAGCAGTTTTTTAACCGCGGCGGAAATTTTTAATTGTAAATATGGAGCGCTGCGTATACGGTCACCACCAACCACAGTTTTAGGATAAATTATAAGAAAGCAAGGATAATAATTATGTACATGTACTTACGTACATACATACATACACATATCACGCCCATATCTCTTGCAACTTGCGTACCTAGTATACAAAAGTATTATTTATGTTGTAAAAGATTTTTGTCAGATTTCAGTTCAAGAGTGGGATCAATTGATTCGGAAGGTTTTTAGTGTTATGGGGTAGAAGGGTTCTAGAGTGGCACTGGGTCAAGATGTTCATGCTAGGGTAACACTGGGTTGAAAGGTTCTAGACTTATACCTAGCTGGAAAGTCCTAGAGTGTCACAGAACAAAATGCCAATACTAATGTTAAAATTTCGGGAAGGTCGAGAGTATCATTATATTAAAGGTTGTGGTCACCCTGGTTCATTGGTAACACCGAAATATACCAAACATTGTATAGGGCTATAAATCCCTTTTCTAAAAATACCAATTTCAAGACCAAAAATTACAGGATTATCCAGATAGGAATGGATTAAAAACCTTAGTCAAAAAACAATTAGAAGCACCTTCGATTTTAAAATTTTCTTAGTTACTTTAATAGATATCACACCAAAATGTATGATAATTTTTAACTATGAAGCAATTCAACTGGTGTCGGTGATTAAAGGAAAAAGATTGTTAAAGGTGTTCGAAGGTTTGAAAATTTTAAGGCATGCGGCTCTGTGTATGTCTGATGGTCAACAAATATTGTTCAAAACCTAATGAACGGTGCGAGAATGCGACCGCTATATATTATCATATCATAATATCATACTCGAATATATAATGGCCGTCGCTAATTGGTTTTTGCTATTTATATTTTGAACTTACATCTATGTATACTGATTTATGCAATAAACGTTTAAAATTGAAATTTAAATTTAACAGTATTAGTTGCGCTTAAGGTGCACGCAATGACGAAAATGACAAAGAAATATCCACAAAAAGTTTCTTAATGTCGAAGTTCGCAAAAAATTTTACAATACCAGGATGGACAAAAACGAAACAAAAATATGTTCGCGCAAAGTGCGTAACATGATACTGGCCACTTGCATTTTTAAACCTGAACTAATAAGTTGGCTTTATTTAGTTAAATGTCTTTGCTTCTTCTGTAATAACGTTGAACTAAAAAGTTGTAAATATGATTTGAGATGTTATGAAGATAAGTGTTTTGTGAACTGATTAAGCCCTTATTTTTAGATGCATTCTTTTCATGTACTGAAAGTGTAAGAATAACAAACAAACAGACAGTACAGTTTATACAGTTCATAATTAATATGGATACTATGCGTTCAGCTAAGTCTTGGCGAATGGTTCAGCTTATTTCAAAATATGGTCCTTATAATATAATGTAGGTTAATATTCCTTCCAAGTTGTAATATCAACTTTGTGAGTAGTCCACCGAGAATCGAACCCGGAACCTTTGCGCCGCAGGCAGTCGCACTACCATTGGTCGTCAAGTATTGTATCAGTACCAGTTAGACTAACATTAAATGAAATGGTGACACCTCTATAATATACTCTTTGACATGACTTCCGAATTTCATTTGAATTTCGTTCCTTCCGGCGAAGTAGGACTCTTAATTAAAAAGTGCAGTGACTTCCGACTTCCGGGTAAACGTCATTTCATTTCTAAATCATAACACGTTAACTGCCGGTGGTGAGTTGACGATTAAAGTGAAACAATAATTTAAATTTGAATAACGTTTGGTCGAAATTTATTTCGATTATTAATGTTTTAAAAATAATTCAAAGTGGTCACAGTTATTGCGACACACGCATCAATGAGTAAAATTTTGATTTAAACCAATTAAAAGATCTAGGCATTCATAAACTCGAAAGGCACTCAAATATACCCGTTCGCAAAACGCCGCCTTTATGGGCGTGGCTTGTTTTGTATAATTGAGTAGGTAGGTATGAAAATTGCATAGTTTAAATTTCGAACGATGCCGTTACACTCATCCCCACCGCTCCATCTCGCGGAGGAAGACGCAATACCTACTTGCAGTGCTCGCTCGTACTGCTCGTGTCTAAAGTAGGTATGGCCATCCTAATCCTACTAAAATTATGAATGCGAAAGTTTGTGTTTGTTTGTTTGTTACTTCTTTAAGCAAAACTACTAAATCGATTGTACTGAAATTTGGCACACATATAGAACATGGATTAACATATATGATAGTTTTTATCACCATTATTTATGCGGGCAACGCCGCGGGTAAAATAGCTAGTAAGCCATATTTGACAGCTGTCAGATTCGTGCTAATGCTATGGTACGCAAAGGGTCCATTTTCCTTTGTTGACATATATAACAGTACGGAGATGACAGCTGTCAAAAGTGGCTTATTGGGATGGCCTGACTTTACCTAGGTATTTAGTACAACACTTTTCCTACAGACCGTTCTTGTAACGATGCCGTGTGATGTCGGCTTAGAATAGCATCACCCCATTTCTTTCGCGTGGGTGTCGTTTACGGCGACTAAGGGACTCGAGGGTTAGAGGTACATAAGTATTGCAATTTTAAGGCAATTGGCTGACAACTGTCACCATGGAAATAGGTTCACATTTTTCTGAATGACCCTAAAATGTTTGTCAGACGTGGCGTAATATGTGCGTTTTATAATTATTTTTGCTCTACCTTCCCCGCAAGGGATAAAGGCGTGCCTTATTTCTATGTAGATCCAAGATTCAATACTTTATTACAATTTTCTAAAATGACAACAGCCTGGCTGAAACTAAATCATAAGAAAATAAATAATCAATTTTATTCGGAGAAACTTTAGAAATTAAAGAGACTGCAAATCAAGGACGAACTGAGTTTACGAATTCAGATAAGTGTTTATTAATTTCGAACGGGCCTATGTGAGCTAAGCCATCCTTACTAATATTATAGATCTGAGAGTTTGTGTGTGTATGTATGTTTGTTACCTCTTCACGCTCAAACGACATGACCGATTTGGATGAAATTTGGAACAGGTAAAGTATAACCTGAAATAGTACATAGGCTACTTTTTACCGCGGGAAAACTACTATTACCACGGGAAAATAAGTGGTAGCGGGTAAATGGCTGGGCGGAAAGCTAGTGAGAAAATAAAGAATCAATTTTCTTTGGTCCGGACATACTTTAGAAATCAAAGAGTCTGCGAATCAGGGACGACCTGAGTTTACGAATTCAGATAAGTTTTTATTTATTTAGAATAGGCCTTTAAGCTAAGCCATTGTTTCTTAGGCTATATGTAAATACTAGATTTCCGCCTAGCGGTTTCACCCGCTGCCACTCATTTTCCCGTGGTAATAGTTGTTTTCCCGCGGTAAAAAGTGGCCTCTATGTTATTCCGGGTTATACTCTACCTTGTTCCAAATTTCGTCCAAATTGGTCAAGCCGTTTGAGCGTGAAGAGGTAACAAACATACACACAAACTGTCAGATTTATAATATTAGTACGGATCCTATCTCCTTTCTTTTATCAGCTGAAGGTAGAGCCCTGCTTCATAAGTTGCTTCTTTTTCAGTTCTGAATGAGTGCCGTGTGATGCCGGCTGAGAATAGCATCACCCCATTTCTTTCCCGTGGGAGTCGTAATCGTAAGATGCGATTAAGGGACTCGAGGGTGTGCTTTGCAATTTTAGGCGATGGGCTGACAACCTGTCACTATGGTGATAGGTACGCAATTTTCCGAATGACTCTCAAATATTTTTTATTTGTCTGACGTGGCGTTAATGGCCGTTTTGCGGCTGTTTACGCTCTGCCTACCCCGCAAGGGATAACAGGAGTGATATTTGTATGTGTGTGTGAATGAAGCCACCAAATTATCTACTCAAAAAGTTCTTTAATGGCGTCGTAATTTTTCCACTCATCCCCGAAAAATTAGTCAAACGATCACCAAAAATTTTTACCTTATCAAGATATTACCCGCCAACCTAAACTACACTCACTCTGAACCGTTTACCCTACTCCACAAACAAAGATAAAACACGAAAACACGCGTATTTACCTTGCGGGGTAGGCAGAGCGACAATGTCCTTATCCCAGACAATCATCTTACTTAACATTATGAACCTATGTAACTAGCTAGATCTATCTACATATCTACACACGACTACATACCGTGACCTATATGTAAGTACCTACCTACCTACCTAGCTTATAACTTTCGAGTCCATAATGTCTAAGGGTAAAGAAGATTTACTTCTAGATACCTAACCTACCTACTTGCCTTAAAAAGTTCCAAAGAACGAAGGCATGACTTGCTTGAAAATATGAAATGAATTTCTAGATTATTGATTCCGGTGAGCTGCTGCCTGACTATACAATTTTTATATAAAGTCATACAAAAACGCACACTACCATACAAAATTCATACGATAACTACACGTACGGGAAGTTACACACACTAGCACAAAATATACATAGAAAACACCGCTCTCTAGCCTATCTATACATATTATAGAAAAAAACTTCAAAACGCTACGGCTTCGCTCACTTTCTCAGAATATGATACGAAAATAAAACATTTCAGTATGAAGACGGCAGGGCAATAAAGTTGAGATTCGATCGCACAAAATAAACGTCCGTCTCGTTCACGCAACCGAACGCTTTCGAGTTTTCCCGTTCTCGTACCAACTCAAAATACGCCAAAAATGACGTCGGGCCAACGTTGTTTCGAAAACAGTGTCTCGCGTTTCTGTCCACGGACACCGCGTGCCCGTTCGCCACTTGTTATTTGGAATTTTCCAATCGACTGATTATTGCTCAGTCGTAAGTTTTACAAACAAATTCGTATCCGTTTCGTATTTTTCGCGACTAGCGCCAAATAGGAAAGTCGTATGCGGCCGTCGATGTAGCAGCGATAGGGTTGACATTCGTTCGCATCGGGCGATTAAGCAGCCAAATTAAAGAGTCCCGCTCGTTATCTAATTGGTATTCATTTATCACGTTTTCAAATAAGCGGGGTAGTAATAGAAAATTCTGATTCTGTCTGACAGTTGGAAGCCGTCACGAGAAATGATGTCGATTTTATTTCATTTTTTGATAAATTATTATTCTAGTTCAGTTGCGGGAACTAATAAACGGCCTTATCGATTTTCCTATTTAGTGCGCTTAACAATATTGTGTTTTTATGTGTTCATACAGTTGCTGTCTCACGAAAAACGTCAATTTTCTTGAGCTAAAGTTGTCCTAGCCTCGGGTCTCAAATTGATCATAATTTTCGTTGATTACTCAGTAATATAGTGCCGGGATATGGGCTAGTGTACAATATAACACAATCGGTGACAGTGCGACACTAAATTCTGTGATAAAAAGTGAATATTTCGTGTAAAAATTGTTACATTTGTTTATCAGTTTGAATAAGTGTTTACTGTATTTGTGAAAGTGTTTTTAGTGTATTTCCTATGCCGTAAGTGCCTGTGCCGATCGTATTGGAGTACCAAGCGATCATAAACCTCAACAAGTGTACAAGATGATCCTCTGGATGTAATTCCTACAAATTATTTCCACCTTGATGTAAGTAATGGTTGAACAACTTTTTGAATATGGAACATTGGAAAGGGCAGCATGACCTTTAAACGTTCCTAATAAGGCGGCAATCTAGTTACCAGCTAGTTCTGTTATCTAAACTAAATATTTTTGTTGGAGTGAGTTGTTGAAATTTTTTCTTTAAATAACTTTGATAGTGTTATGCTGGCTGTTTGTTCATCCTGTTGACATTTGTTGTGAATATTGTAACTATTTTTTTATATAACAACTCTGCTATAATCTCTTTAAAATAAAATATGTCTTAAAATAATTAAACCTAATAGCCCAGTATTCCAGCCCAACCAGCTTTTCATGTTTCAAAAAATTCTTTTATTTTTTAGCTTACAGACTCTGGACCATTGGCCGAAACCCAATTTATTATATTGTGTTATTTTGGGTATATGTTAACATTCTTCTTCTTCTTCTTCTTCAGCACGGTTTTGCCCACTGTTGGGCATATGCCTCTCCTATAAAGTTCTTTAGGATACTTTCAATTAATTATTTTGTGTTATTTTGGGTAGGTATATGTAAACATACTATAGTTTTCAGTGCATAAATAACAATACAAACTGGATTTCTACACTGTGCAAACTATCATGTTTTTTATATTTTTATTTTACTAATTTATTTTGGAAACAAAACATACTAGTGTATTTGATGTTTTATCAATTTCTTATATTCTTGTAAAAATAAAGAAATAATCCAGGCAAAAATGTAGATCTTGGACAGTAAAATTTTAGGGTTTTTTGGGTTGAAGGGGTTATGGGGAACCCCCGGTACCACAATTCAAAATTTTTATCAAGAAAAAAACTACCATACATTGAATTAAAAATGTATATAAGCGTAAAAAAAATAAAAATGTACTATGTGTTTTACAGACAACACTATTACACTAAAAATAAGTGACTTTGGAATATTTTGTAAGTATATGCTACGTTATGACCTGTTATAATGCCAGCCATACCAGTGATACCAGGCTGTTTAGGTATCAACTTCAATAATATTTACCAATTTTTTGAGTTCTCTGGATTTCACAAGGATCCTATCATCAGATCAGGACACATTTACTGATATGGAACCACCTGAGGAGTATGAAGAGGGAAATTTTACTAGTGAGTCACTAGTAGTGACCAATACTGAAACCACACAACAGGCTGGTGATAAGGCACAACTTTCCTTAAGGAACCTTAGTCGAAATAAGACAAAAATATTTTAATCTTCAACTCAGCTGAACCACAATTTTGTATCTTCTTCCTCGGGTTGGGACGTCTGCGGAGCCCGCAGATGGGTGATCAGCTCCACTAGGCGGGAACCATTTCACCCAATTCCCAGGATATAATATCATATCATATAAATTTTGTATGGGGTAGTTCCATGGAAAATGTTACTTTAGGGTTTTTTTCTAAACTTCAGTATTTTTAGTTATACTTTAGTTTAATATAATCTACGTGAACTATATTTTACTAAACAAATAACTTTTGTAAGGCTAGTTTTCAAATTTATCGTTTTTCATTCAACTAAACTCAGATTGTAGGGGAGACAAGAGGTAGTTTGTTTTTTCCGATAATGGCTACACTAAAAAAAGAAATAAGAAATGTTAAATTGACAAACCGTTAACCGTCATTCGAAAACAAATATTTTCATCTGCTGGTGCGTGAAGAATAATCTGGTAAATTTTCTTAATTAATTGTGTTATTCAGCTATTAAAACAGTCCCCTCACATGGTAACGCCCGTTACGCAAATAGTGGAAAAGTTTGTTTAACATTTAGCATGTTGCATGAATTATAAAATGCATTGGTGAAAGTAAGGCTGTAACTGCGAGCTACTTATATTTGCATTTTTTCTATGTATGGTATATTTATTTATGAAATATTGAGCGAAGAAATCATGTAACACCCGTTACGTAACGGGTGTTACCGCCTTTTTGTGTCATATTATTGGTACCAATAAAATAATGATAATGTGTTCAATGGCTTGATAGTAGAAACTTTTCAACGCCGAGGGGTCTTTCACAAACTACGAGTATTTTTTTTTACACTTTTTGCGTTTTCTAACACCAGTCACTTATTTTTATCCCCTGCTATATAGTTTGGATCTTTTTAACTAAGAGGGGTCATCCATATATTACATACAAGCCACTTTTTATTAATGTCATTTTGTCCTGAAATTACTTATGGCACATTGCCTAGTCCTGAACTTAAAATTAGAGGGGACCATAGTCACTACAGCTTTTTAATCAACGTTGATGTTTCAGATCAATAAATTCATTTAATTTCATTAAATATTGTGTTTTTAGTGTTTCCCCTTGACTAATAAAATAAATTTATAGTTTAATATGACCTAATTAACTGCAAAAATTGCTAAGGAATCGTACTCGTAACACCCGTTACACCAATCTGTAACGCCCGTTACAATTACAAATCCCTAGAAATAAAAAATCTGTCTGTATTTTTTCGCTTTAAATATCCCATATTACAAAGCGGTTATTAAAATTTAAGGTGACATATGTTTTTTCAATGAAAACGAACACATTTCGCAGAGTTTTCCATTACTGTCTGACTACCTCAAAGTAAGAGGCCAAATCGTGTAACACCCGTTACACACATAAATTGCTACGTATTTTTGTGTTAATGAATAAACTTACTGATTTTACTATAATTTCCGAAAGTGTAACACAAGTGGAGTATATTGAAACAATAACATTACCAGGTTTTCTTAATAATTTAGTGACTTTTTGTCAAGTAAAGCTGTATGAACTGTAACACCCGTTACATGGAATTACCCTATGGAAGAATATTATTATTTTTTTTGTTTCGACCTTTGTTCCTTGGGGAAAGTTGTTTTTTATATTCAGCCTGATCTGAGTTTTTGCTATTGGTTACTAGTAAAATTTTACCTCTATATACCCTCTCAGATATTATTTTTTTACTGAATTAGCCTAGGTGTTATATTGAGTATTTTATGACCGTACATGAAAATTAATTAATAAACTAAATTCTGATGAATTTCTCCTCTTTTTGAAGTCAGTTAGTAACAAATGGTTTTCAAAAATTACTTTCTGATTTTTTTTTTTTCTGCAATATTTAATTATTCTGCCATGTGATGACGGCTTAGAATAGCATCACCCCATCTCTCCTGTGCGTGTCGTAAAAGGTGACTAAAGGACTCGAGGGTGGGTACATGTGTATTACAATTTTAGGCAATGTGCTGACAGTCTAGCAATATGGTGATTCTGAATGACCCCAAATGTTTGTCAGATTTGACTTTAATATTTGTTATTTGCAGTTGTTTACGCACTGCCTACCCTGCAAAGGTTATAGGCGTGATTTTTGTATGTATACACATATGTAATTATTCCATCTATCGTGGAATGGTAGTAAAGATTACCAAACTATTAAAATTTACATGAATAATTTGCAATCCAAATATAGTATTTTTATTGGTATGTTTTATTTTATTGGTTTGGAAACTCACACCGCATTGGTATGACCCATGTAAAAATTTTTTTTTTTAAATTATTTTAGCTATTACCTAACACAATAATTATTTTGTAGTAAAATGTTAGTAAAAAAGTCCTATAATTTTTTTTTTGTTATTTTTTTTTAACGTGCGCTAGCTAACTAGACTAGCTAAACATGTAAGCCTTAATATTAATATACATACATACAGATTCAGATTCAATGTTCAGCTTAAATAACATAGATATATCACGCATATATCCTTTGCAGGAAAGGCAGAGCATGAATGGCCTTAAAAACCGAACATTTACGACATGTCTGAGAAACATTTTTGGGTTATTTAGAAAACTATGTGTCACCATAGACAGGTTGTCAGTAATAAATAAATAAATATAATAAATATTCTGGACAATTCACACAGCGCCAACTAGCTAGCCCAAAACTAAGCAAAGCTTGTACTCTGGGAACAAGATAGCTGATATTAATAATATATTTTTTAAATAAATACATATTATACATAAAAAACACCCAGACTAAACATAAATATCTGAAAATCGCCTTAACAAACATTTGTGTCTTGTAGGGATCGAACCCACGACCCTCGGCGTAGCAGGCAGGGGTACTATCCGCTACGCCATCGGGCCAGTCAAGTCAGTCCATCGCTTAAAGTTGCAATACACATGTAACCCTCGTGTCCCTTAGTCGTGTCTTACGACACCCACGGAAAAGAAATAGGATGATGCCTTTGATGATGCTATTTTAAGCTGACATCTCTTCATCGCTGCCGTGTGATGCCGGCTTAGAACTGCCGTGTGATGCCGGCTTAGACTGCCGTGTGATGCCGGCTTAGAATAGCATCACCCCATTTCTTGCCCGTGGGAGTCGTATGAAGCGACTAAGGGACTCGAGGGTGTGTATTGTAAGTTTAGGCGATGGGCTGTCAACCTGTCACTATGGCGATACACAATTTTTCCGGATAACCCTCAAATGTTTGTCAGACGTGGCGTAAATGTCCGTTTTGCGGCCGTTTATGCTCTGCCTACCCCGCAAGGGATTATAGGCGTGATATGTGTATGTATCACTTCATCATCATCATCATCAGCCCACATCCACCCACTGCAAGGCATAGGCCTTTTCTCTATTGCGCCAATCTTGACAGTCCTGAAACATTAAAACTCATATCCCGTCAACTTGGTGATATCATCGGACCACTGGGCTGATTGTCTGGAAATCACACGGCAATATAATATATATATTTGATATCAATATTGTAATTAATATGATATTGCCCTCAATTCGGGATAAAAATTCTCCTAACTTACCTTAAATTAGTGCTGTCACTTTCCGTGAAATAGGAAGAAAAGGATAGGAGACATCTAAGTCCTGTCATGTTTAAAAATGGCAATGAGTTCTTCGCAATTTCTAGTCAATTTTGTCGCCATTGTTTTCATCGACGCTTTATTTTGACAGATAACACGTATTCTGCGTCAAATTATAAGACATGACTAAGATATCTCCTTTCTTTTTCTAACTCTATTTGATGGAAAGTGATAGTAGCACTAATTTAAGGCAAGTTAGAGAATTTATATCCCGAATTGAGGCCATTGTCATCAGTATATGTAGTTTTAGCGTTAAACGCGTATATACAATAAACCTCCATACAGAAAAAAATGCAAAACGTGTTAACCGCGAATCTAACACTCTTGAAACACTATCTACTTAAGAAAACCGCATCAAAATCCGCTGGGTAGTTTTGAAAATCTAACGATACATAATGACTCGAGAAGCAACTTCTTTTACTGTTTGGTGACTAGCGCCTCACCCAGCGATTTCACTCACTGCTACTCGTTTTCCCTTGGGAATGTGACCTTTTTCCATACATACATACATACATAAATCACGCCTATATCCCTTACGGGGTAGGCAGAGCGTTAACGGCCGTTCGACGAATATTAACACCACGTCTGACAAAAGTTTGAGGGTCAATCAGATAACTGTGTATCACTATAGTGACAGGTTGTCAGCCCGTCGCCTAAAATTGCAATACCCATCCTCGAGTCCCTTAGTCGCCTCTTACAACACCCATGGGTAAGAAATGGGGTGATGCTATTCTAAGCCGGCATCACACGGCAATTAACACGGCAGTAACGACCTTTTTCCGGCATGAATTATTTGTTAAAACCTTCCTCATTAATCTTTTATCTACATAAGAAAACCGCATCTAAATCCGTTGCGTACTTTTGAAGATCTAAGCATACATAGGGACAGCGTATCGTATAGTAGTGATATTTTAGGTTCATTTAGTCGATATAAAATTTTATTCTTTTAGTCTTAAATTAGTCTTATTTAGCACAGACAAAGGTCAAGCCCAAACCATTTAAATAAAATACATACATTATCACGCCTATAATCCCTTGCGGGGTAGTTAGAGCGTAAACGGCCGTAAAATACGAACATTTACGCCACGTCAAACAAACATTTAAGGGTCATTCAGAAAATTGTGTATCGCCATAGTGATAGGTTGTCAATAAAATAAAATATGAAGAATTAACACGCAAATTTGTTCTCTAAGCTCTAAATATTTTTTTGACTCTACATTCCTAAAGTTCATATTATCACTGAATTGGTTTCTGGTTAGGACATTGCAAGCTGAACAACCTGCCTGATTGTCCGAAAAGAAAGATGGTTCCGTGCTTCGGAGGGTAACGTGATCACGAGCCTCTAATTTCATGATGATTCAGCGGTTCGAGCATTGGCATGGCACGCAAAGGGTCGTGGGTTTCAATCCTGACTGTGTAAAATGACATGGTTTAAAATTTTCTAAATAGGGATTCAAATGCTTTAGATTGAATTTTAGAAAAAACTGCTTTGAAGGGCACGTTAAGCCGGCCGTCCCGATTGCTGTCTATTACTTAGACGGCGGTCGTTACACAACCATGTCAGAGGCCTAGAAGTAGTAGGAGGCGGTTGAAACACCAGGGTTCATCAGGTCTTATGTCGACTTGGTGTCCCACAGAAAAATAAGAGAAGACTCTTAAACTTGCCTTATGAGCTCAAGTGTATTACTGGTTCTAGGAAACTAATCAAAAATAAAATAAGTAAATATATTTTAGAGGGACTGTGTGTTCCACCAATTTCGGAAGAATAAATTTATGTTAAGTTTTTTGGAAATTTAATGGGTATTTTAGTTATAATTTAGAATAAGTTTTGAATGTGCGTAGCAACTCGGATCTCCCGATAAACTTCTACGAAGTTTGGGAGAATATACATAACTGTATTTGTAAAACTTGTTCATGGAAAAATAAATTAAAAAAAAAAAAAAAAAAAAAAAAACTAAACCTATGTCATATTATTTAAAATTTTATTATCAAATGTATTACATTGCCGTGTGATGTTGGCTTAGAATAGCATCACCCCATTTCTTTCCCGAGTGTGTCGTAAAAGGCGACAAAGGGATATGAGGGTTACATATGTGTATTGCAATTTTAGGCGATGGGCTGACAACCTGTCACCATAGCAACACAATTTTCTGAATGACCCTCAAATATATGTCAGGCGTGGCGAAAATGACAGTTTTTTACGGTAACGACCGTTAACACTCTGCCTACCCCGTAAAAACTACAGAAAATGTATTTTTCTAATTTTCGAGCATGCCGGTAACAGTGTACACTATCTATTGCCCTTATCAAATTGTTATTATGAAATTCGTTCATATTTTTTGGACCAGCGTTAAAAATATCTCGGGGGTCATTGACTCCTAAACTTTATGCCGCGTTCACACATTTGGAGCTATGGGCAGGGAAAGGGTAAGTGAGGTAGGCAGCGCGAGCATAGAAAGTTACTCGCGCTGCTACTCGTAATGCCTCTGTCACTTCCCGTGCTCCCTCGATTGACGGTATTTCGTGCGGACGTCAAAGGAACGGCAGCACGGGCGCGAGTAGAATGTATTGCTATCTCGCTCACTCGTATTAGATCGAGAAGCGTATGTAGATAAAGATAAAGATAAAAACGTTTATTTTAGTCACATTCAATTAGACACTAAACTAAAATACAGATATCTGAAATATAGGTACTTATGCGACTAAAAAATGTCAGCAGTGTGTAAACACTCACTCGCGTTGATACTTCCGCGAAAGTACCTATTTCGAGCAATATTCGCGGTAGCGGCAGGAGCAGGAGCATGTGCATAGTGCGAACGTAAGATTACATTTTGGGCGCACTGCGTTCGCGTAGGACGATCTATTACATGTATATTGCAGTTTAAGCGATGGGCTGACTGACAATCTGTCACTATAGTGATACACACATTTCTGAATGACCCTCAAATACTTGTCAGACGTGGCGTAAATATTCGTTTACGCTCTGCCTACCCCGCAAGGGATATCGGCGTGATGAATCTATTTATGTACCAGACTAAGTTGTCAGGATAAACATTAACATTCAACTGAGGGATCGAACCTGAAACCTTTCGAAACCAATGCACAAAAAAAAAAAACAATTCAGGACAACAATTCTCTTAATTTACTTAGCGCTATACTTTCCATCAAATAGGTTAAGAAAGGGATGCGTGATATCTAAGCCCTGTCATGTTTAAAAATATCAATGGGTTCTTTGTCTTTTCTAGTAAATTTAGTCGCCATTGTTTTATCGTTGCCTTATTTTAAAAGATTTTGTATCAAATTATAAGACACTAGCGGCCTGCCCAGCGGTTCCACGATGAGACATTTTAATATAGGGATAATGTAGGATTGTAATGTAAAAATATTGTTTTTAATCGGTCCAGTAGTTTTAGAGCCTATTCAATACAAAGAAACAACCGAATATTTCCTTTATATTATTAGTGTAGTTTAGACTTGGATATCTCTCATCCTTTTTTAAACCTGTATGTCGGAAAGTGACAGCGCTGATTTAAGGTAACTTACATACATACATATATCACGCCTATTATCCCTTGCGGGGTAGGCAGTGCGTAAACGGCCGCAAAAAACGGTCATTTACGCCACGTCTGACAAATATTTGTGGGTCGTGTATCACCATAGTGAAAGAGTGTCAGCCCATCGCTTAAAATTGCAATACACACCCTCAAATACCTTAGTCGCCTCTTACAACTTTAACGGGAAAGAAATGGGGTGGTGCCATGTATTAAAATATAATAATAATAGTATAAAGTGAGTTAAAAGGATTGTTATCCCGAATAGAGGCCAATGTCGCAATGCAATGTGATCAGATGTATTGTGGAGGAAACCTTGATATTGACGTATTGGCCCAATGGGACAATTCAAGCGGAAACTTGATTGCGAACTCGAAATCGGGGATCGGCCATTTTGATAAAATTTTATAAGTAGGCTTTAGAGTTTGAATAGATTGTATAAACACACACATATATCAGGCTTTGAATTTTGGATGGAATGTATAAACACACACATATATCAGGCTTTGAAGTTTGGATGGATTGTATAAACACACACATAATTATATCAGACTTTGAAGTTTGGATGGATTGTATAAACACACACATGTGATGCCTTTATCCCTTGCGGGGTATGCAGAGAGCTAACAACCGTAAAATACAGTTGCTATCGCCACGTCTAACAAATATCTGATGGCAGTTTTAGAAAAATTATGTATCACTATACTGACAGGTTGTCCGCCTATCCCCTAAAATTGTAAAACGAATTTCGAGTTCCTAAGGCATAGTCCTAGTATTACCCCATTTTATTCCCGCGGGTGTCGTAAGAGGCGACTAAGGGAGTCGAGGGTTACATTAAATAAATGTGTATTGCAGTTTTACGCGATTGGCTGACAACTGACAGCTTCGGCGGGCACGACGTCGTCGGTCCCGGTTGCTTTCTATGATTGATTAGGCGCGGCGGCCGTTACACAACCATATCAGAGGCCTCCTACTCGTAGTAGGCAGGCGACAAACTAACACCATGGTTCATCGAGTCTTTGGACGACTCGGTGTCCCACACGAAAATAAAATCTTGTCCGCGGGTTTCCTTTCGTCGAAAGAAATCTAGATATTTCTTTTGATGGGTAGGTAAAACAACTGCTGAAAGTACACCTATAGAAATTCGTGTTGTTAAAAGCATAAAAACGAATAAAGAACATGCAGTAATTTAGAAATACACAAGCGAATAATAAAACTAATAATAACTAATAGGTTTGGTGAAGTAATAAATAATGGAATAATGTTAAATTTTCCTGTTTGTTATGTTAACCTTAACTTTTCAGACACAAATTTCAAAATTATGAAATTCTGTTGTACGTTAAAATTCAGGCATGTTTAAAGGAATTGAAACCCGCTGCTACACATTTTCCCGTGGAAATAAATCGTTTTCTCGCGGTAAAATCTTCTCCCAAACTGTATTTCAGGGAATAGCTTTCTTACAGTGTAAATTTTTTGATTGTGCATGCCGAATAAATTGTACTTGAAACTCGAAAAGTACTCTTATAGGATTAATTAAAGGTGTGAGGTACAGTACTACATACATACATATAAATTTCACCTCTATATCCCTAGCGGGTAGGCAGAGCGTAAACAAAAAACTGGCTAAGTGCGAGTCGGACTCGCGCACGAAGGGTTCCGTACCATTATTTACTTGCAAAAAACACGTGTTTTGAATAGCAACCCCCATATTTTTTTTAGTATGTGTTGTTATAGCAGCAACAGAAATACAACATCTGTAAAAATTTCAACTGTCTAACTTTCGCGGTTCATGAGATACAGCCTCCATACAAAAAAAAAACAATAGAAGGTCATTCAGATCGTGTATCATCATAGTGACAGTTTGTCAGCCTGTCGTCTTTTTGATTGTACTGAGTAAATTGTACCTGAAACTCGGAATGAAAATTAGGGTTTGAGGCACAGGTAATTCTTTAATAATTAAACTACTTTATCAATTAATTAAAATCAAAAGAGTTTTTAATATAAAAAGCCACTTAAACTGTTTTTATTTACAAAATTACATTGCACTGGGAATCTTGAGAGAATGTCTATTATACTTAGCTACATAGTTAGTTGCACACTTGCATATAACTTGTGTTTGTGTGCAACAATGCATCTTGTTAGGGTTGCGTCTGGACTTGTTGTAGAGTGGCGTAAGAAAAATAAAATAAAACCCTTAAGTTTAATCATGAATTTTGAGTCTATGTGCCTCATGTCAATTGCAATAGTCATGACGACATTCAATTGGCAAAAGTACCTTTTGAACTTCGTTTTTCTTCGCCCTAAACAACTTTGGGAATTTGTAAAAAATCCTAGAAATTTGTCCGAACTCCGCAATCTGTTAAGAACAATGGCAAAATGAAGTCATGATTTTGACATATGCCAGTTTTTGGCCAAAGTCGGCCGGATTTACTGCGACATATTTATGACAGTTGTGCCTGTTGAGGAGGATATAAAAATAAGAACCAGATAGATATAGCATAAGAGTCTAAAAATACAACAAGGAATTCGAAACCACAATCTACGGTGGCGATCTAAGGCACTTTAGGGTTTCATATGTATTACTATTTTAGGCGACAGGCTGACCACCTGTCACTATGGTGATGCACATCTGAATGACCCTCAAATTTTTGTCAGTCGTCGCGTAAATGTCCGTTTTTAAGACCTTTTCAGACGTGATATATGTATTTATGTTGTTCTGAACAACACAGCCATCGAAGTATGTTTTCGTTCCTATTATTTTCTTGGAAATATTTAAAACGACGGCAGCCCTAGCACATACTAGTACATTTTGAATACACCCACACATTGATGTGGAGAAACTCGGGTGTCATTTTACTTGAGTTATTTGCACTTGGTTACTTTAGGTACGTTGCAATTGCATTTTGAAAAAATTACGTTGCTCTTGCATCGTACATACATGTATCACGCCTTTATACATTGTGGGGTAGGCAGAGCGTTAACGGCCGTAAAAATACGGTCGCTATCGCAACGTCTGACAAATATTTAAGGGGCGATTCAGAAAAATCGAATCGTTTCAAAAAATTTCAGAAGCGGAGTGCACTAGAAAGTGAAAATGAAAACACAAAAGGAAAACAACATGTCATACTTCTATGAGAATAAATACCTAACAATACATGATTATAAGTTCATAAAAATATACATACATACAAATAATAATACTAAACATATTACATGAAGCTTAGTAACACGCAAATTATTTAATTAGTAATAAATTCAACATTAAATATTAAATAATATTTAATATTTGCCGTGTGATGCCGGCTTAAAATGGTATCACCCCATTTCTTTCCCGCAGGTGTCGTAATAGACGACCAAGGAACTTGAGGGTTACATGTGTATTGCAATTTTTGTCAATGGCATACGATTTTTCTGAAACGGCCAGTAAATATTTGTCAGACGTGGCAATAGCGATCGTAATTTATGGCTGTTTACGCTTGTCCTACACCGCAAGGCATAAAGGCGTGATTATGTGGTAAATAGGCATCATGTGGAAAAAAAAATGAAGATTTTAATTGATTTTGGTCTGTCAAGATGTAGGTATGCTCGGGATCTCGCTAAAGGATAAAGTCCGAAATAAAGTTATTATTATTTATAATCTAAATGTGGCAGAACCACTGGCGCCACAACTCTTTTGAGTATTTGCCATTCAAGTAATGTTAGTTTTGTTGGTCAAGTTAAGGTCTGTCAGTAAGGTATGTGGCATTACGCCGAGGACCTAGACAATCCACAACACAGAGGAACTAGTCTCACGCTTTGAGTGGCAACAGAAACATGATAGTAAAATTTCTGCACCACGTGGTGATCCGACGGACGGTAGTAGTGGGTTCTCAAGTAGAGGCCGCGCATTGGCAAGCGCAGCGTTAGACGCCCTCCGGCCAGATGAAAAGATGACTTAAAGATAGCGGCTATTAGCGACGGGATGGACAGTGCCTTTACGTTTATCTATTTTTACCCTCAAGGTAAATAAAAAAATTCGCAAAAATCCGGCAATTAAATAACGGATCATGACGCTAATAAGTGATATTACTATCCCTAGCAGTGACAAGACGCTCCACGGTCGCGGGTTCAAATCCCGGCCACAGCCAACGTTTTTTCAATTTCTCATTCATTTTTCGCAGGTAATTAGCCACATAAATGAATCGCCGTGTGATGCCGGCTTAGAATAGTATCACCCCATTTCTTTTCCATGGGAGTCGTAAGAGGCGACTAAGGGACACGAGGGTGTATTGCAATTTTAGGCGATGGGCTGACAACCTGTCACTATGGCGATACACAGTTTTCCGAATGACCTTTAAATATTTGTCAGACGTGGCGTGAATGTCCGTTTTTTGCGGCTGTTTACGCTCTGCCTACCCCACAAGGGATTATATGTGTATATGTGTAAATGAATCGGGGCCATTGTAGACTCCAAAAATAATATCTCCAATGAAGTAACAATGGTTTTTCTAATTATTCCATTTCCAACGGCGGCTGTCCGTGACGGAGTATTTCAAAACGCGCATAAAAACGTCAATCAATAGAGAATACTTGGTTATTCATGCAAAACGCGCAAAAAACAACGTTTCGAGCGCGCATTTTCTTTTTGCGCGCTCGGTTTTGAGTTTTTCTTCGGAGAAAACCGATTGTCGTTTATAAATTTGAGTTTATTTTTGTTGAGCGTAAGTAATCGTTTAGTGAACCAGTTTTTTTATTTTATTTTCCTCTGTATGGTTGGCGTGTGGGACACCGAGTCGACGAGTGACCCAATGAACCAGTGTCAGGTTTTTCGTGGGTTTTTCAACCGTCTACTAAGTTACAAATAGGCCTCTGAAATATTTGTATAACGACTCATGTCTAATGTGACGGCCGCGTGATGCCAGCATTACCCCGTTTCTTTCCCGCGGCTGTCCTAAGAGACGACTAAGGGACTCGAAGGTTTGATGAGTATTACAATTTTAGGCGACTGGGTGACAACCTGTCAAGTGAGTCATGATTTTCCTGAAAAGGCCCTCAAATATTTGTCAGACATGGCGTTAGCGACAGTTTTTCACGGCAGTTCACGCTCTGCCTACCCCGCAAAAGATAAAGGCGTGATATGTGTACGTTGTGTGTATGTATCCCGATAAACCCCGTTTCACTTACCGGTATTTAAGAAAAATACATTATACAACGAATAAATAAGAAATACGTAAGCGTGAATTGAGGCCGTTTTTTTTCGAGTCTAGAGTCTAGAACGTTACACAACTGTACTAGATAACTAAGTTGCCTAGGTTTAAAAAGTTGTCACGACAGAAATCGAATCTTTGACCTTCGTTCGTTGCATTGTCACCCCAGCGCCGCTGCCGTGCCGCCATCGTCTGTGATTGTGAATTTTCAAGGTTTCCCATTATTTTCTAACGGCTAGTGGTCTGAGCGTACGCCTCAGGATGCGGAGGTCCCAGGTTTGACTTCCGGTGGGCACCTACTAAGATGATCAACATCATCGAGCCTGTTTTCTACTAGGACTTTACAAAATAGTTATAAAAAAAGGAAATTGTGTGATACAAATTTCTTTTTTTTACAATGACGGATCATGACGACAATAAGTGATATTACTATCCTACATTGAATAAATAATTTCAATTTCATCATCATCATCGTCATCAGCCCACATCCAACTACTGCTGAGCATAGGCCTCTTCATCCTGTCATCCTGTCGCCTAAAATTGCAAAAACCATGTTACCCTCGAGTCCCTTAGTCGCCTCATACGACACCCACGGGAAAGTAATGGGGTGATGCTATTCTAAGCATCACACGGCTTTTTATTTAAAACTTATTTTACTATCCAATATATTCTATTTATTCGCCGTGTGATGCCGGCTTAGAATAGCATCACCCTTTTTCATTCCTGTTGACGGCGTAAAACGCGATAATTTGACAACCTCTCACTATCACCATACTTTTCTGAAACGGCTTTCAAATATTTGTAACGATTGCGACCGTGTTTTACAGCCGGTAACGCTCTGCCTACCCTGCAAGGGATAAAGGCGTAATATGTGTATGTGCTGTATTGTATGGGAATCGAACCCACGATGCCAAGTGCAATGACGACGGCCGATGTGGCGCAGTGGTAGTACGACTGCCTGCGACGCAAAGATTCCGGGTTCGATTCTCGGTTGGGCACTCACAAAGTTGGTATTTATTACTTTGTAAATTGGTTCCCAGTCTGGTCTGGTTAGAACATTGCAGGCTGACCCACCTGCTTGTCCAAAAAATAAGATGGATCCGTGCTTCGGAGGGCACGTTAAGCCGTCGGTCCCGGTCGCTGTCTATGATCACATAAACACAACCATGTCAAAGGCCTACTAGTAGTAGTAGGCGGTTGACAAACTGACAGCAGGGTTCATCAGGCCGTTGGACGGCTCGGTGTCCCGGTGAAGAAGAAGTGTAATGCAACCAACCCTAGCTTGCACACTGCAATAGACTGCACACAGACGCGCGGGCAGGTTTTTGTCCTATTGAATTGTATTATAGTACAACCTGGGAGAACCGGTCCTAACGGTTACTAACTGCTACATCTGATCTAGGCACTTTGATAGAATATACTAACATAACGCATATATCCTTTGCGGGGTTGGAGCGAAGAGCGTAAACGGACATGACACCACCGGCAATGTACAACAAGTATTATATCTGTAAGAACATTATACCTAGGATACTGAGATCTTTAATTGCCATTGCCCTCAATTCGGGATATCAAATCTCTTTACTTACCTGAATATAGTGCTGTCATTTCTGTCAAATAGGTTTAGAATAGTAGTTTATGCAACTGTCATATAATGGGGGTCATTAGAATGCGAGTGTCTGTTTATCACACGAGGCGTAGCCGAGTGTGATAATAGATGGACACGAGCATTCTAATGCCTAATTATATTATGCAGTTGCATACACTATTTTATCTACACTCTAAAAAATTAACTCAGTTGAACACTTTTCCAAACGTCCGCACCGGCGATTGCAAGGCCCGATACATGGTCAAATTCAATACGAGAACGTAATATGGCTTGATATGAATTTTTGAAGATTCTTTACTAACAGTTGTTTAGATGTCGAGTCTCAACAGCAAATAACTAAACAACTGAACAACAACTGAACAACACTGAACAACAACTGAACAACAACTGAACAACACTGAACAACATCGGAATAACATCTGAACAACAACTAATCAATATTTGAACAACAACTGAACAACATCTCAACAACAACAGAACAAAAACCTATTAAACAACTGAACAACATCCGAAAAATTACCGTACAACAACAACTGTCAGGTGCGGCGGAAGATAGCGATTTGAGTATTGGAAAAAAAAACTTCGTTTCATTTCTCAACTTTATCGTATTAAGAGTTTTCTCATTAAGTCATTACGCTTCTGTAATTTATAGTAAACCCTAGTTTTTATAGGCAGAATGCATAAAGTAGGTCATTATGCATCTGTTTTCGAATTCATAATTCGAACATTATGAGACCAGTGTAGATAAAAGGATATTTTTCTAAACATTTGACATAACGTGATGCTATTCTAAGCCAGCATCACGCGTTGAATACAAACTAAGCAAAGGTTGTTTTTTGCACAGCCATAGTTGATTCGAGGCCGTGAGACCAGATGCCTTCTCATCACTAGACTTTTACTTTGAAGAAAAACTGTACAAGCGAAATCTAGACCTAGGTGAATAGAACTTGTTGACTTGCTTATAGGTCTAGTAAAACTACATACATACACATTTCACGCCTATAATCCCTTGCGGGGTAGGCAGAGCATAAATGGCCGCATAAAACGGACATTTACGCCACGTCTGACAAACATTTGAGGGTCATCCGGATAATTTTGTATCGCCATAGTGACAGGTTGTCAGCCCATCGCCTAAAACTGCAATACACACCCTCGAGTCCCTTAGTCGCCTCTTACGACTCCCAAGGGTAACAAATGGGGTGGTGCTATTCTATGCCGGCGTCACACGGCAGTAAAACTAGCTAGCCTTTATTTATATTTTACTAGCTGTTACCCACCGCTTACTCATAAAACTATCCTATGTGTTAATCCATGTTACCTCTGTATGTGTGCCAAACATTAAGCAAGCACATTAAGAAGTAATAAACAAATAAACATATGAACTTTCGCATTTATAATATTAGTAGGATTGCACTTCATACGAAAGGCGGGCCTTATGCCACGCGGCATTCTCTATCTGCCAACCAGAGGGTAAACAGAGAGAAAATGAAACGGGTGCAATAAAAAGTGAAAATGAAAACAAAGTAGTAAAACAACATGTCATACTATTTTGAAAATAACAAAACATAATCGTACAAGCATTTCTTTCACGTGGGAGTCGTAAGAGGCGACTAAGGGGCTCGAGGGTGTATATTGCAATTTTAGACGTTGGGCTGACAACCTGTCACTATAGGAATACACAATGTTCCAAACATTTTTCAGACGTGGCGTAAATGTCCGTTTTTGGCGGCTGTTTACGCTCTGCCTACCCGCAAGGGATTAAAGGCGTGATATGTGTATGTATGTTGAGGGTCATTCAGATATTAAGTATCGATTTAGTGATAGGTTGTCAGCCCATCGCCTAAAATTGCAATATTAACCCTCGAACCCCATAGTCGCCTAAGGGACTCGAGGGTTTTATGCGTACTACAATTTTAAGGGCGTGCCGTGATATAAATGGGTATTTTTGGATGCACGCACTTTCGTAGGTAAATACGATAAATACATTTTTATAAATGTATAATAATTTTTCATTATATTATCTAGATTCTGGTCGCAGGAAAACACGATTACCTAAAGAAAGTTTGCTCGATAGATTTATTTTTCAACGTTTGGTCTATTTTTACGCTTTTTTGCGTATTGTATAGAAATCTTATGAACATAACACATATTTTTTGCGAATACGATACGTCTTGTACATTTCTAGATTCTTGTCGTACAGTTTTTTGATTACTTGTTTATTTGGTGAGAAATTTCCATAATAGTGAAAAATCGTCTGGTTATGCCATATTTAATTTACACACAGGATTTGCCATTAGTGGGAAAGGGACGTTTAAAAGTTCGAGGCAGGCCCTTAAGCGACAGGCTGACAACCTTTCGCTATAGTGATACACATATTTTCTGAATCGGTCTTCAAATATTTGTCAGTCGTGGCGATATCGACCGTGTTTTTACGGCCGTGAGCGTTTTGCCTACCCCGCAAGGGATAAAGGCGTGATATTATGTGTGTAAAGAGTTTCAAAATAAATAACAATGGAGCAAACTCTGTTAATTATAAACAACTTATTTATTACACAATATTATAATTTTAGAAAGTACAAAGTACAATTTTTATCACCGTACATACGTGTTTAGAAATATTTTTGAAGTGGCGATAATGGCCGATAGTATGATGTACTGGGGACTTACGCAATTTTGGAAAAGATAAGAGGTTATAGGTCCCTAGCCCTTGCGTAGGGCGACCATGTTACAGTGTTTCGATGGACAATTGGGACGGTAACGGAAAATAATCTACAGAAGTGAAGTCGTAGTAGACTATAGTCTGTAAGTTTAGGTTCTTATGTTTATGTAAAGAAATGAAAGCAGGGGTGGTGGTGTTTTATTTTCTATGTACTTATAAGATAACAAAATTTTACAAACAAAACGGACTAATTCAATACCAAATTTTAAAACACTTCTGGTGTTAGGTATACAATTTTTGAAAACTTGCAAAAATTTCCGAAGCCGTGCCACGCGTTACTGGCGTTAGTGTATTTTATACACTTGCAAAATTGGCGGGCAAGGAATGAGCTGCGGTAGCCCAGATGGAAGAGGCGTCGCCACTAGTAATGCGAAAGTCGCAGGTTCAAATCCTGCCCGTGCTTGACAATTTTGCAAGTTTTCAAAAAAAAAGACTAGCTGATATTTGTGGTGATAAAAACTATACTATGTGTTACCATTTATATGTGTGCCAAAACTGCCAAATTTCGTTAAAATCGGTTTAGTAGTTTTTGCGTGAAGAGGTAACAATCAAACAAACAAAGAAACGCACATAAAAACTTTCGCATTTATAATATTAGTAGGATATCCAATAGTTTCGGTTACAGAGTTTCTTAAGATCCCTGATGTCAACCATACAGCTTCACCAACTTGCATGTTCTGTAAGACGCCGATGAAATGATAAACACGTACACGTATTTATTTCTTACTAAGTTTTACGGGTTGGCTGGAAGAGATCTCTTTATAGAGATAAACTCACCTGTGTGAACTACTTTTAAGACAAAAAATATTGTATTGTTAATGCACAATAAAGAATATAAACCCTGGTGACAGAGGTTTTAGATCTACTAGTAAATACTAATGTGGTCCGATGATATCACAAGTCGACGGGATCTCTGGGGTGGTATGGGATCTACCTCCTGGCGGTCCACCCCGGGCAACGGCAACACAGGCTTGCCTGTGGATAAGTCCGGCTGAACGATCCCACTAAGCGGTGGAAGGCTCCGTAAGGGGCCGCCTGGCTCGCGACCACCATCCCACCGAAGTCTGGCGCCAAGTAGCTTGCTGCGTTCCGTCAGTGTGTGGGAGTGCCAATGCCTTAACAGGCTTCTTCTGGGTGAGCTCGCTCCATCTTAGACTCTGTCTCTGTCCTATGACCCAGACTAGAGTCAAGAGCAAACCCATCATTAATAAAAAAAAAAAACTCTATGGATGAGTTTAGCACAGGACCGTGAGGATTGGCGCAATAGAGAAGAGACCTATGCCCTGCAGATGGTGGATGTGGACACCACTAGTCAGTAGAGTAGATTTCAGTAACGATAGTCAGTAACCATAACGAACGGCCCTTCCGACCAACCCTTCCAAATTTCTTATATAGACTATTCGTAGTCTGACGTAGTAACTGTAGTCACTTTGTGTGACTGTAGTCACAAAGTGTGAAATAGACCGATATCAAGTAATGTTATACAGGGGGAAGGCACATCCCTCCTTCTTCTTTTCTTCTTCCAATGCAAAATATTTCAGGAAACGTAAAAAATGAATCAACTGCCCATAATAAATTCAGTCAGCTGATTGTGATTTTGTATGGGAGGTCTTTTTTTGTCGTTTCCTGACATATGTTTCTAGGGGAAAGTTGTTCAGTTTCAATGTCTGCACCCTATCAGTATTCGGAGGGCTGTCCCTTACAAAACATGGTTACCCTAAGGTTATCTATCACTCACTATCGCCCTTACTCAAAATAGTTGTTGTTCTAAATGAATTTTTGTTAGTAATTAACTAACTTCCGCTGCTTAGGTATTTGTGTTATGTTCAACATACAAACGTTTACATAATATCACGCCTTTTCCGTTTTGAATTAGGCAGAGCGTCGTCGGTCCATATTTACTATCGATCCATGCCGTGTGATGCCGGCTTAGAATAGCATCACCTCATTTCTTTCCCACGGGTGTCGTAAGAGGGGGTGCGAGGTAATTGCGATGCTCCTGCTCCTGCCGCTGCCGCGAATATTGTCGTGTATGGTGATAAGTGGTGAGAGTGTTCACATACCCCCGTCATACTCTTCTCGCACCAATGAGAGTGAGCGAGATAGCAATAAATTCCACTCGAGTTTGTAGTGCCGTTCGTTTGCCTCGCGCACGAGGCGCCGATACTCGCGGGAGCATCAGGAAGTGGCAGCGGCATGATGAGTAGCAGCGCGAGTAACCTTTTCACATGCTCGCGTTGGCCACTTCCTTTACTATTTCTCTGCCCATATTGGCATTGTGAGTAACATTGGACTTAGACTAACTAGGGTCAATAACTATCACCAATAAAAGAAGTATACAACCAACGGCCTAACGTGCCCTCCGAAGCACGGAACCATCTTTCTTTGCAAAATCAGGTTGTTCAGCCTGCAATGTCTTAACCAGACTGGGAACATGATATTATTAACTTGGTGAATGTCCCACCAGGAATCGAACCCGAAACCTTTGCACCGCGGGCAGTCGCACTACCACCGCACCACATCAGCAGATTTACATAGTGTGGAATAAACAAAAAGTAGATTTTTTAAACATTGTTTTTTTTCCCATTTGTTTTAATATATACCGGTTTCCAAAAATAACACCTACAATCTACGTGTATAGAAAGTTCCAAAATTAACTCGCACCTTTCGGTGAGTGGTCCCGCGGCACTAGCGCCATTAAAAAAAAAACATTAACATATTTCTTCAAACAAACAATACCTACGTCAGAATGAGCTTAGCGCTCTTTGCCTATGATTTTGGTATTAATTTAAAGTTCACTTCGACCCTTCAAACTCGATGAAATATAAAGTAAATTTAAGTTATAATAATTAGTATCAAAAGTTGCCGTTGTACAGCATATATCTTATAGCGTTTGCATGTTTTAATTTATCTTTAAGATTACCAAAAACTTATGCAAAGGACATTCTGATGTATTGTTTGCATGAAAGAGATATATGATGGCCGATGTAGCGCAGTGGTAATGCGACTGCCTGTGACGCAAAGGTTCCGGGTTCAATTCTCGGTGGGGCACTCACAAAGTTGATATTTATTATTATTATTATATTGTTATCATGTATCTGTGATACATTATTGTTAATAGAATATTATAATTTAAGGTATAAGTATTAATTTAGTATAACATTTATAATTAAGTGACAACGTTGATATTTATCACTTCGTGAATTTGTTCCCGGTCTGGTTAGGACATTGCAAAGTGAACCACCTGATTGTCCAAATAGAAATGGTTCCGTGCTTCTGAGGGCACGGTAAGCTGTCGGTCCCGGTTGCTGTCTATGATTACTTTGACGGCGGTCGTTACACAACATGTCAGAGTCATGAAAAACTCTGCTACCTGATTATTTTCGTGGAGTGGCGCTAGTTCAGTGAAACCACTCGCCTTAAACAGCTATTAGATGCACTACCTTGCTAACAGGTTCCGAATTGTTGTACATTGCTGGCTATTGCATGAATATCATCACAATAAACTCAAGATAACCAGCAATGTACTCCGAATCTGGCACAGACAGCAGTGTAATATAATAACAGCATTCAAAGTCTAAACGAATGGTCGGTTTTATGAGTGTGAATGAGAGAAAAAAATGTTTGCTTTTCGTTTTGTAATTTTCCATTTCGAAAGATAAGATATGACCGATGTTTATTTTCGAGATATCTATTTTGAGTTTGGGACGGTTTTATGAATTTTGTATCCAGTTACAAATAATATAATCATTTATACATACATACACATATCACGCCTATAATCCCTTGCAGGGTAGGCAGAGCGTAAACGGCCGCAAAAACGGACATTTACGCCACGTCTGATATAAATTGGGGGTCATTCGGAAAATTGTGTATCGCCATAGTGACAGGTTGTCAGCCCATTGCCTAAAATTGCAATACACACCCTCAAGTCCCTATATTTATAACTTAAAATAATATACGTTGTTTAATTTAGAGGTATATATTTTGAATTTAAGACAGGTGTTGCATTTTGTATCTAGTTATACTGTAATTAACATACCTAATTACTTAAACACACATATCACGCCTATATTCCCTTGCGGGGTAGGCAGAGCCCAAACGTCCGCAAAAACCGGACATTTACACCACGTCTGACAAATATTTTAGGGTCATTCGGAAAACTGTGCATCGCCATTGTAACAGGTTGTCGGTCCATCGCCTAAAATGTAGATACCCATTTAGGCCTGAATGACGGTCGCAGGTTCTACGAAACTATAAGCCAAAAATAATATCTTAAATATCTTTGAAACATGTAAAGCTTTACTTTGCTAAATATAAATATTATGAATGTTAGCGTCATTGTTTTTTTTGTTTGTTCCAGGTAATCCCTCCAACCACCGAAGGCAAACATTCCAACTCACAACTCAAAAAAACACTCATGTACCTAATCCTGAAATTATTTAAAATTTAGCACCTAATTTGTAAATATATGAAAAAATATTATCGACCAAAATTTTCTACCAAACTTTAAGAATCTAGTTAATAGTCTCGATAATTCTAGAAATTAGACCTGCCTTTGATACCAAAGCCTTAATGTAAAATTATTTATTGGTGAGTGTATAAAAAAGTCAGTAGTGTAAATATTCATAAGAAAATCACTGACAAATTCGAAGCTAAAAGAGGCTGTAATATAAGGACATTGACTGAAAAGAGCCATTTCTAAGTAATCGTCGACAAACTAAACGAGAATTAAATCAAAGGGAGCAAAATTTCGTCAGCAAAGTGCAATATCGCGTCAGCAACTTGCAAAATTGCGTCAGCAAAGTGCAAAATCTCGTCAGCAACGTGCAAAATCTCGTCAGCAAAGTGCAAAATCGCGTCAGCTACGTGCAAAATCGCGTCAGCAACGGGCAAAATCGAGTCAGCAACGTGCAAAATAGCGTCAGCAAAGTGAAATTGCTCAGCTAATCGTGAGGACCTGAATCAATGAAGATGATGCCCCAGCAGTACTGCCTGCGATGGAAGCACCATCATTCCAACGTGCAAAACATGTTCGCGCAATTACTGGAGAAAGGTGCGTATCTTTTTACATTCAGGCAAGTGTAGCCGTCAACGACCTCGACGGTGGCGCCACTTTACAAAAAGGTTTTCTCTTTATACAAACAATCTATCACAATGTCCGATACCCAAGTTTTTAGTATTATCCTTATGTAGAATTAGAACCTGCAAACTCAATAATATATTCGCTGTAATTAAAGTTATGGCAATTAATACCAAAAGTGGCCGTTTTTAGTCATTTTTACCATTACTTTAATTGCAGTTTCAAATTTTACTTAAGAATAATACTAAAAACTTGGGCATCAGATATTTAGATAGATTGTTTGCGTAAAGAGAAAACTTCATTTTTGTGAAGTGGCGCCACCGTCGAGGTCGTTGACGGCTACACTCGCCTTATCAGTCGCTACAGTCCACTGCTGGACATGGGTCTGCCCTTGCCATAGTCACCACGATTGGCAGTCGCAGTGCAAGATGTTGCATTCACAGGGAACGATGCCGTCCATTCCCTGGACGATTTTATGCCTTAGTAGCTGTTTACGACACCCACGGTTAGAATGGGCATAATGCTATTCTAAGCCGGCATCACACGGCATTAATGTACAGGCTTCTTCTGGGTGAGCTCGCTCCATCTTAGACTCTGTCTCTGTCCTATGACATAGAGTCAAGAGCAAGCCCATCCTAAATAAAAAAAAGAACACGCCAAATATAATACCGTTTAAAATAAATATTAAAAATATTTTTAAAACTACAGCTTATAAATAGATTGAAGTTATTATCGATAATGAACAGAATGAACGTAACCGAAATTTAAGATCGTGAAAAGAAAAAATACACGCAACCGGTTTTTGAAAGAAAAAAATGGTTTGTTCTACTGTGCTCTACATAGTCTGCTCCAAAAATGTATTAAATGTAAGGTATAAAAATATACATATAAAATCATTTAAAATGTGAACGGTGCGAATCCATGAAACTGAACAGTTTATCTTTATTGAAAATGGGTCAAAATATATAAAATAAAGAGTGTATACCTACTTGCAATTGTCTAAAATTGTGAAGTGAAACGGGATAATTTAGTTTTTTTTGGTAAAACTGAAAAATACAAGTGCTTGTTACAAGAATCACATAAAAAATACTTCCCATATAAATTATGTTAGCGCGAATAGATTCTGGTTGAGTTAAATTTTTTACGGGAGGCAAAAGTTTTGCTCTTGTATTTTGTTGTTCTCGGCGTAACAAGTTTTAAGTCTTAGAGAAATACTATACTCAACTTCAGCTTCTTCCGTCCCTCCACTTTTCTCATTTAAAGAAAAACAACAAATTTATAGGATTCAATTTAAAAGATTATTTACGTCGTATCAAAGCAATGGTAGATTTAAAGGAACACAGTTTGAGAGCGCTATGGATATTAAAAAAACCGGACAAGTACGGGTCGGACTTACCCGCCGAGGGTTGCGTAGCAAGCACATTCTTCATTTTGATACCCCAAGTGAACTTCTCGCCTAAATATTAAAATTTTATATTTTTTTGACACCCTAAAATCTTTATAAAAAAAATATATCAACTTTTTGAATGCTCCTAAAATTAACTGCTTGCCAAATTTCACAGTTTTTGGTCCTCAGAAAGTAATCTTCATTTTGATTACCTTAACACTCAAGAACACGCGATTTTTACAGCATAAACGGCCGAATCTTATTTTGACCATAAGTTAAGAGCGCGATTTTTTACAAGTACAAGCGAGTGTATACTTCAAGCTTGAATAAATTTGATTGTAGGTATATGACTTGAATTTCGACTCGATATCTTTACGCGCACTCGAGATAAAGGGTCGTGAGACGTGACAGACGAACGGACAACAAAGTGATCCTTTAAGGGTTCCGCTTTTTACCTTTTGACATACGGAACCCTAAAAAAACATATTATTCGGTGTCTATTTATAACTCATATATATTAACATTCACGTGTTGTTTAGTTGTTCAACTTGAGCTTAACGCCCTTTCGAAATACATTACGTCATGTATTTGCATTGTATTTTTTTTATGACAGTGGTAAACAATTTGCCGTATGATGTTGGCTTAGAATAGCATCACCCCATTTCTTTCCCGTGGGTGTCGTAAGAGGCGACTGAGGGACTCGAGGGTGTGTATTGCAATTTTAGGCGATGGGCTGACATACATACATAAATCACGCTTATTTCGTTCACGCTATATAAAGTGTAAAAAAAATTGCGAAGAATATTTTAAGGGGTGAACCAGTACGTGAAACTGAACAACTTTCCCCAAGGAACATAGGTCGAAATATGAAAAAAATAATTTGACCCTCCCATACTTAGTGTTACCCGGCCGAGATAATTTGTATGGGAGGGCCATTTTTTTTTTCATATTTCGACCTATGTTCCTTGGGGAAAGTTGTTCAGTTTCACGTACTGGTTCACCACTCAAAATATTCTCAGCGAATTTTTTTACACCATGTATAATTGGGTAGGCAGAGCGTTTACGGCCGTAAAACGGATATTAACACCACATCTGACAAAAGTGTGAGGTTCAATCAGATAACTGTGTATCACTGCCGAGCCCCAAAAGCGCGATTGTGCTGGTTGTTTGAACAACCACAAAACCTCTCCGGGTGAGCTCCTGCTCCCCACCATACAGTCAGGTGTAGATTTCATTAAATCTTAAATTTGGTCAAATCCTAGGAATTTATCCGATATTCTGGACTTGTTAAAAGGAAGATAGAAGAATGAAATCTACATACATACACATATCACGCCTATAATCCCTTGCGGGGTAGGCAGAGCATAAATGGCCACATAAAACGGACATTTACGCCAAGTTTGAGAAACATTTGAGGGTCACCCGGAAAATTGTGTATCGCCATAGTGACAGGTTGTTAGCCCATCGCCTAAAACTGCAATACACACCCTCAAGTCCCTTAGTCGCCTCTTACGACTCCCACGATTATATACTCCCAAGTCTACGATTATGCCATATACCGGCTTTTCGACAAACTCCTAGGAACTCGGTTGAATTCCCAATTTTGCCATTTTACTGCGGCATGTACATTTTGAATAGTAGGTACATTTTATTACGATACGGAATAGCTCAAAATTGAAAGTAAAAACATGGCACGTGTAACCTTGTAGTTAAATAAAATTATGTAAAAAAAACTTTTAAAACAAGCTTTTATTTAAGTGCTTTGAAAAGATGAAAATAAAATTTTTAATGACATTAACCACATTCATTTATGACTTTACAGAAATGAAAATATAATAAAAGCTTGTCGCGATGCCTAGAAGAAACTACCTAATTACCTACAGTTAGGTGCGTACCTTATTACAAAATTTCAATCACAAATTGAAAGTTTCGCGACAAGCTTTTATTATATTTTCATTTCTGTAAAGTCATAAATGAATGTGGTTAATGTCATTCAAAATTTTATTTTCATCTTTTCAAAGCACTTAAATAAAAGCTTGTTTTAAAAGTTTTTTTTACATAATTTTATTTTATATTTTTTAGTTTATGTTACGATAGTTATTGATCAATACGAAAGTCTTTCTATAAAACGGAGAGACCTTCAATAGAAAAACTGAAGGCACGGGGAAAACTAACATTAGGATAAAGTATAATTATCTCTTTTCTATTCTATAGAAGTAGGTTGGTACCTACTCCTCCGGCATCCCTAATAGAAGAATTAGCTTGTAATATGTCTTAGTCTTTTCATTTCATTGATGGCGTCATTATTACATGGCCGAGTCCCAGTTAATTTCGAACAGTCTAATTCTTCTATCAGGAGGCCTTCTATTGACGTGACCCTAATTCATGGTGGGCCTACCAACTGCCTATCATGAACGAATTCGTATACAAAATTGCAAGTCCCAGCAGTTGAATATTGAGGAGTTCCATAGTTCGAAGACAACCCTGGATGTAGCGTCTAATTCATGGTGGGCCTACCAACTGCCTATAATAAACGAATTCGTATACAAAATTGCAAGTCCCAGCAGTTGAATATTGAGGAGTTCCATAGTTCGAAGACAACCCTGGATGTAGCGTCTAATTCATGGTAGGCCTACCAACTGCCTATAATAAACGAATTCGTATACAAAATTGCAAGTCCCAGCAGTTGAATATTGAGGAGTTCCATAGTTCGAAGACAACCCTGGATGTAGCGTCTAATTCATGGTGGGCCTTCCAACTGCCTATAATAAACGAATTCGTATACAAAATTTTGTGTCCCAGCTATAAACCGCTGAGGAGATCTCTCGTACGGAGCCGATCCTGGCAGCAGCATCAGGTCAAATTTATGATTAACATGCATTGTCATCGGTTCTGGACCAACATGCAAAATTTCAACTCAATCGGATACCGAGAAGTGGTTCAAATTAAACATGCAAGATTTGCACCGAACAAACATTGTTACTTACTTACATACACTGCAAGTTAAATAAAAGCTTTTAAAATAAAAGAGTGTTTTGACCGATTACTTTTTTTGAGCGACTCTATAATGACGATGAAGAGTCCAACGTTTTATCGAAACAGTTATGGCTCGTTTGTTTCGCCGAAAAACATAATTTTGTTTTTATACAAAACTAACACGTACCGAGCTGCCGGCTTAGAAAATCATCATCACATTCGAACTGTCGTAAAAGATGTCCAACGGATGTGTACAAAGAATAGACGGCAGCGTTCCTTGTGAATATAACACCGTACACTGCGCTCGCTAATCCGCCTTCCAAGCGTGCTGAGTATGGCAATAACCCTCCAATGGGGAGAGGCGCATGTCCAGCAGTGGACTGTTGTGATCGTTGATATCGTTGTCGTTGTTCTTATCCCACACGATATGTTTTAAACTAAAAGTCTTAATTACGTCAATTGTTTGTGCGATTTTATTACATCTGTGTCTAATTTCGATTTATTGATTGATTTTGTAAAACAGAAAGATAGATAGATAGATGAACACTTCATTTCTTAGAACATACCTGTGTAAAAAACAAAATAAAATACAGAAAACGTAAAACTAAAAGTAGGCAAAGGCGGCCTTATCGATTGCAGGGATCTCTTCCAGGCAACACACACACACACACACACACACACACACACACACACACCATGCCTATACTCCCTTGCGGGGCAGGCAGAACGTAAACGGCAAAAAACGGTCAATTACGCCACGACTGACAAACGTTTGAGGGTCATTCAGAAAATTGTGAATCGCCATAGTGACAGGTTATCAGTCCATAGCCTAAATTGCAATACACACCCTCGAGTCCCTTAGTCTCTACAGCCTCTTACAACTTCCACACCGAACCTTTACCTTAAAAGCCAACCAAAATGCCATTGACGTTACCACTTATTCGACACAACAGCTGTTATCAAAGGTTGACTGCATTTGACCCGAAAATAAAAAAAGAGAGACAAATCCGTACTAATATTATGTTTGTTACCTCTTCACGCTCAAACGGCTTAACCGATTTGGATGAAATTTGGATCATAGGTAGAGTATAACCCGGAATAATAAATATGCCACTTTTTGAATACCAAATTTGTAAAACACTTCCCGTGTTAGGTATACAATTTTGAAAACTTGCAAAATTTTTGAGTGCGGGCAGGATTTGAACCTGCGACTTTCGCATTACTAGTGGCGACGCCTCTTCCATCTGGGCTACCGCAGCTCATTCCTGGCCCGCCAATTTTGCAAGTGTATGCCACTTTTTACCGCGGGAAAACAACTATTACCACGGGAAAAGAAGTGGCAGCAGGTAAACAGAAATCTAGTAGAAAATATTTGCAAGTAGTTGCAGAAGCAAATTGACAGAAAGTCGGGATATCGAATTCTAAGAATCGTATTTTCAACAAACGTGTTTCGAAAATCGTGCAGTTGTTTTTGGACAAACCCAGTTTTTGTAATATGACTCAACAATTCTATTTAGATGGCATTTACAAATAGACTTGTAATTATAACGGTGATAGGTGGTGTGAAATAAGGTTTAATGGACTTTGAACTCTTTTGACAGCCGATGTGGCGCAGTGGTAGTGCGACTGCCTGCGAAGCAAATGTTCCAGGTTAGATTCTCGGTGGGGTACTCACAAAGTTGATATTTATCACTTTGTGAATTGGCGCCCAGTCTCGTTAGGACATTGCAGGCTGAACCTCCTGATTGTCCGAAAAGAAAGATGGTTTCGTGCTTCGGAGGGCACGTTTAGCAGTCGGTCCCGGTTGCTGTCGATTATTGCTTAGGCGGCGGCCGTACACAACCATGTCAAAGGCATACTACTAGTAGGAAGCGGTTGAAAAACTCTGACAACAGGGTTCATCGGGTCATCATCAGGGTTCACACGAAAAAGAAAGACTCTTTTATAGCGTGTGAGACACTAAATGATGAATGACCCGATGAATTCTGGCGTCAGAACCCTTTTTTATTTTACTATATTACATTTACATAAGGGCTTTTGTACTTTATGTACATGCCAGCCCTATTGTTCCATGCCAGAATACATTATCTCCTAATATACATAATAAATAGATAGGTAAACATAAAAAAAATATTAATTAAAAACATAAAAACGGTAGTCAGAACCCCCTTAAACCGCATTCAAGGTAACTAGTAGACATCTGACATGACTGTTTTTATTAAGACTGAATTCTGCGATTTTAACTTAGGGCTTTGATACCTATACCTGACTAGTTGTTTGGGAGCAAGGGCTCAACCGGAGAAGTTTGTGTGGTTGTTCAAACAACCACCCCAATCTGTGCTTAGGAGTTGTTCTAGGAAGAACGGATCAGACTGGAAATAAACGGTACATGCCGGTAGTTTCCAAAATGGAGGACAAATGAGGGAGCTCCGTTCCAGATAAATTTGGAAGTGTTCGGTCGAGGCGCCAGTAGTACAGTGGAGAGTTCCCTACTTTATTTCTAATAACCTTTAAGCGAATGTCGCTGGAGCGAACATTATGAACCGAATATCCTTACAGCGAAGATTCATTGAATCTAAGGCTTTTTTGTCCGATGTAACGCCTTAGAGCGGTGGGACTCCAAAGGTCCCGAGGTCAATCCACGGCCGACGCAAAAAGAAAAAAAGAATTTCTTTTTTTCATTTAACAAAATAGTCCGAGATGTAAGGAAGGTTACAAAAACTTTTCAGGCATGGTCGGACTACGTAACTGAACAACTTTTCTCATGGATAATATGTATGTTGGTAAACGTGAAAAAAAAAAATTGACTTCGCATACATACCTAAGCTGACTGACCTAAGAATTAAATATTTTTGTTTCCCAACATACCAAAATATCCATAGTAAAATTTGTTTAGTTTCATGGTCTGATCATGCCCGCAAAGTTTTCGGTACACCGTCACTTACACTGTGAGTGCAAAATGAACCATAGTAACGTATTCTTTTCCTTTCGATTCCAGAGCGTTTCTGTGACGTCACACTGTACTGTTCGCCGAGCTTCGCGACCCAGGTGCCCAACAAGGATACAGTTGACCCGCAGAATATAAGGGGCGTGTCCCTTAGGGCACACAGGTATGTATCATCAGCCCAAATCCACCCGCTGGAGGGCATAGGCCTCTGCTCTATTTTATTTATTTGATATTAGCAAAATTCACAGCACAAACAGATATTACAATACTATTTAAAATACTACATAGCTGATAACGAATTTTAAAAGACAAACATTTAACATTTTTTTTTGACATATTAAAAGACAAACGTCGATTGGATGGCGAAAACGGGAGATCATGCCATAAGGCGGTCCCCACTTGAGTTCTTCCAGCTGTAGACTCATACTGTCTACTACGTTTCCGATTTGATGTTCAAGAACTGATTATCAAAGAATTTTTATCTAAGTAGCCTAGCTTTTCAAAACACCTCTAACTTTCCCTGCTCAGTTATCGAATGTATGTGCGATTCTTTAAAGTGCTGCAACTCGTTAATTACTGAACAGATTCGAATGGGAATTTTATCGGAAGAATCCTTACAGTATCCCGAGTGTCATAGGCTAGGCTTTATCTCAGAAAGCAGTCGAGTATTTTTTTACCTTATTCATATAAATGTAAATAAGTTGTCCTGTTTTGTCGTCATTCTTTGTATATTATGTCTCTTGTAATGTTTCTTGTGTGCAATAAATGGTTTATAAAAATACTAAATGTTCACGGGCTACATTAGGATTGGGACATGTGGAAAGTGTCAAGGCAGGTGCATTTCCCTGAAAAATGTATATAGAAAGAAAGGCTTGAAAATATATAATATAATTACACTAACTACAGTGTCATGTACGTATAATAAAAATAAACAATAAATACTTTACATATACGTTTATCATATAATATATAAGTATACAGTGTGTAAGGGACAGCCCTCCGGATACTAATAGCATCTAATAGGGTGCATTCAGACCATGAAACCGAACAACACCTCATGATAAAGTATTTCAGGAAACGTTAAAAATAATGCCGTCAATGCAGTCAGCTGATCGTGATTTTGTATGGAAAGTTAAATTTTTATTGTCGTTTTCTGACTTAAGTTTGTAAGGAACAGTTGTTCAGTTTAATAGTCTGCATGCGCCCTATCAGTATTCAGAGTGCTGTCTCGTATATATTTAATTATTTACCATCTATTATACTCAAAAACATTACAAGAGATACACGTACAAAGAATAACAACAACAGGACAACAGAGAAGAAAAAAGAAGCAAAAAAAATTCTTTTTATAGTTACTTTTGATATATCATGTCATGATTGGTATGGATGTATAGTTTGTGTATTTTAGGCCTAACACAGGTACACTACACAGCCACTTAAATAAGAAATATGTTTTTTGTTGTTGTTTTACTGATATCCTTTATAATAAGACTAATAGTGTATAAAATTGTTATTTATGTTGATAGGAGTGAAATTGAGTGACAGGATAAGGAATAGCGTGATTAGAGAACGTTGCGGTATAAAAGATGACATAGTGACTGGTATAGAAAAAGGAATGCTGAGATGGTTTGGTCACATTGAGAGAATGAATGAAAGATGATTAACAAAACAGGTGTATATGGCGAGTGTGGATGAGAACGTTGGAAGGGGAAGACCAAGACGCACGTACTTGGATCAGATCGGGGACGTTCTAGAGAAAGGTCAGGTCAAGAGTACCCTAAACCGACGAGCATGTATGAAAAGATTGATGCATGTTGAAGAAGCGAAAGAGGTGTGTCAGGATCGTAGCAAGTGGAAAGATGTAGTCTCTGCCTACCCCTACGGGAAAGAGGCGTGATTATATGTATGTATGTATGTATTTATGTTGTAAACTTTGGCGATCTCCAAACCGGTTACAACTGAAAATCAGCGTTACAGCTCCGGCTGTGACATTTTGCTGAGTTGAAACCGTTTCGGTATATTTATGATTCATAGTTTTAGATCTTTTCCTGTTTTATTAACACCTAAAATTAAGTGATTGCCGTGTGATGCCGGCTTAGAATAGCATCACTCCATTTCTTACCCGTGGGAGTCGTAAGAGGCGACGAAGGGACTCGAGGGTGTGTATAGCAATTTTAGGCGATGGGCTGACAACCTGTCACTATGGCGATACACATTTTTTCGAATGACCCTCAAACGTTTGTCAGACGTGGCGTAAGTGGCCGTTTTTTCGGTCGTTTACGCTCTGCCTACCCCGCAAGGGATAAAGGCGTGATATATGTATGTATGTATGTAAAATTAAGTATGCCGAATAAATGATTTTTCTTTCTTTCTTTCTTTTCTTTCTTGTATATCTTCGCGTGTGTTTCACAGGGTCGTGCTGGCGGCGTGCTCGGAGCTCCTGGGCGCTCTGCTGGGCGCGCACGACGCTCTCGGTGAGCCGGTGCTGGTGATAGACGGCGCCGAGCCTCGTCACCTGCGCGCGCTGCTTCGGTACATGTACACAGGGGAGATGAGTGTGCCCCAGGTGAGGTCATCACGTCTGCCGACAGGGTTACAGCGGTTGTCTGGCAAAAACAATCAACAAAACAAGCAACAGACTAACCTACCGATTACTCTAATATGGTTAGTGACAGAAAGAATGCCAGTAAGCAGAATGGACAGTTGCAGGTGTTGTCGGAAAAAAAGTAGCTGCCCTGTCTGGCCGGGTGTTGTGGCCAGGGGACGGACTGGTCCCCCTGGATAGAATCAGAAGTTGTATAAATGCGGTGCGCGGTGAAGACTTCGATACCGCGTTTCAGACCCATTGTTCTCTGCGAATCTGTCACGTGGCGCCATCTTGCGGATATGTTGAGAACTTCTGTTGCGTGTTGCTTGTGATTCACTTGAGTGAGCTTCTTGTAGTAGCTCCCAGAGGTCGCTACACTACCTGGACTAATGACCACCAATCCAAAAGTGAAAAAAACATTCAAATAAATAGTAAAGTATGAGCAAGTAATAGGTGTACAGGGACAAACACCTGTCGTGAGCAGAGCGAGCACAATAACGACGGTTAGGTGGGAACAAAAATATTTATCGCCAGCGTAGCGAGCGAATGTGTCACGTCACATGTTTTGGTTCGGCAAAGAGTGGTAAGAGTTGAGGAACAGAATATTTGGTCAGGTCAGTTCGAGATATTCTCGCGAGTAACACCAGTGGCAATTCTCTCGCCGCAGTCCCTGACTCAGATGTTTTTGTTTCAGTCGCAACTGGCGAGCCTTCTGAAGACGGCTGAGGAGTTGCGGATCAAAGGCCTCACTGACATCCGGTGGAACAACAAGGATGAGCCGCCAGACGGACAGTCAGGAGGTGAGTTGTATTCAGATATATTTCTATGCGTAGCTCAGACACCTGTCAGTCTAGCCTCGCCTTGCAAACTTAAATGTATAGCCTGAAATTTTACTAGTGATTGATTTCAATTAACAGCCACAACATTCTTCCGCTGGACATGGGACTCCCCGCATCGCGGGGTATAAATACTTTCCACGTTTAGCAAGACAATTGGCGAGAATATGCCTAAGTCGATTTTTACGACACCCATACGGGTAGAATTGAGATGATGCTATTCTACCTGCCGGCACCAAACGGCAACTGGTGAGCGATACTAAGGAATAATCCTCCCCAAGGAAATTAAAAACAGATTCAAACCCAACTGATTTGAGTTACTAGGCAGGACTAAATGTATATTTCATGTCACCGCATTTCGGGAAAGTTTTTCCTTACATACATATATCACGCCGTTATCCCTTGCGGGGTAGGAAGAGCGCAAACGGCCGCAAAAAACGAACATTTACGCCACGTCTGACAAACATTTGAAGGTCATTCGGAAAATTGTGTATCGCCATAGTAACAAGTTGTCAGCCCATTGCCTAAAATTGCAATACACACCCTCAAGTCCCTTCGTCGCCTTTAACGACACCCACTGGAAAGAGATGGGGTGATGCTATTCTAAGCCGGCATCACACGGCAAGTTTTTCACCAGTTTATTCTGAGCTTTCAGCATCAATCACCTCATGCTTATTAGTATTTGTTGCAATTTCAGGAATAATAACAACGACTTCGGACAAACGGTCACCGGAACGCAAGACACCTTCTCCGAAACCATCGCCAAAAACTACTCCACAACCAGACAAGCCTTCGACACCGGTTGTCAACACTTCAGAACTCTGTCCAGAGCTCAGGGCTTATATGAAGAAAGAAGATAGCGATACTGAAGCGCACAAGTTTAGCGTCAACGGTAAGTAAAAGACTAAAGACATAGTGAAACTTTTGAGGGAGTACCGCAAGGTAGCATTTTCGGGCTATCTTTATTCTAACGGTTTACATCGACGATATTGAGCATCCTCCTTTAGATAAGCCTTCGACACCAGTTGTCAACACTACAGAACTCTGTTCAGAGCTTATAGCTTATTTGCAGAAAGAAGATAGCGATACTGAAGCGCACAAGTTTAGCGTGAACGGTAAGCAAAAGACTAAAGACATAGACGAAGACATAGTGAAACTTTTGAGGGAGTACCGCAAGGTAGCATTTTCGGGCTATCTTTATTCTAACGGTTTACATCGACGATATTAACCCCTTGTCTGTCACGTACCGGGAGCCGGACAACAATTTTGAACCTTAACTACCCACAATAAAATTCAAAACCAATGAAATTGTTATAGTATGAAGCGACAGACGAGTGATTAAGCATCCTACCTTAGATAAGCCTTCGACACCAGTTGTCAACACTACAGAACTCTGTCCAGAGCTTATGGCTTATTTGCAGAAAGAAGGTAGTGATACTAAAGCGCACAAGTTTAGTGTCAACGGTAAGTAAAAGACTAAATACGTAGGCGAAGACATAGCAAAACTTTTTAGGGAGTACCGCAAGGTAGCGTACTAGGGGCATCTTTGTTTTTACTGTTCACATGGACGACATTGTGCACTAGACAAGCCTACGACAACGGTTGTCAACTCAACACTTCCAGATCTCAGGACCTACCGCCAGGTTAAGTTCTAGGCCGTTCTTTATTTTTATTGTTTACATTGATGATATTGAGCATCCTATTTTAAACAAGCCTTCGACACCGGTTGTCAGTACTGCAGATCTCTGTCCAGAGCTTACGGCTTATTTGCAGAAAGAAGATAGTGATACTGAAGCTCGAAAGCTACCGTTAAATTTAGGCAAGACAAACATCGGTAGACAGACATAAGACCTAGCAACACTATGCAGGGAGTACCGCAAGGTAGCATACTAGGGTCTACTTTGTTTTTACTGTTTTATCTGCTTAAGTGTATTATTCTATTTGTTTCAGGAGGACCGCCACCGCTAATAAAACTGGCTACAAAAGACAAAGGCAGTCCGGCGAAACGAGAACACTCAGATACGTAAGTGACAAAAACCAAGATTTTACCTACGGCTTGAAGATTTGTGGATGGAATTATATCTTCCAGTCTACATAGAGTGTTCCACGCTATATAATAAATATAAACTTCGTTTTCAGTGACACGCCAAGTCCAAAACGGCAACGTTTGGTGAGCGGCGCAGATAATACTGACGAGGAATCTCAGAGTTGCTCCGTCAAAACGTAAGAACAAACTAAAAACTAATGTCATATACATTTGCTTATAAAACTGGGTTTTACTTAAGGCGAGTGTAGCCGTGAACGGCCTCGACAGTAGCGCCACTTTTCATTAAAAAAAAAATCTTTATACAAACAATCAATCAGAATGTCCGTTGCTTAAGTTTTCAGTATTATCCTTATGTAAAATTAGAACCTGCAAACTTAATTAAATATTAGCTGTAATTAAAGTTATGGGAAAAAGAGAACCTGCAAGCTTAATGAAATATTAGCTGTAATTAAAGTTATGGGAAAAAGTGCCTAAAACGGCCACCTTTGGTATTAATTGCCATAACTACTTCGAATATTTCATTGAGTTAGTAGGTTCTAATTTTACTTAAGGTTAATACTAAAAACTTGACCAACGGACAATTCTGATACATTGTTTGTATAAAAAGTTATCTTTTTTGTGATGTGGCGCTACTGTCGAGGCCGTTCGCGAGTACACTCTCCTTAAGGTTCGGTAGAATCGTGGCCAGTTCACTAGAAGATTGTATTTATTGAAATATTGCAAAATATTCTAATTAATCAGTACTAGCGACGCTTTTTCAATCTGGGCTACCGCGGCTTATCCATTGCCAGCGAAATTATGAAAGTGTAGCTTGATACTAATAACGCATGGCACGGCTACATCTATCGGAATAGATTTGCAATTAATCAAAAAACATTAAGTTTTTCAAATTTTGTATACATGACACAAAAAGTGTTTTAATAATTTGGCATTCAAAGGGACTCGAGGGGACTCGAGGGTTGGACTCGTAAGGGACTCGAGGGTTGGATGTGTATTGCAATTTTAGGCGATGGGCTAACAACCTGTCACTATAGTGATACACAGTTATCTGATTGACCCTCAAACTTTTGTCAGACGTGGTGTTAATATCCGTATTACGGCCGTTAATGCTCTGCCTAACCCAAAAGGGAAAAAGGCGTATTCAATATTAAAACTATCTGCCTTTTTGAGTGTCTTGAACGATGTTTTTTGATTAAGGTGCAAGATGATGTAAATTTTATATTGATACTTAAGTAATCAAATTAACTCACAAGTTTTTATTTGCAGGGATAGAGATCAAGAGTGGCAACACGGAAATTTGGTAAGCATTATATATTTATCTCTAACATATCGGTATAACTTAAAATTGATTTGTGTGTCATCTATGAAATACTTTATTTAACCCTGGTGACCGTTTTTAAACAGACCTTTTCAATTTTGTAAGGGATTATACGTCAAGCTTAAAAAATATAAAAAACAATCGGATCTCGATTTAACCGTGCCCCTCGAAGCCCTAATACTTACTTACCTTAGTTCTCCCGACAGGACATATCAGCCGAACGCGTGGTAGCCTGGGGCACAGGCCTGTCGCCCGCCCCTGCAGGCTCCCGAGGTGACCCTGAAGGTTCCTGGAGCCATTCAGGGTCTGATGACGAGTGGGCCGACGCCCCAGCTGACATAGGGTCGTTTTTGCACACGAGGCTTCGCGTTGATGGCGATAATAGCAACGGTAAGTGATCTTTGAAACATTTGTGACCACAGTTGTAACACTTCGAGACATTTTTGATGAATGTGACCCATTGTATCACAATTGTAGCACTTCGAGACGCTATTGATGGATATGACCCAATGTACCACAGTTGTAGCACTTCGAGACATTTTTGATGAATGTGACCCATTGTATCACAATTGTAGCACTTCGAGACGCTATTGATGGATATGACCCAATGTACCACAATTGTAGCACTTCGTGTAGTACCACAGTTAAAGCACTTCGAGAATTGTTTGATGGATGTGACCATTGTACTGCAGTTGTAACTCTTCGAGCAATATCTTGTTGATGTGACCCATTTTACCACAGTTGCAAAACAATTTGAACGCAGTTATAACACTGAGACGTTTGTTATAGATGTGTCCGCACTCCCAAAGTACTAACACATTATATAAAATAATTGAAATTTTGGACTTAAATTGAAACTACTATAAAATGTGAAACCTGTCTCAGGATTGGCACATTTGCTTTAATTTTTAATATGATTTACTTTTGATGCTTGTCATGTATTAATTAGTAACTGTTTTTTAGATTAAAACTACTGAATAAATTTGATACATAACACCACGATATTTTGCCTTAATTATGTGACACAACTTACATATTGTTTAACAAGATCCAAACTTCCAAATCAGCATTTTTTAAACAATCAATATGTATTTTTTTTCAGACGACGAATCGAATGATTCTGGTCCTATGGGTAACATGATGACGTCATCACCCGTGACGTCTTTATGCGGCGTTTCGCCCGCTGATATCAAAGTAGACATGCTACATGCTCCTGTTCTCAAAGGTGAGTTTATTTATCCGATTTCTTCATTCCAAAAAATGAACTTTTACGTTACTAAGGTAATAATACGCAAAAACTGTTTAATACATAATGTGTACAGCTTGATACACAATCGCAGAACACGATACATTATATTACCATATAAAATTACACTTAACTACACAATAAAACAAAAGTTTTATCCGTCTTCTCCAAATTATATTCATCATAAAATAATTATTTATTACATACACACATACACATATCACGCCTATTATCCCTTGCGGGGTAGGCAGAGCGTAAACGGCCGCAAAAACGGACATTTACGCCACGTTTGACGTATATTTGAGGGTCATTCGGAAAATTGTGTATCGCCATAGTGACAGGTTGTCAGCCCATTGCCTAAAATTGCAATACACAAGTCCCTTAGTCGCCTCTTACGACTCCCACGGGAAAGAAATGGGGTGATGCTATTCTAGCCGGCATCATACGGCATCATCATCATCATCATCATCATGATTATTTATTAAGTTACGTTAAATTAAATTTAATAGATTGATAAAATCCTTTAGAACGGATTATTTAAATAACTATATATTCGCAGCAATGTCGTCAAAATCTCAAGGCCCCGTGGACCCCCGGTTCGCGGACGTGGTCAAACTGAACGACTACTTGCAACATGGCCGCCGACCGCAGTTCTGGGAAGAGAACTATGTTAGACGAGTGAGTATTGTAACATGTGTTTTAATTGTCTTAAGTATGGTCATAATTGTAACATATGTCAGAAGTAAGATGTGTTTTAATTGTATTTAGATAGGTCATAAAAGCAACATTTGTAAGAAGAGTAAGCTTTGTTAGAATTGTCCTAATTGAGGTCATCAAAGCAACACTTGTAAGAAAAGTAAGTTTTGTTGGAAAGTAAGAAAAAGTAAGAATTGTCATGTGTAAGGCTATTCATTTATCAATTGCTGGTAGAATTTATTGTCAAACTGAACGATAGCTTGCAATATTGCCACCGACCGCAATGCTCATGCAAAAGAACTATGTTATACAAGTGAGTGTTGTCACATTGTGTTAACTGTCTTAAGTCAGGTCATTCAAGCAACATTTGTAAGAAGAGTGAGTTTTGTTTGAATTGTCTTAAGTGAGGCCATCACCGCAACTTTTGTCATAAAAGTGAGCTTTGTTTGGATTTTCTTTGGTAAAAAAGTATCAAGTACCGTGTTAAAAACTAGCATTTCATCAAAGTTTCTGTTAAAAGCCATAAATTAAAAGGAAGAGGTTCGAAATGTCATAGCAGCATTATTTGTCAGTACAGTAGATGAATACCTATAGCAACAGTTATTATTGTTGTGCATGATGAAATTGAAGCATCAAGCGCTAGATTGTGAATGCTAGAATAATAACTACTAACTAACTAATAAGACTGGGCCGATGGCGTAGCTTATAGTATCCCTGCCAGCTACGCCGAGGGTCGCGCGTTCGATCCCCACAAGACACAAATATTTGTTAGATCATTTTCAGATATTTGTGTTTAGTCTGGGTGTTTCTATGTATATTATGTATTTTGTACTATAACTAGCTTTGCTTAGTTTGGGGCTAGATGGTGATGAGTGAATTGTCCATGATATTTTGGCTTTAATTTTCATATGAATAACCATCAGGTAATGGAAGCAGTGCGTCTCAAAGAGTTGGAAATGAAACAAGCGGCTGAAATACTCGGAGTGAGCTACGGTACCCTATATGGACGATACAGGGACGTGTATGGGTGTATCAATAGACCGTACAGGTTAGTGATGTGATAATCGGTTTTCCGTGCGATTCCTGCTTAGATTAGCATCACCCCATTTCCACCCGAGGCGGCTATAAGTTGGTAGACTTGGTATGATATCGTGTCCAACCACCGGACAGCAGAAATCCTAATGCATTGTGTCAAGAATATTCTACATTAAGTTTATTTTTTTATGTTTACCTATGATAGTAATCTAATTTGACACTGCTCTATCTTAATTTTCTGCTCCTTTTTTATATGTATCTCATTTTAACTATTTAATCTATTTCTTTCTGACATAGAATAAATAATACACTTATAGAAATTAGTCTGTACTGGTTATTAATATCTATAAAGAGAACAAGTACACGTTAATTTATTAAATGGACAACTCTATACATACTGAAATACCACAGAGTACGCACATTTAGAGACGACACTCCCGCCCCAGACGCGCTCAAGGTCATCATATTTGCCTACCGTCTGGCTGGCGCTTAGCGAACAAATCAGCTAGGATGCGCACGCGCCACATTTTGTATGATCTATCGATTTCTTTAGTCATTAGACTGCCCTACACATATCACGCCTATAATCCCTTGTGGGGTAGGCAGAGCATAAACGGCCGCATAAAACGGACATATACGCCACGTCTGACAAACATTTGAGGGTCATCCGGAAAATCGTGTATCGCCATAGTGACAGGTTGTCAGCCTATCGTCTAAAACTGCAATACACCCTCGAGTCCCTTAGTCGCCTCTTACGACTCCCACGGGCAAGAAATGGGTTATATGTTACGCGCGGCGTAACGGGCTGATGGAAGAAGTAACCTTCTGTGGCCCAGACAAAAGAATTTCATTTCTACACGGTAGTGTTATTATTTAATCTATAGAATACCTAACACACATTACACCACTCTCTATAACGCACACAAATCGAATCGCGCAATTTCTTCCTTTTTCAGCGGTCAAAAAACTTTTTTCGATAGGACCGCGCGCGACTTCTGGCAAGCCAAGGGCCCTTCGGAAGTGCTGGAGCGGCTGCAGAGGGGCGAAGTCTCGTTGGACGCCGCCTCGCAAGCCCTGGGGGTCACTGCGACCAATCTGGCTGCTTATGTGGCTGATCTTACTGCACCTGAGAAAGGTAGGTGTTTATAAAATTTGACGTTACCTGACCCCTTTCTGAATCTTTACTTGACCTGAGCTGCGTTTGACTTAACTTGAACTTCACTTGACCCCAATCTGACACCCTATAGTTTGACCGTCGTCACCTGACGTCATCTTGACCCTACCAGAAAGCCATCTATGATAACTGCGCCTGAGAGAGGTAGGTATTTATACCATCTGATTGACACTTGATCTTATACCTAACCCACGCTTTCCCCAAATAACCTAAACCTGACCCCCAAATTGACCTCCACTTGATCCCTTCCTGATACTTATTTGACTCCTACCTGATACTTGACCATCTGACTTCCTGACAAGCCTGCGACCAATGTACACCCCTACCTGATTTGCGCTTTACGCAACGTGAATCCCATTTGACCCAATCAGATCTGCACTAATCTCAACCTGTATCCCACAATACAATACAATGTACTTTATTGCACAAGAGAGACATATTTTTACAAAAGGTGAAATATAAAAAATTTAACATTTGGCGTCATTATCCCGCTTGGTTGACCTAAGCTGAACCCCACTTCACATGCCCTTGACCTTTATCTGTCCCCCACTGCCTACTCTGCCCTGTTCCTGTCATCCTATTGATTCGTAACTTAACCTTACCTATTATATCCTATATTCTATTGATTCGTAACTTAACCCTACATAACCTGTAAATAAATCCTTAAGCATTACATATGGGGTGTAAGGGACAGCCCTCCGAATACTGACAGGGTGCATGCAGACCATGAAACTGAACAACTTCAAATGGATAATATTTCAGGAAACGCCAAAAAAATATTCGAATATACAAAATCACGATCAGCTTTCTGCATTTACTACGTGAAGTAAATTCTTTTTGAGTTTCCTGAAATAATTTTTTATGGAAAATTGTTCAATTACATGGTCTGAATGCAACCTATCAGTTTTCGGAGAGCTGTCCCTTACATCCTGTATATTTCAATCAGCAAAATGCATATATAACTTATTTCTTTCAGATTTCGAGCCGATCCCCATAGAAATAGACCCGTCAATCAAAATGAAGCCGAATAGGCCTCCGCCCTTCCACGCGACTCCTAACACGCCCAAAGCGAAGTTCAAGCAGCCTCCAGCCACGGACAAGGTTAGTACTTGGCACAAAATCATTTTGGTTAAGGCGAGTGTAGCCGTGAACGGCCTCGACAGTGGCGCTACTTCATAAAAAACAAGTATTGCGATATCATATCATTTGGGCACCGAAGTTTTCTGATACCGCATCGTTTACGGTATCGTTATTTTTTAGGGTACCTAAATGGCTATCAAAAGGGTTTTCTCAGTACACATCTACTGTTCCGCGATGTCCCTTAAAATATTATGTATTTTTTATATCAAAATATTTTGGTAGCGGTACCGCTATTGTCTACCGGTACCATAACTTTGAAACGTATACTGGTACCGCTATTATACCGGTAGCTTAACCATGTAGTTTAAACCTGCAAACTCAATGAAATTATCGTGTCTCACACGAAAAGAAAGGAGAAGATCCCAATAATTTTTGTTATACAATCCCTGTAATCAAATAAACCCTGTCATGACGTGTCCAAATAAACGTTTATTCTATTCTATCTTCTTATTTTGTATGTTAGCAGCGCAAAGTGGTAGTGGGGAGCTTGGATGATGAAGAGATTCCCGCCACAGTGATCACCACCAGTGCCAGCACCGCGTCAGGTATGTCACTATATCTATAGTGTTTTAGGGACTGTGAATTTCAGGACGTCTTTTCAGGGCGTGTCACATTTTTTTTATTAGTACCATTTCTTCAAATTACGACAAAAATGTATGAGAAAACCATTTTATAGATTGTAAACAAGAGTGTAAGGGACAGCCGTCCGAATACTGAAAGGGTGCATGTAGACCATCCCCTAGGATCATAATGTCAGTCAGGGAAAGACAAAAAAAATAAAACTCCCATACAAATTAATTATCAGCTGACTGCATTGACTATGGCAGGTTTTTTTTTTACTTTCCTTAAATATATTGAGACCATGGATCTGAACAATAAGGAAAATATTTCAGGAGACGTGATTGTTTTTTAGACTTCTCATAGTAAATGCAGTCTGATCGTGATTTTGTATGGGAAGTCGTTTTTTTTGTCGCTTCCTGGTAAATGTTTTAAGGGGAAAGTTGTTCAGTTTCATGGTCTGCATACACCATATCAGCATTTAGAGAGCTGTCCCTACTAATAGAACTTGTACAGTTTCACGTCTAGAACACGCTTTGAAATTCCTGACACACTGTAAAACAGCTTATTTTTTAAGTTTGCTTATTAACCAATTATACGTGGATGCAAGACCAGAATTAATGGTGAAACAAGAGTGTTTTCTGTGCTTCCAAAAGCATATTCAGTTCAACATTAAATTGTCTAAAGAACAAATGATGGTATAGAAAAAGGAATGCTAAAATGGTTTGGTCACATTGAGAGAATGAATGAAAGAAGATTATCAAAAAAGGTGTATATGGCGAGTGTGGATGGGAACGTCGGAAGAGGAAGACCAAGACGCACGTACTTGGATCAGATCGGGGACGTTCTAAAGAAAGGTCAGGTCAAGAGTACCCTAAACCGACTAGCATGTATGAAAAGATTGATGCATGTTAAAGAAGCGAAAATAAGTGTAGATGTAGTCTCTGCCTACAAAGCTGTATTGTATGTATTGAATTGGCTACTTCATCGTTTGAAGTATTATTTAATTCACCTCAGGAAAATGGCCGACCATCCGCGTGGCGCAACTGGACACGCTACGGGAGGGGGGCACAGGGGGCGCGGGGGGAGCCGGGGGCACTGACCCCAGTCAGCTGATGCGGACGAGACCGGATCTGACCATAGTCGCCGCCAAAAAGGACAAAAGAGACGGTAACGGCGAATAGCAGGCGCCACACAGCCCTGACAGACGCGTCATGTGTCAATATCTCCAAGAGAATAACTCTGTCAACTAGCTGAGGTCGTTCGGTAATGCGTGCATGCTGATTGGTCCGTTGTCGCGTCATCTCAGAAATGACTACTAACTGACCAATGAGCGCGATTTTACATCAGACTTATAGGTCTGATGTGTTGTTAGAATGTATTTGCCCTTAACGTGTTGTTTATCAGGCGAATATATACGTTTTCACAGAATATTATGTCGTCATAAGGAGTCTGTCGAAATGTCTACAATTTGGTAGTCATATTTAAAAAATAGTTTCAACTGAAACGCGTATTTGTCGAGACTAGTGTCCATGGCCACATTCCATGGTGAATAAACTGATAAAGTGAAAAACCTTTGAATATCGAGTTTATAAAACTAACAGTGACATCTATCGTGTAATTACTTTAACATTTTTGAAGTAATAAAAACCAAGTAATGGTGATTCCTAAAATGTCACAATAATAAAAAGACAAATTCTGAACAAGTATGATATATTCAGATTAAAAATTAAAAGTAAGTAAGTTTCTGATTATCTGGCTATTAATATTAAATAAGAATATTTAATTAATTTATTATATCTAAGGTGTTGTATATAGAAAATATATAGCGAAATGTATAGTAATACTTATTAAGAAGTATAGTGAACAAATGAAATTATAATTATAGAAATAGAAGTATGTTCGTTTTGACTTAAAAATGCAAAATTGCTTTAACAGCATTGAGAATCGAACCCTTCATAATTTATTATGAAATCATTGAATTCTGAACGTGTTTACATTAACATATAATTAATTTCTTACGTTTTTTGATATAAGTAGTGATTTAAATTTATATAATCAAAATCATTTTGTTAAATAATAGTTTAGTAAACGTAAAAGAGACTATACTAATTCTAGTGTTCATTAAAATATTTAAGTAAAATTATTATATACTTAAAATTAATTTGTGTTTTGAATAAATACAGGGGGTAAGGCACATCCTTCCGAATACTTATAGGGTTGCATTCAGACCATGACACTGAACAACTTCCCAAAAGAAAATATTTAAATTTTGACTTCCCGTAGCAATTGCAGTCAGCTGATCGTGATTTTGTATGGGAGGACAAATTTTATTGTGTCGTTTCCTGATATATGTTTCTAGGGGAAAGTTGTTCAGTTTCATGGTCTGCATGCACCTTATCAATATTCGGAGGGCTGTCCCTTACACTCTGTATACAGATAGTGGGTTATGTAACCTATTTATTCGTAATTCATTTAATAGTCTACTAATGAGATTTATCATAATTTTTCCTTAGAAACATTTGTCTTTTTTATAGATGTGTCTGTGCTCTTGTTATGAATTTTTGTGTGTCGATTTGTGTGAGTATGCTTTATTATAATATAATAAAAGGGACCTTTTCATAATCAAAATATTAATTATTTTTAGCACTGTTAGGCGCGCGCCGATTACATTATCAAATTGAAAATTAATTGTAATATAGTCATGATTTGCGACTAGAATAGTAATTTAAGAATTTCCTTCGAAACAAGGTGTGTAAACTTTATTTCGCTTACAATACTACTATACAATTTGCTACTGAAAATGGTTCGCGTGAAATAGCGCTATCACAAAAAATTTAAAAAGCATTGTGTAAAAGTTTTTTTTGTTGTTGACCCTATTCCGTTACACCTTGTATAAAAAATAATAATTTGTAAATATGAAAACATCAAAAAGTGCAAAATTAATGCAAAACTAGATCATTATAGTTAAGCAAATTTTTATATTTAAGTCCTTTAAAAATATTCCTACTTTCAAAACAGTGTTACTTACTTTTTGGAATCTCTATGTGTTTTTTTTGTCACATGTTTTTTTATAGTCATTGTGTAATTTAATATTATACGGTTTATTAAGTAAATTGATATTCATAAACATAAAATGCAATGTCCACATTAATATACACTTAAAATATTGTTTTTTTTTCATGTCAAGTAAAATAAGATATTTCCATAGTTTATTTATATTCGTATGTCCCATTTTTTGGTTATGCGGGTTGTAAGGTACAGCCCTCCGAATACTTATAGGGTGCATGCAGATAATGAAACTGAACAACTTTCCCCTAGAAACATATTTCAGGAAACGACAAAAAAACGGAGTCCTATATTTTTTACGTTTCCAAAATATAATCTTGTGGCAAATTGTTCAGTTTCTTAGTTTGAATGCACCCTATTAGTATTCGGAGGGCTGTCCCTTACACCCTGTATATTAAAATATAATATAAGAGTGAAATTGTTCTGTACGCCGTATATTAATATAACATTATACTCAGTTATAAGTATGTTATAGATTATCAATAGATAGTAACTAAACTATAAGGTGTAAAAAATTGCTGCAAATATTTCAAGGGGTGAACCAGCCCATGAAACTGAACAACTTTCCCCAAGGAACATATGTCGAAATATAAAAAGCCCCAAAATATTATTTTCCAGCCGACCGGGCAAGTTTGCATATTTTGCCCTATGTTCCTTAGGGAAAGTTGTTCAGTTTCATTAGATGGTTCACCTCTTAAAATATTTGCTGCTAATGGTTTTACACCCTGTATATTACTCATACATTGTAATAATAATATAGAAAAATATAAAATTATGTCAAATCGATGAAAACCATCACTATAGTTAGAATAAAATAGTATAGCAACAATATACCTAGTTATATAAGAAAAATATATTTGATAATGTACCTACACTCGTTCCTCTGACAAAAGATTGTTTTTTAAATTAATTTTATTTAGTAAAATAAGTTTTTTTTCTGTTTTGTGAGCGTCAAAGACATAGGCACTGAAATATTAGTAAAAAGATATGAGATTTTTTTGCAATAGCATTCAATATATACAAATGGTAACAAAAAAGAACAACAAGCCAATAGATCAAGGTGCTCATTAAACTGAACAACTTCCCCATAAAACATTGAACGAAGTGTAAAACAAAAAAATACCTCCCATGGTCAATTCAGCGTCTTATCGTCAATATTGTATGGCAGGTATTTTTTTTTATAACTCTGGCCATGTTCTATGGGGAAAGTTGTTCAGTTTCATGCAAACCTTGAACTCCTTTCGGCCGGCCATATAACATGAGGCCCTAATTCCATTATGATAAGTTCCATAAAAACTTTTATTAACAAACTAAACTGACTAACTTTAGTCTGACAAAATCTCAGATGTCAAAACCCACACAAATAAAAAAAATTGGCGTACTCAATAGAACTGCCGCAGATCAAACGTACTTTTTTGCAAATGACAGTTAGAGCACTTTTCATAGACGTTAAAAAAAGAACCGTAAGTAATTGAAATAAAGGTGACATTGCCTAGATCTAGAATGACAAACGCCGCCGGTTACCGCCGGCTGACCGTGAGAACTAACAGTCATTCAAGCCAATGTCACCTTTTTTTCAATAATGATAGAGTTCATTTTCGAAATTTCTGGGTGAGCTCGCTCCATCTTAGACTCTGTCCTATGACCTAGACTAGAGTCAAGAGCAAACCCATCATTAAAAAAAAAATCTAGTCAAAAGTGCTCGAGCTGCTTTTATGCGGCGGCCCTTATCTGTACAACAATTTTTTGTGGGAATTTATATAATGACTGACGAATAAAATTGATATAAAAATATTGGGTGACACTTTACAAAGTTGGGCTGGTAAACTAATAAGGAACAACTATCGTATCGGTCACTAGTAAAATTTCCCTTGATAAATAAGGCCATAAATGAATGCTGATAATTAGTGTGGAAATTAGTATTCTATTTGTACCACCTAAATCGCCGCATTGTGTAAATAAGTTCATCAAAACATTTCATACTTTAGGTATCGTTTCTACATTTGCAATATTTCTTAGTGTATCATTTATAAAATTACCTAGCGGCCTGCCCCACGGTTTCACCCGCTGCTAAACGTTTACCCACAGGAAAAAGACCTTTTTCGGCATAAATTATACATAAAACTATTCTTTTTGAATTACTTTATCTACTAAAGAAAACCGCATCAAAATCCGTTGTATACTTTTAAGTACTTATATACTTTCTCCAGAGACACCATGTACTTTAAAGGTACTGATAATCCACGAAAAAAAAAATGACCGTAATTTTTTTAATAGGCAGAATTGGGGGTCGCAGCTGGTGTCAATGTGCCCAAGGGACCGACTGGTCCACCTGGATAAGATGGGAAGTTAGGGACAGCCCTCCGAATACTGACAGGTTGCATGCAGATTATGAAACTGAACAACTTTCCCCTAGAAACATATGTCAAGATACGACAAAAAAATTAGACGTCCCATACAAAATCACAATCAGCTGACTGCATTTACTATGTGTAGTATTTTTTTTTGACGTTTCCTGAAATATTTTTTTATGGAAAGTTGTTCAGTTTCATGATGTGAATACACCCTATGAGTATTTGGAGGGCTGTTCCTTACACCCTGTATATGCGCGCGGTGAACACTTCGATACCGCGTTTCAGTCCCATTGTTCTGTCACGTGGCGCCATCTTGCGCATAAGTTAAGAACTTCTGTTGCGTCTTGCTTGCTTGTGAACCACTTAAGTAAGCTTCTTGCAGTAGCTCCCAGAGGTCGCTACAAAATGATAACCCTAAGAAATATTGCAAATGTTTCGCTCCAACTTAAATTGGACCCCTTGCTACACCAAATTAACTATTATTTATTAAATAAATAGTTTATAATTTTGTTATTTGACTCATAGATAGTATTGTTTTTTTATAAATTATTATTTTATAAGATATCAGTTTAATTGTTAGATTTTGTAAGACTTTTTTGATTATTATTTGCAATATATGAAATATTGGTAACTGATTTAGTGAAAAGTCTTAAAAATGTGCAAATTTTTAAAGTTATTTTTCACTAAATGTGTTATTCGAAGTACTACATAATCTGTTAGGCAGTTTACAAATAAAATTATTATAAAATAATTTATTGAAGTTTTATTTCAATACTTGCAGCTTGCCCAGCGGTTAAACCCATTGCTAACCATTTTCCCGCCGGAATAAGACATTGTAATATAGCCTATGTTCATCAAGGATAATGTAGGATTCTAATGGATTTTTTTTATCGGTCCAGTAGTTTCGGAGCCTTTTCAATTCAAACAAACAAACAATCAAATCTTTCCCCTTTAATATTATAGACTACATGCATACATCAGTCTATTGTAGTCCACTGCTGGACTGCTGCCTCCCCCAGGGTACTCCATAGGGTACGATCTCCCGTTTTCGCCATTCAGTCGCTACCAGCCGCCTCCTTTAAGTCGTCAATCCATCTGGCCGAAGGTCGTCCAACGCTACGCCTGCCGAGGCGTGACCTCCACTCGAAAACTCCACCGTCCATCGGTTCTACGACTGATGTGCCCAGCCGTATTATAGACTAATCATGTTTAATTCATTCCTAAGTTGGCTATAGATTTTTGATACTATTAGTGTCTCTGCACATCGAGTGCTATCTGTTATCAAATTATGCTATCCGTCACTAAGTAAAAGTTCATCCAAATAGGGTTGAAATTTGGTAAAAATAATTTGAGTTTTCATAATAAAAATCAGTCAGTCCACCGAATTTAAAAGGCGCATCGTGCCTTATTAGCTGTAATACGGCAAGGTGCCGTCGTGTTCGTACGGGTTGTTCTTTACCGAATCTAGCCCGCGATCAGATAACTCGCGGGGCAAGAAAAGAAGTTGGTGGGAGCGGAAGAATTGTCTGTCTACACTCTCTGTAGGTATTTTATTTTACATACTTAATATATCTCAAGATGGATTTTGGAACAACTAATTACTTGTGTATCGATACCCCCCGCCCACCTACTTCTTGCCCCGCGGGCGTCTCGCGAGTTATCTGGTTTGCCTATAGTCAAGGGGCCGGAGAGCGACATATAATAACAGGCTAGTATTTACCTTTTCACCGCGAATATTTCGTTCCCATTTCATTTTTTCATTTTCATTTTTTCATTTTCATTTTTTCAATTCATTTATTAAGTCAACTTAATTGCTAACAGTTACAACCAAACGCAATTAGTGTAATAATTAATTAAACATGTCGATAAGCAATTAAATAATAAAATAATATATAATAGTAACACATTTCATTAAGGTAAATTAATTAGAAACTCAATTATTTTAGGTATTAAAATATTTAAGTAATACAAATTAAATGTGACTAGTAAAACTGCTGCTAGTAGTCTGAGCCTCAACATAACGACCAGCTGACGTGATGAATTGAGATTCGGAGCTCGAGAAGAAGTCCAGTGATGAGTCATACGCTAGGATCTCATTTAGGTAGCGGAGGGCGCGAGGGAGGGGCGCATGCCTGCCTACACTGGAGCGCGCACTCGCCGGAGCAACAGTGTTGCCGTTAGGGTACATTTTACACATTTGACGTACTATTTTGGGCTTCCATGTGTAATGTGTAATCTTGCCAGTACGTGTGTAATTTCCCTGAACTCACCGCCAAAGTATCTCAATCAAAGAAATAAATGAGCGCTGCTGCATGAATAAAAACGTAAAGAAAGCTAACACATTTTCTCCCTTGCTCTAGCAGAACTGCATATTAAAGTATCTTTTTCATTCACCACAGATCCATACCTTTTTCTTTTTCTTAAATATTAGCTACTTTTCCTGGGAGTAATTAAGTCTTTCTTTGTAGATACAGATTAAAAGAAAAAAAGTAAGGTATCCAAAAATAGTACAATTCGGCGAGAAGAATATGTAGAGAAAAGCTGTTATGAGAGATTTTTGCGAAAAAAAAAAATGGTCATGTACACTTTCATCACAATATGTACACTTTTAGCGGCGGATATGTGTATTTTGGGACCTCGGATGCGGCAACACTGGAGCAAACAGTGGCTGCCTGCACCGTCGCACTGCGCACGCGCCGTGCGACGGCACCGACAGTCTGACCTGAGCTAGTAACGACGGGTTGTATGTCGTTCCTCTTATTAGCCGGAAGAAATAAGTGACCAGGTATAAGTTTCTCCGAGCTTCGAGCATTCGATATTCCACCATACCTACGATAAATAAGGTAGGATAAAGGTACGGGTAGTAGCCGTAGCTTTTCCTATATAAAAAGCGGATAAACGTTTTTTGTATTTTCTCAACTTGACAAATACTAGCGGCATGATAGGGATTCCAAATTAATGCGTTCGACTCGATAGTACTGCGGACGTATGCGTTATATAGGACACTTATAGTTAGACGGTTTTGGAAACTCCTAGATTGGCGAAGGACAAAACCTAAGCTCTTACGGGCTTTGCCACACATTTTATTCAAGTGATCGTGGAACGTCAGTTGAGAGTCATACCAAGTACCTAAATCTTTCATAGTGGTGACTCGCTTAAGTGCGTTGCCGGCTATAGTGTAGTTCTCCGTTATCGGGGAGCGCGCGCGACTGTATGACATGACAACGCATTTATTTATGTTTAGGTTTAGGCTGTTGGTGCAGCCCCACCCATAAACATTATCAATGTCGCATTGTAATGCGTCGCAGTCGGATTGATTATTGATCGTAAGGGATAACTTTACATCATCCGCAAACATTAAACAAAAGCTGCTTTTGATGGCAGTCGGAAGATCGTTGATCAAGACCAAGAACAGCAACGGTCCTAAAAACGAAAGCTTGTCAATTATAAAACATATTCAGAAAATCGAAAAACGTTAATTTTCACAATAAAACATTTTTAAACGGATTTAAGTTGTGTTTATTTTGGATTTTACAATTCCTACGTTTCGAGCTCCTTACAGAGCCCGTGGTCACGGATGACTTTACACGGGCTCTGTAAATAGCTCGAAACGTAGGAATTGTAAAATCCAAAATAATTACAACTTAAATCCGTTTACAATTGTTTTATTGTGATGAGTAATAGTTATAGTTGTGCAAACTCGACAAAATATTATAATAAAATATTATTTATTTGTTAAACCCTAGGGATATGTCTAAAATCGATGAATTTGTGAGACTTTCGCCCGGTTGGTCTTGTTGCGTCCAAATCCTTTCCTTGAACGTGGTTCCTGTACATGTTGACTTCGCTTTTTTTAATGAACATCCGGCGATTCGGCTAGAACCAACAAAATCACGGTTGTATTTCTTGTAGGGTGAACTGTGGCGTTGTCTGAGTTTAGACCAATGTTTTTAACATAGGGCTAGCTCTTAAAGTGGTAATATTGTACAGGGTGTAAGGGACAGCCCTTCGAATAGGTACCTACTTACTTATAGACTGCATGAAACTGAACAATTTAATTTTTGGAATATAATGTCAAAAAACGACATCCCATACAAAATGACGATCAGCTTTATCTGATTTTACCTACTTTGGAAAGTATTTTTTTATGTTTCCTGAATTGATATTTTACAATCAAAAGTTGTTCAGTTTCATGGTCTGAATGCACCCTAATACTGTATGCACTGTAGAGGGTGCATTAGCCGAAGAAACTAAACAGCTTTCTTCAAGGAACATAGGTCGAAAATGGCTTCATACCTACCTAGGTATGAAAAAAGTTTACGGAAATGTTTTTGGACCATGCCATGCAAAATGACTCCAGCTTTTAAATAAAGTAAAAAAATGGATCAAATATCTATGTGTAGCTATATGTAATACGAATTGAATTGTATGTTTGATATAGAAAACTGTCATTTCTACATGTGCATGTGTGGGTGATCACAGATGTGTGAGTGCAGGGTTGGCATGCAGGTAGGTTGATTTTGAGATACCTAACCTGTGACTAGATACAGTACCTACGAAAGAGGATTTAACAAGCCCAGCGCTAGTTTCTTCTTAATTCTCCACTGGAATTTTGACATTTCTCGGGTGAGGGCGGGTCGGGGGCTGGGGTGCGGGGAGGTGAGTGTCCGTTCTGTATGTATAATATATACTACATACTATATCTACATCTGTGCTATTACTATAGTTATATATTAAGGTAAGTAGGGATGTTCCGGAGAAAAAAACGAATTCTCCTTTGGCATATTTAATAAACAAAAGGTCACTTTATTTCCCTAGCCACCCCCTTTCCACCCCATTTACTCCCTAGCCACCCTATTCACTCCCTATCCACTCCAATTACTTCTCTAGTCACCCCATTCACTCCCCATACACCCCAATTACTTTCCTAGCCACCCCATTTACTACCAAGCCAGCCCATTTCTTTTCTAGTCACTCCATTTCTTTTCTAGTCACCCCATTCACTCCCTATCCAACCCAATTACTTCCCTAGCCGCCCCATTAACAACCTTGCCACCCCATTTACTTCCTAGCCACTCAATTTACTCCCTAGCCACCCCATTTACTTCCTAGCCACTCTATTTACTTCCTAGCCACCCCATTTACTCCCTAACCACCCCATTTACTCCCTAGCCAATCTATTTACTCCCCATCCACCCTATTTACTCCCTAGTCACCCCATTTACACCCTAGGCACCCCATTCACTCCCTAGCTACCCCATTCACTCCCTAACTACCCCATTCAATCTCTAGCCACCTCATTTACTCGGTCTCAGCCTCGGGGCTGGCCAGGTAAATTACACAGCACGTAACTTTACGCCACCACCTTTGAGTATTGAGTATTTGTAAACGACATTTGCGATTAGGTGTGTGATTAAGTGTGCTTCTTCTGGGTGAGCTCGATTCATCTTATACTCTGTCTCTGTCCTATGACCTAGACTAGAGTCAAGAGCAAACCCATCCTTAATAAAAAAAAAGGGTAACCACCAGCTATCCCATCCAGAGTGTTTGGTAGCGGTCACTAGTAAATTGTAGGCATACTCACTGTATCCTCATAGTTCACATTATAATCGGATCGGGGTTCAGTATCCGTTACTACATACACCAAATATTTGCTGCCATTTGCGTTGGGAATAAGTACAATCACTGAAACCACATTTAACTAAATTAATTGTACAACAAATTTTAAAACACTTCCCGTGTTAGGTATACAAATTTTGAAAACTTACAAAATTTGCAAGCGCAGGCAGGATTTGAACCTGCGACTTTCTAGTGGCGACGCCTCTTACATCTGGGCTACCGCAGCTCATTCCTTGCCCGCCAATTTTGCAAGTGTATTTTAATGCCAGTAACGCGTGGCACGGCTCCATCTACCGGGTTAGTTCTGCAACTAATACCCGCACCGCGGGTTTTCATCGCTTAGACTACATTCAATCTGTGAAGATAGAATTAGTCGCCGGTATTAGTTGCAAAACTCACTCGGTAGATGGAGCCGTGCTACGCGTTACTGGCATTGAGAAACACTTGCAAAATGCGCGGGCAAGGGAGGAACAGCCCAGATGGAAGAGGCGTCGCCTCTAGTAATGGCGAAAGTCGCAGGTTCAAATCCTGCCCGCGCTTGAGAATTTTGCAAGTTTTCAAACATGTTGTATTGTAAAGTAGTATATTTTACTTCGGAAGAATAAGCTTTTTATACAATTGATTAGTTGTACATTTTCAGTGCTACTTTTGCCCTTATTCACCGAAGCAGCCCTTTTTACCGGTACCCAATCAATTTTGAGCTTAGACACAATAGCCATTTCAATCAAATGTAGCATTAGACACGAAAATAAACTATTGTTCAGGATTTAAAAAAATAATATACTGAATTTACCCTTAAGTTAATATAGCTTTTAAATTAACACCCTGTATAAGCAAATGACCTCACTTTGTTTTGTAACTTACATTACATTAACAGCCACAACAGTCCAATGCTGGACATGCGCCTCCCCCTATTGGAGGGTAATGCCATACTCCTACGATTGGCAGTCGGATTGGCAAGCGCAGTGCAAGGTGTTGCATTCACAGGAAACGCTGCTGCCCATTCCCTGGACACCCACGGGTAGAATTGGGGTGAAGCTATTCTAAGCCGGCATCACGCGGCGAGTAACTTAAACCAGAACACAAAATAGAAACTCACATTAAATAACTTACATTTTGCCGTGCCGTGTGATGCCGGCTTAGAATAGCATCACCCCATTTTCTTCCCTTGGGAGTCGTAAGAGGTGACTGAAGGACTCGAGGGTGTGTATTGCAATTCTAGGCGATGGGCTGACAACCTGTCACTATGGCGATACACAATTTTTCGCATGACCCTCAAATATTTGTCAGACGTGGCGTAAATGACCGTTTTTTGCGTTTTTTGCCTACCCCGCAAGGGATTATAGGCGTGATATGTGTATATATGTATGTATGTAACTCACATTTGATACCGACTAATAGGAACACAATTAAAATATGATGATGCATTGTACGTATTCTTTGCGTATTCGTAGCAAATAGTTAGTTTGGAAATCGAGCTAGTAGAAAACCAATTATTTATCCAATTTTATGCCATGCCTTTGTTACAAAGTACTTGACAGCAGGGATTGTATAACCGAAATTATTTCGGCTAAAACGGTAAAGTGAATGATACCGAACTTTGAATTCTGAACTTTTCTGTTTCTACATCGTTTACGTTACCGTTATTTAATTTACGGTAGGTACCTATACCGCCATCAAAACAGTTTTCTAAGTATATTACCCATGATTCTATAACTTTGATTGAAAGACCGCAATGCATAATTCAATATCATAATTATTTCGGTAGTAGTACCGCTATTTTATACCTTTTTCTACCGGTATCATAACTCCCGTCTACCTTGAAAACGTATATGGTTCCGATATTATATCGGTTGCTTAACCTTGTACCTAAACCGAAAACGAACCTTGCTGGTCAGGTTTGATAAAGGCCGATGCACAAGTAATTTGACGCGTGCCATTTTCATAGAAAGTGCACGTATTGTAACTGAAATGAAGAATCTGATAACTCAAAATACTAATACGCAAAACTTCAGTTGTTCCGTGATCATGGCCCATGCAACTGGGCCGAATTAGCGGACAAATCAACAAAATCGGTTAAAGACTCAAAATACTAAAAGCACCCCGTTTTAGAATTTTGAGTCATTATGTGAGACCGCGAAGCGAGTTCAAAACAAAAGAATGTGATGCGAAATGCCCACATTATTTTCTATTTTTTTAATGAATTTCCATAGAATCCTACCCTACTACTAACTTTCTGTAGTTCAGGTCTTCTTGCCACACTAGCCAGTACATTTGCGGGGACGGCAAGGGGACGCATACTTCAGAATTGCCATGAAATCGCGCTTTTATTTTAAGACTGGACTCTGTGATTTTAGCCCCGGGGTAGTGTTATTATTTATTCTATATCCGGGGCTTTAAAACATGACTGATTCGTGAGGAGCACGAACTTACCCGGAAAAATTTGTGTGGTTGTTCAAACAACCAGCCCAATCGCGCCCTTTGGGCTGTACACATCATACAAAAAAAAACAATGTTTTTATTCGTTATAACATTTATTTTAAACTCAAAAATAGAAGTTCCTCCTTATTTGTTTACTAGGTATCTAAACATCTAGGTAACAAGCTAAATAGCTAACTTAATCTAACTATCAACTAAACTTTTCTTACTTTCGGATCTTAAATCTAAAGGTTCCAGTCAACAGTGGACGTCACGACGCAACAGCAGACTCAAGTGTCGTACGACACTACTTTATTAAGGCGCCATCAGTCCTAAAAAGTAAGTCCCTTTCCTTTTTGCTGCGTTAGAGAGACACGATGACGGCTCAGATCCGGAAAATCGAATATTTGTTTAATTATTACAATATTTAAACAAATATTTCAAAAAGTAAGCCCATAGATTTATTTACTTATTTATGAGGAAGAAGAGAACATAACGTTGAACGGCCGTTAACGCTCTGCCTACCCCGTAAGGGATATAGGCGTGATTTATGTATGTATGTAAGAGAACATAAACAAAATATGTTTGATGTATAACAGTAACATTGTTTGGGTTATTAGTCTTAAAAATGGGCCCGCAATGCAAAATTAGAGCTGACTTTGCGATTTTTTTCTATAGAAGCATTTTCAAATAATCGTGTTTTGAGCCCCATTGTTTCGTAGCTCTCGAAGTATCACTAAGATTTGTAGATTTCAAGAAATTGGATACACAATCCGCGTCTGAGATAGATATAGGCCACGCGCGTGGTTTTGTACCTTCAAGGCACACGCGGGTATATTTAACACAGACGCATGCCTTCGTGTGTTCGACGCGCGCGTTAGATTCTCATTTTATAGTTTCGCTCGCAATACGTTAAGTGTTGGTGTGGCGCAGTGTGGCTCGCTTCGCTCACGTATAGGTGGTATTGGTATTGCGCAGCAGCTTTCTTGCTATTTTAAAACTTGAAATGTCGAGCTTGCTTCGCTTGCAATACATATTCCATATTGTCGAGTGTCGACAATGTACTTTAATCACTTGTTGTACTGATGTGTCCTCGTTACTTAAATCTGCTGTTCCGTCGTGTCGTCTACTGCCGTTTCAGACCTTAACGCTGTCCTTAATCAACCTCAGGGAATTGAATCTAAAAATCTGCAAATTCGTCCTCGAAAAGGCAGGTGGGGCTCTCTTTGATCTTTTCATCGTCAAAAATATCGAAATTGGACGCATCTCCCGGCGACCTCACCTTAGGCACGAAAGGCGGAGTCAGGCGCATGTTCAATAGCTTATCCCAGTCGATATCCCTGAACCATTTGTGGTTCTTGAAGTCCAACACTCCGTCTTTCAGGTTCCCGAATCGCCTCGTAACGTCAACCTGAAGCGTCGCGCTTATAAGATCCTTAAGTTCGCTGGAGAAGTGATTCGGGCATCGATACTTCCCTGAAACTATTTTCTCGTAGATCCTCATGGGATCTGTGGCGAAGAACGGTGGATGGCCGGCGCTCATTTCGTAGAACAACACGCCTGTGGACCACCAGTCTACTGGCATACCGTAACCCTTGCTGAGAATGATCTCCGGCGCCAAGTATTCTGGTGTACCGCAAAGAGTCCACGTTCTACCACGAATCAGTTTGCAAAATCCGAAATCTGTTATCTTGATGTAGCCAGACCTATCAATGAGGATATTCTCGGGTTTCAAATCTCGATAGACCAACGAGCAGCAGTGAAGATACTCTAACGCTAGGACGACTTGAGCTCCATAGAACTTGGAAGCGCGTTCCTCAAACTTCCCCATCTTTCGTAGATGTGAAAACATTTCGCCACCAGCTACGAACGGCTGCACGTAGTACAAATACACGTTGTCTTTGAAGAAATACTTCATGTAGACAACGAAAGGAAAGTTGAGACCGCAAAGGATCTTCTTCTCGTAAAAGCTATGCTCGATCTGCTTCAGTTTTATGATCTTGGACTTCTCGAGGGTTTTCATCGCGTAATACTTGCCGGTGTCGTTATGTTTTACCAGGTAGACTATTCCAAAGGCACCGGTGCCGAGGACCCGCAGCCGTTCGAAGTCAACGAGCCTGGCGTTGCTGGTGGACCTCAAGTTCCAGATGTCGACAAAGTCCTGGTGTAGCTTATTCAGGTAGAGGTTGTACTGGTCCTGCTTCGCGTGGCTGTAGCCGATGACGGTGCCGGAGGTCCCCATGTTGACCATGCTGCCCCTGGATACAATATAATGTTTTACAATGAGGCCTTTATATAAGGTGTAAAAAAATTAACTAAGAATATTTTAAGGGGTGAACCAGTACGTGAAACTGAACAACTTTCCCCAAGGAACATAGGTCGAAATATGAAAAAATAATTTGACCCTCCCATACTTAGTGTGTTACCCGGGCGGGATAATTTGTATGGGAGGGCCAATTTTTTTTTTCATATTTTGACCTATGTTTCTTGGGGAAAGTTGTTCAGTTTCACGTACTGGTTCACCCCTTAAAATATTCTTAGCAAATTTTTTTACACCATGTATAAACACATTCCGATCACATTGACGAATCATCCAAAACGCAAACGGTCGCTTTGTTTCGTAATTTTAGTTACTGAATCTAATATTTTATTGACCCTCAAGCTTTTGTCAGACGTGGTGTTAATATCTCTTTTACGGCCGTTATGTAAGTATGTATCTAATATTTTGCGACCAAAATATGTTGTCTAGGGATGGCTTAAAATAAATAAGAACTACGGGTCCGAAAAATGAACGCCAGCAACGTTACTAGAAAAAACACAGTTTACACTACTAAAGTAAGGCCAACCTGAGAAGCCATATTTGATAGCTGTCATCTTCATATAAAAAGAAACGTCTCTGCCATAGCATGAACACGAATCGGACAGCTGTCAAACATGGCTTATCGGGCTGGCCGCACTGTGGAACGCTAATTTTTTTACCTTGCTTGGCTAGTTGAGTACCCCCCAGGTGTTGAAAAGCGTAACTTTTTTAACCTGTTAAAAAACACCTAATTATAGTCTGGAGGAAAGTACTGTTTGATGCCAGCTTAGAATAGCATCACCCCAGTCGTAAGAGGCGACTAAGGGACTTGAGGGTGTGTACTGCAAGTTTAGGCGACACGAGCTGACAACCTATCACTATGGCGATAAACAATTTTTCCGAATGACCCTCAAATATATGTCAGACGGTCGTTTACGCTCTACCTACCCCGCAAGGGATAATAGGCGTGAATTGTGTAAGAAGGACCCGATTTTAAAAAGTCGTCGTCACATCATACGCGATAGCTAAAACAAGTACTTACCGTTGGATTCGTCATGATCTCCTGATGATGGATCGGTCTGTTTTAATTTGGAAATATGGTACACTAGGTATCTATGACGTCACAAAGACTGAAGAATGTTAATCCATGTTACCTTCTATATGTGTGCCAAAGGATCTTGCCCATTTTTGGGCCTTATTTGTCGCATGCGTCAAGATGATACTAATATTAAAATTAATATTATAATTAATCTACGTCCTCTTGCTACTTGAAAGTATGTTTTAAACCCGGGATTTTATTTAATACATAATTAGATATTGCTTTGATTGGTCATGAAACACAGCATGTTTTTTCCCTTAGTTTTTCCCTGTCAGAGGTTAGTAAACTCTTTTTTTCTACATGTTCTTTTCCTTTGACTTGTGTCTTTGACGTTGATGGACGTTTGGTGTTTTTCTTTCTTTAGTTTTGCTTTAGTTTCTTGGATTGTATTTTGTCTTTTCCTGAAATATTTTTATAATTTGGGGTGGTATGGGATCTACCTCCTAGCGGTCCACCCCGGGCAACGGCAACACAGGCTTGCCTGTGGATAAGTCCGGCTGAACGATCCCACCAAGCGGTGGAAGGCTCCGTAAGGGGCCGCCTGGCTCGCGACCACCATCCCACCGAAGTCTGGCGCCAAGTAGCTTGCTGCGTTCCGTCAGTGTGTGGGAGTGCCAGTGCCTTAACAGGCTTCTTCTGGGTGAGCTCGCTCCATCTTAGACTCTGTCTCTGTCCTATGACCTAGACTAGAGTCAAGAGCAAACCCATCATTAATAAAAAAAAAAAAAAAAAAAAAATTTCAATGAAATGACTTACGAAAACAGCTAATAAACAATCGTGAAGTGACTTCTCCTCGAATGGTTGACTTATTGCGGTCATGGATATCTCCAACTCTGGTATTTAACCGTTTCACAGACTTTCATAGGCAATTTTTATGAATTCTGGATTATTATAGACCACGGAGACAGTTTAATAATAAATTCCTTTATGGGGATTGATAGCAACATAATTTATTGTTTATGCATTTCAGGTCTCAAGAATGGAACGTGTCTGTGCCTCCTGTTATAGGGTTTCGACAAGGCAAATGGAACGAGAACAGCAACACGACTTGAATCGCCCCAATATGGCAGACGCTAATATTCCAGAGCCACCTCCACTCCCACCACCACTTGGTTCACCAAGCAGTTCCTCAAGCAGTTGTACCAAAAATCACAATCAATGCCCTCCGAAGCACAGAACATGCTTTCTTACGGATATTCAGGTGCAGCATGCACTGTTCTGTGTGTGTGTGTGCTCTGGGGGCTAAGAATGATTAACTTTTTATTTGAGGTAAAATAATATTATTATGTGTGCCTCGGCAAGCATAGCGTTGGACGCTCTCCAGCCAAATGAACCAATGTCGACTGGGTAGTGACTAGATAATTAAAACAATATTTTTGCATTATTTGTTGTATTTTATTTCCTCTTCTTTCAATTTATACCTACTTACAACTGAGGAGGTTAGGAACAAAAGGTGTCATTTTACTTTTTTGCAACTTAGTAACATGGTAGCTTGTGTTAATCACAAAAGGTGACTTTTTACTAGGTGCACCACATAGCAGAGGTGCACCAAAGAAAAATGATACCTTTTGTTCCTCAACTGCAACAATTGTGCTATCCACTCCATCCAGCAGCATTATCGCCCAATATGAATTAGTAAATGGTAGTAAAAAAGTAGTCTTCGTCACTTGGGCTCGGGAGGGATTTCATTGAGTGCTGTGTTTTGGAATGGTCTACCTCTAGAGGTAGAATCTACAGTGTGTCCAGACCAGACTACGAGTAATAGGTTTCCCTGCCATGATCTTTAAGGAACTCACTAGTTCACAAGAATTCAATCTAATGATACTTGTTTACATTCGGAATTGTTAGGTTCAGTAATATAAACATTAGGTAAGTATAAATACCATAGAAATCTCACCAGCTAGGCGAATGGCCTAGACGCCTTCATGTCGATGATAAATACTTGTGTAAAATGACAGCAAATATGGGGACCTACATTTCTAGGTTATGTTACAATTTGATGAATTACTTTGAACTCCGGGTTTTTAACATAAAAATAATAACAGGAGGTAAATAAGAAGTTAATTATAAACCGTTTGAAACTACTTCAGCCTTGACGCAAATCTGGCCTGGAGCCCCTTACTCGGTGGGCATGATCCTTTCATTACAATCGGTTCAGTAGTTTTTGATCTGTTTCCATTGACTCGACGAAGAAGAAGTAGTTTTTGAAACGTCGGGACACATGTAAATTACCTACTAATATTTACCTAAATACTATCGCGATAGACCCGGTCTAATACTTAACATGAGTGAAAGTGATCGCGAGTGCTTAAAAAGTTATAAAACAGGCTGATCCGTCATCAGTACAAGATATTATTAAACTACAGGCTACAATTATACAGGTGAAATTTGATGTTCATTGCGTAGTCGGTTAGCCATTATAGAGGTATAACCAGGAATATGAACCGGCTACGCAATGTACTATGGATTTCACCTGTAGACTTGTAGCCTGTAGTTTCATAACATAGGCACCAGGAGGTCATGAACTCATGACGAATCCAGGGGTACTTGTTTTAGCTTTCTTCTTTCTTTCGTGTGAGACACCGAGTCGTCCAACGACCCGATGTTCCCTGGTGTCAGAGTTTTTCAACCGCCTACTACCAGTAGGCCTCTGACATGGTTGTGTTACGACCGCCGTCTTAGTAATCATAGACAGCAACCGGGACCGACGGCTTAACGTGCCCTCCGAAGCACGAAACCATTTCTTTTCGGACAATCAGGTGGTTCACCCTTCAATGTCCTAACCAGACCGTGAACAAATTTACAAAGTGATAAATATCAACTTTGTGAGTGTCCCACCGAGAATCGAACCCGGAACCTTTGCGTAGCAGGCAGTCGCACTACCACTGCGCCACATCAGCCGTCCTTGTTTTAGCTGTAGCGTATGAAGTGATGACAAACTTAGAAACTAGAGCAGGTATTGCGATTTTTCCTCCAGACTATTATGGCATTCTAATGAACTGCCTAAGTGCACATAAAGACAGGTGACTATTATAAACGTGACAGTAAAGTACCGCCATTCCAATTAGTCGTAATTGACAGCTGTCATCTCCATACTAAAAGAGATGTCAACAAAGGAAAATGGACCATAAGCCATAGTATGATCACGAATCTGACAGCTGTCAAATACGACCTATTGGAACGGCGGCGGTACTTTGGTTTAGGTCTGTTTGTCTAAGATATAGGCGGTGTTTAGTGACCGATAGTGAAATCTCAAGACGGGCTGGTGATAAGGAACAACTTTTCCAAAAGAACATAGGTTGGATTATTTTGAGTTTCCATAGTAACTCAAATCAGCTGATCGGCAATTTTGTATGAGGCTCAAACTTTTATTTTCGTTTGTCGACCTATGTACCTTGGGAAAAGTTGTTCCTTATCAATCACCACACCAGCCTGTTTTGAGTTTTCGCTATCGGTCACTAGTTAAATTTCACCCTATATACCTACAGAACAGGGGTCTATGCCCTTATTCACGATTATACAAACCGCCGTCTCTGACACGGTTGAGAACGAGCGCCTGAGTTATCATATTCAAGTGCCCTCCGAGGCACGGAAAAGTCCCCGGGAATCGAACCAGAGACTTTCGGGTCCTGCGCCAAACACTCAGACCACGGAAGCAGTATGCCGATGATATGAGACCGGATTGTATGCAACATTAAAAGCCTGTACCTAATGCATGCAAATATGCATTTCAAAATGCTTGAAATATTCACGACAACTCGCAAAATACGCCAACTCAGATTCCAAGTTTCAGGTTTAAAAACTAAAATGACAAACAATTAACTCCTAAAACTTAACAATGAATAAGTATAAACTGATATACGGGTGTAAGGGACAGCCCTCCGAATACTTATAGGGTGCATTCAGACTAGGGTTTCGTTTTTCCCGGCCCTTTTCAGTTCCCGGGAAACGGGAATTTATTTTCACTTTTCCCGGGAATTCCCGGGAACCGGGAAAAGTTTATTACTTTTTTGTTTTGCTGTGTTTCCATAAGAAATGGAGTTAAACACTTTATTTAATTGCTTAAATTACATACTTAAAAAGTTAACATACATAAACTGGTCAATTAGCCTGAATTGTCAAATATAAACGCCATGGGAATCGAATCCCAAGATCTTCGGATTGTGAGACCATGGGTCAGACATTTATAGCTCAACATTAGCATTAACGGCCACAAGAATGGGCCTTCCTCCATAAGTAGTGTCTTTGCCATATTCACCACGCTAGGCTGGCAGATTGGCGAGTGCAGGGCAAACTGTTGTTTTTCACAGAGATCGCTTATACAGACGTTAAGTTATACGGTCAGATATTGATATACAATAATAAATAAAAAATAAATTTATAAAGAATGGTTATGATCCATTTTCATCATCTTCATCATCATATCGTGAAGGACAACAAATCAAAAAACGACCCAATGAACCTTGGGGTCAGAATCTTAGTAGGAATTCGTAACTAACATGGTTAATAACCTCATGTATGGTGGTTTTCCTACTTATCATTCGTGCGTTTACGGATGTGTGTATCATACGACGAGACAGACGCATCCGTTACGCACTGTAGCCGTATTTGTTGGGGAACACGATCGAAATACGCAATTTCCTTTTGTCTGATAGACGTATGCTTTACGTTGCGTTGAAAATACGCAGCGACGGACGACAAGTGGGCGAACTGCCTAAGTATTCATAGACATCAGCCGGGACGACTGCTTAATGTACCCTCCGAAGCACCGATCTGTCTTTCTTACAGACAATTAGGTGAATCAACTTGCAATGCCCTATCCCAACAAAATTGGGTACGATATCACAAAGTGATAAATTGACAAATATACACTTTGTGTTTTCTTTGAGATTCAAACCTGTGACCTCCAGATCCTAAAACAAACGATCATATCACTAGATCATGGAAGCAGGAAAGGTTTATTATTATTTAATTTTATATTAGAAATTTTGTGGTCTGTAAATAGTTATCAATATGTAGGCTTTTAGAGCATTAAACAACAATTTAAATTATCCGGGAATTCCCGGGAAATGTACAAAAATTTCCCGTTGCCGGGAACGAAGCTTTTCCCGGGAATTCCCGATTCCCGGGTCCCGGGAACGAAACCCTAATTCAGACCATAAAACTGAACAACTTCCCATGACAAAATATGTCAGGAAATCTCAAAAAGAAATTGGCTTCCAATAGTAAATGCAGGCAGCTGATCGTGATTTTGTATGGGAGGTCGAATATTTTTTGTCGTTTTCTGACATATGTTCGTACGGGAAAGTTGTTCAGTTTCATTGTCTGCATGCAGCTCTCCGAATACATATAGGGTGCATTCAGACCATGAAACTGAACAGCTTTTCCCTAGGAAAATATGTTAGGAAACTAAAAAAAAAATCCTCCCATACAAAATCACTGCAATTACTATGGGAAGTGAAAATAAATTGGCGTTTCCTGAAATATATTTCATCGGAATTTGTTAAGTTCTAAATGCACCCTATAAGTATTCGAAGGGGTATCTTATATGCAATTTGAATGGCTATTTGCGAGAGAAATGGCTTAAATATGCAAATGCGTATAATTCGATCTCTTCAGATGATGAAAGAAGGTATCTGACGGGATCTGACGGGTTCATGTACAGTCGGTTATAGCACATAAGGTACCAGGGGTGGGTACTCCAAAAGAACTGAATTATTTTTGTCCCCAGCAATATTATATTCTTGACATGAAAATGTATTAGTAGAAAATTACTTCTTTTCTGATAATAGGTTTAAATTTTGATTTTTTATTAACTGGGGATAAAAATAATTCAGTTCTTTTGGAGAGTACCCCTGGTACCTTATGTGCTACAACCGACTGTACCTAACTGCTATTATAAACTATGTAACTTTGAGCTTGTACCTATGTGAAAGCATGAATAAATTGAATTGAATTGAATATCTAGAATTACCTGTGTTGTAGAACATCAGCTTGTGATTCCTCAGTCATGGTGACCTGATGATGGAACGTTACGTGGCAGCCAGGATATCTTGGACACTCAAATGTAAAACGGAGATGAAATTATTCATGAATATCTCGATACTCAATTCAATTGCTTGTTGTATGGCGTTTTTATCTCGATACTTTTTTCAGAAGAATACTGAAGAACGGCTGAAGAAGTGTTTTTTTTTTTACAAAGAAAACGTCACTGCTGTCAATCGATTTTCATAGAGTTTGGCAAAGAGAATCTTAATAGAACTTGGAAAAGAGGATAAAATAAAAATTATACCAAGTATGTTTTAGTTATGTTGATACCAAGTTATAGGTACTCTGCGATAGCTTTCGCTCACGCTCTACCTACCCCGCTACGAATATTGTAAATGTAGGTATATATAGTTTGCAAGGGACAGTGTACCCAAAAACTTTGCAGGCATGCTCAGACTACGAAACTAAACAACTTTTTCTATGGAGGCTTTGTAGGTTAATGAGAAAAAACATTGTCTCTTTGAGTTACAATGGAAGTTCAAAATATTTTTCTCATATTTCGACTTATGTGGGCGCGCAGCCGCCAATACTTACTTTGTGACTTATGTTACTTGGGGCGACTAAGGGCTGACAACCTGCCAGTACATTACATATAGTCTTCGAGCAACACGGTCTTCCGTCTCGTTACGGAAGGCCGTCGTTGCTCGAAGCATAGTGATACACGACTTTTTTGAAACGGCCTTCAAATATTTGTCAGACGTGGTGATAGCGACCGTTTTTGACTCTGTCTACCCCGCAAGGGATGAAGGTATGATAATTGTGTATGTATATATATATATATTGTATATATACATACATACATATATCACGCCTATATTCCCTTGCGGGGTAGGCAGAGCGTAAACTGCCGCATAAAACGGACATTTACGCCACGTCTGACAAATATTTGAGGGTCATTCGGAAAATTGTGTACCGCTATAGTGACAGGTTGTTGTAGTGGCCGCATAGCCACTGGAAGCGTATTGCTTGTCTTAGCATTATTTAGTATTAGGCAATCGAGCGTTCGAGCTCTAGATATGTAATTATTAGAATAAAGTAGTCAGTCTAAGTTCAACCACCAACTTAGTCGTATCATTTCTATAATAACTCCCTGTTGCCCATCCACTATTATTGGATGGCGACCCTAGCCAGTGCTGCCTTCTTAGGGCAGTGCTGGGTAGCGTGGAGTATGTTATCCACTATTATTGGATTGTCAGCCCATCGCCTAAAATTGCAATACATTCCCTAAGTCGCCTCTTACGACTCCCACGGGCAAGAAATGGGGTGATGCTATTCTTAGCCGGCAACACACGGCAAAGTATGTATATATAATTTTTTATTTGTCATATTTTTTTGCAATGTGGATTAAGATTTTTCCCATAATGTACTTTTGCAAATAATTATATGGTGGGGCAGTGTTAACTGCTAATCTGGTGCAGATAGGCAACGTATAAATTACCAGCGCGGCCCGCCCAGCTGTTTCACCCACTGCCAACCGTTTTCCCGCTAAAAGGACATTTTCCCGCCATAAACTATACATAAAAATCTTGCTCTTGAATTACTCTATTCATTAAAGAAAACCGCATCAAAATCCGTTGCGTACTTTTGAAGATTAAAGCATACATATTATGGACCTAGGGATTTTATTTTATACTATTTAGCGATAAGAGCCAAGGACATCATGATTGATAAATCTGACTTGAAATGATTAATCTGATAAATGATATTGATAAATCATTAAATGATAACAATCTTAGCCGTTGGTTCTCAATCTTTCAGGCGAGTGGTGCCTTGAAACAAGCCGCGCAAGGGCAAGCCACCTCACGAAAAAAACATATAATTTTGTTTATATTATAAACAAAACATTAGAAGAATGTAATTTTGCAAAAGTTATGGTATTGCCGTTAGGAAAGAGTGTAGGACCATATTATTGGTAGGACGTCGACTCGACGGACGACCCGATGAAAGTTCGGTTGGTTCCAAGAGTTGGTCAAGTTGGCTTCGTGGAATAGAAATGTGTTTCATAATAAGTTTTTTTTTGTCTTCGATTTTAGCCCCGGGGCTTTGACTCATCCGGAGAAGTTTCTAACAGCCCAATCGCACCGTTGGGGCACAAATGCGGAACCGCCGCGGCCCCGATAATAAGTCTTTTTTTTACATAAAAAATTAGGTAAGCATTTGTCTGCCATCTCACCTGATGTAAAGTGACGATGCAGACGATGTAGGAACATGCTCACCTAGATAATGCCTATTCACTCTCGCCTTGAAAAGGCCCTGGATGTAACGTTCCGGAAACAGATTCGCAGGCAGGGATTCCCACTCTTTAGTTTGAGAAACTTAGACAAGGATGTAGGTAGATACTACCTAGTTACATAATGGCAGATCGGATAGATAAATTTTCATATCATTATAATCTAAGGGACGTCATATTGACGCAGGTGATAAGGAGGGTAGGGTTTTTATCAAAAACAAACCGACACACATTTTATCTGGGTTGATCTCCTTTTTTCCCGACTTTAAAAAAAGGTGGCTATCATTTCCACTAGTAATTTTGACGTGTTGGTGCAGAAAATTTTCTGAGCAAATAAGGTACTCAAGAAATTTAATAATGTACATCGTTTTGTGTACATCAAAAACGGACCGGACAAAAAAGGATATTCCTAGTTTTTAGTGTCACCGCAGTTACTTACCGTAGTTAAGTACCTACCTAGTTTTTCTCGTCATCGTCATAGCCCGCCGCGTTTTGTTTGACAAAACGTTGACATTGAAAAAGGTTACACGAAAAAATGTTTGCATGATACGCCGGCGCACCGAATCGTCGGGACAAGATTGACAACATAAATCTTCGTCAAGTCTTCAGAACGCTGTCAAGGTTTTTCAGATGAAAACTACAATGAAGAATTAAGACGTCAATAAGTGATAATGATAATTGAATAAAGTAAATTTCAATTTTAACCTTCGGTGAAAGCAGCCAAATCTTTTTACGTTAGTCTACATTAGTTAACTAGCTTTTACCCGCGACTTCGTCCGCGTTAGATAGTTTTTTTAGGCAGAAGTTCTAAAGTAGGTAGGTATGTGTATTCATAGTATGTGTGACAGTGATATTAGAACAGTTATTATCTCTACTGTTTAAAGATGACTTGTTTGCTTCTGTTGTTAAAGGGACAATTCTAAATTTGCTATCCGGCCTGAGATATCAATATTTATAACCATTGAATACAAAAGTCAGTAGACCTATTTTTACCTATTTTATGTACCTATTTTTTGTTTCTCTCTGTTGGAATATGACAAAAATCAATGTGTCTCACTTCAACTTATACTGAGACAGTATTTCTCTTTTACACAATATTCTAATACAACAGTTCATTGTTTTTAAAGCTATATACTTCATAAGCACTGGGCGCTCTCCCCGTCTTACGCACCGCGCTCTTCTGTAGGAAACACGCACCTATCCAGAAACCGATACAGTTAAATAAATAATATTTCATATAAACTATAAAGTGAGTTTCTCTAAGTTTCCCATTTAACCTAATAGGTTATGGGCCCAGAGTAAAACTAAGTGAACTCTGAAAATAAGTAGTGTAAATAAAAAAAAAAGATTTAATCAATAATAAGTGTTTTAAAAAAAATATATCTTGTAAAAGACTTTAATTTTAAAAATGGACAATTCAAAATTGAAAAGAAACATTAAACCATTTGATGGGGACAAATATAGTGTGTGGAAACTTAGAATAAGAAACTTATTAAATGAACTTGACGTGTTAAAAATAATCGACGAAGAACCTCCTACGGAGCCCGACGTTAAATGGCTTCGAAAGGAACGCATCGCGAAGAATACCATCGTGGAATATCTTGCAGATTCTTTACTTGGACTTATCAGCGAAAATAATTCAGCACAAGAAATCTTCACGAAACTAGATTCAGTGTATGCAAGAAAAAGCATCGCAACGCAGCTTGCTTTGAGGAAAAGATTACTCAATTTGAAATTGGAAGGAGAAACACCACTAATTAAGCACTTTCAAAACTTTGAAGAGCTTATCTGTCAGCTTATCGCCGCGGGTGCAAAACTTGAAGAAGCTGATAAGGTATGTCACCTATTTATGACATTGCCTAAAACCTATGATGGCGTTGTCACAGCAATAGAGACTTTAGCTGAAGATGACCTAACATTGTCTTTCACAAAGACAAGATTACTTGATCACGAAGTAAAATTAATAAGTGAAAGGCGTGATACAAGTCTGAAAGTTTTGCAGGCTGAAAGACGACACAACTTTAAGCCTAGCAAAAACTTTAACATCGGCCAGAAACATCGACCCACTTATAATAGAAAGTTACGAGCACTTAAGTGTCACATCTGTGGTCGAAAAGGACACCTGAAGAGAAATTGTTATTTTAAAAACAAAGAAATGATCAGAACAATTAAAACGGTCAACATTTGTCAAGATGAAAATCCTAAAGTATCCGGATTTGCCTTTATGGCGGGAGACAACATAGAACGCGTAGAAGGCCAACAATCCATAATTTTTGTACTAGACTCTGGAGCCTCTGATCATCTGATTAACAGAGAGGATTTGGCACAAAACTTTGAAGAATTAGAAGTACCGATAAATATATCAGTGGCGAAGAATGGGACTTACATAACAGCTACAAGGAAAGGGAATCTCTCAATAACTACAAGCTTGGGCGTGAAGGGCATTCTACAGGACGTTCTTTTCTGCGCGGAGATACCTCACAACTTGCTTTCAGTGAAGAGAATGCAAAAAGCAGGGATGACTGTCATATTTGATGATGATGGGACAGTACAAATAATGCAGAAGGGTAAGATGCTGGTAACAAAGGGTGAGTCTTTGAACAGTAATTTAATTTATATTAAATTCCTGCTTAATAAATGCGCTTTAAATATTAACAGCAGCACATCAAATAGAGATGTTCACAATAATTACGAATTATGGCATCAAAGATTAGGTCACATAGGCAAATCGAAGTTTTTGCAAATAAAAAACAAGCAAATGTTTTCTGACATAGAACAACTATCTAATGTAAAGCCAAATGACAATCTTTGCGAAGCTTGTATAAATGGAAAACAAGCATGTTTGCCATTCAATAAATCAAAGACAAAAGTTTTGAAACGACCTCTATTTAATGTGCATACTGACGTGTGTGGTCCTGTCACTCCCACAACTCTTGACGACAAAAACTACTTTGTGATTTTTGTTGATGAGTATACCCACTATCAGACGTTTTTGCTGCATTTCGAGATTATGTTGCTAAGTGTGAAGCCCATTTTAATCTGAGTGTAGTCAATTTGTATTGTGACAATGGTGGTGAATATATTTCGAATGAAATAAAGGAGTTTTGTGTGCAAAAAGGTATAACGTACCACTTGACAGTGCCGTATACACCGGCTTTAAACGGGTTAGCCGAGCGTATGATAAGAACGATAACAGAACGTAGTCGTGCAATGGTATCTGGTGCGAAATTAAATAAGACGTTCTGGGGTGAGGCTGTTTTGACTGCTACATATTTAATAAATGTCAGCCCAACCAAAGCACTGATAACAGATAACACACCTTTTGAACTGTGGCATAATAAGAAGCCGCAACTTAAATATCTAAAAGTATTCGGTTCAACTGTTTATTTTGTCAACAAAACAAGAAAAACTAAGTTTGATGACAAGTCCTTAAAGGGTATATTAGTTGGATATGAACCGAATGGTTATAAGGTGTGGGATGTGGTAGATGAAAAGTTTGTTAAAGTCAGAGATGTGATCGTGGATGAGATTAATTTCTTGTCAAGTAGGCCATCAAATTCCGATAGGCCTGATCCAGACGACACCTCAGACGGGCGCACCTCTTACAAGAGGATGTGCAAATCTGATACGAAATCAGATGGTTGTAGCAGTGAACAAACTTGTGAAATACCTAGTTCAGGTTTATTAGAGCCACCGTCTAATATGTCTGAAACTGATAAATCTGTACGTGAAACAGATGTGCATACAGACTGCTCTTTATTTCAAAATACAATGACTTCAACTCAGACTGAGATGGCTTTACCTAAAGTAAGAAGAAGTGAGAGGATAAAAAACTTACCTAACATTTCTTATAACGAAAATGACGATGATATTTCTGCGAACTATTTATTATGTGCTACATCATTGGTATGCAAAATTCCAAAGTCTTTTAAAGAGATTGAATCCAGGGACGATAAGCTATTATGGGAAAAAGCTATCGAAGACGAAATTAAGTCTTTAACTGAAAATAAAACCTGGACACTGGTACCAAGACCTGAGAACAGAAATATCGTCGATTGTAAATGGGTATTTACTATTAAAAATGATGAGTTTAGAAAACCCGTAAAGTATAAAGCTCGTTTAGTAGCTCGTGGTTTCAGTCAGGAATATTTGATTGATTATAATGAAACATTCGCACCAGTAGCGAGAATTGCAAGTTTTAGATTTATATTAGCTTTTGCGAATCAATATAATTTGCATGTGCACCATATGGACGTAAAGACAGCGTTCTTGAACGGAATTCTGAAAGAGGAAATTTATATGAAAATTCCTGAAGGTATTGCAAATGAAAATAATTTAGTCTGCAAATTGAAAAAATCGTTATATGGATTAAAACAATCGGCGCGCTGTTGGTTTGAAATGTTTGAAAAGGCTTTACTTAAAAAGGGATTTCGATACTCGTCAGCTGATAGATGCATTTATTTTCTAGATAAAGGTGATATTTTAAGGAACATTTATGTCATTCTTTATGTGGATGATCTTGTCATTGCAACCGCAGATTTGAAAACCATGAATAACTTTAAAAGCTACCTTATGAATGAGTTTAAAATGGTTGACTTAAAAGAAATTAAATGCTTCCTTGGAATAAAAGTTGAAAGGAGTGTCAACAAAATTACATTGGATCAGACTTCATACATAAAGACCGTATTAGAAAAGTTCAATATGACTGACTGTAAATCTGTTAGCACACCTTTAGAAAGCAAAGTAGACTATGACGCATTGAATTCAAGTGAAGAAACAAAGGCTCCTTGTAAGAATCTTATCGGGTGCTTAATGTATATTATGCTATGCACTCGACCCGATTTAAGCTTTTCTGTGAATATCCTAAGTAGATTTGGTAACAAGAACAATCATTCACTTTGGTCACACCTAAAAAGGGTTTTACGTTACTTGAAAGGGTCAATTGATTTGAAGTTGACTTACATCCGGAGCAATTATAACGATATGCTAAGTTGTTATGTGGATTCAGACTGGGGTAGCGATGAAATTCATCGAAAGAGTACTACAGGCTTTTTGTTTAAATTGTTTGAACAATGCACAATATGCTGGCAAACAAAGAGGCAAGTTACAGTGGCAGCTTCATCAACTGAGGCAGAGTACATGGCATTATTTGAAGCTGTTAGAGAAGCTTTGTGGCTAAAATCGTTGATAACCAGTTTAAACATTGAAATGATCAATGCTATTCCTATGTATGAGGATAATAATGGATGTATAAGTATTGCAAATAATCCTACAAGCCACAAAAGATCGAAACATATCGATATAAAGTATCATTTTTCTAGAGAACAAGTTGAGAAAAATGTTATAAAAATGTTTTATATTCCCACAGGTAACCAGTTGGCTGATATTTTGACAAAATCCTTACCAGCGGTACGATTCACTACACTGAGGGACGATCTTGGTGTTATTATGTAAAATGAAAAGGGTTTATCATATGAAGCCGTGTAAATAGATAGTGTGAATATTTAGTGCGAATATTCTATATTTTTAAGATTATTTTCAATTGAATTTTATAAGTTTTTCTAGATTGGTCTGATTAGGTTTTCCTGGGTTTTCCCTAATCCTGCGCAACAAATGTTGGACCATAATAAGATAATCATTGTTCCCAGATAAAGGAAGGTGCGTGATTATTATTGTAAATAAATCCGATATTTTAAAAGGTAATTAATTTTTGAGGGGGCGTGTTGGAATATGACAAAAATCAATGTGTCTCACTTCAACTTATACTGAGACAGTATTTCTCTTTTACACAATATTCTAATACAACAGTTCATTGTTTTTAAAGCTATATACTTCATAAGCACTGGGCGCTCTCCCCGTCTTACGCACCGCGCTCTTTTGTAGGAAACACGCACCTATCCAGAAACCGATACAGTTAAATAAATAATATTTCATATAAACTATAAAGTGAGTTTCTCTAAGTTTCCCATTTAACCTAATACTCTCGTCGGTAAAAAGTAGGCAATGTCCTTTCTCAACTTATTCCCATCATACTGAACAACTTTTGTTTTAAACCATGCCTGTATCTCTCTAATAGTTTAGGTGCGCTCCTGATGGTAGACCTGGTGGTCTATATAAGGTACTCCAGATCCTCAATGTCCTTGTGAAAAGAAGCGGCCCATCATACTGAACAACTTTTGTTTTGTAACCATTTCTGTATCTCCAATAGTTTGGCTGGGCTCCTGATGGTACACCTGGTGGTCTACATGAGGTACTCCAGAGCCCCAATGTCCTTGTGAAAAGAAGCGGCCCATCATACTGAACAAATTTTGTTTTGGAACCATTTCTGTATCTCCAATAGTTTAGGTGGCCTCCTGATGGTAGACCTGGTGGTCTATATAAGGTACTCCAGATCCTCAATGTCCTTGTGAAAAGAAGCGGCCCATCATACTGAACAACTATTGTTTTAGAACCATGCCTGTATCTCTAATAGTTTAGCTGGGCTCCTGATGGTACATCTGGTGGTCTACATAAGGTATTCCAGAGCCCCAATGTCCTTGTGAAAAGAAGCGGCCCATGATACTAAACAACTTTTGTTTTGGAACCATTTCTGTATCTCTAATAGTTTAGCTGGTCTCCTGGTGGTATACCTGGTGGTCTACATAAGGTACTCCAGATCCCCAATGTCTTAGTGAAAAGAAGCGGCCTATCCTACTGAACAATTTTTGTTTTGGAACCATGCCTGTATCTCTAAGAGTTTAGCTGGGCTCCTGGTGGTCTACATAAGGTACTCCAGATCCCCAATGTCTTTGTGAAAAGAAGCGGCCCATTATACTGAACAACTTTTGTTTTGGAACCATGCCTGTATCTCTAATAGTTTAGCTGGGCTTTGGGGGTACACCTGGTGGTCCACATCTATACTCCAGACCCTCGAATGGTGATAAAAAGTAGCCTATGTCCGTTCTCGGTATGCTAGCAATCTCTGTGCCAAGTTTCATGAAGATCGGTTCAGCGGTTTGGCCGTGAAAGCGTAGCAGACAGACAGACAGAGTTACTTTCGCATTTATAATATTAGTGTGGATGTGGATTTGTGCATGAAAGCAATCAGCGTATCATTCGAGGCGACGAATCTCCCTAGTTCCGCGTAATCTCGTATTATTTCATGTTAAAAGCGTCTTGGAAGGACGAACTGTGTTATTCGTTACCTGTCTAGGCTATTATCTCGTGAATACTTGATTATAAAGCAGATTGTGATCTTGAATTGAAATACCATTTTATTGAAGAGACCTACCAGATAAGATGATATGGCCAATCCTGATGACGTTGAAGATACGTCCATATAATATTTTTATATCTAATTTTTATGCTGTAATTTAGATACATAAATCATTACTTTTCTAGTACAAATGGCTGATTTGACATTGTAATGGTATTTTTCTCGTTTCTATGTCGAAAACACCGTAAAATCTCGCAAAAATTTGAGCGCAAAATGATTAGCTGTTTCACTCTGGCGCAGCGCGAATGAACGGGACCAACTTTTCAGGCTCTTACAGTAACTTAAAATTATCACGCCTACATCCCTTGCGGGTTAGGCAGAGCGTAAGCGGACGCAATAAACGAACAATTACGCCACGTCTGATGAACACTTGAGGGTTATTAATAAAATTGTGTATCGTCATAGTGACAGGTTGTCAGCCCATCGCCTAAAACTGCAATACACATGAAACCCTCGAGTCCCTTAGACGCCTCTTACGACATGCACGAAAAATAAATGAGGTGATCTTATTCTTAGCCGACATCACACGGCTTTTCAAAAGTAAGTCGGTTTATTTGTTTTCTAAATCACAACTTGATAAAGAATTGATAGCGATCAGCTGTTGAATTCGTCGATAAAAACACGTGTTAGATTTGTGTTGGGCCAGCAATGGGCGAGTGTGAAACCTTGTATGATTTATAGTACAGAATAAATGATATAACACTACCGTGTTCGTAGTAAAACTTTATATCATTTAACCCTTTAACGGGCATAACGATCTAGAAAAGGTAAAACAAAACGGGTAATGGTATTGGGATACTATAGTAAGGTAAAAAAAATATGTTGTAAAAAAAAAAATTTTTTTTTTAAAAACGGTGGGAAGTATGTTCCCTATGCCTGTGAAAAATCTTTGGAAATAATAGAATAAATAGCATGCATGCTTGGGTTTCATCGGAATTTGCTCAAAAGTAATGGTTGCCTCTGGGTCCATGTATTTTTCTTCCATTGATCTTCATGAGCATCAGATTCTTCTGGGTGTAATAAGTTATTTTCTTCTTCTTCAGACTTTAGACTCATTTTCATAAATGTTTCAACTGCAGACCAACCACCTTCTCGACCCCTACATCCTCTTCCTCGACTGTTTCAGCGTCCTCTTCCTCGACTATTTCCGCGTCTTCTTCTTCGACTATTTCCGCATCCTCTACTTTCATACCCTGCACCCTGCAGTACAGGACTTTCTGCATCCTCGGATGTTGGTTGGTGTAGGGCTAGTTATGTGCATCCATCAAAGATGGTGTTGGGCTATCAGTATCCCTAGAAGATGTATAACTCTTTAAGTTACTAGCAGTAGACCGCAACCCTTGTAGCGGTGGTGGTTCATCAATTTCTTCAATAATTCTTTGTAGTTTGGCAGAATTATAGTGCCCATCCTCTTCGTCAGACTCCTCTTCATCTTCCAAGTCCTCTGGGTCTGACGGTAACCCAAATATTCAATGGAGAGCAGTTTCTATTTCTAGATCTTTTAGTATCTTTCTACTCATGAGGAATACAATTTATGTATGTGAATAACAACAAAACAACCTAATAAATGACTGCAATTACCCTAAATATAGTTAAAATGACAAACAAGCATACACCCTAACGGATAAAGGGAATATGCTTCCCACCAAGAAAAATAAATAAATCTAAAATATTTTGCATGCAGGAATGAAAATATGGGGGGTTGTCGACACCTTATACATACATTAATAGGATTAATAACAATTACCTGATTTTCACGCATAGGTACATTGCAGATATATAAACCGATTTAGCTCCAACTTGAAATTTGTACGAAAATTGAAATTAACCTGCTTTTATAGATTCTACAAACCCTGTCAACTGTCAAAGGTAGCTACCCAGAAAAAAAAGTTAAATCTACCTACATTTCAAAATGAGAATAAAAAAACCGGAAGTGGATCGTTCATTTCATAGCATGTCAGAAATTATGGTGGGAAAAATATTCCCTATTATGGATGATTAACATGTTGCATAAAGTTATACAGGGTGTAAGGGACAGCCCTCCAAATACTGGTGCATTCAGACCATGAAACTGAACAACTTCCCATCCACACTATCCACACTAATATTATAAATGTGAAAGTAACTCTGTCTGTCTGTCTGTCTGTCTGTCTGTCTGCTACGCTTTCACGGCCAAACAGCTGAACCGATCTTCATGAAACTTGGCACAGAGACTGTGAGCATACCGAGAACGGACATAGGCTACTTTTTATCACCATTCGAGGGTCTGGAGTACAGATGTAGACCACCAGGTGTACTACCAGGAGCCCAGCTAAACTATTAGAGATACAGGCATGGTTCCAAAACAAAAGTTGTTCAGTATGATGGGCCGCTTCTTTTCACAAGGACATTGAGGATCTGGAGTACCTTATGTGGACCACCAGGTATACCACCAGGAGCCCAGCTAAACTATTAGAGATACAGGCATGGTTCAAAAACAAAAGTTGTTCAGTATGATGGGCCGCTTCTTTTCACAAGGACATTGAGGATCTGGAGTACCTTATGTAGACCACCAGGTGTACCACCCCACCAGGAGCCCAGCTAAACTATTAGAGATACAGGCATGGTTCCAAAACAAAAGTTGTTCAGTATGATGGGCCGCTTCTTTTCACAAGGACATTGAGGATATGGAGTACCTTATGTAGACCACCAGGTGTACCACCAGGAGCCCAGTTAAACTATTAGAGATACAGGCATGGTTCCAAAACAAAAGTTGTTCAGTATGATGGGCCGCTTCTTTTCACAAGGACATTGAGGATCTGGAGTACCTTATGTGGACCACCAGGTATACCACCAGGAGCCCAGCTAAACTATTAGAGATACAGGCATGGTTCAAAAACAAAAGTTGTTCAGTATGATGGGCCGCTTCTTTTCACAAGGACATTGAGGATCTGGAGTACCTTATGTAGACCACCAGGTGTACCACCCCACCAGGAGCCCAGCTAAACTATTAGAGATACAGGCATGGTTCCAAAACAAAAGTTGTTCAGTATGATGGGCCGCTTCTTTTCACAAGGACATTGAGGATATGGAGTACCTTATATAGACCACCAGGTGTACCATCAGGAGCCCACCTTAACTATTAGAGATACAGAAATGGTTCCAAAACGAAAGTTTACCAGTATGATGGGCTGCTTCTTTTCACAAGGACATAGAGGATCTGGAGTACATTATGTAGACCACCAGGTGTACCATCAGAAGCCCAGCTTAACTATTAGAGATACAGGCATGGTTCTAAAACAAAAGTTGTTCAGTATGATGGGCTGCTTCTTTTCACAAGGATATTGAGGATCTGGAGTACCTTATGTAGACCACTAGGTGCATGATCAGGAGCCCACTTAAACTATTGGAGATACAGAAAAGGTTCCAAAACAAAAGTTGTTCAGTATGATGAGCCGGTTCTTTTCACAAGGACATTGATGATCTGGAGTACCTTATGTAGACCACCAGGTGTACCATCAGGGGCCCACCTAAACCTGAACCTGTTTCTAAAAAAACTATCTAACGCGGACGAAGTCGCGGGTAAAAGCTAGTGAGAATATATTTCTGGAAATGTAATTTTTTTCATCGTCGTAAAAGGCGACTAAGGGACTCGAGGGTGTGTATATAATTTAAGACGATGGGCTGACAACCTGTCACTATGGCGATACACAATTTTCTGAATAAACCTCAAATATTTGTCAGACGTGGCGTAAATGTCCGTGCGGCCGTTTATACTCAACCTTCCCCGCAAGGGATTATAGGCGTGATATGTAATTTTTTTTTTACTTCCTACAGTAAATGCAGTCAGCCGATTTGTATAAGACATAGTTTTTTTTTTGTTTCCTGACATATGTTTATAGGGGAAAGTTGTTTAGTGTCATGGTTTGCGTGCACCCTATCAGTATTCGTAACATAGTTTACAAAAGAAATAAAACTAAGCAAAAGAATATAGGTCATAATATTAATTATTCTTACTCATGCCTATAATGACATTAACATTAACAGTAATAGCATTCAATCTTCAAAACCACCCAACGGATATGGATGCGGTTTTTTTTAAGAAAGAGTGATTCAAGAGGAAGGTTTTTATGTTATGTATGATTTATATCGGGAAAAGGTCTGTTTTCCGTGGGAAATCGGGTAACAGCGAGTGAAACCGCTAAACGGGCCGCTAGTTTTACATAAATGCTGGTTATTCTTAAAAATCGGCTAAGTGAGAGTCGGACTCGCGCACGAAGGGTTCCGTACTATTACTTATGTATAAAAGATCATGTTCGTTGTATGAGAGCTCCTATAATTTAAAAAAAAGATTTTTTAAGTACATATTTGTTGTTATTTTTACTCTGTGCAAAAATATCTGTGCAAAATTTTTACTCTGTATCACGGATTATTATACAGTCTAGTCTTCTTCTTATCGTGTGGGATACCGAGTCGACGAACGACCCGATGAACCCTGGTGTCAGAGTATTTCAACCGCGTACTACTACTAGTAGGACTCTGACATGGTTGTGTAACGACCGCCGTCTAAGTAATGAAAGACAGCAACCGGAACCGACGGCTTAAAGTGCCCTCCGAAGCACGGAACCATCTCTCTTACGGACAATCAGGTGGTTCAGCCTGAAATTTCCTAACCAGATTAGTGACAGACGGACATACAACGAAGTCTCTGTATACATAACATTACATTACAAATATCATGCCTATAATCCCTTGCGGGGTAGGCCGAGCGTAAAATTACCATACACCACGTCTGACAAACATTTGAGGGCCATTCGAAAAATTGTGTATCGTCATCGTGACAGGTTGTGAACTTATCGCCTAAAATGTCAATACACACCCTCGAGTCCCTTAGTCGCGTCTTACGACACCCACGAGAAAGAAATAGGGTGATGCTGTTCTAAGTCGGCATCGCACGGCGCTGTCTCGGTAGTCTCGGTACCTTTTGGCCCTTTGAACCCTACGGAACCCTAAAAACTGTATAACCTACAGATTTGGCCCTATCTAAGTCAGTAGGTCTAATCAATTAGTGATTACGTAAGTTGAAGATACGCTATTACAGATCTTTATATTGATAGCACCACACTAATGCCTTGATCACACTTAAGAGTATTATTATCTATTCTTATGCTTAAGGCGAGTGTAGTCGTGCGGCCTCGCGCGGTTAACGGCCTCGACAGTCGCGGCACTTCACAAAATATATATTTTCTCTTTATACTCACTACCTGCGTCTGTGATTCCAAACGCATACAACCCTAATCTCTTCAAAGTAAGAGTGAACAGGCTTCTTCTGGGTGAGCTCGCTCCATCTTAGACTCTGTCTCTGTCCTACGACCTAGACTAGAGTCAAGAGCAAACCCATCATTAATTAAAAAAATAATAATAATACAAACAATATATCAGAATGTCCGCTGCTCAAGTTTTTAGTATTATCCTTAAGTAAAATTAGAACCTACAAACTCAATGAAATATTTGCTTGTGAAGTGGCGCCACTGTCGAGGTCGTTGACGGGTACACTCGCCTTAAGTAAAATAAGAACCTACAAACTGAACAAAATTTTCACTGTAATTAAAGTTATGGTAATTATATTAAAACCAAAAGTGGCAACTTTTAGGCACTTTTGGCATAATTTTATTTACAGCTAATATTTCATTGAGTTTGCAAGTTCTAATTTCACTTAAGGATAATTAATACCAAAACTTGAGCCACGGACATTCTGATAGATTGTTTGTATAAAGAGAAAATATATTTCTCGTGAAGTGGCGCCACCGTCGAGGTCGTTGACGACTACAGTCGCCTTAACGTGGCCACAAACGTAGCTATAAATCACATAGTGTTGTAATAGTTTTACTTCTCGATAGTCGATAGTTTCTTCCTGAACTATGATTTTAAACTATCGAACGGCAACAACACTACTACATTATAATGCTACGTCTGTAACTACCTGTAGCGAGTACAGTCTCTCTCTCTTTGTGTGGGACACCGAGTCGTCCAACGACCTGATAAACCTGAAGTCTGCTAAATAGAATTCGATTCAGTTGTGTGTCAATGGCCTGTCAATGTGACAGTTTTGGTCAATTCGTATTCTTGGGCGCGTTCAATCGACCATCCGTACTAAAATTATAAATCTGAGAGTTTGTGTGTCATCCATACGTATGTATGTTTGTAACCTCTTCACGCTCAAACGGCTTGACCGATTTGGATGAAATTTAGAACACAGGTAGAGTATAACCCGGAATAGAACAGAGGTAATTTTTTACCGTGGGAAAACAACTATTACTACGGGAGAAAGTTACAACCCTCTAATATGCCAAACGTGGCGTAAATGTCCGTTATGTGCGGCCCTTTTCGCTCTGCCTACCCCGCAAGGGATTATAGGCGTAATATGTGTAGTCCCTAGCGAAATTTCACACGATATGCCGGCACCACACGGTCACTTCTCGCTACGTGTGATCAAGCCTTAATAGATAAACATTGGCTCAATCCTTAATAAACCACAATAACACAAGTATAGAAAAGTAACGTGTCAGTTATGTTGAAGAGTGGATGCCGTTCATTGCTGCTTGCCTCTTTAAATTTTAATTTGAAATTGTTCATTCAATGTAGGATAGTATTATCACTTATTGCTTATTGACGTCATGATCCGTCATTGTAAAAAAAGAAAGTGTATCACAATTTTTTTTTATAACAGTTTTGTAATGTCCTAAACTCGTAATAAATAGTAAACCGGCTCGGGTGAAATAAAATAAAATAAAAGGCACTGCCACGGGGCTGGCCAGGTTAATCACACGGCATGTAACTTTACGCCACATACATACCTACCTACATACACATATCACGCCTATAATCCCTTACGGGACAGGCAGAGAGTTAACGGCCGTAGATAGATATTAACACCACGTCTGACAAAAGCTTGAAGGTCAATCAGATACCTGTGAATCACTAGTAGCAGGTTGTCAGCCCATCGCCTAAAATTTGAATACACATCTAACCCTCGAGTCCCTTAGTCGTTTCTTACGACACTTATGGGTAAGAAATGGGGTGATGCTATTTCTAAGCCGGCATCACACGGTCTCTTTAAATATTGAAATTACTTATTCAATGTAAGATAGTATTATCACTAATGATCCGTCATTGTAAAAAAAATTAAATTTGTTTAACACAATTTTCTTCTTTTTTAAATATTTTTGTAATGTCCTAATAGAAACCCGGCTCGGATGGGATATAAAATTTAAAATAATGGCCAGGTTAATCACACGGCATGTATCTTTACTACCACCATCTGAAAACGCCATTTGTTTCAAAATAAATAAATATCTATCTGTCCTTTAACGAGATACTACTCTCCTCATATGAGTTTCCACCTGTTTTCTCTGTCTTCTGCCCTCTCCTTAACTTCCCTGTATGACGTGATTATATTCCTGGTGGTTCTAGTGGGACACCAGTAAGTACCACTTGAACCACTAGTGGTTCTTCTCGGTGGTTCTTGTGGTCCTAGGGGTATTTTTCTTTCATTTGGTCTAAAGATACTACCACCAAGTAAGTATTGGCGGCTGTGCGCTTATGTAAAGATGAGACATAAGAGATAATTTTATTGTAAAGTTTATATATAAACGACGCCGTGTGACGCCAACTTAGAATAGCATCACCCCATTTCTTTCCCGTGGCAGTCGTAAAAAGCGATAGGCTGACATCCTGTCACTATGGCGATACACAATTTTCCGAATGACCCTCAAATACTTGTCTGACGTGGCGTGAATGTCCGTTTATTGGGGCCGTTTAAGCTCTGCCTACCCCGCAAGGGATTATAGGCGTGATGTGTGTATGTATGTCTGTAAGTATATAAACGGAAAAAAATCATCACCACACGCAGCATACTAATTATCCATTTAATCACCATATGTACTGGTTTTCTTATTACATATATACATCAGCCTATTGCAGTCCACTGCTGGACGTACGCCTCCCCCCGGGGGAACGATCTCTCGTTTTCGCCATCTAGTCGCTACCAGCATTTGGCCAGAGGTCGTCCAACGCTACACTTGCCGTGGCGTGGCTTCCACTCGAGAACCCGTTTACGTCCGTCGGTTCTACGACACACCTAGAATTGTAGTTAAATTTTGAGGTATATCAAACATTCAACGTAACAACTGACTGAAAAACCGCTATTTGATGGAACTAATATGTTCCTCAGCGAGACAGCGTTTAGTTGTAGTGAAGAAAAGATCTTCGACCACTTAGCTAATGGGCTTAGTCGTGTGGTTGAATGACATTTTCAACCAGTTGACTGCAACATACCTACCGATCCCAAACACGACCTCAGTGCTAGGTATTTTAGACAGCAATGAACATCAAATCTCAGCCCACTGACTGAACACATGTGTCGTCGTCAAAGATAACGCGACCCGCGCGCTATAAAAGCGATCACACGCCTCTAAAAAGTTCTCTGTTCATCAGTGACTCATTCACTCGGCCGGCAACCGTCAGACATGGCGCTTGTGTACTCACGGACTAACAGTGTTTTCCTCCTGTTATTCTTATTAAAATACACCTCCGCTTCCCACCCAAGGATATTTGATGTAAAAGTGAATACAGTGCATTGTGGGGAGCAAAGTTGTGCGTTTAACTTGAACGTGGATGGTGATTTTGAAGGATGGGCATTGACCTCGGAGCCGGCGCGCGCTGGCAGTTTATGTCAGCCATTCGGTGTTGTGAAAAATAATGAAATTCGTGTTCCAATTTTGAATAAATGGTTCTTTTGCGCGGGAAGCGAAAACGGCTGGTTCCACCAAGGTGGTGGCGTATATTTGGAAGGTGATGACGTCACCGGCTGGACGGCGGTCGTCGAGTGAGTATTTTCAGTTTTTTTTTTGTTTTGCGATTGTTACTGGCAATGAAAACGAACTTTTTAGGAGCCAAGGTAACCTATAGTCTATCACACTCCGATAACCTCGTTCGTAAACGATATCAACAACGATTCGAAAATTTCGATCCATATTGATTGGATCTCTGTGGATCCGAGACCCAACCGATTTAACCTAACAAGATCTGTGTTTTGATTGGCCAACAACGTCAATAAGTTGATTGGAAACAACAAGCAAATCTGGGTGTCTTTTTTTTTGTTCCGTCGGATGAAAATACTTTTAACGTAGGTTCCTATAGGAATTATATGTGTTTCTAAGGCTTCTATGAACGCACCCTACGGTCATTCCTACGGTACCTATATCAATCTACCCCTTTAGAGATTTTTAAACAATTTTTAAACAGTTGAGTTTAGTTTTATGATAGAGATCCGACCGACTACCTAGTCGGGCATTTTAATCGGCTGCGAATAGGCAGCTGAATAGCCGATAATTTTATTCTAAGCCAGCATCACACGGCAAATTGATACCTACACATATAAATTGTTTTTTTTTCTTTACAATTTTAGCCCCGGGGCTATGAAATCTACACCTGACTGTATGGTGGGGAGCAGGAGCTCACCCGGATACAAATTGAAAATTCACAGATAGACAATTTATAGTTACCTACAGTAGAATCCCCTCCCCAACCACGTAAATTGTCTGGAAGCGTATTTTTGTATCAGTAGAAATTCGATTTCATTTGAGACATTTTTGTATCAGTATAAAATTTGGTACCTGGTTGATGATTAATGCTCGCTTTGCTTCGCTCTTTACACGACTGCCCATCCATAAAAGGAGTGTAATGTTTATAAAGTTCATAAAATGTATATATATTTGCGATTTTTTAAAGGACTGAAACTCGTTAAAACCGCTCAACAGATTTGAAAGGGAGTTGTATCGGAAGAATCCTTACATTATCCTGAGTGTCATAGGCTAGGCTTTATCTCAGAAAGCAGTCGTGTTTTTTAATTTATTATGCTTGTTTACCCCACTGCCTTAGAAGGAGGGTTATGTTTTTCGAGAGTATGTAGGTACTGTAATTTCTTTTCATTCTTTTCGTGTGTCAACGAGGCGTCCCAACGCCCCAATGAACCTTCTTGAGAATTTATTAAGAAGTTTTTATTGAAAGTAATTTAATTTACGTTGTGCAAAATTATAGTACCTACTTATTAAGTTTTTCTCAAGTTAGTGGAATGTAAATTTCTTTTTGAGACAATTTAAATTCTTTAATCATAAAGTTTGGAATTAATATTGGCGGTGCTATTGGCATTTTTCAGCGTACTTTGATATACACATATCACGCCTATTATCTCTTGCGGGGTAGGCAGATTTTACACTCTGCTGTCCGCCAATACGGACATTTACGTCACGTCAGAAATATATTTGAGGGTCATTCGGAAACTTGTGTATCTTTAAGGCTGCTACACACCGGATCCGTCAGCAATGCAGCGCGTTGCGTCTGCAGCACGACGCGACAGCAGCTGGTTCACACCGACCCGTGTCGGACGGTGTCGCATACGCAACGCATTGCGATGCATCTGCGACACCGTACGTCTGCGACATCGATGTTTGAAATCACAAATCAAATAAAAAAATGCCGACCAATGGAATGCTCTGTTGAAAGAGCAATTCTTGTAGTAAAAGCTGCGTGTTGTTTACATAATTACGTGCGACATAGACATGGAACAATACAAAATGTACAAGAAAATAATGATACACCGCACACTTCCAATGCATTGGTTCCCTTGAGGCGTACTAACCAAAGATCGCCAAATTCGGCCTTTGAAGTGCGAGAAAAGTTTGTGACATACTTTAATCAATAAAATACCTAACTTAAAACCATAATAAATTGTTTTGTTTCTTATTGATACGTACTCAATAAGTAGTTCTCTTCCTATTTTCTCCCACAACACAGTTTTATAAACACTATTTTTATAGTTTTGGTCTTGTGTATCATAAATACACTTATATCTTTGCACTAGATTGATTAACTTTTCCCGTATTTCGAATTCCATGGTCTAAAATTGCCGAAATATAAAGTAAATTTTGTAAATATTTACAACTGTCCGTTTCCCTGCTGCACAGCTAGCGTGTCGCAGCCGCACGCAGCCGCATGCGTTAGCGCAGTGTGGCCTTCAATAGGAAATCCCATATAATACAACGTCATCACTACGAAACGGGCGTGCGACGTTGCCGTTCCGCTGTCGCACGTGCGATTTCGGTTTGTGCCTCGCGGACTGCCGTGCTTCAAACGCACGCAGACGGATCGCAGTGCAGCTGCGACACTTTCAGTGTGAACATTCGCATATAAATTCATACATTACAAATCGTGTCGCACGCAGACGGATCGCAATGCAGCTGCGACACCGTTTGGTGTGTGGCAGCCTTAGTAACAGGTCGTCAGCCCATCGCCTAAAATTGCAATACACACCCTCGAGTCCCTTAGTCGCCTCTTACGACTCCCACGGAAAAGAAATGGGATGATGTTATTCTAAGCCGGCATCACACGGCACTGTATTTTGATATAGCCACAGAAAATAATAAATAATAATACTGAATATAGCATTTGCTGTCCGAAAAAGTAACGCCAGCAAGGTTTCGAGGTAGAAAACAGTTCATTAGTACTTGCGTGCACAGATTTTTAACGCCATCTATTGGCGTAGAGAAGCGTAACTTTTAAAACCTGTAAAAAAGTTGTTTGTTGACAGTAGCACAGACAGGTAGGTACCTACCTACTGACGATGACACGACATGCATAATTGCCCGCCAAGGTTACCACTATTATTATTCGACAAGTTATACACACTGATAAGGCCAAATATTGTTCAATGAAATATTCGCTGTAATTAAAGTTATGGTAAGTAAAAGTGGCCGTTTTTAAGCACTTTTTGCCATAACTTTAATTACAGCGAATATTTTATTGAGTTTGTATGTTCTGCCGTGTGATGCCGGCTTAGACTGCAGTGTGATGCCGGCTTAGAATAGCATCACCCCATTTCTTTCCCGTGGGAGTCGTAAGAGGCGACTAAGGGACTCGAGGCACAGTATAATTAATAGTACTAGCGTCTCGAGGGTTGGATGTGTATTGTAATTTTAGGCGATGTGCTGACAAACTGCCACTATAGTGATACACAGTTATCTGATTAACCCTCAAACTTTTGTCAGACGTGGTGTAAATGGCCGTTTTTTGCGGCTGTTTACGCTCTGCCTACCCCGCAAGGGCGTGATATGTGTATGTGTGTATGTAGGTATGTATGTTCTAATTTTACGGATAATACTAAGAACTTGAGCAACGGACATTCTGATATAGATTGTTTGTATAAGGTTTTTTTTTGTGAAGTGGCGCCACTGTCAAGGCCGTTCACGACTACAGTCGCCTTAAAGGATAAGGAACAGCTGGAAGTGTAAAGAGAAAAATTTAATGTTTCCATTGCTATCTGCGAACGCAATTTTTGTATGGTATGTTCTTTGGGGAAAGTTATTCAGTTTAATACGAAATTTTTAAAACAAAAAAGAAAGGGTTGCTTAGAGTTTTCATCGCTTAGGCTACTTTCAATCTGTAATGAATGAATTACTCGCTGGGTATTCGTTGCAAACAAAACCAGTAGATGGAGCCGTGCCACGCGTTACTGGTATCAAGATACACTGCAAAATTCGCGGGTAATGGATAAGCTGCGGTAGCCCAGAAACAGGCGTCGCCACTAGTGATGTCGAAAGTCGCAGGTGCAAATCCTGCCCGTGGTAGAAAATTTTGCAAGTTTTCTAAAAGTTATTCAGTTCTATAAGTTGTATTATTTAATGTTATAGCTTGTAGCTTTATGGACAAAATATAAGAAACAGTAAATGACCTAAAAATTACCTACAGAGCTGTGCTAACTAGTTCTTTATGATTTTTTTAAAACTACGGGACAATTTACGCAATTTATTACTGAAGTACACATCCAGGAAGATATGATAAAAGCATGATTAAACGGGTTTTAATTGATTTAATCAAAATAATTATATAAAACATAATCTAATAATATTAGTAGGTAAGTGTATCGAAGCGAAGAGATAACTGAACTACTACGATAAGGTTACATACATACATATATTCACGCTTATATCTCTTGCGGGGTAGGCAGAGCGTAAACTGCCGTATAAACAGACATTTACGCCACGTCTAAACAAATATTTTAAGGGTCATTAAGAAAGTTGTGTGACAGCATAGTGACAGGTACCACTAATACCCTTTGTCGTCTTTTACGACACCCACGGGAAAGAAATGGGGTGATGCCATCCTGAGCCGGCGTCACATGGCGAATATGTAACAGTAGGTTATAAATATAAGCATGTGATAGGTAGGCTTATGTATTAGACCCATTTTAAATGATCTTAGTATTAGTACCTATCTATAGCGATACTTATAACTTTGATGATATCGTTAATTATCTGTCATAGTAAGTACAGTCAAGCTTACGTGCGGTTAGACACTCAAACTGACATCGCCCTCAATTCAGCGAGCGCAGCGAGCTCGACATTTTACGTTAAATAGACAAAGCTAGGAGCTACGCTGCGCTTTAGGAACACTTTTTATCGTGAGCTCGTAATTTCGCTTTAAAAGGCAACATACGAGCCACTTTGGCGACACACAGCCCACGCTACCACTGCACCTATCGCGAGCGAAGCGAGCTCGTCATTTCACATTTAAATTGGTGGTGAAAGTCATATGTTGGAAAACATGATGATTTGTACGAAATCAGCTAAATTAGTGAATTCTTGCTTGTATATGCAACTGGGTACAGTCAATATCAGGCTGGGTTAGACAGTTTGGATTTTGGACCGTTCTTATGCCGCGCGCATAAGACTTACATTGCCCTCAATTCGGGATATAAATTCTCCTTACTTGCCTTAAATTAGTGCTGTCACTTTCTGTCAAATAGATTTAAAATTAAAACACGACTGCTTTCTGAGATAAAGCCTAGCCTTTGACACTCGGGATAATGTAAGGATTCTTCCGATACAATTCCCATTCGAATCTGTCCAGTTTCAGTCCTTTAAAGAATCGCACAGACATACCTACATACATCATGTCTAAAAACATTACACTCCATGTTTTGTTCGGCAGCCGCGTAAAAACAGTAGCAACCCTGGTAGTGTAGGTATCAATCATCGAAAAAAGACCCGAATGCGAGTGGTTCTTCTGTTAATTCTCTATTCTGTAACAGCAAAGAGACACACTATAGGTATATTAAAGAAATCTTATCTTATAAAGTCTCACTTTGCGTAGGTCAGCTGAAAGAAATTTCTTAGTAGAAATAAGCTGTCCTGTTGTGTCGTTATTCTTTGTATGTGTTTCTCTTGTAATGTTTTTGTGTACAATAAACGGTAAATAAATAAAAAAAGAACGGATTACGATCTTTAAATTCATCTGTCAATTCGGACTCGTTACGAAGACGTAACTTCAGTCTGCCTGCCTACCCCGTGAAGCTATAGAAGCGTATTATGTGTGTGTTTTCATCGACGAATACACTTTAAAGTTATGCCTGGGCACTTGCACTTATCTATGTACTTATGTTTTAGTTGCCAATTGATAAAATAGAAAAGAAAAAGCATTACCTTACCTTTCACTACATCGATATTTACGTATTTATTTGTATGTATTGTATTTGTATACTATGTATTTATATTAATATATTGTATTTGTATTTATAGTTCTATTAGTTTAGGTATGTGTATTTATTTGACTATTATCAAATAATTATTTATCATATTGTATTTTTCTTTAACTTTGTGTGCAATCTTCTCCCCGCACGTATTTATTTCTTACTAAGTTTTACAGGTTGGCTGGAAGAGATCTCTTTATAGAGATAAGCTCACCTTTGTGAACTACTTTTAAGACTAAAACTATTCTATTGTTAATGCACGATAAAGAATATATAGATCGCGTTGCCCGTCAAATTATATAATCAGGTGTTATCTACATCAGCTGTGTTGTAGTAGCCGTAGTATAGTACCTGTATGTATCCGCACTAATATTATAAATCTGAGAGTTTCTGTGCGGTTTACCTTAACACTTGATTGAAAACAATAGAAACAAATTTTAATTAACTTTATTCAATGTAGGATAATATTATCACTTATTAACGTCATGATCCGTCATTCTAAATAAAATAAATTTGTTTATTACAATTATTTATTACCTATAATTTTGTATTGTTCTAATAGAAAACCGATATAAAATAAAAAGGCACTGCCTCGAGGCTATCCAGGTTAATCACACGGCATCTAACTTTACGCAATCATCATCCGAAAACGACATTTGTTTCAAATTGAAGTCAACATTTTCAAAGCGTGTTAATTAACCGGACCCCCTGAACTGTGCTCCTACTCTAAATAAACAATATTTCCAGGCACCAGCTAATTTTGAAAAAAAAAAACAGCCGTCGTATATCCTTAAAAGTTGTGTATGATAACTATTAAAAAAAAAATACATTCCAGTGTGCGAGTTACTCATTCTACTATTCACAAAACATTGTACATACACATATCACGCCGATTATCCCTTGCGGGGTACCTAGGCAGAGCGTAAACGGCCACCAAAACGGACATTTACGCCACGTCTGACAAATGTTTGAGGGTCATTCGGAAAATTGTGTATCGCCATAGTGACAGGTTGTCAGCCCATCGCCTAAAATTGCAATACACACCGAGTCCCTTAGTCGCCTCTTACGACTCCCACGGGAAAGAAATGGGGTGATGCTATTCTAAGCCGTATTCGTAAGAGGCGATTAAGGGACTTGAGGGTTGCATGTGTATTGCAATTAATGGGCTGACAACCTGTCACTATGGTGATACACAATTACCTGAATGACCCTCAAATATTTGTCAGAAGTGGCTTAAATGTTCGTTTTTACGGCCGTTTTAGCTGTGCCTATCCCGCAAGAGATGTGTGTGTGTGTGATTTAAAAATACGCCCCCGAGGCTATAAATTGTTTTCGTTGGCATTCTCTTAGACACGCGCTCAATTAAACATTATAATTGATACCGACAGTCCGACTAACCAATTGTAAATAATTTGTCACAAATGCCAGAAAAAAACAATTATGTTAGGATATACGGGTCTAGTGATGGTGTACTTAAGGCGAGTGTAGCCGTCAACGACTTAGACACTGGTGCCACTTCACAAAAAAAAAATCTTATTCAATCAATCTATCAGAGTGTCCGTTGCCCAAGTTTTTAGTATCATCCAGAACCTGCAAATTCAATAAAATATTCGCTGCTATTAAAGTTATGGAAAAAGTACATGAAAACGGCCACTTTTGGTACTAATTGCATACTTATTGTACCTACTAAGACGAGGAAAATAACATTTTGTGCCATAGCGTGAATCACAGTTATTACAGGTAATAAAAAATTTGTATACCCTGTTCTGAGTATAAAACCGTGTTTTCCTTCCTTTTAATAATTATAATTCGTACTAATATTGTAAATCTGAGAGTTTGTGTGTGTGTGTTTGTATGTATGTTTGTTTAAATAAAATATTATTGACAGAAAGTGACAGGCCATAAATTTTTATCGAGTATTGGGTTTTGAGTTTGCAATATTTGTAAGGACTAAAGAAAATCTGTAAAAAGATTTCATTGGTCTCAAAATAAATACATACTGGCCATTTAGGTAAACTAATAAACATGACAAAAGAATAAAATAAGCTTTATAGCTTTATAATATATATCTTTAATTTAAATATATATTTATTTTTAATCATATTTGCATATATTTGCATGTATGTATGTATGTATGTATGTATGTATATATGTATGTAGTTATGTATGATTGTAAATGTACTTAGTATATAAGTGTTGTTATTAAATTTAATAATTTGACTAATAATTTGCTTATGCAACTACTTGCAAATCTTGTAATTTTTGTCTCTATTTTAATGTAAAGGTTGCCTGGAAGAGATCGCTGCAAGCGATAAGGCCGCCTTTGCTTACTTTTAGTCTTAAGTTTTCTGTATTGTTTTGTTTCTGTTGTGTATGTTGTAAGCAATAAAGTGTTCATCTATCTATCTATCTATCTTTATTTTTCTGAAAAGCTAATGGCGACCTGTCACTGTCACAGTTTTGAAATGCATTGTGCCAGTGTTTGTAAAGGCGTACGTATCTATTTCTTTGAAACCTGCCTTACTCATTTTCATTACATTTCGGCCGACGGCCGATGTGGCGCAGTGGTAGTGCGACTGCCTGCGACGCAAAGGTTCCGGGTTCGATTCTCGGTGGGACACTCACAAAGTTGATATACATGGTGTAAAAAAATTTGCTTAGAATATTTTAAGGGGTGAACCAGTACGTGAAACTGAACAACTTTCCCCAAGGAACATAGGACGAAATATGAAAAAAAAAATTGGCCCTCCCATACAAATTATCCCGGCCGGGTAACACACTAAGTATGGGAGGGTCAAATTATTTTTTCATATTTCGACCTATGTTCCTTGGGGAAAGTTGTTCAGTTTCACGTACTGGTTCTGCCCTTAAAATATTCTTAGCTAATTTTTTTACACCTTATATTTATCACTTTGTGAATTTGTTCCCGGTCTGGTTAGGACATTGCAGGGTGAACCAACTGATTGTCCGAAAAGAAATGGTTCCGTGCTTCGGAAGGCACGTTAAGCCGTCGGTCCCGGTTGCTGTCTATAATTACTTATACGGCGGTCGTAACACAACCATGTCAGAGCCCTACTAGTGGTAATAGGCGGTTGAAAAACTCTGACACCAGGGTTCATCGGGTCGTTAAACAACTCGGTGTCCCACACAAAAAAAAATACATTTCCATACAAGTTGTGTAGCACGGTAGTTTTAAGTTTATCTTCAAGCCTCTTTTAAACATCACGGCCTTGAAAGATAATCATATTGTTTCAAATCACGAACATTCTTAAAAGATAAGCTAGTCAACTTTATCTAGACATTTGTTAGGTGATGTGTGTGATGTCGGCTTAGAATAGCATCACCCCATTTCTTTCCCGTGGAAGTCGTAAGAGGCGACTAAGGGACTCGAGGGTATGTATTGAAATTTTAGGCGATGGGCTGACAACCTGTCACTATGGCGAAACAAAATTTTCCGAATGACCCTCAAGTATAATGTCAGACGTGGCGTGAATGTCCGTTTTTTGCGGCTGTTTGCGCTCTGCCTACCCCGCTATGGATGATGGTCGTGATATGTGTAAGTACTTATATATTAATGGAGAAATCGTGCCTTCACAAAAGCCATTTATTTCCTAAAATATAACAGAATAGTAAGTTCAAGCCACTTTCATTAATCTAATCATCAATGAATTTTATTCAAGCAACGCGGTGGAAGGCCGCGTTGATCAAATGCATAGGTATTACGATGATTGCATAACACTAACTGTTTTGACCAGTGAATGACCAGTTAAAACCAGTTTAACCCCATGCGAACCACTTTGTAATGAGTTCATGTCTGCGTCACTCCATGTCTACCGAATCTTGGCAGAATGCCTACTAAACATGTGCCCAGATGATGTTTATGAGCAATAAATCAGTTATGGCGGGAAAGGTACTCTTATCGGACGGAATAAAATCGGTGTGGAATTTATAGGTTATTAAAGTTTATAATTTGTTAACAATGATCAAGTAGGAAGCATATTTCCTTAGAGTAAGGATCCGTACATTAGCTACAATAGAAAGTCTTGTTCGATGGATTGCTATTATTTTAGATTGCACAAATTCACACAATACGACAGTTTTAAAATCACATGGCATGTACCGGAAAGGCAATACGGCCAGTGTCAAGCTTGATGTAGGTTTCCTACTCGTTGCTATTCGTTTGTAGCTATATTTTTCAAAAGAAACAAGACATCTCATTATTTATTCATTTGGTCATTCAGTATCGTCTGCTCAGCAATAAATATAATTCGTCAAAAAGTCAAGTTTACGAAAAACTCGGTGATTTTAGTGCTCTTTGTACTTACATACATAGATCACGCCTTTATCTCTTGCACGGTATGCAGAGCGTAAACGGCCGTAGATACGGGTAATTACTTCCAGGTCTGATAAACATTTGAGGTTTATTGAGAAAATTGTGTATCGTTATAGTGACAGGTTTTCAGTCGCCAAAAATTGCAATTCACATGTAGCCCTCGAATCCCCTATTCGGCTCTTACGACACCCACGGGAATTAAATGGGGTGGTGCTATTCTAAGCCGACATCACACGGCAAATATTTGTATCTTTCGACAAAAGACTCCAATAAAGCCTTATGAAAGAGTTTTTTAATCGTCTGCTAGACAGTTATAAGAATAGAAGAAAGAATGAAGGAGGTTTCCTGTCCGTCCGAATTGCGGCCAAGAATAATCTTGATGAACAAGTGCATATGGAATTTAGAAGACAAATCTTTGCTACTAACTGCCATAAACCAATTCAAACTAGTTTGAACCCGAATAAAATCTGAAAATATTTTAACCCTCTGCGTCAGTGCGCCTACTGGCTCTTGGCAGAATGCCGTCAAAGCATGTGCCCACTGAAGATAACGTTATGAAAAATTATGCATTTGATGGCGGGAAAAGTGGCAGTTTTAGCCACACAAGGTAATAATGTATGTATGTGTGTAATAACCTTAATGCACCAAATAAATCACAAATAACAGAAAAAGGTAAGGCACAAAGGCGGACTTATCCCACTAAGGGATCTCTCCCAGTCAACCTTTGAGAAATCCAGAAGACATGGTGTGCGCAGGTAAACTATGGTACGAGAGAGTTGCAAAAAAAAGGATCATTTACACTTAATCTGTCTCTTATGTTTGTTTATTATTTATCTAGATTGGCTATCTATATATCCTATCTGCCATAGTTAAGTTTATATTTATTAGTCTATTTAAGCTTATTTATTAGTTTATTATAATATATATAGCTTATGAATGTATTAGTGTGTACATTAATTTATGAAGTTTATGTCATGCACTATCCCGCTTGTCTAAACGCACTTTCCTTTCACCCAAAGGTTGCCTGGTAGAGCTTGCTACTATAGCAAGAAGGCCGCCTAGTTGTACTTTTTTTCATTCTATTTTATTTATTTGTAAACTTACTTTGTGCAATAAAGAATTATATTATTATGTTGGTACGTTTCTGAATCTCGGGCCCACAGGGACACGGTCCTTTGAGGCATGAGTGGGGCCGAAGCCAACAGCACAGAGGCCTTTTTGCACCAAATAATGTGTTGTGATGTGTACATCTATTATTAATATAGCTGCTAGAATAATTATAATAAAATTAGCATTCTATGTTTTCTTCCTCGTAATCTAGCATAAACAGAAAACGAAATATGATGTAGCAGAAAAACTGTTTTTTTAGATAATAAAATATTAGTTTAAATCCACAGCTGTCGAAAGACGTGGCATTTTGAATCCTTAAATAACTTTGAAGTCATAAGACGCTGTTTGAATAAACATAGTCGCTTATCTATTATCATACATAGCGGCTTGCCCAGCGGTTCCACCTGCTGCTAACCGTTTTTCTGCGGGAATAAGACATTTTTTTATAGCTTAAGTTTGTCAGGGATAATGAAGGATTTTAGTGGTAAAAGAATTTTTGAAATCGGTCCAGTAGTTTCGGAGCCTATTCAATTCAAACAAACAATCAAATCTTTCCTCTTATATTAGTGTAGATAACGAGACGAAAGAAATTAAAAACCTTGCACAAATAGTCGTGTTGATAAAAGCATATGTTTTGTTTGATGTTTTGACAGTTTTGACGTGTTCTATTCTAAGGATTTAAGGATTAAACATAGGGATTTAAAGATGACTCGGGATTTTTGGAAGTCACTTTCTAAGTCTTTTTATGATGCTGTCACTCAAGGATGTGATAAAAAATACAATATACATACATACACATATCACGCCTATATCCTTTGCGGGGTAGGCAGAGCGCAAACGGCCGCAAAACGGACATTTACGCCAAGTCTGACAAAGATGTGAGGGTCATTCGGAAAATTGTGCATCGCCATAGTGATAGGTGGTCAGCCCATCGCCTAAAATTGCAATACACACCCTCGATTCCCTTCGTCGCCTTTTACGACACCCACGGGCAAGAAATGGGGTGATGCTATTCTAAGCCACACGGCATAAATAAAAATATACGGCGGAAATATTCTACATTGTCAATTTTGGAAGAAAAAAGCTTGTTATTTTCTTTTTACACCTAATATTTGTAATATTATTTTGCATATTTTACCAGATTCCGTGCATATTTCAGACTTTTGACGTTGCATATAATCCTGTCCTTAGTTATAACATAAAACCATAATCCAACTAGCGCTAAAATGATCAACAGCTATTTATACAATGTAATTACAACATAGTACCACATTAAGATAAGATAAGTTGGTACGTATATCTCAATTTGCTTAAATTAATGTTTGTACACTCTCACAGGATAAAACTGATAACAGTGTACTCAGTCAAACACACACGAGATTAATTTATAATATTTTAATGTAAGTAAATAAGTACTAAGTATTTGTTAAAGTAACAGACATAGTCTGGAAGTGTAACAAACTGAAGTGGCAGTGGGCTGGGCACATCTGTCGTAGAACCGACGGACGCTGGAGTAAGCGGGTTCTCGAGTGGAGGCCACGCCTCTAGCTAGCTGTCCGGACGACCTCCGGACAGATAGACCGATGACTTACTCGTATATAAGGTGGCTGGTAACGACTGTATGGCGAAAACGAGAGATCGTGCCCTATGTCGTACCCTGGGGGAGGCCTACGTCCAGTAGTGGACTGCAATAGGCTGATGTATGTATGTACTCGCATATATAATATCACGCCTATATCCCTTGTGGGGTATGCATAGCTTTACCGGCCGTAAACTACAGTTGTTATCGCCACGTCTGACAAACATTTGAGAGCCGTTCCAGAAAAATCGTGTATCACTATAGTGACAGGTTGTCGGCCTGTCGCCTAAATTTGTAATACATGAAACCCTTCAGTACCTTAGTCCCCTCTAAAAGCTCGAAAAGAAATGGGGTGATGCTATTCTAAGCCGGCATCACACGGCCACAAAATCATAAACAAGTCGCATAAACTTACATCTGTAATTGTTGACCACTCTGTTGATTCATGAAACGCAAATAAGGATGAATCGAATAGGTTTCATTTAACGTCTCAAAAATGAACATGAATCATTGTATTACCAACCAAGTCACAACACAAATAATTTTTTAACCACATTATGACTCATCGTAGGTTACTACCATGCAACTAATTATATAACCTATTTATCAACACTAGACGTCTGGACTAACTATTGCTGATTCTTCGAAAAGAAATCTGTAGTTTGGTGATTTTGAAAATTGGTTTTGGAAATAGATAGATAAAAAATTTATTTCAAAAATACGAATGTAGTTTACATAGAGAAAAAACATACATATTTCTCAAAACAACAAAAACTAACTACAATAAGTGTTTCTAAACATATATAAAGACAGAATATATAATTGTACTAATAAAGAGTACAAATGATATTCGTGAATAAAATTACAAAAAAATTGTGATTCTAGTGTGTGGTGTGAAGCTATAGGTTTTTATTTTTATTGACATCTCTTCTCTTTTGTTTTTTGGTTAGTTTGGTTTGGTTTAGTTATTTGGTTAAAATCAAAATTAAAATATTCTGATTCCTGTCGACCAAGTGACGCGCTGTGCGTCATAGTGACGCTCTAAATTATGACGCAATCAGCAGTCAGCACACACAGCTGATTTACATTGGTCTCAATTCGGAAAATAAATTCGCTTAACATGCCATAAATTAGCGCTGTCACTTTCCGCTAAATAGATTTAGATAAGGATGTGAGATATCTAAGTCATGTCATGTTTAAAAACGTCCATGGGTTCTTCGCCATTTCTAGTCCAATTTAGTCGCCGTTGTTTTTATCGTCGCCTTATTTTGACAGATAACGCGTAGTTTGCGTCGAATGACATGACTTAGATATCGCCTATCCTTTCCTAAACCTATATAACCGAAAGTGACAGCGCTTAATTAAAGTAAGTTAAGATCATTTATTATTATTATTTTAGTGTGGCAAAGCCACTGGCTTCACATCTCGTGAGTTGAGACGTATTTCGCCATTTATGTCAGGTTAGTTTAGTCGTTGTAAGGTTATGATATGTCAGTCATTTGTAAGGTGATTTAGCATTACGCCGAGGGAGAGTCCACAACACAGAGATCCTAGACTTACGACTAGGGGCTGTGTTGTGCAGTTTATGTAGCAATAGTAATAGTTTGTTGCTTAAAACACTATCAGAATTATTCACCAAACACTCAAATAAACAAGAAAAACAAAATTATAACCAATTCACATCCGCCATTACGGAATAGCAACGAACGAATCCCTTATGATCATTTATTAAACTTAGTAAACTTGACATTAGAGCAAAGTCTGACTAGTGTCATTAAAAATAAGTAGGGTTCAAACCCGTGGTTCAAACAGGTCCACAGTTCTGCCAACCAATTTGACGTTTGTGCCACCATGTGCCTATGTTATGATAAAATATAAGTTTGGTAAAGTGACGGTGCTTTTTTTACAATTAGATGCCTTGTTTCGTCTGTATACTAATTTCACTTTCGTTGCAACAAACTGAATTCCTTCAAAATATTTCATTCATGCAAAGCCAGGGCGCCCAGCCAAAAACGATTGGCGCCCTGAAGTCGACGGGGAGTCGTTTTCACTTTCGTCACAGTCATCTGGGATTTAACTGGTTTTTCCCGGTTTGGAAACTTCAGTATTTAGTTCAAGGATCGCTTTTCGGTACAGGGTTATAATATCGGTATCGGTGTACGTTTTAAAGGTGTACGGACAAAGGTTATTATTTATTATACATAGCGTAAGGAAAAGTCTTTCAAGGAATGAACCAGCCCATGAAACTGAATAACATTCCCCAAGAAACATAGGCCGATCAATGAAAAAATAAGATTTGGCTTCCCTTACAAAATGTAGCAGCCGACCAAGTCTGGTTGTATGTGAGGTCTAAATATTTTTTTCATATATTGGCCTATGTTCCTTGAGGTAAGTTTTTTAGTTTCATGGGCTGGTTCATCCGTTAAAAGGAACGCAGTTGTTTTCGTTACACCCTGTATAGGTTATGGTACCGGTAGAAAATAGCGGTACCGCTGCCGGGGGCTAGGTTAGGGTGGGGTTCATATTTGTTCATGTTCAGAATGCAGGATATATGAAATATGGTGAAAATATTTGAAAGGGTGAATTAGCCCTTGAAACTAAACAACTTATCCAAGGAACAAAGGTCAAAATATGAAAAATAATTGTGCCTGCCATACAAATGGACCCGGTTAGAACCAACATTTTGTATGGGAGGTCAAATATATTTTTTTAGTAACATTCATGGGGTGAACCATAGATTGTTTAGTAATGGTTTACCCCATGAAACTAAATATATAAACTAAACATATAAACTCTAAGGGACTAAGGGACTCGAGGGTTAGATGTGTATTGCAATTTTAGGCGATGGCCTGACAACCTGTGCCTATAGTGATACACAGTTATCTGTTGACCCTCAAAATGTTGTCTGACGTGGTGTTAATATCCGTTTTACGGCCGTTAACGCTCTGCCTACTACGCCGTAAGGAATATAGACGTGATTTATGTATGTATAAACTCTACAAACTCTGACATCCTTTCCATATCTAGACTCAGAACTGGGTCTTACAAGCAATTGAATGAATTAAAGGGCATAACAAACATTAGTAAATGCTGATAAATGTCAATTAGTAAACGCACTTCACCTACTTTAATAGCAAGATAAAAAATCTAGTTTCAACATTGCCCGGCACTTAAAATAACTCGATCACATTGCAATTAGGTATTTTTGATAGATCAAAAAAGTAACGCTTCTCTACGCCAATAGATGGCGTTAAACATCGCGTGAGTTTGTGTGTATGTATGTATGTTTGTTACCTCTTCACGCTCAAACGGCTTGACCGATTTGGATGAAATTTGAAACACAGGAAGAGTATAACCTGGAGTAACACATAGGCTACGTTTTACCGCGGGAAAACAACTATTACCACGGGAAAATTTGTGGCAGTGGGTGAAACCGCTGGGCGGAAATCTAGTAGAACATTAAAATATATTAGGTTGAACTAAAAAGGATGCGGCTGCCAGAGGTTGTCATTTTTATGGTAGCTGTGTGTGTGTATGTGCTCATGATAATATTGATCTATTCATACATATACCACGCCGATATCCCTTGCGGTGTAGGCAGTGTGTAAACGGTCGTAAAAAACTGACATTTGCGCCACGTCTGACAAACCTTTGAGAGTCATTCAAGAAATAATGAATCGCCACAGTGACAGGTTGTCAGCCCATCACCAAAAATTGCAATACACATGTATCCCGTGAAACCCACGGGAAGGAAAAGGAGTGATGCTATTCTAAGCCGGCATCACACGGCAAACTAGTAGATATTTATGAGATGATAATTTTATTGTGATCTCACTCAATTTGCTCGGCTGAATGGTCTAATTAATTTGTTTAAATGGTTTGTTGTGACTGCAAAGGAATGTGCCAGTGACACACAGTACAGTTGGAAGGTACTATTAGCAGCACATAAACCTATAGCACAGAATAACCAATAGTATGTAGTATATATTATACATACAGAACGGACACTCACTTCCCCGAGAATTAAGTAGAAACTAGCGCTAGGCTTGTTACATCCTCTTTGGTAGTTACTGTATGTATTCATCAGGTTAAGTACAAAAATCAACCTGCATGCCAACCCTGCACTCACACATCTGTGATCACTCATGCATGCACATGTAGAAATGACAGTTGTCTATATAAAGAGTCCGCTGTATGGAGTGTCCGAGGTGTGCCTATAGGCAAACCAGATAACTCGCGGGACGCCCGCGGGGCTAGAAGCAGGTGGGAGCGGAGGAATTGACAGTCTACACTCTCTGTATGTATTTTTTGCATTGGAGTAATAATAATTATGTGTGTTTCTTTGTGCAGGCAAAGGCATATTAACATTTTACCAAAAATTAGACGTCATGTTATATTATTTTGAAATAAGTTTCTGGAAATTACCTATATATTTAAAACGAGCTAAAAAAATTGCTGGCATACCGAATTGGGTCAATTTCGCAAGTATGTAGAGTACAAAACCCATAGCTGGAAAATACATGCATGTCAAAGGTCTATGTTGCCCAAAAAACGTCTAATTCGTGTTTAATAGGGCCCAAGGTCACCAAACTGCCTTAATAGATGATTCCGATCAACAACATCTAATAAATTTATTTTTATTTTCAGATCTGCATTCGAAGAAAATGAAGAAGTACCACGTAAATTTAGTGAAAAGGTAGAAGCATTCGATGATAATAATAGCATTGAAACATTTGAGGGTGACAATGATTCTCCGATAGACTTTGGTGACGATCTGTCAGTTAACAAGAATGGCAACCAAGATGATCTCGAAGCAGAGACGTTTTCTACCTCAGAAAACGGTAAAAAAGAAACATATCGTTTAGAAGAAATCAATGGAAAATACGATCCTTTAGGCTTTTCAAATTTAGAAGACATTGTCAGCAACGATTTAAATATACTTTCAAGAAAGAGACGACAAGCTAATGACGGTGCTGCCGAAGTGACAACGACTCCAGCAACTCCTACAACCACAGCAGCTCCCAAAACATACGGCACAATAAAGCTTATAGGTCTGAGAGTTGAAGAATCGGAAAAAGAGGTTAAAGTATTCAACGATTCTATACCCAGTGTCATGAGGGAGAGGAAATTCACGCTTAGGTTGTTCGGTGAGGGATTCTCCGATGACACGAAAATTGCATTCACGAACGTACCTCAGGACTATGGAAAGGAGTGTGATCATCTTCTGGACGGCGAATATAACGTAAGTTTTTTCAATTCCTTGGGGCTTGTCTTTTGGGCTTCTGGATATGTACACTCCTTTGTCAAACTACTTCCTTAGCAGAAATTGCGCCTTAACAAGATAATAACGTTTGCAAGTCTTGATATATACTGAACGTAGAAATTAAAAAGTTAATTTTGTTTGGCGCCCCGTGATTCAAGCCTTCAGACTTAACTAGACCAATTTAAGCCCCCAAATTAAGCAATTACGAGGCTGTCACAGTTGAAGATGGAGTGAACATACCGAGAAGCCCAAAAGCCAGTGTCAGTGTTCTTTTTGCAATGCAATTTTCTTAAAACTAGGGAAAAGGGAGAATTTCAATAATATCAATAGAACCTGTGAGGTTTTTATTTCCACTTTTACCATAACCTATCTGCAGCCTTTAGTTTAAGAGTTTTTACTCGTATTCCATGAAATTGATTGTATTAAACAGTTAATGTTGATTCATAAAAGTACTTACTCCTCGAATGGATCAAATACAAACATACATTTTTTTTAAAACTTGCAAAATTTTCAAGCGCGGGCAGGATTTGAACCTGCGACTTTCGCATTACCAGTGGCGACGCCTCTTCCATCTGGGCTACCGCAGCTCATTTCTTGCCCGCCAATTTTGCAAGTATATTTTAATGCCAGTAACGCTTGGCATGGCTCCATCTACCGGGTTAGTTTTGCAACTAATAACCGGCGACTAATTCTATCTTTACAGATTGAATGTAGTCTAAGCGATGAAAACCAGCGATAAATTGAGTACCAAATTTTAAAACACTTCCAGTGTTAGTATACAATTTTTGAAAACTTGCAAAATTTTCAAGCGCGGGCAGGATTTGAACCTGCGACTTTCGCATTACTAGTGGCGACGCCTCTTCCATCTGGGCTACCGCAGCTCATTTCTTGCCCGCCAATTTTGCAAGTATATTTTAATTCCAGTAACGCTTGGCATGGCTCCATCTACCGGGTTAGTTTTGCAACTAATAACCGGCGACTAATTCTATCTTTACAGATTATATGTAGTCTAAGCGATGAAAACCAGCGATAAATTGAGTACCAAATTTTAAAACACTTCAAAATTTGCAAGTTTTCAAAAATTGTATACCTAACACTGGAAGTGTTTTAAAATTTGGTACTCAACATACATACATATAATCACGCCTTTTTCCCAGAGGGGTAGGCAGAGACTACATCTTTCCACTTGTTACTATACTGAAACAACTCTTTCGCTTCTTCAACATACATGCATCAAGTTTAGGGTACTCTTGACCTGACCTTTCTTGGATCAAATACTGCTCATTTTAGAGGTGCTGTTGATCTCACCCTGTTTATTTTATCCCCAGGCAATAAAATCAGGCGTAAACTTCGCCTTGTTCGAGTTCGAAGCACCAGCGCCGATCCCTAAAGATTTATTCTACATCTGCGCCAAAAACGGCGACAGCGGCCAATACATCCACCAAGGCTTCGAACAGTGGAAGATACTGCATATCCACAACAAGCTGCTGCCTCTGTGGGCGTCAATTATGCTCATCATCATCCTTCTGATGATGGCTTCGCTGTTCTCCGGGCTGAACTTGGGTCTCATGGCTCTAGACCAGACTGAACTGAAAATCATCGCCAACACTGGTACAGAAAAGGAGCGAGGCTACGCTAGAGCTATCATGCCCGTCAGGAAGCACGGAAACTACCTTCTTTGTACCATTCTGCTGAGTAACGTCGCTGTGAACAGTACCTTCACGGTTATCCTGGATGACTTGACGTCAGGTTTGGTGGCCGTCATTGGGTCTACCCTGGCCATTGTGTTCATCGCTGAAATCACGCCGCAAGCTATTTGCGCTAGACACGGGCTGCTGATTGGCGCGAAGAGTATTTGGATCATGAAGGTATGTTGTCTTGTTTATTTATTTGTGTAATGGGAAATTTGATAGCGAATCTTCAAGTGTACAAAGATTGCTTTTTTTTTTATTAATGATGGGTTTGCTCTTGACTCTAGTCTAGGTCCTAGGACAGAGACAGAGTCTAAGATGGAGCGAGCTCACCCAGAAGAAGCCTGTTCACTCTTACTTTGAAGAGATTAGGGTTGTATGCTGTTGTTGTTGCTTTAAGCTAAACGAAAAAAGTTTTAGTATTTCCAAGGAAATGTTAGTAAGTAGATGTATTTCTGACTCCGATATGTCAAAGTTTTATATCATCGTAACGCCATCTGAATTTAAATTATAAAAGATTATAAATTAGCTCGAAAACTGTCAGATTGAACAGTCCCCATTAACAAACTGCTAGATTGTTTGGATGTGTGTACCAAATGTATGACCAGTAGTAGCACTTTTGTTAATCTCTCCATATTTTGTACCTAATTATAGCTTAAATTAAACTATTTTTAATTTTAGCAATTGCCGCGCCGGTAGGTACTTTTTAAAGACTGAAAGTGACAATTTGTTTTAGTTTAGTTTTGGCGTCTAAAATTGAGTCCGTCAAGTCCTAAACTTTTTTTAGCTAAAACTACACTTAACTAAAATTAAACTTGCGGCTTTAACAGAATTAAGCCAGTGTCAAGTATAATCTAAAGATATTATTTCTTCTTTTTCCTTTTAATTTATGGTTTCTGCAGAGTAGCAATTCAGCTAATGTTACGTTATTAGTATCATAAATCGGAGTTTAAGCTTTAAGGAGCTTTAAACTAGAGTCTGGCTATTGAAATAGAAAAAGTTTATTTATTAACCAACAAGTAATAAAAGTAGACATTAAGCCATTTCAAAATATTGCAATTAATTCGACGGTCTACTTTCATTTGCCAGAGTACAGTCGGTTAGCACATAAGTTACCAGTGGTACTCCAAGAGAACTGAATTATATGTATTAGTACAAAATCACTTCTTATATGACAATAAGTTTTTATTATGTATTAACTGGGGGGTAAAAATAATCCAGTTCTTTTGGAGTACTCCTGGTACCTTATGTGATATAATCGACTGTACGTCGTATTTTTTTCACAGATCGTAATGGGCATATGCGCTCCCTTGGCATGGCCGACCAGTAAACTACTGGACTACTTCCTGGGAGAAGAGATTGGCACACATTACAACAGGGAACGTCTAAAGGAACTTGTCAGGGTACGTATGAAATATGGAATGGGCATCAGCGTTCCTTCTCTTCATGTTGACTGTCCCTGTGGCGTAGTGGATGATAGTGCTCCTGCCTGCTACGCCGAGGGTCGTGGTACTCGTGGTTCAATCCCCACAAGACAGAATTATTTGTAAAGTATTTTTTAGATATTTGTATTAAGTCTGGTGTCTAAGGTGTTTTCTATGTACGAGTCTACACACACATACATATAATCCCTTGCGGGGTAGGCAGAGCGTAAACAGCCGCAAAAAACCGCCATTCACACCACGTCTGACAATTGTTGAGGGTTATTCGGAATATTATGTATCGCTATAGTGACAGGTTGTCAGCCTATCGCCTAAAATTGCAATACACACCCTCGAGTCCCTTAGTCGCCTCTTACGACTCCCACGGGAAAGATATGGGGTGATGCTATTCTAAGCCGGCATCACACGGCACGGAACAGGGAACAGGGAACGGTTAAAGGAGTTTGTCAGTTTGTGTATGTGACGAAATAAGTATAGAGCTTTCCGTGTCACAATTTCTTGAAGCTTCTCAGGAAGTATTTGAAATCTTAAAGTATATCGAATCATAATATCAAACTATTTTTCACAACATTAGAAATATAAATGCCGTGTGATATATTGCCGTGTGATGCCGGCTTAGAATAGCATCATCCCATTTCTTTCCCGTGGGAGTCGTAAGAGGCGACTAAGGGACTTGAGCGTGTGTATTGCAATTTCAGGCGATGGGCTGACAACCTGTCGCTATGGCGATACACAATTTTCCGAATGACCCTCAAATATTTGTCAGACGTGGCGTAAATGTCCGTTTTGCGGCCGTTTACGCTCTGCCTACCCCGCAAGGGATAATAGGCGTGATATGTGTATATTACCTCTTCAAGTCTTCACGCTCAAACAGCTTGACTGATTTGGATGAAATTTGGAACACAGGTAGAGTATAACCCGGACCTTTTACAGCGGGAAAACAACTATTACCACGGAAAAAGGAGTGGCAGCGGGTGAAACCACTGGGCAGAAATCTAGTATCAAATAATTTTTCACAAAATTAGAAACTAGATTTCCGCCCAGCGGTTTCACCCTGGCCTATATGTTATTCCAGGTTATTCTCTACTTGTGTTCCAAATTTTATCCAAATCGGTCAAGCGTGTTTGAGCGTGAAGAGGTAACAAACATACATACATACACACCCCCAAACTCTCAAATTTATAATACTTTTATAGTACGGATATATTATCAAATCCAAATAAAAATTAAACAAAAAAAAATACCCAACCCGTTTTTTCCCCAGGTAACGAACCACGTGAACGACCTGGACAAGGAGGAGGTGAACATCATCAGCGGAGCCCTGGACCTTCGCAAGAAGACGGTGAAAGAGGTGATGACCAAGTTGAAGGATTGCTTCATGCTGCCTATAGACAGCGTGTTGGACTTCGAGACCATGACTGAGATCGTTAAATCTGGTAAGAAAAAACCTTTGTACCTAAAAGTTAAATTGCAATTAGGCACACAAAAATCTGCTAGTTCTGCCGCCGAAACGGCTGCCGGTTTGAAGCATACTAAATATGCTAATTTCGAATCGGCATATGACTTCCTGCCGTTTGCCGTCGAGACGTCCGGCACGTGGGGCTCGGAGGCTAAGGCTTTTGTCCGTGAAGTATCCCAACGGTTGAGGCGAAGTGATGGCGACCCGCGGGCTGGCAGTTTTCTGGCCCAACATATAGCTCTCGCCATCCAGCGCGGAAATGCCGCAAGCATTTTGGGCACTTTCGGAAGGGACGCGTTGCAGGGAGGTCTGTATGACTGAGAGAGGGTTGTTTTGACAATTGACATGTAAATTTAGTTTTAGTTAGTTTCTAGTTTTAATTTGACCTAAAAGTTGGTAACCCACAGACCAAAACACTCGCGCGCCGAAACGGAGCAAACTCTCTCTTAGAAATAAGGTGAGAATTTACACCACCTGCGTCAGCCCTATTATGACCTACGCCAGCGTAACCTTTGCTCACACCTTCGATTCACATCTGAATATGCTACAGGTCATCCAAAACCGTTTCATGCGCAAAGCTACCGGGGCGCCCTGGTACATGCGTAACGCCAACCTCCACATCGACTTAGGTCTCCCTGCCATTAAAGCGTATAAAATATGAAGAATGCGTCTCGTCGCTTCTTCGACAACGCTCGCCACCATAACAACCCCTTGATAGTTGCCGCGTCCAACTACTGCCGAAATCAATGAAATCACAGTAGCCGCTGCTGCAGCCATTGCGAGTAGATCACATGAAAATGAAAATGAAATAACTTTATTCAATGTAGGATAGCATTATCACTTATTGACGTCATGATCGGTCATTGTAAAAAAAAGAAATTTGCATAACGCAATCTTCTTCTTTTTATAACAATTTTGTATTGTCCTAATAGAAAACCGGCTCGGGCGGGATAAAAAAATAAAAATAAAATTAAAGGCACTGCCTCGGGGCTGGCCAAGTTAATCACACAGCACGTAACTTTACGCCACCACCATTTGTAAACGACATTTGTTTCAAATTTTAGTCAAGATTTCCAAAGCGTGTTATTAACATGCGTATAATTAACCGGACCCCCTGAACAGGAAAAACCCCCCAAAAAAAAAAACAAGCTCCTCCACAAGCTCCTTAAGCAACTGACGCCCCCGCCGGCGGGGGCGCGGAGGTCCCTCATTTGTTCCCCATTTTAGGAACTACCGGCACGTGCCGGGTAGATTCAGTCCAGTCCGTTCTTCCCAGAACAACTCGTAAGCCCACTCGCGCCCCAAGAACGAAATCTCCAGAAAAAAATCTCGCGCGCCGTGAGAGCGTATGACGTTTCGGTGTTCTGTGAGGTAACCTTCTTCTTCTTCTTCTCGGTCGATGCCTCATTCCTGAGGGACGTGACCATGGGGAGCTACTGCTCCGCCAAACTCCTCCAGACTCCGCGGTCTTGTGCCATGTGCACTGACGCCTGCAGTGTGGTCTTGGTTGCCTGCTGTATTGTATCGGTCCATCTGGTAACCACACAAAATCTAAACTGTAAATTTATCGATCTAACTGTGAAATGTAGGTACGCTCTTAATTCTTAATTATCCCTTAAAGGTCCGTTCTCCTGAAAAGTTGGTCCCTTTTATTCGCGCTGCGCCCGAAAAAGTCAGCCAATGTACCTACTGCCTTATCCAAAAAAGAAATCAAACCCACTACAGTTGATAGCCTGAAACCCAACCTACTGCTACTACACCACAAATAGTAGCTTTTACACGACTGCCCAACAAAAAAAGGAGTGTAATATTTTTAGTCTTGTAAGTATGTGTGATTCTTTAAAGGACTGAAACTTGTTAACCACTGAACAGACTCGAATGGGAATTGTATCGGAAGAATCCTTACATTTTCCCGATTGTCATAAGCTAGGCTTTATCTCAGAAAGCAGACGTGTTTTTAAATTTTGGCGACTAAACTAGGAGACTTGGACTCGACGATTACATGTGTTTTGCAGTATAAGGCGATGGGCTGACAACCTGTCACTATGGCGATACACAATTTTAAAAAAAGGACCCTTAAATTATTGTCAGACGAGGTGTAAACATTCGTGTTTTGCGGTCGTTTGCGCTCTGCCTACCCCGCGTGGGATCAAGGCGTGATATGTGTGTTATTGTGATGTAATTCCACGTAATCTGTAATCTTCCTTTGTGAGCGCGGAAAATTATGTTCCGAGTATTTTGTGAATGAAACTGTGAATGGAAGTCAACAATGTTTTGAATAACATGACCAATCCTACATTTACAAATATCACGCCTTAATTCTCTTGCGGAATAGGCAGAGCGATAATGGCTGTTAAGTAGGTAGTTATCGCCACGTCTGACAAACATTTGAGGGTCATTCAGAAAACAGTGTATCACGATAGTGACAGGTTGGAAGCACATCGCTTAAATTTGCGCGTGGTAGGCAGAGCGTAAACGGCCGCATAAAAATAAAACGGACATTTACGCCACGTTTGAAAATGTTGTATCGCCATATCAGGTTGTCTGCCGATCGCCTAAAATTGCAATACACACCCTCGACTCCTTTTGTCGTCTCTGACGACTCCCACGGGACTATTCTAAGCCGACATCACACGGCCTATAGGTACCTGCCTTTTAGTTCAGTTTTTGGTCGCGGTCCTCGTATTGTGGATGTGGAGCGGACTTTTGTCTGCCCTGAAGGAGGGTTAAACCGTGTCTCTTGCTGCTTGCTTGTATATTCCAAACAAAACGTAAACATCGAAATACATTGCGGCGTGGCACAGACATTTCTGTTCTCCACAACCGATGAAAAGCGGAGTTTATCTGGGATTCTTCGGAGAAATCATTGGCAAGAGACTCGCCTTTATTCAGACAGTCGTTCCATCCTCAAGGATCATTATATTGTCAACACTAAACATTCAATTTGTCCACAGGCTACTCCCGTATCCCGGTGTACGAAGGAGAACGCAACAACATCGTCACCGTCCTCTTCATCAAAGACCTGGCTTTCGTGGACCCTGACGACAACACTCCCCTGAGGACTCTCTGCCAGTACTACCAGAACCCCTGCAACTTTGTGTTTGAAGATGTAACTCTTGACGTGATGCTGCGGCAGTTCAAGGAAGGTAAGCAGACATTTCTTCATAAGCCTTCTCATCATCAAAGCCCTGGTCTTCGTAGACCCTGACGACAATACTCCCCTGAGGACTCTCTGCCAGTACTACCAGAACCCCTGCAACTTTGTGTTTGAAGATGTAACTCTTGACGTGATGCTGCGACAGTTTAAGGAAGGTAAGCAGACATTTCTTCATGAGCCTTCTCATCATCAAAGCCCTGGTCTTCGTAGACCCTGACGACAATACTCCCCTGAGGACTCTCTGCCAGTACTACCAGAACCCCTGCAACTTTGTGTTTGAAGATGTCACTCTTGACGTGATGCTGCGACAGATAGAAAGTAAGCAGGTATTGACTGGGATAGTTTTCATCACCACTTATGCGGGCAACGCCGCAGGTAACGGTCAATAAGCCAAATTTGACAGCTGTCGGATTCGTGCTAATGCTATGGCAAAGTATCTATTTTACTTTTTTAACATCTCTTTTAGTATAGAGATGACTGCTGGTAAAAATGGCATATTGTGATAGCCTATGGAAGCACCTTTATTTTTCGGTAAACTGAGCAATGCCGTCATTATTAAGATTGTCGCGTCAATGGCTAACGTTTTGGCCCGATGGCGTAGCGGATATTACTTCTGCCTGCTGCGCGAAGGGTCGTGCGTTCGATCCCAACAAGACACAAATATTTGTTAAGCAGTTTTCAGATGTTTTTGTTTGATCTGGGTGTTTTCTATGTCTACTACGTATTTTTTACAAAAAAGTATATATAAGTAGTATTAATATCAGCTTTTAAGCTCCTATAGTACAAACTTTGCTTAGTTTGGGGCTAGATGGCGCTGTGTAAATTTATTAATTTATTATTATTTTATGAGACTTAAAGACCCTGGAGTAAAACGGCTATTTTTTACACTAGTCTGAATACCGTGCACGGTCCGGTATACATTGCTGGTTATCATCTAGGTGTAATTTCAATAAACTCAAGATAACCAGCAATGTATGCCGGACCGTGTACGTTTAGGTTGGAACAGTATAAAAGAGGTTGTCCAAGGTTGTCGTTTTAAAAGCAAACATTTCCACAGACTTAACACACTTGAGTAATAAAAGTGCTGCATTATACAAAAAAAGCGGTTTTTCCCATTCTGTCAACAATAGGTAGGTAGGTATGCATCGTCACTCGAAATAACAATGTTGGTTTTATTATAAACGAGCAAGCATCAGTCATGATAGGTTAACGCGACTTACTCGTTACTTATTTGGTTTAAGGGGTTGAAGGCTGTCTTAAGGGCCTGCCGTGAACTTTTAAACGTCACTTTTCCACTAATGGCAAATGCAGTGTGTGAGAACAGAGCGGAATCGCCATAATATTTAGACGATTTTTCACTCTTTTGGTTTCTCGCCAAATAAACAAGTGATCAAAAAACTCTACGACTAAAATCTTATAAAGTACAAGACGTATCGTATTCGCAAAAAATAATGTGTTATGTTCATAAGATTGCATGCACTACACAAAAAAGTGTTAAATAGAACAAACTTTAAAATATAGATATATCGAGCAAACTTTCTTTAATCGTGTTTTCCTGCAATAATTATAGAAGTACATAAAAATAAGGTGTGTATTGTATTAATTAAGCAACGAAATTGCGTGCATCCAAAAATCTTGTTTAAATCTCACGGCGCGGCGCGCCCTTACGCAGCCGAAACGTAGAGGGCTAACTAAACTCTCTACCAAATAAATAAAAAGTAGGTAAGTCTCGTGTAAATTGAGTATTGCCATAGTTGGCCTATCGCCTAAAATTGCACACCCTCAAGTCCCTTAGTCGCCTCTTACTACTCCCACCGGAAAGAAGTGAGGTGATGCTATTCTAAGCCGGCATCACACGGGAAATGCCGTTGTAACTTATGCCCTCAAATAATGCCAGCCGTACCGAACTATAGTACCTACACAGACAGTTACACCGCTAGAATGTGACCTTGATGCTCTGTAGGTAAGCTACGCCCCGCTGCTAGCGATAATGATGTCAACAAAGCCACAGATTGCATGTTTGGCCGCCATTTTGGATATACTGTCTGTCCAGCCAGTATGATAAAAAGTATTTGTCTTTCAGATTTATTTGTACAATAGCCGAAAGAGAGGTCAAGAAATTGAACTACTTCTTCTTTTCGTGTGGGACACCGCGTCGTCCAACGACACGATGAACCCTGGTGTCATAGTTTTTCAACCACCTACTACTAGTAGTAGGCCTCAGACATGGTTGTGTAACGACCACCGTCTAAACAGCCACCGGGACGGCTTAACGTGCCCTCCGAGACACGGAACCATTTATTTTCGGACAATCAGGTAGTTCACCTTGCAACGTCTTAACCGGATTGGAAACGAATTCACAAATTGATAAATATCAACTTTGTGAGTGTCCCACCGAGAATCGAACCCGGAACCTTTGCGTCGCAGGCAGTCGCACAACCACTGCGCCACATCGGCCGTCGAACAACTTTGCCCACTGGGTATACATATCATTTTAAAAATGGCTCTCCAGTAGTAATTAAACCAGCTGATCCGCAACTATGCCGTGTGATGCCGGCTTAGAATAGCATTACCCCATTTCTTACCCATGGTTGTCGTAAGAGGCGACTAAGGGACTCGAGGGTTAGATGTGTATTGCAGTTTTAGGCGATGGGCTGACAACCTGTCACTATAGTGATACACAGTTATCTAATTGACCCTCAAACTTTTGTCAGACGTGGTGTTAATATCCGTTTTACAGAAGTTAACGCTCTGCCTACCCCTGATGTATGTATGTATGATCCGCAACTTTGGGGAGGTAAATTTTTACACGGATCATTAGTACATTGACCTGTTATACCCTTACTCCTTGCAAAAGGTGTATATTTCAAGAGTAGAACCAACCCATGAAACTAAACAACTTTCTACAAGAAATATTCAATTACTTTATAAAATGCATTTTATTTCCATTTTTCATCGTCCAATTAAATCCTTTGAGTTTGCAGCCAAAGAGCCATAATAATTCTCGCGTTCGTATTAATGCTGTTGACCTGAATTGCGTCCAAAAATAATTTTTACGTCCCACTTAAACGAATTAAAATGGTAAGTAGGTAGGCAGTTTGGTCCCGATTCAGGCGAGTCATTTGCTTAGCTAATACTTATATTTTCTTAAATAAAGGAAAGCGAAAATAGGTGGGAAATTCGCGGCTCCAATTTTGCCTCCATAAGTGTGTTTGGTTCTTTTAAGTAAATCTAGTGTTAAAGATGCGTAGACAATAAATGTCACTACTAGGTTTTTAGAACTCGATATTGTTTTGTTATTTGTAAATACTTATAAGGCTTGGTTAATAAAGATTGATTGAGTTCATTTTCTACCCAGTGCATACAATAAATAAATCGCCATCTAGCCCCAAACTAAGCAAAGCTTTTACTATGGGAACTAGATAGCTGATATTAATACTTAAATACTTTTTTTGTAAATAAATACATATTCCCAGACTGAACACAAATATCTGAAAATGACTTAAGAGACATTTGTGAGTTGTGGGGATCGATCCCACGACCCTCGGCTTAGCAGGCAGGGGTACTATCCGCTACGCCATCGGTCCAGTCAATATACTTGTATTATTTAATTTAATAGTGATAGCATTGATCAATTAATACGAGTATTAATTGGTGATAGTGGATAGTGATAATACAGTGTTAGGTACATTCTAGTTGATTAAGAACCCGAAATATGTTATTTAAATCTCTTTTTTTTAACTCCGTAACCCTTATTTTCTAGGGCACAAGGGTCACATGGCGTTCGTCCAGCGCATCGACCGTGAAGGCGACGGGGACCCTACTTACGAGACTGTTGGTCTAGTTACCTTGGAAGACGTCATTGAAGAGATGATACAGGCTGAGATTGTTGATGAAACTGATGTTATATGTGAGTATTTTAACATTATCCTCTTAACGCCCATTGTCCTTCATAAAGGTGGTCTAGTTACCTTGGAAGACGTCATTGAAGAAATGATACAGGCAGAGATTGTTGACGCCCGCCGTCATTTATAAAGGACTTTTCACGATGTTATAATTATGTGAGTATTTAAATATTATACTCCTAACGCCCATTGTCATTTATAAAGGCCTTTTTACGAATAGTGCTTCTGACCCAGTCCTGACCAAGCATTAGTTGAAGGAAGTTACGTATTAGACTTTGGTTGGTTACGATTTGCCGTTTTGTGCCGGCTTAGAATAGCATCACCCCAATTCTACTCGTGGGTGTCTAAAAAGCGACTAAGGGATAATGATTCAGGGAATGGGCAGCAGCGTTCCCTATGAATGCAACATCTTGCACTGCGCTCGCTACCAAGCGTAGTGAGTATGGCAATACCCCTTAATAGAGGGAGGTTCATGTCCAGGTCCAGCAGTGGACTGTTGTGGCTGTTAACGTTTACGTAACGTAATAGACCGCGATGGGGATGGGGACCCTACCTACGAGACCATTAGTCTAGTTACCTTGGAAGTCATCATTGAAGAGATGATTCAAGCAGAGATTGTTGATGAAACTGATGTTATATGTAAGTATTTTAACATTATGCTCGTAACGCCCATTGTCCTTTATAAAGGCCTTCTTATGAGACCATTAGTCTAGTTACCTTTGAAGACGTTATTGAAGAAATGATACAGGCTGAGATTGTTGATGAAACTGATGTTATATGTGAGTATTTTAACATTATACTCTTAACGGCCACTGTCCTTTATATAGGCATTCTGACGTATAGTGTTTCTGACCCAGACCTGACCACTGACTATTAGTTGAAGGTTACCTTAGCCCGCGATGGTTGGTCTAGTTAACTTGGAAGACGTTATTGAAGAAAATGATACAAGCTGAGATTGTTGATGTAACTGATGTTATCAGTGAGTATTTAGTCTTTAAGTTCTTCTGATCTTATACTGAGAGAGATCCAGCGTCTTATAACTAAGACAAAATCACACAAAGCCATAATAAATATTCAATGGCCTCAATTCAATTCAATATTTTAGTCAGATCATGTCTTATAATTTTAAATATATGTATATATATGCTATCTGTCAAATTTGCGATGATGAAAACATTGGCGGCAAAATTGACTACAAATTGCGAAGAACCCATTGACATTTTGAAACATGACAGGACTTAGATATCTCATATACTTATCTAAAACTACTTATTTGACGGAAAGTGACAGCATAAATCACAGATGAATAAGATAATGTGCATAAATTTAAGGTTAGTTAAGAGAATTAATATCCCAAATTATGGGCAATGTATAATTTTTTTGAACTGCAAGTTTTTGTTAATATTGTAAACCAAATTCAAAATTGGCGTATATGTCAGTTTTTTGCGGATGTTTTGCGCTCTGCCTACCCCGAAAGGGATTATAGGCGTGATATGTGTATGTATGTATGTAAATTCAAAATTAGTACTAAACCTAACTTTTTCTGGCAGCCGACAACCGCACCAAGAAACGTCTCGCCCGCGCCCTGAACAAATACCAAGACCTGGCGGCATTCGCTGGACACCAGACGCAGCGTGTGAGGGTCTCGCCACAACTGATCCTCGCTACCTTCCAGTTCCTTAGCACCAGTAAGTAAAGACAGATCAAAAATCATTTATTTCTGAGTAGGAATTTACAAGATTCTCGTTTAGAAAATCAAATCTACATAATATAACATATTATTATAACATTATAAAATGTATATGTATATAAAAAATCTTATGCCGTGTAATGCCGGCTTAGAATAGCATCAACCCGTTTCTTTCCCGCGGGTATCGTAAGAGGCGATTAAGGGACTCGAAGGGAACATGTGTATTGCAATTTAGGCGATGGGCTGACAACCTGTCATTTTCTACGTATACACTTATACATTTTCATGTAAAATAATTCAGTTCTTTTGTGAACTCCTGGTCACAATAATTCAGTTCTTTTGTGAACTCCTGGTACCTTATTTGCTACAACCGACCGTACCTATAAGGTCAGCTGATGCAACAGAGAAGTTATTTATGAAGTTTGTACGCGTTTTCCCAAAGTGATTTTTTTACAACAGAATGACTATAGTCCGTCATACATTTCGCAAAATCAAAGATCCAAATTATTTTATAACCAATCATTAGTTCTATGGGAGAATATTTTGGAAAACCTCTTACCACTTAAAGGTAATGCATCTAATTATCTTTTAGTGCCAACGCTCCGTTTAGCGGGTGGCCCGCTCGACGCAGCGCCGCTCTAGTATTTTACTGAATCTAGCCCGCTCGTGCAGCCCGCTCTACGCAGTTTAGGCGCTCACGCTGTATAAATGAATATTTATATTCAAACAATTACTTACATTAAAATTTTCCTCCAAACAGGTGTGGACCCATTCAGAGCCGACATAATATCTGAAACTGTATTACGTCGTCTGCTCAAGCAAGAAGTCATAGTGCACATCAAGTTGAAGGGAGACGAACCCAAGGACGACCCCAAGAGATACGTCTTCCAGGAGGGTAAACCGGTAAGCTTGTAAAACTTTTGTCGCCCAATTTCCTTTAAAAAGGACATTTTTCAAAATTATAGGAGATGAAGATACGGAGGGCTGGTTTATTTAAACAAAGGACAAAATTCAAATTGGCATGAGACAACGGTAAAAAAACACGTTCAAAGCAGAAATCATATTCTGCTCAAATTAGAATTGATAGTATAACATCTTTCCATCCTGTTCTACACTGGGCCTCTGAGTGCCAGTCTTTGCTAAAGGCATCTAGCTCGTCTCGCCATCTGTGGGACGATGTAGACTAATTAAGATAAGATAAGAAGTACAACTTCAAGTTTTTAAACTAACTGTAGACGAATCTAAGGATGATGAAAAATATTCCGTAAAATAAATGAAATAATCATATAAAAAAATCAAACATTTGCAATAAATGTGGTGTACAGATGTTACCTGTTTTGAATAGTACCACACGTTTAACCATTTTTTGGCATGCAAACATAGAACATAAAGATCGTTCTAATTCATCATTAAAATAAAAAACATACTTAACTTGTTAAAACATCAATAAAAAGTGAACACGATAAATTTATTGCTCTACTTACGCCCAAGGTACTGTTTAAAGGATATAATCCAATGTAGCTTCAACAACTGTTCCTTGCAGCCTGAAGGATTTGTTCTACTTATGATAAATAATTTTAATAATTCTTGTCAGGTGGACTATTTCGTCCTGATCCTGGAGGGTCGCGTGGAGGTGACCGTGGGTCGCGAAAACCTGGTCTTCGAGGCTGGTCCGTTCACATACTTCGGTGTGCAGTCGCTTACACAGAACGTTGGGCTTGGTGAGTTGATTCCATTTCTCAGTTTGGTCACATAGACTTCGAATAATTTTTCCATTCGATCCAAATGTAATTGTTAAAAATAGTGTTCGCAGTCTGGTTAGATAGCCTACATCCTTGGCTATGTCTATGTTTCTTAGCAGCGCTTCAAATGTGTTATCCTACTAATGTTATAAAATGCGAAAGTTTGTATGTTTGTTTGTTTGTTACTTCTTCACGCAAAAACAACTGAACCGATTGTAATGTTTGGCACACATATAGAAGGTAACACAGATTAACACATAGGATAGCTTTTATTTTATGCGGGCAACGCCGCGGGTAACTACTAGTCGTTTTAAAGCCATAGATAAAGCAAAGTTGTTGTACTGAGTCAAGTTCTAAAATTAAGCGATAAATTGTTTCCTCTTTATAAATTACCTTAATTCTTATTGCTTAGTTTGGGACTAGATGGCGCTGTTTGGAATGTTCAAGATAATTATTTTATTATTTTTATCAAGAGACATAATTATAGAGTGCCGTGTGACGCCGGCTTAGAACAGCATCACCCCATTTCTTTTCCGTAGAAGTCGTAAGAGACGACTTAGGGATTAGAGGGTGTTTATTGCAATTTTAGGCAATGGACGGACGGATGGATGGATCCACAATTTTCCAGCTGACCCTCAAATACTTGTCAGACGTGGCATTAATTACAGTTTTTTTGCGGCCGTTTACGCTCTGAGATTATAGGCGAGATGTGTGTGTGTATAGCCCAATTTTTGTACTAAAATTAGTTCCATTTCTTTTTAGCTGAATCGCCGGCCCCCTCGACCCTGGGTTCCCTGCAGAACCTCAACATGGATTCCATGCTGCGTCACACCTTCGTGCCCGACTACAGCGTGCGAGCCATTGCCGACCTTTACTACCTCACTATCAACAGGTACAGATACAGATGAATATTAGTAATTTACCTGTGTCCCGACGTTTCAATACAGTTTCATGTATTGTGGTCGCGGGTTGACTGACGTCATCCGCCGCCTAGATTACAACTCGCTGGGACGTCAGTCAACCCGTGACCACAATACATGAAACTGTATTGAAAAGTCGGGACACAGGTAAATTACTTATTTACCTAAATACTATCGCGATCGACCCGGTCTAATACTTACAATGAGTGAAAGTGATCGCGAGTGCTCAAAAAGTTATATAGGTACAGATGACGTTCTAAAAAGACATGTCTCAAGTCTGACCAGTAATTTGACGCCCAATGTTCTTCTTAGAGGACTTTTACTTTTTACTGACCGAGGTTGGATTTGATTATACAGATATCCTAAGCGCAAATATCATAATACGGAGTTAGATTACATTCAGTAAAAAAAACATTATTTTTCGGATAAAGTTGCTACTTCATTCTAAATAAAAAACACAGGAATTTTATATCAATAAAGTTACATAAAGTATTACATACATTAACAGCCACAACAGTCCACTGCTGGACATGGGGCCTCCCTCTATTGGAGGTTTATTGCCATACTCACCACGCTTGGCAAGCCGATGGCAAGTGCAGTGCACGATAGGAACGCTGCTCCCCATTCTCTGGATGATTTCATCCCTCAGTCGCTTTTTACGACACCTATGGCAAAAAAAAACTTTAGCCTTGAAAAAAATTCACCACTAGAAAGCTACGAAGTAATTAAAATAGTCGTACTATTTACTTGTGATTTACATAACGATCTTGCCAATTTATGTTATTTTCACTGGCCCAATAGCGTAGCGGATAGTACACCCGCCTGCTACGCCGAGGGTCGTGGGTTCGACCTCCACAAGACACAAATATTTGTTACATAAATTTTCAGATATTTGTGTTTAGTCTGGGTGTTTCCTATGTATAGTATGTATCTATTTACAAAAATAAGTATTATCACCAGTTATCTAGATCTCATAATAGTTCAAGCTTTGCTTAGTTTACGACTATATGGCGTTCTGTGTTAATTGTCCATTACATTCAATTATGTTATTTGTTCACAGAACTATGTACTTAGCAGCCAAACGCGCCACATTGATGGAGAAGGGCGCTCTCAACAAGGGCGATACTAACCAACAGATCGACTCCGAAGTGGACAAGGTGAATATACTTTAAGTTTATATTAGGTAAAGAAAAAAAGAAGGAAAATGTACGTACATGAAGCCTATGTCTGTTCCGGGACATACATAATAATATTCTTTATTGCACAAAAATACACAGAAAAAATATATACAATTTATGTCGCAAAGGCGAGCTTATCTCTAAAAAAGATCTCTTCCAGCCAACCCATGTCTTGTGAGAAAATTTAAACTCTTGGGCCAAAAGGCAATACGAAATGAATTTAACAAAATAAATGAACTTACTCTGTAAAATATTATAACATGCATACAAAAAAATAATATATATAAACCTACTTGAATAGATAAACAAACTTACATAAATAGTATAAAAATACATAAATATTTCAAGGTTGTTGAGAAATAAAGTGCTCTTTTACTCGCCTTTTAAATACGGAAATAGATGGGCTTTCCTGTACAGTCTTAGGAAGATCATTCCAGATCATACATATTTATATAACAAAATGTTGAATGTTACTTAGATGTAGTGACAATTTTTCAATCTGAATTAGAATACTTTAAAACCAACACTTTTGAATTATTTCGTTCGACACTTGCAGTAGGTATGGTGATGTAATTCTTACTCAGCTGATGATTCATTCTTATTTATTTATTTCAAAGAAAGTTCCTAGGTAGTCTTATATCGACCCAATGTCCTTTATGAAGGACAAGTTATTAAAAATTTTCGTTTTGCAGTTGCTCCGCGGTGACCAGCCGGCCATACTGGAGAACCCTAAAGTGGAGGATAAGACTCCTAAGCCGGTATGTTGATATTATTAAATTTTTAGTTATAGTAAGTATATAAAAATAAAAATTAACAATCTTTTGACGAGTTGATCTATGAAGAATGTTTTACTTCACTATTCTTTCAACTTACTTTAATAATAAAATAACTAATTCTGAATTTCCATGCTGCTAGCCTGAAATTGAAGAGAAGACGAGATATTAAATGGTAAAAATGTTTCAAAATACTGCGTAAATGTTTCAGTAGAACAAGCACATGCACTGTTTTGATTTCAAATGCACTTTAATGCAACGAGATATTTGTATAACTTTACGCTTTACTCTATCATAATAATATTGTAGATCAAATCAAGTAGCAGTAAAAAATATATTATATTGTACTAAATAACAATTAAATGATTGTGCTTTCTAAAGACGAGGCCTTATAAAACCTTTGCCTATCCAGAATGAACAAAAATAATAATTAGCATTAAAATATAAATTAATTATCTTACAGTTCATCCCAAATATGGCCAGCCTCCATTTATCGAACTCCACATTCAAAAAAGCCGACGAGGATGCCAGGAAGGCAGACGAGGCCAAGAACGAAGAAGAAGAAAAACTACTGAAAAAGTAGAAGATTTATTCGAATGGCAACACTTAGCTGTAATATGCAGGCGTTGGATCCAAATTGAGGGCAAAAGTATACTCTTTGTTTCCTATTGGAATAAGTTCAAATTAAAGTTATGATTGATATTAAAATCGGATTAAAATTATGTACTTACCTTGGGACATTTGGAATTTATACGGTACTTATTTTACAAGTGGTTGATATACAAAAAATACAATTATTCGGAGTAAGCAAAACAGCTATTTAATAGGTGCTTACTGAAAAACAATCATATAGAAAATACGATTGCCCAATATTTTGGCCACGCCATCATGTTCAGCTATTTTTATTTGACAAATTTTATATTAATTTATAAAAAATCTAGTAGTGTAGTAGTAGTTTTTTAGCATGAATAAAATTATTAATTTAATATTTAGATTTTGCACTGGGGCAATGCATGATATTCAATTAAAGTTTTACAGTAATGTGGCATTTGTTGAAGTTTCAATTATTTTTACATTTTGTAATCGTAGAATGAATGTATTTTTAGAAAAACGGTACTTATACAAGTTTATATTAGGTATGGAAGTAACTGTAAACAGGTGATCGATTCAGAAATTAATAGCATTCTTCTAAATTTTATTTGTTATTATTTTAATTGTGCTTATTTAATTTTTAATGTTTTCGTACATGTTTTTAATTGTAATTTCAAATCACAATTTTTATTGTTAGCTAAGACCTTATGGTGAAACGTATTATTATTATGATAATATTTTTTATGTAATCAATTTAAGATTTTTCATAAAGTAATTAAGTACATTATTAACGTTGACATATTCTTTATAATTATTGTTTAATTTAATTAATTACATTTAATCTGTTAATGTACTAGATCAAAGTAAAGATACGCTAAAAAAGGTGTACAATCACTAAAATATATTGTAATTGTTACACCTACCTAATAAAATAGTTCAAATTATATCTTCCCTAATGGTGCCTTAAATATATTATTATTAAATCCGGTGCTTTCCTATGCAATTATTATAAATTTTACGTCCAAATCAGTGATAAAACTGATAAATATGTTATAGTAGTAGATAAAAAATGGATTCAAATTCTATAGGAAGAAAAATTTACTGACGAACTTTGGTACGAAACATACTGCCATTATACATTAAATAGTAAATACATATACGACAAATATTTCATAAGTTAATTAAGAAAGTCTAGATTATGTTTAAGACCTTTGCATTTAATTTATATAGGGTGAAATTTTACTAGTGACCTACAGCGAAAACTTAATACGGGCTGGTGATAAGGAACAACTTTCCCCAAGAAACATAGGAAGAAAAATAAAAATTTGCATGTCCCATTGAAAATTACCGATCACCTGATGTTGTCATATTTCGACCTACGTTCCTTATCAACAGTACCCGATATTATCAAACTGCAGGCTACAATTTTGCAGGTGAAATTCGATGTTCATTGCGTAGTCGGTTAGCCATTATGAAACCGGGAATATTCACTGGCTACGCAATGTACTAAGAATTTCACCTGTAGACTTGTAGCCTGTAGTTTCATAACATAGGCCCGTCCTCTGTTTTAAGTATCGGACACCAGTAAAATTTTACCTTTTAAGTCGCATTCTCCCCAGTATTGAACTTATATTCGTACTAAATTCGTCTTTAAAATAAGTTTTTACATGTTATCAGTGCATTATTCAAAGAATTTATTGTAACTACCACCTATAATATTACGCTTCAATTAAGTGCCTAAATACAGTAATAATAAATCGATTCTAAATATTTTTATGTCTGATGTAAGTACATAACTAAAAAACATTTGCATGAATTGCGGCCCAACGTCCTTTATGAAGGACAAATTAAAATACCTTGAATTTTATACTTTTAAAATATTTTGAGTCGATTTATTAAATTCGTGCGATGAACAATACAATATTTGACGATTTACAAATTTGTAATAGAGAAGAGTTGATTTTTGTTGAATATACGAATGAATTACATTTAATTATTGAGCTTCTTCATACGTTTGTTTTATTTCGTTTCGTAAAAATCAGTATCCAAAAATATTATATTCTGCTTGATTATATTAATTATATTCTCCGGACAGATGAACCGATGCCTTAAATAAGCATAAAAAAAATTAAAACCCGACTGCTTCCTGAGATAAAGCCTAACCTATGACACTCGTGATGGTAACACTAAATTTTAAACTTTCGCGGTTGTTTACACTACTCATAATTTAAATGGGTTCTTACCGACGAAATCCCGGGTAAGTATCAGGAACTCGCATTAAAAATAATTCGTCGGTAAGAACCCGTTTAAATTATATCTATGAATACTGTGTGAGTGATGATGTTTGGATTCATTCGATACAATTCTCATTCAAATCTGTTCAGTGGTTAAAGAGTTGCAGCACTTTAAAGAATCGCACATATATATACATACGAGTAGGTATATAAACTCTAAAAACATTACACTTCTTTTTTGGTTGGGCAGTCGTATAAATAGGCGGCTGGTAGCGACTGGATGGCGAAAACGGGAGATCGTGCCCTAAAGCGTACCCTGGGGAAGGCCTACGGCCAGCAGTGGACTACAATAGGCTGATGTATGTTTGTATATTCTGCTTAGAAGCAAGTGCGAGCCGTATTCGAGCACGCAGGGTTCCGTACCATTTTGATGGTATATTAATTTTGCTACTATGGACATTTTGGTCTTCTGAACCTTACAGTTAGGGTTTAGTATTGCTGAGACTCTAATTTAAGGAGGTTTCGTAATTTGAGTTCCAACAATTAGTACCAAAAGTGGTCATTTTTGGAACTTTCATCCATAACTTTAATTAAAGGAAATATTTAATAGCATTTGCAGATTTAATTTTGCTTCTTCTTCTTTTCGTGTGGGACACCGAGTCGTTCAACGACCCGATGAACCCTGTTGTCAGAGTTTTTGTGTTGACATGGTTGTGTGACGACCGCCATCTAAATAATCATAGACAGCAACCGCGACCGGCGGCTTAACGTGCCCTCCGAAGCACGGAACCATCTTTCTTCTCGGACAATCAGGTGATTCAGCCTGCAATGTCTTAACCAGACTGGGAACAAATTCACAAAGTTATAAGTATCAACTTTGTGAGTGACCCACCGAAAATCGAACCCGGAACATTTGCGTCGCAGGCAGTCGCACTATCACTACGCCACATCAGCCCTCAAATGTTGCTTTTAACATGGATAACAATGAAAACTTGTGCAAACGACATTCTGTTGTCTGCATTAAGATAAGTATGTTTTTTTTTCGTGAAGTTGCGCTAGTTTCGCGACACCAAAGGTACGATAAAATATTGATGAAATAACACCACGATCAGTTGTAAAAAAGTCATTTATTATTTATGTACAAATTCATTTTATTTTACATGATTACTAAAACGTATCACGCGGCCATTTTGCTAATGTCTTCATATTGGACGCCTTTCACTAGTCGCCCGGTCAGAGGGCCTTCGGATATCTGAAACAAAATGTGTGGTAAATATACATATATACGCCTTTATCCCTTGCGGGGTAGGCAAAGTGTTAACGGCCGTATAATAATAAATACGGTCGCTATCGCTACGTCTGACAAGTATTTTGTATTATTGAAAACGTTAAAAATTTTTCAAGCGCGGGCAGGATTTGAATCTGCGACTTTTGTCATTACTACTAAAAAAAAATATTTAATTTGCCGCGTGATGCCGGCTTAGAATAGCATCACCAAATTTCTTACCCTTGGGAGTCGTAAGAGGCAACTAAGGGACTCGAGGGTGTGTATTGCAATTTTAGGCGATGCGATGGGCTGACCACCTATCAATACGGCGATGCACAATTTTCCGAATGACCCTCAAATATTTGTCAGACGTGGCGTAAATGTCTGCTTTGCGGTCGTTTGCGCTCTGCCTACCCCGCAAGGGATATAGGCGTGATGTGTGTATATGTATTGTATGTATAATTTTGTTTCACATTTATTAGCTAGCATAATAAACTGTGCAGACAAATCCCAAATGTTTCCTCTGCGCGAAATACGTTTTAATATTGACATAAATTATTATTACGTTAAATAATTTTTACTATAAATAGATAAAAAATGTCTGTAAATAGATTCGGACATGTGATTTTATTTAATTTTAATAAGTTCGGTGTAAATATGTGAATTTTGAGTGTATTATTATCAAATAATTATCATTATGTTAATTTAATATTTTAACTCCCTGAACAGGAAGATTGTATTACCTCGACATGACAGCAGTAGTTGTCAGTATCAATATGTCTCAGTACCCCAGCCCCGCCGCGGTACGCGCCGTTCACGAAACGCACCGCTCTGCCGACCGATGGTATCACTGTTTCTAAGTGATTCTGAAAATAAAACAACATTATTCATGTGGCACTAAAACAATCATAGACATACATACATAAATCACGCCTAGCCAGTGCCTTAACAGGCTTCTTCTGGGTGAGCTCGCTCCATCTTAGACTCTGTCTCTGTCCTATGACCTAGACTAGAGTCGAGAGCAAACCCATCACTAATAAAAAAAAACAGTTGAAAAAAAAAACACTAAAACAATCATAGACATATATACATACATAAATCACGCCTTTATCCCTTACGGGGTAGGCAGAGCGTTAACACCACATCTGACAAAAGTATGAGGGTCAATCAGATAACTGTGTAGCACTACACAACACAAGTATCTGATTACTTATTGGGAAGACTCAACAATGCTATGTAACAAACCATCTGGGCTACCGCAGCTCGTTCCTTGCCCGCCAATTTTACAAGTGTATTTTAATGCCAGTAACGCTTGGCATGGCTCCATCTACCGGGCTAGTTTTGCAACTAATAACCGGCGACTAATTCTATCTTTACAGATTGAATGTAGTCTAAGCGATGAAAACCAGCGATAAATTGAGTACCAAATTTTAAAACACTTCCCGTGTTAGGTAAACAATTTTTGAAAACTTGCAAAATTTTTAAGCGCGGGCAGGATTTAAAAATTTTGCAAGTTTTCAAAAATTGTATACCTAACACGGGAAGTGTTTTAAAATTTTGTACTCAATGCACTTTTGATTTTATTTTTGTCTTGTGTCTATGATGTGATGCCGGCTTAGAATGTATAATCCTTGTCCTCACCTGGTGTGTTTGATGGGCGTAAAACACACGATAATGCCTGGTTTTCTGGTCTCGCTAACAAAAGACAAAAACGTCATCTAAACATGCATGTGCCAGTCTCAAATTCCACCTTCACTTGTAGAGCGTGCGGAAACTATGCCGCTCCCGTATCGGCTTATACAGCCATGAAAAGTCTTGCCTCAGACACTGATTAAATCGTCTGTCACAGACGTGTGAGGCCAATGATGATGATGATGATGATGATGATGATGATGAAGATGATGATGATGATGATGATGATGATGATGATGATGATGATGATGATGATGATGATGATGATGATGATGAAGATGATGATGATGATGATGATGATGATGATGTCCTTACCTGATCCAATTTGAGTCTAGTTTTCTCATCGACCAGTTTAACCTGAGCCGCGTATCTGTCGACCACCTTCTCAACGACTCCTTTCCTCTTGTAGAACTGGGCTCCCAATGATTTGGTCACTATTTTCACTATTATGTCCTCTCTAAGCCAATAGTCTTTTCTGAAACAAGAATTTAAATCTATATTAATTTTACGCGATGGGCTGACAAACTGTCACTATAGTGATACACAGTTATCTGATTGTCCCTCAAAATTTTGTCAGACGTGGTGTTAACATCCGTTTTACGGCCGCTCTGCCTACTCCGTAAGCGATATAGGCGTGTGTCTAATTCCAAGCTAAACTCCCGCAGTGGAAGCGATTTACACAGGTAAATTTCTAGTAAAATACCAGGAGTTCAACTGAAGGCAGACAATGGCCGCGTTACGCAGCGCTAAATAGCATACGCTGCACAATATAGCAGCGCATACTATGAATTAAACGTGAACCTAAATCTATTTAACTTAATTAACTAAGTTGAGTGAAATTGGCAAATGATGTGTTCTGACCTTTACATAACTCAATTCTGTAGTAAATACCGTCTGCCGATCTGGCGTTACGTCACACGTATAAGCACTAGATTATAAGTAAGTACCTCCAAATTATATCACCCCACGAATTCCGCAATTCGTACTAAGGAGTCACAATGATAATGGTACAACAAATATGACTAAAGGGAACACACCATTAACATGAAGAAACAGTTTTATACTAAACAACTAGGTTCGACACTTACGGTCACGTCGCCGGTCCAAATGCATAAAATACCCAACGGAGAAAGGAAGTTCAGGGAATGGATCAAATAGGGATTCCGTGGGTACTTACAGGGCTGGGTGGAAAAGATATCGACACCCAGCATTCCACTACAGCCTTGGCGCGTTATTCACTTCAAACCACTCACAGCTTCTGTTCGTATTCCACTTTGATATTAGTCATTACGCGTGACCCAACCCGAATTTGGGCCGTACAAACGCGGGCCAATATGGCCACCTGATGCCTATTCAACGCGACGCTCACGTGGAAGACGTCGAGACATCCAACAATCACTAAGCCTGGCATTCCAGTACAACCCAGGAGAAACGCAATAATACGATGCATCAACACGCGCGATCTCAAATTGAATCGTCCATTACACGCGGCATCACAAAACGCGTGGCGGGAAATCCGCACAATACGCGATACCCTCCCGTCCGAACGGTTTTGAGTGACTGATAGTGCGGTGCAGAAATCACCGCTTGGCGCCTACCAGGCGGCCCGCGCGCACGCCGCCACCCTCGCCCCGCGAGCGAGAAAGGGACAACATATGCCCAGAGCGATGCGTGCGGGCGAGCACCGCGGCGCATTCATAGACCGTCATTAATACCTAACTTACCCCAGCATAGCAACGCTAAATTAAACAGCGTGATTTATGTATGTATGTATGTATTAATATTAATACAGGGTGTTAGGAAAAGTACTGCGTTCCTTTCAAGGAATGAACCAGACCATCAAACTGAAAATCTTTCCCCAAGAAACATAGGTCGAATATGTTGTAAATACTTTTTGTAAATACTGAGACACCCTGGCCACTATATATTTTTATATTTATGTTTGTCAACTATGACACAAAACAAAACTGTTACTCTAATAAAATATTCTGTTGATGATACATCAAACAACTTAGTTTACTTCCATGATCTCAAATTTCCTTTCGGAAATTTAACAGGTTATGGGCCCAGAGCCCCTCTACCCTAAGTTGTGTAAGAATATATAATTTGGTACGAGTGCTATGGAGGGTGACACCCAAAACCCTTCATCGGCAGGACAACTGCCGGCACCAGCGCAACCTACAGCTACACCTAGTGGACAGCAGCCTCTCCCGATGGCACAACAGATTGGGGTGCCCACGATTGAGAAACTGGAGGGTGCCAGAAACTTCACCAGCTGGAGTTTCTCGATGAAGAACGTACTCGTCGTGAGTGACCTGTGGGATTTTATAGAAAGTCCCGCACTTATGATGCAGCAACTTGGAGACATGCAATTCAAGCGGCTTGATGCAAAAACAAAGGCAAAAATATGCTTATCAGTAGCAACATCGGTGTACCCTGTGATAATGAGCTGCACCACCGCCAAGAAAACCTGGGAAAAGCTACAAGCAGCTTATGCTGACAGCGGCCTTCTACGGCGCCTGCACCTACTTCGTAAACTCTTCAATACAAGACTGGAGAACTGTACTAGCATGGACGAATATGTTAACGGAATCCGCAGCACGCAGCAGCAACTAGCGGAAATAAAGGCTCCCGTCAATGATGAGTTTGTAGGAGTTATAATGTTAACCGGTTTGACTGAAAAATATAACCCTATGGTAATGGCATTGGAAGGATCGGGAACTAAAATCTCTTCGGACTCCGTAGCTACATTGTTACTGAAGGAGGACCAGCGGCCATCGACCTCGACGAAAGACAGTGCTCTGTATACATCGAAGCCTACGCCTGCGTCCAAGACTACGCCTGTGCCCCCGCGCCCAAAGCATGTGTGCACATTCTGCAAGCGACATGGACACGTCGTCTCGGAGTGCCGGAACCGCAAAAAGAAGAATAAGGCTAATTTCAGTACACATGTTACACTTTATTCATCTTTTCATTCTTCCAAAAACCCATCCCATTGGTTCATAGATTCTGGCGCAACATCTCATATGTGCAATAACATACAATCATTCAGCAATTTTTCTCCCCAGTCAGACACAGTAACCGTAGCCAACAACCAGCAGATTTTAAGCGAAGGAACAGGTACAATTTGTGTAAATAGCGGCAATATTGACAAAATTTCTAACGCCCTATTAGTACCACAACTTTCGGCTAATTTATTATCTGTTAGTTCTATGGCAGGGAAGGGCTATGCTACAGTTTTTACTAGTAAAGGTGCTCAAATCTATCTCGAAAAAGGGCTCAAAATTTCGGGAACAGTAGTAGCAACAGGGCAAAATTATAAGGGCATGTATAAATTAGATATTTCTGAGCCACAACAACAAGCACAGCTGACAAATGTCAGAAATGAAACAGCTGTTCTGTGGCATAGACGCCTCGGACATCTCAACGTCAAAGCGATGTCTACTCTGAAAAAGAGAACGAATGGCATAAACTGTCAAATAGATAGTTCGGGTTTAGATGAAACCTGCATTCCTTGCCTTCAAGGAAAATTAGCAAAAAGTCCATTCAAAAAGTCGAAAAGTAAGTCTTTCAAAAAGTGTGAGCTCATTCATTCCGACCTTTGTGGACCAATGAGTACACATTCATGGGGTGGCGCGCTCTACTTACTTACTTTCACAGATGACTTTACGCGCAAAACTTTTGGCTACTTGCTAAAGTCAAAAAGTGAAGTGTTTTCAAAGTTTGTCGAATTCAAACAACTTGTAGAAAACCAAACAAACGAAAAAATTAAAAAGTTTCGTTCCGACAACGGTCGTGAATTTGTAAACGGGCCGATGTCTACATTTTTAAGGGAGAATGGAATTATCCATCAGACCTTTGTAGCCTACAACCCTCAGCAAAACGGCGTCGCTGAACGGGTTAATCGGACGATTGTAGAAAAGGCCAGAGCAATGTTGCACGACGCAAAGCTCCCAAAAGCTTACTGGGGTGAGGCAGTAAATACAGCAATTCACCTAAAAAATCTTTCGCCCACCCAAGCTTTAAAAAATAAAATACCTGACGAACTTTGGTACGGGAAACGACTTGATGTGTCTCATCTACGTGTTTTCGGCTGTGAAGCGCATTCTTTTATTCCAAAAGAAAAACGCAGCAAACTGGACTCGAAAACCCAGTCTTGCATTTTTGTTGGATACTCAACTGAGACTAAAGGCTATCGCCTTATAGATCCTCGCAACCCACGAGCGATCATATTGTCACGGGATGTAGTCTTTATTGAAGACAAACTTGGAGTTACTGAACCACAGCAACCCACCACCCCTAACAACAGTCTCACTTACGATTTAATTGTTAATACAAGAGTAGACCAACAGGAAACACAACCGCCTACGACACAACAGCCAAGTCTTCCATCACCTCTCATCTCAGATGTTCCAGTCCCACGTCCTAACTCTGAAATACCCCCTCAAAACACTGAACCCCAGCCACAGCCTCTACCACAAATAGATACATCTGGGACTGCTGAACCGGCATCACCAGAGTATCTGTCAGCTACTTCTGAACCAGATGAACCCGTTCTTCCTGAAGTTCCTACTGAACCTGAACGCAGATACCCTGTCCGTGTAAGGAATCCTCCTGAACGCTTCGGATATCTCACCTCAGACCTGGAACCCGAATCTTTTAAAGAAGTAACGGATCATGAAGAGAAGGAAAAGTGGTTAGAAGCTATGCATGCTGAATACGATTCCCTAATAAAAAATGGAACCTGGGTTCTCGTCGATAGACCCTCCGGCAGAAAAACGATTAAATGCAAATGGGTATTTAAACTAAAAAAGGACACTAGTGGCCAAATAACGAAATACAAAGCCAGACTAGTAGCAAAAGGCTTCACCCAAGTAGCAGGGATTGACTACAGTGAAACTTTTGCACCAGTCGCTAGACTGTCTTCAGTGCGACTATTATTGGCTTTTGCGGCTCAACGTGGACTTCAAGTTGACCACCTAGACGTGGAAACTGCATTTCTAAATGGGGACCTCGATGAGGAAATTTATATGGAACAGCCAGACGGCTTCTCCACTGACCCAAAGGGCAAAGTATGCCTACTCAAAAAGGCTCTATATGGCCTTAAACAAGCTCCACGACAATGGAACTTGAAAGTCTGTGAAGCCATGAAAAAACTTGACCTGCAGCAAGCTTCTAACGAGCATTGCCTGTACTACAGACGCGACGGAAACGACCTACTTGTAGTAGCTGTATTCGTCGACGATTTCTTTATTCTCTGTAGTAACGACAGCATGAAGGACGACCTTAAGCTCGGCTTAAAGAAACTATTCGTGGTCAAAGACCTTGGTCCTGTCAAAGACTGTCTTGGAATGCGTGTTGTCCAGAAACCCGGCAACATATCTCTCGATCAAACCAAATATATCGAGAAAGTGATAGAGAAGTTTGGTATGACTGATGCCATCCCTGTCTCAACGCCCATGGAACCAGGTATGAAGCTCACAATCCCTGATAAGGATGATGAGAAACCCGATTTGCCATACCAACAGCTTATTGGTTCTCTAATGTACATTGCAATAGGCACAAGACCAGATATATCTTATGCAGTATCTTATCTGAGCCAGTTCAATGGACATTACGGGGAGGTGCATTGGAAAGCTGCCAAACGAGTTTTAAGGTATCTTAAAGCAACTAAGGACCTAAAACTAAACTTTAAAAATGGTGACGGTTATCCAACCGGCTATGCTGACGCCGACTACGCCAGCAACGTAGTAGACAGACGCTCATACACGGGGTACGTTTTCAAGATGTGCAGTGCTGCCATCTCTTGGGAATCTAAGAAACAGCGCACCCCTGCACTGAGTACCACAGAGGCCGAATACATGGCCCTAGGCGAAGCCTGCAAAGAGGCCATCTATCTCCGCACACTTATCAAAGAAGTCTACAACGTCATACAGCCACTCACCATTCATACAGACAACCAAAGCACAATCAAACTCACTCGCAACAACACATTCCATGCACGCACAAAACACATCGACATTAGACATCACTTCATACGCCTACTCTCAGAACAGGACTACATAATCACATACATACCAACACACAACATGATCGCAGACATCCTCACCAAGCCTCTACCAAAACTCAAACATTGTAAATTTTCATGTTCATTAGGTTTAGGCTAGGATTCAGATCATGGTTAGGTATGTAAATAGTTCTCTAGGTTTAGGTGTATATACAGGTTGAAGTTTTTTTTGGTGAAGTGTATATACAGGTTGATGTAATTTTTTTTGTTTGTGTATAGTTTTAATTTTGTGTTGTGTTATCGTGTGTTTGTTTATAGTGATCTTTGATATGTCTTATCTTAGTTTTATACAGGTACAGGGTGCCCCATTACGGGGAGGTGTTGTAAATACTTTTTGTAAATACTGAGACACCCTGGCCACTATATATTTTTATATTTATGTTTGTCAACTATGACACAAAACAAAACTGTTACTCTAATAAAATATTCTGTTGATGATACATCAAACAACTTAGTTTACTTCCATGATCTCAAATTTCCTTTCGGAAATTTAACAGAATATGATAAAAAAATTACCTCCCTTACAAAATGTAGCAGCCGACCAAGACTGGTTGTATGGGAGGTCTAATTTTGTTTTCATATTTCGACCTATATTTCTTGGGGAAAGATTTTCAGTTTCATGGCGTGGTTCATTCCTTGAAAGGAACGCAGTACTTTTCCTAACACCCTTTATATTAATAAATAAATAAATAAGTTGTCCTGTTGTGTCGTTATTTCTCGTATGTGTTTCTCTCGTAATGTTTTTGTTTACAATAAACGGTAAATAAATATCTTACACATTTCACACAGCACCATCTAGCCCCAAACTAAGCAAAGCTTGTATTATGGGAACTAGATAGGTGATAATACATACATAATTCTAATATTTGAAAACCAATTTTTAAAACACTTCCCGTGTTAGGTATACAATTTTTGAAACGGTTAGCAGCGGGTGAAACCGCTGAGCAGGCGGCTAGTTATGCGCTAAATTTGTAAATTATTCTCACTTATCCTTCTGACGCCTTAAGGTGCCGAGTGATGTCGGCTTAGAATAGCATCACCCTATTTCTACCTGTAGTTGTCGTAAGAGGCGACTAAGGGGCTCGAGGTTTTCATGTGTATTAAAATTTTAGGCGACAGGCTGACAAACTGTCACTATAGCGATACACGTTTTCCTGAAACGGCCCTCAAACGTTTGTCAGAGGTGGCGTAAATGTCCGCTTTTTACGGTTGTTTACGCTCTGCTTACCCTGCAAGGGATATAGGCGTGATATATGTATATACGGCCAGCTAACAAACACACTTAGTATGGGAGGATCAAATATTTTATTCATATTTCGACCTGTTTCTTGAGGAAAGTTGTTCAGATTCATGTACTGGTTCACCCCTTAAAATATTCTCAGCAATTTTTTTACACCTTATATATAGGGGGCAGCTCTTGTCCAGCAGTGGACTACTGTGGTTTATGTGAATTACCTGTTATTTCTTTCCTTTTTTCGTTCTTCTTCGAGCATTATCTCATCAAGAGTGGTTTGTTTACTTCTAGAACTAGATTCTTCTACCTTCTGTTTCTTGCTAGAGGAAGGCGTTTCATCTTTGTTCTTTAGTTTTAGTGCAGAAGTGGATAGGTCGGATTTTTTATCTGCAATTTGAAATAAAACAAGTTATAATAATAAAAATCGCTGTGTGATGCCGGCTTAGAATAGCATTACCCCATATCTTTCCTATGGGAGTCGTAAGAGGCGACTAAGGGACTCGAGGGTGTGTATTGCAATTTTAGGCGATGGGCTGACAACTTGTCACTATAGCGATACACAATATTACAAATAACCCTCAAACATTTGTCAGACGTGGTGTAAATGGCCGTTTTTGCGGCTGTTTACGCTCTGCCTACCCCGCAAGGGATTATAGGCGTGATATGTGTGTGTGTGTATGTATGTATGTGTATAACAATAAAAAAAAAACACGACTGCTTTCTGAGATAAAGCCTAGCCTATGACACTCGGGATAATGTAAGGATTCTTCAGATACAATTCCCATTCGAATCTGTTCAGTGGTGAACGAGTTTCAGTCCTTTATAGAATCGCACATAATTATGTACATACATACATGAACTCTAAAAACATTACACTGTTTTTAGGGTTCCGTACCCAAGCGGTAATAACGGAAACCCTATTACTGAAGCTCAGCTGTCCGTCTGTCTGTCCGTCCGTCCTACAGTTACGAGGCTGTATCTCCTGAACCGTTATACCTATGCTCCGTTTATTTAAGGATGACCAATAATGTAAACAAACTTTGTATGTAAATGACAGCTCACAACTGTCAGTTTCATACAAAGTTTGTTTACATTATTGGTCATCCTTAAATAAACGGAGAGTAGACAGTTGAAATTTTCACAGATGATGTATTTTTGTTGCCGCTATAACAACAAATACTAAAAATTAGAATAAAGTAAATATTTAAGGGGGCTCCTATACAAAAACTTGTTGTGAGGAAAAAAAAGTGGGGTGAACCAGCCCATAAAACTAAACAACTTTCCTCAAGAGACACAATAAAAAATAATTGGTCCTCCCATACTCTGTGTTAGCCGGCGGGGTTAATTTGTATGGGGGGCCAATTTTTAATTTCATATTTCGACCTACGTTCCTTGGGGAAAGTTGTTCAGTTTCACGAACTGGTTCACCGTTTAAAAAAATTGCAGTTATTTTTCTTTTGTATGGATAATCTTACCATCTGTCTTCCTTTTAACATTAAGTGTGAGTGTGACGCGCTCTTGGCTGCTTTCTCGTTTGAATTCAGAGAAGGACGGTTGCTCGTCTGCCGTCTCTTTCTTTCCGCGTTCCACTTGCTTTTGTATGAACTCAAGCATTCTCTCCTGAAAAGTTATCACAGACAACTTTAGTAAGTGCCGCGAATACTGCCCGAAATACTTCCGCGTAAAACGCGAGTGAGTGTTCACACACTGCCGTCATACTCTTCTTACGCCAATACGAGTGAGCGAGATAGCAATTCATTCCACTCGCCTGCTGCCGTTCCTTTGACTCGCGCACGAAAAGCCGACACTCGACGGAAGTGGCATATGACAAGTTATAGTTATATAACTACATGGAGTTACACAATGGAGGTTGTTTAATCATCTCGTTCTTTTCGAGTGGGACACTGAATTGATAAACATCTCAAATAACCCTGATGTCTACTCAGACTCAGAGTTTTTGAACCGCCTGCTATGATTAATAGGCCTCTGACATGGTTGAGTAACATTCTTTATCGAGGCAATCATAGACAGCAACCGGGACCGACAGCTTAATGTGCCCTCTATTACTTGCTGTTTGATTAACCTGGCAGTGCCTTTATTTTTAATTTTCTATCCCGCCCGAACTTGTTTTTTATTAATAATAATAATAAAGCCTTTTATTCAGACAAACAATCTTAAAGTTTAACAATATTTCTTAAAATTAAACATATACATTCTTATATCATACATGCTGATAGGTCCTTGCAGTGTTGGTTTTGTTAATTAATGTCTTTTTTATTATATTTGATCACACACACACGCCCATATTATTGTTTATAAAGTCTTTATTATTTTTGCACCAATTGTCCAGTTTATTTTTAAAAGACTTCACTGTTCTTTCTTGAATAAAACTAAATATTTTGTTTTACTATGCTAGGTTTTCTATTAGGACAATACGAAAAAGAAAATTGTTTTATACATTTTTATTTTTATTTTATTAGAAGTTATATCCTTTAATGAATAAAGAAAATTTAAATTTAAATTTCTCAAGCCCGGAACCATCTTTCTTACAGACCAGGTGGTTCAGCCTGCATTGTCCTAACCAGACTAGAAAAAAATAAAAAACTAGCTGTAAATAAAATCTCAGATACCTAGGTTCATCAGGTTGTTTGTGGACACCCAATAAGAATGAAGATGGACTCACCTGGTCATCTTTATCCATCTTTTCTTTCTTGGCTTTGGCCTCCTGAGCGGCAATCGTGGCCGGATCTCGGTCGATGTATGCCACGAACCATCCTTTCTCGGTCTCGTCCACTACACACTTGCCCTCCCGGCCGAGCCACTTCACGAAGTCTGTCAACGTTTCCCATTGCGTTGAATTCATGTGCATGTGGTCTCTGAGGAAGTACTTTTAGATATAAAAATGCCTAGTATAAAAGGTATAAATTATTAAATATGTAAAAAAAAAATGTCAAATTGGCTTGTGATATATTTTTATTAGTTTGGAGATTAAGTTTTTCATCTAATTTGGCCAACAAAATGTTCATATCCATTTTTATCAAAATTTCTACCAATTCGTATATTTTTCCTTCTAAATGGCAACACTGTCGCTGTCAAACGTCAGATTCAAATTTGGCGCTCGGCCGGAAGCGCGTGTGATTGGCTGTTTTTGAAGAATTGTAGTCTTTGTTTGTGCCTTTGTTTGAATGTAGCTATAGCTATGCACTTGTTTGTTCACGAGCTAAAATGTGTACTTTCCTTCGTTTTCGGGTGTGTAGGGGTGCAATCCTAATTGATTTTGTAAAACAAAGTGTTTTAGAAGCTATAGACGAGAAAATGAACCACTTACGAGAAGAAAACTCAGCTCTGAAAACTCGTATTGAAGAAATGGAGGGAAAAGTTAAATACCTAGAACAGAAAAATAGATCGAGAAATGTTATCTTCTTCGGATTAAAAGAGAAAGAAAGGGGCCAGTGCGACTTAGTACAAGAGCTGAAAGATGTTATTATCGAAACAGGAGTAAACTTAGACTGTCAGGAGATAGTGACAGCTTTCAGGTTAGGGAAGAAAACAGACAAGACAAGACCAGTACTACTGCAACTTACTACCAATTGGAAGAAGCAACTACTGTTTACGAATAAAAAACACCTACCTGAAGGAATTAGTATTAAAGACGATCTTCCTAAAGAAACATTGGAAAAACGTAAACTATTGCAACCAAGACTGCAGGAGGAAAGAGAAAAAGGAAACACAGCCTACATCAAGTACGACAAGCTGATAATTAAACCGAAAGCCACAAATGAGAAAAGAAAAAGAGAAGAATCTGTGACACCAGACGGTCAACCTAAAAAACAACAATCAATTAAAAACCCAGGCAGGGAAAGGCAACAGAGCATACTTGAAACAATGCAGCCAATTCTAAACTTGCAGTCTAAAAAATATCCGCAAGACGGAGAATAGCAACCAAACCCCCAAAACCAAACAAAAACAACTCAAAAAAACATTACAAATCGGAAGCACCTCAGCAAACAAACTCACCAAAACTTAAACCAAAAACGAACATCACCACTCCCAAGCCGGCTGGTCACCGTGGGAGAAGAAGACCAAAACCCTCCAATAATTAAAAACAGCAGTAACAAAAACACAACCAAACAAAACAAGAACAACATTAAAAGAATACAAGACAAACTGAAAATATGCACTTACAATGTAAGATCTATATCAACACCAATGAGACTACTGGAGCTGAACATTGCTCTGGAAAAAATAAACTGGGACGTAATAGGACTAGCAGAAGTAAAAAAGATGGGCTGTAACATAGAAGAGCATAAGGATTTTATCTTGTGCTATATAGGCGAGACACCAGGACTTCATGGAGTAGGGTACCTAGTTAAAAAACAACTAAAAAACAATATAATAAACTTTCTTGGAATCTCAGAACGAGTTGCCCTTCTTAATCTGAACATTGAAGACAAACCGATATCGATAATACAAGTTTATGCTCCCACAGAAAGCTCAAGTGATGAAGAAATTATAAAGTTCTATGAAGACATAGCTAAAGCCCAAGAACAAGCAGACAAAAACTTGCTGATCATAGGAGACCTAAATGCAAAGTTAGGACAACCAAAACCCCACGAAACCATAACAATGGGCAAATATGGATATGGAAACAGAAATGATAGAGGAGAACGCTTAATACAATTTGCCTACGAGAATAAACTATCAGTGATGAACACCTACTTCAAGAAAAAACACAGTAAAAGATGGACTTGGATATCCCCAGACAAAAACACCAAAAATGAAATTGATTTTATATTGAGCCCGAATCCAAAACATATACTAAACGTTGAGGTTCTCAACAATCTGGACTTCTCATCAGACCACCGAATGGTAAGATGTACTATGAAAACGAAAGTACCCAAGAAAACCAGAAGATCATTCAACTCTCAAGCAAACCAGTTGAAGAATAGGGATGATAAAGCCCAGTACATACAAAGCCTGGAGGTAAACTTAAAAAAAATAGAGCCTTCTTTATCAAACACTGAAGATGTACAAACTCTCAGCGACACTCTGGAAAAAGCAATCACAAGCAGCCTCAAAATAAATGCAACTACTAATAAATGCAACAAGAAGAATAAGATTATTAGCGATCAAACTTTGCAAATGATTTCAAAGAGAACTGAACTACTGAACACAAAAAACAAATCTACAGATATGAAAAAAGAACTAAGCCAGTTATTCAAAAAGACCAGCAAAGCAATAAGAAAAGATTATGAAGAATATAGACAAGGTGTTATAGAAAGAAATATGAATAAATTTCGGAGCTCCAAGAAAGCATTTAAAGAACTTACAACCCACAAAAACTGGATACAGTGTTTAGACAATGGAAAAAATGAAATAAAAAACAGAGAAGACATAGTTAAATGTGCAACTACATTCTATTCAGAACTCTACAGAAAACCAATACAAGAAATGCAGGAAGAAGAAAACACAAATGAAGATGAACAAACAAAAGCGGACGTAGATCCAATATCAGAGAATGAAATACTGAATCACATTAAAAAGTTAAAATCTGAAAAAAGCCCAGGCCCAGATAATCTTACAAATGAAAGCCTTAAAATTGGAGCACCAATTTTATCAGCCCACCTAACAAAACTTTTCAATTCAGTCCTGGCACAAGAAAAGGTACCTTCACAATGGTGTAAATCCACACTAATATTATAAATGCGAAAGTAACTCTGTCTGTCTGTCTGTCTGTCTGTCTGTCTGCTACGCTTTCACGGCCAAACCGCTGAACCGATCTTCATGAAACTTGGCACAGAGATTGCTAGCATACCGAGAACGGACATAGGCTACTTTTTATCACCTTTCGAGGGTCTGGAGTATAGATGTAGACCACCAGGTGTACCACCAGGAGCCCAGCTAAACTAATCGAGATACAGGCATGGTTCCAAAACAAAAGTTGTTCAATATAATGGGCCGTTTCTTTTCACAAGGACATTGAGGATCTGGAGTATCTTATGTAGACCACCAGGTCTACCATCAGGAGCCCAGCAAAACTATTAGAGATACAGGCATGGTTCCAAAACAAAAGTTGTTCAGTATGATGGGCCGCTTCTTTTCACAAGGACATTGAGGATCTGGAGTACCTTATGTAGACCACCAGGTCTACCATCAGGAGCCCAGCTAAACCATTAGAGATACAGGCATGGTTCCCGACAAAAGTTGTTCAGTATGATGGGCCGCTTCTTTTCACAAGGACATTGGGGATCTGCAGTACCTTACGTAGATCACCAGGTCTACCATCAGGAGCCCAGCTAAACCGTTAGAGATACAGGCATGCTTCCAAAACAAAAGTTGTTCAGTATAATGAACCGCTTCTTTTCAGAAGGACATTGGGTCTCTGGAGTACCTTACGTAGACCACCTGGTGTACCACCAGGAGCCCAGCTAAACTATTAGAGATACAGGCATGGTTCCAAAACAAAAGTTGTTCAGTATGACGGGCCACTTCTTTTCACAAGGACATTGGGGCTCTGGAGTACCTTATGTAGACCACCAGGTGTACCATCAGGAGCCTAGCTAAACTATTGGAGATACAGAAATGGTTCCAAAACAAAAGTTGTTCAGTATGATGAGCCGCTTCTTTGCGCAAGGACATTGAGGATCTGGAGTACCTTATGTAGACCACCAGATGTACCATCAGGAGCCCACGTAAACTATTAGAGATACAGAAATGGTTCCAAAACAAAAATTGTTCAGTATGATGGGCCGCTTTATTTACACTAAGACATTGGGGATCTGGAGTACCTTATGTAGACCACCAGGTGTACCATCAGGAGCCCAGCTAAACTATTAAAGATACAGGCATATTTCTAAAACAATAGTTGTTCAGTATGATGGGCCGCTCCTTTTCACAAGGGCATTGTAGATCTGGATTATCTTATGTAGACCACCAGGTCTACCATCAGGAGCCCACCTAAATTATTGAAGATACAGAAATGGTTCCAAAACAAAAGTTGTTCAGTATGATGGGAATAAGTTGAGAAAGGACATTGCCTACTTTTTACCGAGGACAGAAAAACAAAAAATGTGGTATATAAAAACGTATTACAGTAACTTAAATTACCTTTTTAACTGTCCTATCTACTTATGCTGACCATTTTAGTGTGCTCAAATCGGCACCTCTGGAGTAAGTACTCTGTTATCTACTGACTTTTGTATTCAATAGTATTAAATATTGATCTCTTAGGCCGGATAGCAAATTTTGAATTGTCCCTTTAACATCAGAAACAAGCAAGTCATCTTTAAACAGTAGAGATAAGAACTGTTCTTATATCACTATCACACTAACTATGAATACACATACCTACTTTAGAACTTCTGCCTAAAAAAACTATCTAACGCGGACGAAGTCGCGGGTAAAAGCTAGTCTAACATAATCCTACTATACAAAAAAGGGAACCCGCTTGACATCGGCAACTACAGGCCAATCAGTCTTTTATCAACAATTTACAAACTTTTCTCTTCAATTATCCTGAACAGAATAGCTCCGCAGATTGATAGTAACCAACCAATAGAACAGGCAGGCTTCCGCCCACAATACTCCACAATTGACCACATACATGCTATAGGTCAAATAATTGAGAAATTTACTGAATATAAAAAGCCACTGTATATAGCATTTGTGGACTACTCTAAAGCATTCGACAGCATAACACACTCAGCAATATGGAAAGCTTTGAGAAACAACAATATAAATCCAAAATACATAAACACTATAAAAAATATATACTCACAAAGTGTAAGTAGAGTGAAACTAGAGAGACAAGGAGATGAGTTCACAATTGGAAAAGGAGTAAGGCAAGGAGACCCCTTATCCCCAAAACTGTTCATAGCGGTCCTAGAAGAAACCTTTCAAAATATTGATTGGAAGAACAAGGGTATATGGATTTCAAATCAGAAACTAACACACTTAAGATTCGCTGATGATATTGCACTTTTTAGTGAATCCGCTAAGGAATTGGAAAAAATGTTACAAAGCCTAGTTACAGAAAGTAAAAAAATTGGTCTACATATGAATACGTCTAAAACTAAAATTATGACAAACAGTCAGAAGCAACCAATCCAAATCGAAGGACAGAACATAGAGTATGTAGAGGATTATGTGTACTTAGGCAAATTAGTGTCTTTTAATGCAAACAACAATGAAAACGAAGTTGACAGAAGAGTAAATACAACCTGGAAGAAATACTGGGCGCAAAAAGAAATAATGAAAGGAAACTACAGTCTAAAAATGAAGAGAATTATAATGGATTCATGCCTCCTTCCAAGCCTTACCTATGCAAGCCAAACATGGGTATACACAGAAAGAGTAAAAAACAAAATACTTTCCTGTCAACATGGTATGGAAAGAAGCATCCTGAAACTAAGAAGAATACAGAAAACAAGAAACATAGATATTCGTAAGAAAACACAGATAACAGACGCTCTTCAATTTGCTCTAAGGCAAAAATGGAAATGGGCAGGACATGTAGCAAGATACAAAGATAAACGTTGGACATATCAAACTACAAAATGGCCAGGCCCATGTGGCAAGAGGCATGTGGGAAGACAGAAGAAGAGATGGTCTGACGACATTATAGCAAAGGCAGGAAAGAACTGGATGGAGGTTGCGATGGACAGAGAAAAATGGATTAAAAAGGAGGAGGCTTTTACCCAAGAGGGGCCAAACATTAACAGGAAAAAGAAAACAAAATTAATCTAAAATTAAATGTAAAAAATATGTTTGGAAATAAAGCTATAATAATAAAAAAAAATAATAATATTTTTATTATTATTTATTTGAAGAGGCAGGCAGTTGAAACAACTGATAATGCTTGCATCCTATTCACTGTTCAAGTTCGTCACTTATATTATAGAAATTGTTTTTTTTTTTAAATTACTTATCACGCTTATTATCCCTTGCAGGGTAGGCCGATAAAACAGCCTATTTTCACCATGTCTGACAAATATTTGAGGGTCATTCAATTTTTTTTTTTAAATGCCATAGTGACAGGTTGTCAGCCCATCCACCTTAAACTGCAATACACACCCTCGAGTCTCTTAGTTGCCTCTTACAACTCCCATGGGAAAGAAACAGGGTGATGCCATTCTAAGCCAACATCACATGGCATATTTTTAAATCATGACAAATTAATGTTTGCATGCCATTATAAGGCAGATTCTGACACAGTATAGAGATGCATGGCACAAGAGACAGTATGCTGCAGTGAGTATATGATGATGATGAAAGTTAGTAAGTTTAGCAAGTAGAGACTAATACCTGTTTGAAATGTAATCCTGATAAACTTTATTAGCATTAACACGTTTTGTACCAAACTGCCTGCTTAATAACTCCACGTATCCATCAGCAAACTCCTTGGAGAACTCATCTATATACTTTGAAGCGTTATCAGCGAATAGCAGCAGCTGCCTTTGGTGAGATTCTGACATAGTGTGGCACTTGAAGCCATTCTCATCACGACACTGTTTCTGGCACATTTGACAGTACCACCGCAGTTTCTGCAAGCCTTTCGCTTTGATCTTGTTGGCGATGTATTTTGGTGTACCCTTTTCCGCTTTCCCGCCCATTGTTGGATAATTATCGCAATGTTATGTTACGAATAACCTGTGTATGAACAATCGATTAGGTCGCGATTGATACGTGACTTGTGTAGGAGATTTTGAGTTGATTTATTTCTTGTTCTTACAAAGTTTACACAAGGAAGATAGCACAAATTCTTCAACAAATTCAGAGAAGACACGATATTTCCAAAATAAAAGCCTATGCGCGATGACGGACGTGACCTGTATTGCCTGTCAAAAAATTTCAGTTGTGATTTGTATACACTAGCGCTTTTACAAACAAACAAACAACAGAATAGTGTAAGTTAGTGGCTGTGTATTAAAAAGTATGTTGTGCTGCCATCTCTTAACTGGATGGTGTACTTAAAAATAACCCTACGATGCTTACTCCTTTGACTGTAACTGCCGATGACGTGGTTAGGGCACTAAATACGTTCCATACTTCGTCAGCCTCGGGACCGGACGGTCTCCGACCACAACACCTTAAAGAGTGTATATCGCACTCTGCGGGCAATAATGGAACGCGATTGCTCGAAACATTAACCGACCTATGTAACTTCCTTTTGTCTGGATTCCTTAACTCCGAAGTTTGTCCCTTCTTATATGGTGCATCGCTGTGCGCACTTACGAAAAAAGATGGTGGTATACGCCCCATAGCGGTGGGTAGCACACTCCGACGCCTCGTCGCTAAGCTAGGTTGCCGCGCAGTAAGAGACGAAATGGCTACTCACTTGCAACCACACCAAGTAGGCTTCGGTACTCGATTAGGTTGTGAGGCGGCGATCCACGCTACAAGAACTTTTGCAATGGACCCCGACAACGCGGATTGTGTCATCGTCAAAGTAGACCTACAGAACGCATTTAACAGTGTGGAGAGGGATACGATGTTGGCGGAAGTTAAGGAATTCATTCCTTCTTTGTATCCCTTTCTTCACCAATGCTACGCCATTAGGAGTAACCTCTCTTTCAATAAATCCCAAATCCCTTCTCAGGTTGGTGCTCAACAAGGAGACCCTTTAGGACCCCTCATCTTCAGTTTAGCAATCCACAAAGTGGTCACCTCACTAAAGTCCAAGCTCAATGTATGGTATCTTGACGATGGCACAATCGGCGGAACTTGTGAATCAGTAACGGAGGATGTAAAGACACTTGTAGCCGGATTAACGAAAATGGGACTCCAAGTTAACTCCTCAAAATGCGAATTTTTTTCCTGCAGTGAGGAGGCCAACAACCGCATAGCGTCTTTTAACTCTTTACTGCCTGGCATGAAGGAGCTAAACGAAAATACTTTTTCGCTTCTCGGAGCTCCAATATTTTCCAGCGCCATTCCGTCTGCCCTGGAAGATAAAAATAGGATGATTGCGCAGGTCCGTGAACACCTTGGACACCTCTCGGCTCATGTTGCCCTTATTCTTTTCCGGACTTGTTTCTCGCTCCCTAAATTAACATACGTGATCCGTACAACTCCGACTTGGCTTTTACCCGAAGAGGTCTCTTTGGTTGATTGCGCAATTCGAGACACTCTGGAGAGTGTCATTAACGTCACGCTCGATGACAACCAGTGGCGACAAGCGGCTCTGCCTATCAGATACGGTGGACTGGGCATCAGGAGCATACGGGCAGTTGGCTTACCGGCCTTTATTGCCTCGTCGAACGGGGTTGCTGATCTTGTAGCTAATATTCTAAAATTACAAGGCAAAAGACTCAGCATCCCCTTTCAATGCAATGCAGTGGAAGCCTGGAGAGCAACATGCCCTGGTGTCGATCCACCATTAAAACTTGAATCACAGAGAGCCTGGGATGACCTGAGCTGTAAGTTTTCCCTGTCGGAGTTGTCCGAATCACTTACCGGAGCAGACGTGGCTCGCATTAAGGCTGCGACCTGCCCAGAGTCCGGAGCCTGGCTCCAGGCTCTTCCTTCACCTCACCTCGGTACACACTTAGACGATGACTCTTTACGGGTTGCCGTTGCTCTGCGTCTGGGCTGTAGCGTCTGCGAAGCTCACATTTGCCCATGTGGTGCTCCGGTTGACTCTACGGGTCACCACGGTCTCAGCTGTGTAAAATGCGCCGGAAGGTTTCCGAGACACCACGCCCTTAATGAAATTATTCGTCGAGCTCTGGTGTCTGCAAACGTACCTTGCGTTCTAGAGCCTCCAGGCCTCTGTCGGACGGACGGAAAGCGTCCTGACGGCCTAAGTCTCATCCCTTGGAATAAGGGACGAAGTCTGCTCTGGGACGCTACTTGCGTAAGTACGTTTGCAGCATCACACTTGCCGAAAACATTGCGGGAAGCGGGATCCGCTGCAGAATTCGCAGCTAGGCAAAAACGCATCAAATATGCTGAACTCGAGCAAAATTACTTGTTCATACCTTTTGCGGTCGAAACCGGGGGACCGTGGGGCAAAGAGGCCAAAAAGTTTATTAGGGAGATTGGCCGACGCTTGCGTGACCGCGGATGTGATCCCCGCACCGGAGCGTACTTAGTTCAGCACATCTCGCTCGCCATCCAGCGCAGTAACGCGGCGGGCGTGATGGGCACATTCGAGCCAGGTACGCTTCGGGGTGGCCTATTTGTTTAGTCGTTAAGGTTTTTATTTTAATTTTGTGTTTTAGTGTTTAAATTGTATAGATAGTAAATTAATATTTGTACCCTAGTTATAAGTTCGATGCTTTAACTGATCTACTTCCGGTTTTTATTTGGCTACTGAACAATAGATGGCAGCACAAGTATTAAAGTAGTAAATTTTTTTTCTATAGAGGGCGTTGACTTGAACTCGACAGCTTTGACAGTGACATGTTTCTGTTTGTTATTGTTTATTTCTATAATTTCTCTTGCTCTTCTCGTTCTTCGAGTTGATTACTGCTGATGTTATGAATCTCGTGTGAGTTCACGGATTGAAAGAAGTAATTCAAAGATATTTCGGTCAGTTTCAAGAAATGGCCACTACACGTAGTGATGAAGACGATGAATTGTTTTCATTTGGTAAATGCCGATGTTGTCTGAAGAATGGTTATCACAAGGACCTGACAGAATCTTATTGCAGCAACGGCCGCTGTTTTGTATATCGCGAAGCATTTCTAGATTGCTACAATGTAACTGTAAGTTATTTTGTTTCACTTAATGGTCTTACATATAACCTGTACTTATATTGCCTTTGTATGGCAAATCGAGCTGCTTCCCTTTAGTTGTTAATAGCCTCGCTGGTACTTATTTATCTGGTGCTGTTATCAGACAATACCTAAATATATTCGGTTCGTCATTTCGGTTTGGGTGTAGGTACTTTGGAGGGAAGACCACAGCAATAAAAAAACACACTTAAGTACCTGAACTTTTGTAAAGAGCTCGAAACGTAGGAATTGTAAAATCCAAAATAAACACAACCGTATCCGTTTAAAATTGTTTTATTGTGATGAGTAATAGTTGTGCAAACTCAAGAAAATATTATGAACTTTTGTTGTTGGCTGTGCACTTAAATAAGGCTGCTTGAAAAAAATACTTACAAAATAAACTCACTCAAAAGAATAAGCCTCCAAAGTGCACCTAAACAGCCAAATACTATAAATATTTCAAATTTATAATTTGAGTGGACTTGCTTCATCTTTGCTTTAAGCCTAGACTCAAACTGAGAGCCATTCATGATTTAGTAATGAAATATATCGGGTTAAAGATATTTATTCTCATAAGAATTTTACATAATTCACTTACATGAGAAATAACAAAAGCAAACTTATATCTAAGTAAGACTATAAAACATGCGAGTGTGCAAACTAAAGATAAACATAATATTTTGTATGAGCTAGCTTAATAATCTATTTTTTATTTTTGCGAGGGTAGGTATCATTAGAACAGGTACGGTCGTATCAACATAGACTACGACGGCACAACAGAGCAAGTTATGCGACCATAACACCGATAGATAGTTACTAGAAATGACACAAGTAACATTTCTTTTTTATTTTTTTATATTTTTTTTTGTTCTTAGGTTTGTTTTATTATGTAGCTTTTTAGATGTTTTTTAAATGTTGCCATACTTTTTGAACTTTTTATATACTCTGGGAGTTTATTATATATTTGGGCGCTCTCGTATGTAATGTTCTTTTTTCCATAGTTAGTCCTTGGGGGACGAAGAACTAAATTGTTAGCGCTTCTTAAAATCCGGTTTTGTACAGTTTTCTTTTTCGTAAATGTTAAATTTGTGTGTATGTCTTTCAAAAGTATTTTTCGAATTAAAATGCTCGAGTAGTATTTAAATGTTTGTTCGACGTTCAGGAGCTTTGTTTCTTTGTAAATTTTAGTGGTTGGTGTAAGATAATCGTAATTAAAAAGGGTTTTAATAAGTTTATTTTGCGATGTTTGTATGGTTTTGAGGTTTGTTTTGGCAGCCGATCCCCAGATTTCTACCAAGTAATCAATGTGCGGCTTAGCCAGGGAGTTGTAAACTGTATAACGCACCTTATGAGGAAGACATCTAACTACATTCCGAAGGGCTCCGGTAAGGGATACCACCTTTCGTTTTATTTTTGCAATGTGTTCCGTCCAAGTTAGTCCATTATCCAAGATGAGGCCTAAATATTTTTCACTATCTGTCCTGGTTATGTTTTGCCCATTGATTGTTAGTGGCGTAAAAATTGGTACTTTTTTATTTTTTGCTGCAAAAATTACATAATGGGTTTTAGCGACATTGATTGTTAATAAATTTGACTGAAACCATTCATTTAGTAAATATAAGTCGTTTTGAGCATCTTGAACAATGGCCTCAATTTTGTGACCAAAGTAAAACAAGCTTGTGTCATCGGCGTAAAGTGATATGTCCCCTTTTAAATTTAGATTACTGATACTATTAATATAGATCAAAAACAGCAAGGGTCCCAAAATTGATCCTTGTGGGACTCCGTAGGTGATTGGTTTTGGCGTACTCTCATGTTCCGCGATTTTAACTACCTGAAAGCGGTCGTGAAGGTAGGATTCGATTATACTATAAGCACACCCAGTTATACCCATGTCCCTTAGTTTGTTAAGAAGAATTTTGTGACTTACCGTATCGAATGCCTTTTTTAAATCAATAAATATTCCTATAGCTATATTTTTTTCGTCAATGTTGTTTTTTAGTTTTGTGACTAAATCTACAGTTGCAGATAACGTATTTGATTTAGGTCTAAATCCATATTGTTTTCGATACAGGAAGTCTATTGCATTCAAATACGATTCCAGTCGATTATAAATAGTCCTTTCAAAGATTTTGGATACAACTGGGAGCACTGATATGGGTCGGTAATTGCTTGGATCAGACTTGGGTCCAGATTTATGAATGGGAGTAACTTTTGCAATTTTAAGGCTATTAGGAAATATTCCTTTTTTCAAGCAATGATTGAGACAGCTAGTTAGTTCGGGGGCGATTAAACTGCTTACGCATTTTATTGCTTTAGTGCTAACTCTGTCAATTCCTGAACTTGTGTTAGAATCTAGGCTATTTATGATTCTTATAACTTCCTCTGCTGTAGCCGGTTTAATAGAAGAAAGACCGAAATTCGAGCAATTACTACCACCTGCTGCATTTGTATACACGCTATTATTATGGTACTGAACAGGAATATTTTGCGCTAATTTTGAACCCACTGTTGAGAAGAACTCATTAAAGCATTCACAAATGTCCTGTACATTGGTCAATATCATATCACCTGTAACTAGTTTAGCTGGAATTGAAGTTTCTCTGATTTTGTTGTTGGTTAAACTGTTTAGTAATTTCCACATCTTTGCTGGATTTCTTTTGTGCTCATTGAACTTCTTATGATAGTAATTCTTCTTCATCTTCTGAATTTTATTAGCTACTGTGTTTCTGGTTTTAATGAAGTTGTTCACAATTATTTTGTTTTTTGGATCTTGTTTCATTTCTTGCCAAAGTATATTTTTACAGTTAATTTTGTTCAAAATGTCTATATTGATCCAGTCTTGCCTCGGTTTGTTTAGAATCTTGGTCTTCATAATTTTACAGGTCTTTATGTTATCCAGTAATTTCTCCTCAAATATGGCGTATTCCATGTTATTAGTGTCTGTTTTGCTTTTTTCGTGTACTAAGTCATATAGCTTTTTATAGTCTAATGCTTCATATTTAATTTTAGTTGTAATATCCGGATTTTGTTGTTTTATTTCGAAATATAATTGCTTATGATCTGATATTGATGACTCAATGGTAGCTAAATGGTATTGATGTCCTTTTAGGTTTGTTATAACGTGATCCAACAGTGATTTCTTTTTAATGGTTTCACGTGTGCAGTACTCAGGGCCAATTTTGTTGATTACTGTGTATCCATCTTCAGTTAAGGTATCTTTATATGCCTCCACCGAATCATCGGGGTTGTTAAGGTCAAAGTTAAAGTCACCGAACACGAGAGCTCTCTTTCTTTTGTGTAGTTGATGTGAGAAAGTTTCTAAGAAGTTATCAATTTTTGTACGACCAGGTTTATAGACTGCACCAATATCAACTCCAAATTTATCTAGATGGATCCACAAGTAGTGATTTTCTTCTTTTTCGAGTTCTTCAACAAAATGATGTTTTAGGTTGCTATATACAAATATTGAGACTCCTCCACCAATGACCCCTCGCCTGTAGTTATAATAATGAGTATAACCTGGTATTTGAAGTAGTTTTGCTTCGTCGTCTGATTTGATCCATGTCTCTGTTAATATAATCAAATCTAATGTTGATTTGAAACTTTTTACTACACACTGTAATTCATCGAACTTTCCTGGTTTTATAATACTTCGTGTATTAGCATACAGGCATTTTAAAGATTTTTTGCTGATTATAAGATTGTTGTAGTTATTAGTTATTTGGTATGTTGTAGCATCGTTTTCAGATTTGGTACTTATGCGATGGACTTTTTTGGCTGTTCAACAACAATTTTTGGCACGTTCTTGATATATTTAATTTTTAGGTTTTCTTCGCCATGTTCTGTTCGGCGCTGAAGTTCAGCTTTAAGCGCTTTAAAGTGTTTTTGTTGAAATGGTGTTTGGTCGGAGGAAATTTTAATGCCTGTATCTTTCATATTGCTTTTGTTTCGCAGCACCAGTTTGACAGTTTCTTCTGATTTGAATTGAACTTTTATTGGGCGGTTGTTGTCCGGTCTGTATTTACCGACACGCATTGTTCTGTTCGGTTCAGGACAGTCCTCTAACACTTGTTTCAACACATCAGTGACTCGTGATCTATCTAAAGATATGCGCTCCTTTAGGTTACTCGATTCGGCTTCTGTTATTCCATATATAATAATGTTCTTTTTTCTAATATTTTGCTCACTAAACTCAGCGATTATCTCATTCACCGGTATTTTTGCGGAAGCTCCTTCAGGACATATCTTCAAGTTTTGTACCTCAGTTTCTAATGAGGTTATTTTGACTGTAGTGCTTTTTGCAAATTCTGCGAGTTCTTTTACTTCAGATGTTATTTTTGCTTGATCTGTGGTTAGTTCAGTTAATTTCTGCTCCGTTTTGCGCATTCCGTCTCTGATAGCATTTATTCCGGTCTTGATAACAGCTGTATCGCTTTGTATTTGTTCATTACTGTCTTTTTGTTGTTTAATGGAAGAAGTTAGAAGTATCATCATATCTTCCATTTTAGTATGTAAGTCAGCCAGCTGCTTTGTCTGAATATTATCATCATTCATATCGAAATGCTTCCGTTTGTTACGAAAAGTTTGCAAATTTAGTAAGTCTTCGCTTGTTAAATTAGGTTGAGAACCGCTACGGCCAATCGACTTGTCACTTCCAGTAGGTGATCGATTTATATCCATGTTGATCCTTGATCAGTACAGGACAGGTTTCTGTGACGCGTGCGCTTAGATGTCCGAGCGAGTTCGAAAATAAGAGCCTGTCTTTTTCCCGCGGGGGTGAAGAGTAGATTCCGCTACGTCTGCCGCGTGGAAGATGATCGTAACCGCCAAGTCACTGCATAGCGTAAACACTGATTTACTCACTTGGTGTTTAAGTGGAATACTGATAAACTTTGCATTAAAAAAATAAATTATATTTTGTAACACGTCCGTTCTGCACGTTCGCAACTAGCTATCTATATATTACAAATTTTCTTCTTTTTTGTGCGGGAAACCAAGCCAACAAACTATTAACCCCATGAACCCTGGTATCGGAGTTTTTCAACCAGAGTTAAAAAAATATATATGAGTCTCTGTATATTTTATGGTTCAAACTTATTAAAAAGAGGTTTCCTGTGGCATACACATATCACGCCTATGATCCCTTGCGGGTTAGGCAAAGCGTAAATGGTCGCAAAAACGGACATTTATGCCACATTTGACAAATATTTGAGGGTCATTCGAAAGATTGTGTATCGCCATAGTGACAGGTTGTGGCATATGATATGATTTTAATCAGTAGACCCCGGATACCCTTGAACTGCAAGCTTCCAGGACAAAGAAGTGCATATAAGGTTCAATTTTACTTTGAAGAAGCATGCCCTTTGTAAGGGCATGCTTCTTCTTCTGCGCTGCCATCTCTGAAAAGCTCACACATGCCTAGGCATTATGAGGTTAACATGCCCTCTGAAGCATGGAACCATCTTTCTTACAGACAATCAGGTGGAACACCTTCCTACCTAGGAAATTAAGAGTGCATTTTTTTTTTTCAGCTGGCTAGAAAAAAAGAGCTCACAAACCTGATTTGTAAATCATGTATTCACAGACTAAATGATGCCAAAGAATTTAAAACTCTGGTTTTGGAATCAGAGAGACGGTTGCTCAGAGAGATTAATGGTAAAAACTTATTTATTCATGATCACTAACACTCTAGCTGACTATTATTATTTAACTAGTGACCAATACCAAAACCTTAAGATGGGTTGGTGATAAGGAACAATTTTTCCAAGGATCATAGGTTCAGATATAAAAAAAATAACCTTCCAAATGTAATAAATTTGTATGACTGATCCAAATTCTTATTTTGTGTTTCAACCAATGTTGCTTGGCAAAGTTGTTCCTTTTCACCTGTCCTGAGTTTTCGATATTGGTCACTAGTCAAAATTCACCCAATATACACTGGCCGAGAATTAAACCAGAAACATTTGTGAAGCAGGCAGACACTATACCCCTTGCCAAAAAGTCTTTCTTTTCACTATTTCAAGATATTGATAACTAGAGGCCTGACCAGTAGCGGTTTCACCCGCTGCTACTCTAAAAAAATACCTTTTCCTGGCATATATTATACATAAAAACCTTCCTCTTGGATCACTCTATCCACTTAAGAAAACCGCATCGAAATTCGTTGCATACTTTTAAAGATCTAAGCATACTTAAGGACACGGGAAACGACTTCATTCTTTACTATTAAGTGATTGGTCGGAATATCCTGATAATTTCAGACCCTGAATTGTGCCAAGAGGTGAAGGTGGAACGTGAAGTACCTGATGATGGAGAGGATATGAAACACGAGCCTGAAGATTGCAGCATGGACTATGATAATGATGTTGACAATAGCGGTATAAATTTTTTGATACATAATTATACTTACATGCCATGCGATTAACCTGGCCTTTTTTTTTTGTGAGTGCCCGCCTGAGCCAGTTATCAGTCAGGACAATACAAAATTGTAAAAAAAAAGAAAATTGTGTTATACAAAATTTATTTTTCAATCCATCATTGTAAATCAAAAATCAAAAAAAAAAATTTTTCAATCAATGATGGATTGTGACGTCAATAAGTGATAGTACTATCCTAAATTGAATAAATTTAATTTAATTTTATACATTTAAGGGATCGTAGGTACCTACTCGTGAACGGTCTCTACAGTGGCGCCACTTCACAAAAAATACATTTGCTCTTTATACAAACAATCTATCAGAATGTCCGTTGCTCAAGTTTTTAGTATTATTCTTAAGTAAAATTAAAACCTGCAAACTCGACGAAATATTCGCTGTAATTAAAGTTATGACAATTAATACCAAAAGTGGCCGTTTTTAGACATTAAAATCCAAAATGAACACAACTTAAATTCGTTTAAAATTTTTTTTTATGTGATGAGTAATAGTTGTGTTAACTCAAGAAAATAATAAAACCTTTTTTGTTATTTCCCTAGATCCCCTACAAATGAATGAGCCCAGTTTAAAGGAGAATGGAACATCTGAATATACAATCACTGAACATGAACATTTAGAAGTAAACACGTCGAAATCTTCCAAGGACACAACTAGCAACTTATTGCGAGAAAAAGGTAAATTTTTTTGTAGGTAATATGTCTGCTACAGTGACCGCCGTGTAGTGTGACGCCGACTTAGAATAGCATCACTCTATTTCTTTCCCGTGGAAGTCGTAAGAGGCGACTAAGGGACTCAAGTGTGTGTATTGCAATTTTAGGCGATGGGCTGACAATCTGTCACTATGGCGATACAACATTTTCCGAATGGTCCTCGAATATTTGTCAGGGGCGTAAATGACCGTTTTTCCGGCCGTTTACGCTCTGTCTACCCTGCAAGGGATTATAGTCGTGATATTTGTATGTACAGTCTACTTACATACACTATGTCGCCTATATCACTTGCGGGGTAGGCAGAGCTTTTGAGCTTCCATAGTAACTCAAATCGGTTAATCGGCAATTTTGTACGGAATGTCAATATTTTAATTTTCATATTTCGACCTATGTTCTTTGGGGAGAGTTTTGCTTATTCTCAGCCCATCTAAGTTTTCGCTATCGGACACTAGTAACAATTTCACATAAGTATATGCATCAATATGTTTTGGCTTCCCATAATATACAGTTTTATAAACTAGCAGTCCAAAAACATTATAATGGCCTAATATAAAAAAAATAGAAATTACTTTTTACGTTACGTGATGTACTTTGTGGACGACCCCTAAAGTAAGGCCGTCCCAATAAGCCATATTTGATAGCTGTCATCTCCATACTAAAAGAGATAAGTAATAACAAAGAAAAATGGGCCCTCTGCCATAGCATAAATTATTATGTGTAAGCTAGTATTTGTACTCAGAAATTGTTGGCTACTGAACCTGTCCTTTTATTTATAATCACCATTCTGACAGCTGTCAATTATGGCTTATTAGTATGGCCTTACTTTAAGCAGTGTTTCAAGTCTTCGTATGACCATTTCGTATTTTTTTTAGAACTTGAAACGGGATTGAACCGGTCAATAGAAGTACATGTGACCGGGAGTAACCACTGTGATGTTGCAGACACCAATCAAGAGCAGGTATATATACTATGCCGTGTGATGCTGGCTTAGAATAGCATCACCCCATTTTTTTCCCTTGGGAGTCGTAAGAGGCGACTATTGGACTCAAGGGTGTGTATTGCTATTTAAGGCGATGAGCTGGCACTATGGTGATACACAAGTATCTGAATGCCCCAAATGTTTGTCAGACGTAGCATAAATGTCCGTATTCTACGGCCGTTTACGCTCTGCCTACCCCGCAAGGGATATAGGTGTGATGTGTGTATGTTTGTGTTTAAAAAAAATACCGTTTGTTGAGAGTCAATGTACAGAAGTGGTATAGTCATTGCAAAATAGTAAAAAAAATACTATTTTCCGATCCTAATATAAAACGCGGCCCAGGCGGAATTTGAAATTAAAGTAAAGGCTCGGGGTAACCTTACGGCATGTAACTTTTCGACCAGTAAAATTATCAGTCTCAATTTCAAATCCAACCTCACGTTTTAAACGCCGTCCGAGACACGTCCCTTGGGATGATGATGACGACATCACAGTAGCCGCTGCTGCAGCCATTGCGAGTAGATCACACTCCACAAGCTCCTTAAGTTCCTTAGGCTCCTATACAACACACCAGTTTCTTTTGCTATTTTCATAAATAATTGTTGGAATGCTGTGTGATGCCGGCTTAGAATAGCATCACCCCATTTCTTGCCCGTGGGAGTCTTATGAGGCGACGAAGGGACTTGAGGGTGTGTATTGCAGTTTTAGGCGATGGGCTGACAACCTGTCACTATGGCGATGCACGGTTTTCCGGATGACCCTCAAATGTTTGTCAGACGTGGCGTAAATGTCCGTTTTATGCGGCCATTTATGCTCTGCCTACCCCGCAAGGGATTATAGGCGTGATGTGTGTATGTATGTATTGTTGGAACCCTTCATGCGCGAGTCCCACTCGCACTTGGCCGATTTTTTACGATTATTTTATTTATTTTTCAGGTACCAAATCGGCTACACAACGTAAGGAGTAAAACTTCGCTGAATGATGGCGCTATGCCTTCTCATACAGTTAACACTGCGACAGTTGTGAAACCATCAAATTTGCACCATAAAAATGATAATACTAAAATTTTAGAACTTCTACAATCAAACCAAAAGTTATTACTCAATTTGTTCCAAGCTTGTAATACATCATTACAGAATCAAAATGTATTAATAGAAAAACTTGACGTTCTATCGGTAAAATTCGAGGAAAAAGTAGACACTTTAACTGATAATCAAAAGAGAAATACTCAAAAAGTAAATTCTTTGTCTTCGCAAATATATGAAGGATTTAACAGATTACAAAAGACGATATGTAATTCAGAAGCAGGAATCACATTAGGCACTGATACTGACGAAAGAAAATCATTCGAAATGAAACCAATAGACTCGGCCGAAGATCTCGAAAATCTTGAATTAGTTCTATCCGATGAAACACAGAAGAATAGGTTAACCAAACTGTACTCAATTCTGTGTACGAAATCGTCTGGAAACGGCGGCACTTGCGCTTATAAATTGTTGGACGTAATGTTCACTAGAGATTTCATATGTAAATGTTCGTGGTCAGGCGGCAGTCGTGGCAAGGATATTAAAATCGGTTTTAAACAGTACAAAAACGTACTAAACTTCTTTTTCTCTATGGTGCACTATTGGGACCCAAACTTCACTATAGAAGATAACGAACGTTTCTTTAAAGTTGTTTTAAGAAACGCGTTAAAACGTAAAGAAATGAAAAACCTTCGAGCCACTACTGCAAGAGCGAAACGGTCTAAAACTAGAAAATCTGCCGAAATATGCATCGATGAAATAATCAATGACATAGAATACATTGAAACACAAAATATAGAAAACTTAGCTAGTACGAGTAATGAAAACGTTATAATTAAGCAAGAAAACTCTGTAGAGGATTTAAATTATTCAATGGATGAGCAGGGGGTCATTTTATAAAGTTGATTATTGCAATTTACATTGTGAACTGCGTGGTCAGTAAGCCAATTCCATGAGACAATTCGATACCAAAAACAAAGTTATTTTATAGCACGTTTACACCATGCACCTGCTCCTGCCGCTGTTGCGAATATTGCTCGGAATACTTCCGCGGAATTATCAACGCGAGTGAGTGTTCACACACTGCCGTTATACTCTTCTCGCACCAATATGAGTGAGATAGCAATACATTCCACACGCTTTCGTGCTGCCGTTCCTTTGACTCGCGCACGAAAAGCCGACATTCGAGGGAGCGCGGGAAGTGGCAGCGGCATGACGAGTAGCAGCGCGAGTAACCTGTTTACATGCTCGCGCTGCCCACTTCCCTTACTATTTCCCTGCTCATATTGGCACACGATGCCAATATGGGCGTACTATTACGTAACGTACTATTAGAAAACTTGCAAAATTTTCTACCGCGAGTCAGGATCTGCGACTTTGGCCATCACTAGAAACTTTTGCAAGTTTTCTAAAATTGTATACCTAACACGGGAAGTGATTAGCATTTTTGTGTGCAACAAAGTTATCATGAAGGCGAATGGTGCACAACTACCGCCACTTTACGAAAAAAGAAGTACCTTCATGTAAACAATATATCAGAATGTTTTTAATGAAAGTTTTTAATATTATATTAATTTATCTAAGAATTTATTTTTAACTATCCTGTATTTGTGTGTAATAAAGAGTTTTTACTTGCTTACTTAAAGTTAAATTTAAACCTACCATCACAATCAAATATTACCTGTAAAAATACCGAAATTGAGTTATGAGTAAAAGTGCCAAATACGGCCACGTTTGGTACTAATTGTTATAACAGAATCTGCCGTGAATATTTCATTATTTTTGTAGGATATGATGAACTTTTAAGATAATAACAGGAACTTTTTATTATTAAACCGTTTATGTTATTATGTTTATGTTGTACACAATAAAACACATAAGACACATAGTTACATAATTATATGGAACAATTCACAACAGGTCATTTTATTACTAAAATGATACGTCTACCATTCCAGCTGACCTTGGTTAGTGAGATCTCATTAAGTGAGGCAGATAAGGCGAGAAATTGTGCAAAGGACATTCTGATATATTGTTTGCATGAATAGATACGTTTTTTTTGTGAAGTGGCGCTAGTTCTGCATAACTACTCGCCTTGAAAGCTGTGCAAAGAAAATCGAATGGTCATTGTAAAATACAATTTGTTAGTTTTATGATTTTTTTTCCTGTTGTTACCTACTAATTACTAAGAATTAAGTTTTGCTAAGGTTTTTGATTAATTACAATAAAAGTATTAAGTAATCAAAGGTGTTTTATTATTTTATTTAATATCCTTTCCGCTTCTCGTCTCATTATTCCAGTATTCGATATTGTCAAACTACAGGCTACAATTTAACAGGTGAATTTCTATGTTCATTGCGTATTCGGTTAGCCATTATCATACCAGGAATATTAACCGGCTACGCAATGTACTAAGAATTTGACCTGTGGTCTTAGTATAATACTAGCGTACTTTAAAACACAAAGCAGCGAAACGCAATTCGCTGTCACCCTAACCGCGGGCGGCGTTTGTTGATCTGTGATTTTACAAGTATTCCTACCCGTGATTCCTACCCTTCTTCTTCTGCGTCGTTTCCTCAAGGCTGAGGGTCGTGACCACCAAAAGTTCAGAGATGGTTTGTCTCCAGGTACCCTAGGTAACCCTGAAAATCTCTGACACCAGGGTTCATCGTGTCGTTGGATGACCCGGTGTCCCACACGAGAGGAAAGAGAGAGAGAGAGATACCCTTCAATTGACGACGCCTTCCGTGGAGCGAGACAGAAGACCGCATTGCTCGAAGACTATCCATGCTCAACCAAGGATTTTACAAGTAATTCTTCGGTTAACGACGTAGGGAGGCGCTAGTATTTATACTAAGTCCACAGAACACTATTCCTTAAACTAAAGCCGCGATTCCATTATGCAAGTCTTGCATGCAAGTATGACGTCACACTTGCGTTGGAAACCTCATTTGAAACTTGCGTGCAAGATATATTGGCGTGCAAGTGTTTATCTTGCACGCGTCGCTCGTTTTCAATTCGCAACGGGCACTTGGAATATTTTTCTCATAACTGATCTTATAATTTTATTAATTTCTTGGCTCGGTTTTCAAAATACGCGTTTTAATTTGTTGTCTGTGGTAATACGCAAACCGCGTTCTGCCAGAAAGAAAAAGGAAAATAAACATTAAGTAATTGAGCAAGAAATATTGAAATAAAAAAGTTTTTATTAATTTGCAGCTGAAACTTTTTCGAGCTGACACCGACACTATTGAATTGTCATTTTTATAACTTCAATACTTCAATTTTCGTTAACGTGCATTTTATACCTATATTATTCAAAATCGCGAATATTCCGTAAACTTCATACACAATTATTCGGTATATTTTCAATCTAATCAAAATGAAGGTAATATGGCAAAATAATAAGGCGTTACAAATTGAATCCCAAAATGTTGGATGCGGTCCAAATATAAGTTCTCGTCATGTTTTGGCAAAATCAAGAGGACCCCACCCGTTGCCACAGGAGCCGTATAAGGTACACAGAGTAGTGTTATTATTTATTCTATGGTACGACCGAATGTGTGTGGAGGCCTTGTCGTAGGTAGGTAGGGGAGAGCGGGGCATGGTAGATAAAAATCGCTTAAAAAGAATAAACGAGAATAGTTTCGAAGAAAATAATGTGCAGATAGTAAAAGTATTACTTCATTGGTATCCGGAAGGAAATTGTGAACTTATACTAATAAATAGTTATTTTTTTATAGTCAGCCTTTTCGCCCTTATCATGCGGGTAAAGTAAAATGGCACTTTGAGCAGAGCGGAAACGACACTAATCGAAATTGAGTACGTTTTTATAGATAATTAGGATAGGATATATTTTTGACTTTAAAATCCAGCTTCTCCCAAAGCTTTCTTCATCCTCAGTCCATGAGGCTTGATTTGTCTTTCGCTTGTAATGATAACCATCTGAAAATAAAATGTGCAATAGAGGACTATATTAGACTTTTTGTATGGCACCCACTGTAAATTGCTCCTAACTGTTATTTATTGCCCCTTAAAGATTAAAGATGTGCACATAAACTTAAACTTCGGGCAAAGTGAAATGTTTTTTACTTTGCCCTCTCGCTCAACTCTCCGTTTTGACTTTTTGACAGTAATGATTTTGTTCAGTGGTTAGACAAAACAAATGAAAACTTTGTCTTATCTACAAAAGCTTAAATGAAACTAGAACATAGGTACGCGGAATACATAAAACATCATCATTAGGGGACTCGATTATATGCAACTTAAAAAGCCTGATATGCATGCAAATATGCATGAAAAATGCTTGAAATGTGCACACATTACAAGTTACAAGTTACACAAATTACAAGTTTTAGGTATAAAATCAAAATAAGGAACATTTTTCTTACAAACTCGACAATGTAGGCTATTTTCGCCGTATTTAATTGATCCAGGATAGTTAGTTATCCACGGAGACACATTTTTTTCGGAACGCAAGGCCCGTTTACAAATGTTGATAATGTCTCAATAATAGGCATCTTAACATGATTTTAGAAGAAATATGCTATTTGCCATGGAAGTGGCTTAGATATGCAAATGGTCTCTACTCATTATTTACCGTCTACCATACCAATTGAGCTCCAAAATCCATGAATTTCACGAGAAAAACATATTGCACTTCCGTGTAGATCACTCGCTGGCGTCATGTCAGCCGAACAGGGTCCCAAGTCTATTATTTTTCTAAAAAACATCGACTATCGCCATCCATGGCGACTTTATTGCCATTTTGTCAAAATTTGGTAGATGCTAAACTTCCTGATTTATGGCCAATAGACAACTTGGTCGGCCATGTGCTTCTCACGCGAGTACCATCTCTTGTCAGTATTAAGATGACGTACATTTTATCGCATTGCCCTCCCCTTCCCCTGGGCCCCCCTTACCTACGTATCTTTGTTACATCAAGAAAAGACCTAACCCGATGAGTTTCGAAGTTTTCTTAATGCCTTTGTAACTCACTAGTTACTTGGTAACGGCCAGATATTTTGTCTGAGATTTTGAGTTTATGAAAAGATAACGAAAGTATGGACGCTCGTACTACTTTGCATCAATCCTGCTACACCACTTGCAAGCCTCGCATCAAAGCCAAAGTTATACAAGCATAATAAATAAAAAAATGACAAAACAGGACTGCTTTTTGAGATAAAGCCTAGCCTATGACATTCGGGATAATGTAAGGATTCTTCCGATACAATTCCCATTCGAATCTGTTCAGTGGTTAAAGAGTTTCAGTCCTTTATGAATATAAACATACATATATACATGAACTCTAAAAACATTACACTCCTTTTTTGATTGGGCAGTCGTGTAATAATTATAGTCTGATTATTGCTTAACTTAATTAGTACAGAAATTCTGGAGTGATTGGATTTTAAAGTTGGTCATTTAACGAGACAAGAATCATGTAGTTTGTTCTTAAATTCTCTTCAATGTAAAATAGGTTCAAATCTTAGTAAAATCTTTGATAAAAATGGTAGACAATTGATGAATTTTTAAAATTAAATAAGTTTTTCAGTTTTGTGCTACTATTGCCGTGGTTATTCTTCGTTAAAATTCACATACATTGAATAAAGTTTATCTACACTCTCCAAGAAAAACTCAGTTAACACGTTGACGGACAGAAAGGCCATAGCATTCGCTTTTGCACTTGGTCTAGTGACAGAACTGTTATAGCCTACAATAGTGGCGGGCACTTTCTAGCCAGAGCTGCCAAGACATGCGCTCGATTCATACAAAAATAAGAAGAGCATTTTTCAGTGTCACTGGGCAACCTTTGCCAATATTGTCAGTGTCAATTAGAGCAGTTTTTACATTTGTTAAAAGTTTTAAGTAATCCGTCTCGCCCCCCACCCCCTACAACGACAGAGCGGGTATACCATTCGCGCATCTATGACATATTCCTCAATCGGCCGGTGAGTGTCATTTTTAGCAGACACGTCCATATGACCGTTTGGCGCCAAATTTCAAGGACTTCTAATTGATGTTAGTAGCCTGTTTGTAGATGTATAATGATGCAATAACATTTAGATATAAGTAAAAACTCAAAGACTCTCTCTAATTCCATTTATATATTCAAAAACACTTCAAATGGTAATAAATTAATGTAAATTTCAGTGATAAAATACGCGATCGTTTTGTGATTTGCTTGTGTGTATGATATCAATAATCTTTGAAACTTCTGATCGTTTTCAAAAATTCTTTTACTACTATTAGAAAGCTACACTATCCCTGAGTAATATAGTTTACTTATCACCACGGAAAAACATCGTTTTACAGGAAAAAGTGTAACATTGGGGTGACATCTGGGCATCCCGCTAGTAGGTACTAAACAAGAAGTTACAGAAGCTATTTGATTGCGCTGTTTCCCAGGATACTCTTCAAGAAGAGTTCTCTTACGGGTCCTCAAGTCCTAACCATATGAAAGTAAGATCAAACGCCAACCCATGAACCCACGGTCCTTACATTGATATGAAAGACGTTATCTTCCTAGGCTCCTGATCCTGATCGTATCAATCATTTATCTGAGCTTCCTTTAGTCTCGACTAAGGATTCTTCTGATCAAAAGTAAGAGTTGTTTATTCAAAACTAGATAGAAGTTGAAACATCAACGCTAACCCATATGATTCTTCAGCTGTTACAGCAGTTCTGTCGCACTTAACAGTGACTACTTACTATTGTATAAGACAGAGCTGCGGTAACAGTCGAAGGCTTTAGCAGTTAGTGTCATTCATGAATCATACGTATTGTAAAATATGCGACAGAACTGCTATAGCTTTTCATACAAAAAAGTTGTGTCAAAGTCGTGTGACTTAGTGTCCGTGAACGTGTTAAACACTTTTTTAAACGTCCGCACTGGTAATTGCAAGGCCCGATACAAGGTCAAATTCAATACGAGAACGTAATATGGTTAGATATGAATTTTGGAAAATACCTACTATACTTCAGCAGTTGTTCAGATGTCGAGCCTGAACAACAACTTAACTAGAAACAACTGAACAACATCAGTACAACAACTAAACAACATCTAAAAACAACTGAACAACATCTCAACAACAACTGAACAACATCTCAACAACAAACGAACATACAACAACAACAACTATTTATTTTTTATTAGGTAATACCTACACTTTATTATTTACAGAAAAAAATAACCTAAAACTAAACTATGAAAAGGTCCTTCAGTGCGCCCCCATCAGACATGGTCCCCAGTAAGCTGGCAACGTTTCCTCTTTGAATGGCCAAACTTAAACGCTGGCCAAAGAAGCTGCCAGCTCTCCGGTCCCCGGTAGTATCATTGAGGCGCGCTGACACCTCGTAAATAATTTTCTTTGCGGAGGGGCCCCAAGACCCCATCGTCTCAAAGCCCACAACAACTTGGTGATTTGAGTATTGGCAAAAAAAACTTCATTTCATTTCTCAACTTCATCGAAGTAAAAGCCTTCTCATGCATGACATTACGCGTCTGTAATTTCTATAGGCAGAATGCATAAAGCAGGTCTTTATAGGTACAACTGTTTTCGAATTCATAATTCCAACATTATGAGACGAGCGGAGATAAAGTTTATTTCATTTAATTCAGCCTAACTTTTTATTTTTTATTTCTTGCTGACTTCTAAAAAGGAGGATCATAGACGGCGGACGGTGAAAACCCAGTCCAGCGCTGAGCGGAGCCAAGAGTGTCACCAGGAGAGTGGAGATGTCTTCAAACAGTTGCTGGGATCTCAGAGCGCGGAGTCCTGGTAAATAAATATCCTAGACAATTCACACAGCACCATCTAGCCCTAAACCACTGAATAACCAATAGTATGAATATTTTATACATACAGAACGGACACTCACTTTCCCGCACCCCAGCCCCCGACCCGCCCTCACCCGAGAAATGTCAAAATACTTGTTAAATCCTCTTTGGTAGTCACAGTATGTATTCATCAGGTTAAGTATAAATTCAACATGCATGCCAACCCTGCACTCACACATCTGTGATCACCCACACATGCAAATGTAGAAATGACAGTTGTCTATAAAGAGTCCGCTGTATGGAGTGTCAGTTCAATCCCCACAATACACAAATAATTGTAAAATAAAATTTTATGATATTTGTGTTTAGTCTGAGTGTTTTCTATGTTTAATATGTATTTATTTACAAAGAAAGTATATAAGTAATAATATCAGCTATTTAGTTCCCATAGTACAATCTATGCTTTGGGGCTAGATGGGCTGGTCACTAGTAAAATTTCACAAAACAGGGTGTTAGGGAAAGCCCTCCGAATACTGATACTGGTGTACGCACACCATGAAACTGAACAACTTTTCCCTAGAAACAAATGTCAGGAAACGACAAATAATATTCTAACTCACGATCGGCTGACTCCTTTTCCTATGAGAAGTCCAATATTTTTTAACGTTTCCTGAAATATTTTCTTACGGGAAGTGGTTCAGTTTCATGATCTGAATGCATATCAGTATTCGGAGGGCTGTCCCTTACACCCTGTATGATTATGTAAGTATATAAATTTAATTAAATACCAAATTTTAAAACACTTCCCGTGTTAGGTAAATTTTTTGTATTAAATTTAGTAATTTGGTATTCAATTGGTCGCGGGTTTTCATCGCTTAGACTACATTCAGTCTGTAAAGATAGAATTAATCGCCGGGTATTAGTCGCAAAACTAACCCGGTAGATGGAGCCGTGCCACGCGTAACTGGCATTAAGATGCACTTGCAAATTGGCGGGCAAGGAACGAGCTGCGGTAGCCCAGAAGAGGCGTCGTCACTAGAAATGACGAAAGTCGCAGGTTCAAATCCTGCCCTCGCTTGAAAATTTTGCAAGTTTTCAAAAAAACATAAAAAAAATATTTGACCTTCCATACAAAATCACGATCAGCTGACTGCATTTAAAGGGTAGTCCTAAAATTTTTGACGTTTCCTGAAATATTTTCCTATGAAAAGTTGTTAGTTTTTTGGTCTGAAGGTACCCTATCATTAGGGCTGTCTCTTACACTCTGTATAGATAGCCAACCGAGAGAAATAATAATAAAAGAAAAGAGACAGATAACAATCACAAATAAACTCAACAGTTAAATTTTATACAACAGTGTTAGAGAGAGATGTTAACAGATATTAAAGCTATTAAAACAGTTTCTGACAAGTTTTTCTTTTTACCCGAGCCATCGCCATTTTGAGATTTCGCTATATAGGTCACTAGTATAATTTCACAATGTGTATATAACTTTTTAAGCACTCGCGATCACTTTCACTCATTTTAAGTATTAAACCGGGTCTATCGCGATAGTATTTAGGTAAATATTAGTAATTTACCTGTGTCCCGACTTGTGATGGGCCGCGGGAACATTCCCGTTCCCAGAAACTTTCCAGTGGGTATATTCCTGGGAATCTTCCCACGTGCCCGGGCAAGTTCCCAGTTAGTGGGAACAATGTTACATTGATATTTTTATGTTTGTGGATTTGCTATGTTACTTTAACCATATGTTTTTTATAAAGGATAAAGTATAAATACAAAAATAAAATTTCGCTTACACGCTGCAGTTATAGGCAATTTGTACACAAAAGTAATGTAATTAGAGATAAGACTAAAACTGAAAACAAGAAAATGCGTTGTTATTACATTCGTTTCTTATAGAAAAATATAATAGATAGATTATCAGTTCAGTTTTAGCTTTCTTTTCCGCAAAGTCCCGAAATTATCTCGATCAGCGTATTGTATTAAACGAAACAATACAATAGGTGAAACAAAAAATAATAACTTCTATTATGTAGCCCTGCGGTCATTTATTATTATTAGTCATAAAACTAACGAGATCATCATCAAAAAACTTACCTGAAAAAGGGTAAGCGTATGTTTTCTGATAGTAATAGAATGCAAGAAGAATATGTCTAGTTTTATTGCGAATTTACTCAAGGAAACAACTGTTTTCAATTCAACATGATGCCTAATCACTTGCATAATCACTTCGATTAAAAATATTAACAATTCACCGAGAGTGCCTGTTAAGACAAGATAGGGTAGTTATTTGTTCTCACTAGAAAGTTTCATCAAATGCTAATTTGTCCTTTAAAATATGGCCATAAATGAAGGAAATAGAAAAGTTGTTCCATTGAAAGTCAGACTTCTTGAAGAGTCAATACGGAATGAACTAGAAGAGCTCACAGAATTTTTAAAACCAACCGTTAACTGGATCTTAAAACTCGAAGGAGACTATTGTATTATACCAGGCAATACGCGAAATGGGTGATCTTTTCAGTAATCCTTTGACACATGAACTACTTAAAGAAGATTTTGAAGAGGTGAACATAAAATTTGTTGGAAGAAAATGAAATGCTCTAAAGCCTGTCAACTCTGCTGCCTGTATTTTAGATCCGAAAAATCAAGTACATACATAACATACATACGTACATATAAATAATCACGCCTCTTTCCCATAGGGGTAGGCAGAGGACTACATCTTTCCACTTGCTACGATCCTGACACACCTCTTTCGCTTCTTCAACATGCATCAATATTTTCATAACTGCTCGTTGGTTTAGGGTACTCTTGACCTGACCTTTTTTAGAACGTCCCCGATCTGATCCAAGTACGTGCGTCTTGGTCTTCCCCTTCCAACGTTCCCATTCACACTCGCCATATACACCTGTTTCGTTAATCTTCTTTCATTCATTCTCTCAATGTGACCAAACCATCTCAGCATTCCTTTTTCTTTAGCAGTCACTACGTCTTCTTTTATACCGCAACGTTCTCTTAGCACGCTATTCCTTATCCTGTCACTCAATTTCACTCCAATCATACTTCTTAGTGCTCTCATTTCTACCGCATTTATTCTACTTTCATGCTTTTTATGCCATACCCAACTTTTACTCCCATACATAGGTGTTGGAACTAACACCCCTCTATGCACAGCCAGACGTGCCTTATTTGAAACTGTCTGGCTGTTCATAAAGGTATGCAACGCTCCATTCACCATGTTGCAGGCATTAACCTTCCTTTCAATATCACTTTCACACTTTCCATCTGATGTAAACTTCGATCCCAAATATACAAACTCTTTCACTTGCTCCACCCTCTCTACCTCTATCATAATGTTACACTCCGTCATACCTTGTACTTTTTCAAAAACCATTGTTTTCGTCTAACTTAAATTCACTTTCATTCCTTTCTTTTTCAAAGCCTCATTCATAATGTTTACAATCTTCTGCAACTCTTCAGCCGACGACGCAAGGATAACTTGGTCATCAGCATAGTGAAGACATTTGACGAGTAATCCATTCATTCTCAGTCTATTTTCACACTCTTTTAAAAATGTCAAACAAGTATCCATGAATAGGTTGAACAGCCATGGTGACGCAACACATCCCTGTCCAACACCTTTCTTGATGTTAAACAGCTCAGTGAAGACCCCGTTAATCCTGACACAAGCACTGGAATCCTCATATAAGGATTTCAGTGCTTGTACCAAGAAGCTGCTCACCCCATGCACTGATAGTGCCGACCACAATTCATTCCTCATTACTCTATCATAGGCCTTTTCAGAGCTTTCATAATGTCATCCATTTCAATCTCACTTTCATTTTCACAGTCATCTTCTTCATGTATGTTCACCTCTTGTACTTCTTCTTTTTCAAACAAGCTTTCAAAATATTCCTTCCATCTCTTCAACACACATTCCTCACCTTTTATTATACTACTATCCTGGCTCCAAATCCTACTCAACTCTGATTGTGCTGTTTTTCCTCGAGTTGTCCTTATGGGTTTCCAGAAAACCTTTAAGTTCTTTCGCTAGTTTTTTGACAGCCTCCTGTCAAACTCATCATTATTTTCCATAATTTCTTCTATGTTCTTTACATATTCGATTGTCTCAGTAAAATTTTAACGGGAACGATTTGTAGGCTGTGAATTGTAATTTTTTTTAATTACCTACTCTTGATGACTGTTTTTATTTGCATATAAGAACAACTTGTCAGATGTAAATGTGACAAATTAAGAAGCCATATAAATCATATGATTTTTATTTTGTGTTTTGATTTTCATGTTAATATATAAATATATCCGATCATTTATAATACTTATGTAGATTACACACACTAAAGTATTTAGATTCCGATTTAGCAAATTTCAGAATATATTTTAAAGATATATGAACCAGTAATCTCCTATATTCAGTATCCTTAATTCGAAAAGAAATAACATTTATTATGTACCACTTATTAAAAATGTAGGCAATTATTTTAATAGCAATAGAAATTCTACTTCTTTTTGAGTGGGACACTGAGTCGTCCAACGACTCGATGAACTCTGGTGTTTAGTGTCAATAGCAATTAATAATTTAGTTATGTGATTTTGTATAAATAGACGCATAATTATTACAATCAATCATAAATTCTACTTTAATACTCATTTTATGTTGTTTCCACCATATGTTCCCAGCAATTGGGAATGTTCCCGGGCACCGGAAAGTTTCTTTTGGGAATGTTCCCACTTGGGGCATATTCCCGGGAACGGCACATCGCTAGTCCCGACGTTTCAACACAGTTTCACCCGCCGCTTAGGGTCACCCGCCGCCTAGATGACAACTCGCTGGGACGTCAGTCAACCCGCGACCACAATCATGAAACTGTGTTGAAACGTCGGGACACAGGTAAATTACTAACATTTACCTAAATACTATCGCGATAGACCCGGTCTAATACTTAAAATGAGTGTATATAAGTATGTATATAAATCATCAGGAATCCGTCCTGCCGGGTGTGCGGCCGCGCTGGCGAGCTCCAGGACCTGGAGAACTGCGACCAGCTGCTGCAGAACGTCTTTGGCGTCATGGTCAGTTGATTACCATTATTCTTATGGATATTTTTTCGAGTTATAGTTGCGAGATATATCGGCGAAAGTCTGCAGATACTGTGCCGAGCCTTAACCACTTCGCTCAGGTCGAATTTTGCAACAATAGATTTGTATTGTACTTCAAGCACACATGTGTGCTGTTACGAGCGGAGTAGTTAACGTGCCTTCTGAAGCACAAAACCACATTTGTTAAAGGTGCTACCTACACATATCGAAGGAAGTCTGCAGACCCTGCGCCGAGCCTTAACGTGTCCTCTGAAGCACAAAAGTATATTTCTTACGAAATACCGTATTTCCAGGTGCATGATATATCGGTGAAAGTCTGCTGACACTGTGCCGAGCCTTAACGTGCCTTCTGAAGCACAAAACCATCTTCTTATAGGTGCTACACATATCGACGAAAGTCTGCAGACACTGTACCGAGACTTAACGTGCCCTACGAAGTACAAAAGTATATTTGTTACGGATAATTTACCGTATTTCAAGGTGCAAGATATATCGGCAAAAGTCTGCAGACACTGTGCCGAGCCTTAACGTGCCCTCTGAAGCACAAAACCATCTTCTTGTAGGTGGTATACATATCGACGAATGTCTACAGACCCTGCGCCGAGCCTTAACGTGCCCTACGAAGTACAAAAGTATATTTCTTACGGATAATTTACCGTATTTCCAGGTGCAAGATATATCGGTAAAAGTCTGCAGACACTGTGTCTAACCTTAACGTGCCTTCTGAAGCTCAAAACCATATTTGTTAAAGGCGCTACACATATGGGCGAAAGTCGCAGGCATTGTGTCAAGCCATAAGTGGATTCCGGAGCGTAACTAGCGCCCTCGTTAAATCATAACTGTATCTCTCTCTTCGCGTGAGACACCGAGGCGTCCAACGACCCGGTGAACCCTGGTGTCACAGTTTTTCAACCGATTACTACAAGTAGTAAGACTCTGACATGGTTGCGCCGTCTAACTAATCATAGATAGCAACCGAGACCGACGGCTTAACGTGCCCTACACATATCGGCGGAAGTCTGCAGACCCTGCGCCGAGCTTTAACGTGCCCTCCGAAGCACACAACCCTCTGACGGATAATTCACCGTGTTTCCAGGTGCAGTGTGCATCTGCGAAGGTGTGCAATGACTGCGCCGAGCCTTAACGTGCCCTCCGAAGCACATAACCATCTGACGGATAATTCACCGTATTTCCAGGTGGAGTGTGCATCTGCGAAGGTGTGCAATGACTGCGCCGAGCCTTAACGTGCCCTCCGAAGCACATAACCATCTGACGGATAATTCACCGTGTTTCCAGGTGCAGTGTGCATCTGCGAAGGTGTGCAATGACTGCGCCGAGCCTTAACGTGCCCTCCGAAGCACATAACCATCTGACGGATAATTCACCGTATTTCCAGGTGCAGTGTGCATCTGCGAAGGTGTGCAATGACTGCGCCGAGCCTTAACGTGCCCTCCGAAGCACATAACCATCTGACGGATAATTCACCGTGTTTCCAGGTGCAGTGTGCATCTGCGAAGGTGTGCAATGACTGCGCCGAGCCTTAACGTGCCCTCCGAAGCACATAACCATCTGACGGATAATTCACCGTATTTCCAGGTGCAGTGTGCATCTGCGAAGGTGTGCAATGACTGCGCCGAGCCTTAACGTGCCCTCCGAAGCACATAACCATCTGACGGATAATTCACCGTGTTTCCAGGTGCAGTGTGCATCTGCGAAGGTGTGCAATGACTGCGCCGAGCCTTAACGTGCCCTCCGAAGCACATAACCATCTGACGGATAATTCACCGTGTTTCCAGGTGCAGTGTGCATCTGCGAAGGTGTGCAATGACTGCGCCGAGCCTTAACGTGCCCTCCGAAGCACATAACCATCTGACGGATAATTCACCGTGTTTCCAGGTGCAGTGTACATCTGCGAAGGTGTGCAATGACTGCGCCGAGCCTTAACGTGCCCTCCGAAGCACACAACCATCTGACGGATAATTCGCCGTGTTTCCAGGTGCAGTGTGCATCTGCGAAGGTGTGCAATGACTGCGCCGAGCTGATGCAGCACACGCAAAGGTTCAAGAATATGGTGTGCGCGGCATTCCAACATTCAAGCGAAAGTTTGTGTTTCTTTTTTATTTAGGCTGCCCGCACACGTCCGACTTTTTATAGGACCGATAATCGGGCAGATTTTTCCTCCGATTCTTAAGACCGATTTTGTGACCGACTCAAAGCACACGTCCGTCACTTTGTCTGTTGGTTTCGAGGGAGTAGCACGTTATGGACGGCCGACTGTCGGTGAGTAGTGTGCGTTAACGCATACATTTCCGAGTGTTCCATTTTTCACCGACAATCGAATCGGTCGGGATGCACCGCAACGCACACTACTCACCGACAGTCGGCCGTCCATGACGTGCTACTCCCTCGAAACCAACAGACAAAGTGACGGACGTGTGCTTTGAGTCGGTCACAAAATCGGTCTTAAAAATCGGAGGAAAAATCTGCCCGATTATCGGTCCTATAAAAAGTCTGACGTGGGCGGGCAGCCTTATGCCTCATTCACACTCGAGCACGGCAGGGAAATAGAAAGGAAAGTGGGCAATGCAAGCATGTGAACAGGTTACTCGTGCTGCTACTCGTCATGCCGCTGGTACTTCCCGTGCTCCCGCGAGTTTCGGTTTTTTGTGTGCGAGTAAAATTTATTACTTTCTCGCTCACTCTTATTGCTTTGAGAAGAGTATGACGTCAGTGCGTGAACACTCACTCGCACTCGCGTTGATACTTCCGCAGGTGTATTTTGGGTTATATTCGCGACGGCGTCAGGAGCAGGAGCATAGTGTGTACGTAGCAAACGGCGGGAAAAAACTGTTTCATTACTTCGTGCATGAAACAGACACTACTTCACGTTATGTCACACTCTCTGTTGAAAGGTTAATGAGAATTTTTCCATCTGACAGTTCTTGAGCTAATTAATAATTACAAAACAGATACTTGAACTTAAAGATTTAGTTGAAATTTTGACATTCGGGTCGCAAATACATCTCATTTATTTACTTACATTTTCTTGGAAAGAAACGTTTTCTGTTAAAGTCAGCGCTATCTATGTACGTACAGTCGGTTGTAGCACATAATGTACCAGGGGTACTCCATAAGAACTGAATTATGTTTATCATCAGTAAAAACTTATTAAAAACAAACTTGAATACCAAATTTTAAAACACTTCCCGTGTTAGGTATACAATTTCTGAAAACTTGTAAAAATTTTCAAGCGCGGGCAGGATTTGAACCTGCGACTTTTGCATTACGAGTGGCGACGCCTCTTCCATCTGGGCCGAAGCTCGTTCCTTGCCCGCCAATTTTGCAAGTGTACCTATTTTAATGCCCGTAACGCGTAGCTCGGCTTAATCTACCGGGTATTAGTTGCAAAACTAACCCGGTAAATTTAGCCGTGCCACGCATTACTGGCATTAGAATACACCGAAACTTTGTAAGTTTTCAAAAAAAATAACTTATTCTCACAGAAGAAGTATTCATGTCAAGAAAAAATATTGCTGGGGACAAAAATAATAAAATTATGTAAAAAAAACTTTTAAAACAAGCTTTTATTTCAGTGCTCTGAAAAGATGAAAATAAAATTTTGAATGACATTAACCACATTCATTTATGACTTTACAGAAATGAAAATATAATAAAAGCTTGTCGCGATGCCTAGAAGAAACTACCTAATTACAGTTAGGTGCGTACCTTATTTCAAAATTTCAATCACAAATTGAAAGTTTCGCGACAAGCTTTTATTATATTTTCATATCTGTAAAGTCATAAATGAATGTGGTTAATGTCATTCAACATTTTATTTTCATCTTTTCAGAGCACTGAAATAAAAGCTTGTTTTAAAAGTTTTTTTTACATAATTTTATTTAATATTTTTTAGTTTATGTTACGATAGTTATTGATCAATACGAAAGTCTTTCTATAAAACGGAGAGACCTTCAATAGAAAAACTTAAGGCACGGGGAAAACTAACTTTAGGATAAAGTATAATTATCTCTTTTATATTCTATAGAAGTAGGTTGGTACCTACTCCTCTGGCATCCCTAATAGAAGAATTAGCTTGTAATATGTCTTAGTCTTTTCATTTCATTGATGGCGTCATTATTACATGGCCGAGTCCCAGTTAATTTCGAACAGTCTAATTCTTCTATCAGGAGGCCTTCTATTGACGTGACCCTAATTCATGGTGGGCCTACCAACTGCCTATCATGAACGAATTCGTATACAAATTGCAAGTCCCAGCAGTTGAATATTAAGGAGTTCCATAGTTCGAAGACGACCCTGGATGTAGCGTCTAATTCATGGTGGGCCTACCAACTGCCTATAATAAACGAATTCGTATACAAAATTGCAAGTCCCAGCAGTTGAATATTGAGGAATTCCATAGTTCGAAGACAACCCTGGATGTAGCGTCTAATTCATGGAAGGCCTACCAACTGCCTATAATAAACGAATTCGTACAAAATTGCAAGTCCCAGCAGTTGAATATTGAGGAGTTCCATAGTTCGAAGACAACCCTGGATGTAGCGTCTAATTCATGGTGGGCCTACCAACTGTCTATAATAAACGAATTCGTATACAAAATTGCAAGTCCCAGCAGTTGAATATTGAGGAGTTCCATAGTTCGAAGACAACCCTGGATGTAGCGTCTAATTCATGGTAGGCCTACCAACTGCCTATAATAAATGAATGTGGTTAATGTCATTCAACATTTTATTTTCATCTTTTCAGAGCACTGAAATAAAAGCTTGTTTTAAAAGTTTTTTTTACATAATTTTATTTAATATTTTTTAGTTTATGTTACGATAGTTATTGATCAATACGAAAGTCTTTCTATAAAACGGAGAGACCTTCAATAGAAAAACTTAAGGCACGGGGAAAACTAACATTAGGATAAAGTATAATTATCTCTTTTATATTCTATAGAAGTAGGTTGGTACCTACTCCTCCGGCATCCCTAATAGAAGAATTAGCTTGTAATATGTCTTAGTCTTTTCATTTCATTGATGGCGTCATTATTACATGGCCGAGTCCCAGTTAATTTCGAACAGTCTAATTCTTCTATCAGGAGGCCTTCTATTGACGTGACCCTAATTCATGGTGGGCCTACCAACTGCCTATCATGAACGAATTCGTATACAAAATTGCAAGTCCCAGCAGTTGAATATTAAGGAGTTCCATAGTTCGAAGACGACCCTGGATGTAGCGTCTAATTCATGGTGGGCCTACCAACTGCCTATAATAAACGAATTCGTATACAAAATTGCAAGTCCCAGCAGTTGAATATTGAGGAATTCCATAGTTCGAAGACAACCCTGGATGTAGCGTCTAATTCATGGAAGGCCTACCAACTGCCTATAATAAACGAACTCGTACAAAATTGCAAGTCCCAGCAGTTGAATATTGAGGAGTTCCATAGTTCGAAGACAACCCTGGATGTAGCGTCTAATTCATGGTGGGCCTACCAACTGTCTATAATAAACGAATTCGTATACAAAATTGCAAGTCCCAGCAGTTGAATATTGAGGAGTTCCATAGTTCGAAGACAACCCTGGATGTAGCGTCTAATTCATGGTAGGCCTACCAACTGCCTATAATAAATGAATTCGTATACAAAATTGCAAGTCCCAGCAGTTGAATATTGAGGAGTTCCATAGTTCGAAGACAACCCTGGATGTAGCGTCTAATTCATGGTAGGCCTACCAACTGCCTATAATAAACGAATTCGTATACAAAATTGCAAGTCCCAGCAGTTGAATATTGAGGAGTTCCATAGTTCGAAGACAACCCTGGATGAAGCGTCTAATTCATGGTGGGCCTACCAACTGCCTATAATAATCGAATTCGTATACAAAATTTTGTGTCCCAGCTATAAACCGCTGAGGAGATCTCTCGTACGGAGCCGATCCTGGCAGCAGCATCAGGTCAAATTTATGATTAACATGCATTGTCATCGGTTCTGGACCAACATGCAAAATTTCGACTCAATCGGATACCGAGAAGTGGTTCAAATTAAACTTGCAAGATTTGCACCGAACAAACATTGTTACTTACATACACTGCAAGTTAAATAAAAGCTTTTAAAAACAGTTCTTTTCTTTTGGAGTACCCCTGGTACCTTGCTACAACCGACTGTACACTTGAATATTGAGTAAAAAAAACCTATTCTCATTGACGAAAGGTTTAATTATTTCAGCAAGCACCCTCAAAAACGAGCCAAGCGTGCACTCCATAGCCAATAAGAAGGGCAGTGACCTCAAGGAAAGAGGGGATACCTACATAACCGCCAAAACGTCAAAGAGGAAAACAAAACTATTGACAGCCGAACCGGCGAATAAGAAAATTATTGCAGCATGCACTGTTTGCAGCCAAAAGGTACGATCTTTCATACATACATCAGCCTATTGCATTCCACTGCTGGACGTAGGCCTCTCCCAGGGTACGCCATAGGGCACGATCTTCCGTTTTCGCCATCCAGTCGCTACCAGCCGCCTTCTTTAAGTCATCTATCCATCTGGCCGGAGGTCGTCCGACACTTGACCAGGCGTGGCCTCCACTCGAGAACCCCCTTACTCCACCGTCCGTCGGTTCTTCAACTAATGTGCCCAGCCCACTGCCACTTCAGTTTGCTACACTTCCAGACTATGTCCGATACTTTGTTTTTTTTGCGACTAGTCTCATTCCGGATTTTATCCATTATAGAGATACCGAGCATAGACCTTTCCATAGCTCTCTGAGTGACATGTAACCGATTTTTCATAAGTAATTGAAAGCAAAAATTTCTAGCGCGGGCAGGATTTGAACCTACGACTTTCGCCATTATTAGTTAATCGCCGTAACGGCCAATGTGGCGCAGTGGTAGTGCGACTGCCTGTGACGCAAAGGTTCTGGGTTCGATTCTCGGTGGGGCACTCACAAAGTTGATATTTATCACTTTGTGAATTGGTTCCCAGTCTGGTTCGGCCATTGCATGCTGAACCACCTGATTGTCCGAAAATAAAGATGGTTCCGTGCTTCGGAGGGCATGTTGAGCCCTGGTTGCTGTCTATGATTACTAAGATGGCGGTCGTTACTCAACCATGGCAGATGCCTACTACTAGTAGTAGGCGGTTGAAAAACTCTGACACCAGGGTTCATCGGGTCGTAGGATGACTCGGTGTCCAACACGAAAAGAAGCAGAAGAAGACTAGTTATTCCATTCCAGAACCTTTTATTTGGGCTACCGCGGCTCATCCATTGCCCGCGAATTTTGTAGTATATATTAACGCCAGTAACGAGTGGCACGGCTCCATCTACCGGGTTAGGTTTGCAACTTATACCCAGCAAATTCATTCTTTACAGATTGATTGTAGCCTAAGCGACGAAAACTCGCGATAAATTCAATATAACATCTTTGAAACACTTCCAGTGTTTTAAGAAATCCTAATCGTATCTTTTAATGGTATTTTAGAAATTTTACGTAATTTCTGGCTGTATGTTTTTTGAATAAATGAATTGACCTAATATCTAAAGGCGTAATATGGTATGTATGTACAGTACGCCATGCCACGGACAAGCGGCGACTTCGTGTGCTCGCGCTGCAAGCTCACGAACTCCAACGAGAAGACTGTCACTTGTGTCAAATGCAGGTGAGCAAAATGTTTTTTTTATTTTTAATATTTTATTTATAGATAGATAGAACACTTTATTGCTTACAACATACACAACAGAAACAAAACAATACAGAAAACTTAAGACTAAAAGTAAGCAAAGGCGGCCTTATCGCTTGCAGCGATCTCTTCCAGGCAACCTTTACATAGAAATAGAGACATAAAAGAAATGATTTGTATGTATGTAGTTGCATAAGCAAATTAAAACCGTAACAGTTAAATTATTAAATTTTAAAAAATAATAATAGAAACGACACTTATTTATTTATTTACCGTTTATTGTACACAAAAACATTACGAAAGAAACACATACAAAGAATAACGACACAACAGGACAACTTATTTCTACTAAGAAATTTCTTCCAGCTGACCTACGTAAAGTGTTTTTTTTTTATTAGTTCTGGTTTCTTCAATTTTCTGGCTTCGGGGCCATGAAATCTACATCTGACTGTTTGGTGGGTAGCAGGCTAGCAGGAGCTTACCCGGATCAACCTATTGTTTATTAGCAGTCTCGCCAGAGATTTCACCCTCTGCTTACCGTTTTCCTGCGGGAATAAGACATTTTAATATAGCCTATGTTCATCAGGGATAATGTAGGATTGTAATGGTTAATGATTTTTTTAAAATCGGTTCAGTAGTTTCGGAGCATATAAATTCAAACAAACAATATGTTTTGCAATTTTAGGCGAAGGGCTGACAACCTGTCACTATGGCGATGTCGCTTGTACATCGCTTTTAAATTTGAAAGTGTTCGGTCAAGGCGTCGGCAGCAGTGGCAGAGCAGTTGGACGGTACTCCATAGGTCCCTAGTTCAATCCCCGGCCGACGCAATTTTTTTAAATATTTCTTACTTTTTTTTTTTTATTAATGATGGGTTTGCTCTTGACTCTAGTCTAGGTCATAGGACAGAGACAGAGTCTAAGATGGAGCGAGCTCACCCAGAAGAAGCCTGTTCACTCTTACTTTGAAGAGATTAGGGTTGTATGCTTTTGGAAACACAGACGCAGGAAGTGAGTTCCACTCTTTAGCAGTGCGCATTATAAATGATGACTGGAAGCGCTTAGTCCGAATTGGTGGAATGGCTACCAGGTACGGATGGTATCCGGCGGTGCGTCTGGATGTCCGATGGTAGAAGGGAGCTGGTGGAACAAGGTCGTGAAGCTCTTTCAATTATGTAGTTAAATTAAAACCTGTACGGGTATAACAAGCCGAAATGAAGTCAAGGTACTCATGAAATTGGAAACATAGTTCGAAATATAAAAATAAATTTGGACTTTCCATACAAAATTGCCGATTAGCTGGTTAATTGGTTATGGGAGATCCAAATTATTCTTTCAAATTACGACCTAGGTAGGTTTCATGCGGAAAGTTGTTTAGTTTCAAAAGTACCTACCAAGATGCTAGAAAAAAATTGTGTCCGTACTCGGAAACAAGAAGTGCAGTCAAGAAATATCACCATAAAATTCGTTGGACCCTTCTATCTCTTTCTAATAGTTTGTAAGTAGGCTGACCATGTAGTTTAATTCATGTCGGAAGTAACCGGGACTATTTTTCTTCCAAACAAACAAGATAAAAAAAGAAACATACTTTATTGCTCTTTAGAATGGCTGGGTTTAACTTAAAAAACGTCAATCTACAAAATATTCATTGTGTTTGGATTTTATTGAGTACAAACATGATCCACGCTATGAACTTAATAGATTTTCAATTTCAAAATGGTTATTTCGCTTAGATTGCATACCTCATTTCGTTCGGTATGTATCCCGGTTTCAAAAACTGATTTATATTTATGTTATGGTATCGAGGACACTCGGGAGTAACTCGGGAAAATAAGAAAGAGAGAAGCGTAACTGAGGTTTGCATGGGTCAAATAATCTTACTTCACTGTTCAATACAGAGTACGGCTTCCAGGTTCATCAGTAGTTCCAAGGTATCTACCTTCAATCGGCTTGTTATACCCTTCTTGTTACTCCCTATATAAATTGACTAGATTTCCGCCCAGCGGTTTCACCCGCTGCCACTCATTTTCTCATTTTCCCGTGGAAATAGTTGTTTTCCTGCGGTAAATAGTGGCCTTTGTTAACACACATTCCAGGTTAGATTCTACCTGTGTTTCAAATTTAATCCAAATTGGTCAAACCGTTTGAGTATGAAGAGGTAACAAACATACATACATATACACACACACACACACTCTCTCACACACACACACACACACACACAAACTCTCAGATTTATAATATTAGTACGGATAATTTCAGGAGCAAAGTGCCTTCCACGCTGATAAAGGACCATCTCGAGATACACGCCCAGGCTAACTTGAAGGGGCGATTCAGGTCTGTATTAAAAACACGCACTCAACTAATACACTCATAGTCACCATCTAGAACCCGGGGACCTTAATAAAATTCATAATTCATTTTGGTTGGCCAGTAGAGAATGCCGCGTGGCATTAGGCCCGCCCTTTGTACTTTCTGTGCAATAAAGTTAAATAAAAAAAGGGGTGATTCAGGTCTGTAATAAAAACACGCACTCAACTAACACACTAATAAACCCTATCTAGAACCCAGGACCTTGGACCGGTAGATACACGCCTAACTCACTTGAAGGGGCGATTCAGGTTTGAAAAAACAACACGCACTCAACTAAAACACTAATAAACCCCATCTAGAACCCGGGACTTTGGACCGGCAGATACACGGCTAGCTAACTTGAAGGGGCGATTCAGATCTGTAATAAAAACACGCACTCAACTAACACACTAATAAACCCCATCTAGAACCCGGGACCTTGGACCGGCAGATACACGCCATAGGTAACTTGAAGGGGCGATTCAGGTCTAATAAAAACACGCACTCAACTAATACACTCATAGTCACCATCTAGAACCCGGGGACCTTAATTTATAATTCATTTATTAATTGTGTTAAAACCTTGGACCGAGAGATACACGCCCAGCTAAAATAAAGGTTTATGCATTTTTATTTTATTATGTTAAATTTAAGTACTTTGTATTTTTGTTTATTTCTACTTATGTATTGTATACCTTTAGTGAGAACTTTACGTATGATTATATTTCGTTTTTTTTTGTATGGACACCCGCTTTGGCTCTTTCTGTTTATCTTTTGGTTGGCCGGTATAGAATGCCGCGTGGCATTAGGCTCACCCTTTGTTCTTTCAGTGCAATTAAGTTTAATAAAAAAGGGGTGATTCAGGTCTGTAATAAAAACACGCACACAACTAACACACTCATAGTCCCCACCTAGAACCCGGGATCTTGGATCGGTAGATACACGCCTAACTCACTTGAAGGGGCGATTCAGGTTTGAAAAAACAATACGCACTCAACTAACACACTAATAAACCCCATCAAGAACCCAGGACTTTGGACCGGCAGATACACGCCATAGGTAACTTGAAGGGGCGATTCAGGTCTGTACTAAAACACGCACTCCACTAACACACTAATAAACCCCATCTAGAACCTGGGACTTTGGACCGGCAGATACACGCCATAGGTAACTTGAAGGGGCGATTCAGGTCTGTAATAAAACACTCACTCAACTAACACACTCATAGTCCCCATAGCAGAGTGAAACACCAAGCAGAGTGAGACACCAACAGCTATAGCAGAGTGAGATACCAACAGCTAAAAGAAAGTAAGACACCAACAGCTTTTTGAAAACTTGCAAAATTTTCGAGTGCGGGCAGGATTTGAACCTGCGACTTTCGCATTACTAGTGGCGACGCCTCTTCCATCTGGGCTACCGCAGCTCATTCCTGGCCCGCCAATTTTGCAAGTGTATTTTAATGCCAGTAACGCGTGGCAAGGCTCCATCTACCGAGTTAGTTTCACAACTAATACTCGGCGACTAATTCTATCTTTTACAGATTGAATCTAGTCTAAGCGATGAAAACCCGCGATAAATTGAATACCAAATTTTTAAAACACTTCCCGTGTTAGGTTAGGTTATTAGGATTAGGATTTGAACCGTGTGATGCCGGCTATACCGTGTGATGCCGGCTTAGAATAGCATCACCCCATCTCTTTCCCGTGGGAGTCGTAAGAGGCGACTAAGGGACTTGAGGGTGTGTATTGCAATTTTGGGCGATGGGCTGGCAACCTTTCACTGTGGCGATACACAGTTTTGAATGACCCTCAGATATTTGTCAGACGTGGCGTGAATGTCCGTTTACGCTCTGCCTACCCCGCAAGGGATATAGGTGTGATTTATGTATGTATGTATGTATTAGTTGTCTAACAAACTCGGTAGATGGAGCCTTGCCACGCGTTACTGGCATTAAAATATACTTGCAAAATTGGCGGGCCAGGAATAAGCTGCGGTAGCCCAGATGGAAGAGGCGTCGCCACTAGTAATGCGAAAGTCGCAGGTTCAAATCCTGCCCGCACTCGAAAATTTTGCAAGTTTTCAAAAATTGTATACCTAACACGGGAAGTGTTTTAAAAATTTGGTATTCAACACCAACAGCTATATCAGGGCTAGACACCAACAGCTAAAGCAGAGTGAGATTGGTGAGACACCAACAGCTATAGCAGAGTGAGATTAGTGAAACACCAACAGCTATAGCAGACTGAGATTAGTGAGACACCAACAGCTATAGCAGAGTGAGATTAGTGAAACACCAACAGCTATAGCAGACTGAGATTAGTGAGACACCAACAGCTATAGCAGAGTGAGATTAGTGAAACACCAACAGCTATAGCAGACTGAGATTAGTGAGACACCAACAGCTATAGCAGAGTGAGATTAGTGAAACACCAACAGCTATAGCAGACTGAGATTAGTGAGACACCAACAGCTATAGCAGAGTGAGATTAGTGAAACACCAACAGCTATAGCAGAGTGAGACTCGTGAGACACCAACAGCTATAGCAGAGTGAGATACCAACAGCTAAAGGAAAGTAAGACACCAACAGCTATATCAGGGCTAGACACCAACAGCTAGTATAGCAGAGTGAGACTAGTGAGAAACCAACAGCTATAGCAGAGTGAAACTAGTGAGAAACCAACAGCTATAGCAGAGTGAAACTAGTGAGAAACCAACAGCTATAGCAGAGTGAGACTAGTGAGTCACCAACAACTATAACAGAGTGAGGCACCAACAGCTATAGCAGAGTGAGACACCAACAGCTATAGCAGAGTGTGACACCAACAGCTATAACAGAGTGAGACTAGTGAGACACCAACAGCTAAATCAGAGTGAGACTAGTGAGACACCAACAACTATAACAGAGTGAGGCACCAACAGCAATAGCAGAGTGAGACACCAACAGCTTTAGCAGAGTGTGACACCAACAGCTATAGCAGAGTGAGACTAGTGAGACACTAACAGCTATAGCAGAGTGAGACTAGTGAGACACCAACAGCTATAGCAGAGTGTGACTAGTGAGACACCAACAGCTTAATCAAAGTGAGACTAGTGAGACACCAACAGCTATAGCAGATTGTGACACCAATAGCTATAGCAAAGTGTGACTAGTGAGACACCAACAGCTATAGCAGAGTGTGACTAGTGAGACACCAACAGCTATAGCAGAGTGTGACTAGTGAGACACAAACAACTATAACAGAGTGAGGCACCAACAGCTATAGCAGAGTGAGACACCAACAGCTTTAGCAGAGTGTGACACCAACAGCTATAACAGAGTGAGACTAGTGAGACACTTACAGCTATAGCAGAGTGAGACTAGTGAGACACCAACAGCTATAGCAGAGTGTGACTAGTGAGACAACAACAGCTAAATCAGAGTGATACTAGTGAGACAACAACAGCTATAGCAGAGTGAGACTAGTGAGACAGAATTAGAATTCCTTGTTATTTAGCCAAACGCTGGAATATGGTAAAAGCGTTTAATTCATTCTACAATCTTCCCAAAAAAATCAAGAAATTCAGCCAAATTAACTGACAAAGACAAATTACTGGGATTTTGTCATTTTACTGCGACCAGAGAAACAGCTTCAGGGTCATAGCACACCGGGATGCGACGCGCACTTTTGACATTAAGGCTATTGTAGTTATAGCTTTGCTCGAAGCGGCCTTAGTTGCTTTTTTTTGTTTTCTATATCTTATACATAAATTAACAGTCACAACAGTTAACTGCTGGACATGGGCGTCCCCCTATTGGGGGGTATTGGCAAGCGGATAGGCGAGGGTATTCACAAGGAAATCTGCTGTCCATTTCCTTTAACTATTAATAATTGAGGTGATGCTATTCTACGCCGGCATCAAACGCCTAATGGGTAGATAGGATAAGATGTTTCTGTTCCAAAACCCCACATTTCATTGTGTTTTGAAGGCAGCGGGGGTCAGGCTCCATATACATCTGGTCGATATTTTTCATCTTTCGATGAAAATAGAGTGGGTGGGTTCTAGTTAGACTCTCAATTTGTGTGGTTTAAAGATGTAGATGAAACGCTCGAGTTTTGGGGAGATGGGTCAACCAAAACCGGACGAATTTTGGAAGTAAGTAGAGTTTTGGGTGTTTGATCTACTCCGTGCCATAGAGTAGAAATCACATAGAGATGACACTCCCGCTCCAGACACGCTCAAGGTCAATCCGTCTGGCTGTCTCTTAGCGAATAATTCAGTCGGGAGTGCGCTTCGCCGCGGAAACGTTCGTCGTGCGGGTCAAATTTGTGAAAAATTTTGCAATGCCGAATTATTGTGATGTGTATGGCTGCAAAAGTGATGCGAGGAAGACACCGCATCTAAGTTTTTTTAATTTGCCTAAAGATGAGCCAAGGTAAGTGATGATTTTACAGTAAATACCTAGGTACCTGCCATTCGTTATTATACGTAATTGTTGTGTGTACTCCTATTTTTACTTACGTAGGTACCTAGTTTCCATTTTCTAATTTAAAGTACCTAGGTGCCTAAGTCATTTTTAGCTGATAATGATAAATAAGCACATTCGTATCGTAGGTATGTTTTTTAACGTAGGTAAGTAGGTACCTACTTATCACTGCTCGACTGCAACAAAAAGTTCATTTGATAAGAAATCCTTGAATAGGTATAACAAACAATTAATATTCATCGCAAATCTTTTAATATTATTGCATTTTGGTCAATCGGCGAGGCGGCGAATAGGTAGGTATCAAACGGAGGCGGCGGCGGCGGCGTGGTGGCGGTGTGCTTTGTGCCGTGTGCCGAGCGAGAATAACCTAGATCGTCCGTCAATACCACGCAGTAGGTAGGTAGTTTGGTTAGGTAAGGTATTTAAATATTTTGTTCCCACGGGAAAACTGTTAGCAGCGGTCGCAACCGCTTGACTGGCCGCTAGTCTGGAATAAAATTATTGGCACGTGACAGCCCTGACTTAAAGCGCGGGAGAGTGCGGGGCGTTACGGGCTGCGGGGGGAAGTAGGTATTTAAAGCGCGGCATTTGGAGCCCAGACAAAGGAGTTTCGTTTCTATACGCTAGTATTATTATCTATTCTTATGTCCGTGCTTCGGAGGGCACGTTAAGCCGTCGGTCCCGGTTGCTGTCTATGATTACTTAGACAGCGGTCGTAACACAACCATGTCAGAGGCCTATTTGTGGTAGTAGGCGGTTGAAAAACTCTGACATCAGGGTTCATCGGGTCATTGGACGACTTGATGTCCCACACAAAAAGAGAGAGAGAGATCTACTCCCGCTCCCGCCGCCGCCCCCTTTAGCCGTCAATGAAAACCAATAATGGATGGGGTGGCAGACCCGCACCCCCGGCGCGGCGTCCCGTGTTACTCCATACACATTTGGTCGATTTTTTATTATTATTATTATTTATTTGAACAAGCAGGCAGTTGGAACAACTGATAATGCCTGCATCCTATTCACTGTTCAAGTTCGTCACTATATACCACTTATAGTTCACTTTAGTTATTTATGTAAAGTTTTTTGATTTTTTGTTTGATATATTTTCTTGTCTCGATGATAATAGGGTGGGTGTGCTTCCCCCTGTTTGTGTAGTTTGGATAAAACGTTTGAACTTTGGGGAGGTGGTTCAACCAAAACCAGTCGAATTTTGGAAGTATCGTAAATGTTAACCAGTAGAGTTTTGGGTGTACGCCACCGCCACCCCCGTTAGTCGTCAATGAATCATGGGGTGGCTTCTACCCCCACCCGCCCGGCGTCCCGGGTCGCAGTTGTTTGCGGCTCAATCAGTTCTACATATAAAAAAAAATATATTGTGTAAACTATTGCTGATTAAACCTAAGGCGTATGAGAGTAAATCATTTTTAATTATCTTCGTCGTCAACTTAATCTGTTATATTTGTGTTTACTTATTTTATTACGATAGCTTCAGCACTCACATAGAGAGTTAGAGTAGTTAGAGATTAAGGCAAGTGTAGTCGTGAACAGCCTCGACAGTGGCGCCACTCCACAAAAATAATATTTTCACGTTAAGGTGCTGTTCCGAACCGAGCGGCCGACGGCCGACGGCCGACAGCATATGCCGCGGCGGCCGTCCTTGGCCGCCGCGGCACTACTGGTTCGTATGGACTTGTATGGGATACTATCCGAACCGAGCGGCGACTGCACATGCCATCGGCCGCCGCGCATCTGCCGCGGCGGCCGACGGCCGACGGCCGACGGCACATAACTGCAGACCAGTATAGCCGCGGCGACTTTACGTTGGTTGGGTCGGAATATAGTTTTCAGGACTAGTTATTATGTATAGGTTATTATGGTTCATCGGGTTATTATGGTTCATTGGGTCGTTGGGTTCATCTTGTCGTTCGGGTTCATCATGTGGCCATAGTTCATCGGTTCGCTAGGTTCATCGGGTTATTATGGTTCATCAGGTCGTTGAGTTTATCTTGTCGTTAGGGTTCATCATGTGGCCAGAGTTCATCGGTTCGCTAGGTTCATCGGGTTATCATGGTTCATCGGATTATTATGGTTCATCGGGTCTTTGGATTAATTTTGTCGTTAGGGTTCATCATGTGGCCAGAGTTCATCGGTTCGCTAGGTTCATCGGGTTATTATGGTTCATCGGGTTATTACGGTTCATCGGGTCGTTGGGTTCATTTTGACGTTAGGGTTCATCATGTGGCCAAAGTTCATCGGTTCACTAGGTTCATCGGTTTATTATGGTTCATCGGGTCGTTAGGTTCATCTTGTCGTTAGGGTTCATCATGTGGCCAAAGTTCATCATGTGGCCATAGTTCATGGGTTCGCTTGGTTCATGGGTTATCATAGTTCATCGGGTTATCATGGTTCATCGGTTTATCATGGTTCATCGGGTTATAACGGTTCATCGTGTCGTTGGGTTCATTTTGACGTTGGGGTTCATCATGTGACCAAAGTTCATCGGTTCACTAGGTTCATCGGGTTATTATGGTTCATCGGGTCGTTGAGTTCATCTTGTCGTTAGGTTTCATCATGTGGCCAGACTTCATCGGTTCGCTAGATTCATCGGTTTATCATGGTTCATCGGTTATTTATGGTTCATCGGGTCGTTAGGTTCATATTGTCGTTAGGGTTCATCATGTGGCCAAAGATCATCGGGTTATCTTTGTTCATCGGTTTAATATGGTTCATCGGGTCGTTGGGTTCATCTTGTCGTTAGGCTTTATCCAACGACCCGATGAACCCTAATAACCCGATGAACCATGATAACCCGATGAACCTAGCGAAACGATGAACTCTGGCCACATGATGAACCCTAACGATAAAATGAACCCAACGACCCGATGAACCGTAACAACCCGATGAACCATGATAACCCGATGAATCTAGCGAACCGATGAAGTCTGGCCACATGATGAAACCTAACGACAAGATGAACTCAACGACCCTATGAACCATGATAACCCGATGAACCTAGCGAACCGTTGAACTCTGGCCACATGATGAACCCTAACGACAAGATGAACCCAACGACCCTATGAACCATGATAACCCGATGAACCTAGCGAACTGATGAACTCTGGACACATGATGAACCCTAACGACAAAATGAACCCAACGACCCGATGAACCATGATAACCCGATGAACCATGAAAAGCCGATGAAGCTAGTGAACCGATGAACTCTGGCCCAATGATGAACCTTAACGACAAGATGAACCCAACGACCCGATGAACCATAATAACTCGATGAAAAATAATAACCCGATGAACCATGATGACCCGACCAACCTAGCAAGCCGATGAACTCTGGCCACATGATGAACCTTAACGACAAGATGAACCCAACGACCCTATGAACCATAATAACCCGATGAAAAATAATACCGTGTGATGCCGGCTTAGAATAGCATCACCCCAATTCTTACCCATGGGTGTCGTAAGAGGCGACTAAGGGACTCGAGGGTTAGATGTGTATTGCAATTTTAGGCGATGGGCTGACAACCTGTCACTATAGTGATACACAGTTATCTGATTGACCGTCAAACTTTTGTCAGAAGTGGTGTTAATATCTGTTTTACGGCCGTTAATGCTCTGCCTACCCCGTAAGGGATATAGGCGTGATTTATGTATGTATGTATGAAAAATAATAACCCGATGAACCATGATGACCCGACCAACCTAGCAAGCCGATGAACTCTGACCACATGATCAACCTTAACGACAAGATGAACCCAACGACCCTTTGAACCATGATAACCCGATGAACCATAATAACCTAATAAACATAATAACTAAGTCCTGAAAACTATACTCTGACATGTGCTGTCGGCCGTCGGCCGCTGCCTTCGGAATGACATCTGCCGCGGCGGCCGACGGCCGATAGCCGCGGCATGTGCCATCATCGGCCGTCGGCCGTCGGCCGTAGGCCGCTCGGTTCGGAACAGCACATACTAACAATCTATCAGAATGTCCGTTGCCCAAGTTTTGAGTATTATCCTGAAGTAAAATTAGAACCTGTAACTCAATGAAATATTCTCTCAAATTAGAAATATGGTAAGAAGTGCTTAAAAACGGCTATTTTTGGTATTAAATGTTAATTAACGCAATCTTTCAGAATGTAACCAAATAATTAATGTAAACAATTCCAGATAACACTTCAACTGAATTTTGTTGGGATACTTTTTCAAGAATTGACATTGACAAATTTTTTACTTATAATAGCGACTTACAGTGGCGAGTGTCGCTATTTGGTTCCCAGTTTCCCTCCTAAACTCTTTTAGTTTACTGGTCTGTACTCACTTACTTATGTTTCAGACTTCGCAGTCTCACTCAAAAGCCTTCAAGTGTCGAAACGACGGATCGTGTACCGAGAAAATATAATCAGGTAAAATGAAATTATAATAAACTAGCTGGCAGTGCTGCGTGCTGTTATGCTGGCTTAGATTAGCATCACACCATTTCTTTCATGTGAACCTTTCACTATAGTGATACACGATTTTTCTGAAACGGCCCTCAATTATTTGTCAGACGTAGCGAGGCGACCTATTTTACCTCAAGGGATACGTAAGCGCTTGACATGTGTATGTATAAAAAAACTATAGCTTCAAATATTTCAAGGGGTAAACCAGTCCATAAAACTCGCCGTTCCAATAAGTCGTATTAGACAGCTGTTATCTCCATACTAAAAGAGATGTCAACAAAGGAAAATGGACCCTCTGCCATAGCATTATCTCAAATCTGACAGCTGTCAAATACGACTTATTGGAACGGCGGCGGTACTTTAAAGGACTATAGGTCGGAAATAGGAAAAATATTTTTGGACATCCCATACAAATTGTAATGACTGGCTAGAACAATTGTACAATTGCACCTTTGTTTTCAGATTTCCTTTGAGTACAGTTGTTCAGTTCTTTTTAAATATCACTTATAATTTTGAAACTTGTTTTATTTGCTTTATTTCTTTGTTTGTCAGCTGCAAACGCGAAGTATGAAGAAATTGCAACCCTTGAATACGAGCGAGGGGGAATTCTGCCACATATGCGGGAAATACGTGGTTAGCGCCAACTACCTGCAGAAGCATTTGAAGGTAGGCTACTTTTTCCCACGGGAAAATTACGTTCTGAAACACCTCTGCAATGTCTGTGGTAAAAACGTGAATAGCGCCAACTACTTGCAGAAGCATGATAATGAAAATGAAATAACTTTATTCAATGTAGGATAGCATTACCACTTATTGACGTCATGTGAAGGTAGGCCACTTTTTACAACGGAAGAACTACACTCCAGCAACACATATGCCACATCTGTAGCAAATACGTGGTTGGTGCCAACTACCTACAAAAGCATTTGAAGGTAGGCTACTTTTCCCCACGGAAAGTATATCCAGCAACACATATGCCACGTCATTTTCATTTCGAACATAATAATAATTATTAGTGGTTAAAATAATTTACTATACAGTGTTATTTTTATTCACCCCGGAAATTTTACAGGGCGATTCTACTCATGATTCTGAACAACTATTATTATTGGGTCACCAGCGAAATAGCGATGAATAGTCATCTATCATCTATCTGGTTTTTTTTTCGCGACCTTTAAAATTTCCGTGGTGAATAAAAATTACCCTGTATTAAAATTTAAAAAACAGCTGACTAATCGCATTTTTAGCCGACTATTTCCCGAGTGTAAAAAAAGCAACTCTAATTAAAACTTATCATATTTCATGTTGCAGACGCATGCGGTAGTCAAAACGTTCGAGTGTCGCTACTGCGGGCGTATCTTCAAAGGAGTCGCGGCTCTACAGACGCACACCACTCTCAGACATGTAGACCAATTAATCAACAAGTGATAAATCGATAAAAACAATATATAAATTCCTAATGACTTATTTAATGTGTTTTCTTTGCCTTCACTTTCTTAAAATTTGCCGTGTGATGCCGGCTTAAAATAGCATCAGTTTTATGCCGGCTTAAAAAAGCGTTAGGACTGCCGCACAGAGTAAGGGCCGTCGCAAAGTAATTCAAAAAGGAACTGTATCGTAATTGAAATAAAAGTAAGTAAATTTTAATTTTTGATCTACATACATACACATATCACGGCTATTATCCCTTGCGGGGTAGGCAGAGTGTAACTTCTGCAAAAACGGATATTTACGCCACGTCTGACAAAAGACGGTCATTCCGAAAATTGTGTATCGCCATAGTGACAGGTTGCCAGCCCATCGCCTAAAATTGCAATACACACCCTCAAGTCCCTTAGTTGCCTTTTATTACTCCCACGGGTAAGAAATGGGGTGTTGCTCAGACTGAACAGCCCCAGAGCAGATATCTAGCTACTCGTCATTCCCCATTTCATAATAATTGTGCTATGTAAGTAGTATACGTAATGTAAATATAGAAAGTAACAGAAAGGGTATATCAAGCCGAAAGAAGGTCAAAGTGGGGAAATGGGGAAAGTTGTTCAGTTTTATGAGCACCTTTCGGCTTGATATAGCCTTACTGTTACTCCCTGTTTGTTTAGGTACCAACTTCATTGAATCAAATCGGTAACAAAACTGCGGCAGCCCTTGCTGAAAGCGGAAATAATCGGAAAAAGGGCCAAACGGTTCTCACGGTCGCTCAGCGGCAACCAGCGGCGTTTGTCATTCATAGTTCAATTATTACAAGTCTCAATTACAGAGAAGGTAGGTACTTTAATGAACAAGGTAGGTATACGTGTGACGCCCTGCAAGGGCACAGCAATTTACAGATATTATAATTTGTATAACTTAAATGGTTGCCTGTAAAGTCGGTATACGGGCGAAGTTTGAACGTGACAACGTCTAAGACCAACAAGTTGGAGGTTTTAATTCTTGCTAAGTCAATTTGAAATTGATAAAATTTGATTTAAACTAATTGTTTACTTAACACTAATATTTATCAATAATAAGACATAACCTATAAACTCAGTTTCTTAGATTATTCTAACAATCAATCAAGATACTAGTGAGACACCAACAGCTACTGGAGTGTGATACTAGTGAGACACCAACAGCTACTGGAGTGTGATACTAGTGACACACCAACAGCTACTGCAGTGTGATGATACTAGTGAGACACCAACAGCTACTGCAGTGTGATGATACTAGTGACACACCAACAGCTACTGCAGTGTGATGATACTAGTGACACACCAACAGCTACTGCAGTGTGATACTAGTGAGACACCAACAGCTACTGCAGTGTGATGATACTAGTGAGACACCAACAGCTACTGGAGTGTGATACTAGTGAGACACCAACAGCTACTGCAGTGTGATGATACTAGTGACACACCAACAGCTACTGCAGTGTGATGATACTAGTGACACACCAACAGCTACTGCAGTGTGATACTAGTGAGACACCAACAGCTACTGCAGTGTGATGATACTAGTGAGACACCAACAGCTACTGGAGTGTGATACTAGTGAGACACCAACAGCTACTGCAGTGTGATGATACTAGTGACACACCAACAGCTACTGCAGTGTGATGATACTAGTGACACACCAACAGCTACTGCAGTGTGATACTAGTGAGACACCAACAGCTACTGCAGTGTGATGATACTAGTGAGACACCAACAGCTACTGCAGTGTGATACTAGTGAGACACCAACAGCTACTGCAGTGTGATACTAGTGAGACACCAACAGCTACTGCAGTGTGATACTAGTGAGACACCAACAGCTACTGCAGTGTGATACTAGTGAGACACCAACAGCTACTGCAGTGTGATGATACTAGTGACACACCAACAGCTGGTGCAGTGTGATACTAGTGAGACACCAACAGCAACTGGAGTGTGATACTAGTGAGACACCAACAGCTACTGCAGTGTGATACTAGTGAGACACCAACAGCTACTGCAGTGTGATACTAGTGAGACACCAACAGCTACTGCAGTGTGATACTAGTGAGACACCAACAGCAACTGGAGTGTGATACTAGTGAGACACCAACAGCTACTGCAGTGTGATACTAGTGAGACACCAACAGCTACTGCAGTGTGATACTAGTGAGACACCAACAGCTACTGCAGTGTGATGATCCTAGTGAGACACCAACAGCTACTGCAGTGTGATACTAGTGAGACACCAACAGCTACTGCAGTGTGATGATACTAGTGACACACCAACAGCTACTGCAGTGTGATGATACTAGTGACACACCAACAGCTACTGCAGTGTGATACTAGTGAGACACCAACAGCTACTGCAGTGTGATACTAGTGAGACACCAACAGCTACTGCAGTGTGATACTAGTGAGACACCAACAGCTACTGCAGTGTGATACTAGTGAGACACCAACAGCTACTGCAGTGTGATACTAGTGAGACACCAACAGCTACTGCAGTGTGATACTAGTGAGACACCAACAGCTGGTGCAGTGTGATACTAGTGAGACACCAACAGCTACTGCAGTGTGATACTAGTGAGACACCAACAGCTACTGCAGTGTGATACTAGTGAGACACCAACAGCTACTGCAGTGTGATACTAGTGAGACACCAACAGCTACTGCAGTGTGATACTAGTGAGACACCAACAGCTACTGCAGTGTGATACTAGTGAGACACCAACAGCACCTGGAGTGTGATACTAGTGAGACACCAACAGCAACTGCAGTGTGATACTAGTGAGACACCAACAGCTACTGCAGTGTGATACTAGTGAGACACCAACAGCTACTGCAGTGTGATACTAGTGAGACACCAACAGCACCTGGAGTGTGATACTAGTGAGACACCAACAGCTGGTGCAGTGTGATACTAGTGAGACACCAACAGCTACTGCAGTGTGATACTAGTGAGACACCAACAGCTACTGCAGTGTGATACTAGTGAGACACCAACAGCTACTGCAGTGTGATACTAGTGAGACACCAACAGCTACTGCAGTGTGATACTAGTGAGACACCAACAGCACCTGGAGTGTGATACTAGTGAGACACCAACAGCTGGTGCAGTGTGATACTAGTGAGACACCAACAGCTACTGCAGTGTGATACTAGTGAGACACCAACAGCTACTGGAGTGTGATACTAGTGAGACACCAACAGCTACTGCAGTGTGATACTAGTGAGACACCAACAGCACCTGGAGTGTGATACTAGTGAGACACCAACAGCACCTGCAGTGTGATACTAGTGAGACACCAACAGCTACTGCAGTGTGATGATACTAGTGAGACACCAACAGCTACTGCAGTGTGATACTAGTGAGACACCAACAGCTGGTGCAGTGTGATACTAGTGAGACACCAACAGCTACTGCAGTGTGATACTAGTGAGACACCAACAGCTACTGCAGTGTGATACTAGTGAGACACCAACAGCTACTGCAGTGTGATACTAGTGAGACACCAACAGCTACTGCAGTGTGATACTAGTGAGACACCAACAGCTACTGGAGTGTGATACTAGTGAGACACCAACAGCTACTGCAGTGTGATACTAGTGAGACACCAACAGCTGGTGCAGTGTGATACTAGTGAGACACCAACAGCACCTGCAGTGTGATACTAGTGAGACACCAACAGCTGGTGCAGTGTGATACTAGTGAGACACCAACAGCTACTGCAGTGTGATACTAGTGAGACACCAACAGCACCTGGAGTGTGATACTAGTGAGACACCAACAGCTACTGCAGTGTGATACTAGTGAGACACCAACAGCACCTGGAGTGTGATACTAGTGAGACACCAACAGCACCTGCAGTGTGATACTAGTGAGACACCAACAGCTACTGCAGTGTGATACTAGTGAGACACCAACAGCTGGTGCAGTGTGATACTAGTGAGACACCAACACCTCATGCAGTGTGATACTAGTGAGACACCAACAGCTACTGGAGTGTGATACTAGTGAGACACCAACAGCACCTGCAGTGTGATACTAGTGAGACACCAACAGCAACTGGAGTGTGATACTAGTGAGACACCAACAGCTGGTGCAGTGTGATACTAGTGAGACACCAACAGCTGGTGCAGTGTGATACTAGTGAGACACCAACAGCACCTGCAGTGTGATACTAGTGAGACACCAACAGCTACTGCAGTGTGATACTAGTGAGACACCAACAGCTACTGCAGTGTGATACTAGTGAGACACCAACAGCTACTGCAGTGTGATACTAGTGAGACACCAACAGCTGGTGCAGTGTGATACTAGTGAGACACCAACAGCTGGTGCAGTGTGATACTAGTGAGACACCAACAGCTACTGGAGTGTGATACTAGTGAGACACCAACAGCTACTGGAGTGTGATACTAGTGAGACACCAACAGCTACTGGAGTGTGATACTAGTGAGACACCAACAGCTACTGGAGTGTGATACTAGTGAGACACCAACAGCTACTGGAGTGTGATACTAGTGAGACACCAACAGCTACTGGAGTGTGATACTAGTGAGACACCAACAGCTGGTGCAGTGTGATACTAGTGAGACACCAACAGCTACTGCAGTGTGATACTAGTGAGACACCAACAGCTACTGCAGTGTGATACTAGTGAGACACCAACAGCAACTGGAGTGTGATACTAGTGAGACACCAACAGCAACTGGAGTGTGATACTAGTGAGACACCAACAGCAACTGCAGTGTGATACTAGTGAGACACCAACAGCTACTGCAGTGTGATACTAGTGAGACACCAACAGCTACTGCAGTGTGATACTAGTGAGACACCAACAGCTACTGCAGTGTGATGATACTAGTGAGACACCAACAGCAACTGGAGTGTGATACTAGTGAGACACCAACAGCTACTGCAGTGTGATACTAGTGAGACACCAACAGCTACTGCAGTGTGATACTAGTGAGACACCAACAGCAACTGGAGTGTGATACTAGTGAGACACCAACAGCAACTGGAGTGTGATACTAGTGAGACACCAACAGCAACTGCAGTGTGATACTAGTGAGACACCAACAGCTACTGCAGTGTGATACTAGTGAGACACCAACAGCTACTGCAGTGTGATACTAGTGAGACACCAACAGCAACTGGAGTGTGATACTAGTGAGACACCAACAGCAACTGCAGTGTGATACTAGTGAGACACCAACAGCAACTGCAGTGTGATACTAGTGAGACACCAACAGCTACTGCAGTGTGATACTAGTGAGACACCAACAGCAAATGGAGTGTGATACTAGTGAGACACCAACAGCAACTGGAGTGTGATACTAGTGAGACACCAACAGCAACTGCAGTGTGATACTAGTGAGACACCAACAGCTACTGCAGTGTGATACTAGTGAGACACCAACAGCAACTGGAGTGTGATACTAGTGAGACACCAACAGCAACTGGAGTGTGATACTAGTGAGACACCAACAGCACCTGCAGTGTGATACTAGTGAGACACCAACAGCTACTGCAGTGTGATGATACTAGTGAGACACCAACAGCAACTGCAGTGTGATACTAGTGAGACACCAACAGCTACTGCAGTGTGATACTAGTGAGACACCAACAGCTACTGCAGTGTGATGATACTAGTGAGACACCAACAGCAACTGGAGTGTGATACTAGTGAGACACCAACAGCTACTGCAGTGTGATACTAGTGAGACACCAACAGCAACTGGAGTGTGATACTAGTGAGACACCAACAGCTACTGCAGTGTGATACTAGTGAGACACCAACAGCAACTGGAGTGTGATACTAGTGAGACACCAACAGCAACTGCAGTGTGATACTAGTGAGACACCAACAGCAACTGGAGTGTGATACTAGTGAGACACCAACAGCTACTGCAGTGTGATACTAGTGAGACACCAACAGCTACTGCAGTGTGATACTAGTGAGACACCAACAGCTGGTGCAGTGTGATACTAGTGAGACACCAACAGCTACTGCAGTGTGATACTAGTGAGACACCAACAGCTGGTGCAGTGTGATACTAGTGAGACACCAACAGCTACTGCAGTGTGATACTAGTGAGACACCAACAGCTACTGCAGTGTGATGATACTAGTGAGACACCAACAGCAACTGGAGTGTGATACTAGTGAGACACCAACAGCAACTGGAGTGTGATACTAGTGAGACACCAACAGCAACTGGAGTGTGATACTAGTGAGACACCAACAGCAACTGCAGTGTGATACTAGTGAGACACCAACAGCTACTGCAGTGTGATACTAGTGAGACACCAACAGCTACTGCAGTGTGATACTAGTGAGACACCAACAGCTACTGCAGTGTGATGATACTAGTGAGACACCAACAGCAACTGGAGTGTGATACTAGTGAGACACCAACAGCTACTGCAGTGTGATACTAGTGAGACACCAACAGCAACTGGAGTGTGATACTAGTGAGACACCAACAGCTACTGCAGTGTGATACTAGTGAGACACCAACAGCAACTGCAGTGTGATGATACTAGTGAGACACCAACAGCTACTGCAGTGTGATACTAGTGAGACACCAACAGCTGCTGCAGTGTGATACTAGTGAGACACCAACAGCTACTGCAGTGTGATACTAGTGAGACACCAACAGCTGCTGCAGTGTGATACTAGTGAGACACCAACAGCTACTGCAGTGTGATACTAGTGAGACACCAACAGCTACTGCAGTGTGATACTAGTGAGACACCAACAGCACCTGCAGTGTGATACTAGTGAGACACCAACAGCTACTGCAGTGTGATGATACTAGTGAGACACCAACAGCTACTGCAGTGTGATACTAGTGAGACACCAACAGCAACTGGAGTGTGATACTAGTGAGACACCAACAGCAACTGGAGTGTGATACTAGTGAGACACCAACAGCAACTGCAGTGTGATACTAGTGAGACACCAACAGCTACTGCAGTGTGATACTAGTGAGACACCAACAGCTACTGCAGTGTGATACTAGTGAGACACCAACAGCTACTGCAGTGTGATGATACTAGTGAGACACCAACAGCAACTGGAGTGTGATACTAGTGAGACACCAACAGCTACTGCAGTGTGATACTAGTGAGACACCAACAGCAACTGGAGTGTGATACTAGTGAGACACCAACAGCAACTGGAGTGTGATACTAGTGAGACACCAACAGCTACTGCAGTGTGATACTAGTGAGACACCAACAGCAACTGGAGTGTGATACTAGTGAGACACCAACAGCTACTGCAGTGTGATGATACTAGTGAGACACCAACAGCAACTGCAGTGTGATACTAGTGAGACACCAACAGCTACTGCAGTGTGATACTAGTGAGACACCAACAGCAACTGGAGTGTGATACTAGTGAGACACCAACAGCTACTGCAGTGTGATACTAGTGAGACACCAACAGCAACTGGAGTGTGATACTAGTGAGACACCAACAGCTACTGCAGTGTGATACTAGTGAGACACCAACAGCAACTGGAGTGTGATACTAGTGAGACACCAACAGCTACTGCAGTGTGATGATACTAGTGAGACACCAACAGCAACTGGAGTGTGATACTAGTGAGACACCAACAGCTACTGCAGTGTGATACTAGTGAGACACCAACAGCAACTGGAGTGTGATACTAGTGAGACACCAACAGCTACTGCAGTGTGATGATACTAGTGAGACACCAACAGCAACTGGAGTGTGATACTAGTGAGACACCAACAGCTACTGCAGTGTGATACTAGTGAGACACCAACAGCAACTGGAGTGTGATACTAGTGAGACACCAACAGCTACTGCAGTGTGATGATACTAGTGAGACACCAACAGCAACTGCAGTGTGATACTAGTGAGACACCAACAGCTACTGCAGTGTGATACTAGTGAGACACCAACAGCAACTGGAGTGTGATACTAGTGAGACACCAACAGCTACTGCAGTGTGATACTAGTGAGACACCAACAGCTACTGCAGTGTGATACTAGTGAGACACCAACAGCAACTGGAGTGTGATACTAGTGAGACACCAACAGCTACTGCAGTGTGATGATACTAGTGAGACACCAACAGCAACTGCAGTGTGATACTAGTGAGACACCAACAGCTACTGCAGTGTGATACTAGTGAGACACCAACAGCAACTGGAGTGTGATACTAGTGAGACACCAACAGCTACTGCAGTGTGATACTAGTGAGACACCAACAGCAACTGGAGTGTGATACTAGTGAGACACCAACAGCTACTGCAGTGTGATACTAGTGAGACACCAACAGCTACTGCAGTGTGATACTAGTGAGACACCAACAGCAACTGGAGTGTGATACTAGTGAGACACCAACAGCAACTGGAGTGTGATACTAGTGAGACACCAACAGCAACTGCAGTGTGATACTAGTGAGACACCAACAGCTACTGCAGTGTGATACTAGTGAGACACCAACAGCTGGTGCAGTGTGATACTAGTGAGACACCAACAGCAACTGGAGTGTGATACTAGTGAGACACCAACAGCTACTGCAGTGTGATACTAGTGAGACACCAACAGCTACTGCAGTGTGATACTAGTGAGACACCAACAGCAACTGGAGTGTGATACTAGTGAGACACCAACAGCAACTGGAGTGTGATACTAGTGAGACACCAACAGCTACTGCAGTGTGATGATACTAGTGAGACACCAACAGCAACTGGAGTGTGATACTAGTGAGACACCAACAGCAACTGGAGTGTGATACTAGTGAGACACCAACAGCACCTGCAGTGTGATACTAGTGAGACACCAACAGCTACTGCAGTGTGATGATACTAGTGAGACACCAACAGCAACTGCAGTGTGATACTAGTGAGACACCAACAGCAACTGCAGTGTGATACTAGTGAGACACCAACAGCTACTGCAGTGTGATGATACTAGTGAGACACCAACAGCTACTGCAGTGTGATGATACTAGTGAGACACCAACAGCAACTGCAGTGTGATACTAGTGAGACACCAACAGCTACTGCAGTGTGATGATACTAGTGAGACACCAACAGCAACTGCAGTGTGATACTAGTGAGACACCAACAGCTACTGCAGTGTGATACAAGTGAGACACCAACAGCTACTGCAGTGTGATGATACTAGTGAGACACCAACAGCAACTGCAGTGTGATACTAGTGAGACACCAACAGCTACTGCAGTGTGATGATACTAGTGAGACACCAACAGCAACTGCAGTGTGATACTAGTGAGACACCAACAGCTACTGCAGTGTGATGATACTAGTGAGACACCAACAGCAACTGCAGTGTGATACTAGTGAGACACCAACAGCTACTGCAGTGTGATGATACTAGTGAGACACCAACAGCAACTGCAGTGTGATACTAGTGAGACACCAACAGCTACTGCAGTGTGATACTAGTGAGACACCAACAGCTACTGCAGTGTGATGATACTAGTGAGACACCAACAGCAACTGCAGTGTGATACTAGTGAGACACCAACAGCTACTGCAGTGTGATGATACTAGTGAGACACCAACAGCAACTGCAGTGTGATACTAGTGAGACACCAACAGCTACTGCAGTGTGATGATACTAGTGAGACACCAACAGCTACTGCAGTGTGATACTAGTGAGACACCAACAGCAACTGGAGTGTGATACTAGTGAGACACCAACAGCAACTGCAGTGTGATGATACTAGTGAGACACCAACAGCTACTGCAGTGTGATACTAGTGAGACACCAACAGCAACTGCAGTGTGATGATACTAGTGAGACACCAACAGCAACTGCAGTGTGATACTAGTGAGACACCAACAGCTACTGCAGTGTGATGATACTAGTGAGACACCAACAGCAACTGCAGTGTGATACTAGTGAGACACCAACAGCTACTGCAGTGTGATACTAGTGAGACACCAACAGCTACTGCAGTGTGATGATACTAGTGAGACACCAACAGCAACTGCAGTGTGATACTAGTGAGACACCAACAGCTACTGCAGTGTGATGATACTAGTGAGACACCAACAGCAACTGCAGTGTGATACTAGTGAGACACCAACAGCTACTGCAGTGTGATGATACTAGTGAGACACCAACAGCTACTGCAGTGTGATACTAGTGAGACACCAACAGCAACTGGAGTGTGATACTAGTGAGACACCAACAGCAACTGGAGTGTGATACTAGTGAGACACCAACAGCAACTGGAGTGTGATACTAGTGAGACACCAACAGCAACTGCAGTGTGATACTAGTGAGACACCAACAGCTACTGCAGTGTGATACTAGTGAGACACCAACAGCTACTGCAGTGTGATACTAGTGAGACACCAACAGCTACTGCAGTGTGATGATACTAGTGAGACACCAACAGCAACTGGAGTGTGATACTAGTGAGACACCAACAGCTACTGCAGTGTGATACTAGTGAGACACCAACAGCAACTGGAGTGTGATACTAGTGAGACACCAACAGCAACTGCAGTGTGATACTAGTGAGACACCAACAGCTACTGCAGTGTGATACTAGTGAGACACCAACAGCTGGTGCAGTGTGATACTAGTGAGACACCAACAGCAACTGGAGTGTGATACTAGTGAGACACCAACAGCTACTGCAGTGTGATACTAGTGAGACACCAACAGCTACTGCAGTGTGATACTAGTGAGACACCAACAGCAACTGGAGTGTGATACTAGTGAGACACCAACAGCAACTGGAGTGTGATACTAGTGAGACACCAACAGCACCTGCAGTGTGATACTAGTGAGACACCAACAGCTACTGCAGTGTGATGATACTAGTGAGACACCAACAGCAACTGCAGTGTGATACTAGTGAGACACCAACAGCTACTGCAGTGTGATGATACTAGTGAGACACCAACAGCTACTGCAGTGTGATGATACTAGTGAGACACCAACAGCAACTGCAGTGTGATACTAGTGAGACACCAACAGCTCCTGCAGTGTGATGATACTAGTGAGACACCAACAGCAACTGCAGTGTGATACTAGTGAGACACCAACAGCTACTGCAGTGTGATACTAGTGAGACACCAACAGCTACTGCAGTGTGATGATACTAGTGAGACACCAACAGCAACTGCAGTGTGATACTAGTGAGACACCAACAGCAACTGGAGTGTGATACTAGTGAGACACCAACAGCAACTGCAGTGTGATACTAGTGAGACACCAACAGCTCCTGCAGTGTGATGATACTAGTGAGACACCAACAGCAACTGCAGTGTGATACTAGTGAGACACCAACAGCTACTGCAGTGTGATACTAGTGAGACACCAACAGCTACTGCAGTGTGATACTAGTGAGACACCAACAGCAACTGCAGTGTGATGATACTAGTGAGACACCAACAGCAACTGCAGTGTGATACTAGTGAGACACCAACAGCTACTGCAGTGTGATACTAGTGAGACACCAACAGCAACTGCAGTGTGATGATACTAGTGAGACACCAACAGCAACTGCAGTGTGATACTAGTGAGACACCAACAGCTCCTGCAGTGTGATGATACTAGTGAGACACCAACAGCAACTGCAGTGTGATACTAGTGAGACACCAACAGCTACTGCAGTGTGATACTAGTGAGACACCAACAGCTACTGCAGTGTGATACTAGTGAGACACCAACAGCAACTGGAGTGTGATACTAGTGAGACACCAACAGCTACTGCAGTGTGATACTAGTGAGACACCAACAGCACCTGCAGTGTGATACTAGTGAGACACCAACAGCTACTGCAGTGTGATGATACTAGTGAGACACCAACAGCTACTGCAGTGTGATACTAGTGAGACACCAACAGCAACTGGAGTGTGATACTAGTGAGACACCAACAGCAACTGGAGTGTGATACTAGTGAGACACCAACAGCACCTGCAGTGTGATACTAGTGAGACACCAACAGCTACTGCAGTGTGATGATACTAGTGAGACACCAACAGCAACTGCAGTGTGATACTAGTGAGACACCAACAGCTACTGCAGTGTGATGATACTAGTGAGACACCAACAGCTACTGCAGTGTGATGATACTAGTGAGACACCAACAGCTACTGCAGTGTGATGATACTAGTGAGACACCAACAGCTACTGCAGTGTGATACTAGTGAGACACCAACAGCTACTGCAGTGTGATGATACTAGTGAGACACCAACAGCAACTGCAGTGTGATACTAGTGAGACACCAACAGCTACTGCAGTGTGATACTAGTGAGACACCAACAGCTCCTGCAGTGTGATGATACTAGTGAGACACCAACAGCAACTGCAGTGTGATACTAGTGAGACACCAACAGCTACTGCAGTGTGATACTAGTGAGACACCAACAGCTACTGCAGTGTGATGATACTAGTGAGACACCAACAGCAACTGCAGTGTGATACTAGTGAGACACCAACAGCTACTGCAGTGTGATACTAGTGAGACACCAACAGCTACTGCAGTGTGATACTAGTGAGACACCAACAGCACCTGCAGTGTGATACTAGTGAGACACCAACAGCTACTGCAGTGTGATGATACTAGTGAGACACCAACAGCTACTGCAGTGTGATACTAGTGAGACACCAACAGCAACTGGAGTGTGATACTAGTGAGACACCAACAGCAACTGGAGTGTGATACTAGTGAGACACCAACAGCACCTGCAGTGTGATACTAGTGAGACACCAACAGCTACTGCAGTGTGATGATACTAGTGAGACACCAACAGCAACTGCAGTGTGATACTAGTGAGACACCAACAGCTACTGCAGTGTGATGATACTAGTGAGACACCAACAGCTGCTGCAGTGTGATGATACTAGTGAGACACCAACAGCAACTGCAGTGTGATACTAGTGAGACACCAACAGCTACTGCAGTGTGATGATACTAGTGAGACACCAACAGCAACTGCAGTGTGATACTAGTGAGACACCAACAGCTACTGCAGTGTGATACTAGTGAGACACCAACAGCTACTGCAGTGTGATGATACTAGTGAGACACCAACAGCAACTGCAGTGTGATACTAGTGAGACACCAACAGCTACTGCAGTGTGATGATACTAGTGAGACACCAACAGCTACTGCAGTGTGATACTAGTGAGACACCAACAGCGACTGCAGTGTGATGATACTAGTGAGACACCAACAGCTACTGCAGTGTGATACTAGTGAGACACCAACAGCTACTGCAGTGTGATACTAGTGAGACACCAACAGCAACTGCAGTGTGATACTAGTGAGACACCAACAGCAACTGCAGTGTGATACTAGTGAGACACCAACAGCTACTGCAGTGTGATGATACTAGTGAGACACCAACAGCTACTGCAGTGTGATGATACTAGTGAGACACCAACAGCTACTGCAGTGTGATGATACTAGTGAGACACCAACAGCAACTGCAGTGTGATACTAGTGAGACACCAACAGCTACTGCAGTGTGATGATACTAGTGAGACACCAACAGCAACTGCAGTGTGATACTAGTGAGACACCAACAGCTACTGCAGTGTGATGATACTAGTGAGACACCAACAGCAACTGCAGTGTGATACTAGTGAGACACCAACAGCTACTGCAGTGTGATGATACTAGTGAGACACCAACAGCAACTGCAGTGTGATACTAGTGAGACACCAACAGCTACTGCAGTGTGATGATACTAGTGAGACACCAACAGCAACTGCAGTGTGATACTAGTGAGACACCAACAGCTACTGCAGTGTGATACTAGTGAGACACCAACAGCTGGTGCAGTGTGATACTAGTGAGACACCAACAGCTACTGCAGTGTGATACTAGTGAGACACCAACAGCAACTGCAGTGTGATACTAGTGAGACACCAACAGCTGGTGCAGTGTGATACTAGTGAGACACCAACAGCAACTGCAGTGTGATACTAGTGAGACACCAACAGCAACTGCAGTGTGATACTAGTGAGACACCAACAGCAACTGCAGTGTGATACTAGTGAGACACCAACAGCTGGTGCAGTGTGATACTAGTGAGACACCAACAGCAACTGGAGTGTGATACTAGTGAGACACCAACAGCTACTGCAGTGTGATACTAGTGAGACACCAACAGCTACTGCAGTGTGATACTAGTGAGACACCAACAGCTACTGCAGTGTGATACTAGTGAGACAACAACAGCTACTGCAGTGTGATACTAGTGAGACACCAACAGCAACTGCAGTGTGATACTAGTGAGACACCAACAGCTACTGCAGTGTGATACTAGTGAGACACCAACAGCAACTGCAGTGTGATACTAGTGAGACACCAACAGCTACTGCAGTGTGATGATACTAGTGAGACACCAACAGCTACTGCAGTGTGATGATACTAGTGAGACACCAACAGCAACTGCAGTGTGATACTAGTGAGACACCAACAGCTACTGCAGTGTGATGATACTAGTGAGACACCAACAGCAACTGCAGTGTGATACTAGTGAGACACCAACAGCTACTGCAGTGTGATACTAGTGAGACACCAACAGCTGGTGCAGTGTGATACTAGTGAGACACCAACAGCTGGTGCAGTGTGATACTAGTGAGACACCAACAGCTACTGCAGTGTGATACTAGTGAGACACCAACAGCTGGTGCAGTGTGATACTAGTGAGACACCAACAGCTACTGCAGTGTGATACTAGTGAGACACCAACAGCTACTGCAGTGTGATACTAGTGAGACACCAACAGCAACTGGAGTGTGATACTAGTGAGACACCAACAGCTACTGCAGTGTGATACTAGTGAGACACCAACAGCTGGTGCAGTGTGATACTAGTGAGACACCAACAGCTACTGCAGTGTGATACTAGTGAGACACCAACAGCTGCTGCAGTGTGATACTAGTGAGACACCAACAGCACCTGGAGTGTGATACTAGTGAGACACCAACAGCTACTGCAGTGTGATACTAGTGAGACACCAACAGCTGGTGCAGTGTGATACTAGTGAGACACCAACAGCTACTGCAGTGTGATACTAGTGAGACACCAACAGCTGGTGCAGTGTGATACTAGTGAGACACCAACAGCTACTGCAGTGTGATACTAGTGAGACACCAACAGCTGGTGCAGTGTGATACTAGTGAGACACCAACAGCTGCTGCAGTGTGATACTAGTGAGACACCAACAGCTACTGCAGTGTGATACTAGTGAGACACCAACAGCTGCTGCAGTGTGATACTAGTGAGACACCAACAGCTACTGCAGTGTGATACTAGTGAGACACCAACAGCTGCTGCAGTGTGATACTAGTGAGACACCAACAGCTACTGCAGTGTGATACTAGTGAGACACCAACAGCTACTGCAGTGTGATACTAGTGAGACACCAACAGCTGGTGCAGTGTGATACTAGTGAGACACCAACAGCTGGTGCAGTGTGATACTAGTGAGACACCAACAGCTACTGCAGTGTGATACTAGTGAGACACCAACAGCTGCTGCAGTGTGATACTAGTGAGACACCAACAGCTACTGCAGTGTGATACTAGTGAGGCACCATCAGCTACTGCAGTGTGATGATACTAGTGAGACACCAACAGCTGCTGCAGTGTGATACTAGTGAGACACCAACAGCTACTGCAGTGTGATACTAGTGAGACACCAACAGCTACTGCAGTGTGATACTAGTGAGACACCAACAGCTACTGCAGTGTGATACTAGTGAGACACCAACAGCACCTGCAGTGTGATACTAGTGAGACACCAACAGCTGCTGCAGTGTGATACTAGTGAGACACCAACAGCAACTGCAGTGTGATACTAGTGAGACACCAACAGCTGCTGCAGTGTGATACTAGTGAGACACCAACAGCTACTGCAGTGTGATACTAGTGAGACACCAACAGCTGCTGCAGTGTGATACTAGTGAGACACCAACAGCTACTGCAGTGTGATACTAGTGAGGCACCATCAGCTACTGCAGTGTGATGATACTAGTGAGACACCAACAGCTGCTGCAGTGTGATACTAGTGAGACACCAACAGCTACTGCAGTGTGATGATACTAGTGAGACACCAACAGCTGCTGCAGTGTGATACTAGTGAGACACCAACAGCTACTGCAGTGTGATACTAGTGAGACACCAACAGCTACTGCAGTGTGATGATACTAGTGAGACACCAACAGCAACTGGAGTGTGATACTAGTGAGACACCAACAGCTACTGCAGTGTGATACTAGTGAGACACCAACAGCTGGAGCAGTGTGATACTAGTGAGACACCAACAGCTACTGCAGTGTGATACTAGTGAGACACCAACAGCTACTGCAGTGTGATGATACTAGTGAGACACCAACAGCAACTGGAGTGTGATACTAGTGAGACACCAACAGCTACTGCAGTGTGATACTAGTGAGACACCAACAGCTACTGCAGTGTGATACTAGTGAGACACCAACAGCTACTGCAGTGTGATACTAGTGAGACACCAACAGCTGGTGCAGTGTGATACTAGTGAGACACCAACAGCTGGTGCAGTGTGATACTAGTGAGACACCAACAGCTACTGCAGTGTGATACTAGTGAGACACCAACAGCTGCTGCAGTGTGATACTAGTGAGACACCAACAGCTACTGCAGTGTGATACTAGTGAGACACCAACAGCTACTGCAGTGTGATACTAGTGAGACACCAACAGCTGCTGCAGTGTGATACTAGTGAGACACCAACAGCTACTGCAGTGTGATGATACTAGTGAGACACCAACAGCTACTGCAGTGTGATGATACTAGTGAGACACCAACAGCTGCTGCAGTGTGATACTAGTGAGACACCAACAGCTACTGCAGTGTGATGATACTAGTGAGACACCAACAGCTACTGCAGTGTGATGATACTAGTGAGACACCAACAGCTACTGCAGTGTGATACTAGTGAGACACCAACAGCTACTGCAGTGTGATACTAGTGAGACACCAACAGCTACTGGAGTGTGATACTAGTGAGACACCAACAGCTGCTGCAGTGTGATACTAGTGAGACACCAACAGCTGCTGCAGTGTGATACTAGTGAGACACCAACAGCTGGTGCAGTGTGATACTAGTGAGACACCAACAGCTACTGCAGTGTGATACTAGTGAGACACCAACAGCTGCTGCAGTGTGATACTAGTGAGACACCAACAGCTACTGCAGTGTGATGATACTAGTGAGACACCAACAGCTGCTGCAGTGTGATACTAGTGAGACACCAACAGCTACTGCAGTGTGATACTAGTGAGACACCAACAGCTACTGCAGTGTGATACTAGTGAGACACCAACAGCTACTGGAGTGTGATACTAGTGAGACACCAACAGCTACTGCAGTGTGATACTAGTGAGACACCAACAGCTGGTGCAGTGTGATACTAGTGAGACACCAACAGCTGGTGCAGTGTGATACTAGTGAGACACCAACAGCTGGTGCAGTGTGATACTAGTGAGACACCAACAGCTACTGCAGTGTGATACTAGTGAGACACCAACAGCTGGTGCAGTGTGATACTAGTGAGACACCAACAGCTACTGCAGTGTGATACTAGTGAGACACCAACAGCTGGTGCAGTGTGATACTAGTGAGACACCAACAGCTACTGCAGTGTGATACTAGTGAGACACCAACAGCTACTGGAGTGTGATACTAGTGAGACACCAACAGCTACTGCAGTGTGATACTAGTGAGACACCAACAGCTGGTGCAGTGTGATACTAGTGAGACACCAACAGCTACTGGAGTGTGATACTAGTGAGACACCAACAGCTACTGCAGTGTGATACTAGTGAGACACCAACAGCTGGTGCAGTGTGATACTAGTGAGACACCAACAGCTGGTGCAGTGTGATACTAGTGAGACACCAACAGCTACTGCAGTGTGATACTAGTGAGACACCAACAGCTGGTGCAGTGTGATACTAGTGAGACACCAACAGCTACTGCAGTGTGATACTAGTGAGACACCAACAGCTGCTGCAGTGTGATACTAGTGAGACACCAACAGCTACTGCAGTGTGATACTAGTGAGACACCAACAGCTACTGCAGTGTGATACTAGTGAGACACCTACAGTTACTGCAGTGTGATACTAGTGAGACACCAACAGCTACTGCAGTGTGATACTAGTGAGACACCAACAGCTACTGGAGTGTGATACTAGTGAGACACCTACAGTTACTGCAGTGTGATACTAGTGAGACACCAACAGCTACTGCAGTGTGATACTAGTGAGACACCAACAGCTGGTGCAGTGTGATACTAGTGAGACACCAACAGCTGGTGCAGTGTGATACTAGTGAGACACCAACAGCTACTGCAGTGTGATACTAGTGAGACACCAACAGCTACTGCAGTGTGATACTAGTGAGACACCAACAGCTGGTGCAGTGTGATACTAGTGAGACACCAACAGCTACTGCAGTGTGATACTAGTGAGACACCAACAGCTACTGCAGTGTGATACTAGTGAGACACCAACAGCTACTGCAGTGTGATACTAGTGAGACACCAACAGCTGGTGCAGTGTGATACTAGTGAGACACCAACAGCTACTGCAGTGTGATACTAGTGAGACACCAACAGCTACTGCAGTGTGATACTAGTGAGACACCAACAGCTACTGCAGTGTGATACTAGTGAGACACCAACAGCAACTGCAGTGTGATACTAGTGAGACACCAACAGCAACTGCAGTGTGATACTAGTGAGACACCAACAGCTACTGCAGTGTGATACTAGTGAGACACCAACAGCTACTGCAGTGTGATACTAGTGAGACACCAACAGCTACTGCAGTGTGATACTAGTGAGACACCAACAGCTACTGCAGTGTGATACTAGTGAGACACCAACAGCTGGTGCAGTGTGATACTAGTGAGACACCAACAGCTGGTGCAGTGTGATACTAGTGAGACACCAACAGCTACTGGAGTGTGATACTAGTAAGACACCAACAGCTACTGCAGTGTGATACTAGTGAGACACCAACAGCTACTGGAGTGTGATACTAGTGAGACACCAACAGCTGGTGCAGTGTGATGATACTAGTGAGACACCAACAGCTGCTGCAGTGTGATACTAGTGAGACACCAACAGCTGGTGCAGTGTGATGATACTAGTGAGACACCAACAGCTACTGCAGTGTGATACTAGTGAGACACCAACAGCTGGTGCAGTGTGATACTAGTGAGACACCAACAGCTACTGCAGTGTGATACTAGTGAGACACCAACAGCTGGTGCAGTGTGATACTAGTGAGACACCAACAGCTACTGCAGTGTGATACTAATGAGACACCAACAGCTACTGGAGTGTGATACTAGTGAGACACCAACAGCTGCTGCAGTGTGATACTAGTGAGACACCAACAGCTACTGGAGTGTGATACTAGTGAGACACCAACAGCTACTGCAGTGTGATACTAGTGAGACACCAACAGCTACTGCAGTGTGATACTAATGAGACACCAACAGCTACTGGAGTGTGATACTAGTGAGACACCAACAGCTGCTGCAGTGTGATACTAGTGAGACACCAACAGCTACTGGAGTGTGATACTAGTGAGACACCAACAGCTACTGCAGTGTGATGATACTAGTGAGACACCAAAAGCTACTGCAGTGTGATACTAGTGATACACCAACAGCTACTGCAGTGTGATACTAGTGAGACACCAACAGCTGCTGGAGTGTGATACTAGTGAGACACCAACAGCTACTGCAGTGTGATACTAGTGAGACACCAACAGCTACTGCAGTGTGATACTAGTGAGACACCAACAGCTACTGCAGTGTGATACTAATGAGACACCAACAGCTGCTGCAGTGTGATACTAGTGAGACACCAACAGCTACTGCAGTGTGATGATACTAGTGAGACACCAAAAGCTACTGCAGTGTGATACTAGTGATACACCAACAGCTACTGCAGTGTGATACTAATGAGACACCAACAGCTACTGGAGTGTGATACTAGTGAGACACCAACAGCTGCTGCAGTGTGATACTAGTGAGACACCAACAGCTACTGCAGTGTGATGATACTAGTGAGACACCAAAAGCTACTGCAGTGTGATACTAGTGATACACCAACAGCTACTGCAGTGTGATACTAGTGAGACACCAACAGCTGCTGGAGTGTGATACTAGTGAGACACCAACAGCTACTGCAGTGTGATACTAGTGAGTCACCAACAGCTACTGCAGTGTGATACTAGTGAGACACCAACAGCTACTGCAGTGTGATACTAGTGAGACACCAACAGCTGGTGCAGTGTGATACTAGTGAGACACCAACAGCTACTGCAGTGTGATACTAGTGAGACACCAACAGCTACTGCAGTGTGATACTAGTGAGACACCAACAGCTACTGCAGTGTGATACTAATGAGACACCAACAGCTACTGGAGTGTGATACTAGTGAGACACCAACAGCTGCTGCAGTGTGATACTAGTGAGACACCAACAGCTACTGCAGTGTGATACTAGTGAGACACCAACAGCTACTGCAGTGTGATACTAGTGAGACACCAACAGCTGCTGCAGTGTGATACTAGTGAGACACCAACAGCTACTGCAGTGTGATACTAGTGAGACACCAACAGCTACTGCAGTGTGATACTAGTGAGACACCAACAGCTACTGCAGTGTGATACTAGTGAGACACCAACAGCTACTGCAGTGTGATACTAGTGAGACACCAACAGCTACTGCAGTGTGATACTAGTGAGACACCAACAGCTACTGCAGTGTGATACTAGTGAGACACCAACAGCTACTGCAGTGTGATACTAGTGAGACACCAACAGCTACTGCAGTGTGATACTAGTGAGACACCAACAGCTACTGCAGTGTGATACTAGTGAGACACCAACAGCTACTGCAGTGTGATACTAGTGAGACACCAACAGCTACTGCAGTGTGATACTAGTGAGACACCAACAGCTACTGCAGTGTGATACTAGTGAGACACCAACAACTTAAACAGAGTGTGACTAGTGAGAGATCAACAACTTAAACAGAGTGTGACTAGTGAGACACCAACAACTATAACAGAGTGAGACTAGTGAGACACCATCAACTATAACAGAGTGAGACTAGTGAGACACCAACAACTATAACAGAGTGAGACTAGTGAGACACCAACAACTATAATCGAGTGTGACTAGTGAGACACCAACAACTATAACAGAGTGAGACTAGTGAGACACCTACAACTATAACAGAGTGTGACGACAATATCTTTTTCAGAGTGTGACTAGTGAGACACCAACAACTATAACAGAGTGTGACACCAACAACTATAACAGAGTGTGACTAGTGAGACACCAACAACTATAACAGAGTGAGACACCAAAAACTATAACAGAGTATGACACCAACATATATATCAGAGTGTGACACCAACAACTATAACACAGTGAGACAAGTGAGACACCAACAACTATAACATAGTGCGACACCAACAACTATAACAGAGTGTGACACCAACAACTATAACACAGTGAGGCAAGTGAGACACCAACAACTATAACATAGTGCGACACCAACAACTATAACAGAGTGTGACACCAACAACTATAACACAGTGAGACAAGTGAGACACCAACAACTATAACAGAGTGTGACACCAACAACTTTAACAGAGTGTGACACCAACAACTATATAAGAGTGAAACACCAACAACTATAACAGAGTGTGACACCAACAACTATAACAGAGTGTGACTAATGAGACACCAACAACTTTAACAGATTGTGACACCAACAACTATAACACAGTGAGACAAGTGAGACACCAACAACTATAACAGATTGTGACACCAACAACTATAACACAGTGAGACAAGTGAGACACCAACAACTATAACATAGTGCGACACCAACAACTATAACAGAGTGTGACACCAACAACTATAACACAGTGAATCTAGTGAGACACCAACAACTATAACAGAGTGTGACACCAACAACTATAACAGAGTGTGACTAATGAGACACCAACAACTTTAACAGATTGTGACACCAACAACTATAACACAGTGAGACAAGTGAGACACCAACAACTATAACAGAGTGTGACACCAACAACTTTAACAGAGTGTGACACCAACAACTATATAAGAGTGAAACACCAACAACTATAACAGAGTGTGACTAGTGAGACACCAACAACTTTAACACAGTGAGACAAGTGAGACACCAACAACTACAACAGAATGTAACACCAACAACTATAACACAGTGAGACTAGTGAGACACCAACAACTTTAACAGAGTGTGACTAGTGAGACACCAACAACTTTAACACAGTGAGACTAGTGAGACACCAACAACTATAACAGAGTGAGACTAGTGAGACACCAACAACTATAACAGAGTGTGACACCAACAACTATAACAGAGTGTGACTAATGAGACACCAACAACTTTAACAGATTGTGACACCAACAACTATAACACAGTGAGACAAGTGAGACACCAACAACTATAACAGAGTGTGACACCAACAACTTTAACAGAGTGTGACACCAACAACTATATAAGAGTGAAACACCAACAACTATAACAGAGTGTGACTAGTGAGACACCAACAACTTTAACACAGTGAGACAAGTGAGACACCAACAACTACAACAGAATGTAACACCAACAACTATAACACAGTGAGACTAGTGAGACACCAACAACTATAACAGAGTGTGCCTAGTGAGACACCAACAACTTTAACACAGTGAGACTAGTGAGACACCAACAACTATAACAGAGTGAGACTAGTGAGACACCAACAACTATTACAGAGTGTGACACCAACAACTATAAAAGAGTGTGACTCCAACAACTATAACAGAGTGTGACACCAACAACTTTAACAGAGTGTGACAAGTGAGACACCAACAACTATAACAGAGTGTGCACCAACAACTATAAAAGAGTGTGACACCAACAACTTTAACAGAGTGTGACAAGTGAGACACCAACAACTATAACAGAGTGTGACACCAACAACTATAAAAGAGTGTGACTCCAACAACTATAACAGAGTGTGACACCAACAACTTTAACAGAGTGTGACAAGTGAGACACCAACAACTATAACAGAGTGTGACACCAACAACTATAAAAGAGTGTGACTCCAACAACTATAACAGAGTGTGACACCAACAACTTTAACAGAGTGTGACAAGTGAGACACCAACAACTATAACAGAGTGTGCACCAACAACTATAACAGAGTGAGACTAGTGAGACACCAACAACTATAACAGAGTGAGACTAGTGTGACACCAACATTTATAACAGAGTGTAACACCAACAACTATAACACAGTGAGACTAGTGAGACACCAACAACTATAACAGAGTGTGACTAGTGAGACACCAACAACTACAACAGAGTGTAACACCAACAACTATAACACAGTGAGACTAGTGAGACACCAACAACTATAACAGAGTGTGACTAGTGAGACACCAACAACTTTAACACAGTGAGACTAGTGAGACACCAACAACTATAACTGAGTGTGACACCAGAAACTATAAAAGAGTGTGACTCCAACAACTATAACAGAGTGTGACTAGTAAGACACCAACAACTCGTACAGAGTGTGACACCAACAACTATAACAGAGTGAGACTAGTGAGACACCAACAACTATAACTGAGTGTGACACCAGAAACTATAAAAGAGTGTGTCACCAACAACTTTAACAGAGTGAGACTAGTGTGACACTATAGCAGAGTTAGGCTAGTGTGACACTATAGCATAGTAAGACTAGTGAGACATGAACAGCTATAGCATAGTGAGACTAATGAGACACTATAGCAGAGTGAGACTAGTGAGACACTAAAGCATTAAGAGACTAGTGTGACACTATAGCAGAGTTAGGCTAGTGTGACACTATAGCAGAGTTAGGCTAGTGTGACACTATAGCAGGGTTAGGGTAGTGTGACACTAAAGCAGAGTTAGGCTAGTGTGACACTATAGCAGAGTTAGGCTAGTGAGACACTATAGCAGAGTTAGCCTAGTGTGACACTATAGCAGAGTTAGGCTAGTGCGACACCATATCAGAGTAAGGGTAGTGTGACACTATAGCATAGTGAGACTAGTTTGACACTATAGCAGAGTTAGGCTAGTGTGACACTATAGCAGAGTGAGGCTAGTGTGACACTATAGCAGAGTTAGGCTAGTGTGACACTATAGCAAAGTTAGGTTAGGTTAGTGAGACATGAACAGCTATATTAAGGCAGCTTATTCAGTTTTATCTGAGCAACATAAAGAAGCTCGAAATAGGCTGAGCAAACAATATTCTACCTCTGCACCTCCAAGAAATAATAATTTATTAATAAAAAAATGTCATGAAATAATGGCTTTGCTGCAAGATAACATAAATGAACAAGATGCTGCATTGCTAACTGACACAGAGGACCTGTCTGAAATTTCAAATGACAGTGGGTCCCCCATGACGAAGAGAAGGAAACGCCGTCGTTCATCAAAGAAGAAAAAGGAACCCAGTACTTCCAGGCCACAAGCAGATCTAGGTCTAGGTAACCCCGCGCATGGACTACGTGGCTCGCTAGTAACACCGCTCGCCCCACATGCGTCGTCACCGTTCACCCCGCGCGCCCCGCCGCCGTGCGCCCTGCGCGCGCCGCCTGCTGCTCGAGCGCCTTCGGATCTGCTCACGCCGCGCGCCGCCGGGCAAGGAGCCCAACGCGCGTCGCTGCTTCAGCGCGGCAGCAACACAGCAGCGTTGCATACTAGCACGCCTACGCCCAGTGCTCGTAGCCATCAGGTTCAGCAGCTGCCCAAGCCCGTGGAAACTAATCCTTCTAAGACGGTTATATTTAGTGACAATATAGGAAAAGGTGTAGGTTACTTACTACATAATAAAATTAATCAGGTTGTTGAAAATGTTTGTTTACCTCAGGCTTCATTTAAACAAATTACTGACCGAATGCTAAACTATACCTATTCGGAAAACACCACAGTCATCTTATTACTAAGTCATAGTAGTGGTGTCGATAAGCAGGCGTTGACTAACTTTATTAATTCATGTGCCACCCTAAATGTCCATAACTGTATTATAGGCACATTACCTTACATTAAGGGACAAGATGAATATAATAGTCGTATTTATAAATTTAATACCATGTTGTATAATCTGACATGTAGTCATAGTGACAACTTATATACAGTCGACATTAATGTTTTCAATAATTTTATTTTGACCAACAGTACTTTGTACTTATCTTTTTTTTACCGCAAACGTTTAGCTAATCTGTTAGCTATGAATATTTCTGACCCGGTTTTACATTGTATACCAGATAACATTATACTTAGCCCTCTTGCATCCAGAAATAATGAATCTCAACATTTAAACTAAACCGAAAGACAGAGGGAATGCCACTTAGTATTATTCATCAGAATATTCAGGGCTTTCCCGGCAAAGAACTTGAGATTGAGTTGTTCCTAGAGTCAAGAAAATGTGACATTTTATGTATTTCAGAGCATTGGCTGAAAGATTATGAAATGCTCATAAATTACGAAAACTATGAAATAGTCAGTGCCTTCAATCGAAAGTCCACTACTCGTGGAGGCACGCTTATACTTGTGAACAAAAATATAAAGGCTAAAGAACGAAAAGATATTGTTGGACTTTCGAGTGAATGTGTGTGTGAACTGTCGTGCGTTGAGTTGGAGAAACATATTATAGTGTGCGTATACAGGCCCCCTAAAAATAGTAACTATGAGAGTTTTGAACGCATCATGGAAGATGTTTTAAAGATATTGCTAAAATCAAAGAATAAATTTCATATAGTCTGTGGAGATTTCAATATAAATATATTAGAAAATGTTACGTTCAGAAGTCAGTTTGTCAGTTTGTTTAAATCATTTAACCTTAATAACATATTTAAAGAACCTACTCGAATAACTGCAACCACAGCTACTTGTTTAGACAATATTTACTGTGATTGTGGCTATTCAGACCAAGAAATAGTAAATTGTTGCAAATCAGACCACAATGGACAATCTGTGCTTTTCCCATGTCGTCCTAAGGATGAAAAGATTGTTATTAGTAAAAGAATCATAAATTCCAACCAAGTAGAAAAACTCCATGACGCACTATCAGAAAAACTACCAGTTCTAGACTATGATACTAATAATCCAAATAACTTTTATACAAAACTTTTTTTAACGCTACGTGATGAATTTGAAGACAAATTCAAAGTAAAGAAAGTAACAATTAATCCTAAATTTAAATTCAGTGACTGGGCAACTGTAGGTATTCGAACAAGTAGGAGTAAATTATTCGAGCTGTATGACGAAAAGTCTTATAATCACAGTGAAAGTTTTGTTGAACATGTTAAAAAATATTCGAAAATTTTCAAAAATGTTTGTTTACAAGCTAAAGCTATTTACACCAAAAATAAAATATACTCAGCTGAAAATGTTATTAAAACCGTTTGGAAAGTTGTTAATTCAGAGACTGGTAGAACTAAACCAATTGAGAAATCACATTCTTTAAAGACTACTCAGGGTATTGTTACTAAAGACACCGAGATAGCTAAAGAGTTTGAAACCTTTTTCAGTAACATACCATTTAAAACTACTGAGTTTCTTAATTCTTCGCCTGTCATTGCGTCAGCTCTTTTAAAAACGAATGTCCAGACATGTGTAAAGGGATTTGAGTTTAGGCACATCAATGCAAATCTAATAATAAAAACTTTTAAAAATATAAAATCAAAAACAACAGAGGATTTATGGGGCATGTCAGTAAAACTATGTAATTCTTTAATAGATACATTAGCACCATACTTAGCCAGTATATTTAACGCTTGTATTGATCATGGTATATTTCCTGATCTCATGAAACACAGTAAAGTCATACCTCTTTTTAAAGCTGGGGATAAAACGGATCCCAGTAACTTTAGACCAGTGTCTGTACTACCGGTTTTGAGTAAAGTCTTTGAGAAAATTATACTAAATCAAATGCTCCTACATTTCAATTTAAACAAATTACTACATGATCAACAATTCGGCTTCACCAAAGGGCGTTCGACAACCGACGCTGCTGTCAAGCTTCTAGAACATATATACAATGCTTGGGAGGAATCGCAGGATGTGATAGGGGTGTTCTGCGATTTATCCAAAGCATTTGACTGCGTTGATCATGAGACACTATTGTTAAAACTTGACCATTACGGGATAAGAGGAAAAGCGCTCGATTTGGTTGAATCCTATCTTGTAGGTAGAACGCAAACAGTCCAGATAAATGGTGCGAAGTCACTGGGATCTACAGTCAAAATTGGTGTACCCCAAGGATCAATTTTAGGACCGTTCCTGTTTTTGGTGTACATAAATGACTTGCCCTTCATGGTACAGAATCTGGCCAAGATAGTTCTTTTTGCAGATGATACCTCTTTAATATTTAAAGTGGACAGAAAGGCTAAAAATATTAACGAAGTGAATTTTGCACTTGATCAAATTCATAAATGGTTTACGTCTAATAATTTAGTATTAAATTCTAAGAAAACTAAATGTATTAAATTCTCTCTTCCTAATGTAAAAAGTATTAAACATGATATTGTTCTTAATAATGAAAAACTAGATTACGTAACTGAAACAGTTTTCTTGGGAATCACACTCGACGCAAATATTCAATGGGATCCTCAAATACTAGCATTGGCTGGTAAACTTAGCTCTGCGGCATACGCTGTTCGAAAAATCCGACAGTTGACCGATATCGCTACAGCCAGGCTTGTGTATTTTAGTTATTTTCACAGTATAATGTCCTATGGATTATTAGTATGGGGTCAAGCCGCTAACATTAAAACTTTATTTGTGTTACAAAAAAGGGCTATAAGAGCTATATATAAATTGCGAGGTCGTGATTCCTTAAGAGAATTGTTTAAAGAAATAGGCATTCTTACGCTTCCTTCGCAGTACGTTTTTGATAACATAATGTATGTGCGTAAGAATTCTAATTCATATTTAAGAAACACTGATATTCATTGTCGAAACACAAGAAATAAAAATAAAATTGTACAGCCGCAAACCAGATTAAGTAAGGTCAGAAAATCATGTATGGGGAACTGTATACGTTACTATAATAAAATACCAGACGAAATTTTACAGTTGAATGATAATCAATTCAAAACAAAAATCAAGAATATTTTATGTTCAAAGGCATATTACAAGCCAGAAAATTATCTTACAGATAAAGACGTCTGGTCAGTAGCAACTGTAGCTCCAACACAATGTATCAGGTAGATAGACATATCATATTTAAACTTAGGACATATATATAAGAGATCTGTGATTTAAACTTCAATTTGACATAGATTTAATAACATTGACATAGGTTTAACTTTGACATGTATTTGTTTTTTACATTACTGTAAGTTTACTATTCTTTTTTTTATGTATTATGTTAAGTACCTAGATATGACTTTCTAAAAGAGAATTTTGTAAATTCCTACTTAGAAATAAATTATTTGATTTTGATTTTGATTTTGATATAGCATAGTGAGACTAGTGAGACACTATAGCAGAGTGAGACTAGTGTGACACTATAGCAGAGTTAGGCTAGTGTGACACTATAGCAGGGTTAGGGTAGTGTGACACTAAAGCAGAGTTAGGCTAGTCTGACACTATAGCAGAGTTAGGCTAGTGAGACACTATAGCAGAGTTAGGCTAGTGTGACACTATAGCAGAGTTAGGCTAGTGCGACACTATATCAGAGTAAGGGTAGTGTGACACTATAGCATAGTGAGACTAGTTTGACACTATAGCAGAGTTAGGCTAGTGTGACACTATAGCAGAGTGAGGCTAGTGTGACACTATAGCAGAGTTAGGCTAGTGTGACACTATAGCAAAGTTAGGTTAGGTTAGTGAGACATGAACAGCTATAGCATAGTGAGACTAGTGAGACACTATAGCAGAGTGAGACTAGTGTGACACTATAGCATAAACAGACTAGTGTGACACTATAGCAGAAATAAGCTAGTGTGACACTATAGCAGAGTTAGGCTAGTGTGACACTATAGCAGAGTTAGGTTTGTGTGACACTATAGCAGAGTGAGACTAGTGAGACATTATAACACAGTTAGGCTAGTGTGACACTATAGCAGAGTTAGGCTAGTGTGACACTATAGCAGAGTTAGGCTAGTGTGACACTAAAGCAGAGTTAGGCTAGTGAGACACTATAGCAGAGTAAGGCTAGTGTGACACTATAGCAGAGTTACGCTTGTGTGACACTATAGTAGAGTGATACTAGTGACACAATAGCAGAGTAAGGCTAGTGTGATACTATAGCAGAGTTAGGCTAGTGAGAAACTATAGCAGAGTTAGGCTAGTGTGGCACTATAGCATAAAGTGACGAGTGTGACACTATATCAGAGTTAAGCTAGTGTGACACTATAGCAGAGTTAAGCTAGTGTGACACTATAGCAGAGTTAGGCTAGTGTGACACTATAGCAGAGTTAGGCTAGTGTGACACTATAGCAGAGTTAGGCTAGTGTGACACTATAGCAGAGTTAGGCTAGTGTGACACTGAAGCAGAGTTAGGCTAGTGTGACATTATAGCAGAGTGTGACTAGTGAGACACTTAAGCAGAGTGTGACAAGTGAGACACTATAGCTGAGTGACACAAGTGAGACACTTTAGCTGAGTGACACTAGTGAGACACTCTAGCAGAGTGAGACTAGTGTTACACTATAGCATAGTGAGACTAGTTTGACACTTTAGCAGAGTTAGGCTAGTGTGACACTATAGCAGAGTTAGGCAAGTGTGACACTATAACACAGTTAGGCTAGTGTGACACAATAGCAGAGTTAGGCTAGTGTGACACTATAGCAGAGTTAGGCTAGTGTGACACTAAAGCAGAGTTAGGCAAGTGTGACACTATAGCAGAGTGAGACTGGTGAGACATGAACAGCTATAGCATAGTGAGACTAGTGAGACACTAAAGCAGAGTGAGACTAGTGTGACACTAAAGCATAAAGAGACTAGTGTGACGCTTTAGCAGAGTTAGGCTAGTGTGACACTATAGCAGAGTTAGGCTAGTGTGACACTGTAGCAGAGAAAGGCTAGTGTGACACAAAAGCAGAGTTAGGCTAGTGTGACACTGTAGCAGAGTTAGGCTAGTGTGACACTATAGCAGAGTGAGACTAGTGTGTCACTAAAGCATAAAGAGACTAGTGTGACGCTTTAGCAGAGTTAGGCTAGTGTGACACTAAAGCAGAGTTAGGCTAGTGTGACACTGTAGCAGAGTTAGGCTTATGTGACATTATAGCAGAGTTAGGCTAGTGTGACACTCTAGCAGAGTGTGACTAGTGAGACACTTAAGCAGAGTGTGACAAGTGAGACACTATAGCTGAGTGACACTAGTGAGACACTTTAGCTGAGTGACACTAGTGAGACACTCTAGCAGAGTGAGACTAGTGTTACACTATAGCAGAGTTAAGCTAGTGTGACACTATAGCAGAGTTAGGCTAGTGTGACACTAAAGCAGAGTTAGGCTAGTGTGACACTATAGCAGAGTGAGACTGGTGAGACATGAACAGCTATAGCATAGTGAGACTTGTGAGCCACTATAGCAGAGTGAGAATAGTGTGACACTTAAGCATAAAGAGACTAGTGTGACGCTATAGCAGAGTTAGGCTAGTGTGACACTATAGCAGAGTTAAGCTAGTGTGACACTGTAGCAGAATTAGGCTAGTGTGACACTATAGCAGAGTTAGGCTAGTGTGACATTATAGCAGAGTTAGGCTAGTGTGACACTACAGCAGAGTGAGACTAGTGAGACACTATAACACAGTTAGGCTAGTGTGACACTATAGCAGAGTTAGGCTAGTGTGACACTATAGCAGAGTTAGGCTAGTGTGACACTAAAGCAGAGTTAGGCTAGTGAGACACTATAGCAGAGTAAGGCTAGTGCGACACTATAGCAGAGAAAGGGTAGTGTGACACTATAGCATAGTAAGACTAGTTTGACACTATAGCAGAGTTAGGCTAGTGTGACACTATAGCAGAGTTAGGCAAGTGTGACACTAAAGCAGAGTTAGGTTAGGTAAGTGAGACATGAACAGCTATAGCAAAGTGAGACTAGTGAGACACTATAGCAGAGTTAGGCTAGTGTGACACTATAGCAGAGTTAGGCTAGTGTGACACTAAAGCAGAGTAAGGCTAGTGTGACACTATAGCATTGTGAAACTAGTGAGACATGAACAGCTATAGCATAGTAAGACTAGTGAGACACTATAGCAGAGTTAGGCTTGTGTGACACTATAGCAGAGTGAGACTAGTGAGACATTATAACACAGTTAGGCTAGTGTGACACTATAGCAGAGTTAGGCTAGTGTGACACTATAGCAGAGTTAGGCTAGTGTGACACTATAGCATAGTGAGACTAGTGAGACATGAACAGCTATAGCATAGTGAGACTAGTGAGACACTATAGCAGAGTGAGACTAGTGAGACACTAAAGCATTAAGAGACTATTGTGACACTATAGCAGAGTTAGGCTAGTGTGACACTATAGCAGAGTTAGGCTTGTGTGACACTATAGCAGGGTTAGGGTTGTGTGACACTATAGCAGAGTTAGGCTAGTGTGACACTATAGCAGAAATAGGCTAGAGAGACACTATAGCAGAGTAAGGCTAGTGTGACACTATAGCAGAGTAAGGCTAGTGTGACACTATAGCAGAGTAAGGCTAGTGCGACACTATAGCAGAGTAAGGGTATTGTGACACTATAGCATAGTGAGACTAGTTTGACACTATAGCAGAGTTAGGCTAGTGTGACACTATAGCAGAGTGAGGCTAGTGTGACACTATAGCAGAGTTAGGCTAGTGTGACACTATAGCAAAGTAAGGTTAGGTTAGTGAGACATGAACAGCTATAGCATAGTGAGACTAGTGAGACACTATAGCAGAGTGAGACTAGTGTGACACTATAGCATAAACAGACAAGTGTGACACTATAGCAGAGTTAAGCTAGTGTGACACTATAGCAGAGTTAGGCTAGTGTGACACTATAGCAGAGTTAGGTTTGTGTGACACTATAGCAGAGTGAGACTAGTGTGACACTATAGCAGAGTTAGGCTAGTGTGACACTATAGCATAGTGAGACTAGTGAGACATGAACAGCTATAGCATAGTGAGACTAATGAGACACTATAGCAGAGTGAGACTAGTGAGACACTAAAGAATTAAGAGACTAGTGTGACACTATAGCAGAGTTAGGCTAGTGTGACACTATAGCAAAGTTAGGCTAGTGTGACACTATAGCAGGGTTAGGGTAGTGTGACACTATAGCAGAGTTCGGCTAGTGTGACACTATAGCAGAGTAAGGATAGTTTGACACTACAGCAGAGTGAGACTAGTGTGACACTATAGCAGAGTTAGGCTAGTGTGACACTATAGCAGAGTTAGGCTAGTGTGACACTAAAGAAGAGTTAGGCTAGTGAGACACTATAGCAGAGTAAGGCTAGTGCGACACTATAGCAGAGAAAGGGTAGTGTGACACTATAGCAGAGTGTGACTAGTGAGACACTTAAGCAGAGTGTGACAAGTGAGACACTATAGCTGAGTGACACTAGTGAGACACTTTAGCTGAGTGACACTAGTGAGACACTCTAGCAGAGTGAGACTAGTGTTACACTATAGCAGAGTTAGGCTAGTGTGACACTATAGCAGAGTTAGGCTAGTGTGACACTAAAGCAGAGTTAGGCTAGTGTGACACTATAGTAGAGTTAGGTTAGGTTAGTGAGACATGAACAGCTATAGCATAGTGAGACTAGTGAGACACTATAGCATAAACAGACAAGTGTGACACTATAGCAGAGTTAAGCTAGTGTGACACTATAGCAGAGTTAGGCTAGTGTGACACTATAGCAGAGTTAGGTTTGTGTGACACTATAGCAGAGTGAGACTAGTGTGACACTATAGCAGAGTTAGGCTAGTGTGACACTATAGCATAGTGAGACTAGTGAGACATGAACAGCTATAGCATAGTGAGACTAATGAGACACTATAGCAGAGTGAGACTAGTGAGACACTAAAGCATTAAGAGACTAGTGTGACACTATAGCAGAGTTAGGCTAGTGTGACACTATAGCAAAGTAAGGCTAGTGTGACACTATAGCAGGGTTAGGGTAGTGTGACACTATAGCAGAGTTAGGCTAGTGTGACACTATAGCAGAGTTAGGCTAGTTTGACACTACAGCAGAGTGAGACTAGTGTGACACTATAGCAGAGTTAGGCTAGTGTGACACTATAGCAGAGTTAGGCTAGTGTGACACTAAAGCAGAGTTAGGCTAGTGAGACACTATAGCAGAGTAAGGCTAGTGCGACACTATAGCAGAGAAAGGGTAGTGTGACACTATAGCAAAGTTAGGTTAGGTAAGTGAGACATGAACAGCTATAGCATAGTGAGACTAGTGAGACACTATAGCAGAGTGAAACTAGTGTGACACTATAGCATAAACAGACTAGTGTGACACTATAGCAGAGTTAAGCTAGTTTGACACTATAGCAGAGTTAGGCTAGTGTGACACTATAGCAGAGTTAGGTTTGTGTGACACTATAGCAGAGTGAGACTAGTGAGACATTATAACACAGTTAGGCTAGTGTGACACTATAGCAGAGTTAGGCTAGTGTGACACTATAGCAGAGTTAGGCTAGTGCGACACTAAAGCAGAGTTAGGCTAGTGAGACACTATAGCAGAGTAAGGCTAGTGTGACACTATAGCAGAGTTACGCTTGTGTGACACTATAGCAGAGTGATACTTGTGACACAATAGCAGAGTAAGGCTAGTGTGATACTATAGCAGAGTTAGGCTAGTGAGACACTATAGCAGAGTTAGGCTAGTGTGACACTATAGCATCAAGTGACTAGTGTGACACTATAGCAGAGTTAAGCTAGTGTGACACTATAGCAGAGTTAAGCTAGTGTGACACTATAGCAGAGTTAGGCTAGTGTGACACTATAGCAGAGTTAGGCTAGTGTGACACTATAGTAGAGTTAGGCTAGTTTGACACTACAGCAGAGTGAGACTAGTGTGACACTATAGCAGAGTTAGGCTAGTGTGACACTATAGCAGAGTTAGGCTAGTGTGACACTAAAGCAGAGTTAGGCTAGTGAGACACTATAGCAGAGTAAGGCTAGTGCGACACTATAGCAGAGAAAGGGTAGTGTGACACTATAGCAAAGTTAGGTTAGGTAAGTGAGACATGAACAGCTATAGCATAGTGAGACTAGTGAGACACTATAGCAGAGTGAAACTAGTGTGACACTATAGCATAAACAGACTAGTGAGACATTATAACACAGTTAGGCTAGTGTGACACTATAGCAGAGTTAGGCTAGTGTGACACTATAGCAGAGTTAGGCTAGTGCGACACTAAAGCAGAGTTAGGCTAGTGAGACACTATAGCAGAGTAAGGCTAGTGTGACACTATAGCAGAGTTACGCTTGTGTGACACTATAGCAGAGTGAGGCTAGTGTGACACTATAGCAGAGTTAGGCTAGTGTGACACTATAGCATAGTGAGACTAGTGAAACATGAACAGCTATAGCATAGTGAGACTAGTGAGACACTATAGCAGAGTGAGACTAGTGAGACACTAAAGCATTAAGAGACTATTGTGACACTATAGCAGAGTTAGGCTAGTGTGACACTATAGCAGAGTTAGGCTAGTGTGACAATATAGCAGAGTTAGGCTAGTGTGACACTATAGCATAAAGAGACTAGTTTGACACTATAGCAGAGTTAGGCTAGTGTGACACTATAGCAGAGTTAGGCTAGTATGACACTGTAGCAGAGTTAGGCTAGTGTGACATTATAGCAGAGTTAGGCTAGTGTGACACTCTAGCAGAGTGTGACTAGTGAGACACTTAAGCAGAGTGTGACAAGTGAGGCACTATAGCTGAGTGAGACTAGTGAGCCACTTTAGCAGAGTGAGACTAGTGTTACACTATAGCATAGTGAGACTAGTTTGACACTTTAGCAGAGTTAGGCTAGTGTGACAATATAGCAGAGTTAGGCTAGTGTGACACTATAGCAGAGTTAGGCTAGTGTGACACTATAACACAGTTAGGCTAATGTGACACAATAGCAGAGTTAGGCTAGTGTGACACTATAGCAGAGTTAGGCTAGTGTGACACTAAAGCAGAGTTAGGCAAGTGTGACACTATAGCAGAGTGAGACTGGTGAGACATGAACAGCTATAGCATAGTGAGACTAGTGAGACACTAAAGCAGAGTGAGACTAGTGTGACACTAAAGCATAAAGAGACTAGTGTGCCGCTTTAGCAGAGTTAGGCTAGTGTGACACTATAGCAGAGTTAGGCTAGTGTGACACTGTAGCAGAGTTAGGCTAGTGTGACACTAAAGCAGAGTTAGGCTTGTGTGACACTCTAGCAGAGTTAGGCTAGTGTGACACTATTGCAGATTGAGACTAGTGAGACACTAAAGCATAAAGAGACTAGTGTGACGCTTTAGCAGAGTTAGGCTAGTGTGACACTGTAGCAGAGTAAGGCTAGTGTGACATTATAGCAGAGTTAGGCTAGTGTGACACTCTAGCAGAGTGTGACTAGTGAGACACTTAAGCAGAGTGTGACAAGTGAGACACTATAGCTGAGTGACACTAGTGAGACACTTTAGCTGAGTGACACTAGTGAGACACTCTAGCAGAGTGAGACTAGTGTTACACTATAGCAGAGTTAGGCTAGTGTGACACTATAGCAGAGTTAGGCTAGTGTGACACTAAAGCAGAGTTAGGCTAGTGTGACACTATAGTAGAGTTAGGTTAGGTTAGTGAGACATGAACAGCTATAGCATAGTGAGACTAGTGAGACACTATAGCATAAACAGACAAGTGTGACACTATAGCAGAGTTAAGCTAGTGTGACACTATAGCAGAGTTAGGCTAGTGTGACACTATAGCAGAGTTAGGTTTGTGTGACACTATAGCAGAGTGAGACTAGTGTGACACTATAGCAGAGTTAGGCTAGTGTGACACTATAGCATAGTGAGACTAGTGAGACATGAACAGCTATAGCATAGTGAGACTAATGAGACACTATAGCAGAGTGAGACTAGTGAGACACTAAAGCATTAAGAGACTAGTGTGACACTATAGCAGAGTTAGGCTAGTGTGACACTATAGCAAAGTTAGGCTAGTGTGACACTATAGCAGGGTTAGGGTAGTGTGACACTATAGCAGAGTTAGGCTAGTGTGACACTATAGCAGAGTTAGGCTAGTTTGACACTACAGCAGAGTGAGACTAGTGTGACACTATAGCAGAGTTAGGCTAGTGTGACACTATAGCAGAGTTAGGCTAGTGTGACACTAAAGCAGAGTTAGGCTAGTGAGACACTATAGCAGAGTAAGGCTAGTGCGACACTATAGCAGAGAAAGGGTAGTGTGACACTATAGCAAAGTTAGGTTAGGTAAGTGAGACATGAACAGCTATAGCATAGTGAGACTAGTGAGACACTATAGCAGAGTGAAACTAGTGTGACACTATAGCATAAACAGACTAGTGTGACACTATAGCAGAGTTAAGCTAGTTTGACACTATAGCAGAGTTAGGCTAGTGTGACACTATAGCAGAGTTAGGTTTGTGTGACACTATAGCAGAGTGAGACTAGTGAGACATTATAACACAGTTAGGCTAGTGTGACACTATAGCAGAGTTAGGCTAGTGTGACACTATAGCAGAGTTAGGCTAGTGCGACACTAAAGCAGAGTTAGGCTAGTGAGACACTATAGCAGAGTAAGGCTAGTGTGACACTATAGCAGAGTAACGCTTGTGTGACACTATAGCAGAGTGATACTTGTGACACAATAGCAGAGTAAGGCTAGTGTGATACTATAGCAGAGTTAGGCTAGTGAGACACTATAGCAGAGTTAGGCTAGTGTGACACTATAGCATCAAGTGACTAGTGTGACACTATAGCAGAGTTAAGCTAGTGTGACACTATAGCAGAGTTAAGCTAGTGTGACACTATAGCAGAGTTAGGCTAGTGTGACACTATAGCAGAGTTAGGCTAGTGTGACAATATAGCAGAGTTAGGCTAGTGTGACACTATAGCATAAAGAGACTAGTTTGACACTATAGCAGAGTTAGGCTAGTGTGACACTATAGCAGAGTTAGGCTAGTATGACACTGTAGCAGAGTTAGGCTAGTGTGACATTATAGCAGAGTTAGGCTAGTGTGACACTCTAGCAGAGTGTGACTAGTGAGACACTTAAGCAGAGTGTGACAAGTGAGACACTATAGCTGAGTGAGACTAGTGAGCCACTTTAGCAGAGTGAGACTAGTGTTACACTATAGCATAGTGAGACTAGTTTGACACTTTAGCAGAGTTAGGCTAGTGTGACAATATAGCAGAGTTAGGCTAGTGTGACACTATAGCAGAGTTAGGCTAGTGTGACACTATAACACAGTTAGGCTAATGTGACACAATAGCAGAGTTAGGCTAGTGTGACACTATAGCAGAGTTAGGCTAGTGTGACACTAAAGCAGAGTTAGGCAAGTGTGACACTATAGCAGAGTGAGACTGGTGAGACATGAACAGCTATAGCATAGTGAGACTAGTGAGACACTAAAGCAGAGTGAGACTAGTGTGACACTAAAGCATAAAGAGACTAGTGTGCCGCTTTAGCAGAGTTAGGCTAGGGTGACACTATAGCAGAGTTAGGCTAGTGTGACACTGTAGCAGAGTTAGGCTAGTGTGACACTAAAGCAGAGTAAGGCTTGTGTGACACTCTAGCAGAGTTAGGCTAGTGTGACACTATTGCAGAGTGAGACTAGTGAGACACTAAAGCATAAAGAGACTAGTGTGACGCTTTAGCAGAGTTAGGCTAGTGTGACACTATAGCAGAGTTAGGCTAGTGTGACACTGTAGCAGAGTAAGGCTAGTGTGACATTATAGCAGAGTTAGGCTAGTGTGACACTATAGTAGAGTTAGGTTAGGTTAGTGAGACATGAACAGCTATAGCATAGTGAGACTAGTGAGACACTATAGCAGAGTTAGGCTAGTGTGACACTATAGCAGAGTTAGGCTTGTGTGACACTAAAGCAGAGTAAGGCTAGTGTGACACAATAGCATAGTGAAACTAGTGAGACATGAACAGCTATTGCATAGTAAGACTAGTGAGACACTATAGCAGAGTTAGGCTTGTGTGACACTATAGCAGAGTGAGGCTAGTGTGACACTATAGCAGAGTTAGGCTAGTGTGACACTATAGCATAGTGAGACTAGTGAGACATGAACAGCTATAGCATAGTGAGACTAGTGAGACACTATAGCAGAGTGAGACTAGTGAGACACTAAAGCATTAAGAGACTATTGTGACACTATAGCAGAGTTAGGCTAGTGTGACACTATAGCAGAGTTAGGCTAGTGTGACACTATAGCAGGGTTAGGGTTGTGTGACACTATAGCAGAGTTAGGCTAGTGTGACACTATAGCAGAGTTAGGCTAGAGAGACACTATAGCAGAGTTAGGCTAGTGTGACACTATAGCAGAGTTAGGCTAGTGTGACACTATAGCAGAGTAAGGCTAGTGCGACACTATAGCAGAGTAAGGGTAGTGTGACACTATAGCATAGTGAGACTAGTTTGACACTATAGCAGAGTTAGGCTAGTGTGACACTATAGCAGAGTGAGGCTAGTGTGACACTATAGCAGAGTTAGGCTAGTGTGACACTATAGCAAAGTAAGGTTAGGTTAGTGAGACATGAACAGCTATAGCATAGTGAGACTAGTGAGACACTATAGCAGAGTGAGACTAGTGTGACACTATAGCATAAACAGACAAGTGTGACACTATAGCAGAGTTAAGCTAGTGTGACACTATAGCAGAGTTAGGCTAGTGTGACACTATAGCAGAGTTAGGTTTGTGTGACACTATAGCAGAGTGAGACTAGTGTGACACTATAGCAGAGTTAGGCTAGTGTGACACTTTAGCATAGTGAGACTAGTGAGACATGAACAGCTATAGCATAGTGAGACTAATGAGACACTATAGCAGAGTGAGACTAGTGAGACATTAAAGCATTAAGAGACTAGTGTGACACTATAGCAGAGTTAGGCTAGTTTGACACTATAGCAGAGTTAGGCTAGTGTGACACTATAGCAGGGTTAGGGTAGTGTGACACTATAGCAGAGTTAGGCTAGTGTGACACTATAGCAGAGTTAGGCTAGTGAGACACTATAGCAGAGTTAGGGTAGTGTGACACTATAGCATAGTGAGACTAGTTTGACACTATAGCAGAGTTAGGCTAGTGTGACACTATAGCAGAGTGAGGCTAGTGTGACACTATAGCAGAGTTAGGCTAGTGTGACACTATAGCAAAGTTAGGTTAGGTAAGTGAGACATGAACAGCTATAGCATAGTGAGACTAGTGTGACACTATAGCATAAACAGACTAGTGTGACACTATAGCAGAGTTAAGCTAGTGTGACACTTTAGCAGAGTTAGGCTAGTGTGACACTATAGCAGAGTTAGGTTTGTGTGACACTATAGCAGAGTGAGACTAGTGAGACATTATAACACAGTTAGGCTAGTGTGACACTATAGCAGAGTTAGGCTAGTGTGACACTATAGCAGAGTTAGGCTAGTGCGACACTAAAGCAGAGTTAGGCTAGTGAGACACTATAGCAGAGTAAGGCTAGTGTGACACTATAGCAGAGTTACGCTTGTGTGACACTATAGCAGAGTGATACTAGTGACACAATAGCAGAGTAAGGCTAGTGTGATACTATAGCAGAGTAAGGCTAGTGAGACACTATAGCAGAGTTAGGCTAGTGTGACACTATAGCATAAAGTGACTAGTGTGACACTATAGCAGAGTTAAGCTAGTGTGACACTATAGCGGAGTTAGGCTAGTGTGACACTATAGCAGAGTTAGGCTAGTGTGACACTATAGCAGAGTTAGGCTAGTGTGACACTATAGCATAAAGAGACTAGTTTGACACTATAGCAGAGTTAGGCTAGTGTGACACTATAGCAGAGTTAGGCTAGTATGACACTGTAGCAGAGTTAGGCTAGTGTGACATTATAGCAGAGTTAGGGTAGTGTGACACTCTAGCAGAGTGTGACTCGTGAGACACTCAAGCAGAGTGTAACAAGTGAGACACTATAGCTGAGTGAGACTAGTGAGCCACTATAGCAGAGTGAGACTAGTGTTTCACTATAGCATAGTGAGACTAGTTTGACACTTTAGCAGAGTTAGGCTAGTGTGACAATATAGCAGAGTTAGGCTAGTGTGACACTATAGCAGAGTTAGGTTAGTGTGACACTAAAGCAGAGTTAGGCAAGTGTGACACTATAGCAGAGTGAGACTGGTGAGACATGAACAGCTATAGCATAGTGAGACTAGTGAGACACTAAAGCAGAGTGTGACTAGTGTGACACTAAAGCATAAAGAGACTAGTGTGCCGCTTTAGCAGAGTTAGGCTAGTGTGACACTATAGCAGAGTTAGGCTAGTGTGACACTATAGCAGAGTGAGGCTAGTGAGACACTCTAGCAGAGTGAGACTAGTGTTACACTATAGCAGAGTTAGGCTAGTGTGACACTATAGCAGAGTTAGGCTAGTGTGACACTAAAGCAGAGTTAGGCTAGTGTGACACTATAGTAGAGTTAGGTTAGGTTAGTGAGACATGAACAGCTATAGCATAGTGAGACTAGTGAGACACTATAGCAGAGTTAGGCTAGTGTGACACTATAGCAGAGTTAGGCTAGTGTGACACTATAGCAGAGTAAGGCTAGTGTGACACAATAGCATAGTGAAACTAGTGAGACATGAACAGCTATAGCATAGTAAGACTAGTGAGACACTATAGCAGAGTTAGGCTTGTGTGACACTATAGCAGAGTGAGGCTAGTGTGACACTATAGCAGAGTTAGGCTAGTGTGACACTATAGCATAGTGAGACTAGTGAGACATGAACAGCTATAGTATAGTGAGACTAGTGAGACACTATAGCAGAGTGAGACTAGTGAGACACTAAAGCATTAAGAGACTATTGTGACACTATAGCAGAGTTAGGCTAGTGTGACACTATAGCAGAGTTAGGCTAGTGTGACACTATAGCAGGGTTAGGGTTGTGTGACACTATAGCAGAGTTAGGCTAGTGTGACACTATAGCAGAGTTAGGCTAGAGAGACACTATAGCAGAGTTAGGCTAGTGTGACACTATAGCAGAGTTAGGCTAGTGTGACACTATAGCAGAGTAAGGCTAGTGCGACACTATAGCAGAGTAAGGGTAGTGTGACACTATAGCATAGTGAGACTAGTTTGACACTATAGCAGAGTTAGGCTAGTGTGACACTATAGCAGAGTGAGGCTAGTGTGACACTATAGCAGAGTTAGGCTAGTGTGACACTATAGCAAAGTAAGGTTAGGTTAGTGAGACATGAACAGCTATAGCATAGTGAGACTAGTGAGACACTATAGCAGAGTGAGACTAGTGTGACACTATAGCATAAACAGACAAGTGTGACACTATAGCAGAGTTAAGCTAGTGTGACACTATAGCAGAGTTAGGCTAGTGTGACACTATAGCAGAGATAGGTTTGTGTGACACTATAGCAGAGTGAGACTAGTGTGACACTATAGCAGAGTTAGGCTAGTGTGACACTTTAGCATAGTGAGACTAGTGAGACATGAACAGCTATAGCATAGTGAGACTAATGAGACACTATAGCAGAGTGAGACTAGTGAGACACTAAAGCATTAAGAGACTAGTGTGACACTATAGCAGAGTTAGGCTAGTTTGACACTATAGCAGAGTTAGGCTAGTGTGACACTATAGCAGGGTTAGGGTAGTGTGACACTATAGCAGAGTTAGGCTAGTGTGACACTATAGCAGAGTTAGGCTAGTGAGACACTATAGCAGAGTTAGGGTAGTGTGACACTATAGCATAGTGAGACTAGTTTGACACTATAGCAGAGTTAGGCTAGTGTGACACTATAGCAGAGTGAGGCTAGTGTGACACTATAGCAGAGTTAGGCTAGTGTGACACTATAGCAAAGTTAGGTTAGGTAAGTGAGACATGAACAGCTATAGCATAGTGAGACTAGTGAGACACTATAGCAGAGTGAGACTAGTGTGACACTATAGCAGAGTTAGGCTAGTGTGACACTATAGCATAGTGAGACTAGTGAGACATGAACAGCTATAGCATAGTGAGACTAATGAGACACTATAGCAGAGTGAGACTAGTGAGACACTAAAGCATTAAGAGACTAGTGTGACACTATAGCAGAGTAAGGCTAGTGTGACACTATAGCAAAGTTAGGCTAGTGTGACACTATAGCAGGGTTAGGGTAGTGTGACACTATAGCAGAGTTAGGCTAGTGTGACACTATAGCAGAGTTAGGCTAGTTTGACACTACAGCAGAGTGAGACTAGTGTGACACTATAGCAGAGTTAGGCTAGTGTGACACTATAGCAGAGTTAGGCTAGTGTGACACTAAAGCAGAGTTAGGCTAGTGAGACACTATAGCAGAGTAAGGCTAGTGCGACACTATAGCAGAGAAAGGGTAGTGTGACACTATAGCAAAGTTAGGTTAGGTAAGTGAGACATGAACAGCTATAGCATAGTGAGACTAGTGAGACACTATAGCAGAGTGAAACTAGTGTGACACTATAGCATAAACAGACTAGTGTGACACTATAGCAGAGTTAAGCTAGTTTGACACTATAGCAGAGTTAGGCTAGTGTGACACTATAGCAGAGTTAGGTTTGTGTGACACTATAGCAGAGTGAGACTAGTGAGACATTATAACACAGTTAGGCTAGTGTGACACTATAGCAGAGTTAGGCTAGTGTGACACTATAGCAGAGTTAGGCTAGTGCGACACTAAAGCAGAGTTAGGCTAGTGAGACACTATAGCAGAGTAAGGCTAGTGTGACACTATAGCAGAGTTACGCTTGTGTGACACTATAGCAGAGTGATACTTGTGACACAATAGCAGAGTAAGGCTAGTGTGATACTATAGCAGAGTTAGGCTAGTGAGACACTATAGCAGAGTTAGGCTAGTGTGACACTATAGCATCAAGTGACTAGTGTGACACTATAGCAGAGTTAAGCTAGTGTGACACTATAGCAGAGTTAAGCTAGTGTGACACTATAGCAGAGTTGGGCTAGTGTGACACTATAGCAGAGTTAGGCTAGTGTGACAATATTGCAGAGTTAGGCTAGTGTGACACTATAGCATAAAGAGACTAGTTTGACACTATAGCAGAGTTAGGCTAGTGAGACACTATAGCAGAGTTAGGCTAGTATGACACTGTAGCAGAGTTAGGCTAGTGTGACATTATAGCAGAGTTAGGCTAGTGTGACACTCTAGCAGAGTGTGACTAGTGAGACACTTAAGCAGAGTGTGACAAGTGAGACACTATAGCTGAGTGAGACTAGTGAGCCACTTTAGCAGAGTGAGACTAGTGTTACACTATAGCATAGTGAGACTAGTTTGACACTTTAGCAGAGTTAGGCTAGTGTGACAATATAGCAGAGTTAGGCTAGTGTGACACTATAGCAGAGTTAGGCTAGTGTGACACTATAACACAGTTAGGCTAATGTGACACAATAGCAGAGTTAGGCTAGTGTGACACTATAGCAGAGTTAGGCTAGTGTGACACTAAAGCAGAGTTAGGCAAGTGTGACACTATAGCAGAGTGAGACTGGTGAGACATGAACAGCTATAGCATAGTGAGACTAGTGAGACACTAAAGCAGAGTGAGACTAGTGTGACACTAAAGCATAAAGAGACTAGTGTGCCGCTTTAGCAGAGTTAGGCTAGTGTGACACTATAGCAGAGTTAGGCTAGTGTGACACTGTAGCAGAGTTAGGCTAGTGTGACACTAAAGCAGAGTTAGGCTTGTGTGACACTCTAGCAGAGTTAGGCTAGTGTGACACTATTGCAGAGTGAGACTAGTGAGACACTAAAGCATAAAGAGACTAGTGTGACGCTTTAGCAGAGTTAGGCTAGTGTGACACTATAGCAGAGTTAGGCTAGTGTGACACTGTAGCAGAGTAAGGCTAGTGTGACATTATAGCAGAGTTAAGCTAGTGTGACACTCTAGCAGAGTGTGACTAGTGAGACACTTAAGCAGAGTGTGACAAGTGAGACACTATAGCTGAGTGACACTAGTGAGACACTTTAGCTGAGTGACACTAGTGAGACACTCTAGCAGAGTGAGACTAGTGTAACACTATAGCAGAGTTAGGCTAGTGTGACACTATAGCAGAGTTAGGCTAGTGTGACACTAAAGCAGAGTTAGGCTAGTGTGACACTATAGTAGAGTTAGGTTAGGTTAGTGAGACATGAACAGCTATAGCATAGTGAGACTAGTGAGACACTATAGCAGAGTTAGGCTAGTGTGACACTATAGCAGAGTTAGGCTAGTGTGACACTAAAGCAGTGTAAGGCTAGTGTGACACAATAGCATAGTGAAACTAGTGAGACATGAACAGCTATAGCATAGTAAGACTAGTGAGACACTATAGCAGAGTTAGGCTTGTGTGACACTATAGCAGAGTGAGGCTAGTGTGACACTATAGCAGAGTTAGGCTAGTTTGACACTATAGCATAGTGAGACTAGTGAGACATGAACAGCTATAGCATAGTGAGACTAGTGAGACACTATAGCAGAGTGAGACTAGTGAGACACTAAAGCATTAAGAGACTATTGTGACACTATAGCAGAGTTAGGCTAGTGTGACACTATAGCAGAGTTAGGCTAGTGTGACACTATAGCAGGGTTAGGGTTGTGTGACACTATAGCAGAGTTAGGCTAGTGTGACACTATAGCAGAGTTAGGCTAGTGCGACACTATAGCAGAGTAAGGGTAGTGTGACACTATAGCATAGTGAGACTAGTTTGACACTATAGCAGAGTTAGGCTAGTGTGACACTATAGCAAAGTAAGGTTAGGTTAGTGAGACATGAACAGCTATAGCATAGTGAGACTAGTGAGACACTATAGCAGAGTGAGACTAGTGTGACACTATAGCATAAACAGACAAGTGTGACACTATAGCAGAGTTAAGCTAGTGTGACACTATAGCAGAGTTAGGCTAGTGTGACACTATAGCAGAGTTAGGTTTGTGTGACACTATAGCAGAGTGAGACTAGTGTGACACTATAGCAGAGTTAGGCTAGTGTGACACTTTAGCATAGTGAGACTAGTGAGACATGAACAGCTATAGCATAGTGAGACTAATGAGACACTTTAGCAGAGTGAGACTAGTGAGACACTAAAGCATTAAGAGACTAGTGTGACACTATAGCAGAGTTAGGCTAGTTTGACACTATAGCAGAGTTAGGCTAGTGTGACACTATAGCAGGGTTAGGGTAGTGTGACACTATAGCAGAGTTAGGCTAGTGTGACACTATAGCAGAGTTAGGCTAGTGAGACACTATAGCAGAGTTAGTGTAGTGTGACACTATAGCATAGTGAGACTAGTTTGACACTATAGCAGAGTTAGGCTAGTGTGACACTATAGCAGAGTGAGGCTAGTGTGACACTATAGCAGAGTTAGGCTAGTGTGACACTATAGCAAAGTTAGGTTAGGTAAGTGAGACATGAACAGCTATAGCATAGTGAGACTAGTGAGACACTATAGCAGAGTGAGACTAGTGTGACACTATAGCATAAACAGACTAGTGTGACACTATAGCAGAGTTAAGCTAGTGTGACACTATAGCAGAGTTAGGCTAGTGTGACACTATAGCAGAGTTAGGTTTGTGTGACACTATAGCAGAGTGAGACTAGTGAGACATTATAACACAGTTAGGCTAGTGTGACACTATAGCAGAGTTAGGCTAGTGTGACACTATAGCAGAGTTAGGCTAGTGCGACACTAAAGCAGAGTTAGGCTAGTGAGACACTATAGCAGAGTAAGGCTAGTGTGACACTATAGCAGAGTTACGCTTGTGTGACACTATAGCAGAGTGATACTAGTGACACAATAGCAGAGTAAGGCTAGTGTGATACTATTGCAGAGTTAGGCTAGTGAGACACTATAGCAGAGTTAGGCTAGTGTGACACTATAGCATAAAGTGACTAGTGTGACACTATAGCAGAGTTAAGCTAGTGTGACACTATAGCAGAGTTAGGCTAGTGTGACACTATAGCAGAGTTAGGCTAGTGTGACACTATAGCAGAGTTAGGCTAGTGTGACACTATAGCATAAAGAGACTAGTTTGACACTATAGCAGAGTTAGGCTAGTGTGACACTATAGCAGAGTTAGGCTAGTATGACACTGTAGCTAAGTTAGGCTAGTGTGACATTATAGCAGAGTTAGGGTAGTGTGACACTCTAGCAGAGTGTGACTCGTGAGACACTTAAGCAGAGTGTGACAAGTGAGACACTATAGCTGAGTGAGACTAGTGAGCCACTATAGCAGAGTGAGACTAGTGTTTCACTATAGCATAGTGAGACTAGTTTGACACTTTAGCAGAGTTAGGCTAGTGTGACAATATAGCAGAGTTAGGCTAGTGTGACACTATAGCAGAGTAAGGCTAGTGTGACACTAAAGCAGAGTTAGGCAAGTGTGACACTATAGCAGAGTGAGACTGGTGAGACATGAACAGCTATAGCATAGTGAGACTAGTGAGACACTAAAGCAGAGTGAGACTAGTGTGACACTAAAGCATAAAGAGACTAGTGTGACGCTTTAGCAGAGTTAGGCTAGTGTGACACTATAGCAGAAATAGGCTAGTGTGACACTGTAGCAGAGTTAGGCTAGTGTGACACTAAAGCAGAGTTAGGCTAGTGTGACACTGTAGCAGAGTTAGGCTAGTGTGACACTATAGCAGAGTGAGACTAGTGAGACACTAAAGCATAAAGAGACTAGTGTGACGCTTTAGCAGAGTTAGGCTAGTGTGACACTATAGCAGAGTTAGGCTAGTGTGACACTGTAGCAGAGTTAGGCTAGTGTGACATTATAGCAGAGTTAGGCTAGTGTGACACTCTAGCAGAGTGAGACTAGTGAGACACTTAAGCAGAGTGTGACAAGTGAGACACTATAGCTGAGTGACACAAGTGAGACACTTTAGCTGAGTGACACTAGTGAGACACTCTAGCAGAGTGAGACTAGTGTTACACTATAGCAGAGTTAGGCTAGTGTGACACTATAGCAGAGTTAGGCTAGTGTGACACTAAAGCAGAGTTAGGCTAGTGTGACACTATAGCAGAGTGAGACTGGTGAGACATGAACAGCTATAGCAGAGTTAGGCTAGTGTGACACTATAGCAGAGTTAGGTTTGTGTGACACTATAGCAGAGTGAGACTAGTGTGACACTATAGCAGAGTTAGGCTAGTGTGACACTTTAGCATAGTGAGACTAGTGAGACATGAACAGCTATAGCATAGTGAGACTAATGAGACACTATAGCAGAGTGAGACTAGTGAGACACTAAAGCATTAAGAGACTAGTGTGACACTATAGCAGAGTTAGGCTAGTTTGACACTATAGCAGAGTTAGGCTAGTGTGACACTATAGCAGGGTTAGGGTAGTGTGACACTATAGCAGAGTTAGGCTAGTGTGACACTATAGCAGAGTTAGGCTAGTGAGACACTATAGCAGAGTTAGGGTAGTGTGACACTATAGCATAGTGAGACTAGTTTGACACTATAGCAGAGTTAGGCTAGTGTGACACTATAGCAGAGTGAGGCTAGTGTGACACTATAGCAGAGTTAGGCTAGTGTGACACTATAGCAAAGTTAGGTTAGGTAAGTGAGACATGAACAGCTATAGCATAGTGAGACTAGTGAGACACTATAGCAGAGTGAGACTAGTGTGACACTATAGCAGAGTTAGGCTAGTGTGACACTATAGCATAGTGAGACTAGTGAGACATGAACAGCTATAGCATAGTGAGACTAATGAGACACTATAGCAGAGTGAGACTAGTGAGACACTAAAGCATTAAGAGACTAGTGTGACACTATAGCAGAGTAAGGCTAGTGTGACACTATAGCAAAGTTAGGCTAGTGTGACACTATAGCAGGGTTAGGGTAGTGTGACACTATAGCAGAGTTAGGCTAGTGTGACACTATAGCAGAGTTAGGCTAGTTTGACACTACAGCAGAGTGAGACTAGTGTGACACTATAGCAGAGTTAGGCTAGTGTGACACTATAGCAGAGTTAGGCTAGTGTGACACTAAAGCAGAGTTAGGCTAGTGAGACACTATAGCAGAGTAAGGCTAGTGCGACACTATAGCAGAGAAAGGGTAGTGTGACACTATAGCAAAGTTAGGTTAGGTAAGTGAGACATGAACAGCTATAGCATAGTGAGACTAGTGAGACACTATAGCAGAGTGAAACTAGTGTGACACTATAGCATAAACAGACTAGTGTGACACTATAGCAGAGTTAAGCTAGTTTGACACTATAGCAGAGTTAGGCTAGTGTGACACTTTAGCAGAGTTAGGTTTGTGTGACACTATAGCAGAGTGAGACTAGTGAGACATTATAACACAGTTAGGCTAGTGTGACACTATAGCAGAGTTAGGCTAGTGTGACACTATAGCAGAGTTAGGCTAGTGCGACACTAAAGCAGAGTTAGGCTAGTGAGACACTATAGCAGAGTAAGGCTAGTGTGACACTATAGCAGAGTTACGCTTGTGTGACACTATAGCAGAGTGATACTTGTGACACAATAGCAGAGTAAGGCTAGTGTGATACTATAGCAGAGTTAGGCTAGTGAGACACTATAGCAGAGTTAGGCTAGTGTGACACTATAGCATCAAGTGACTAGTGTGACACTATAGCAGAGTTAAGCTAGTGTGACACTATAGCAGAGTTAAGCTAGTGTGACACTATAGCAGAGTTGGGCTAGTGTGACACTATAGCAGAGTTAGGCTAGTGTGACAATATTGCAGAGTTAGGCTAGTGTGACACTATAGCATAAAGAGACTAGTTTGACACTATAGCAGAGTTAGGCTAGTGAGACACTATAGCAGAGTTAGGCTAGTATGACACTGTAGCAGAGTTAGGCTAGTGTGACATTATAGCAGAGTTAGGCTAGTGTGACACTCTAGCAGAGTGTGACTAGTGAGACACTTAAGCAGAGTGTGACAAGTGAGACACTATAGCTGAGTGAGACTAGTGAGCCACTTTAGCAGAGTGAGACTAGTGTTACACTATAGCATAGTGAGACTAGTTTGACACTTTAGCAGAGTTAGGCTAGTGTGACAATATAGCAGAGTTAGGCTAGTGTGACACTATAGCAGAGTTAGGCTAGTGTGACACTATAACACAGTTAGGCTAATGTGACACAATAGCAGAGTTAGGCTAGTGTGACACTATAGCAGAGTTAGGCTAGTGTGACACTAAAGCAGAGTTAGGCAAGTGTGACACTATAGCAGAGTGAGACTGGTGAGACATGAACAGCTATAGCATAGTGAGACTAGTGAGACACTAAAGCAGAGTGAGACTAGTGTGACACTAAAGCATAAAGAGACTAGTGTGCCGCTTTAGCAGAGTTAGGCTAGTGTGACACTATAGCAGAGTTAGGCTAGTGTGACACTGTAGCAGAGTTAGGCTAGTGTGACACTAAAGCAGAGTTAGGCTTGTGTGACACTCTAGCAGAGTTAGGCTAGTGTGACACTATTGCAGAGTGAGACTAGTGAGACACTAAAGCATAAAGAGACTAGTGTGACGCTTTAGCAGAGTTAGGCTAGTGTGACACTATAGCAGAGTTAGGCTAGTGTGACACTGTAGCAGAGTAAGGCTAGTGTGACATTATAGCAGAGTTAAGCTAGTGTGACACTCTAGCAGAGTGTGACTAGTGAGACACTTAAGCAGAGTGTGACAAGTGAGACACTATAGCTGAGTGACACTAGTGAGACACTTTAGCTGAGTGACACTAGTGAGACACTCTAGCAGAGTGAGACTAGTGTAACACTATAGCAGAGTTAGGCTAGTGTGACACTATAGCAGAGTTAGGCTAGTGTGACACTAAAGCAGAGTTAGGCTAGTGTGACACTATAGTAGAGTTAGGTTAGGTTAGTGAGACATGAACAGCTATAGCATAGTGAGACTAGTGAGACACTATAGCAGAGTTAGGCTAGTGTGACACTATAGCAGAGTTAGGCTAGTGTGACACTAAAGCAGTGTAAGGCTAGTGTGACACAATAGCATAGTGAAACTAGTGAGACATGAACAGCTATAGCATAGTAAGACTAGTGAGACACTATAGCAGAGTTAGGCTTGTGTGACACTATAGCAGAGTGAGGCTAGTGTGACACTATAGCAGAGTTAGGCTAGTTTGACACTATAGCATAGTGAGACTAGTGAGACATGAACAGCTATAGCATAGTGAGACTAGTGAGACACTATAGCAGAGTGAGACTAGTGAGACACTAAAGCATTAAGAGACTATTGTGACACTATAGCAGAGTTAGGCTAGTGTGACACTATAGCAGAGTTAGGCTAGTGTGACACTATAGCAGGGTTAGGGTTGTGTGACACTATAGCAGAGTTAGGCTAGTGTGACACTATAGCAGAGTTAGGCTAGTGCGACACTATAGCAGAGTAAGGGTAGTGTGACACTATAGCATAGTGAGACTAGTTTGACACTATAGCAGAGTTAGGCTAGTGTGACACTATAGCAAAGTAAGGTTAGGTTAGTGAGACATGAACAGCTATAGCATAGTGAGACTAGTGAGACACTATAGCAGAGTGAGACTAGTGTGACACTATAGCATAAACAGACAAGTGTGACACTATAGCAGAGTTAAGCTAGTGTGACACTATAGCAGAGTTAGGCTAGTGTGACACTATAGCAGAGTTAGGTTTGTGTGACACTATAGCAGAGTGAGACTAGTGTGACACTATAGCAGAGTTAGGCTAGTGTGACACTTTAGCATAGTGAGACTAGTGAGACATGAACAGCTATAGCATAGTGAGACTAATGAGACACTTTAGCAGAGTGAGACTAGTGAGACACTAAAGCATTAAGAGACTAGTGTGACACTATAGCAGAGTTAGGCTAGTTTGACACTATAGCAGAGTTAGGCTAGTGTGACACTATAGCAGGGTTAGGGTAGTGTGACACTATAGCAGAGTTAGGCTAGTGTGACACTATAGCAGAGTTAGGCTAGTGAGACACTATAGCAGAGTTAGTGTAGTGTGACACTATAGCATAGTGAGACTAGTTTGACACTATAGCAGAGTTAGGCTAGTGTGACACTATAGCAGAGTGAGGCTAGTGTGACACTATAGCAGAGTTAGGCTAGTGTGACACTATAGCAAAGTTAGGTTAGGTAAGTGAGACATGAACAGCTATAGCATAGTGAGACTAGTGAGACACTATAGCAGAGTGAGACTAGTGTGACACTATAGCATAAACAGACTAGTGTGACACTATAGCAGAGTTAAGCTAGTGTGACACTATAGCAGAGTTAGGCTAGTGTGACACTATAGCAGAGTTAGGTTTGTGTGACACTATAGCAGAGTGAGACTAGTGAGACATTATAACACAGTTAGGCTAGTGTGACACTATAGCAGAGTTAGGCTAGTGTGACACTATAGCAGAGTTAGGCTAGTGCGACACTAAAGCAGAGTTAGGCTAGTGAGACACTATAGCAGAGTAAGGCTAGTGTGACACTATAGCAGAGTTACGCTTGTGTGACACTATAGCAGAGTGATACTAGTGACACAATAGCAGAGTAAGGCTAGTGTGATACTATTGCAGAGTTAGGCTAGTGAGACACTATAGCAGAGTTAGGCTAGTGTGACACTATAGCATAAAGTGACTAGTGTGACACTATAGCAGAGTTAAGCTAGTGTGACACTATAGCAGAGTTAGGCTAGTGTGACACTATAGCAGAGTTAGGCTAGTGTGACACTATAGCAGAGTTAGGCTAGTGTGACACTATAGCATAAAGAGACTAGTTTGACACTATAGCAGAGTTAGGCTAGTGTGACACTATAGCAGAGTTAGGCTAGTATGACACTGTAGCTAAGTTAGGCTAGTGTGACATTATAGCAGAGTTAGGGTAGTGTGACACTCTAGCAGAGTGTGACTCGTGAGACACTTAAGCAGAGTGTGACAAGTGAGACACTATAGCTGAGTGAGACTAGTGAGCCACTATAGCAGAGTGAGACTAGTGTTTCACTATAGCATAGTGAGACTAGTTTGACACTTTAGCAGAGTTAGGCTAGTGTGACAATATAGCAGAGTTAGGCTAGTGTGACACTATAGCAGAGTAAGGCTAGTGTGACACTAAAGCAGAGTTAGGCAAGTGTGACACTATAGCAGAGTGAGACTGGTGAGACATGAACAGCTATAGCATAGTGAGACTAGTGAGACACTAAAGCAGAGTGAGACTAGTGTGACACTAAAGCATAAAGAGACTAGTGTGACGCTTTAGCAGAGTTAGGCTAGTGTGACACTATAGCAGAAATAGGCTAGTGTGACACTGTAGCAGAGTTAGGCTAGTGTGACACTAAAGCAGAGTTAGGCTAGTGTGACACTGTAGCAGAGTTAGGCTAGTGTGACACTATAGCAGAGTGAGACTAGTGAGACACTAAAGCATAAAGAGACTAGTGTGACGCTTTAGCAGAGTTAGGCTAGTGTGACACTATAGCAGAGTTAGGCTAGTGTGACACTGTAGCAGAGTTAGGCTAGTGTGACATTATAGCAGAGTTAGGCTAGTGTGACACTCTAGCAGAGTGAGACTAGTGAGACACTTAAGCAGAGTGTGACAAGTGAGACACTATAGCTGAGTGACACAAGTGAGACACTTTAGCTGAGTGACACTAGTGAGACACTCTAGCAGAGTGAGACTAGTGTTACACTATAGCAGAGTTAGGCTAGTGTGACACTATAGCAGAGTTAGGCTAGTGTGACACTAAAGCAGAGTTAGGCTAGTGTGACACTATAGCAGAGTGAGACTGGTGAGACATGAACAGCTATAGCATAGTAAGACTAGTGAGACACTATAGCAGAGTTAGGCTTGTGTGACACTATAGCAGAGTGAGGCTAGTGTGACACTATAGCAGAGTTAGGCTAGTGTGACACTATAGCATAGTGAGACTAGTGAAACATGAACAGCTATAGCATAGTGAGACTAGTGAGACACTATAGCAGAGTGAGACTAGTGAGACACTAAAGCATTAAGAGACTATTGTGACACTATAGCAGAGTTAGGCTAGTGTGACACTATAGCAGAGTTAGGCTAGTGTGACACTATAGCAGAGTTAGGCTAGTGTGACACTACAGCAGAGTGAGACTAGTGAGACACTATAACACAGTTAGGCTAGTGTGACACTATAGCAGAGTTAGGCTAGTGTGACACAATAGCAGAGTTAAGCTAGTGTGACACTAAAGCAGAGTTAGGCCAGTGAGACACTATAGCAGAGTAAGGCTAGTGCGACACTATAGCTGAATAAGGGTAGTGTGACACTATAGCATAGTGAGACTAGTTTGACACTATAGCAGAGTTAGGCTAGTGTGACACTATAGCAGAGTTAGGCTAGTGTGACACTATAGCAGAGTTATGTTAGGTTAGTGAGACATGAACAGCAATAGCATAGTGAGACTAGTGAGACACTATAGCAGAGTTAGGCTAGTGTGACACTATAGCATAGTGAGACTAGTGAGACATGAACAGCTATAGCATAGTGAGACTAATGAGACACTATAGCAGAGTGAGACTAGTGAGACACTAAAGCATTAAGAGACTAGTGTGACACTATAGCAGAGTTAGGCTAGTGTGACACTATAGCAAAGTTAGGCTAGTGTGACACTATAGCAGGGTTAGGGTAGTGTGACACTATAGCAGAGTTAGGCTAGTGTGACACTATAGCAGAGTTAGGCTAGTTTGACACTACAGCAGAGTGAGACTAGTGTGACACTATAGCAGAGTTAGGCTAGTGTGACACTATAGCAGAGTTAGGCTAGTGTGACACTAAAGCAGAGTTAGGCTAGTGAGACACTATAGCAGAGTAAGGCTAGTGCGACACTATAGCAGAGAAAGGGTAGTGTGACACTATAGTAAAGTTAGGTTAGGTAAGTGAGACATGAACAGCTATAGCATAGTGAGACTAGTGAGACACTATAGCAGAGTGAAACTAGTGTGACACTATAGCATAAACAGACTAGTGTGACACTATAGCAGAGTTAAGCTAGTGTGACACTATAGCAGAGTTAGGCTAGTGTGACACTATAGCAGAGTTAGGTTTGTGTGACACTATAGCAGAGTGAGACTAGTGAGACATTATAACACAGTTAGGCTAGTGTGACACTATAGCAGAGTTAGGCTAGTGTGACACTATAGCAGAGTTAGGCTAGTGCGACACTAAAGCAGAGTTAGGCTAGTGAGACACTATAGCAGAGTAAGGCTAGTGTGACACTATAGCAGAGTTACGCTTGTGTGACACTATAGCAGAGTGAGGCTAGTGTGACACTATAGCAGAGTTAGGCTAGTGTGACACTATAGCATAGTGAGACTAGTGAAACATGAACAGCTATAGCATAGTGAGACTAGTGAGACACTATAGCAGAGTGAGACTAGTGAGACACTAAAGCATTAAGAGACTATTGTGACACTATAGCAGAGTTAGGCTAGTGTGACACTATAGCAGAGTTAGGCTAGTGTGACAATATAGCAGAGTTAGGCTAGTGTGACACTAAAGCATAAAGAGACTAGTTTGACACTATAGCAGAGTTAGGCTAGTGTGACACTATAGCAGAGTTAGGCTAGTATGACACTGTAGCAGAGTTAGGCTAGTGTGACATTATAGCAGAGTTAGGCTAGTGTGACACTCTAGCAGAGTGTGACTAGTGAGACACTTAAGCAGAGTGTGACAAGTGAGACACTATAGCTGAGTGAGACTAGTGAGCCACTTTAGCAGAGTGAGACTAGTGTTACACTATAGCATAGTGAGACTAGTTTGACACTTTAGCAGAGTTAGGCTAGTGTGACAATATAGCAGAGTTAGGCTAGTGTGACACTATAGCAGAGTTAGGCTAGTGTGACACTATAACACAGTTAGGCTAATGTGACACAATAGCAGAGTTAGGCTAGTGTGACACTATAGCAGAGTTAGGCTAGTGTGACACTAAAGCAGAGTTAGGCAAGTGTGACACTATAGCAGAGTGAGACTGGTGAGACATGAACAGCTATAGCATAGTGAGACTAGTGAGACACTAAAGCAGAGTGAGACTAGTGTGACACTAAAGCATAAAGAGACTAGTGTGCCGCTTTAGCAGAGTTAGGCTAGTGTGACACTATAGCAGAGTTAGGCTAGTGTGACACTGTAGCAGAGTTAGGCTAGTGTGACACTAAAGCAGAGTTAGGCTTGTGTGACACTCTAGCAGAGTTAGGCTAGTGTGACACTATTGCAGAGTGAGACTAGTGAGACACTAAAGCATAAAGAGACTAGTGTGACGCTTTAGCAGAGTTAGGCTAGTGTGACACTGTAGCAGAGTAAGGCTAGTGTGACATTATAGCAGAGTTAGGCTAGTGTGACACTCTAGCAGAGTGTGACTAGTGAGACACTTAAGCAGAGTGTGACAAGTGAGACACTATAGCTGAGTGACACTAGTGAGACACTTTAGCTGAGTGACACTAGTGAGACACTCTAGCAGAGTGAGACTAGTGTTACACTATAGCAGAGTTAGGCTAGTGTGACACTATAGCAGAGTTAGGCTAGTGTGACACTAAAGCAGAGTTAGGCTAGTGTGACACTATAGTAGAGTTAGGTTAGGTTAGTGAGACATGAACAGCTATAGCATAGTGAGACTAGTGAGACACTATAGCATAAACAGACAAGTGTGACACTATAGCAGAGTTAAGCTAGTGTGACACTATAGCAGAGTTAGGCTAGTGTGACACTATAGCAGAGTTAGGTTTGTGTGACACTATAGCATAGTGAGACTAGTGAGACATGAACAGCTATAGCATAGTGAGACTAATGAGACACTATAGCAGAGTGAGACTAGTGAGACACTAAAGCATTAAGAGACTAGTGTGACACTATAGCAGAGTTAGGCTAGTGTGACACTATAGCAAAGTTAGGCTAGTGTGACACTATAGCAGGGTTAGGGTAGTGTGACACTATAGCAGAGTTAGGCTAGTGTGACACTATAGCAGAGTTAGGCTAGTTTGACACTACAGCAGAGTGAGACTAGTGTGACACTATAGCAGAGTTAGGCTAGTGTGACACTATAGCAGAGTTAGGCTAGTGTGACACTAAAGCAGAGTTAGGCTAGTGAGACACTATAGCAGAGTAAGGCTAGTGCGACACTATAGCAGAGAAAGGGAAGTGTGACACTATAGCAAAGTTAGGTTAGGTAAGTGAGACATGAACAGCTATAGCATAGTGAGACTAGTGAGACACTATAGCAGAGTGAAACTAGTGTGACACTATAGCATAAACAGACTAGTGTGACACTATAGCAGAGTTAAGCTAGTTTGACACTATAGCAGAGTTAGGCTAGTGTGACACTATAGCAGAGTTAGGTTTGTGTGACACTATAGCAGAGTGAGACTAGTGAGACATTATAACACAGTTAGGCTAGTGTGACACTATAGCAGAGTTAGGCTAGTGTGACACTATAGCAGAGTTAGGCTAGTGCGACACTAAAGCAGAGTTAGGCTAGTGAGACACTATAGCAGAGTAAGGCTAGTGTGACACTATAGCAGAGTTACGCTTGTGTGACACTATAGCAGAGTGATACTTGTGACACAATAGCAGAGTAAGGCTAGTGTGATACTATAGCAGAGTTAGGCTAGTGAGACACTATAGCAGAGTTAGGCTAGTGTGACACTATAGCATCAAGTGACTAGTGTGACACTATAGCAGAGTTAAGCTAGTGTGACACTATAGCAGAGTTAAGCTAGTGTGACACTATAGCAGAGTTAGGCTAGTGTGACACTATAGCTGAGTTAGGCTAGTGTGACAATATAGCAGAGTTAGGCTAGTGTGACACTATAGCATAAAGAGACTAGTTTGACACTATAGCAGAGTTAGGCTAGTGTGACACTATAGCAGAGTAAGGCTAGTATGACACTGTAGCAGAGTTAGGCTAGTGTGACATTATAGCAGAGTTAGGCTAGTGTGACACTCTAGCAGAGTGTGACTAGTGAGACACTTAAGCAGAGTGTGACAAGTGAGACACTATAGCTGAGTGAGACTAGTGAGCCACTTTAGCAGAGTGAGACTAGTGTTACACTATAGCATAGTGAGACTAGTTTGACACTTTAGCAGAGTTAGGCTAGTGTGACAATATAGCAGAGTTAGGCTAGTGTGACACTATAGCAGAGTTAGGCTAGTGTGACACTATAACACAGTTAGGCTAATGTGACACAATAGCAGAGTTAGGCTAGTGTGACACTATAGCAGAGTTAGGCTAGTGTGACACTAAAGCAGAGTTAGGCAAGTGTGACACTATAGCAGAGTGAGACTGGTGAGACATGAACAGCTATAGCATAGTGAGACTAGTGAGACACTAAAGCAGAGTGAGACTAGTGTGACACTAAAGCATAAAGAGACTAGTGTGCCGCTTTAGCAGAGTTAGGCTAGTGTGACACTATAGCAGAGTTAGGCTAGTGTGACACTGTAGCAGAGTTAGGCTAGTGTGACACTAAAGCAGAGTAAGGCTTGTGTGACACTCTAGCAGAGTTAGGCTAGTGTGACACTATTGCAGAGTGAGACTAGTGAGACACTAAAGCATAAAGAGACTAGTGTGACGCTTTAGCAGAGTTAGGCTAGTGTGACACAATAGCAGAGTTAGGCTTGTGTGACACTGTAGCAGAGTAAGGCTAGTGTGACATTATAGCAGAGTTAGGCTAGTGTGACACTCTAGCAGAGTGTGACTAGTGAGACACTTAAGCAGAGTGTGACAAGTGAGACACTTTAGCTGAGTGACACTAGTGAGACACTTTAGCTGAGTGACACTAGTGAGACACTCTAGCAGAGTGAGACTAGTGTTACACTATAGCAGAGTTAGGCTAGTGTGACACTATAGCAGAGTTAGGCTAGTGTGACACTAAAGCAGAGTTAGGCTAGTGTGACACTATAGTAGAGTTAGGTTAGGTTAGTGAGACATGAACAGCTATAGCATAGTGAGACTAGTGAGACACTATAGCAGAGTTAGGCTTGTGTGACACTATAGCAGAGTTAGGCTAGTGTGACACTAAAGCAGAGTAAGGCTAGTGTGACACAATAGCATAGTGAAACTAGTGAGACATGAACAGCTATAGCATAGTAAGGCTAGTGAGACACTATAGCAGAGTTAGGCTTGTGTGACACTATAGCAGAGTGAGGCTAGTGTGACACTATAGCAGAGTTAGGCTAGTGTGACACTATAGCATAGTGAGACTAGAAAAACATGAACAGCTATAGCATAGTGAGACTAGTGAGACACTATAGCAGAGTGAGACTAGTGAGACACTAAAGCATTAAGAGACTATTGTGACACTATAGCAGAGTTAGGCTAGTGTGACACTATAGCAGAGTTAGGCTAGTGTGACACTATAGCAGGGTTAGGGTTGTGTGACACTATAGCAGAGTTAGGCTAGTGTGACACTATAGCAGAGTTAGGCTAGAGAGACACTATAGCAGAGTTAGGCTAGTGTGACACTATAGCAGAGTTAGGCTAGTGTGACACTATAGCAGAGTAAGGCTAGTGCGACACTATAGCAGAGTAAGGGTAGTGTGACACTATAGCATAGTGAGACTAGTTTGACACTATAGCAGAGTTAGGCTAGTGTGACACTATAGCAGAGTTAGGCTAGTGTGACACTATAGCAAAGTAAGGTTAGGTTAGTGAGACATGAACAGCTATAGCATAGTGAGACTAGTGAGACACTATAGCAGAGTGAGACTAGTGTGACACTATAGCATAAACAGACAAGTGTGACACTATAGCAGAGTTAAGCTAGTGTGACACTATAGCAGAGTTAGGCTAGTGTGACACTATAGCAGAGTTAGGTTTGTGTGACACTATAGCAGAGTGAGACTAGTGTGACACTATAGCAGAGTTAGGCTAGTGTGACACTTTAGCATAGTGAGACTAGTGAGACATGAACAGCTATAGCATAGTGAGACTAATGAGACACTATAGCAGAGTGAGACTAGTGAGACATTAAAGCATTAAGAGACTAGTGTGACACTATAGCAGAGTTAGGCTAGTTTGACACTATAGCAGAGTTAGGCTAGTGTGACACTATAGCAGGGTTAGGGTAGTGTGACACTATAGCAGAGTAAGGCTAGTGTGACACTATAGCAGAGTTAGGCTAGTGAGACACTATAGCAGAGTTAGGGTAGTGTGACACTATAGCATAGTGAGACTAGTTTGACACTATAGCAGAGTTAGGCTAGTGTGACACTATAGCAGAGTGAGGCTAGTGTGACACTATAGCAGAGTTAGGCTAGTGTGACACTATAGCAAAGTTAGGTTAGGTAAGTGAGACATGAACAGCTATAGCATAGTGAGACTAGTGAGACACTATAGCAGAGTGAAACTAGTGTGACACTATAGCATAAACAGACTAGTGTGATACTATAGCAGAGTTAAGCTAGTGTGACACTTTAGCAGAGTTAGGCTAGTGTGACACTATAGCAGAGTTAGGTTTGTGTGACACTATAGCAGAGTGAGACTAGTGAGACATTATAACACAGTTAGGCTAGTGTGACACTATAGCAGAGTTAGGCTAGTGTGACACTATAGCAGAGTTAGGCTAGTGCGACACTAAAGCAGAGTTAGGCTAGTGAGACACTATAGCAGAGTAAGGCTAGTGTGACACTATAGCAGAGTTACGCTTGTGTGACACTATAGCAGAGTGATACTAGTGACACAATAGCAGAGTAAGGCTAGTGTGATACTATAGCAGAGTTAGGCTAGTGAGACACTATAGCAGTGTTAGGCTAGTGTGACACTATAGCATAAAGTGACTAGTGTGACACTATAGCAGAGTTAAGCTAGTGTGACACTATAGCAGAGTTAGGCTAGTGTGACACTATAGCAGAGTTAGGCTAGTGTGACACTATAGCAGAGTTAGGCTAGTGTGACACTATAGCATAAAGAGACTAGTTTGACACTATAGCAGAGTTAGGCTAGTGTGACACTATAGCAGAGTTAGGCTAGTATGACACTGTAGCAGAGTTAGGCTAGTGTGACATTATAGCAGAGTTAGGGTAGTGTGACACTCTAGCAGAGTGTGACTCGTGAGACACTCAAGCAGAGTGTGACAAGTGAGACACTATAGCTGAGTGAGACTAGTGAGCCACTATAGCAGAGTGAGACTAGTGTTTCACTATAGCATAGTGAGACTAGTTTGACACTTTAGCAGAGTTAGGCTAGTGTGACAATATAGCAGAGTTAGGCTAGTGTGACACTATAGCAGAGTTAGGCTAGTGTGACACTAAAGCAGAGTTAGGCAAGTGTGACACTATAGCAGAGTGAGACTGGTGAGACATGAACAGCTAAAGCATAGTGAGACTAGTGAGACACTAAAGCAGAGTGAGACTAGTGTGACACTAAAGCATAAAGAGACTAGTGTGCCGCTTTAGCAGAGTTAGGCTAGTGTGACACTATAGCAGAGTTAGGCTAGTGTGACACTGTAGCAGAGTTAGGCTAGTGTGACACTAAAGCAGAGTTAGGCTTGTGTGACACTATAGCAGAGTTAGGCTAGTGTGACACTATAGCAGAGTTAGGCTAGTGAGACACTATAGCAGAGTTAGGGTAGTGTGACACTATAGCATAGTGAGACTAGTTTGACACTATAGCAGAGTTAGGCTAGTGTGACACTATAGCAGAGTGAGGCTAGTGAGACACTCTAGCAGAGTGAGACTAGTGTTACACTATAGCAGAGTTAGGCTAGTGTGACACTATAGCAGAGTTAGGCTAGTGTGACACTAAAGCAGAGTTAGGCTAGTGTGACACTATAGTAGAGTTAGGTTAGGTTAGTGAGACATGAACAGCTATAGCATAGTGAGACTAGTGAGACACTATAGCAGAGTTAGGCTAGTGTGACACTATAGCAGAGTTAGGCTAGTGTGACACTAAAGCAGAGTAAGGCTAGTGTGACACAATAGCATAGTGAAACTAGTGAGACATGAACAGCTATAGCATAGTAAGACTAGTGAGACACTATAGCAGAGTTAGGCTTGTGTGACACTATAGCAGAGTGAGGCTAGTGTGACACTATAGCAGAGTTAGGCTAGTGTGACACTATAGCATAGTGAGACTAGTGAGACATGAACAGCTATAGCATAGTGAGACTAGTGAGACACTATAGCAGAGTGAGACTAGTGAGACACTAAAGCATTAAGAGACTATTGTGACACTATAGCAGAGTTAGGCTAGTGTGACACTATAGCAGAGTTAGGCTAGTGTGACACTATAGCAGGGTTAGGGTTGTGTGACACTATAGCAGAGTTAGGCTAGTGTGACACTATAGCAGAGTTAGGCTAGAGAGACACTATAGCAGAGTTAGGCTAGTGTGACACTATAGCAGAGTTAGGCTAGTGTGACACTATAGCAGAGTAAGGCTAGTGCGACACTATAGCAGAGTAAGGGTAGTGTGACACTAAAGCATAGTGAGACTAGTTTGACACTATAGCAGAGTTAGGCTAGTGTGACACTATAGCAGAGTGAGGCTAGTGTGACACTATAGCAGAGTTAGGTTAGTGTGACACTATAGCAAAGTAAGGTTAGGTTAGTGAGACATGAACAGCTATAGCATAGTGAGACTAGTGAGACACTATAGCAGAGTGAGACTAGTGTGACACTATAGCATAAAGAGACTAGTGTGACGCTTTAGCAGAGTTAGGCTAGTGTGACACTATATCAGAGTTAGGCTAGTGTGACACTGTAGCAGAGTTAGGCTAGTGTGACACTAAAGCAGAAATAGGCTAGTGTGACACTGTAGCAGAGTTAGGCTAGTGTGACACTATAGCAGAGTGAGACTAGTGAGACACTAAAGCATAAAGAGACTAGTGTGACGCTTTAGCAGAGTTAGCCTAGTGTGACACTATAGAAGAGTTAGGCTAGTGTGACACTGTAGCAGAGTTAGGCTAGTGTGACATTATAGCAGAGTTAGGCTAGTGTGACACTCTAGCAGAGTGTGACTAGTGAGACACTTAAGCAGAGTGTGACAAGTGAGACACTATAGCTGAGTGACACTAGTGAGACACTTTAGCTGAGTGACACTAGTGAGACACTCTAGCAGAGTGAGACTAGTGTTACACTATAGCAGAGTTAGGCTAGTGTGACACTATAGCAGAGTTAGGCTAGAGAGACACTATAGCAGAGTTAGGCTAGTGTGACACTATAGCAGAGTTAGGCTAGTGTGACACTATTGCAGAGTGAGACTAGTGAGACACTAAAGCATAAAGAGACTAGTGTGACGCTTTAGCAGAGTTAGGCTAGTGTGACACTATAGCAGAGTTAGGCTAGTGTGACACTAAAGCAGAGTTAGGCAAGTGTGACACTATAGCAGAGTGAGACTGGTGAGACATGAACAGCTATAGCATAGTGAGACTAGTGAGACACTAAAGCAGAGTGAGACTAGTGTGACACTAAAGCATAAAGAGACTAGTGTGACGCTTTAGCAGAGTTAGGCTAGTGTGACACTATAGCAGAGTTAGGCTAGTGTGACACTGTAGCAGAGTTAGGCTAGTGTGACACTAAAGCAGAGTTAGGCTAGTGTGACACTGTAGCAGAGTTAGGCTAGTGTGACACTATAGCAGAGTGAGACTAGTGAGACACTAAAGCATAAAGAGACTAGTGTGACGCTTTAGCAGAGTTAGGCTAGTGTGACACTATAGCAGAGTTAGGCTAGTGTGACACTGTAGCAGAGTTAGGCTAGTGTGACATTATAGCAGAGTTAGGCTAGTGTGACACTCTAGCAGAGTGTGACTAGTGAGACACTTAAGCAGAGTGTGACAAGTGAGACACTATAGCTGAGTGACACAAGTGAGACACTTTAGCTGAGTGACACTAGTGAGACACTCTAGCAGAGTGAGACTAGTGTTACACTATAGCAGAGTTAGGCTAGTGTGACACTATAGCAGAGTTAGGCTAGTGTGACACTAAAGCAGAGTTAGGCTAGTGTGACACTATAGCAGAGTGAGACTGGTGAGACATGAACAGCTATAGCAAAGTGAGACTAGTGAGACACTATAGCAGAGTTAGGCTTGTGTGACACTATAGCAGAGTGAGGCTTGTGTGACACTATAGCAGAGTTAGGCTAGTGTGACACTATAGCATAGTGAGACTAGTGAAACATGAACAGCTATAGCATAGTGAGACTAGTGAGACACTATAGCAGAGTGAGACTAGTGAGACACTAAAGCATTAAGAGACTATTGTGACACTATAGCAGAGTTAGGCTAGTGTGACACTATAGCAGAGTTAGGCTAGTGTGACACAATAGCAGAGTTAAGCTAGTGTGACACTAAAGCAGAGTTAGGCCAGTGAGACACTATAGCAGAGTAAGGCTAGTGCGACACTATAGCTGAATAAGGGTAGTGTGACACTATAGCATAGTGAGACTAGTTTGACACTATAGCAGAGTTAGGCTAGTGTGACACTATAGCAGAGTTAGGCTATTGTGACACTATAGCAGAGTTATGTTAGGTTAGTGAGACATGAACAGCAATAGCATAGTGAGACTAGTGAGACACTATAGCAGAGTTAGGCTAGTGTGACACTATAGCAGAGTTAGGCTAGTGTGACACTAAAGGAGAGTAAGGCTAGTGTGACACTTTAGCATAGTGAAACTAGTGAGACATGAACAGCTATAGCATAGTAAGACTAGTGAGACACTATAGCAGAGTTAGGCTAGTGTGACACTATAGCAGAGTAAGGCTAGTGCGACACTATAGCAGAGTAAGGGTAGTGTGACACTATAGCATAGTGAGACTAGTTTGACACTATAGCAGAGTTAGGCTAGTGTGACACTATAGCAGAGTGAGGCTAGTGTGACACTATAGCAGAGTTAGGCTAGTGTGACACTATAGCAAAGTAAGGTTAGGTTAGTGAGACATGAACAGCTATAGCATTGTGAGACTAGTGAGACACTATAGCAGAGTGAGACTAGTGTGACACTATAGCATAAACAGACAAGTGTGACACTATAGCAGAGTTAAGCTAGTGTGACACTATAGCAGAATTAGGCTAGTGTGACACTATAGCAGAGTTAGGTTTGTGTGACACTATAGCAGAGTTAGACTAGTGTGACACTATAGCAGAGTTAGGCTAGTGTGACACTATAGCATAGTGAGACTAGTGAGACATGAACAGCTATAGCATAGTGAGACTAATGAGACACTATAGCAGAGTGAGACTAGTGAGACACTAAAGCATTAAGAGACTAGTGTGACACTATAGCAGAGTTAGGCTAGTTTGACACTATAGCAGAGTTAGGCTAGTGTGACGCAACTGTCAACGTGAAAATGTCACGGTTATTACCCTTTTATATACCCCACGCAATTTGTCTTGGGATGTCTGGGCTACAACTCACTTGAGGTTCGTCGCTTACGAGACCAAATGCTGTTTGTCTGCAAGCTATTGCGCGGCCGCATCGACTGCCCGACTTTGGTATCAGAGACGTGTAGACTGTCGGTGCCGAACAGCCGATCGAGGTTCCGAGTAGGAACTGTGCGCCTGTTCGCGGAGCCGCACTCGCGCACGACGGCGTGCCAGCAGTCCCCACTGCGCCGCGCGCTGCATGCGCTCAACGACCTCCTCTTCTCGCAGCCTGAGTGTGATTTGTTCACGGATGAATGGCCGAAAATCGAAAAAGAATGTTTGAGGTATTGTGAACGTGTGTGTTTGTGTGAGAGCTCAATTAATTATTAATTTGTAATTTTTTTATTGTTATGAAATAATGACTTGTTTTTATTTATTTATTGACTAAATTATGACTCGATGTTTAAATATGTACCTTATGGATTTAATATTATTATTTTAATTAATTTTGTGAATGTTAGAAGCTTTGGTTTTTACTGTTATTTTTAACATTCTGTTTGACAATAAATGAATTTGAATTTGACTTTGAATTTGTGACACTATAGCTGGGTTAGGGTAGTGTGACACTATAGCAGAGTTAGGCTAGTGTGACACTATAGCAGAGTTAGGCTAGTGAGACACTATAGCAGAGTTAGGCTAGTGTGACACTATAGCAGAGTTAGGCTAGTGCGACACTATAGCAGAGTTAGGGTAGTGTGACACTATAGCATAGTGAGACTAGTTTGACACTATAGCAGAGTTAGGCTAGTGTGACACTATAGCAGAGTGAGGCTAGTGTGACACTATAGCAGAGTTAGGCTAGTGTGACACTATAGCAAAGTTAGGTTAGGTAAGTGAGACATGAACAGCTATAGCATAGTGAGACTAGTGAGACACTATAGCAGAGTGAGACTAGTGTGACACTATAGCATAAACAGACTAGTGTGACACTATAGCAGAGTTAAGCTAGTGTGACACTATAGCAGAGTAAGGCTAGTGTGACACTATAGCAGAGTTAGGTTTGTGTGACACTATAGCAGAGTGAGACTAGTGAGACATTATCACACAGTTAGGCTAGTGTGACACTATAGCAGAGTTAGGCTAGTGTGACACTATAGCAGAGTTAGGCTAGTGCGACACTAAAGCAGAGTTAGGCTAGTGAGACACTATAGCAGAGTAAGGCTAGTGTGACACTATAGCAGAGTTACGCTTGTGTGACACTATAGCAGAGTGATACTAGTGACACAATAGCAGAGTAAGGCTAGTGTGATACTATAGCAGAGTTAGGCTAGTGAGACACTATAGCAGAGTTAGGCTAGTGTGACACTATAGCATAAAGTGACTAGTGTGACACTATAGCAGAGTTACGCTAGTGTGACACTATAGCAGAGTTAGGCTAATGTGACACTATAGCAGAGTTAGGCTAGTGTGACACTATAGCAGAGTTAGGCTAGTGTGACACTATAGCATAAAGAGACTAGTTTGACACTATAGCAGAGTTAGGCTAGTGTGACACTATAGCAGAGTTAGGCTAGTATGACACTGTAGCAGAGTTAGGCTAGTGTGACATTATAGCAGAGTAAGGGTAGTGTGACACTCTAGCAGAGTGTGACTCGTGAGACACTTAAGCAGAGTGTGACAAGTGAGACACTATAGCTGAGTGAGACTAGTGAGCCACTATAACAGAGTGAGACTAGTGTTACACTATAGCATAGTGAGACTAGTTTGACACTTTAGCAGAGTTAGGCTAGTGTGACAATATAGCAGAAATAGGCTAGTGTGACACTATAGCAGAGTTAGGCTAGTGTGACACTATAACACAGTTAGGCTAATGTGACACTAAAGCAGAGTTAGGCAAGTGTGACACTATAGCAGAGTGAGACTGGTGAGACTTGAACAGCTATAGCATCGTGAGACTAGTGAGACACTAAAGCAGAGTGAGACTAGTGTGACACTAAAGCATAAAGAGACTAGTGTGACGCTTTAGCAGAGTTAGGCTAGTGTGTCACTATAGCAGAGTTAGGCTAGTGTGACACTGTAGCAGAGTTAGGCTAGTGTGACACTAAAGCAGAGTTAGGCTAGTGTGACACTGTAGAAGAGTTAGGCTAGTGTGACACTATAGCAGAGTGAGACTAGTGAGACACTAAAGCATAAAGAGACTAGTGTGACGCTTTAGCAGAGTTAGGCTAGTGTGACACTATAGAAGAGTTAGGCTAGTGTGACACTGTAGCAGAGTTAGGCTAGTGTGACATTATAGCAGAGTTAGGCTAGTGTGACACTCTAGCAGAGTGTGACTAGTGAGACACTTAAGCAGAGTGTGACAAGTGAGACACTATAGCTGAGTGACACTAGTGAGACACTTTAGCTGAGTGACACTAGTGAGACACTCTAGCAGAGTGAGACTAGTGTTAAACTATAGCAGAGTTAGGCTAGTGTGACACTATAGCAGAGTTAGGCTAGTGTGACACTAAAGCAGAGTTAGGCTAGTGTGACACTATAGCAGAGTGAGACTGGTGAGACATGAACAGCTATAGCATAGTAAGACTAGTGAGACACTATAGCAGAGTTAGGCTTGTGTGACACTATAGCAGAGTGAGGCTAGTGTGACACTATAGCAGAGTTAGGCTAGTGTGACACTATAGCATAGTGAGACTAGTGAAACATGAACAGCTATAGCATAGTGAGACTAGTGAGACACTATAGCAGAGTGAGACTAGTGAGAAACTAAAGCATTAAGAGACTATTGTGACACTATAGCAGAGTTAGGCTAGTGTGACACTATAGCAGAGTTAGGCTAGTGTGACACTACAGCAGAGTGAGACAAGTGAAACACTAAAACACAGTTAGGCTAGTGTGACACTATAGCAGAGTTAGGCTAGTGTGACACAATAGCAGAGTTAGGCTAGTGTGACACTAAAGCAGAGTTAGGCCAGTGAGACACTATAGCAGAGTAAGGCTAGTGCGACACTATAGCTGAATAAGGGTAGTGTGACACTATAGCATAGTGAGACTAGTTTGACACTATAGCAGAGTTAGGCTAGTGTGACACTATAGCAGAGTTAGGCTAGTGTGACACTATAGCAGAGTTAGGTTAGGTTAGTGAGACATGAACAGCAATAGCATAGTGAGACTAGTGAGACACTATAGCAGAGTTAGGCTAGTGTGACACTATAGCAGAGTTAGGCTAGTGTGACACTAAAGCAGAGTAAGGCTAGTGTGACACTATAGCATAGTGAAACTAGTGAGACATGAACAGCTATAGCATAGTAAGACTAGTGAGACACTATAGCAGAGTTAGGCTTGTGTGACACTATAGCAGAGTGAGGCAAGTGTGACACTATAGCAGAGTTAGGCTAGTGTGACACTATAGCATAGTGAGACTAGAAAAACATGAACAGCTATAGCATAGTGAGACTAGTGAGACACTATAGCAGAGTGAGACTAGTGAGACACTAAAGCATTAAGAGACTATTGTGACACTATAGCAGAGTTAGGCTAGTGTGACACTATAGCAGAGTTAGGCTAGTGTGACACTATAGCAGAGTTAGGCTAGTGTGACACTACAGCAGAGTGAGACTAGTGAGACACTATAACACAGTTAGGCTAGTGTGACACTATAGCAGAGTTAGGCTAGTGTGACACAATAGCAGAGTTAGGCTAGTGTGACACTAAAGCAGAGTTAGGCTAGTGAGACACTATAGCAGAGTAAGGCTAGTGCGACACTATAGCAGAATAAGGGTAGTGTGACACTATAGCATAGTGAGACTAGTTTGACACTATAGCAGAGTTAGGCTAGTGTGACACCATAGCAGAGTTAGGCTAGTGTGACACTATAGCAGAGTTAGGTTAGGTTAGTGAGACATGAACAGCAATAGCATAGTGAGACTAGTGAGACACTATAGCAGAGTTAGGCTAGTGTGACACTATAGCAGAGTTAGGCTAGTGTGACACTAAAGCAGAGTAAGGCTAGTGTGACACTATAGCATAGTGAAACTAGTGAGACATGAACAGCTATAGCATAGTAAGACTAGTGAGACACTATAGCAGTTAGGCTTGTGTGACACTATAGCAGAGTGAGGCTAGTGTGACACTATAGCAGAGTTAGGCTAGTGTGACACTATAGCATAGTGAGACTAGTGAGACATGAACAGCTATAGCATAGTGAGACTAGTGAGACACTATAGCAGAGTGAGACTAGTGAGACACTAAAGCATTAAGAGACTATTGTGACACTATAGCAGAGTTAGGCTAGTGTGACACTATAGCAGAGTTAGGCTAGTGTGACACTATAGCAGGGTTAGGGTAGTGTGACACTATTGCAAAGTAAGGTTAGGTTAGTGAGACATGAACAGCTATAGCATAGTGAGACTAGTGAGACACTATAGCAGAGTGAGACTAGTGTGACACTATAGCATAAACAGACAAGTGTGACACTATAGCAGAGTTAAGCTAGTGTGACACTATAGCAGAATTAGGCTAGTGTGACACTATAGCAGAGTTAGGTTTGTGTGACACTATAGCAGAGTGAGACTAGTGTGACACTATAGCAGAGTTAGGCTAGTGTGACACTATAGCATAGTGAGACTAGTGAGACATGAACAGCTATAGCATAGTGAGACTAATGAGACACTATAGCAGAGTGAGACTAGTGAGACACTAAAGCATTAAGAGACTAGTGTGACACCATAGCAGAGTTAGGCTAGTTTGACACTATAGCAGAGTTAGGCTAGTGTGACTCAACTGTCAACGTGAAAATGTCACGGTTATTACCCTTTTATATACCCCACGCAATTTGTCTTGGGATGTCTGGGCTACAACTCACTTGAGGTTCGTCGCTTACGAGACCAAATGCTGTTTGTCTGCAAGCTATTGCGCGGCCGCATCGACTGCCCGACTTTGGTATCAGAGACGTGTAGACTGTCGGTGCCGAACAGCCGATCGAGGTTCCGAGTAGGAACTGTGCGCCTGTTCGCGGAGCCGCACTCGCGCACGACGGCGTGCCAGCAGTCCCCACTGCGCCGCGCGCTGCATGCGCTCAACGACCTCCTCTTCTCGCAGCCTGAGTGTGATTTGTTCACGGATGAATGGCCGAAAATCGAAAAAGAATGTTTGAGGTATTGTGAACGTGTGTGTTTGTGTGAGAGCTCAATTAATTATTAATTTGTAATTTTTTTATTGTTATGAAATAATGACTTGTTTTTATTTATTTATTGACTAAATTATGACTCGATGTTTAAATATGTACCTTATGGATTTAATATTATTATTTTAATTAATTTTGTGAATGTTAGAAGCTTTGGTTTTTACTGTTATTTTTAACATTCTGTTTGACAATAAATGAATTTGAATTTGACTTTGAATTTGTGACACTATAGCTGGGTTAGGGTAGTGTGACACTATAGCAGAGTTAGGCTAGTGTGACACTATAGCAGAGTTAGGCTAGTGAGACACAATAGCAGAGTTAGGCTAGTGTGACACTATAGCAGAGTTAGGCTAGTGCGACACTATAGCAGAGTTAGGGTAGTGTGACACTATAGCATAGTGAGACTAGTTTGACACTATAGCAGAGTTAGGCTAGTGTGACACTATAGCAGAGTGAGGCTAGTGTGACACTATAGCAGAGTTAGGCTAGTGTGACACTATAGCAAAGTTAGGTTAGGTAAGTGAGACATGAACAGCTATAGCATAGTGAGACTAGTGAGACACTATAGCAGAGTGAGACTAGTGTGACACTATAGCATAAACAGACTAGTGTGACACTATAGCAGAGTTAAGCTAGTGTGACACTATAGCAGAGTAAGGCTAGTGTGACACTATAGCAGAGTTAGGTTTGTGTGACACTATAGCAGAGTGAGACTAGTGAGACATTATCACACAGTTAGGCTAGTGTGACACTATAGCAGAGTTAGGCTAGTGTGACACTATAGCAGAGTTAGGCTAGTGCGACACTAAAGCAGAGTTAGGCTAGTGAGACACTATAGCAGAGTAAGGCTAGTGTGACACTATAGCAGAGTTACGCTTGTGTGACACTATAGCAGAGTGATACTAGTGACACAATAGCAGAGTAAGGCTAGTGTGATACTATAGCAGAGTTAGGCTAGTGAGACACTATAGCAGAGTTAGGCTAGTGTGACACTATAGCAGAGTTAGGCTAGTGTGACACTATAGCAGAGTTAAGCTAGTGTGACACTATAGCAGAGTTAGGCTAGTGTGACACTATAGCAGAGTTAGGCTAGTGTGACACTATAGCAGAGTTAGGCTAGTGTGACACTATAGCATAAAGAGACTAGTTTGACACTATAGCAGAGTTAGGCTAGTGTGACACTATAGCAGAGTTAGGCTAGTATGACACTGTAGCAGAGTTAGGCTAGTGTGACATTATAGCAGAGTTAGGGTAGTGTGACACTCTAGCAAAGTGTAACTCGTGAGACACTTAAGCAGAGTGTGACAAGTGAGACACTATAGCTGAGTGAGACTAGTGAGCCACTATTGCAGAGTGAGACTAGTGTTACACTATAGCATAGTGAGACTAGTTTGACACTTAAGCAGAGTTAGGCTAGTGTGACAATATAGCAGAGTTAGGCTAGTGTGACACTATAGCAGAGTTAGGCTAGTGTGACACTATAACACAGTTAGGCTAATGTGACACAATAGCAGAGTTAGGCTAGTGTGACACTATAGCAGAGTTAGGCTAGTGTGACACTAAAGCAGAGTTAGGCAAGTGTGACACTATAGCAGAGTGAGACTGGAGAGACATGAACAGCTATAGCATAGTGAGACTAGTGAGACACTAAAGCAGAGTGAGACTAGTGTGACACTAAAGCATAAAGAGACTAGTGTGACGCTTTAGCAGAGTAAGGCTAGTGTGACACTATATCAGAGTTAGGCTAGTGTGACACTGTAGCAGAGTTAGGCTAGTGTGACACTAAAGCAGAAATAGGCTAGTGTGACACTGTAGCAGAGTTAGGCTAGTGTGACACTATAGCAGAGTGAGACTAGTGAGACACTAAAGCATAAAGAGACTAGTGTGACGCTTTAGCAGAGTTAGGCTAGTGTGACACTAAAGAAGAGTTAGGCTAGTGTGACACTGTAGCAGAGTTAGGCTAGTGTGACAATATAGCAAAGTTAGGCTAGTGTGACACTCTAGCAGAGTGTGACTAGTGAGACACTTAAGCAGAGTGTGACAAGTGAGACACTATAGCTGAGTGACACTAGTGAGACACTTTAGCTGAGTGACACTAGTGAGACACTCTAGCAGAGTGAGACTAGTGTTACACTATAGCAGAGTTAGGCTAGTGTGACACTATAGCAGAGTTAGGCTAGTGTGACACTAAAGCAGAGTTAGGCTAGTGTGACACTATAGCAGAGTGAGACTGGTGAGACATGAACAGCTATAGCATAGTAAGACTAGTGAGACACTATAGCAGAGTTAGGCTTGTGTGACACTATAGCAGAGTGAGGCTAGTGTGACACTATAGCAGAGTTAGGCTAGTGTGACACTATAGCATAGTGAGACTAGTGAAACATGAACAGCTATAGCATAGTGAGACTAGTGAGACACTATAGCAGAGTGAGACTAGTGAGAAACTAAAGCATTAAGAGACTATTGTGACACTATAGCAGAGTTAGGCTAGTGTGACACTATAGCAGAGTTAGGCTAGTGTGACACTACAGCAGAGTGAGACTAGTGAGACACTATAACACAGTTAGGCTAGTGTGACACTATAGCAGAGTTAGGCTAGTGTGACACAATAGCAAAGTTAGGCTAGTGTGACACTAAAGCAGAGTTAGGCCAGTGAGACACTAAAGCAGAGTAAGGCTAGTGCGACACTATAGCAGAATTAGGCTAGTGCGACACTATAGCAGAGTTAGGGTAGTGTGACACTATAGCGTAGTGAGACTAGTTTGACACTATAGCAGAGTTAGGCTAGTGTGACACTATAGCAGAGTGAGGCTAGTGTGACACTATAGCAGAGTTAGGCTAGTGTGACACTATAGCAAAGTTAGGTTAGGTAAGTGAGACATGAACAGCTATAGCATAGTGAGACTAGTGAGACACTATAGCAGAGTGAGACTAGTGTGACACTATAGCATAAACAGACTAGTGTGACACTATAGCAGAGTTAAGCTAGTGTGACACTATAGCAGAGTTAGGCTAGTGTGACACTATAGCAGAGTTAGGTTTGTGTGACACTAAAGCAGAGTGAGACTAGTGAGACATTATAACACAGTAAGGCTAGTGTGACACTATAGCAGAGTTAGGCTAGTGTGACACTATAGCAGAGTTAGGCTAGTGCGACACTAAAGCAGAGTTAGGCTAGTGAGACACTATAGCAGAGTAAGGCTAGTGTGACACTGTAGCAGAGTTAGGCTAGTGTGACACTAAAGCAGAGTTAGGCTAGTGTGACACTGTAGCAGAGTTAGGCTAGTGTGACACTATAGCAGAGTGAGACTAGTGAGACACTAAAGCATAAAGAGACTAGTGTGACGCTTTAGCAGAGTTAGGCTAGTGTGACACTATAGAAGAGTTAGGCTAGTGTGACACTGTAGCAGAGTTAGGCTAGTGTGACATTATAGCAGAGTTAGGCTAGTGTGACACTCTAGCAGAGTGTGACTAGTGAGACACTTAAGCAGAGTGTGACAAGTGAGACACTATAGCTGAGTGACACTAGTGAGACACTTTAGCTGAGTGACACTAGTGAGACACTCTAGCAGAGTGAGACTAGTGTTAAACTATAGCAGAGTTAGGCTAGTGTGACACTATAGCAGAGTTAGGCTAGTGTGACACTAAAGCAGAGTTAGGCTAGTGTGACACTATAGCAGAGTGAGACTGGTGAGACATGAACAGCTATAGCATAGTAAGACTAGTGAGACACTATAGCAGAGTTAGGCTTGTGTGACACTATAGCAGAGTGAGGCTAGTGTGACACTATAGCAGAGTTAGGCTAGTGTGACACTATAGCATAGTGAGACTAGTGAAACATGAACAGCTATAGCATAGTGAGACTAGTGAGACACTATAGCAGAGTGAGACTAGTGAGAAACTAAAGCATTAAGAGACTATTGTGACACTATAGCAGAGTTAGGCTAGTGTGACACTATAGCAGAGTTAGGCTAGTGTGACACTACAGCAGAGTGAGACAAGTGAAACACTAAAACACAGTTAGGCTAGTGTGACACTATAGCAGAGTTAGGCTAGTGTGACACAATAGCAGAGTTAGGCTAGTGTGACACTAAAGCAGAGTTAGGCCAGTGAGACACTATAGCAGAGTAAGGCTAGTGCGACACTATAGCTGAATAAGGGTAGTGTGACACTATAGCATAGTGAGACTAGTTTGACACTATAGCAGAGTTAGGCTAGTGTGACACTATAGCAGAGTTAGGCTAGTGTGACACTATAGCAGAGTTAGGTTAGGTTAGTGAGACATGAACAGCAATAGCATAGTGAGACTAGTGAGACACTATAGCAGAGTTAGGCTAGTGTGACACTATAGCAGAGTTAGGCTAGTGTGACACTAAAGCAGAGTAAGGCTAGTGTGACACTATAGCATAGTGAAACTAGTGAGACATGAACAGCTATAGCATAGTAAGACTAGTGAGACACTATAGCAGAGTTAGGCTTGTGTGACACTATAGCAGAGTGAGGCAAGTGTGACACTATAGCAGAGTTAGGCTAGTGTGACACTATAGCATAGTGAGACTAGAAAAACATGAACAGCTATAGCATAGTGAGACTAGTGAGACACTATAGCAGAGTGAGACTAGTGAGACACTAAAGCATTAAGAGACTATTGTGACACTATAGCAGAGTTAGGCTAGTGTGACACTATAGCAGAGTTAGGCTAGTGTGACACTATAGCAGAGTTAGGCTAGTGTGACACTACAGCAGAGTGAGACTAGTGAGACACTATAACACAGTTAGGCTAGTGTGACACTATAGCAGAGTTAGGCTAGTGTGACACAATAGCAGAGTTAGGCTAGTGTGACACTAAAGCAGAGTTAGGCTAGTGAGACACTATAGCAGAGTAAGGCTAGTGCGACACTATAGCAGAATAAGGGTAGTGTGACACTATAGCATAGTGAGACTAGTTTGACACTATAGCAGAGTTAGGCTAGTGTGACACCATAGCAGAGTTAGGCTAGTGTGACACTATAGCAGAGTTAGGTTAGGTTAGTGAGACATGAACAGCAATAGCATAGTGAGACTAGTGAGACACTATAGCAGAGTTAGGCTAGTGTGACACTATAGCAGAGTTAGGCTAGTGTGACACTAAAGCAGAGTAAGGCTAGTGTGACACTATAGCATAGTGAAACTAGTGAGACATGAACAGCTATAGCATAGTAAGACTAGTGAGACACTATAGCAGTTAGGCTTGTGTGACACTATAGCAGAGTGAGGCTAGTGTGACACTATAGCAGAGTTAGGCTAGTGTGACACTATAGCATAGTGAGACTAGTGAGACATGAACAGCTATAGCATAGTGAGACTAGTGAGACACTATAGCAGAGTGAGACTAGTGAGACACTAAAGCATTAAGAGACTATTGTGACACTATAGCAGAGTTAGGCTAGTGTGACACTATAGCAGAGTTAGGCTAGTGTGACACTATAGCAGGGTTAGGGTAGTGTGACACTATTGCAAAGTAAGGTTAGGTTAGTGAGACATGAACAGCTATAGCATAGTGAGACTAGTGAGACACTATAGCAGAGTGAGACTAGTGTGACACTATAGCATAAACAGACAAGTGTGACACTATAGCAGAGTTAAGCTAGTGTGACACTATAGCAGAATTAGGCTAGTGTGACACTATAGCAGAGTTAGGTTTGTGTGACACTATAGCAGAGTGAGACTAGTGTGACACTATAGCAGAGTTAGGCTAGTGTGACACTATAGCATAGTGAGACTAGTGAGACATGAACAGCTATAGCATAGTGAGACTAATGAGACACTATAGCAGAGTGAGACTAGTGAGACACTAAAGCATTAAGAGACTAGTGTGACACCATAGCAGAGTTAGGCTAGTTTGACACTATAGCAGAGTTAGGCTAGTGTGACTCAACTGTCAACGTGAAAATGTCACGGTTATTACCCTTTTATATACCCCACGCAATTTGTCTTGGGATGTCTGGGCTACAACTCACTTGAGGTTCGTCGCTTACGAGACCAAATGCTGTTTGTCTGCAAGCTATTGCGCGGCCGCATCGACTGCCCGACTTTGGTATCAGAGACGTGTAGACTGTCGGTGCCGAACAGCCGATCGAGGTTCCGAGTAGGAACTGTGCGCCTGTTCGCGGAGCCGCACTCGCGCACGACGGCGTGCCAGCAGTCCCCACTGCGCCGCGCGCTGCATGCGCTCAACGACCTCCTCTTCTCGCAGCCTGAGTGTGATTTGTTCGCGGATGAATGGCCGAAAATCGAAAAAGAATGTTTGAGGTATTGTGAACGTGTGTGTTTGTGTGAGAGCTCAATTAATTATTAATTTGTATTTTTTTTATTGTTATGAAATAATGACTTGTTTTTATTTATTTATTGACTAAATTATGACTCGATGTTTAAATATGTACCTTATGGATTTAATATTATTATTTTAATTAATTTTGTGAATGTTAGAAGCTTTGGTTTTTACTGTTATTTTTAACATTCTGTTTGACAATAAATGAATTTGAATTTGACTTTGAATTTGTGACACTATAGCTGGGTTAGGGTAGTGTGACACTATAGCAGAGTTAGGCTAGTGTGACACTATAGCAGAGTTAGGCTAGTGAGACACAATAGCAGAGTTAGGCTAGTGTGACACTATAGCAGAGTTAGGCTAGTGCGACACTATAGCAGAGTTAGGGTAGTGTGACACTATAGCATAGTGAGACTAGTTTGACACTATAGCAGAGTTAGGCTAGTGTGACACTATAGCAGAGTGAGGCTAGTGTGACACTATAGCAGAGTTAGGCTAGTGTGACACTATAGCAAAGTTAGGTTAGGTAAGTGAGACATGAACAGCTATAGCATAGTGAGACTAGTGAGACACTATAGCAGAGTGAGACTAGTGTGACACTATAGCATAAACAGACTAGTGTGACACTATAGCAGAGTTAAGCTAGTGTGACACTATAGCAGAGTAAGGCTAGTGTGACACTATAGCAGAGTTAGGTTTGTGTGACACTATAGCAGAGTGAGACTAGTGAGACATTATCACACAGTTAGGCTAGTGTGACACTATAGCAGAGTTAGGCTAGTGTGACACTATAGCAGAGTTAGGCTAGTGCGACACTAAAGCAGAGTTAGGCTAGTGAGACACTATAGCAGAGTAAGGCTAGTGTGACACTATAGCAGAGTTACGCTTGTGTGACACTATAGCAGAGTGATACTAGTGACACAATAGCAGAGTAAGGCTAGTGTGATACTATAGCAGAGTTAGGCTAGTGAGACACTATAGCAGAGTTAGGCTAGTGTGACACTATAGCAGAGTTAGGCTAGTGTGACACTATAGCAGAGTTAAGCTAGTGTGACACTATAGCAGAGTTAGGCTAGTGTGACACTATAGCAGAGTTAGGCTAGTGTGACACTATAGCAGAGTTAGGCTAGTGTGACACTATAGCATAAAGAGACTAGTTTGACACTATAGCAGAGTTAGGCTAGTGTGACACTATAGCAGAGTTAGGCTAGTATGACACTGTAGCAGAGTTAGGCTAGTGTGACATTATAGCAGAGTTAGGGTAGTGTGACACTCTAGCAAAGTGTAACTCGTGAGACACTTAAGCAGAGTGTGACAAGTGAGACACTATAGCTGAGTGAGACTAGTGAGCCACTATTGCAGTGAGACTAGTGTTACACTATAGCATAGTGAGACTAGTTTGACACTTAAGCAGAGTTAGGCTAGTGTGACAATATAGCAGAGTTAGGCTAGTGTGACACTATAGCAGAGTTAGGCTAGTGTGACACTATAACACAGTTAGGCTAATGTGACACAATAGCAGAGTTAGGCTAGTGTGACACTATAGCAGAGTTAGGCTAGTGTGACACTAAAGCAGAGTTAGGCAAGTGTGACACTATAGCAGAGTGAGACTGGTGAGACATGAACAGCTATAGCATAGTGAGACTAGTGAGACACTAAAGCAGAGTGAGACTAGTGTGACACTAAAGCATAAAGAGACTAGTGTGACGCTTTAGCAGAGTAAGGCTAGTGTGACACTATATCAGAGTTAGGCTAGTGTGACACTGTAGCAGAGTTAGGCTAGTGTGACACTAAAGCAGAAATAGGCTAGTGTGACACTGTAGCAGAGTTAGGCTAGTGTGACACTATAGCAGAGTGAGACTAGTGAGACACTAAAGCATAAAGAGACTAGTGTGACGCTTTAGCAGAGTTAGGCTAGTGTGACACTAAAGAAGAGTTAGGCTAGTGTGACACTGTAGCAGAGTTAGGCTAGTGTGACAATATAGCAAAGTTAGGCTAGTGTGACACTCTAGCAGAGTGTGACTAGTGAGACACTTAAGCAGAGTGTGACAAGTGAGACACTATAGCTGAGTGACACTAGTGAGACACTTTAGCTGAGTGACACTAGTGAGACACTCTAGCAGAGTGAGACTAGTGTTACACTATAGCAGAGTTAGGCTAGTGTGACACTATAGCAGAGTTAGGCTAGTGTGACACTAAAGCAGAGTTAGGCTAGTGTGACACTATAGCAGAGTGAGACTGGTGAGACATGAACAGCTATAGCATAGTAAGACTAGTGAGACACTATAGCAGAGTTAGGCTTGTGTGACACTATAGCAGAGTGAGGCTAGTGTGACACTATAGCAGAGTTAGGCTAGTGTGACACTATAGCATAGTGAGACTAGTGAAACATGAACAGCTATAGCATAGTGAGACTAGTGAGACACTATAGCAGAGTGAGACTAGTGAGAAACTAAAGCATTAAGAGACTATTGTGACACTATAGCAGAGTTAGGCTAGTGTGACACTATAGCAGAGTTAGGCTAGTGTGACACTACAGCAGAGTGAGACTAGTGAGACACTATAACACAGTTAGGCTAGTGTGACACTATAGCAGAGTTAGGCTAGTGTGACACAATAGCAAAGTTAGGCTAGTGTGACACTAAAGCAGAGTTAGGCCAGTGAGACACTAAAGCAGAGTAAGGCTAGTGCGACACTATAGCAGAATTAGGCTAGTGCGACACTATAGCAGAGTTAGGGTAGTGTGACACTATAGCGTAGTGAGACTAGTTTGACACTATAGCAGAGTTAGGCTAGTGTGACACTATAGCAGAGTGAGGCTAGTGTGACACTATAGCAGAGTTAGGCTAGTGTGACACTATAGCAAAGTTAGGTTAGGTAAGTGAGACATGAACAGCTATAGCATAGTGAGACTAGTGAGACACTATAGCAGAGTGAGACTAGTGTGACACTATAGCATAAACAGACTAGTGTGACACTATAGCAGAGTTAAGCTAGTGTGACACTATAGCAGAGTTAGGCTAGTGTGACACTATAGCAGAGTTAGGTTTGTGTGACACTAAAGCAGAGTGAGACTAGTGAGACATTATAACACAGTAAGGCTAGTGTGACACTATAGCAGAGTTAGGCTAGTGTGACACTATAGCAGAGTTAGGCTAGTGCGACACTAAAGCAGAGTTAGGCTAGTGAGACACTATAGCAGAGTAAGGCTAGTGTGACACTATAGCAGAGTTACGCTTGTGTGACACTATAGCAGAGTGATACTAGTGACACAATAGCAGAGTAAGGCTAGTGTGATACTATAGCAGAGTGAGGCTAGTGAGACACTATAGCAGAGTTAGGCTAGTGTGACACTATAGCATAAAGTGACTAGTGTGACACTATAGCAGAGTTACGCTAGTGTGACACTATAGCAGAGTTAGGCTAATGTGACACTATAGCAGAGTTAGGCTAGTGTGACACTATAGCAGAGTTAGGCTAGTGTGACACTAAAGCATAAAGAGACTAGTTTGACACTATAGCAGAGTTAGGCTAGTGTGACACTATAGCAGAGTTAGGCTAGTATGACACTGTAGCAGAGTTAGGCTAGTGTGACATTATAGCAGAGTTAGGGTAGTGTGACACTCTAGCAGAGTGTGACTCGTGAGACACTTAAGCAGAGTGTGACAAGTGAGACACTATAGCTGAGTGAGACTAGTGAGCCACTATAGCAGAGTGAGACTAGTGTTACACTATAGCATAGTGAGACTAGTTTGACACTTTAGCAGAGTTAGGCTAGTGTGACAATATAGCAGAAATAGGCTAGTGTGACACTATAGTTGAGTTAGGCTAGTGTGACACTATAACACAGTTAGGCTAATGTGACACAAAAGCAGAGTTAGGCTAGTGTGACACTATAGCAGAGTTAGGCTAGTGTGACACTAAAGCAGAGTTAGGCAAGTGTGACACTATAGCAGAGTGAGACTGGTGAGACTTGAACAGCTATAGCATCGTGAGACTAGTGAGACACTAAAGCAGAGTGAGACTAGTGTGACACTAAAGCATAAAGAGACTAGTGTGACGCTTTAGCAGAGTTAGGCTAGTGTGTCACTATAGCAGAGTTAGGCTAGTGTGACACTGTAGCAGAGTTAGGCTAGTGTGACACTAAAGCAGAGTTAGGCTAGTGTGACACTGTAGCAGAGTTAGGCTAGTGTGACACTATAGCAGAGTGAGACTAGTGAGACACTAAAGCATAAAGAGACTAGTGTGACGCTTTAGCAGAGTTAGGCTAGTGTGACACTATAGAAGAGTTAGGCTAGTGTGACACTGTAGCAGAGTTAGGCTAGTGTGACATTATAGCAGAGTTAGGCTAGTGTGACACTCTAGCAGAGTGTGACTAGTGAGACACTTAAGCAGAGTGTGACAAGTGAGACACTATAGCTGAGTGACACTAGTGAGACACTTTAGCTGAGTGACACTAGTGAGACACTCTAGCAGAGTGAGACTAGTGTTAAACTATAGCAGAGTTAGGCTAGTGTGACACTATAGCAGAGTTAGGCTAGTGTGACACTCAAGCAGAGTTAGGCTAGTGTGACACTATAGCAGAGTGAGACTGGTGAGACATGAACAGCTATAGCATAGTAAGACTAGTGAGACACTATAGCAGAGTTAGGCTTGTGTGACACTATAGCAGAGTGAGGCTATTGTGACACTATAGCAGAGTTAGGCTAGTGTGACACTATAGCATAGTGAGACTAGTGAAACATGAACAGCTATAGCATAGTGAGACTAGTGAGACACTATAGCAGAGTGAGACTAGTGAGAAACTAAAGCATTAAGAGACTATTGTGACACTATAGCAGAGTTAGGCTAGTGTGACACTATAGCAGAGTTAGGCTAGTGTGACACTATAGCAGAGTTAGGCTAGTGTGACACTTCAGCAGAGTGAGACTAGTGAAACACTAAGACACAGTTAGGCTAGTGTGACACTATAGCAGAGTTAGGCTAGTGTGACACAATAGCAGAGTTAGGCTAGTGTGACACTAAAGCAGAGTTAGGCCAGTGAGACACTATAGCAGAGTAAGGCTAGTGCGACACTATAGCTGAATAAGGGTAGTGTGACACTATAGCATAGTGAGACTAGTTTGACACTATAGCAGAGTTAGGCTAGTGTGACACTATAGCAGAGTTAGGCTAGTGTGACACTATAGCAGAGTTAGGTTAGGTTAGTGAGACATGAACAGCAATAGCATAGTGAGACTAGTGAGACACTATAGCTGAGTTAGGCTAGTGTGACACTATAGCAGAGTGAGGCAAGTGTGACACTATAGCAGAGTTAGGCTAGTGTGACACTATAGCAGAGTTAGGCTAGTGTGACACTATAGCAGAGTTAGGTTAGGTTAGTGAGACATGAACAGCAATAGCATAGTGAGACTAGTGTGACACTAAAGCAGAGTAAGGCTAGTGTGACACTATAGCATAGTGAAACTAGTGAGACATGAACAGCTATAGCATAGTAAGACTAGTGAGACACTATAGCAGAGTTAGGCTAGTGTGACACTACAGCAGAGTGAGACTAGTGAGACACTATAACACAGTTAGGCTAGTGTGACACTATAGCAGAGTTAGGCTAGTGTGACACAATAGCAAAGTTAGGCTAGTGTGACACTAAAGCAGAGTTAGGCCAGTGAGACACTATAGCAGAGTAAGGCTAGTGCGACACTATAGCAGAGTTAGGCTAGTGCGACACTATAGCAGAGTTAGGGTAGTGTGACACTATAGCGTAGTGAGACTAGTTTGACACTATAGCAGAGTTAGGCTAGTGTGAAACTATAGCAGAGTGAGGCTAGTGTGACACTATAGCAGAGTTAGGCTAGTGTGACACTATAGCAAAGTTAGGTTAGGTAAGTGAGACATGAACAGCTATAGCATAGTGAGACTAGTGAGACACTATAGCAGAGTGAGACTAGTGTGACACTATAGCATAAACAGACTAGTGTGACACTATAGCAGAGTTAAGCTAGTGTGACACTATAGCAGAGTTAGGCTAGTGTGACACTATAGCAGAGTTAGGTTTGTGTGACACTAAAGCAGAGTGAGACTAGTGAGACATTATAACACAGTAAGGCTAGTGTGACACTATAGCAGAGTTAGGCTAGTGTGACACTATAGCAGAGTTAGGCTAGTGCGACACTAAAGCAGAGTTAGGCTAGTGAGACACTATAGCAGAGTAAGGCTAGTGTGACACTATAGCAGAGTTACGCTTGTGTGACACTATAGCAGAGTGATACTAGTGACACAATAGCAGAGTAAGGCTAGTGTGATACTATAGCAGAGTGAGGCTAGTGAGACACTATAGCAGAGTTAGGCTAGTGTGACACTATAGCATAAAGTGACTAGTGTGACACTATAGCAGAGTTACGCTAGTGTGACACTATAGCAGAGTTAGGCTTATGTGACACTATAGCAGAGTTAGGCTAGTGTGACACTATAGCAGAGTTAGGCTAGTGTGACACTAAAGCATAAAGAGACTAGTTTGACACTATAGCAGAGTTAGGCTAGTGTGACACTATAGCAGAGTTAGGCTAGTATGACACTGTAGCAGAGTTAGGCTAGTGTGACATTATAGCAGAGTTAGGGTAGTGTGACACTCTAGCAGAGTGTGACTCGTGAGACACTTAAGCAGAGTGTGACAAGTGAGACACTATAGCTGAGTGAGACTAGTGAGCCACTATAGCAGAGTGAGACTAGTGTTACACTATAGCATAGTGAGACTAGTTTGACACTTTAGCAGAGTTAGGCTAGTGTGACAATATAGCAGAAATAGGCTAGTGTGACACTATAGTTGAGTTAGGCTAGTGTGACACTATAACACAGTTAGGCTAATGTGACACAAAAGCAGAGTTAGGCTAGTGTGACACTATAGCAGAGTTAGGCTAGTGTGACACTAAAGCAGAGTTAGGCAAGTGTGACACTATAGCAGAGTGAGACTGGTGAGACTTGAACAGCTATAGCATCGTGAGACTAGTGAGACACTAAAGCAGAGTGAGACTAGTGTGACACTAAAGCATAAAGAGACTAGTGTGACGCTTTAGCAGAGTTAGGCTAGTGTGTCACTATAGCAGAGTTAGGCTAGTGTGACACTGTAGCAGAGTTAGGCTAGTGTGACACTAAAGCAGAGTTAGGCTAGTGTGACACTGTAGCAGAGTTAGGCTAGTGTGACACTATAGCAGAGTGAGACTAGTGAGACACTAAAGCATAAAGAGACTAGTGTGACGCTTTAGCAGAGTTAGGCTAGTGTGACACTATAGAAGAGTTAGGCTAGTGTGACACTGTAGCAGAGTTAGGCTAGTGTGACATTATAGCAGAGTTAGGCTAGTGTGACACTCTAGCAGAGTGTGACTAGTGAGACACTTAAGCAGAGTGTGACAAGTGAGACACTATAGCTGAGTGACACTAGTGAGACACTTTAGCTGAGTGACACTAGTGAGACACTCTAGCAGAGTGAGACTAGTGTTAAACTATAGCAGAGTTAGGCTAGTGTGACACTATAGCAGAGTTAGGCTAGTGTGACACTCAAGCAGAGTTAGGCTAGTGTGACACTATAGCAGAGTGAGACTGGTGAGACATGAACAGCTATAGCATAGTAAGACTAGTGAGACACTATAGCAGAGTTAGGCTTGTGTGACACTATAGCAGAGTGAGGCTATTGTGACACTATAGCAGAGTTAGGCTAGTGTGACACTATAGCATAGTGAGACTAGTGAAACATGAACAGCTATAGCATAGTGAGACTAGTGAGACACTATAGCAGAGTGAGACTAGTGAGAAACTAAAGCATTAAGAGACTATTGTGACACTATAGCAGAGTTAGGCTAGTGTGACACTATAGCAGAGTTAGGCTAGTGTGACACTATAGCAGAGTTAGGCTAGTGTGACACTTCAGCAGAGTGAGACTAGTGAAACACTAAGACACAGTTAGGCTAGTGTGACACTATAGCAGAGTTAGGCTAGTGTGACACAATAGCAGAGTTAGGCTAGTGTGACACTAAAGCAGAGTTAGGCCAGTGAGACACTATAGCAGAGTAAGGCTAGTGCGACACTATAGCTGAATAAGGGTAGTGTGACACTATAGCATAGTGAGACTAGTTTGACACTATAGCAGAGTTAGGCTAGTGTGACACTATAGCAGAGTTAGGCTAGTGTGACACTATAGCAGAGTTAGGTTAGGTTAGTGAGACATGAACAGCAATAGCATAGTGAGACTAGTGAGACACTATAGCAGAGTTAGGCTAGTGTGACACTATAGCAGAGTGAGGCAAGTGTGACACTATAGCAGAGTTAGGCTAGTGTGACACTATAGCAGAGTTAGGCTAGTGTGACACTATAGCAGAGTTAGGTTAGGTTAGTGAGACATGAACAGCAATAGCATAGTGAGACTAGTGTGACACTAAAGCAGAGTAAGGCTAGTGTGACACTATAGCATAGTGAAACTAGTGAGACATGAACAGCTATAGCATAGTAAGACTAGTGAGACACTATAGCAGAGTTAGGCTTGTGTGACACTATAGCAGAGTGAGGCAAGTGTGACACTATAGCAGAGTTAGGCTAGTGTGACACTATAGCATAGTGAGACTAGAAAAACATGAACAGCTATAGCATAGTGAGACTAGTGAGACACTATAGCAGAGTGAGACTAGTGAGACACTAAAGCATTAAGAGACTATTGTGACACTATAGCAGAGTTAGGCTAGTGTGACACTATAGCAGAGTTAGGCTAGTGTGACACTATAGCAGAGTTAGGCTAGTGTGACACTACAGCAGAGTGAGACTAGTGAGACACTATAACACAGTTAGGCTAGTGTGACACTATAGCAGAGTTAGGCTAGTGTGACACAATAGCAGAGTTAGGCTAGTGTGACACTAAAGCAGAGTTAGGCTAGTGAGACACTATAGCAGAGTAAGGCTAGTGCGACACTATAGCAGAATAAGGGTAGTGTGACACTATAGCATAGTGAGACTAGTTTGACACTATAGCAGAGTTAGGCTAGTGTGACACCATAGCAGAGTTAGGCTAGTGTGACACTATAGCAGAGTTAGGTTAGGTTAGTGAGACATGAACAGCAATAGCATAGTGAGACTAGTGAGACACTATAGCAGAGTTAGGCTAGTGTGACACTATAGCAGAGTTAGGCTAGTGTGACACTAAAGCAGAGTAAGGCTAGTGTGACACTATAGCATAGTGAAACTAGTGAGACATGAACAGCTATAGCATAGTAAGACTAGTGAGACACTATAGCAGAGTTAGGCTTGTGTGACACTATAGCAGAGTGAGGCTAGTGTGACACTATAGCAGAGTTAGGCTAGTGTGACACTATAGCATAGTGAGACTAGTGAGACATGAACAGCTATAGCATAGTGAGACTAGTGAGACACTATAGCAGAGTGAGACTAGTGAGACACTAAAGCATTAAGAGACTATTGTGACACTATAGCAGAGTTAGGCTAGTGTGACACTATAGCAGAGTTAGGCTAGTGTGACACTACAGCAGGGTTAGGGTAGTGCGACACTATAGCAGAGTTAGGCTAGTGTGACACTATAGCAGAGTTAGGCTAGTGAGACACTATAGCAGATATAGGCTAGTGTGACACTATAGCAGAGTTAGGCTAGTGTGACATTATAGCAGAGTTAGGCTAGTGTGACACTATAGCAGAGTAAGGGTAGTGTGACACTATAGCATAGTGAGACTAGTGTGACACTATAGCAGAGTTAGGCTAGTGTGACACTGTAGCATAGTGAGACTAGTTTGACACTATAGCAGAGTTAGGCTAGTGTGACACTATAGCAGAGTGAGGCTAGTGTGACACTATAGCAGAGTTAGGCTAGTGTGACACTATAGCAAAGTTAGGTTAGGTTAGTGAGACATGAACAGCTATAGCATAGTGAGACTAGTGAGACACTATAGCAGAGTGAGACTAGTGTGACACTATAGCATAAACAGACTAGTGTGACACTATAGCAGAGTTAAGCTAGTGTGACACTTAAGCAGAGTTAGGCTAGTGAGACACTATAGCAGAGTAAGGCTAGTGTGACACTATAGCAGAGTTACGCTTGTGTGACACTATAGCAGAGTGATACTAGTGACACAATAGCAGAGTAAGGCTAGTGTGATACTATAGCATAAAGAGACTAGTTTGACACTAAAGCAGAGTTAGGCTAGTGTGACACTATAGCAGAGTTAGGCTAGTATGACACTAAATCAGAGTAAGGCTAGTGTGACATTATAGCAGAGTTAGGCTAGTGTGACACTCTAGCAGAGTGTGACTGGTGAGACACTTAAGCAGAGTGTGACAAGTGAGACACTATAGCTGAGTGAGACTAGTGAGCCACTATAGCAGAGTGAGACTAGTGTTACACTATAGCATAGTGAGACTAGTTTGACACTTTAGCAGAGTTAGGCTAGTGTGACAATATAGCAGATATAGGCTAGTGTGACACTATAGCAGAGTTAGGCTAGTGTGACACTATAGCAGAGTAAGGCTAGTGCGACACTATAGCAGAGTAAGGGTAGTGTGACACTATAGCATAGTGAGACTAGTTTGACACTATAGCAGAGATAGGCTAGTGTGACACTATAGCAGAGTGAGGCTAGTGTGACACTTTAGCAGAGTTAGGCTAGTGTGACACTATAGCAAAGTTAAGTTAGGTTAGTGAGACATGAACAGCTATAGCATAGTGAGACTAGTGAGACACTATAGCAGAGTGAGACTAGTGTGACACTATAGCATAAACAGACTAGTGTGACACTATAGCAGAGTTAAGCTAGTGTGACACTATAGCAGAGTTAGGCTAGTTTGACATTATAGCAGAGTTAGGTTTGTGTGACACTATAGCAGAGTGAGACTAGTGTGACACTATAGCAGAGTTAGGCTAGTGTGACACTATAGCATAGTGAGACTAGTGAGACATGAACAGCTATAGCATAGTGAGACTAATGAGACACTATAGCAGAGTGAGACTAGTGAGACACTAAAGCATTAAGAGACTAGTGTGACACTATAGCAGAGTTAGGCTAGTGTGACACTATAGCAGGGTAAGGGTAGTGTGACACTATAGCAGAGTTAGGCTAGTGTGACACTATAGCAGAGTTAGGCTAGTGCGACACTATAGCAGAATTAGGCTAGTGTGACACTATAGCAGAGTTAGGCTAGTGCGACACTATAGCAGAGTAAGGGTAATGTGACACTATAGCATAGTGAGACTAGTTTGACACTATAGCAGAGTTAGGCTAGTGTGACACTATAGCAGAGTTAGGCTAGTGTGACACTATAGCAAAGTTAGGTCAGGTAAGTGAGACATGAACAGCTATAGCATAGTGAGACTAGTGAGACACTATAGCAGAGTGAGACTAGTGTGACACTATAGCATAAAGAGACTAGTGTGACACTATAGCAGAGTTAAGCTAGTGTGACACTATAGCAGAGTTAGGCTAGTGTGACACTATAGCAGAGTTAGGTTTGTGTGACACTATAGCAGAGTGAGACTAGTGAGACATTATAACACAGTTAGGCTAGTGTGACACTATAGCAGAGTTAGGCTAGTGTGACACTATAGCAGAGTTACGCTTGTGTGACACTATAGCAGAGTGATACTAGTGACACAATAGCAGAGTAAGGCTAGTGTGATACTATAGCATAAAGAGACTAGTTTGACACTATAGCAGAGTTAGGCTAGTGTGACACTATAGCAGAGTTAGGCTAGTATGACACTGTAGCAGAGTTAGGCTAGTGTGACTTTATAGCAGAGTAAGGCTAGTGTGACACTCTAGCAGAGTGTGACTAGTGAGACACTTAAGCAGAGTGTGACAAGTGAGACACTATAGCTGAGTGAGACTAGTGAGCCACTATAGCAGAGTGAGACTAGTATTACACTATAGCATAAAGAGACTAGTGTGACGCTTTAGCAGAGTTAGGCTAGTGTGACACTGTAGCAGAGTTAGGCTAGTGTGACACTAAAGCAGAGTTAGGCTAGTGTGACACTGTAGCAGAGTTAGGCTAGTGTGACACTATAGCAGAGTGAGACTAGTGAGACACTAAAGCATAAAGAGACTATTGTGACGCTTTAGCAGAGTTAGGCTTGTGTGACACTATAGCAGAGTTAGGCTAGTGTGACACTGTAGCAGAGTTAGGCTAGTGTGACATTATAGCAGAGTTAGGCTAGTGTGACACTCTTGCAGAGTGTGACTAGTGAGACACTTAAGCAGAGTGTGACAAGTGAGACACTATAGCTGAGTGACACTAGTGAGACACTTTAGCTGAGTGACACTAGTGTTACACTATAGCAGAGTTAGGCTAGTGTGACACTATAGCAGAGTTAGGCTAGTGTGACACTAAAGCAGAGTTAGGCTAGTGTGACACTATAGCAGAGTGAGACTGGTGAGACATGAACAGCTATAGCATAGTAAGACTAGTGAGACACTATAGCAGAGTTAGGCTTGTGTGACACTATAGCAGAGTGAGGCTAGTGTGACACTATAGCAGAGTTAGGCTAGTGTGACACTATAGCATAGTGAGACTAGTGAAACATGAACAGCTATAGCATAGTGAGACTAGTGAGACACTATAGCAGAGTGAGACTAGTGAGACACTTAAGCATTAAGAGACTATTGTGACACTATAGCAGAGTTAGGCTAGTGTGACACTATAGCAGAGTTAGGCTAGTGTGACACTAAAGCAGAGTTAGGCTAGTGTGACACTACAGCAGAGTGAGACTAGTGAGACACTATAACACAGTTAGGCTAGTGTGACACTATAGCAGAGTTAGGCTAGTGTGACACAATAGCAGAGTTAGGCTAGTGTGACACTAAAGCAGAGTTAGGCTAGTGAGACACTATAGCAGAGTAAGGCTAGTGCGACACTATAGCAGAATAAGGGTAGTGTGACACTATAGCATAGTGAGACTAGTTTGACACTATAGCAGAGTTAGGCTAGTGTGACACCATAGCAGAGTTAGGCTAGTGTGACACTATAGCAGAGTTAGGTTAGGTTAGTGAGACATGAACAGCAATAGCATAGTGAGACTAGTAAGACACTATAGCGGAGTTAGGCTAGTGTGACACTATAGCAGAGTTAGGCTAGTTTGACACTAAAGCAGAGTAAGGCTAGTGTGACACTATAGCATAGTGAAACTAGTGAGACATGAACAGCTATAGCATAGTAAGACTAGTGAGACACTATAGCAGAGTTAGGCTTGTGTGACACTATAGCAGAGTGAGGCTAGTGTGACACTATAGCAGAGTTAGGCTAGTGTGACACTATAGCATAGTGAGACTAGTGAGACATGAACAGCTATAGCATAGTGAGACTAGTGAGACACTATAGCAGAGTGAGACTAGTGAGACACTAAAGCATTAAGAGACTATTGTGACACTATAGCAGAGTTAGGCTAGTGTGACACTATAGCAGAGTTAGGCTAGTGTGACACTATAGCAGGGTTAGGGTAGTGTGACACTATAGCAGAGTTAGGCTAGTGTGACACTATAGCAGAGTTAGGCTAGTGAGACACTATAGCAGATATAGGCTAGTGTGACACTATAGCAGAGTTAGGCTAGTGTGACACTATAGCAGAGTTAGGCTAGTGTGACACAATAGCAGAGTAAGGGTAGTGTGACACTATAGCATAGTGAGACTAGTTTGACACTATAGCAGAGTAAGGCTTGTGTGACACTATAGCATAGTGAGACTAGTTTGACATTATAGCAGAGTTAGGCTAGTGTGACACTATAGCAGAGTGAGGCTAGTGTGACACTATAGCAGAGTTAGGCTAGTGTGACACTATAGCAAAGTTAGGTTAGGTTAGTGAGACATGAACAGCTATAGCATAGTGAGACTAGTGAGACACTATAGCAGAGTGAGACTAGTGTGACACTATAGCATAAACAGACTAGTGTGACACTATAGCAGAGTTAAGCTAGTGTGACACTAAAGCAGAGTTAGGCTAGTGAGACACTATAGCAGAGTAAGGCTAGTGTGACACTATAGCAGAGTTACGCTTGTGTGACACTATAGCAGAGTGATACTAGTGACACAATAGCAGAGTAAGGCTAGTGTGATACTATAGCATAAAGAGACTAGTTTGACACTATAGCAGAGTTAGGCTAGTGTGACACTATAGCAGAGTTAGGCTAGTATGACACTAAAGCAGTGTTAGGCTAGTGTGACATTATAGCAGAGTTAGGCTAGTGTGACACTCTAGCAGAGTGTGACTAGTGAGACACTTAAGCAGAGTGTGACAAGTGAGCCACTATAGCAGAGTGAGACTAGTGTTACACTATAGCATAGTGAGACTAGTTTGACACTTTAGCAGAGTTAGGCTAGTGTGACAATATAGCAGATATAGGCTAGTGTGACAGTATAGCAGAGTTAGGCTAGTGTGACACTATAGCAGAGTAAGGCTAGTGCGACACTATAGCAGAGTAAGGGTAGTGTGACACTATAGCATAGTGAGACTAGTTTGACACTATAGCAGAGATAGGCTAGTGTGACACTATAGCAGAGTGAGGCTAGTGTGACACTATAGCAGAGTTAGGCTAGTGTGACACTATAGCAAAGTAAGGTTAGGTTAGTGAGACATGAACAGCAATAGCATAGTTAGACTAGTGAGACACTATAGCAGAGTTAGGCTAGTGTGACACTATAGCAGAGTTAGGCTAGTGTGACACTAAAGCAGAGTAAGGCTAGTGTGACACTATAGCATAGTGAAACTAGTGAGACATGAACAGCTATAGCATAGTAAGACTAGTGAGACACTATAGCAGAGTTAGGCTTGTGTGACACTATAGCAGAGTGAGGCTAGTGTGACACTATGGCAGAGTTAGGCTAGTGTGACACTATAGCATTGTGAGACTAGTGAGACATGAACAGCTATAGCATAGTGAGACTAGTGAGACACTATAGCAGAGTGAGACTAGTGAGACACTAAAGCATTAAGAGACTATTGTGACACTATAGCAGAGTTAGGCTAGTGAGACACTATAGCAGAGTGAGACTAGTGTGACACTATAGCATAAACAGACTAGTGTGACACTAAAGCAGAGTTAAGCTAGTGTGACACTAAAGCAGAGTTAGGCTAGTGAGACACTATAGCAGAGTAAGGCTAGTGTGACACTATAGCAGAGTAACGCTTGTGTGACACTATAGCAGAGTGATACTAGTGACACAAAAGCAGAGTAAGGCTAGTGTGATACTATAGCATAAAGAGACTAGTTTGACACTATAGCAGAGTTAGGCTAGTGTGACACTATAGCAGAGTTAGGCTAGTATGACACTAAATCAGAGTTAGGCTAGTGTGACATTATAGCAGAGTTAGGCTAGTGTGACACTCTAGCAGAGTGTGACTGGTGAGACACTTAAGCAGAGTGTGACAAGTGAGACACTATAGCTGAGTGAGACTAGTGAGCTACTATAGCAGAGTGAGACTAGTGTTACACTTTAGCATAGTGAGACTAGTTTGACACTTTAGCAGAGTTAGGCTAGTGTGACAATATAGCAGATATAGGCTAGTGTGACACTATAGCAGAGTTAGGCTAGTGTGACACTATAGCAGAGTAAGGCTAGTGCGACACTATAGCAGAGTGAGGCTAGTGTGACACTATAGCAGAGTTAGGCTAGTGTGACACTATAGCAAAGTTAGGTTAGGTTAGTGAGACATGAACAGCTATAGCATAGTGAGACTAGTGAGACACTATAGCAGAGTGAGACTAGTGTGACACTATAGCATAAACAGACTAGTGTGACACTATAGCAGAGTTAAGCTAGTGTGACACTATAGCAGAGTTAGGCTAGTGAGACATTATAGCAGAGTTAGGTTTGTGTGACATTATAGCAGAGTGAGACTAGTGTGACACTATAGCAGAGTTAGGCTTGTGTGACACTATAGCATAGTGAGACTAGTGAGACATGAACAGCTATAGCATAGTGAGACTAATGAGACACTATAGCAGAGTGAGACTAGTGAGACACTAAAGCATTAAGAGACTAGTGTGACACTATAGCAGAGTTAGGCTAGTGTGACACTTTAGCAGAGTTAGGCTAGTGTGACACTATAGCAGGGTTAGGGTAGTGTGACACTATAGCAGAGTTAGGCTAGTGTGACACTATAGCAGAGTTAGGCTAGTGAGACACTATAGCAGAATTAGGCTAGTGTGACACTATAGCAGAGTTAGGCTAGTGCGACACTATAGCAGAGTAAGGGTAGTGTGACACTATAGCATAGTGAGACTAGTTTGACACTATAGCAGAGTTAGGCTAGTGTGACACTATAGCAGAGTGAGGCTAGTGTGACACTATAGCAGAGTTAGGCTAGTGTGACACTATAGCAAAGTTAGGTTAGGTAAGTGAGACATGAACAGCTATAGCATAGTGAGACTAGTGAGACACTATAGCAGAGTGAGACTAGTGTGACACTATAGCATAAAGAGACTAGTGTGACACTATAGCAGAGTTAAGCTAGTGTGACACTATAGCAGAGTTAGGCTAGTGTGACACTATAGCAGAGTTAGGTTTGTGTGACACTATAGCAGAGTGAGACTAGTGAGACATTATAACACAGTTAGGCTAGTGTGACACTATAGCAAAGTTAGGCTAGTGTGACACTATAGCAGAGTTAGGCTAGTGTGACACTAAAGCAGAGTTAGGCTAGTGAGACACTATAGCAGAGTAAGGCTAGTGTGACACTATAGCAGAGTTACGCTTGTGTGACACTATAGCAGAGTGATACTAGTGACACAATAGCAGAGTAAGGCTAGTGTGATACTATAGCATAAGGAGACTAGTTTGACACTATAGCAGAGTTAGGCTAGTGTGACACTATAGCAGAGTTAGGCTAGTATGACACTGTAGCAGAGTTAGGCTAGTGTGACATTATAGCAGAATTAGGCTAGTGTGACACTCTAGCAGAGTGTGACTAGTGAGACACTTAAGCAGAGTGTGACAAGTGAGACACAATAGCTGAGTGAGACTAGTGAGCCACTATAGCAGAGTGAAACTAGTGTTACACTATAGCATAGTGAGACTAGTTTGACACTTTAGCAGAGTTAGGCTAGTGTGACAATATAGCAGATATAGGCTAGTGTGACACTAAAGCAGAGTTTGGGTAGTGTGACACTATAGCAGAGTAAGGCTAGTGCGACACTATAGCAGAGTAAGGGTAGTGTGACACTATAGCATAGTGAGACTAGTTTGACACTATAGCAGAGTTAGGCTAGTGTGACACTATAGCAGAGTGAGGCTAGTGTGACACTATAGCAGAGTTAGGCTAGTGTGACACTATAGCAAAGTTAGGTTAGGTTAGTGAGACATGAACAGCTATAGCATAGTGAGATTAGTGAGACACTATAGCAGAGTGAGACTAGTGTGACACTATAGCATAAACAGACTAGTGTGACATTATAGCAGAGTTAAGCTAGTGTGACACTATAGCAGAGTTAGGCTAGTGTGACACTATAGCAGAGTTAGGTTTGTGTGACACTATAGCAGAGTGAGACTAGTGTGACACTTTAGCAGAGTTAGGCTAGTGTGACACTATAGCGTAGTGAGACTAGTGAGACATGAACAGCTATAGCATAGTGAGACTAATGAGACACTATAGCAGAGTGAGACTAGAGAGACACTAAAGCATTAAGAGACTAGTGTGACACTATAGCAGAGTTAGGCTAGTGTGACACTTTAGCAGAGTTAGGCTAGTGTGACACTATAGCAGGGTTAGGGTAGTGTGACACTATAGCAGAGTTAGGCTAGTGTGACACTATAGCAGAGTTAGGCTAGTGAGACACTATAGCAGAATTAGGCTAGTGTGACACTATAGCAGAGTTAGGCTAGTGCGACACTATAGCAGAGTAAGGGTAGTGTGACACTATAGCATAGTGAGACTAGTTTGACACTATAGCAGAGTTAGGCTAGTGTGACACTATAGCAGAGTGAGGCTAGTGTGACACTATAGCAGAGTTAGGCTAGTGTGACACTATAGCAAAGTAAGGTTAGGTTAGTGAGACATGAACAGCTATAGCATAGTGAGACTAGTGAGACACTATAGCAGAGTGAGACTAGTGTGACACTATAGCATAAAGAGACTAGTGTGACACTATAGCAGAGTTAAGCTAGTGTGACACTATAGCAGAGTTAGGCTAGTGTGACACTATAGCAGAGTTAGGTTTGTGTGACACTATAGCAGAGTGAGACTAGTGAGACATTAAAACACAGTTAGGCTAGTGTGACACTATAGCAGAGTTAGGCTAGTGTGACACTATAGCAGAGTTAGGCTAGTGTGACACTAAAGCAGAGTTAGGCTAGTGAGACACTATAGCAGAGTAAGGCTAGTGTGACACTATAGCAGAGTTACGCTTGTGTGACACTATAGCAGAGTGATACTAGTGACACAATAGCAGAGTAAGGCTAGTGTGATACTATAGCATAAAGAGACTAGTTTGATACTATAGCAGAGTTAGGCTAGTGTGACACTATAGCAGAGTTAGGCTAGTATGACACTGTAGCAGAGTTAGGCTAGTGTGACTTTATAGCAGAGTTAAGCTAGTGTGACACTCTCGCAGAGTGTGACTAGTGAGACACTTAAGCAGAGTGTGACAAGTGAGACACTATAGCTGAGTGAGACTAGTGAGCCACTATAGCAGAGTGAGACTAGTGTTACACTATAGCATAAAGAGACTAGTGTGACGCTTTAGCAGAGTTAGGCTAGTGTGACACTGTAGCAGAGTTAGGCTAGTGTGACACTAAAGCAGAGTTAGGCTAGTGTGACACTGTAGCAGAGTTAGGCTAGTGTGACACTATAGCAGATTGAGACTAGTGAGACACTAAAGCATAAAGAGACTATTGTGACGCTTTAGCAGAGTTAGGCTAGTGTGACACTATAGCAGAGTTAGGCTAGTGTGACACTGTAGCAGAGTTAGGCTAGTGTGACATTATAGCAGAGTTAGGCTAGTGTGACACTCTTGCAGAGTGTGACTAGTGAGACACTTAAGCAGAGTGTGACAAGTGAGACACTATAGCTGAGTGACACTTGTGAGACACTTTAGCTGAGTGACACTAGTGAGACACTCTAGCAGAGTGAGACTAGTGTTACACTATAGCAGAGTTAGGCTAGTGTGACACTATAGCAGAGTTAGGCTAGTGTGACACTAAAGCAGAGTTAGGCTAGTGTGACACTATAGCAGAGTGAGACTGGTGAGACATGAACAGCTATAGCATAGTAAGACTAGTGAGACACTATAGCAGAGTTAGGCTTGTGTGACACTATAGCAGAGTGAGGCTAGTGTGACACTATAGCAGAGTTAGGCTAGTGTGACACTATAGCATAGTGAAACTAGTGAAACATGAACAGCTATAGCATAGTGAGACTAGTGAGACACTATAGCAGAGTGAGACTAGTGAGACACTTAAGCATTAAGAGACTATTGTGACACTATAGCAGAGTTAGGCTAGTGTGACACTATAGCAAAGTTAGGCTAGTGTGACACTATAGCAGAGTTAGGCTAGTGTGACACTACAGCAGAGTGAGACTAGTGAGACACTATAACACAGTTAGGCTAGTGTGACACTATAGCAGAGTTAGGCTAGTGTGACACAATAGCAGAGTTAGGCTAGTGTGACACTAAAGCAGAGTTAGGCTAGTGAGACACTATAGCAGAGTAAGGCTAGTGCGACACTATAGCAGAATAAGGGTAGTGTGACACTATAGCATAGTGAGACTAGTTTGACACTATAGCAGAGTTAGGCTAGTGTGACACCATAGCAGAGTTAGGCTAGTGTGACACTATAGCAGAGTTAGGTTAGGTTAGTGAGACATGAACAGCAATAGCATAGTGAGACTAGTGAGACACTATAGCAGAGTTAGGCTTGTGTGACACTATAGCAGAGTTAGGCTAGTGTGACACTCAAGCAGAGTAAGGCTAGTGTGACACTATAGCATAGTGAAACTAGTGAGACATGAACAGCTATAGCATAGTAAGACTAGTGAGACACTATAGCAGAGTTAGGCTTGTGTGACACTATAGCAGAGTGAGGCTAGTGTGACACTATAGCAGAGTTAGGCTAGTGTGACACTATAGCATAGTGAGACTAGTGAGACATGAACAGCTATAGCATAGTGAGACTAGTGAGACACTATAGCAGAGTGAGACTAGTGAGACACTAAAGCATTAAGAGACTATTAAGACACTATAGCAGAGTTAGGCTAGTGTGACACTATAGCAGAGTTAGGCTAGTGTGACACTATAGCAGGGTTAGGGTAGTGTGACACTATAGCAGAGTTAGGCTAGTGTGACACTATAGCAGAGTTAGGCTAGTGAGACACTATAGCAGATATAGGCTAGTGTGACACTATAGCAGAGTTAGGCTAGTGTGACACTATAGCAGAGTTAGGCTAGTGTGACACAATAGCAGATTAAGGGTAGTGTGACACTATAGCATAGTGAGACTAGTTTGACACTATAGCAGAGTTAGGCTAGTGTGACACTATAGCATAGTGAGACTAGTTTGACATTATAGCAGAGTTAGGCTAGTGTGACACTATAGCAGAGTGAGGCTAGTGTGACACTATAGCAGAGTTAGGCTAGTGTGACACTATAGCAAAGTTAGGTTAGGTTTGTGAGACATGAACAGCTATAGCATAGTGAGACTAGTGAGACACTATAGCAGAGTGAGACTAGTGTGACACTATAGCATAAACAGACTAGTGTGACACTATAGCAGAGTTAAGCTAGTGTGACACTAAAGCAGAGTTAGGCTAGTGAGACACTATAGCAGAGTAAGGCTAGTGTGACACTATAGCAGAGTTACGCTTGTGTGACACTATAGCAGAGTGATACTAGTGACACAATAGCAGAGTAAGGCTAGTGTGATACTATAGCATAAAGAGACTAGTTTGACACTATAGCAGAGTTAGGCTAGTGTGACACTATAGCAGAGTTAGGCTAGTATGACACTAAAGCAGAGTTAGGCTAGTGTGACATTATAGCAGAGTTAGGCTAGTGTGACACTCTAGCAGAGTGTGACTAGTGAGACACTTAAGCAGAGTGTGACAAGTGAGCCACTATAGCAGAGTGAGACTAGTGTTACACTATAGCATAGTGAGACTAGTTTGACACTTTAGCAGAGTTAGGCTAGTGTGACAATATAGCAGATATAGGCTAGTGTGACAGTATAGCAGAGTTAGGCTAGTGTGACACTATAGCAGAGTAAGGCTAGTGCGACACTATTAGAGTAAGGGTAGTGTGACACTATAGCATAGTGAGACTAGTTTGACACTATAGTAGAGATAGGCTAGTGTGACACTATAGCAGAGTGAGGCTAGTGTGACACTATAGCAGAGTTAGGCTAGTGTGACACTATAGCAAAGTTAGGTTAGGTTAGTGAGACATGAACAGCTATAGCATAGTGAGACTAGTGAGACACTATAGCAGAGTGAGACTAGTGTGACACTATAGCATAAACAGACTAGTGTGACACTATAGCAGAGTTAAGCTAGTGTGACACTATAGCAGAGTTAGGCTAGTGTGACACTATAGCAGAGTTAGGTTTGTGTGACACTATAGCAGAGTGAGACTAGTGTGACACTATAGCAGAGTTAGGCTAGTGTGACACTATAGCATAGTGAGACTAGTGAGACATGAACAGCTATAGCATAGTGAGACTAATGAGACACTATAGCAGAGTGAGACTAGTGAGACACTAAAGCATTAAGAGACTAGTGTGACACTATAGCAGAGTTAGGCTAGTGTGACACTTTAGCAGAGTTAGGCTAGTGTGACACTATAGCAGGGTTAGGGTAGTGTGACACTATAGCAGAGTTAGGCTAGTGTGACACTATAGCAGAGTTAGGCTAGTGAGACACTATAGCAGAATTAGGCTAGTGTGACACTATAGCAGAGTAAGGGTAGTGTGACACTATAGCATAGTGAGACTAGTTTGACACTATAGCAGAGTTAGGCTAGTGTGACACTATAGCAGAGTTAGGCTAGTGTGACACTATAGCAAAGTTAGGTTAGGTAAGTGAGACATGAACAGCTATAGCATAGTGAGACTAGTGAGACACTATAGCAGAGTGAGACTAGTGTGACACTATAGCATAAAGAGACTAGTGTGACACTATAGCAGAGTTAAGCTAGTGTGACACTATAGCAGAGTTAGGCTAGTGTGACACTATAGCAGAGTTAGGTTTGTGTGACACTATAGCAGAGTGAGACTAGTGAGACATTATAAAACAGTTAGGCTAGTGTGACACTATAGCAGAGTTAGGCTAGTGTGACACTATAGCAGAGTTAGTCTAGTATGACACTATAGCAGAGTTAGGCTAGTGTGACACTAAAGCAGAGTTAGGCTAGTGAGACACTATAGCAGAGTAAGGCTAGTGTGACACTATAGCAGAGTTACGCTTGTGTGACACTATAGCAGAGTTATACTAGTGACACAATAGCAGAGTAAGGCTAGTGTGATACTATAGCATAAAGAGACTAGTTTGACACTACAACAGAGTTAGGCTAGTGTGACACTATAGCAGAGTTAGGCTAGTATGACACTGTAGCAGAGTTAGGCTAGTGTGACATTATAGCAGAGTTAGGCTAGTGTGACACTCTAGCAGAGTGTGACTAGTGAGACACTTAAGCAGAGTGAGACTAGTGTTACACTATAGCATAAAGAGACTAGTGTGACGCTTTAGCAGAGTTAGGCTAGTGTGACACTTTTGCAGAGTTATGCTAGTGTGACACTGTAGCAGAGTTAGGCTAGTGTGACACTAAAGCAGAGTTAGGCTAGTGTGGCACTGTAGCAGAGTTAGGCTAGTGTGACACTATAGCAGAGTGAGACTAGTGAGACACTAAAGCATAAAGAGACAAGTGTGACGCTTTAGCAGAGTTAGGCTAGTGTGACACTATAGCAGAGTTAGGCTAGTGTGACACTGTAGCAGAGTAAGGCTAGTGTGACATTATAGCAGAGTGAGACTGGTGAGACATGAACAGCTATAGCATCGTAAGACTAGTGAGACACTATAGCAGAGTTAGGCTTGTGTGACACTATAGCAGAGTGAGGCTAGTGTGACACTATAGCAGAGTTAGGCTAGTGTGACACTATAGCATAGTGAGACTAGTGAAACATGAACAGCTATAGCATAGTGAGACTAGTGAGACACTATAGCAGAGTGAGACTAGTGAGACACTAAAGCATTTTGAGACTATTGTGACACTTTAGCAGAGTTAGGCTTGTGTGACACTATAGCAGAGTTAGGCTAGTGTGACACTATAGCAGAGTTAGGCTAGTGTGACACTACAGCAGAGTGAGACTAGTGAGACACTATAACACAGTTAGGCTAGTGTGACACTATAGCAGAGTTAGGCTAGTGTGACACAATAGCAGAGTTAGGCTAGTGTGACACTAAAGCAGAGTTAGGCTAGTGAGACACTATAGCAGAGTAAGGCTAGTGCGACACTATAGCAGAATAAGGGTAGTGTGACACTATAGCATAGTGAGACTAGTTTGACACTATAGCAGAGTTAGGCTAGTGTGACACTATAGCAGGGTTAGGGTAGTGTGACACTATAGCAGAGTTAGGTTAGGTTAGTGAGACATGAACAGCAATAGCATAGTGAGACTAGTGAGACACTATAGCAGAGTTAGGCTAGTGTGACACTATAGCAGAGTTAGGCTAGTGTGACACTTAAGCAGAGTAAGGCTAGTGTGACACTATAGCATAGTGAAACTAGTGAGACATGAACAGCTATAGCATAGTAAGACTAGTGAGACACTATAGCAGAGTTAGGCTTGTGTGACACTATAGCAGAGTGAGGCTAGTGTGACACTATAGCAGAGTTAGGCTAGTGTGACACTATAGCATAGTGAGACTAGTGAGACATGAACAGCTATAGCATAGTGAGACTAGTGAGACACTATAGCAGAGTGAGACTAGTGAGACACTAAAGCATTAAGAGACTATTGTGACACTATAGCAGAGTTAGGCTAGTGTGACACTATAGCAGAGTTAGGCTAGTGTGACACTATAGCAGGGTTAGGGTAGTGTGACACTATAGCAGAGTTAGGCTAGTGTGACACTATAGCAGAGTTAGGCTAGTGTGACACTATAGCAGAGTGAAACAAGTGTTACACTATAGCATAGTGAGACTAGTTTGACACTTTAGCAGAGTTAGGCTAGTGTGACAATATAGCAGATATAGGCTAGTGTGACACTAAAGCAGAGTTAGGGTAGTGTGACACTATAGCAGAGTAAGGCTAGTGCGACACTATAGCAGAGTAAGGGTAGTGTGACACTATAGCATAGTGAGACTAGTTTGACACTATAGCAGAGTTAGGCTAGTGTGACACTATAGCAGAGTGAGGCTAGTGTGACACTATAGCAGAGTTAGGCTAGTGTGACACTATAGCAAAGTTAGGTTAGGTTAGTGAGACATGAACAGCTATAGCATAGTGAGATTAGTGAGACACTATAGCAGAGTGAGACTAGTGTGACACTATAGCATAAACAGACTAGTGTGACATTATAGCAGAGTTAAGCTAGTGTGACACTATAGCAGAGTTAGGCTAGTGTGACACTATAGCAGAGTTAGGTTTGTGTGACACTATAGCAGAGTGAGACTAGTGTGACACTTTAGCAGAGTTAGGCTAGTGTGACACTATAGCGTAGTGAGACTAGTGAGACATGAACAGCTATAGCATAGTGAGACTAATGAGACACTATAGCAGAGTGAGACTAGTGAGACACTAAAGCATTAAGAGACTAGTGTGACACTATAGCAGAGTTAGGCTAGTGTGACACTTTAGCAGAGTTAGGCTAGTGTGACACTATAGCAGGGTTAGGGTAGTGTGACACTATAGCAGAGTTAGGCTAGTGTGACACTATAGCAGAGTTAGGCTAGTGAGACACTATAGCAGAATTAGGCTAGTGTGACACTATAGCAGAGTTAGGCTAGTGCGACACTATAGCAGAGTAAGGGTAGTGTGACACTATAGCATAGTGAGACTAGTTTGACACTATAGCAGAGTTAGGCTAGTGTGACACTATAGCAGAGTGAGGCTAGTGTGACACTATAGCAGAGTTAGGCTAGTGTGACACTATAGCAGAGTAAGGCTAGTGTGACACTATAGCAGAGTTACGCTTGTGTGACACTATAGCAGAGTGATACTAGTGACACAATAGCAGAGTAAGGCTAGTGTGATACTATAGCATAAAGAGACTAGTTTGATACTATAGCAGAGTTAGGCTAGTGTGACACTATAGCAGAGTGAGGCTAGTGTGACACTATAGCAGAGTTAGGCTAGTGTGACACTATAGCATAGTGAGACTAGTGAGACATGAACAGCTATAGCATAGTGAGACTAGTGAGACACTATAGCAGAGTGAGACTAGTGAGACACTAAAGCATTAAGAGACTATTAAGACACTATAGCAGAGTTAGGCTAGTGTGACACTATAGCAGAGTTAGGCTAGTGTGACACTATAGCAGGGTTAGGGTAGTGTGACACTATAGCAGAGTTAGGCTAGTGTGACACTATAGCAGAGTTAGGCTAGTGAGACACTATAGCAGATATAGGTTAGTGTGACACTATAGCAGAGTTAGGCTAGTGTGACACTATAGCAGAGTTAGGCTAGTGTGACACAATAGCAGATTAAGGGTAGTGTGACACTATAGCATAGTGAGACTAGTTTGACACTATAGCAGAGTTAGGCTAGTGTGACACTATAGCATAGTGAGACTAGTTTGACATTATAGCAGAGTTAGGCTAGTGTGACACTATAGCAGAGTGAGGCTAGTGTGACACTATAGCAGAGTTAGGCTAGTGTGACACTATAGCAAAGTTAGGTTAGGTTAGTGAGACATGAACAGCTATAGCATAGTGAGACTAGTGAGACACTATAGCAGAGTGAGACTAGTGTGACACTATAGCATAAACAGACTAGTGTGACACTATAGCAGAGTTAAGCTAGTGTGACACTAAAGCAGAGTTAGGCTAGTGAGACACTATAGCAGAGTAAGGCTAGTGTGACACTATAGCAGAGTTACGCTTGTGTGACACTATAGCAGAGTGATACTAGTGACACAATAGCAGAGTAAGGCTAGTGTGATACTATAGCATAAAGAGACTAGTTTGACACTATAGCAGAGTTAGGCTAGTGTGACACTATAGCAGAGTTAGGCTAGTATGACACTAAAGCAGAGTTAGGCTAGTGTGACATTATAGCAGAGTTAGGCTAGTGTGACACTCTAGCAGAGTGTGACTAGTGAGACACTTAAGCAGAGTGTGACAAGTGAGCCACTATAGCAGAGTGAGACTAGTGTTACACTATAGCATAGTGAGACTAGTTTGACACTTTAGCAGAGTTAGGCTAGTGTGACAATATAGCAGATATAGGCTAGTGTGACAGTATAGCAGAGTTAGGCTAGTGTGACACTATAGCAGAGTAAGGCTAGTGCGACACTATTAGAGTAAGGGTAGTGTGACACTATAGCATAGTGAGACTAGTTTGACACTATAGCAGAGATAGGCTAGTGTGACACTATAGCAGAGTGAGGCTAGTGTGACACTATAGCAGAGTTAGGCTAGTGTGACACTATAGCAAAGTTAGGTTAGGTTAGTGAGACATGAACAGCTATAGCATAGTGAGACTAGTGAGACACTATAGCAGAGTGAGACTAGTGTGACACTATAGCATAAACAGACTAGTGTGACACTATAGCAGAGTTAAGCTAGTGTGACACTATAGCAGAGTTAGGCTAGTGTGACACTATAGCAGAGTTAGGTTTGTGTGACACTATAGCAGAGTGAGACTAGTGAGACATTATAACACAGTTAGGCTAGTGTGACACTATAGCAGAGTTAGGCTAGTGTGACACTATAGCAGAGTTAGGCTAGTGTGACACTTAAGCAGAGTTAGGCTAGTGAGACACTATAGCAGAGTAAGGCTAGTGTGACACTATAGCAGAGTTACGCTTGTGTGACACTATAGCAGAGTGATACTAGTGACACAATAGCAGAGTAAGGCTAGTGTGATACTATAGCATAAAGAGACTAGTTTGATACTATAGCAGAGTTAGGCTAGTGTGACACTATAGCAGAGTTAGGCTAGTATGACACTGTAGCAGAGTTAGGCTAGTGTGACTTTATAGCAGAGTTAGGCTAGTGTGACACTCTAGCAGAGTGTGACTAGTGAGACACTGAAGCAGAGTGTGACAAGTGAGACACTATAGCTGAGTGAGACTAGTGAGCCACTATAGCAGAGTGAGACTAGTGTAACACTATAGCATAAAGAGACTAGTGTGACGCTTTAGCAGAGTTAGGCTAGTGTGACACTGTAGCAGAGTTAGGCTAGTGTGACACTAAAGCAGAGTTAGGCTAGTGTGACACTGTAGCAGAGTTAGGCTAGTGTGACACTATAGCAGATTGAGACTAGTGAGACACTAAAGCATAAAGAGACTATTGTGACGCTTTAGCAGAGTTAGGCTAGTGTGACACTATAGCAGAGTTAGGCTAGTGTGACACTGTAGCAGAGTTAGGCTAGTGTGACATTATAGCAGAGTTAGGCTAGTGTGACACTCTTGCAGAGTGTGACTAGTGAGACACTTAAGCAGAGTGTGACAAGTGAGACACTATAGCTGAGTGACACTTGTGAGACACTTTAGCTGAGTGACACTAGTGAGACACTCTAGCAGAGTTAGGCTAGTGTGACACCATAGCAGAGTTAGGCTAGTGTGACACTATAGCAGAGTTAGGCTAGTGTGACACTCAAGCAGAGTAAGGCTAGTGTGACACTATAGCATAGTGAAACTAGTGAGACATGAACAGCTATAGCATAGTAAGACTAGTGAGACACTATAGCAGAGTTAGGCTTGTGTGACACTATAGCAGAGTGAGGCTAGTTTGACACTATAGCAGAGTTAGGCTAGTGTGACACTATAGCATAGTGAGACTAGTGAGACATGAACAGCTATAGCATAGTGAGACTAGTGAGACACTATAGCAGAGTGAGACTAGTGAGACACTAAAGCATTAAGAGACTATTGTGACACTATAGCAGAGTTAGGCTAGTGTGACACTATAGCAGAGTTAGGCTAGTGTGACACTATAGCAGGGTTAGGGTAGTGTGACACTATAGCAGAGTTAGGCTAGTGTGACACTATAGCAGAGTTAGGCTAGTGAGACACTATAGCAGATATAGGCTAGTGTGACACTATAGCAGAGTTAGGCTAGTGTGACACTATAGCAGAGTTAGGCTAGTGTGACACAATAGCAGATTAAGGGTAGTGTGACACTATAGCATAGTGAGACTAGTTTGACACTATAGCAGAGTTAGGCTAGTGTGACACTATAGCATAGTGAGACTAGTTTGACATTATAGCAGAGTTAGGCTAGTGTGACACTATAGCAGAGTGAGGCTAGTGTGACACTATAGCAGAGTTAGGCTAGTGTGACACTATAGCAAAGTTAGGTTAGGTTAGTGAGACATGAACAGCTATAGCATAGTGAGACTAGTGAGACACTATAGCAGAGTTAGGCTTGTGTGACACTATAGCAGAGTGAGGCTAGTTTGACACTATAGCAGAGTTAGGCTAGTGTGACACTATAGCATAGTGAGACTAGTGAGACATGAACAGCTATAGCATAGTGAGACTAGTGAGACACTATAGCAGAGTGAGACTAGTGAGACACTAAAGCATTAAGAGACTATTGTGACACTATAGCAGAGTTAGGCTAGTGTGACACTATAGCAGAGTTAGGCTAGTGTGACACTATAGCAGGGTTAGGGTAGTGTGACACTATAGCAGAGTTAGGCTAGTGTGACACTATAGCAGAGTTAGGCTAGTGAGACACTATAGCAGATATAGGCTAGTGTGACACTATAGCAGAGTTAGGCTAGTGTGACACTATAGCAGAGTTAGGCTAGTGTGACACAATAGCAGATTAAGGGTAGTGTGACACTATAGCATAGTGAGACTAGTTTGACACTATAGCAGAGTTAGGCTAGTGTGACACTATAGCATAGTGAGACTAGTTTGACATTATAGCAGAGTTAGGCTAGTGTGACACTATAGCAGAGTGAGGCTAGTGTGACACTATAGCAGAGTTAGGCTAGTGTGACACTATAGCAAAGTTAGGTTAGGTTAGTGAGACATGAACAGCTATAGCATAGTGAGACTAGTGAGACACTATAGCAGAGTGAGACTAGTGTGACACTATAGCATAAACAGACTAGTGTGACACTATAGCAGAGTTAAGCTAGTGTGACACTAAAGCAGAGTTAGGCTAGTGAGACACTATAGCAGAGTAAGGCTAGTGTGACACTATAGCAGAGTTACGCTTGTGTGACACTATAGCAGAGTGATACTAGTGACACAATAGCAGAGTAAGGCTAGTGTGATACTATAGCATAAAGAGATTAGTTTGACACTATAGCAGAGTTAGGCTAGTGTGACACTATAGCAGAGTTAGGCTAGTATGACACTAAAGCAGAGTTAGGCTAGTGTGACATTATAGCAGAGTTAGGCTAGTGTGACACTCTAGCAGAGTGTGACTAGTGAGACACTTAAGCAGAGTGTGACAAGTGAGCCACTATAGCAGAGTGAGACTAGTGTTACACTATAGCATAGTGAGACTAGTTTGACACTTTAGCAGAGTTAGGCTAGTGTGACAATATAGCAGATATAGGCTAGTGTGACAGTATAGCAGAGTTAGGCTAGTGTGACACTATAGCAGAGTAAGGCTAGTGCGACACTATTAGAGTAAGGGTAGTGTGACACTATAGCATAGTGAGACTAGTTTGACACTATAGCAGAGATAGGCTAGTGTGACACTATAGCAGAGTGAGGCTAGTGTGACACTATAGCAGAGTTAGGCTAGTGTGACACTATAGCAAAGTTAGGTTAGGTTAGTGAGACATGAACAGCTATAGCATAGTGAGACTAGTGAGACACTATAGCAGAGTGAGACTAGTGTGACACTATAGCATAAACAGACTAGTGTGACACTATAGCAGAGTTAAGCTAGTGTGACACTATAGCAGAGTTAGGCTAGTGTGACACTATAGCAGAGTTAGGTTTGTGTGACACTATAGCAGAGTGAGACTAGTGTGACACTATAGCAGAGTTAGGCTAGTGTGACACTATAGCATAGTGAGACTAGTGAGACATGAACAGCTATAGCATAGTGAGACTAATGAGACACTATAGCAGAGTGAGACTAGTGAGACACTAAAGCATTAAGAGACTAGTGTGACACTATAGCAGAGTTAGGCTAGTGTGACACTATAGCAGAGTTAGGCTAGTGAGACACTATAGCAGAATTAGGCTAGTGTGACACTATAGCAGAGTAAGGGTAGTGTGACACTATAGCATAGTGAGACTAGTTTGACACTATAGCAGAGTTAGGCTAGTGTGACACTATAGCAGAGTTAGGCTAGTGTGACACTATAGCAGAGTTAGGCTAGTGTGACACTATAGCAAAGTTAGGTTAGGTAAGTGAGACATGAACAGCTATAGCATAGTGAGACTAGTGAGACACTATAGCAGAGTGAGACTAGTGTGACACTATAGCATAAAGAGACTAGTGTGACACTATAGCAGAGTTAAGCTAGTGTGACACTATAGCAGAGTTAGGCTAGTGTGACACTATAGCAGAGTTAGGTTTGTGTGACACTATAGCAGAGTGAGACTAGTGAGACACTTAAGCAGAGTGAGACTAGTGTTACACTATAGCATAAAGAGACTAGTGTGACGCTTTAGCAGAGTTAGGCTAGTGTGACACTTTTGCAGAGTTATGCTAGTGTGACACTGTAGCAGAGTTAGGCTAGTGTGACACTAAAGCAGAGTTAGGCTAGTGTGACACTATAGCAGAGTAAGGCTAGTGCGACACTATTAGAGTAAGGGTAGTGTGACACTATAGCATAGTGAGACTAGTTTGACACTATAGCAGAGATAGGCTAGTGTGACACTATAGCAGAGTGAGGCTAGTGTGACACTATAGCAGAGTGAGGCTAGTGTGACACTATAGCAAAGTTAGGTTAGGTTAGTGAGACATGAACAGCTATAGCATAGTGAGACTAGTGAGACACTATAGCAGAGTGAGACTAGTGTGACACTATAGCATAAACAGACTAGTGTGACACTATAGCAGAGTTAAGCTAGTGTGACACTATAGCAGAGTTAGGCTAGTGTGACACTATAGCAGAGTTAGGTTTGTGTGACACTATAGCAGAGTGAGACTAGTGTGACACTATAGCAGAGTTAGGCTAGTGTGACACTATAGCATAGTGAGACTAGTGAGACATGAACAGCTATAGCATAGTGAGACTAATGAGACACTATAGCAGAGTGAGACTAGTGAGACACTAAAGCATTAAGAGACTAGTGTGACACTATAGCAGAGTTAGGCTAGTGTGACACTTTAGCAGAGTTAGGCTAGTGTGACACTATAGCAGGGTTAGGGTAGTGTGACACTATAGCAGAGTTAGGCTAGTGTGACACTATAGCAGAGTTAGGCTAGTGAGACACTATAGCAGAATTAGGCTAGTGTGACACTATAGCAGAGTAAGGGTAGTGTGACACTATAGCATAGTGAGACTAGTTTGACACTATAGCAGAGTTAGGCTAGTGTGACACTATAGCAGAGTTAGGCTAGTGTGACACTATAGCAGAGTTAGGCTAGTGTGACACTATAGCAAAGTTAGGTTAGGTAAGTGAGACATGAACAGCTATAGCATAGTGAGACTAGTGAGACACTATAGCAGAGTGAGACTAGTGTGACACTATAGCATAAAGAGACTAGTGTGACACTATAGCAGAGTTAAGCTAGTGTGACACTATAGCAGAGTTAGGCTAGTGTGACACTATAGCAGAGTTAGGTTTGTGTGACACTATAGCAGAGTGAGACTAGTGAGACATTATAAAACAGTTAGGCTAGTGTGACACTATAGCAGAGTTAGGCTAGTGTGACACTATAGCAGAGTTAGTCTAGTATGACACTATAGCAGAGTTAGGCTAGTGTGACACTAAAGCAGAGTTAGGCTAGTGAGACACTATAGCAGAGTAAGGCTAGTGTGACACTATAGCAGAGTTACGCTTGTGTGACACTATAGCAGAGTTATACTAGTGACACAAAAGCAGAGTAAGGCTAGTGTGATACTATAGCATAAAGAGACTAGTTTGACACTACAGCAGAGTTAGGCTAGTGTGACACTATAGCAGAGTTAGGCTAGTATGACACTGTAGCAGAGTTAGGCTAGTGTGACATTATAGCAGAGTTAGGCTAGTGTGACACTCTAGCAGAGTGTGACTAGTGAGACACTTAAGCAGAGTGAGACTAGTGTTACACTATAGCATAAAGAGACTAGTGTGACGCTTTAGCAGAGTTAGGCTAGTGTGACACTTTTGCAGAGTTATGCTAGTGTGACACTGTAGCAGAGTTAGGCTAGTGTGACACTAAAGCAGAGTTAGGCTAGTGTGGCACTGTAGCAGAGTTAGGCTAGTGTGACACTATAGCAGAGTGAGACTAGTGAGACACTAAAGCATAAAGAGACAAGTGTGACGCTTTAGCAGAGTTAGGCTAGTGTGACACTATAGCAGAGTTAGGCTAGTGTGACACTGTAGCAGAGTTAGGCTAGTGTGACATTATAGCAGAGTAAGGCTAGTGTGACACTCTAGCAGAGTGTGACTAGTGAGACACTTAAGCAGAGTGTGACAAGTGAGACACTATAGCTGAGTGACACTAGTGAGACACTTTAGCTGAGTGACACTAGTGAGACACTCTAGCAGAGTGAGACTAGTGTTACACTATAGCAGAGTTAGGCTAGTGTGACACTATAGCAGAGTTAGGCTAGTGTGACACTAAAGCAGAGTTAGGCTAGTGTGACACTATAGCAGAGTGAGACTGGTGAGACATGAACAGCTATAGCATAGTAAGACTAGTGAGACACTATAGCAGAGTTAGGCTTGTGTGACACTATAGCAGAGTGAGGCTAGTGTGACACTATAGCAGAGTTAGGCTAGTGTGACACTATAGCATAGTGAGACTAGTGAAACATGAACAGCTATAGCATAGTGAGACTAGTGAGACACTATAGCAGAGTGAGACTAGTGAGACACTAAAGCATTTTGAGACTATTGTGACACTTTAGCAGAGTTAGGCTTGTGTGACACTATAGCAGAGTTAGGCTAGTGTGACACTATAGCAGAGTTAGGCTAGTGTGACACTACAGCAGAGTGAGACTAGTGAGACACTATAACACAGTTAGGCTAGTGTGACACTATAGCAGAGTTAGGCTAGTGTGACACAATAGCAGAGTTAGGCTAGTGTGACACTAAAGCAGAGTTAGGCTAGTGAGACACTATAGCAGAGTAAGGCTAGTGCGACACTATAGCAGAATAAGGGTAGTGTGACACTATAGCATAGTGAGACTAGTTTGACACTATAGCAGAGTTAGGCTAGTGTGACACTATAGCAGGGTTAGGGTAGTGTGACACTATAGCAGAGTTAGGTTAGGTTAGTGAGACATGAACAGCAATAGCATAGTGAGACTAGTGAGACACTATAGCAGAGTTAGGCTAGTGTGACACTATAGCAGAGTTAGGCTAGTGTGACACTAAAGCAGAGTAAGGCTAGTGTGACACTATAGCATAGTGAAACTAGTGAGACATGAACAGCTATAGCATAGTAAGACTAGTGAGACACTATAGCAGAGTTAGGCTTGTGTGACACTATAGCAGAGTGAGGCTAGTGTGACACTATAGCAGAGTTAGGCTAGTGTGACACTATAGCATAGTGAGACTAGTGAGACATGAACAGCTATAGCATAGTGAGACTAGTGAGACACTATAGCAGAGTGAGACTAGTGAGACACTAAAGCATTAAGAGACTATTGTGACACTATAGCAGAGTTAGGCTAGTGTGACACTATAGCAGAGTTAGGCTAGTGTGACACTATAGCAGGGTTAGGGTAGTGTGACACTATAGCAGAGTTAGGCTAGTGTGACACTATAGCAGAGTTAGGCTAGTGTGACACTATAGCAGAGTAAGGCTAGTGCGACACTATAGCAGGGGTAAGGGTAGTGTGACACTATAGCATAGTGAGACTAGTTTGACACTATAGCAGAGTTAGGCTAGTGTGACACTACAGCAGAGTGAGACTAGTGAGACACTATAACACAGTTAGGCTAGTGTGACACTATAGCAGAGTTAGGCTAGTGTGACACAATAGCAGAGTTAGGCTAGTGTGACACTAAAGCAGAGTTAGGCTAGTGAGACACTATAGCAGAGTAAGGCTAGTGCGACACTATAGCAGAATAAGGGTAGTGTGACACTATAGCATAGTGAGACTAGTTTGACACTATAGCAGAGTTAGGCTAGTGTGACACTATAGCAGGGTTAGGGTAGTGTGACACTATAGCAGAGTTAGGTTAGGTTAGTGAGACATGAACAGCAATAGCATAGTGAGACTAGTGAGACACTATAGCAGAGTTAGGCTAGTGTGACACTATAGCAGAGTTAGGCTAGTGTGACACTAAAGCAGAGTAAGGCTAGTGTGACACTATAGCATAGTGAAACTAGTGAGACATGAACAGCTATAGCATAGTAAGACTAGTGAGACACTATAGCAGAGTTAGGCTTGTGTGACACTATAGCAGAGTGAGGCTAGTGTGACACTATAGCAGAGTTAGGCTAGTGTGACACTATAGCATAGTGAGACTAGTGAGACATGAACAGCTATAGCATAGTGAGACTAGTGAGACACTATAGCAGAGTGAGACTAGTGAGACACTAAAGCATTAAGAAACTATTGTGACACTATAGCAGAGTTAGGCTAGTGTGACACTATAGCAGAGTTAGGCTAGTGTGACACTATAGCAGGGTTAGGGTAGTGTGACACTATAGCAGAGTTAGGCTAGTGTGACACTATAGCAGAGTTAGGCTAGTGTGACACTATAGCAGAGTAAGGCTAGTGCGACACTATAGCAGAGTAAGGGTAGTGTGACACTATAGCATAGTGAGACTAGTTTGACACTATAGCAGAGTTAGGCTAGTGTGACACTATAGCAGAGTGAGGCTAGGGTGACACTACAGCAGAGTTAGGCTAGTGTGACACTATAGCAAAGTTAGGTTAGGTTAGTGAGACATGAACAGCTATAGCATAGTGAGACTAGTGAGACACTATAGCAGAGTGAGACTAGTGTGACACTATAGCATAAACAGACTAGTGTGACACTATAGCAGAGTTAAGCTAGTGTGACACTATAGCAGAGTTAGGCTAGTGTGACACTGTAGCAGAGTTAGGTTTGTGTGACACTATAGCAGAGTGAGACTAGTGTGACACTATAGCAGAGTTAGGCTAGTGTGACACTATAGCATAGTGAGACTAGTGAGACATGAACAGCTATAGCATAGTGAGACTAATGAGACACTATAGCAGAGTGAGACTAGTGAGACACTAAAGCATTAAGAGACTAGTGTGACACTATAGCAGAGTAAGGCTAGTGTGACACTTTAGCAGAGTTAGGCTAGTGTGACACTATAGCAGGGTTAGGGTAGTGTGACACTATAGCAGAGTTAGGCTAGTGTGACACTATAGCAGAGTTAGGCTAGTGAGACACTATAGCAGAGTTAGGCTAGTGTGACACTATAGCAGAGTTAGGCTAGTGCGATACTATAGCAGAGTAAGGGTAGTGTGACACTATAGCATAGTGAGACTAGTGAGACATGAACAGCTATAGCATAGTGAGACTAATGAGACACTATAGCAGAGTGAGACTAGTAAGACACTAAAGCATTAAGAGACTAGTGTGACACTATAGCAAAGTAAGGCTAGTGTGACACTTTAGCAGAGTTAGGCTAGTGTGACACTATAGCAGGGTTAGGGTAGTGTGACACTATAGCAGAGTGAGACCAGTGGCTTGCACAGGGTTTCACGACTGGGTAGGCAGTACAAACAAAGGCAGTTCTCACACGACCCTCATCTTTTTCAGTGTTTTGTCATATCCGGTTTTTAGGGGAAATAAGTTTACGAGATCCCATACAAAATTTGGATAGGTATCATTAGTACACGTTACCGCATCAAATTGCGGCTGTCACAAGATGCCATGTGTGCGGGGGCTGTCACCAAAGATGTAAAGAACCGCAGTATTGTCCGGTGGTGGTCCAATGCGTGCGATTCACGAAGATGATTGTTCATCTCTTTCAATGTTTGCACACAACAATCTGACAAAATTAAATTTTCAAGTAGGACCTATTGTTACCTTTTATTTGCGTAATTTCCAATTGTTGATCTGCATTTTATCACACATAATATCAACTTAGGTATTGAAAACAGTACTTCTACTTTTGTAAACACACAACACAAATCTTATTACACTTGTTTATCGCGCACATTAGAAAGTATGACAGAAGTTCTGTAATTTTTCATTCTTTTCTATCATAGAACACCAACCGAACAACATTTTCACAATTAAACTTTAAAGCTTTACGTGAAAAACTTAACCTAAAATAAACAACACGGGTAAACAACAAGGGAGGAATTTGCAATGTCTTCTAAAGTAAAATACTATCAAGCAAAATTGCACCTCATTATTATGCAAATAGTTCAAAAGAAAGGTGTCACAAATTGGTCTGATTATACGCACCGCCCCTCCCTCACACCTCAACCCGCGCGCTTTTTTCTACAGTTTTTGCGTTTTGTTACTAGATTTTTGACCAACCATCACTGCACAGCGTTTATTATGCACAACACGATTGCGCCGGACAACGTTTTGTACAACATGACTGTGTACGACACAGTCATAGGATCGTCTTCAAGGGGCTTTAGGGGGCGAAGCCCATTAAAACAAAACATTTTTGACACAGATTCAATACAGTAGGTTAGGTTAGAGTTGTGACCCCCCGGAGCGAATAAAGCGAGCGATCAAGCCACAATTGCCACTGTCGTGCAGGCTTGGGACATGCGTAGGCCATGATTTTGCTGTGCAAAACACTGTTATGCAGTATAAGAACTCACCGTGTGTATGCAGTCGTTTTTTTTTTAATAAGCAGCACCTTTGGAGGTCTGTTTGACTCTGTTAGCGCTACTAGTTTGAACCGGTTTGAACACGTAGTAATAGTCCATTTCATTCATAAAAGCAGGCAGCGGTCGAGGCGCCTAGGCTCGATTGACAATGGTAATGTTCGAGTTCACCTAGGCTCGATTGACAATGGTAATGGCGCGAAAGTTTTGAAAATGACGTTCCTTTTTACGAATGGGTATATTTCTTCAAATAATAATTTTATTAAATATTTATAATTTTGTGTGGATCAAAATATCAGGGTAGGCAGTGCTTTTGTGCCTATATGGACTGCACGCCCCTGAGTGAGACTAGTGTGACACTATAGCATAAACAGACTAGTGTGACACTATAGCAGAGTTAGGCTAGTGTGACACTATAGCAGAGTGAGGCTAGTGTGACACTATAGCAGAGTAAAGCTAGTGTGACACTAAAGCAGAGTTAGGCTAGTGTGACACTATAGCAGAGTGAGACTGGTGAGACATGAACAGCTATAGCATAGTGAGACTAGTGAGACACTTAAGCAGAGTGAGACTAGTGTGACACTAAAGCATAAAGAGACTAGTGTGACGCTATAGCAGAGTTAGGCTAGTGTGACTCTATAGCAGAGTTAGGCTAGTGTGACACTGTAGCAGAGTTAGGCTAGTGTGACATTATAGCAGAGTAAGGCTAGTGTGACACTCTAGCAGAGTGTGACTAGTGAGACACTTAAGCAGAGTGTGACAAGTGAGACACTATAGCTGAGTGACACTAGTGAGACACTCTAGCAGAGTGAGACTAGTGTTACACTATAGCATAGTGAGACTAGTTTGACACTTTAGCAGAGTTAGGCTAGTGTGACACTATAGCAGAGTTAGGCTAGTGTGACACTATAGCAGAGTTAGGCTAGTGTGACACTATAACACAGTTAGGCTAGTGTGACACAATAGCAGAGTTAGGCTAGTGTGACACTATAGCAGAGTTAGGCTAGTGTGACACTATAGCAGAGTTAGGCAAGTGTGACACTATAGCAGAGTGAGACTGGTAAGACATGAACAGCTATAGCATAGTGAGACTAGTGAGACACTAAAGCAGAGTGAGACTAGTGTGACACTAAAGCATAAAGACACTAGTGTGACGCTTTAGCAGAGTTAGGCTAGTGTGACACTATAGCAGAGTTAGGCTAGTGTGACACTGTAGCAGAGTTAGGCTAGTGTGACACTAAAGCAGAGTTAGGCTAGTGTGACACTGTAGCAGAGTAAGGCTAGTGTGACACTATAGCAGAGTGAGACTAGTGTGACACTTAAGCATAAAGAGACTAGTGTGACGCTTTAGAAGAGTTAGGCTAGTGTGACACTATAGCAGAGTTAGGCTAGTGTGACACTGTAGCAGAGTTAGGCTAGTGTAACATTATAGCAGAATTAGGCTAGTGTGACACTCTAGCAGAGTGTGACTAGTGAGACACTTAAGCAGAGTGTGACAAGTGAGACACTATAGCTGAGTGACACTAGTGAGACACTCTAGCAGAGTGAGACTAGTGTTACACTATAGCAGAGTTAGGCTAGTGTGACACTAAAGCAGAGTTAGGCTAGTGTGACACTATAGCAGAGTGAGACTTGTGAGACATGAACAGCTATAGCATGGTGAGACTAGTGAGCCACTATAGCAGAGTGAGACTAGTGTGACACTAAAGCATAAAGAGACTAGTGTGACGCTATAGCAGAGTTAGGCTAGTGTGACACTATAGCAGAGTTAGGCTAGTGTGACACTGTAGCAGAATGAGGCTAGTGTGACACTATAGCAGAGTTAGGCAAGTGTGACACTATAGCAGAGTAAGGCTAGTGTGACACTATAGCAGAGTTAGGCTAGTGAGACACTATAGCAGAGTTAGGCTAGTGTGACACTATAGCAAAGTTAAGCTAGTGTGACACTATAGCAGAGTTAGGCTAGTGTGACACTATAGCAGAGTAAGGCTAGTGTGACACTATAGCAGAGTAAGGGTAGTGTGACACTAAAGCATAGTGAGATAGTTTGACACTATAGCAGAGTTAGGCTAGTGTGACACTATAGCAGAGTTAGGTTAGGTTAGTGAGACATGAACAGCTATAGCATAGTGAGACTAGAGAGACACTATAGCAGAGTGAGACTAGTGTGACACTATAGCATAAACAGACTAGTGTGACACTATAGCAGAGTGAGGCTAGTGTGACACTTTAGCAGAGTAAGGCTAGTGTGACACTAAAGCAGAGTTAGGCTAGTGTGAAATTATAGCAGAGTTAGGCTAGTGTGACACTATAGCAGAGTTAGGCTAGTGTGACACTATAGCAGAGTTAGGCTAGTGTGACACTATAGGAGGGTAAGGCTAGTGTGACACTATAGCATAGTGAGACTAGTGAGACATGAACAGCTATAGCATAGTAAGACTAGTGTGACACTATAGCAGAGTTAGGCTAGTGTGACACTATAGCAGAGTTAGGTTAGGTTAGTGAGACATGAACAGCTATAGCATAGTGAGACTAGTGAGACACTAAAGCAGAGTGAGACTAGTGTGACACTAAAGCATAAAGAGACTAGTGTGACGCTATAGCAGAGTTAGGCTAGTGTGACACTGTAGCAGAGTTAGGCTAGTGTGACATTAAGGCAGAGTTAGGCTAGTGTGACACTCTAGCAGAGTGTGACAAGTGAGACACTTAAGCAGAGTGTGACAAGTGAGACATGAACAGCTATAGCATAGTAAGACTAGTGAGACACTATAGCAGAGTAAGGCTAGTGAGACACTATAGCATAGTGAGACTAGTGAGACATGAACAGCTGTAGCATAGTAAGACTAGTGAGACACTATAGCAGAGTTAGGCTTGTGTGACACTATAGCAGAGTGAGGCTAGTGTGACACTATAGCAGAGTTAGGCTAGTGTGACACTATAGCATAGTGAGACTAGTGAGACATGAACAGCTATAGCATAGTGAGACTAGTGAGACACTATAGCAGAGTGAGACTAGTGAGACACTAAAGCATTAAGAGACTATTGTGACACTATAGCAGAGTTAGGCTAGTGTGACACTATAGCAGAGTTAGGCTAGTGTGACACTATAGCAGGGTTAGGGTAGTGTGACACTATAGCAGAGTTAGGCTAGTGTGACACTATAGCAGAGTTAGGCTAGTGTGACACTAAAGCAGAGTTAGGCTAGTGCGACACTATAGCAGAGTAAGGGTAGTGTGACACTATAGCATAGTGAGACTAGTTTGATACTATAGCAGAGTTAGGCTAGTGTGACACTATAGCAGAGTGAAGCTAGTGTGACACTATAGCAGAGTTAGGCTAGTGTGACACTATAGCAAAGTTTGGTTAGGTTAGTGAGACATGAACAGCATAGTGAGACTAGTGAGACACTATAGCAGAGTGAGACTAGTGTGACACTATAGCATAAACAGACTAGTGTGACACTATAGCAGAGTTAAGCTAGTGTGACACTATAGCAGAGTTAGGCTAGTGTGACACTATAGCAGAGTTAGGCTAGTGTAACACTATAGCAGAGTTAGGCTAGTTTGACACTAAAGCAGAGTTAGGCTATTGAGACACTATAGCAGAGTAAGGCTAGTGTGACACTATAGCAGAGTTACGCTTGTGTGACACTATAGCAGAGTGACACTAGTGACACAATAGCAGAGTAAGGCTAGTGTGACACTATAGCAGAGTTAGGCTAGTGAGACACTATAGCAGAGTTAGGCTAGTGTGACACTATAGCATAAAGAGACTAGTGTGACACTATAGCAGAGTTAAGCTAGTGTGACACTATAGCAGAGTTAAGCTAGTGTGACACTATAGCAGAGTTAGGATAGTGTGACACTATAGCAGAGTTAGTCTACTGTGACACTTTAGCAGAGTTAGGCTAGTGTGACACTAAAGCAGAGTAAAGCTAGAGTGACACTATAGCAGAGTGAGACTGGTGAGACATGAACAGCTATAGCATAGTGAGACTAGTGAGCCACTATAGCAGAGTGAGACTAGTGTGACACAAAAGCATAAAGAGACTAGTGTGACGCTATAGCAGAGTTAGGCTAGTGTGACACTATAGCAGAGTAAGGCTAGTGTGACACTGTAGCAGAATAAGGCTTGTGTGACACTATAGCAGAGTTAGGCTAGTGTGACACTATAGCAGAGTTAGGCTAGTGTGACACTAAAGCAGAGTTAGGCTAGTGAGACACTATAGCAGAGTTAGGCTAGTGTGACACTATAGCAAAGTTAAGCTAGTGTGACACTATAGCAGAGTTAGGCTAGTGTGACACTATAGCAGAGTTAGGCTAGTGTGACACTATAGCAGAGTAAGGCGATTGCGACACTTAAGCAGAGTAAGGGTAGTGTGACACTATAGCATAGTGAGACTAGTTTGACACTATAGCAGGGTTAGGCTAGTGTGACACTATAGCAGAGTTAGGCTAGTGTGACACTATAGCAGAGTTAGGTTAGGTTAGTGAGACATGAACAGCTATAGCATAGTGAGACTAGTGAGACACTATAGCAGAGTGAGACTAGTGTGACACTATAGCATAAACAGACTAGTGTGACACTATAGCAGAGTTAAGCTAGTGTGACACTATAGCAGAGTGAGGCTAGTGTGACACTTTAGCAGAGTTAGGCTAGTGTGACACTAAAGCAGAGTTAGGCTAGTGTGACATTATAGCAGAGTTAGGCTAGTGTGACACTATAGCAGAGTTAGGCTAGTGTGACACTATAGCAGAGTTAGGCTAGTGTGACACTATAGGAGAGTAAGGCTAGTGTGACACTATAGCATAGTGAGACTAGTGAGACATGAACAGCTATAGCATAGTAAGACTAGTGTGACACTATAGCAGAGTTAGGCTAGTGTGACACTTAAGCAGAGTTAGGCTAGTGAGACACTATAGCAGAGTTAGGCTAGTGTGACACTATAGCAGAGTTACGCTTGTGTGACACTATAGCAGAGTGATACTAGTGACACAATAGCAGAGTAAGGCTAGTGTGACACTATAGTAGAGTTAGGCTAGTGAGACACTATAGCAGAGTTAGGCTAGTGTGACACTATAGCATAAAGATACTAGTGTGACACTTTAGCAGAGTTAAGCTAGTGTGACACTATAGCAGAGTTAAGCTAGTGTGACACTATAGCAGAGTTAGTCTAGTGTGACACTATAGCAGAGTTAGGCTAGTGTAACACTATAGCAGAGTTAGGCTAGTGAGACACTTTAGCAGAGTTAGGCTAGTGTGACACTATAGCATAAAGAGACTAGTTTGACACTATAGCAGAGTTAGGCTAGTGTGACACTATAGCAGAGTTAAGCTAGTGTGACACTATAGCAGAGTGAGGCTAGTGTGACACTATAGCAGAGTAAGGCGAGTGCGACACTATAGCAGAGTACGGCTAGTGTGACACTATAGCAGAGTTAGGCTAGTGTGACACTAAAGCAGAGTAAGGCGAGTGCGACACTATAGCAGAGTAAGGGTAGTGTGACACTATAGCATAGTGAGACTAGTTTGACACTATAGCAGAGTTAGGCTAGTGTGACACTATAGCAGAGTTAGGCTAGTGTGACACTATAGCATAAAGAGACTAGTTTGACACTATAGCAGAGTTAGGCTAGTGTGACACTATAGCAGAGTTAAGCTAGTGTGACACTATAGCAGAGTGAGGCTAGTGTGACACTATAGCAGAATTAGGCTAGTGTGACACTAAAGCAGAGTTAGGCTAGTTTGACACTATAGCAGAGTGAGACTGGTGAGACATGAACAGCTATAGCATAGTGAGACTAGTGAGACACTATAGCAGAGTTAGGCTAGTGTAACACTATAGCAAAGTTAAGCTAGTGTGACACTATAGCAGAGTTAGGCTAGTGTGACACTATAGCAGAGTTAGGCTAGTGTGACACTATAGCAGAGTAAGGCGAGTGCGACACTATAGCAGAGTAAGGGTAGTGTGACACTATAGCATAGTGAGACTAGTTTGACACTATAGCAGAGTTAGGCTAGTGTGACACTATAGCAGAGTTAAGCTAGTGTGACACTATAGCAGAATTAGGTTAGGTTAGTGAGACATGAACAGCTATAGCATAGTGAGACTAGTGAGACACTATAGCAGAGTGAGACTAGTGTGACACTATAGCATAAACAGACTAGTGTGACACTAAAGCAGAGTTAGGCTAGTGTGACATTATAGCAGAGTTAGGCTAGTGTGACACTATAGCAGAGTTAGGCTAGTGAGACACTATAGCAGAGTAAGGCTAGTGTGACACTATAGCAGAGTTACGCTTGTGTGACACTATAGCAGAGTGACACTAGTGACACAATAGCAGAGTAAGGCTAGTGTGACACTATAGCAGAGTTAGGCTAGTGAGACACTATAGCAGAGTTAGGCTAGTGTGACACTATAGCATAAAGAGACTAGTGTGACACTATAGCAGAGTTAAGCTAGTGTGACACTATAGCAGAGTTAAGCTAGTGTGACACTATAGCAGAGTTAGGCTAGTGTGACACTATAGCAGAGTTAGTCTACTGTGACACTTTAGCAGAGTTAGGCTAGTGTGACACTAAAGCAGAGTTAGGCTAGAGTGACACTATAGCAGAGTGAGACTGGTGAGACATGAACAGCTATAGCATAGTGAGACTAGTGAGCCACTATAGCAGAGTGAGACTAGTGTGACACTAAAGCATAAAGAGACTAGTGTGACGCTATAGCAGAGTTAGGCTAGTGTGACACTATAGCAGAGTAAGGCTAGTGTGACACTGTAGCAGAATTAGGCTAGTGTGACACTATAGCAGAGTTAGGCTAGTGTGACACTATAGCAGAGTTAGGCTTGTGTGACACTAAAGCAGAGTTAGGCTAGTGAGACACTATAGCAGAGTTAGGCTAGTGTGACACTATAGCAAAGTTAAGCTAGTGTGACACTATAGCAGAGTTAGGCTAGTGTGACACTATAGCAGAGTTAGGCTAGTGTGACACTATAGCAGAGTAAGGCGATTGCGACACTTAAGCAGAGTAAGGGTAGTGTGACACTATAGCATAGTGAGACTAGTTTGACACTATAGCAGGGTTAGGCTAGTGTGACACTATAGCAGAGTTAGGCTAGTGTGACACTATAGCAGAGTTAGGTTAGGTTAGTGAGACATGAACAGCTATAGCATAGTGAGACTAGTGAGACACTATAGCAGAGTGAGACTAGTGTGACACTATAGCATAAACAGACTAGTGTGACACTATAGCAGAGTTAAGCTAGTGTGACACTATAGCAGAGTGAGGCTAGTGTGACACTTTAGATGAGTTAGGCTAGTGTGACACTAAAGCAGAGTTAGGCTAGTGTGACATTATAGCAGAGTTAGGCTAGTGTGACACTATAGCAGAGTTAGGCTAGTGTGACACTATAGCAGAGTTAGGCTAGTGTGACACTATAGGAGAGTAAGGCTAGTGTGACACTATAGCATAGTGAGACTAGTGAGACATGAACAGCTATAGCATAGTAAGACTAGTGTGACACTATAGCAGAGTTAGGCTAGTGTGACACTTAAGCAGAGTTAGGCTAGTGAGACACTATAGCAGAGTTAGGCTAGTGTGACACTATAGCAGAGTTACGCTTGTGTGACACTATAGCAGAGTGATACTAGTGACACAATAGCAGAGTAAGGCTAGTGTGACACTATAGTAGAGTTAGGCTAGTGAGACACTATAGCAGAGTTAGGCTAGTGTGACACTATAGCATAAAGAGACTAGTGTGACACTTTAGCAGAGTTAAGCTAGTGTGACACTATAGCAGAGTTAAGCTAGTGTGACACTATAGCAGAGTTAGTCTAGTGTGACACTATAGCAGAGTTAGGCTAGTGTGACACTATAGCAGAGTTAGGCTAGTGAGACACTATAGCAGAGTTAGGCTAGTGTGACACTATAGCATAAAGAGACTAGTTTGACACTATAGCAGAGTTAGGCTAGTGTGACACTATAGCAGAGTTAAGCTAGTGTGACACTATAGCAGAGTGAGGCTAGTGTGACACTATAGCAGAGTAAGGCGAGTGCGACACTATAGCAGAGTACGGCTAGTGTGACACTATAGCAGAGTTAGGCTAGTGTGACACTAAAGCAGAGTAAGGCGAGTGCGACACTATAGCAGAGTAAGGGTAGTGTGACACTTTAGCATAGTGAGACTAGTTTGACACTATAGCAGAGTTAGGCTAGTGTGACACTATAGCAGAGTTAGGCTAGTGTGACACTATAGCATAAAGAGACTAGTTTGACACTATAGCAGAGTTAGGCTAGTGTGACACTATAGCAGAGTTAAGCTAGTGTGACACTATAGCAGAGTGAGGCTAGTGTGACACTATAGCAGAATTAGGCTAGTGTGACACTAAAGCAGAGTTAGGCTAGTTTGACACTATAGCAGAGTGAGACTGGTGAGACATGAACAGCTATAGCATAGTGAGACTAGTGAGACACTATAGCAGAGTTAGGCTAGTGTAACACTATAGCAAAGTTAAGCTAGTGTGACACTATAGCAGAGTTAGGCTAGTGTGACACTATAGCAGAGTTAGGCTAGTGTGACACTATAGCAGAGTAAGGCGAGTGCGACACTATAGCAGAGTAAGGGTAGTGTGACACTATAGCATAGTGAGACTAGTTTGACACTATAGCAGAGTTAGGCTAGTGTGACACTATTGCAGAGTTAAGCTAGTGTGACACTATAGCAGAATTAGGTTAGGTAAGTGAGACATGAACAGCTATAGCATAGTGAGACTAGTGAGACACTATAGCAGAGTGAGACTAGTGTGACACTATAGCATAAACAGACTAGTGTGACACTAAAGCAGAGTTAGGCTAGTGTGACATTATAGCAGAGTTAGGCTAGTGTGACACTATAGCAGAGTTAGGCTAGTGTGACACTATAGCAGAGTTAAGCTAGTGTGACACTATAGCAGAGTTAGGCTAGTGTGACACTATAGCAGAGTTAGTCTACTGTGACACTTTAGCAGAGTTAGGCTAGTGTGACACTAAAGCAGAGTTAGGCTAGTGTGACACTATAGCAGAGTGAGACTGGTGAGACATGAACAGCTATAGCATAGTGAGACAAGTGAGCCACTATAGCAGAGTGAGACTAGTGTGACACTAAATTATAAAGAGACTAGTGTGACGCTATAGCAGAGTTAGGCTAGTGTGACACTATAGCAGAGTAAGGCTAGTGTGACACTGTAGCAGAATTAGGCTAGTGTGACACTATAGCAGAGTTAGGCTAGTGTGACACTATAGCAGAGTTAGGCTAGTGTGACACTAAAGCAGAGTTAGGCTAGTGAGACACTATAGCAGAGTTAGGCTAGTGTGACACTATAGCAAAGTTAAGCTAGTGTGACACAATAGCAGAGTTAGGCTAGTGAGACACTATAGCAGAGTAAGGCTAGTGTGACACTATAGCAGAGTTACGCTTGTGTGACACTATAGCAGAGTGACACTAGTGACACAATAGCAGAGTAAGGCTAGTGTGACACTATAGCAGAGTTAGGCTAGTGAGACACTATAGCAGAGTTAGGCTAGTGTAACACTATAGCATAAAGAGACTAGTGTGACACTATAGCAGAGTTAAGCTAGTGTGACACTATAGCAGAGTTAAGCTAGTGTGACACTATAGCAGAGTTAGGCTAGTGTGACACTATAGCAGAGTTAGTCTACTGTGACACTTTAGCAGAGTTAGGCTAGTGTGACACTAAAGCAGAGTTAGGATAGTGTGACACTATAGCAGAGTGAGACTGGTGAGACATGAACAGCTATAGCATAGTGAGACTAGTGAGCCACTATAGCAGAGTGAGACTAGTGTGACACTAAAGCATAAAGAGACTAGTGTGACGCTATAGCAGAGTTAGGCTAGTGTGACACTATAGCAGAGTAAGGCTAGTGTGACACTGTAGCAGAATTAGGCTAGTGTGACACTATAGCAGAGTTAGGCTAGTGTGACACTATAGCAGAGTAAGGCTAGTGTGACACTATAGCAGAGTTAAGCTAGTGTGACACTATAGCAGAGTTAGGCTAGTGTGACACTATAGCAGAGTTAGTCTACTGTGACACTTTAGCAGAGTTAGGCTAGTGTAACACTATAGCAGAGTGAGACTGGTGAGACATGAACAGCTATAGCATAGTGAGACTAGTGAGCCACTATAGCAGAGTGAGACTAGTGTGACACTAAATTATAAAGAGACTAGTGTGACGCTATAGCAGAGTTAGGCTAGTGTGACACTATAGCAGAGTAAGGCGAGTGCGACACTATAGCAGAGTAAGGGTAGTGTGACACTATAGCATAGTGAGACTAGTTTGACACTATAGCAGAGTTAGGCTAGTGTGACACTATAGCAGAGTTAAGCTAGTGTGACACTATAGCAGAATTAGGTTAGGTAAGTGAGACATGAACAGCTATAGCATAGTGAGACTAGTGAGACACTATAGCAGAGTGAGACTAGTGTGACACTATAGCATAAACAGACTAGTGTGACACTAAAGCAGAGTTAGGCTAGTGTGACATTATAGCAGAGTTAGGCTAGTGTGACACTATAGCAGAGTTAGGCTAGTGTGACACTATAGCAGAGTTAAGCTAGTGTGACACTATAGCAGAGTTAGGCTAGTGTGACACTATAGCAGAGTTAGTCTACTGTGACACTTTAGCAGAGTTAGGCTAGTGTGACACTAAAGCAGAGTTAGGCTAGTGTGACACTATAGCAGAGTGAGACTGGTGAGACATGAACAGCTATAGCATAGTGAGACAAGTGAGCCACTATAGCAGAGTGAGACTAGTGTGACACTAAATTATAAAGAGACTAGTGTGACGCTATAGCAGAGTTAGGCTAGTGTGACACTATAGCAGAGTAAGGCTAGTGTGACACTGTAGCAGAATTAGGCTAGTGTGACACTATAGCAGAGTAAGGCTAGTGTGACACTATAGCAGAGTTAGGCTAGTGTGACACTAAAGCAGAGTTAGGCTAGTGAGACACTATAGCAGAGTTAGGCTAGTGTGACACTATAGCAAAGTTAAGCTAGTGTGACACAATAGCAGAGTTAGGCTAGTGAGACACTATAGCAGAGTAAGGCTAGTGTGACACTATAGCAGAGTTACGCTTGTGTGACACTATAGCAGAGTGACACTAGTGACACAATAGCAGAGTAAGGCTAGTGTGACACTATAGCAGAGTTAGGCTAGTGAGACACTATAGCAGAGTTAGGCTAGTGTAACACTATAGCATAAAGAGACTAGTGTGACACTATAGCAGAGTTAAGCTAGTGTGACACTATAGCAGAGTTAAGCTAGTGTGACACTATAGCAGAGTTAGGCTAGTGTGACACTATAGCAGAGTTAGTCTACTGTGACACTTTAGCAGAGTTAGGCTAGTGTGACACTAAAGCAGAGTTAGGATAGTGTGACACTATAGCAGAGTGAGACTGGTGAGACATGAACAGCTATAGCATAGTGAGACTAGTGAGCCACTATAGCAGAGTGAGACTAGTGTGACACTAAAGCATAAAGAGACTAGTGTGACGCTATAGCAGAGTTAGGCTAGTGTGACACTATAGCAGAGTAAGGCTAGTGTGACACTGTAGCAGAATTAGGCTAGTGTGACACTATAGCAGAGTTAGGCTAGTGTGACACTATAGCAGAGTAAGGCTAGTGTGACACTATAGCAGAGTTAAGCTAGTGTGACACTATAGCAGAGTTAGGCTAGTGTGACACTATAGCAGAGTTAGTCTACTGTGACACTTTAGCAGAGTTAGGCTAGTGTGACACTAAAGCAGAGTTAGGCTAGTGTGACACTATAGCAGAGTGAGACTGGTGAGACATGAACAGCTATAGCATAGTGAGACTAGTGAGCCACTATAGCAGAGTGAGACTAGTGTGACACTAAATTATAAAGAGACTAGTGTGACGCTATAGCAGAGTTAGGCTAGTGTGACACTATTGCAGAGTAAGGCTAGTGTGACACTGTAGCAGAATTAGGCTAGTGTGACACTATAGCAGAGTTAGGCTAGTGTGACACTATAGCAGAGTTAGGCTAGTGTGACACTAAAGCAGAGTTAGGCTAGTGTGACACTAAAGCAGAGTTAGGCTAGTGTGACACTATAGCAGAGTGAGACTGGTGAGACATGAACAGCTATAGCATAGTGAGACTAGTGAGCCACTATAGCAGAGTGAGACTAGTGTGACACTAAAGCATAAAGAGACTAGTGTGACGCTATAGCAGAGTTAGGCTAGTGTGACACTATAGCAGAGTAAGGCTAGTGTGACACTGTAGCAGAATTAGGCTAGTGTGACACTATAGCAGAGTTAGGCTAGTGTGACACTATAGCAGAGTTAGGCTAGTGTGACACTAAAGCAGAGTTAGGCTAGTGAGACACTATAGCAGAGTTAGGCTAGTGTGACACTATAGCAAAGTTAAGCTAGTGTGACACTATAGCAGAGTTAGGCTAGTGTGACACTATAGCAGAGTTAGGCTAGTGTGACACTATAGCAGAGTAAGGCGATTGCGACACTTAAGCAGAGTAAGGGTAGTGTGACACTAAAGCATAGTGAGACTAGTTTGACACTATAGCAGAGTTAGGCTAGTGTGACACTATAGCAGAGTTAGGCTAGTGTGACACTATAGCAGAGTTAGGTTAGGTTAGTGAGACATGAACAGCTATAGCATAGTGAGACTAGTGAGACACTATAGCAGAGTGAGACTAGTGTGACACTATAGCATAAACAGACTAGTGTGACACTATAGCAGAGTGAGGCTAGTGTGACACTTTAGCAGAGTTAGGCTAGTGAGACACTATAGCAGAGTTTGGCTAGTGTGACACTATAGCATAAAGAGACTAGTGTGACACTTTAGCAGAGTTAAGCTAGTGTGACTCTTTAGCAGAGTTAAGCTAGTGTGACACTATAGCAGAGTTAAGCTAGTGTGACACTATAGCAGAGTTAGTTTAGTGTGACACTATAGCAGAGTTAGGCTAGTGTGACACTATAGCAGAGTTAGGCTAGTGAGACACTATAGCAGAGTTAGGCTAGTGTGACACTAAAGCATAAAGAGACTAGTGTGACACTATAGCAGAGTAAGGCTAGTGTGACACTGTAGCAGAATTAGGCTAGTGTGACACTATAGCAGAGTTAGGCTAGTGTGACACTATAGCAGAGTTAGGCTAGTGTGACACTAAAGCAGAGTTAGGCTAGTGAGACACTATAGCAGAGTTAGGCTAGTGTGACACTATAGCAAAGTTAAGCTAGTGTGACACTATAGCAGAGTTAGGCTAGTGTGACACTATAGCAGAGTTAGGCTAGTGTGACACTATAGCAGAGTAAGGCGATTGCGACACTTAAGCAGAGTAAGGGTAGTGTGACACTATAGCATAGTGAGACTAGTTTGACACTATAGCAGAGTTAGGCTTGTGTGACACTATAGCAGAGTTAGGCTAGTGTGACACTATAGCAGAGTTAGGTTAGGTTAGTGAGACATGAACAGCTATAGCATAGTGAGACTAGTGAGACACTATAGCAGAGTGAGACTAGTGTGACACTATAGCATAAACAGACTAGTGTGACACTATAGCAGAGTTAAGCTAGTGTGACACTATAGCAGAGTGAGGCTAGTGTGACACTTTAGCAGAGTTAGGCTAGTGAGACACTATAGCAGAGTTTGGCTAGTGTGACACTATAGCATAAAGAGACTAGTGTGACACTTTAGCAGAGTTAAGCTAGTGTGACTCTTTAGCAGAGTTAAGCTAGTGTGACACTATAGCAGAGTTAAGCTAGTGTGACACTATAGCAGAGTTAGTCTAGTGTGACACTATAGCAGAGTTAGGCTAGTGTGACACTAAAGCATAAAGAGACTAGTTTGACACTATAGCAGAGTTAGGCTAGTGTGACACTATAGCAGAGTTAAGCTAGTGTGACACTATAGCAGAGTGAGGCTAGTGTGACACTATAGCAGAGTAAGGCGAGTGCGACACTATAGCAGAGTAAGGGTAGTGTGACACTATAGCATAGTGAGACTAGTTTGACACTGTAGCAGAGTTAGGCTAGTGTGACACTATAGCAGAGTTAGGCTAGTGTGACACTATAGCATAAAGAGACTAGTTTGACACTATAGCAGAGTTAGGCTAGTGTGACACTATAGCAGAGTTAAGCTAGTGCGACACTATAGCAGAGTGAGGCTAGTGTGACACTATAGCAGAGTGAGACTAGTGTGACACTAAAGCATAAAGAGACTAGTGTGACGCTTTAGCAGAGTTAGGCTAGTGTTACACTATAGCAGAGTGATACTAGTGACACAATAGCAGAGTAAGGCTTGTGTGACCCTATAGCAGAGTTAGGCTAGTGAGACACTATAGCAGAGTTAGGCTAGTGTGACACTTTAGCATAAAGAGACAAGTGTGACACTAAAGCAGAGTAATGCTAGTGTGACACCATAGCAGAGTTAAGATAGTGTGAAACTAAAGCAGAGTTAGGCTAGAGTGACACTATAGCAGAGTTAGGCTAGTGTGACACTATAGCAGAGTTAGGCTAGTGAGACACTATAGCAGAGTTAGGCTAGTGTGACACTATAGCATAAAGAGACTAGTTTGACACTATAGCAGAGTTAGGCTAGTGTGACACTATAGCAGAGTTAAGCTAGTGTGACACTATAGCAGAGTGAGGCTAGTGTGACACTATAGCAGAGTAAGGCGAGTGCGACACTATAGCAGAGTAAGGCTAGTGTGACACTATAGCAGAGTTAGGCTAGTGTGACACTATAGCAGAGTAAGGCGAGTGCGACACTATAGCAGAGTAAGGGTAGTGTGACACTATAGCATAGTGAGACTAGTTTGACACTATAGCAGAGTTAGGCTAGTGTGACACTATAGCAGAGTTAGGCTAGTGTGACACTATAGCATAAAGAGACTAGTTTGACACTATAGCAGAGTGTGACACTATAGCAGCGTAAAGCTAGTGTGACACTATAGCAGAGTGAGGCTAGTGTGACACTATAGCAGAATTAGGCTAGTGTGACACTAAAGCAGAGTTAGGCTAGTGTGACACTATAGCAGAGTGAGACTGGTGAGACATGAACAGCTATAGCATAGTGAGACTAGTGAGACACTAAAGCAGAGTTAGGCTAGTGTGACACTATAGCAAAGTTAAGCTAGTGTGACACTATAGCAGAGTTAGGCTAGTGTGACACTATAGCAGAGTTAAGCTAGTGCGACACTATAGCAGAGTGAGGCTAGTGTGACACTATAGCAGAGTGAGACTAGTGTGACACTAAAGCATAAAGAGACTAGTGTGACGCTTTAGCAGAGTTAGGCTAGTGTTACACTATAGCAGAGTGATACTAGTGACACAATAGCAGAGTAAGGCTTGTGTGACCCTATAGCAGAGTTAGGCTAGTGAGACACTATAGCAGAGTTAGGCTAGTGTGACACTTTAGCATAAAGAGACAAGTGTGACACTAAAGCAGAGTAATGCTAGTGTGACACCATAGCAGAGTTAAGATAGTGTGAAACTAAAGCAGAGTTAGGCTAGAGTGACACTATAGCAGAGTTAGGCTAGTGTGACACTATAGCAGAGTTAGGCTAGTGAGACACTATAGCAGAGTTAGGCTAGTGTGACACTATAGCATAAAGAGACTAGTTTGACACTATAGCAGAGTTAGGCTAGTGTGACACTATAGCAGAGTTAAGCTAGTGTGACACTATAGCAGAGTGAGGCTAGTGTGACACTATAGCAGAGTAAGGCGAGTGCGACACTATAGCAGAGTAAGGCTAGTGTGACACTATAGCAGAGTTAGGCTAGTGTGACACTATAGCAGAGTAAGGCGAGTGCGACACTATAGCAGAGTAAGGGTAGTGTGACACTATAGCATAGTGAGACTAGTTTGACACTATAGCAGAGTTAGGCTAGTGTGACACTATAGCAGAGTTAGGCTAGTGTGACACTATAGCATAAAGAGACTAGTTTGACACTATAGCAGAGTGTGACACTATAGCAGCGTAAAGCTAGTGTGACACTATAGCAGAGTGAGGCTAGTGTGACACTATAGCAGAATTAGGCTAGTGTGACACTAAAGCAGAGTTAGGCTAGTGTGACACTATAGCAGAGTGAGACTGGTGAGACATGAACAGCTATAGCATAGTGAGACTAGTGAGACACTAAAGCAGAGTTAGGCTAGTGTGACACTATAGCAAAGTTAAGCTAGTGTGACACTATAGCAGAGTTAGGCTAGTGTGACACTATAGCAGAGTTAGGCTAGTGTGACACTATAGCAGAGTGAGGCGAGTGCGACACTATAGCAGAGTAAGGGTAGTGTGACACTATAGCATAGTGAGACTAGTTTGACACTATAGCAGAGTTAGGCTAGTGTGACACTATAGCAGAGTTAAGCTAGTGTGACACTATAGCAGAGTTAGGTTAGGTTAGTGAGACATGAACAGCTATAGCATAGTGAGACTAGTGAGACACTATAGCAGAGTGAGACTAGTGTGACACTATAGCATAAACAGACTAGTGTGACACTATAGCAGAGTAAAGCTAGTGTGACACTATAGCAGAGTGAGGCTAGTGTTACACTTTAGCAGAGTAAGGCTAGTGTGACACTAAAGCAGAGTTAGGCTAGTGTGACATTATAGCAGAGTTAGGCTAGTGTGACACTATAGCAGAGTTAGGCTAGTGTGACACTATAGCAGAGTTAGGCTAGTGTGACACTATAGGAGAGTAAGGCTAGTGTGACACTATAGCATAGTGAGACTAGTGAGACATGAACAGCTATAGCATAGTAAGACTAGTGTGACACTATAGCAGAGTTAGGCTAGTGAGCCACTATAGCAGAGTGAGGCTAGTGTGACACTATAGCAGAGTTAGGCTTGTGTGACACTTAAGCAGAGTTAGGCTAGTGTGACACTATAGCAGAGTGAGACTGGTGAGACATGAACAGCTATAGCATAGTGAGACTAGTGAGACACTCAAGCAGAGTGAGACTAGTGTGACACTAAAGCATAAAGAGACAAGTATGACGCTATAGCAGAGTTAGGCTAGTGTGACACTATAGCAGAGTTAGGCTAGTATGACACTGTAGCAGAGTTAGACTAGTGTGACATTATAGCAGAGTTAGGCTAGTGTGACACTCTAGCAGAGTGTGACTAGTGAGACACTTAAGCAGAGTGTGACAAGTGAGAAACTATAGCTGACTGACACTAGTGAGACACTCTAGCAGAGTGAGACTAGTGTTACACTATAGCAGAGTTAGGCTAGTGTGACATTATAGCAGAGTTAGGCTAGTGTGACACTATAGCAGAGTTAGGCTAGTGTGACACTATAGCAGAGTTAAGCTAGTGTGACACTATAGCAGAGTTAGGCTAGTGTGACACTATAGCAGAGTAAGTCTACTGTGACACTTTAGCAGAGTTAGGCTAGTGTGACACTAAAGCAGAGTTAGGCTAGTGTGACACTATAGCAGAGTGAGACTGGTGAGACATGAACAGCTATAGCATAGTGAGACTAGTGAGCCACTATAGCAGAGTGAGACTAGTGTGACACTAAATTATAAAGAGACTAGTGTGACGCTATAGCAGAGTTAGGCTAGTGTGACACTATAGCAGAGTAAGGCTAGTGTGACACTGTAGCAGAATTAGGCTAGTGTGACACTATAGCAGAGTTAGGCTAGTGTGACACTATAGCAGAGTTAGGCTAGTGTGACACTAAAGCAGAGTTAGGCTAGTGAGACACTATAGCAGAGTTAGGCTAGTGTGACACTATAGCAAAGTTAAGCTAGTGTGACACTATAGCAGAGTTAGGCTAGTGAGACACTATAGCAGAGTAAGGCTAGTGTGACACTATAGCAGAGTTACGCTTGTGTGACACTATAGCAGAGTGACACTAGTGACACAATAGCAGAGTAAGGCTAGTGTGACACTATAGCAGAGTTGGGCTAGTGAGACACTAAAGCAGAGTTATGCTAGTGTAACACTATAGCATAAAGAGACTAGTGTGACACTATAGCAGAGTTAAGCTAGTGTGACACTATAGCAGAGTTAAGCTAGTGTGACACTATAGCAGAGTTAGGCTAGTGTGACACTATAGCAGAGTTAGTCTACTGTGACACTTTAGCAGAGTTAGGCTAGTGTGACACTAAAGCAGAGTTAGGCTAGTGTGACACTATAGCAGAGTGAGACTGGTGAGACATGAACAGCTATAGCATAGTGAGACTAGTGAGCCACTATAGCAGAGTGAGACTAGTGTGACACTAAAGCATAAAGAGACTAGTGTGACGCTATAGCAGAGTTAGGCTAGTGTGACACTATAGCAGAGTAAGGCTAGTGTGACACTGTAGCAGAATTAGGCTAGTGTGACACTATAGCAGAGTTAGGCTAGTGTGACACTATAGCAGAGTTAGGCTAGTGTGACACTATAGCAGAGTTAAGCTAGTGTGACACTATAGCAGAGTTAGGCTAGTGTGACACTATAGCAGAGTTAGTCTACTGTGACACTTTAGCAGAGTTAGGCTAGTGTGACACTAAAGCAGAGTTAGGCTAGTGTGACACTATAGCAGAGTGAGACTGGTGAGACATGAACAGCTATAGCATAGTGAGACTAGTGAGCCACTATAGCAGAGTGAGACTAGTGTGACACTAAATTATAAAGAGACTAGTGTGACGCTATAGCAGAGTTAGGCTAGTGTGACACTATAGCAGAGTAAGGCTAGTGTGACACTGTAGCAGAATTAGGCTAGTGTGACACTATAGCAGAGTTAGGCTAGTGTGACACTATAGCAGAGTTAGGCTAGTGTAACACTAAAGCAGAGTTAGGCTAGTGAGACACTATAGCAGAGTTAGGCTAGTGTGACACTATAGCAAAGTTAAGCTAGTGTGACACTATAGCAGAGTTAGGCTAGTGAGACACTATAGCAGAGTAAGGCTAGTGTGACACTATAGCAGAGTTACGCTTGTGTGACACTATAGCAGAGTGACACTAGTGACACAATAGCAGAGTAAGGCTAGTGTGACACTATAGCAGAGTTAGGCTAGTGAGACACTATAGCAGAGTTAGGCTAGTGTGACACTATAGCATAAAGAGACTAGTGTGACACTATAGCAGAGTTAAGCTAGTGTGACACTATAGCAGAGTTAAGCTAGTGTGAGACTATAGCAGAGTTAGGCTAGTGTGACACTATAGCAGAGTTAGTCTACTGTGACACTTTAGCAGAGTTAGGCTAGTGTGACACTTAAGCAGAGTTAGGCTAGTGTGACACTATAGCAGAGTGAGACTGGTGAGACATGAACAGCTATAGCATAGTGAGACTAGTGAGCCACTATAGCAGAGTGAGACTAGTGTGACACTAAAGCATAAAGAGACTAGTGTGACGCTATAGCAGAGTTAGGCTAGTGTGACACTATAGCAGAGTAAGGCTAGTGTGACACTGTAGCAGAATTAGGCTAGTGTGACACTATAGCAGAGTTAGGCTAGTGTGACACTATAGCAGAGTTAGGCTAGTGTGACACTAAAGCAGAGTTAGGCTAGTGAGACACTATAGCAGAGTAAGGGTAGTGTGACACTATAGCATAGTGAGACTAGTTTGACACTATAGCAGAGTTAGGCTAGTGTGACACTATAGCAGAGTTAGGCTAGTGTGACACTATAGCAGAGTTAGGTTAGGTTAGTGAGACATGAACAGCTATAGCATAGTGAGACTAGTGAGACACTATAGCAGAGTGAGACTAGTGTGACACTATAGCATAAACAGACTAGTGTGACACTATAGCAGAGTTAAGCTAGTGTGACACTATAGCAGAGTGAGGCTAGTGTGACACTTTAGCAGAGTAAGGCTAGTGAGACACTATAGCAGAGTTTGGCTAGTGTGACACTATAGCATAAAGAGACTAGTGTGACACTTTAGCAGAGTTAAGCTAGTGTGACACTATAGCAGAGTTAAGCTAGTGTGACACTATAGCAGAGTTAGTCTAGTGTGACACTATAGCAGAGTTAGGCTAGTGTGACACTATAGCAGAGTTAGGCTAGTGAGACACTATAGCACAGTTAGGCTAGTGTGACACTAAAGCATAAAGAGACTAGTTTGACACTATAGCAGAGTTAGGCTAGTGTGACACAATAGCAGAGTTAAGCTAGTGTGACACTATAGCAGAGTGAGGCTAGTGTGACACTATAGCAGAGTAAGGCGAGTGCGACACTATAGCAGAGTAAGGGTAGTGTGACACTATAGCATAGTGAGACTAGTTTGACACTATAGCAGAGTTAGGCTAGTGTGACACTATAGCAGAATTAGGCTAGTGTGACACTATAGCATAAAGAGACTAGTTTGACACTATAGCAGAGTTAGGCTAGTGTGACACTATAGCAGAGTTAAGCTAGTGTGACACTATAGCAGAGTGAGGCTAGTGTGACACTATAGCAGAATTAGGCTAGTGTGACACTAAAGCAGAGTTAGGCTAGTTTGACACTATAGCAGAGTGAGACTGGTGAGACATGAACAGCTATAGCATAGTGAGACTAGTGAGACACTATAGCAGAGTTAGGCTAGTGTAACACTATAGCAAAGTTAAGCTAGTGTGACACTATAGCAGAGTTAGGCTAGTGTGACACTATAGCAGAGTTAGGCTAGTGTGACACTATAGCAGAGTAAGGCGAGTGCGACACTATAGCAGAGTAAGGGTAGTGTGACACTATAGCATAGTGAGACTAGTTTGACACTATAGCAGAGTTAGGCTAGTGTGACACTATAGCAGAGTTAAGCTAGTGTGACACTATAGCAGAATTAGGTTAGGTTAGTGAGACATGAACAGCTATAGCATAGTGAGACTAGTGAGACACTATAGCAGAGTGAGACTAGTGTGACACTATAGCATAAACAGACTAGTGTGACACTAAAGCAGAGTTAGGCTAGTGTGACATTATAGCAGAGTTAGGCTAGTGTGACACTATAGCAGAGTTAGGCTAGTGAGACACTATAGCAGAGTAAGGCTAGTGTGACACTATAGCAGAGTTACGCTTGTGTGACACTATAGCAGAGTGACACTAGTGACACAATAGCAGAGTAAGGCTAGTGTGACACTATAGCAGAGTTAGGCTAGTGAGACACTATAGCAGAGTTAGGCTAGTGTGACACTATAGCATAAAGAGACTAGTGTGACACTATAGCAGAGTTAAGCTAGTGTGACACTATAGCAGAGTTAAGCTAGTGTGACACTATAGCAGAGTTAGGCTAAAGTGACACTATAGCAGAGTTAGTCTACTGTGACACTTTAGCAGAGTTAGGCTAGTGTGACACTAAAGCAGAGTTAGGCTAGAGTGACACTATAGCAGAGTGAGACTGGTGAGACATGAACAGCTATAGCATAGTGAGACTAGTGAGCCACTATAGCAGAGTGAGACTAGTGTGACACTAAAGCATAAAGAGACTAGTGTGACGCTATAGCAGAGTTAGGCTAGTGTGACACTATAGCAGAGTAAGGCTAGTGTGACACTGTAGCAGAATTAGGCTAGTGTGACACTATAGCAGAGTTAGGCTAGTGTGACACTATAGCAGAGTTAGGCTTGTGTGACACTAAAGCAGAGTTAGGCTAGTGAGACACTATAGCAGAGTTAGGCTAGTGTGACACTATAGCAAAGTTAAGCTAGTGTGACACTATAGCAGAGTTAGGCTAGTGTGACACTATAGCAGAGTTAGGCTAGTGTGACACTATAGCAGAGTAAGGCGATTGCGACACTTAAGCAGAGTAAGGGTAGTGTGACACTATAGCATAGTGAGACTAGTTTGACACTATAGCAGGGTTAGGCTAGTGTGACACTATAGCAGAGTTAGGCTAGTGTGACACTATAGCAGAGTTAGGTTAGGTTAGTGAGACATGAACAGCTATAGCATAGTGAGACAAGTGAGACACTATAGCAGAGTGAGACTAGTGTGACACTATAGCATAAACAGACTAGTGTGACACTATAGCAGAGTTAAGCTAGTGTGACACTATAGCAGAGTGAGGCTAGTGTGACACTTTAGATGAGTTAGGCTAGTGTGACACTAAAGCAGAGTTAGGCTAGTGTGACATTATAGCAGAGTTAGGCTAGTGTGACACTATAGCAGAGTTAGGCTAGTGTGACACTATAGCAGAGTTAGGCTAGTGTGACACTATAGGAGAGTAAGGCTAGTGTGACACTATAGCATAGTGAGACTAGTGAGACATGAACAGCTATAGCATAGTAAGACTAGTGTGACACTATAGCAGAGTTAGGCTAGTGTGACACTTAAGCAGAGTTAGGCTTGTGAGACACTATAGCAGAGTTAGGCTAGTGTGACACTATAGCAGAGTTACGCTTGTGTGACACTATAGCAGAGTGATACTAGTGACACAATAGCAGAGTAAGGCTAGTGTGACACTATAGTAGAGTTAGGCTAGTGAGACACTATAGCAGAGTTAGGCTAGTGTGACACTATAGCATAAAGAGACTAGTGTGACACTTTAGCAGAGTTAAGCTAGTGTGACACTATAGCAGAGTTAAGCTAGTGTGACACTATAGCAGAGTTAGTCTAGTGTGACACTATAGCAGAGTTAGGCTAGTGTGACACTATAGCAGAGTTAGGCTAGTGAGACACTATAGCAGAGTTAGGCTAGTGTGACACTATAGCATAAAGAGACTAGTTTGACACTATAGCAGAGTTAGGCTAGTGTGACACTATAGCAGAGTTAAGCTAGTGTGACACTATAGCAGAGTGAGGCTAGTGTGACACTATAGCAGAGTAAGGCGAGTGCGACACTATAGCAGAGTACGGCTAGTGTGACACTATAGCAGAGTTAGGCTAGTGTGACACTAAAGCAGAGTAAGGCGAGTGCGACACTATAGCAGAGTAAGGGTAGTGTGACACTTTAGCATAGTGAGACTAGTTTGACACTATAGCAGAGTTAGGCTAGTGTGACACTATAGCAGAGTTAGGCTAGTGTGACACTATAGCATAAAGAGACTAGTTTGACACTATAGCAGAGTTAGGCTAGTGTGACACTATAGCAGAGTTAAGCTAGTGTGACACTATAGCAGAGTGAGGCTAGTGTGACACTATAGCAGAATTAGGCTAGTGTGACACTATAGCAGAGTTAGGCTAGTGTGACACTATAGCAGAGTAAGGCGAGTGCGACACTATAGCAGAGTAAGGGTAGTGTGACACTATAGCATAGTGAGACTAGTTTGACACTATAGCAGAGTTAGGCTAGTGTGACACTATAGCAGAGTTAAGCTAGTGTGACACTATAGCAGAGTTAGGTTAGGTTAGTGAGACATGAACAGCTATAGCATAGTGAGACTAGTGAGACACTATAGCAGAGTGAGACTAGTGTGACACTATAGCATAAACAGACTAGTGTGACACTATAGCAGAGTTAAGCTAGTGTGACACTATAGCAGAGTGAGGCTAGTGTGACACTTAAGCAGAGTTAGGCTAGTGTGACACTAAAGCAGAGTTAGGCTAGTGTGACATTATAGCAGAGTTAGGCTAGTGTGACACTATAGCAGAGTTAGGCTAGTGTGACACTATAGCAGAGTTAAGCTTGTGTGACACTATAGCAGAGTTAGGCTAGTGTGACACTATAGCAGAGTTAGTCTACTGTGACACTTTAGCAGAGTTAGGCTAGTGTGACACTAAAGCAGACTGGTGAGACATGAACAGCTATAGCATAGTGAGACTAGTGAGCCACTATAGCAGAGTGAGACTAGTGTGACACTAAAGCATAAAGAGACTAGTGTGACGCTATAGCAGAGTTAGGCTAGTGTGACACTATAGCAGAGTAAGGCTAGTGTGACACTGTAGCAGAATTAGGCTAGTGTGACACTATAGCAGAGTTAGGCTAGTGTGACACTATAGCAGAGTTAGGCTAGTGTGACACTAAAGCAGAGTTAGGCTAGTGAGACACTATAGCAGAGTTAGGCTAGTATGACACTATAGCAAAGTTTAGCTAGTGTGACACTTTAGCAGAGTAAGGCTAGTGTGACACTATAGCAGAGTTAGGCTAGTGTGACACTATAGCAGAGTAAGGCGATTGCGACACTAAAGCAGATAAGGGTAGTGTGACACTATAGCATAGTGAGACTAGTTTGACACTATAGCAGAGTTAGGCTAGTGTGACACTATAGCAGAGTAAGGTTAGGTTAGTGAGACATGAACAGCTATAGCATAGTGAGACTAGTGAGACACTATAGCAGAGTGAGACTAGTGTGACACTATAGCATAAACAGACTAGTGTGACACTATAGCAGAGTTAAGCTAGTGTGACACTATAGCAGAGTGAGGCTAGTGTGACACTTTAGCAGAGTTAGGCTAGTGTGACACTAAAGCAGAGTTAGGCTAGTGTGACATTATAGCAGAGTTAGGCTAGTGTGACACTATAGCAGAGTTAGGCTAGTGTGACACTATAGCAGAGTTAGGCTAGTGCGATATTATAGGAGAGTAAGGCTAGTGTGACACTATAGCATAGTGAGACTAGTGAGACATGAACAGCTATAGCATAGTAAGACTAGTGTGACACTATAGCAGAGTTAGGCTAGTGTGACACTAAAGCAGAGTTAGGCTAGTGAGACACTATAGCAGAGTTAGGCTAGTGTGACACTATAGCAGAGTTACGCTTGTGTGACACTATAGCAGAGTGATACTAGTGACACAATAGCAGAGTAAGGCTAGTGTGACACTATAGTAGAGTTAGGCTAGTGAGACACTATAGCAGAGTTAGGCTAGTGTGACACTATAGCATTAAGAGACTAGTGTGACACTTTAGCAGAGTTAAGCTAGTGTGACACTATAGCAGAGTTAAGCTAGTGTGACACTATAGCAGAGTTAGTCTAGTGTGACACTATAGCAGAGTTAGGCTAGTGTGACACTATAGCAGAGTTAGGCTAGTGAGACACTATAGCAGAGTAAGGCTAGTGTGACACTATAGCATAAAGAGACTAAATTGACACTATAGCAGAGTGAGGCTAGTGTGACACTATAGCAGAGTAAGGCGAGTGCGACACTATAGCAGAGTAAGGCTAGTGTGACACTATAGCAGAGTTAGGCTAGTGTGACACTATAGCAGAGTAAGGCGAGTGCGACACTATAGCAGAGTAAGGGTAGTGTGACACTATAGCATAGTGAGACTAGTTTGACACTATAGCAGAGTTAGGCTAGTGTGACACTATAGCAGAGTTAGGCTAGTGTGACACTATAGCATAAAGAGACTAGTTTGACACTATAGCAGAGTTAGGCTAGTGTGACACTATAGCAGAGTTAAGCTAGTGTGACACTATAGCAGAGTGAGGCTAGTGTGACACTATAGCAGAATTAGGCTAGTGTGACACTAAAGCAGAGTTAGGCTAGTGTGACACTATAGCAGAGTGAGACTGGTGAGACATGAACAGCTATAGCATAGTGAGACTAGTGAGACACTATAGCAGAGTAAGGCTAGTGTGACACTATAGCAAAGTTAAGCTAGTGTGACACTATAGCAGAGTTAGGCTAGTGTGACACTATAGCAGAGTTAGGCTAGTGTGACACTATAGCAGAGTGAGGCGAGTGCGACACTATAGCAGAGTAAGGGTAGTGTGACACTATAGCATAGTGAGACTAGTTTGACACTATAGCAGAGTTAGGCTAGTGTGACACTATAGCAGAGTTAAGCTAGTGTGACACTATAGCAGAGTTAGGTTAGGTTAGTGAGACATGAACAGCTATAGCATAGTGAGACTAGTGAGACACTATAGCAGAGTGAGACTAGTGTGACACTATAGCATAAACAGACTAGTGTGACACTATAGCAGAGTTAAGCTAGTGTGACACTATAGCAGAGTGAGGCTAGTGTGACACTTTAGCAGAGTTAGGCTAGTGAGACACTATAGCAGAGTTTGGCTAGTGTGACACTATAGCATAAAGAGACTAGTGTGACACTTTAGCAGAGTTAAGCTAGTGTGACACTATAGCAGAGTTAAGCTAGTGTGACACTATAGCAGAGTTAGTCTAGTGTGACACTATAGCAGAGTTAGGCTAGTGTGACACTATAGCAGAGTTAGGCTAGTGAGACACTATAGCAGAGTTAGGCTAGTGTGACACTAAAGCATAAAGAGACTAGTTTGACACTATAGCAGAGTTAGGCTAGTGTGACACTATAGCAGAGTTAAGCTAGTGTGACACTATAGCAGAGTGAGGCTAGTGTGACACTATAGCAGAGTAAGGCGAGTGCGACACTATAGCAGAGTAAGGGTAGTGTGACACTATAGCATAGTGAGACTAGTTTGACACTATAGCAGAGTTAGGCTAGTGTGACACTATAGCAGAGTTAGGCTAGTGTGACACTATAGCATAAAGAGACTAGTTTGACACTATAGCAGAGTTAGGCTAGTGTGACACTATAGCAGAGTTAAGCTAGTGTGACACTATAGCAGAGTGAGGCTAGTGTGACACTATAGCAGAATTAGGCTAGTGTGACACTAAAGCAGAGTTAGGCTAGTGTGACACTATAGCAGAGTGAGACTAGTGAGACATGAACAGCTATAGCATAGTGAGACTAGTGAGACACTATAGCAGAGTTAGGCTAGTGTGACACTATAGCAAAGTTAAGCTAGTGTGACACTATAGCAGAGTTAGGCTAGTGTGACACTATAGCAGAGTTAGGCTAGTGTGACACTATAGCAGAGTAAGGCGAGTGCGACACTATAGCAGAGTAAGGGTAGTGTGACACTATAGCATAGTGAGACTAGTTTGACACTATAGCAGAGTTAGGCTAGTGTGACACTATAGCAGAGTTAAGCTAGTGTGACACTATAGCAGAGTTAGGTTAGGTTAGTGAGACATGAACAGCTATAGCATAGTGAGACTAGTGAGACACTATAGCAGAGTGAGACTAGTGTGACACTATAGCATAAACAGACTAGTGTGACACTATAGCAGAGTTAAGCTAGTGTGACACTATAGCAGAGTGAGGCTAGTGTGACACTTAAGCAGAGTTAGGCTAGTGTGACACTAAAGCAGAGTTAGGCTAGTGTGACATTATAGCAGAGTTAGGCTAGTGTGACACTATAGCAGAGTTAGGCTAGTGTGACACTATAGCAAAGTTAAGCTTGTGTGACTATATAGCAGAGTTAGGCTAGTGTGACACTATAGCAGAGTTAGTCTTCTGTGACACTTTAGCAGAGTTAGGCTAGTGTGACACTAAAGCAGACTGGTGAGACATGAACAGCTATAGCATAGTGAGACTAGTGAGCCACTATAGCAGAGTGAGACTAGTGTGACACTAAAGCATAAAGAGACTAGTGTGACGCTATAGCAGAGTTAGGCTAGTGTGACACTATAGCAGAGTAAGGCTAGTGTGACACTGTAGCAGAATTAGGCTAGTGTGACACTATAGCAGAGTTAGGCTAGTGTGACACTATAGCAGAGTTAGGCTAGTGTGACACTAAAGCAGAGTTAGGCTAGTGAGACACTATAGCAGAGTTAGGCTAGTATGACACTATAGCAAAGTTTAGCTAGTGTGACACTTTAGCAGAGTAAGGCTAGTGTGACACTATAGCAGAGTTAGGCTAGTGTGACACTATAGCAGAGTAAGGCGATTGCGACACTAAAGCAGATAAGGGTAGTGTGACACTATAGCATAGTGAGACTAGTTTGACACTATAGCAGAGTTAGGCTAGTGTGACACTATAGCAGAGTTAGGCTAGTGTGACACTATAGCAGAGTAAGGTTAGGTTAGTGAGACATGAACAGCTATAGCATAGTGAGACTAGTGAGACACTATAGCAGAGTGAGACTAGTGTGACACTATAGCATAAACAGACTAGTGTGACACTATAGCAGAGTTAAGCTAGTGTGACACTATAGCAGAGTGAGGCTAGTGTGACACTTTAGCAGAGTTAGGCTAGTGTGACACTAAAGCAGAGTTAGGCTAGTGTGACATTATAGCAGAGTTAGGCTAGTGTGACACTATAGCAGAGTTAGGCTAGTGTGACACTATAGCAGAGTTAGGCTAGTGTGACATTATAGGAGAGTAAGGCTAGTGTGACACTATAGCATAGTGAGACTAGTGAGACATGAACAGCTATAGCATAGTAAGACTAGTGTGACACTATAGCAGAGTTAGGCTAGTGTGACACTAAAGCAGAGTTAGGCTAGTGATACACTATAGCAGAGTTAGGCTAGTGTGACACTATAGCAGAGTTACGCTTGTGTGACACTATAGCAGAGTGATACTAGTGACACAATAGCAGAGTAAGGCTAGTGTGACACTATAGTAGAGTTAGGCTAGTGAGACACTATAGCAGAGTTAGGCTAGTGTGACACTATAGCATAAAGAGACTAGTGTGACACTTTAGCAGAGTTAAGCTAGTGTGACACTATAGCAGAGTTAAGCTAGTGTGACACTATAGCAGAGTTAGTCTAGTGTGACACTATAGCAGAGTTAGGCTAGTGTGACACTATAGCAGAGTTAGGCTAGTGAGACACTATAGCAGAGTTAGGCTAGTGTGACACTATAGCATAAAGAGACTAAATTGACACTATAGCAGAGTGAGGCTAGTGTGACACTATAGCAGAGTAAGGCGAGTGCGACACTATAGCAGAGTAAGGCTAGTGTGACACTATAGCAGAGTTAGGCTAGTGTGACACTATAGCAGAGTAAGGCGAGTGCGACACTATAGCAGAGTAAGGGTAGTGTGACACTATAGCATAGTGAGACTAGTTTGACACTATAGCAGAGTTAGGCTAGTGTGACACTATAGCAGAGTTAGGCTAGTGTGACACTATAGCATAAAGAGACTAGTTTGACACTATAGCAGAGTTAGGCTAGTGTGACACTATAGCAGAGTTAAGCTAGTGTGACACTATAGCAGAGTGAGGCTAGTGTGACACTATAGCAGAATTAGGCTAGTGTGACACTAAAGCAGAGTTAGGCTAGTGTGACACTATAGCAGAGTGAGACTGGTGAGACATGAACAGCTATAGCATAGTGAGACTAGTGAGACACTATAGCAGAGTAAGGCTAGTGTGACACTATAGCAAAGTTAAGCTAGTGTGACACTATAGCAGAGTTAGGCTAGTGTGACACTATAGCAGAGTTAGGCTAGTGTGACACTATAGCAGAGTGAGGCGAGTGCGACACTATAGCAGAGTAAGGGTAGTGTGACACTATAGCATAGTGAGACTAGTTTGACACTATAGCAGAGTTAGGCTAGTGTGACACTATAGCAGAGTTAAGCTAGTGTGACACTATAGCAGAGTTAGGTTAGGTTAGTGAGACATGAACAGCTATAGCATAGTGAGACTAGTGAGACACTATAGCAGAGTGAGACTAGTGTGACACTATAGCATAAACAGACTAGTGTGACACTATAGCAGAGTTAAGCTTGTGTGACACTATAGCAGAGTGAGGCTAGTGTGACACTTTAGCAGAGTAAGGCTAGTGTGACACTAAAGCAGAGTTAGGCTAGTGTGACATTATAGCAGAGTTAGGCTAGTGTGACACTATAGCAGAGTTAGGCTAGTGTGACACTATAGCAGAGTAAGGCTAGTGTGACACTATAGGAGAGTAAGGCTAGTGTGACACTATAGCATAGTGAGACTAGTGAGACATGAACAGCTATAGCATAGTAAGACTAGTGTGACACTATAGCAGAGTTAGGCTAGTGTGACACTAAAGCAGAGTTAGGCTAGTGAGCCACTATAGCAGAGTTAGGCCAGTGTGACACTATAGCAGAGTTAGGCTAGTGTGACACTGGAGCAGAATTAGGCTAGTGTGACACTATAGCAGAGTTAGGCTAGTGTGACACTATAGCAGAGTTAGGCTAGTGTGACACTATAGCAGAGTTAGGCTAGTGAGACACTATAGCAGAGTAAGGCTAGTGTGACACTTTAGCATAAAGAGACAAGTGTGACACTAAAGCAGAGTTATGCTAGTGTGACACTATAGCAGAGTTAAGATAGTGTGAAACTAAAGCAGAGTTAGGCTAGTGTGACACTATAGCAGAGTTAGGCTAGTGTGACACTAAAGCAGAGTTAGGCTAGTGAGACACTATAGCAGAGTTAGGCTAGTGTGACACTATAGCATAAAGAGACTAGTTTGACACTATAGCAGAGTTGGGCTAGTGTGACACTATTGCAGAGTTAAGCTAGTGTGACACTATAGCAGAGTGAGGCTAGTGTGACACTATAGCAGAGTTAGGCTTGTGTGACACTTAAGCAGAGTTAGGCTAGTGTGACACTATAGCAGAGTGAGACTGGTGAGACATGAAGAGCTATAGCATAGTGAGACTAGTGAGACACTCAAGCAGAGTGAGACTAGTGTGACACTAAAGCATTAAGAGACAAGTGTGACGCTATAGCAGAGTTAGGCTAGTGTGACACTATTGCAGAGTTAGGCTAGTGTGACACTGTAGCAAAGTTAGACTAGTGTGACATTATAGCAGAGTTAGGCTAGTGTGACACTCTAGCAGAGTGTGACTAGTGAGACACTTAAGCAGTGTGTGACAAGTGAGAAACTATAGCTGACTGACACTAGTGAGACACTCTAGCAGAGTGAGACTAGTGTTACACTATAGCAGAGTTAGGCTAGTGTGACACTAAAGCAGAGTTAGGCTAGTGTGACACTAAAGCAGAGTTAGGCTAGTGTGACACTATAACACAGTTTGGCTAGTGAGACACAATAGCAGAGTTAGGCTAGTGTGACACTCTAGCAGAGTGTGACTAGTGAGACACTTAAGCAGAGTGTGACAAGTGAGACACTATAGCTGAGTGACACTAGTGAGACACTCTAGCAGAGTGAGACTAGTGTTACACTATAGCAGAGTTAGGCTAGTGTGACACTAAAGCAGAGTAAGGCTAGTGTGACACTATAGCAGAGTTAGGCTAGTGAGACACTATAGCAGAGTTAGGCTAGTGTGACACTATAGCAGAGTTACGCTTGTGTGACACTATAGCAGAGTGATACTAGTGACACAATAGCAGAGTAAGGCTAGTGTGACACTATAGTAGAGTTAGGCTAGTGAGACACTATAGCAGAGTTAGGCTAGTGTGACACTATAGCATAAAGAGACTAGTGTGACACTTTAGCAGAGTTAAGCTAGTGTGACACTATAGCAGAGTTAAGCTAGTGTGACACTATAGCAGAGTTAGTCTAGTGTGACACTATAGCAGAGTTAGGCTAGTGTGACACTATAGCAGAGTTAGGCTAGTGAGACACTATAGCAGAGTTAGGCTAGTGTGACACTATAGCATAAAGAGACTAAATTGACACTATAGCAGAGTGAGGCTAGTGTGACACTATAGCAGAGTAAGGCGAGTGCGACACTATAGCAGAGTAAGGCTAGTGTGACACTATAGCAGAGTTAGGCTAGTGTGACACTATAGCAGAGTAAGGCGAGTGCGACACTATAGCAGAGTAAGGGTAGTGTGACACTATAGCATAGTGAGACTAGTTTGACACTATAGCAGAGTTAGGCTAGTGTGACACTATAGCAGAGTTAGGCTAGTGTGACACTATAGCATAAAGAGACTAGTTTGACACTATAGCAGAGTTAGGCTAGTGTGACACTATAGCAGAGTTAAGCTAGTGTGACACTATAGCAGAGTGAGGCTAGTGTGACACTATAGCAGAATTAGGCTAGTGTGACACTAAAGCAGAGTTAGGCTAGTGTGACACTATAGCAGAGTTAGGCTAGTGAGACACTATAGCAGAGTTAGGCTAGTGTGACACTATAGCATAAAGAGACTAAATTGACACTATAGCAGAGTGAGGCTAGTGTGACACTATAGCAGAGTAAGGCGAGTGCGACACTATAGCAGAGTAAGGCTAGTGTGACACTATAGCAGAGTTAGGCTAGTGTGACACTATAGCAGAGTAAGGCGAGTGCGACACTATAGCAGAGTAAGGGTAGTGTGACACTATAGCATAGTGAGACTAGTTTGACACTATAGCAGAGTTAGGCTAGTGTGACACTATAGCAGAGTTAGGCTAGTGTGACACTATAGCATAAAGAGACTAGTTTGACACTATAGCAGAGTTAGGCTAGTGTGACACTATAGCAGAGTTAAGCTAGTGTGACACTATAGCAGAGCGAGGCTAGTGTGACACTATAGCAGAATTAGGCTAGTGTGACACTAAAGCAGAGTTAGGCTAGTGTGACACTATAGCAGAGTGAGACTGGTGAGACATGAACAGCTATAGCATAGTGAGACTAGTGAGACACTATAGCAGAGTAAGGCTAGTGTGACACTATAGCAAAGTTAAGCTAGTGTGACACTATAGCAGAGTTAGGCTAGTGTGACACTATAGCAGAGTTAGGCTAGTGTGACACTATAGCAGAGTGAGGCGAGTGCGACACTATAGCAGAGTAAGGGTAGTGTGACACTATAGCATAGTGAGACTAGTTTGACACTATAGCAGAGTTAGGCTAGTGTGACACTATAGCAGAGTTAAGCTAGTGTGACACTATAGCAGAGTTAGGTTAGGTTAGTGAGACATGAACAGCTATAGCATAGTGAGACTAGTGAGACACTATAGCAGAGTGAGACTAGTGTGACACTATAGCATAAACAGACTAGTGTGACACTATAGCAGAGTTAAGCTTGTGTGACACTATAGCAGAGTGAGGCTAGTGTGACACTTTAGCAGAGTAAGGCTAGTGTGACACTAAAGCAGAGTTAGGCTAGTGTGACATTATAGCAGAGTTAGGCTAGTGTGACACTATAGCAGAGTTAGGCTAGTGTGACACTATAGCAGAGTAAGGCTAGTGTGACACTATAGGAGAGTAAGGCTAGTGTGACACTATAGCATAGTGAGACTAGTGAGACATGAACAGCTATAGCATAGTAAGACTAGTGTGACACTATAGCAGAGTTAGGCTAGTGTGACACTAAAGCAGAGTTAGGCTAGTGAGCCACTATAGCAGAGTTAGGCCAGTGTGACACTATAGCAGAGTTAGGCTAGTGTGACACTGGAGCAGAATTAGGCTAGTGTGACACTATAGCAGAGTTAGGCTAGTGTGACACTATAGCAGAGTTAGGCTAGTGTGACACTATAGCAGAGTTAGGCTAGTGAGACACTATAGCAGAGTAAGGCTAGTGTGACACTTTAGCATAAAGAGACAAGTGTGACACTAAAGCAGAGTTATGCTAGTGTGACACTATAGCAGAGTTAAGATAGTGTGAAACTAAAGCAGAGTTAGGCTAGTGTGACACTATAGCAGAGTTAGGCTAGTGTGACACTAAAGCAGAGTTAGGCTAGTGAGACACTATAGCAGAGTTAGGCTAGTGTGACACTATAGCATAAAGAGACTAGTTTGACACTATAGCAGAGTTGGGCTAGTGTGACACTATTGCAGAGTTAAGCTAGTGTGACACTATAGCAGAGTGAGGCTAGTGTGACACTATAGCAGAGTTAGGCTTGTGTGACACTTAAGCAGAGTTAGGCTAGTGTGACACTATAGCAGAGTGAGACTGGTGAGACATGAAGAGCTATAGCATAGTGAGACTAGTGAGACACTCAAGCAGAGTGAGACTAGTGTGACACTTAAGCATTAAGAGACAAGTGTGACGCTATAGCAGAGTTAGGCTAGTGTGACACTATTGCAGAGTTAGGCTAGTGTGACACTGTAGCAAAGTTAGACTAGTGTGACATTATAGCAGAGTTAGGCTAGTGTGACACTCTAGCAGAGTGTGACTAGTGAGACACTTAAGCAGTGTGTGACAAGTGAGAAACTATAGCTGACTGACACTAGTGAGACACTCTAGCAGAGTGAGACTAGTGTTACACTATAGCAGAGTTAGGCTAGTGTGACACTAAAGCAGAGTTAGGCTAGTGTGACACTAAAGCAGAGTTAGGCTAGTGTGACACTATAACACAGTTTGGCTAGTGAGACACAATAGCAGAGTTAGGCTAGTGTGACACTCTAGCAGAGTGTGACTAGTGAGACACTTAAGCAGAGTGTGACAAGTGAGACACTATAGCTGAGTGACACTAGTGAGACACTCTAGCAGAGTGAGACTAGTGTTACACTATAGCAGAGTTAGGCTAGTGTGACACTAAAGCAGAGTAAGGCTAGTGTGACACTATAGCAGAGTTAGGCTAGTGAGACACTATAGCAGAGTTAGGCTAGTGTGACACTATAGCAGAGTTACGCTTGTGTGACACTATAGCAGAGTGATACTAGTGACACAATAGCAGAGTAAGGCTAGTGTGACACTATAGTAGAGTTAGGCTAGTGAGACACTATAGCAGAGTTAGGCTAGTGTGACACTATAGCATAAAGAGACTAGTGTGACACTTTAGCAGAGTTAAGCTAGTGTGACACTATAGCAGAGTTAAGCTAGTGTGACACTATAGCAGAGTTAGTCTAGTGTGACACTATAGCAGAGTTAGGCTAGTGTGACACTATAGCAGAGTTAGGCTAGTGAGACACTATAGCAGAGTTAGGCTAGTGTGACACTATAGCATAAAGAGACTAAATTGACACTATAGCAGAGTGAGGCTAGTGTGACACTATAGCAGAGTAAGGCGAGTGCGACACTATAGCAGAGTAAGGCTAGTGTGACACTATAGCAGAGTTAGGCTAGTGTGACACTATAGCAGAGTAAGGCGAGTGCGACACTATAGCAGAGTAAGGGTAGTGTGACACTATAGCATAGTGAGACTAGTTTGACACTATAGCAGAGTTAGGCTAGTGTGACACTATAGCAGAGTTAGGCTAGTGTGACACTATAGCATAAAGAGACTAGTTTGACACTATAGCAGAGTTAGGCTAGTGTGACACTATAGCAGAGTTAAGCTAGTGTGACACTATAGCAGAGTGAGGCTAGTGTGACACTATAGCAGAATTAGGCTAGTGTGACACTAAAGCAGAGTTAGGCTAGTGTGACACTATAGCAGAGTGAGACTGGTGAGACATGAACAGCTATAGCATAGTGAGACTAGTGAGACACTATAGCAGAGTAAGGCTAGTGTGACACTATAGCAAAGTTAAGCTAGTGTGACACTATAGCAGAGTTAGGCTAGTGTGACACTATAGCAGAGTTAGGCTAGTGTGACACTATAGCAGAGTGAGGCGAGTGCGACACTATTTTTATTTTTATTTATTTATTTTTTATTTATTTATTCAATTACAACGGTGCAAACCAATTACAGTAATTGTTATTAATTAAGTAACATGTCACATTATTAACAAAAATTTGATTAGTATAATATGTTATCCTTAAAACTAATTGGGTAATCAAATTAAAGTTTCATTACCATAGAGAAAATCACAATACAATATGTCAACAGGACAATTAATAATTTAATAAGTTAATCAAATTTTGCTACATTAGGCTATACTAGACGGGCAATTATCCCTCGTCTCACTAAATTGCAAACAATGTCTCATGATCTTGGTCCATCCGTCCGCAAACACATCACACTCATGCTCATAGGCCAGGAGCGCGTTGAGTTCTCTCAAAGTACGACATATCGGGGACTGTGAGTGCGCCACAGTACGGCAGGTTGGGTTGGCAAACAACTCACGGCGGCGGCGAGTGCCGTGGGATACGTACATGTCGGGGACAAAGAACCTACACAGCAGGTCATTTAAGCCGGGGGCATTAACGCGTCCATGCAGCACCTTGAGGGCAATGGTCAGTTGTCCGTTCACTCTGCGAACATTCAGCGAATTGAAGCCTAAAGTGCCCAGGAGGAAAGGAGTAGGGTACATGAAGGGGTAGTACCCATAACAGCGCTTATAGAGGTATCTAAGAAATGCTTTTTGTACTCTTTCTAATGTTAGGCTGTAAGTGCTCTCATGGGGGTTCCAAACACAGCTACTGGCTTCAAGTTTGCTTCGTACCAGGGAACAGTACAAAAGCTTGATCACATGTGGACTCTGAAAGTCCTTTGAATTCCGCAGCACAAAGCCCAGGCGCCGAAACGAATCTTTGGCTACTTCAGTCATATGACTGTGGAAGGTCAAGTGCCGGTCAAAATTTACGCCGAGGTCCTTCATATTCTCAGAACGTAGAATTGGTTCTCCACCCAGAGCATACGGACAGATGATAGGATGCCGCGCGCGACCAAAAGTCATAACTTTGCACTTAGCTACGTTAAACTCCATTTTGTTATCCCGACTCCACAAGTATACTGCCTCAATATCCATCTGGAGGCGTCTGCAGTCATCTTCGTCTTTTATCTCCAGAAAGAGCTTCAGATCATCTGCGTAAAGAAGACATTTTGCGTGCTTTACAACTGCTGCCAGGTCGTTGACCATTATCAGGAATAGCAAGGGGCCCAAGATTGATCCCTGGCTTACCCCAGAACGCGTGTGGTACGCCTCCGACCTGTAGCATCCATACCTGACGTACTGCTGACGGTCACGTAGGTAGTCCGCAAACAAGTTGAGTAAGGCGGGGGTGCAACCAATGTTATTTAGCTTATTTAAAAGCACGTCATTATCGACCCTATCGAACGCCTTCTTGAAGTCAAAATAAAGGACGTCGACTTGACGCCCTCTATCCAGGCTCTGCGAGATGTAGTTCACGACGGTGAGCAGGTTGGTGTCAACCGATCTACCCGGCCTAAATCCGTGCTGTTCATCACAGAGGAAGGTGTCAACTTGCCTAAAAACACACCTATGAAGCGCGCGTTCGTAAACCTTCGCTGGGGCGCAAAGGACCGCGATCGGGCGGTATTCCTCCACCGATGATCTGTCGCTAGTCTTCGGTATAGGTGTGACACGGGATGTCTTCCACTGTACTGGATAGAGGCCTGTCTCAAGTGTGAGGTTTGCGATGTGGCATAGAGGAGAGCAAAGGTGTTTTTTACCTAATACGAGGACGCTAGCAGGGACATTATCCGGACCAGCAGCACTGCTTGATTTCAGTTTGCCAATGCTACCCATTATTTCGCCTGGGGTAAACCTGCCAACATTTACAGAGACGCTGTCCAGATGACTACATTGTGAACAAAGGTTGGTGTTTAACTGTGGGGAGTTCGGGAGAAACATGCTGGAGAAATAATCTGCAAAGGCACCAGCAGCTGCGACCCCAGTGTAAGATGTACCTTTGTAGAGCACATTTGGTTCGAATCCACCTTTAGATCGCAGTCCACTCATGTGCTGCCAGAACTCACGCGGGTTCCGTATGATGTTTTTTTCGATTTTCATCATGTATGCATCATAGGCTTCCGGTACCCTTACCTTTAAGTCAGCTCTAAGATCAGAAAATATCTTGTAGGTATTGTCACTCTGATCCTTTTTCCAGGCGCCATGCAGTTCAAATTTTCGTTTAACATCCGCTATTAGATCTGCCTCAAACCAAACAGGGAAGGTGGGGCAAAACTTCTTTGGACGTTTTTTCTTAGGAACTGCAAGGTTGAAAATGTCGTACAGTATACTATAGAAATTATTTGTGGCTGTAACTACATCTGTAGCACCTATAACACTGTCCCAACATGCCTGTTCCAATAAGTCAATAATTAACGCGTAATCGGCCTTATTAAAGTTCCAATCCCTGGTCTGATCGATATTACTTGGTTCTGCTCGGGGGGTTTTATGAGCGCTAGACGCGATGCTAAAAGAGATGTCAAGTGGTGGGTGAGGGGGGTCGATCGGCACGATGCCGCCAGTGCTGGCGAGTGTGACAATAGTAGGATACACGCGCTCCCGGACTAAGACCACATCTAACGTACCTCCAGACATATTTCTCACTTCATTCATGTCGACCAAACCACAGAATGATAAAAAGTAACAATAGTAATTAGTGATATTAACAGACGCGCTATTTAAGTTTAGGTCTCCTAAAATAATTACATGGCCTTTTAAAGTGTTTATAAATGACTCTACTTTACAAAACCATTCCATATAAACACTATCTTTCGCACTCGGGCTTATGTAAAATACACATACAATTATTAATTGTCCGTTATAGGTAAAAGATGCCCACATGTCTTCGCCGTTGCTAGTTTCGAGCTCGGGGCGCCGGCGCATGTTTAGTGCTGTACGAGCTGCTAATAGTACTCCTCCACATGGGGTGCCGCGATCTCGACGTAGAATGCTCCAGTCGCCGCATGTTACCTCGTTATCCTCTACGGAGTTGTCAAGAAAAGTTTCGGTGGCTGCGACTATTTGATGCTCCAGTAAAACTAGATTGGCTCTCCATGTCTTAAGTTTAGTTTTAAGCCCACGTACGTTCTGATAAAAAACGTCCAACTCTACAAGTTTATTAACTTGTTTACTGTTTGGGTGCTCTACGAAAGGGCTGTTGTGAGGCCCAACTGCGTCGTGGGTAATTTATCCACTGCTTTAGTCTTGCGTTTTCGGGCCACATATTAACAGAAAAGCACATGTCGTAGTATTCCGCTGGAACTCCGATTTTAAATGATTTATACTTTCCACGGGGCGTTAGCTCTTCAACGGTGCAAACACAATCAGGACAGACTTCGCTTAAGTATTGTTTAATGTCATCTGAATCCGAGGCCATGTTCCACAGGTGCATAAACCTAAGGGTTTCTGCCGCTTTAAGTTTGGTTACAGACGGTCCGGCAACGCAGCGAAGAGATCTGGCACGGCGTGATTTCTTGCTAAGTACTTCTTCGAAGCCCTCCCCATTCTCGGTATTGGTAGAGATATTAGTAGAACTATGTAATATGTCTACTCGTTCATTATCTTTCGGTGGTTGTTTACCTAAGGGCTGCATAACTTCTAGGTAAGTTTTAGGTGTTTCAATAGCAAGGTTTGTGTCTGATTCGATATTCTTGGCGTTAGGTTTAGGTTTAGGTAGGTCGAATTTTTTATAAGAATTTCTTTTCGGTTTTCTTGGTTTTTGTTTTTCGGTAGCGCCATCTTTCTTTTGGGTCTCTACCGATGTAATAGGTAGATCTGGGTCTATACCAGTAATGGTAGTGGTGTCATCGGGTATATGTAGGTCGGGGGTAGTTTCCGCAATAGGTCGGCTGTTAGAGGACAATCTATCGTTACATGTTGCCATAGACGACGATATTTCTCCTAGTTTGGAGAGTATTGAGGTTTGTACTGTATCCAATTGTGTATTAAGGCAGACTTTCGATAGTACAGATAGCGGTCCATGGAATAATGATTCCATTTCTTCCCTTATTACCCTTCTAAGGATAGTCAGGTCGCCACACATGCACTTGCAAGTCGAATCAGTTTGGCTATTTTGCGTTCTGTTTCTTGGGTTTTGCCCTGGTCGGTATGTAATATTATCGCCATCGAGAAATGACTTTTCGGCTGGAGTATCGAGATTCTCGGCCAATGTGGAATGAGCTCGGGAGGTACTCATTAACTGGCGGACAGGCGTAGTCGTGTCGTAAGCTTTAGGTATTTCACTACGACATGTAGGACATGTCCAAATCTGCATTTCTTCTTGAGTGAGGGTTGCATATTTCTCTGGTAAAAACCCAGCGCATATCAATTCGTAAGATAGATTGCATTTAGCGCAATTTATGTATGGTTCTTCCGGTAAAATATCATAACTACAACCAGCGCATTTATTCATTGTTTGTTCCTTCAGGTTTCAGTGCAGCAACTCGCTAAAGATGCGAATACTATTATCTGCTATGCAGAATTGATCAGGCGTTTGTTTCCTGACCGGCCGTGAGTAGGTCAGTGACCTAATAGTGACCGCTGCTAGTGTTGGGTGCGCGATGACTCACCTAAGCGGGCGATCTGCGGGTTGGTGTAGGTCAGGAACGACGATGTTTAACGGCTGGTTTATGATTAATTTCACTAATAACTTGATTTTCCAAGTGAATTTCCGGAAACACTTTTCACCAATAGATTCCTTATGTTACAAGTTTTGCGTTGGTATAAAACTTTGACGGAATGTATAACTTTTTGGCACTAAACTTTAAATTGTTCGACGGAGCGTTGAATAGCAAGTCTGCTTTGAATGAGATTCGGACGACGCAGAGCACGACTATAGCAGAGTAAGGGTAGTGTGACACTATAGCATAGTGAGACTAGTTTGACACTATAGCAGAGTTAGGCTAGTGTGACACTATAGCAGAGTTAAGCTAGTGTGACACTATAGCAGAGTTAGGTTAGGTTAGTGAGACATGAACAGCTATAGCATAGTGAGACTAGTGAGACACTATAGCAGAGTGAGACTAGTGTGACACTATAGCATAAACAGACTAGTGTGACACTATAGCAGAGTTAAGCTTGTGTGACACTATAGCAGAGTGAGGCTAGTGTGACACTTTAGCAGAGTAAGGCTAGTGTGACACTAAAGCAGAGTTAGGCTAGTGTGACATTATAGCAGAGTTAGGCTAGTGTGACACTATAGCAGAGTTAGGCTAGTGTGACACTATAGCAGAGTTAGGCTAGTGTGACACTATAGGAGAGTAAGGCTAGTGTGACACTATAGCATAGTGAGACTAGTGAGACATGAACAGCTATAGCATAGTAAGACTAGTGTGACACTATAGCAGAGTTAGGCTAGTGTGACACTAAAGCAGAGTTAGGCTAGTGAGCCACTATAGCAGAGTTAGGCCAGTGTGACACTATAGCAGAGTTAGGCTAGTGTGACACTGGAGCAGAATTAGGCTAGTGTGACACTATAGCAGAGTTAGGCTAGTGTGACACTATAGCAGAGTTAGGCTAGTGTGACACTATAGCAGAGTTAGGCTAGTGAGACACTATAGCAGAGTAAGGCTAGTGTGACACTTTAGCATAAAGAGACAAGTGTGACACTAAAGCAGAGTTATGCTAGTGTGACACTATAGCAGAGTTAAGATAGTGTGAAACTAAAGCAGAGTTAGGCTAGTGTGACACTATAGCAGAGTTAGGCTAGTGTGACACTAAAGCAGAGTTAGGCTAGTGAGACACTATAGCAGAGTTAGGCTAGTGTGACACTATAGCATAAAGAGACTAGTTTGACACTATAGCAGAGTTGGGCTAGTGTGACACTATTGCAGAGTTAAGCTAGTGTGACACTATAGCAGAGTGAGGCTAGTGTGACACTATAGCAGAGTTAGGCTTGTGTGACACTTAAGCAGAGTTAGGCTAGTGTGACACTATAGCAGAGTGAGACTGGTGAGACATGAACAGCTATAGCATAGTGAGACTAGTGAGACACTCAAGCAGAGTGAGACTAGTGTGACACTAAAGCATAAAGAGACAAGTGTGACGCTATAGCAGAGTTAGGCTAGTGTGACATTATAGCAGAGTTAGGCTAGTGTGACACTCTAGCAGAGTGTGACTAGTGAGACACTTAAGCAGAGTGTGACAAGTGAGAAACTATAGCTGACTGACACTAGTGAGACACTCTAGCAGAGTGAGACTAGTGTTACACTATAGCAGAGTTAGGCTAGTGTGACACTAAAGCAGAGTTAGGCTAGTGTGACACTAAAGCAGAGTTAGGCTAGTGTGACACTATAACACAGTTTGGCTAGTGAGACACAATAGCAGAGTTAGGCTAGTGTGACACTCTAGCAGAGTGTGACTAGTGAGACACTTAAGCAGAGTGTGACAAGTGAGACACTATAGCTGAGTGACACTAGTGAGACACTCTAGCAGAGTGAGACTAGTGTTACACTATAGCAGAGTTAGGCTAGTGTGACACTAAAGCAGAGTAAGGCTAGTGTGACACTATAGCAGAGTTAGGCTAGTGTGACACTATAGCAGAGTTAGGCTAGTGTGACACTAAAGCAGAGTTAGGCTAGTGTGACACTATAACACAGTTTGGCTAGTGTGACACAATAGCAGAGTTAGGCTAGTGTGACACTATAGCAGAGTGAGACTGGTGAGACATGAACAGCTATAGCATAGTGAGACTAGTGAGCCACTATAGCAGAGTTAGGCCAGTGTGACACTATAGCAGAGTTAGGCTAGTGTGACACTGTATCAGAATTAGGCTAGTGTGACACTATAGCAGAGTTAGGCTAGTGTGACACTATAGCAGAATTAGGCTAGTGTGACACTATAGCAGAGTTAGGCTAGTGAGACACTATAGCAGAGTTAGGCTAGTGTGACACTTTAGCATAAAGAGACAAGTGTGACACTAAAGCAGAGTTATGCTAGTGTGACACTATAGCAGAGTTAAGATAGTGTGAAACTAAAGCAGAGTTAGGCTAGTGTGACACTATAGCAGAGTTAGGCTAGTGTGACACTATAGCAGAGTGAGACTGGTGAGACATGAACAGCTATAGCATAGTGAGACTAGTGAGACACTAAAGCAGAGTGAGACTAGTGTGACACTAAAGGATAAAGAGACTAGTGTGACGCTATAGCAGAGTTAGGCTAGTGTGACACTATAGCAGAGTTAGGCTTGTGTGACACTGTAGCAGAGTTAGGCTAGTGTGACACTAAAGCAGAGATAGGCTAGTGTGACACTGTAGCAGAGTAAGGCTAGTGTGACACTATAGCAGAGTGAGACTAGTGTGACACTAAAGCATAAAGAGACTAGTGTGACGCTTTAGCAGAGTTAGGCTAGTGTGACACTATAGCAGAGTGATACTAGTGACACAATAGCAGAGTAAGGCTTGTGTGACACTATAGCAGAGTTAGGCTAGTGAGACACTATAGCAGAGTTAGGCTAGTGTGACACTTTAGCATAAAGAGACAAGTGTGACACAAAAGCAGAGTAATGCTAGTGTGACACCATAGCAGAGTTAAGATAGTGTGAAACTAAAGCAGAGTTAGGCTAGTGTGACACTATAGCAGAGTTAGGCTAGTGTGACACTATAGCAGAGTTAGGCTAGTGAGACACTATAGCAGAGTTAGGCTAGTGTGACACTATAGCATAAAGAGACTAGTTTGACACTATAGCAGAGTTAGGCTAGTGTGACACTATAGCAGAGTTAAGCTAGTGTGACACTATAGCAGAGTGAGGCTAGTGTGACACTATAGCAGAGTAAGGCGAGTGCGACACTATAGCAGAGTAAGGCTAGTGTGACACTATAGCAGAGTTAGGCTAGTGTGACACTATAGCAGAGTAAGGCGATTGCGACACTAAAGCAGATAAGGGTAGTGTGACACTATAGCATAGTGAGACTAGTTTGACACTATAGCAGAGTTAGGCTAGTGTGACACTATAGCAGAGTAAGGTTAGGTTAGTGAGACATGAACAGCTATAGCATAGTGAGACTAGTGAGACACTATAGCAGAGTGAGACTAGTGTGACACTATAGCATAAACAGACTAGTGTGACACTATAGCAGAGTTAAGCTAGTGTGACACTATAGCAGAGTGAGGCTAGTGTGACACTTTAGCAGAGTTAGGCTAGTGTGACACTAAAGCAGAGTTAGGCTAGTGTGACATTATAGCAGAGTTAGGCTAGTGTGACACTATAGCAGAGTTAGGCTAGTGTGACACTATAGCAGAGTTAGGCTAGTGTGACATTATAGGAGAGTAAGGCTAGTGTGACACTATAGCATAGTGAGACTAGTGAGACATGAACAGCTATAGCATAGTAAGACTAGTGTGACACTATAGCAGAGTTAGGCTAGTGTGACACTAAAGCAGAGTTAGGCTAGTGAGACACTATAGCAGAGTTAGGCTAGTGTGACACTATAGCAGAGTTACGCTTGTGTGACACTATAGCAGAGTGATACTAGTGACACAATAGCAGAGTAAGGCTAGTGTGACACTATAGTAGAGTTAGGCTAGTGAGACACTATAGCAGAGTTAGGCTAGTGTGACACTATAGCATAAAGAGACTAGTGTGACACTTTAGCAGAGTTAAGCTAGTGTGACACTATAGCAGAGTTAAGCTAGTGTGACACTATAGCAGAGTTAGTCTAGTGTGACACTATAGCAGAGTTAGGCTAGTGTGACACTATAGCAGAGTTAGGCTAGTGAGACACTATAGCAGAGTTAGGCTAGTGTGACACTATAGCATAAAGAGACTAAATTGACACTATAGCAGAGTGAGGCTAGTGTGACACTATAGCAGAGTAAGGCGAGTGCGACACTATAGCAGAGTAAGGCTAGTGTGACACTATAGCAGAGTTAGGCTAGTGTGACACTATAGCAGAGTAAGGCGAGTGCGACACTATAGCAGAGTAAGGGTAGTGTGACACTATAGCATAGTGAGACTAGTTTGACACTATAGCAGAGTTAGGCTAGTGTGACACTATAGCAGAGTTAGGCTAGTGTGACACTATAGCATAAAGAGACTAGTTTGACACTATAGCAGAGTTAGGCTAGTGTGACACTATAGCAGAGTTAAGCTAGTGTGACACTATAGCAGAGTGAGGCTAGTGTGACACTATAGCAGAATTAGGCTAGTGTGACACTAAAGCAGAGTTAGGCTAGTGTGACACTATAGCAGAGTGAGACTGGTGAGACATGAACAGCTATAGCATAGTGAGACTAGTGAGACACTATAGCAGAGTAAGGCTAGTGTGACACTATAGCAAAGTTAAGCTAGTGTGACACTATAGCAGAGTTAGGCTAGTGTGACACTATAGCAGAGTTAGGCTAGTGTGACACTAAAGCAGAGTGAGGCGAGTGCGACACTATAGCAGAGTAAGGGAAGTGTGACACTATAGCATAGTGAGACTAGTTTGACACTATAGCAGAGTTAGGCTAGTGTGACACTATAGCAGAGTTAAGCTAGTGTGACACTATAGCAGAGTTAGGTTAGGTTAGTGAGACATGAACAGCTATAGCATAGTGAGACTAGTGAGACACTATAGCAGAGTGAGACTAGTGTGACACTATAGCATAAACAGACTAGTGTGACACTATAGCAGAGTTAAGCTAGTGTGACACTATAGCAGAGTGAGGCTAGTGTGACACTTTAGCAGAGTTAGGCTAGTGAGACACTATAGCAGAGTTTGGCTAGTGTGACACTATAGCATAAAGAGACTAGTGTGACACTTTAGCAGAGTTAAGCTAGTGTGACACTATAGCAGAGTTAAGCTAGTGTGACACTATAGCAGAGTTAGTCTAGTGTGACACTATAGCAGAGTTAGGCTAGTGTGACACTATAGCAGAGTTAGGCTAGTGAGACACTATAGCAGAGTTAGGCTAGTGTGACACTAAAGCATAAAGAGACTAGTTTGACACTATAGCAGAGTTAGGCTAGTGTGACACTATAGCAGAGTTAAGCTAGTGTGACACTATAGCAGAGTGAGGCTAGTGTGACACTATAGCAGAGTAAGGCGAGTGCGACACTATAGCAGAGTAAGGGTAGTGTGACACTATAGCATAGTGAGACTAGTTTGACACTATAGCAGAGTTAGGCTAGTGTGACACTATAGCAGAGTTAGGCTAGTGTGACACTATAGCATAAAGAGACTAGTTTGACACTATAGCAGAGTTAGGCTAGTGTGACACTATAGCAGAGTTAAGCTAGTGTGACACTATAGCAGAGTGAGGCTAGTGTGACACTATAGCAGAATTAGGCTAGTGTGACACTAAAGCAGAGTTAGGCTAGTGTGACACTATAGCAGAGTGAGACTGGTGAGACATGAACAGCTATAGCATAGTGAGACTAGTGAGACACTATAGCAGAGTGAGACTAGTGTGACACTATAGCATAAACAGACTAGTGTGACACTATAGCAGAGTTAAGCTAGTGTGACACTATAGCAGAGTGAGGCTAGTGTGACACTTAAGCAGAGTTAGGCTAGTGTGACACTAAAGCAGAGTTAGGCTAGTGTGACATTATAGCAGAGTTAGGCTAGTGTGACACTATAGCAGAGTTAGGCTAGTGTGACACTATAGCAGAGTTAAGCTTGTGTGACTATATAGCAGAGTTAGGCTAGTGTGACACTATAGCAGAGTTAGTCTACTGTGACACTTTAGCAGAGTTAGGCTAGTGTGACACTAAAGCAGACTGGTGAGACATGAACAGCTATAGCATAGTGAGACTAGTGAGACACTATAGCAGAGTGAGACTAGTGTGACACTATAGCATAAACAGACTAGTGTGACACTATAGCAGAGTTAAGCTAGTGTGACACTATAGCAGAGTGAGGCTAGTGTGACACTTAAGCAGAGTTAGGCTAGTGTGACACTAAAGCAGAGTTAGGCTAGTGTGACATTATAGCAGAGTTAGGCTAGTGTGACACTATAGCAGAGTTAGGCTAGTGTGACACTATAGCAGAGTTAAGCTTGTGTGACTATATAGCAGAGTTAGGCTAGTGTGACACTATAGCAGAGTTAGTCTACTGTGACACTTTAGCAGAGTTAGGCTAGTGTGACACTAAAGCAGACTGGTGAGACATGAACAGCTATAGCATAGTGAGACTAGTGAGCCACTATAGCAGAGTGAGACTAGTGTGACACTAAAGCATAAAGAGACTAGTGTGACGCTATAGCAGAGTTAGGCTAGTGTGACACTATAGCAGAGTAAGGCTAGTGTGACACTGTAGCAGAATTAGGCTTGTGTGACACTATAGCAGAGTTAGGCTAGTGTGACACTATAGCAGAGTTAGGCTAGTGTGACACTAAAGCAGAGTTAGGCTAGTGAGACACTATAGCAGAGTTAGGCTAGTATGACACTATAGCAAAGTTTAGCTAGTGTGACACTTTAGCAGAGTAAGGCTAGTGTGACACTATAGCAGAGTTAGGCTAGTGTGACACTATAGCAGAGTAAGGCGATTGCGACACTTAAGCAGATAAGGGTAGTGTGACACTATAGCATAGTGAGACTAGTTTGACACTATAGCAGAGTTAGGCTAGTGTGACACTATAGCAGAGTTAGGCTAGTGTGACACTATAGCAGAGTAAGGTTAGGTTAGTGAGACATGAACAGCTATAGCATAGTGAGACTAGTGAGACACTATAGCAGAGTGAGACTAGTGTGACACTATAGCATAAACAGACTAGTGTGACACTATAGCAGAGTTAAGCTAGTGTGACACTATAGCAGAGTGAGGCTAGTGTGACACTTTAGCAGAGTTAGGCTAGTGTGACACTAAAGCAGAGTTAGGCTAGTGTGACATTATAGCAGAGTTAGGCTAGTGTGACACTATAGCAGAGTGAGGCTAGTGTGACACTATAGCAGAGTTAGGCTAGTGTGACATTATAGGAGAGTAAGGCTAGTGTGACACTATAGCATAGTGAGACTAGTGAGACATGAACAGCTATAGCATAGTAAGACTAGTGTGACACTATAGCAGAGTTAGGCTAGTGTGACACTAAAGCAGAGTTAGGCTAGTGAGACACTATAGCAGAGTTAGGCTAGTGTGACACTATAGCAGAGTTACGCTTGTGTGACACTATAGCAGAGTGATACTAGTGACACAATAGCAGAGTAAGGCTAGTGTGACACTATAGTAGAGTTAGGCTAGTGAGACACTATAGCAGAGTTAGGCTAGTGTGACACTATAGCATAAAGAGACTAGTGTGACACTTTAGCAGAGTTAAGCTAGTGTGACACTATAGCAGAGTTAAGCTAGTGTGACACTATAGCAGAGTTAGTCTAGTGTGACACTATAGCAGAGTTAGGCTAGTGTGACACTATAGCAGAGTTAGGCTAGTGAGACACTATAGCAGAGTTAGGCTAGTGTGACACTATAGCATAAAGAGACTAAATTGACACTATAGCAGAGTGAGGCTAGTGTGACACTATAGCAGAGTAAGGCGAGTGCGACACTATAGCAGAGTAAGGCTAGTGTGACACTATAGCAGAGTTAGGCTAGTGTGACACTATAGCAGAGTAAGGCGAGTGCGACACTATAGCAGAGTAAGGGTAGTGTGACACTATAGCATAGTGAGACTAGTTTGACACTATAGCAGAGTTAGGCTAGTGTGACACTATAGCAGAGTTAGGCTAGTGTGACACTATAGCATAAAGAGACTAGTTTGACACTATAGCAGAGTTAGGCTAGTGTGACACTATAGCAGAGTTAAGCTAGTGTGACACTATAGCAGAGTGAGGCTAGTGTGACACTATAGCAGAATTAGGCTAGTGTGACACTAAAGCAGAGTTAGGCTAGTGTGACACTATAGCAGAGTGAGACTGGTGAGACATGAACAGCTATAGCATAGTGAGACTAGTGAGACACTATAGCAGAGTAAGGCTAGTGTGACACTATAGCAAAGTTAAGCTAGTGTGACACTATAGCAGAGTTAGGCTAGTGTGACACTATAGCAGAGTTAGGCTAGTGTGACACTATAGCAGAGTGAGGCGAGTGCGACACTATAGCAGAGTAAGGGTAGTGTGACACTATAGCATAGTGAGACTAGTTTGACACTATAGCAGAGTTAGGCTAGTGTGACACTATAGCAGAGTTAAGCTAGTGTGACACTATAGCAGAGTTAGGTTAGGTTAGTGAGACATGAACAGCTATAGCATAGTGAGACTAGTGAGACACTATAGCAGAGTGAGACTAGTGTGACACTATAGCATAAACAGACTAGTGTGACACTATAGCAGAGTTAAGCTAGTGTGACACTATAGCAGAGTGAGGCTAGTGTGACACTTAAGCAGAGTTAGGCTAGTGTGACACTAAAGCAGAGTTAGGCTAGTGTGACATTATAGCAGAGTTAGGCTAGTGTGACACTATAGCAGAGTTAGGCTAGTGTGACACTATAGCAGAGTTAAGCTTGTGTGACTATATAGCAGAGTTAGGCTAGTGTGACACTATAGCAGAGTTAGTCTACTGTGACACTTTAGCAGAGTTAGGCTAGTGTGACACTAAAGCAGACTGGTGAGACATGAACAGCTATAGCATAGTGAGACTAGTGAGCCACTATAGCAGAGTGAGACTAGTGTGACACTAAAGCATAAAGAGACTAGTGTGACGCTATAGCAGAGTTAGGCTAGTGTGACACTATAGCAGAGTAAGGCTAGTGTGACACTGTAGCAGAATTAGGCTAGTGTGACACTATAGCAGAGTTAGGCTAGTGTGACACTATAGCAGAGTTAGGCTAGTGTGACACTAAAGCAGAGTTAGGCTAGTGAGACACTATAGCAGAGTTAGGCTAGTATGACACTATAGCAAAGTTTAGCTAGTGTGACACTTTAGCAGAGTAAGGCTAGTGTGACACTATAGCAGAGTTAGGCTAGTGTGACACTATAGCAGAGTAAGGCGATTGCGACACTAAAGCAGATAAGGGTAGTGTGACACTATAGCATAGTGAGACTAGTTTGACACTATAGCAGAGTTAGGCTAGTGTGACACTATAGCAGAGTTAGGCTAGTGTGACACTATAGCAGAGTAAGGTTAGGTTAGTGAGACATGAACAGCTATAGCATAGTGAGACTAGTGAGACACTATAGCAGAGTGAGACTAGTGTGACACTATAGCATAAACAGACTAGTGTGACACTATAGCAGAGTTAAGCTAGTGTGACACTATAGCAGAGTGAGGCTAGTGTGACACTTTAGCAGAGTTAGGCTAGTGTGACACTAAAGCAGAGTTAGGCTAGTGTGACATTATAGCAGAGTTAGGCTAGTGTGACACTATAGCAGAGTTAGGCTAGTGTGACACTATAGCAGAGTTAGGCTAGTGTGACATTATAGGAGAGTAAGGCTAGTGTGACACTATAGCATAGTGAGACTAGTGAGACATGAACAGCTATAGCATAGTAAGACTAGTGTGACACTATAGCAGAGTTAGGCTAGTGTGACACTAAAGCAGAGTTAGGCTAGTGAGACACTATAGCAGAGTTAGGCTAGTGTGACACTATAGCAGAGTTACGCTTGTGTGACACTATAGCAGAGTGATACTAGTGACACAATAGCAGAGTAAGGCTAGTGTGACACTATAGTAGAGTTAGGCTAGTGAGACACTATAGCAGAGTTAGGCTAGTGTGACACTATAGCATAAAGAGACTAGTGTGACACTTTAGCAGAGTTAAGCTAGTGTGACACTATAGCAGAGTTAAGCTAGTGTGACACTATAGCAGAGTTAGTCTAGTGTGACACTATAGCAGAGTTAGGCTAGTGTGACACTATAGCAGAGTTAGGCTAGTGAGACACTATAGCAGAGTTAGGCTAGTGTGACACTATAGCATAAAGAGACTAAATTGACACTATAGCAGAGTGAGGCTAGTGTGACACTATAGCAGAGTAAGGCGAGTGCGACACTATAGCAGAGTAAGGCTAGTGTGACACTATAGCAGAGTTAGGCTAGTGTGACACTATAGCAGAGTAAGGCGAGTGCGACACTATAGCAGAGTAAGGGTAGTGTGACACTATAGCATAGTGAGACTAGTTTGACACTATAGCAGAGTTAGGCTAGTGTGACACTATAGCAGAGTTAGGCTAGTGTGACACTATAGCATAAAGAGACTAGTTTGACACTATAGCAGAGTTAGGCTAGTGTGACACTATAGCAGAGTTAAGCTAGTGTGACACTATAGCAGAGTGAGGCTAGTGTGACACTATAGCAGAATTAGGCTAGTGTGACACTAAAGCAGAGTTAGGCTAGTGTGACACTATAGCAGAGTGAGACTGGTGAGACATGAACAGCTATAGCATAGTGAGACTAGTGAGACACTATAGCAGAGTAAGGCTAGTGTGACACTATAGCAAAGTTAAGCTAGTGTGACACTATAGCAGAGTTAGGCTAGTGTGACACTATAGCAGAGTTAGGCTAGTGTGACACTATAGCAGAGTGAGGCGAGTGCGACACTATAGCAGAGTAAGGGTAGTGTGACACTATAGCATAGTGAGACTAGTTTGACACTATAGCAGAGTTAGGCTAGTGTGACACTATAGCAGAGTTAAGCTAGTGTGACACTATAGCAGAGTTAGGTTAGGTTAGTGAGACATGAACAGCTATAGCATAGTGAGACTAGTGAGACACTATAGCAGAGTGAGACTAGTGTGACACTATAGCATAAACAGACTAGTGTGACACTATAGCAGAGTTAAGCTTGTGTGACACTATAGCAGAGTGAGGCTAGTGTGACACTTTAGCAGAGTAAGGCTAGTGTGACACTAAAGCAGAGTTAGGCTAGTGTGACATTATAGCAGAGTTAGGCTAGTGTGACACTATAGCAGAGTTAGGCTAGTGTGACACTATAGCAGAGATAGGCTAGTGTGACACTATAGGAGAGTAAGGCTAGTGTGACACTATAGCATAGTGAGACTAGTGAGACATGAACAGCTATAGCATAGTAAGACTAGTGTGACACTATAGCAGAGTTAGGCTAGTGTGACACTAAAGCAGAGTTAGGCTAGTGAGCCACTATAGCAGAGTTAGGCCAGTGTGACACTATAGCAGAGTTAGGCTAGTGTGACACTGGAGCAGAATTAGGCTAGTGTGACACTATAGCAGAGTTAGGCTAGTGTGACACTATAGCAGAGTTAGGCTAGTGTGACACTATAGCAGAGTTAGGCTAGTGAGACACTATAGCAGAGTAAGGCTAGTGTGACACTTTAGCATAAAGAGACAAGTGTGACACTAAAGCAGAGTTATGCTAGTGTGACACTATAGCAGAGTTAAGATAGTGTGAAACTAAAGCAGAGTTAGGCTAGTGTGACACTATAGCAGAGTTAGGCTAGTGTGACACTAAAGCAGAGTTAGGCTAGTGAGACACTATAGCAGAGTTAGGCTAGTGTGACACTATAGCATAAAGAGACTAGTTTGACACTATAGCAGAGTTGGGCTAGTGTGACACTATTGCAGAGTTAAGCTAGTGTGACACTATAGCAGAGTGAGGCTAGTGTGACACTATAGCAGAGTTAGGCTTGTGTGACACTTAAGCAGAGTTAGGCTAGTGTGACACTATAGCAGAGTGAGACTGGTGAGACATGAACAGCTATAGCATAGTGAGACTAGTGAGACACTCAAGCAGAGTGAGACTAGTGTGACACTAAAGCATAAAGAGACAAGTGTGACGCTATAGCAGAGTTAGGCTAGTGTGACACTATAGCAGAGTTAGGCTAGTGTGACACTGTAGCAGAGTTAGACTAGTGTGACATTATAGCAGAGTTAGGCTAGTGTGACACTCTAGCAGAGTGTGACTAGTGAGACACTTAAGCAGAGTGTGACAAGTGAGAAACTATAGCTGACTGACACTAGTGAGACACTCTAGCAGAGTGAGACTAGTGTTACACTATAGCAGAGTTAGGCTAGTGTGACACTAAAGCAGAGTTAGGCTAGTGTGACACTAAAGCAGAGTTAGGCTAGTGTGACACTATAACACAGTTTGGCTAGTGAGACACAATAGCAGAGTTAGGCTAGTGTGACACTCTAGCAGAGTGTGACTAGTGAGACACTTAAGCAGAGTGTGACAAGTGAGACACTATAGCTGAGTGACACTAGTGAGACACTCTAGCAGAGTGAGACTAGTGTTACACTATAGCAGAGTTAGGCTAGTGTGACACTAAAGCAGAGTAAGGCTAGTGTGACACTATAGCAGAGTTAGGCTAGTGTGACACTATAGCAGAGTTAGGCTAGTGTGACACTAAAGCAGAGTTAGGCTAGTGTGACACTATAACACAGTTTGGCTAGTGTGACACAATAGCAGAGTTAGGCTAGTGTGACACTATAGCAGAGTGAGACTGGTGAGACATGAACAGCTATAGCATAGTGAGACTAGTGAGACACTATAGCAGAGTTAGGCCAGTGTGACACTATAGCAGAGTTAGGCCAGTGTGACACTATAGCAGAGTTAGGCCAGTGTGACACTATAGCAGAGTTAGGCTAGTGTGACACTATAGCAGAGTTAGGCCAGTGTGACACTATAGCAGAGTTAGGCTAGTGTGACACTGTATCAGAATTAGGCTAGTGTGACACTATAGCAGAGTTAGGCTAGTGTGACACTATAGCAGAATTAGGCTAGTGTGACACTATAGCAGAGTTAGGCTAGTGAGACACTATAGCAGAGTTAGGCTAGTGTGACACTTTAGCATAAAGAGACAAGTGTGACACTAAAGCAGAGTTATGCTAGTGTGACACTATAGCAGAGTTAAGATAGTGTGAAACTAAAGCAGAGTTAGGCTAGTGTGACACTATAGCAGAGTTAGGCTAGTGTGACACTATAGCAGAGTGAGACTGGTGAGACATGAACAGCTATAGCATAGTGAGACTAGTGAGACACTAAAGCAGAGTGAGACTAGTGTGACACTAAAGGATAAAGAGACTAGTGTGACGCTATAGCAGAGTTAGGCTAGTGTGACACTATAGCAGAGTTAGGCTTGTGTGACACTGTAGCAGAATTAGGCTAGTGTGACACTAAAGCAGAGATAGGCTAGTGTGACACTGTAGCAGAGTAAGGCTAGTGTGACACTATAGCAGAGTGAGACTAGTGTGACACTAAAGCATAAAGAGACTAGTGTGACGCTTTAGCAGAGTTCGGCTAGTGTGACACTATAGCAGAGTGATACTAGTGACACAATAGCAGAGTAAGGCTTGTGTGACACTATAGCAGAGTTAGGCTAGTGAGACACTATAGCAGAGTTAGGCTAGTGTGACACTTTAGCATAAAGAGACAAGTGTGACACTAAAGCAGAGTAATGCTAGTGTGACACCATAGCAGAGTTAAGATAGTGTGAAACTAAAGCAGAGTTAGGCTAGTGTGACACTATAGCAGAGTTAGGCTAGTGTGACACTATAGCAGAGTTAGGCTAGTGAGACACTATAGCAGAGTTAGGCTAGTGTGACACTATAGCATAAAGAGACTAGTTTGACACTATAGCAGAGTTAGGCTAGTGTGACACTATAGCAGAGTTAAGCTAGTGTGACACTATAGCAGAGTGAGGCTAGTGTGACACTATAGCAGAGTAAGGCGAGTGCGACACTATAGCAGAGTAAGGCTAGTGTGACACTATAGCAGAGTTAGGCTAGTGTGACACTATAGCAGAGTAAGGCGAGTGCGACACTATAGCAGAGTAAGGGTAGTGTGACACTATAGCATAGTGAGACTAGTTTGACACTATAGCAGAGTGAGGCTAGTGTGACACTATAGCAGAGTTAGGCTAGTGTGACACTATAGCATAAAGAGACTAGTTTGACACTATAGCAGAGTTAGGCTAGTGTGACACTATAGCAGAGTTAAGCTAGTGTGACACTATAGCAGAGTGAGGCTAGTGTGACACTATAGCAGAATTAGGCTAGTGTGACACTAAAGCAGAGTTAGGCTAGTGTGACACTATAGCAGAGTGAGACTGGTGAGACATGAACAGCTATAGCATAGTGAGACTAGTGAGACACTATAGCAGAGTTAGGCTAGTGTGACACTATAGCAAAGTTAAGCTAGTGTGACACTATAGCAGAGTTAGGCTAGTGTGACACTATAGCAGAGTTAGGCTAGTGTGACACTATAGCAGAGTGAGGCGAGTGCGACACTATAGCAGAGTAAGGGTAGTGTGACACTATAGCATAGTGAGACTAGTTTGACACTATAGCAGAGTTAGGCTAGTGTGACACTATAGCAGAGTTAAGCTAGTGTGACACTATAGCAGAGTTAGGTTAGGTTAGTGAGACATGAACAGCTATAGCATAGTGAGACTAGTGAGACACTATAGCAGAGTGAGACTAGTGTGACACTATAGCATAAACAGACTAGTGTGACACTTTAGCAGAGTTAAGCTAGTGTGACACTATAGCAGAGTGAGGCTAGTGTGACACTATAGCAGAGTTAGGCTAGTGTGACATTATAGCAGAGTTAGGCTAGTGTGACACTTTAGCAGAGTAAGGCTAGTGTGACACTAAAGCAGAGTTAGGCTAGTGTGACATTATAGCAGAGTTAGGCTAGTGTGACACTATAGCAGAGTTAGGCTAGTGTGACACTATAGCAGAGTTAAGCTAGTGTGACACTATAGCAGAGTGAGGCTAGTGTGACACTATAGCAGAGTTAGGCTAGTGTGACATTATAGCAGAGTTAGGCTAGTGTGACACTTTAGCAGAGTAAGGCTAGTGTGACACTAAAGCAGAGTTAGGCAAGTGTGACATTATAGCAGAGTTAGGCTAGTGTGACACTATAGCAGAGTTAGGCTAGTGTGACACTTTAGCAGAGTAAGGCTAGTGTGACACTAAAGCAGAGTTAGGCTAGTGTGACATTATAGCAGAGTTAGGCTAGTGTGACACTATAGCAGAGTTAGGCTAGTGTGACACTATAGCAGAGTTAGGCTAGTGTGACACTATAGGAGAGTAAGGCTAGTGTGACACTATAGCAGAGTTAGGCTAGTGTGACACTATAGGAGAGTAAGGCTAGTGTGACACTATAGCAAAGTTAAGCTAGTGTGACACTATAGCAGAGTTAGGCTAGTGTGACACTATAGCAGAGTTAGGCTAGTGTGACACTATAGCAGAGTGAGGCGAGTGCGACACTATAGCAGAGTAAGGGTAGTGTGACACTATAGCAAAGTGAGACTAGTTTGACACTATAGCAGAGTTAGGCTAGTGTGACACTATAGCAGAGTTAAGCTAGTGTGACACTATAGCAGAGTTAGGTTAGGTTAGTGAGACATGAACAGCTATAGCATAGTGAGACTAGTGAGACACTATAGCAGAGTGAGACTAGTGTGACACTATAGCATAAACAGACTAGTGTGACACTATAGCAGAGTTAAGCTAGAGTGACACTATAGCAGAGTGAGGCTAGTGTGACACTATAGCAGAGTTAGGCTAGTGTGACATTATAGCAGAGTTAGGCTAGTGTGACACTTTAGCAGAGTAAGGCTAGTGTGACACTAAAGCAGAGTTAGGCTAGTGTGACATTATAGCAGAGTTAGGCTAGTGTGACACTATAGCAGAGTTAGGCTAGTGTGACACTATAGCAGAGTTAGGCTAGTGTGACACTATAGCAGAGTTAGGCTAGTGAGCCACTATAGCAGAGTAAGGCCAGTGTGACACTATAGCAGAGTTAGGCTAGTGTGACACTGTAGCAGAGTTAGGCTAGTGAGACACTATAGCAGAGTTAGGCTAGTGTGACACTTTAGCATAAAGAGACAAGTGTGACACTAAAGCAGAGTTATGCTAGTGTGACACTATAGCAGAGTTAAGATAGTGTAAAACTAAAGCAGAGTTAGGCTAGTGTGACACTATAGCAGAGTAAGGCTAGTGTGACACTAAAGCAGAGTTAGGCTAGTGAGACACTATAGCAGAGTTAGGCTAGTGTGACACTATAGCATAAAGAGACTAGTTTGACACTATAGCAGAGTTGGGCTAGTGTGACACAATTGCAGAGTTAAGCTAGTGTGACACTATAGCAGAGTGAGGCTAGTGTGACACTATAGCAGAGTTAGGCTTGTGTGACACTTAAGCAGAGTTAGGCTAGTGTGACACTATAGCAGAGTGAGACTGGTGAGACATGAACAGCTATAGCATAGTGAGACTAGTGAGACACTCAAGCAGAGTGAGACTAGTGTGACACTAAAGCATAAAGAGACAAGTGTGACGCTATAGCAGAGTTAGGCTAGTGTGACACTATAGCAGAGTTAGGCTAGTATGACACTGTAGCAGAGTTAGACTAGTGTGACATTATAGCAGAGTTAGGCTAGTGTGACACTCTAGCAGAGTGTGACTAGTGAGACACTTAAGCAGAGTGTGACAAGTGAGACACTCTAGCAGAGTGAGACTAGTGTGACACTATAGCAGAGTTAGGCTAGTGTGACACTATAGCAGAGTTAGGCTAGTGTGACACTAAAGCAGAGTTAGGCTAGTGTGACACTAAAGCAGAGTTAGGCTAGTGTGACACTATAACACAGTTTGGCTAGTGTGACACAATAGCAGAGTTAGGCTAGTGTGACACTCTAGCAGAGTGTGACTAGTGAGACACTTAAGCAGAGTGTGACAAGTGAGACACTATAGCTGAGTGACACTAGTGAGACACTCTAGCAGAGTGAGACTAGTGTTACACTATAGCAGAGTTAGGCTAGTGTGACACTATAGCAGAGTTAGGCTAGTGTGACACTATAGCAGAGTTAGGCTAGTGTGACACTATAGCAGAGTTAGGCTAGTGTGACACTATAACACAGTTTGGCTAGTGTGACACAATAGCAGAGTTAGGCTAGTGTGACACTATAGCAGAGTGAGACTGGTGAGACATGAACAGCTATAGCATAGTGAGACTATTGAGCCACTATAGCAGAGTTAGGCCAGTGTGACACTATAGCAGAGTTAGGCTAGTGTGACACTGTATCAGAATTAGGCTAATGTGACACTATAGCAGAGTTAGGCTAGTGTGACACTATAGCAGAATTAGGATAGTGTGACACTATAGCAGAGTTAGGCTAGTGAGACACTATAGCAGAGTTAGGCTAGTGTGACACTTTAGCATAAAGAGACAAGTGTGACACTAAAGCAGAGTTATGCTAGTGTGACACTATAGCAGAGTTAAGATAGTGTGAAACTAAAGCAGAGTTAGGCTAGTGTGACACTATAGCAGAGTTAGGCTAGTGTGACACTATAGCAGAGTGAGACTGGTGAGACATGAACAGCTATAGCATAGTGAGACTAGTGAGACACTAAAGCAGAGTGAGACTAGTGTGACACTAAAGGATAAAGAGACTAGTGTGACGCTATAGCAGAGTTAGGCTAGTGTGACACTATAGCAGAGTTAGGCTTGTGTGACACTGTAGCAGAGTTAGGCTAGTGTGACACTAAAGCAGAGTTAGGCTAGTGTGACACTGTAGCAGAGTAAGGCTAGTGTGACACTATAGCAGAGTGAGACTAGTGTGACACTAAAGCATAAAGAGACTAGTGTGACGCTTTAGCAGAGTTAGGCTAGTGTGACACTATAGCAGAGTGATACTAGTGACACAATAGCAGAGTAAGGCTTGTGTGACACTATAGCAGAGTTAGGCTAGTGAGACACTATAGCAGAGTTAGGCTAGTGTGACACTTTAGCATAAAGAGACAAGTGTGACACTAAAGCAGAGTTATGCTAGTGTGACACTATAGCAGAGTTAAGATAGTGTGAAACTAAAGCAGAGTTAGGCTAGTGTGACACTATAGCAGAGTTAGGCTAGTGTGACACTAAAGCAGAGTTAGGCTAGTGAGACACTATAGCAGAGTTAGGCTAGTGTGACACTATAGCATAAAGAGACTAGTTTGACACTATAGCAGAGTTAGGCTAGTGTGACACTATAACACAGTTTGGCTAGTGTGACACAATAGCAGAGTTAGGCTAGTGTGACACTATAGCAGAGTGAGACTGGTGAGACATGAACAGCTATAGCATAGTGAGACTATTGAGCCACTATAGCAGAGTTAGGCCAGTGTGACACTATAGCAGAGTTAGGCTAGTGTGACACTGTATCAGAATTAGGCTAATGTGACACTATAGCAGAGTTAGGCTAGTGTGACACTATAGCAGAATTAGGATAGTGTGACACTATAGCAGAGTTAGGCTAGTGAGACACTATAGCAGAGTTAGGCTAGTGTGACACTTTAGCATAAAGAGACAAGTGTGACACTAAAGCAGAGTTATGCTAGTGTGACACTATAGCAGAGTTAAGATAGTGTGAAACTAAAGCAGAGTTAGGCTAGTGTGACACTATAGCAGAGTTAGGCTAGTGTGACACTATAGCAGAGTGAGACTGGTGAGACATGAACAGCTATAGCATAGTGAGACTAGTGAGACACTAAAGCAGAGTGAGACTAGTGTGAAACTAAAGGATAAAGAGACTAGTGTGACGCTATAGCAGAGTTAGGCTAGTGTGACACTATAGCAGAGTTAGGCTTGTGTGACACTGTAGCAGAGTTAGGCTAGTGTGACACTAAAGCAGAGATAGGCTAGTGTGACACTGTAGCAGAGTAAGGCTAGTGTGACACTATAGCAGAGTGAGACTAGTGTGACACTAAAGCATAAAGAGACTAGTGTGACGCTTTAGCAGAGTTAGGCTAGTGTGACACTATAGCAGAGTGATACTAGTGACACAATAGCAGAGTAAGGCTTGTGTGACACTATAGCAGAGTTAGGCTAGTGAGACACTATAGCAGAGTTAGGCTAGTGTGACACTTTAGCATAAAGAGACAAGTGTGACACTAAAGCAGAGTAATGCTAGTGTGACACCATAGCAGAGTTAAGATAGTGTGAAACTAAAGCAGAGTTAGGCTAGTGTGACACTATAGCAGAGTTAGGCTAGTGTGACACTATAGCAGAGTTAGGCTAGTGAGACACTATAGCAGAGTTAGGCTAGTGTGACACTATAGCATAAAGAGACTAGTTTGACACTATAGCAGAGTTAGGCTAGTGTGACACTATAGCAGAGTTAAGCTAGTGTGACACTATAGCAGAGTGAGGCTAGTGTGACACTATAGCAGAGTAAGGCGAGTGCGACACTATAGCAGAGTAAGGCTAGTGTGACACTATAGCAGAGTTAGGCTAGTGTGACACTATAGCAGAGTAAGGCGAGTGCGACACTATAGCAGAGTAAGGGTAGTGTGACACTATAGCATAGTGAGACTAGTTTGACACTATAGCAGAGTGAGGCTAGTGTGACACTATAGCAGAGTTAGGCTAGTGTGACACTATAGCATAAAGAGACTAGTTTGACACTATAGCAGAGTTAGGCTAGTGTGACACTATAGCAGAGTTAGGCTAGTGTGACACTATAGCAGAGTTAAGCTAGTGTGACACTATAGCAGAGTGAGGCTAGTGTGACACTATAGCAGAATTAGGCTAGTGTGACACTAAAGCAGAGTTAGGCTAATGTGACACTATAGCAGAGTGAGACTGGTGAGACATGAACAGCTATAGCATAGTGAGACTAGTGAGACACTATAGCAGAGTTAGGCTAGTGTGACACTATAGCAGAGTGAGGCGAGTGCGACACTATAGCAGAGTAAGGGTAGTGTGACACTATAGCATAGTGAGACTAGTTTGACACTATAGCAGAGTTAGGCTAGTGTGACACTATAGCAGAGTTAAGCTAGTGTGACACTATAGCAGAGTTAGGTTAGGTTAGTGAGACATGAACAGCTATAGCATAGTGAGACTAGTGAGACACTATAGCAGAGTGAGACTAGTGTGACACTATAGCATAAACAGACTAGTGTGACACTATAGCAGAGTTAAGCTAGTGTGACACTATAGCAGAGTGAGGCTAGTGTGACACTATAGCAGAGTTAGGCTAGTGTGACATTATAGCAGAGTTAGGCTAGTGTGACACTTTAGCAGAGTAAGGCTAGTGTGACACTAAAGCAGAGTTAGGCTAGTGTGACATTATAGCAGAGTTAGGCTAGTGTGACACTATAGCAGAGTTAGGCTAGTGTGACACTATAGCAGAGTTAAGCTAGTGTGACACTATAGCAGAGTGAGGCTAGTGTGACACTATAGCAGAGTTAGGCTAGTGTGACATTATAGCAGAGTTAGGCTAGTGTGACACTTTAGCAGAGTAAGGCTAGTGTGACACTAAAGCAGAGTTAGGCTAGTGTGACATTATAGCAGAGTTAGGCTAGTGTGACACTATAGCAGAGTTAGGCTAGTGTGACACTTTAGCAGAGTAAGGCTAGTGTGACACTAAAGCAGAGTTAGGCTAGTGTGACATTATAGCAGAGTTAGGCTAGTGTGACACTATAGCAGAGTTAGGCTAGTGTGACACTATAGCAGAGTTAGGCTAGTGTGACACTATAGGAGAGTAAGGCTAGTGTGACACTATAGCAGAGTTAGGCTAGTGTGACACTATAGGAGAGTAAGGCTAGTGTGACACTATAGCAAAGTTAAGCTAGTGTGACACTATAGCAGAGTTAGGCTAGTGTGACACTATAGCAGAGTTAGGCTAGTGTGACACTATAGCAGAGTTAGGCTAGTGTGACACTATAGCAAAGTTAAGCTAGTGTGACACTATAGCAGAGTGAGGCGAGTGCGACACTATAGCAGAGTAAGGGTAGTGTGACACTATAGCATAGTGAGACTAGTTTGACACTATAGCAGAGTTAGGCTAGTGTGACACTATAGCAGAGTTAAGCTAGTGTGACACTATAGCAGAGTTAGGTTAGGTTAGTGAGACATGAACAGCTATAGCATAGTGAGACTAGTGAGACACTATAGCAGAGTGAGACTAGTGTGACACTATAGCATAAACAGACTAGTGTGACACTATAGCAGAGTTAAGCTAGTGTGACACTATAGCAGAGTGAGGCTAGTGTGACACTATAGCAGAGTTAGGCTAGTGTGACATTATAGCAGAGTTAGGCTAGTGTGACACTTTAGCAGAGTAAGGCTAGTGTGACACTAAAGCAGAGTTAGGCTAGTGTGACATTATAGCAGAGTTAGGCTAGTGTGACACTATAGCAGAGTTAGGCTAGTGTGACACTATAGCAGAGTTAAGCTAGTGTGACACTATAGCAGAGTGAGGCTAGTGTGACACTATAGCAGAGTTAGGCTAGTGTGACATTATAGCAGAGTTAGGCTAGTGTGACACTTTAGCAGAGTAAGGCTAGTGTGACACTAAAGCAGAGTTAGGCTAGTGTGACATTATAGCAGAGTTAGGCTAGTGTGACACTATAGCAGAGTTAGGCTAGTGTGACACTTTAGCAGAGTAAGGCTAGTGTGACACTAAAGCAGAGTTAGGCTAGTGTGACATTATAGCAGAGTTAGGCTAGTGTGACACTATAGCAGAGTTAGGCTAGTGTGACACTATAGCAGAGTTAGGCTAGTGTGACACTATAGGAGAGTAAGGCTAGTGTGACACTATAGCAGAGTTAGGCTAGTGTGACACTATAGGAGAGTAAGGCTAGTGTGACACTATAGCAAAGTTAAGCTAGTGTGACACTATAGCAGAGTTAGGCTAGTGTGACACTATAGCAGAGTTAGGCTAGTGTGACACTATAGCAGAGTGAGGCGAGTGCGACACTATAGCAGAGTAAGGGTAGTGTGACACTATAGCATAGTGAGACTAGTTTGACACTATAGCAGAGTTAGGCTAGTGTGACACTATAGCAGAGTTAAGCTAGTGTGACACTATAGCAGAGTTAGGTTAGGTTAGTGAGACATGAACAGCTATAGCATAGTGAGACTAGTGAGACACTATAGCAGAGTGAGACTAGTGTGACACTATAGCATAAACAGACTAGTGTGACACTATAGCAGAGTTAAGCTAGTGTGACACTATAGCAGAGTGAGGCTAGTGTGACACTATAGCAGAGTTAGGCTAGTGTGACATTATAGCAGAGTTAGGCTACTGTGACACTTTAGCAGAGTAAGGCTAGTGTGACACTAAAGCAGAGTTAGGCTAGTGTGACATTATAGCAGAGTTAGGCTAGTGTGACACTATAGCAGAGTTAGGCTAGTGTGACACTATAGCAGAGTTAGGCTAGTGTGACACTATAGCAGAGTTAGGCTAGTGAGCCACTATAGCAGAGTTAGGCCAGTGTGACACTATAGCAGAGTTAGGCTAGTGTGACACTGTAGCAGAGTTAGGCTAGTGAGACACTATAGCAGAGTTAGGCTAGTGTGACACTTTAGCATAAAGAGACAAGTGTGACACTAAAGCAGAGTTATGCTAGTGTGACACTATAGCAGAGTTAAGATAGTGTAAAACTAAAGCAGAGTTAGGCTAGTTTGACACTATAGCAGAGTAAGGCTAGTGTGACACTAAAGCAGAGTTAGGCTAGTGAGACACTATAGCAGAGTTAGGCTAGTGTGACACTATAGCATAAAGAGACTAGTTTGACACTATAGCAGAGTTGGGCTAGTGTGACACAATTGCAGAGTTAAGCTAGTGTGACACTATAGCAGAGTGAGGCTAGTGTGACACTATAGCAGAGTTAGGCTTGTGTGACACTTAAGCAGAGTTAGGCTAGTGTGACACTATAGCAGAGTGAGACTGGTGAGACATGAACAGCTATAGCATAGTGAGACTAGTGAGACACTCAAGCAGTGTGAGACTAGTGTGACACTAAAGCATAAAGAGACAAGTGTGACGCTATAGCAGAGTTAGGCTAGTGTGACACTATAGCAGAGTTAGGCTAGTGTGACACTCTAGCAGAGTGTGACTAGTGAGACGCTTAAGCAGAGTGTGACAAGTGAGAAACTATAGCTGACTGACACTAGTGAGACACTCTAGCAGAGAGAGACTAGTGTTACACTATAGCAGAGTTAGGCTAGTGTGACACTAAAGCAGAGTTAGGCTAGTGTGACACTAAAGCAGAGTTAGGCTAGTGTGACACTATAACACAGTTTGGCTAGTGTGACACAATAGCAGAGTTAGGCTAGTGTGACACTCTAGCAGAGTGTGACTAGTGAGACACTTAAGCAGAGTGTGACAAGTGAGACACTATAGCTGAGTGACACTAGTGAGACACTCTAGCAGAGTGAGACTAGTGTTACACTATAGCAGAGTTAGGCTAGTGTGACACTATAGCAGAGTAAGGCTAGTGTGACACTATAGCAGAGTTAGGCTAGTGTGACACTATAACACAGTTTGGCTAGTGTGACACTATAGCAGAGTTAGGCTAGTGTGACACTATAACACAGTTTGGCTAGTGTGACACAATAGCAGAGTTAGGCTAGTGTGACACTCTAGCAGAGTGTGACTAGTGAGACACTTAAGCAGAGTGTGACAAGTGAGACACTATAGCTGAGTGACACTAGTGAGACACTCTAGCAGAGTGAGACTAGTGTGACACTATAGCAGAGTTAGGCTAGTGTGACACTATAGCAGAGTAAGGCTAGTGTGACACTATAGCAGAGTTAGGCTAGTGTGACACTATAACACAGTTTGGCTAGTGTGACACAATAGCAGAGTTAGGCTAGTGTGACACTATAGCAGAGTGAGACTGGTGAGACATGAACAGCTATAGCATAGTGAGACTATTGAGCCACTATAGCAGAGTTAGGCCAGTGTGACACTATAGCAGAGTTAGGCTAGTGTGACACTGTATCAGAATTAGGCTAATGTGACACTATAGCAGAGTTAGGCTAGTGTGACACTATAGCAGAATTAGGATAGTGTGACACTATAGCAGAGTTAGGCTAGTGAGACACTATAGCAGAGTTAGGCTAGTGTGACACTTTAGCATAAAGAGACAAGTGTGACACTAAAGCAGAGTTATGCTAGTGTGACACTATAGCAGAGTTAAGATAGTGTGAAACTAAAGCAGAGTTAGGCTAGTGTGACACTATAGCAGAGTTAGGCTAGTGTGACACTATAGCAGAGTGAGACTGGTGAGACATGAACAGCTATAGCATAGTGAGACTAGTGAGACACTAAAGCAGAGTGAGACTAGTGTGACACTATAGCAGAGTTAGGCTAGTGTGACACTATAGCAGAGTTAGGCTTGTGTGACACTGTAGCAGAGTTAGGCTAGTGTGACACTTAAGCAGAGTTAGGCTAGTGTGACACTTTAGCAGAGTAAGGCTAGTGTGACACTATAGCAGAGTGAGACTAGTGTGACACTAAAGCATAAAGAGACTAGTGTGACGCTTTAGCAGAGTTAGGCTAGTGTGACACTATAGCAGAGTGATACTAGTGACACAATAGCAGAGTAAGGCTTGTGTGACACTATAGCAGAGTTAGGCTAGTGAGACACTATAGCAGAGTTAGGCTAGTGTGACACTTTAGCATAAAGAGACAAGTGTGACACTAAAGCAGAGTAATGCTAGTGTGACACTATAGCAGAGTTAAGATAGTGTGAAACTAAAGCAGAGTTAGGCTAGTGTGACACTATAGCAGAGTTAGGCTAGTGTGACACTAAAGCAGAGTTAGGCTAGTGAGACACTATAGCAGAGTTAGGCTAGTGTGACACTATAGCATAAAGAGACTAGTTTGACACTATAGCAGAGTTAGGCTAGTGTGACACTATAACACAGTTTGGCTAGTGTGACACAATAGCAGAGTTAGGCTAGTGTGACACTATAGCAGAGTGAGACTGGTGAGACATGAACAGCTATAGCATAGTGAGACTATTGAGCCACTATAGCAGAGTTAGGCCAGTGTGACACTATAGCAGAGTTAGGCTAGTGTGACACTGTATCAGAATGAGGGTAATGTGACACTATAGCAGAGTTAGGCTAGTGTGACACTATAGCAGAATTAGGATAGTGTGACACTATAGCAGAGTTAGGCTAGTGAGACACTATAGCAGAGTTAGGCTAGTGTGACACTTTAGCATAAAGAGACAAGTGTGACACTAAAGCAGAGTTATGCTAGTGTGACACTATAGCAGAGTTAAGATAGTGTGAAACTAAAGCAGAGTTAGGCTAGTGTGACACTATAGCAGAGTTAGGCTAGTGTGACACTATAGCAGAGTGAGACTGGTGAGACATGAACAGCTATAGCATAGTGAGACTAGTGAGACACTAAAGCAGAGTGAGACTAGTGTGACACTAAAGGATAAAGAGACTAGTGTGACGCTATAGCAGAGTTAGGCTAGTGTGACACTATAGCAGAGTTAGGCTTGTGTGACACTGTAGCAGAGTTAGGCTAGTGTGACACTAAAGCAGAGATAGGCTAGTGTGACACTGTAGCAGAGTAAGGCTAGTGTGACACTATAGCAGAGTGAGACTAGTGTGACACTAAAGCATAAAGAGACTAGTGTGACGCTTTAGCAGAGTTAGGCTAGTGTGACACTATAGCAGAGTGATACTAGTGACACAATAGCAGAGTAAGGCTTGTGTGACACTATAGCAGAGTTAGGCTAGTGAGACACTATAGCAGAGTTAGGCTAGTGTGACACTTTAGCATAAAGAGACAAGTGTGACACTAAAGCAGAGTAATGCTAGTGTGACACCAAAGCAGAGTTAAGATAGTGTGAAACTAAAGCAGAGTTAGGCTAGTGTGACACTATAGCAGAGTTAGGCTAGTGTGACACTATAGCAGAGTTAGGCTAGTGAGACACTATAGCAGAGTTAGGCTAGTAGGACACTATAGCATAAAGAGACTAGTTTGACACTATAGCAGAGTTAGGCTAGTGTGACACTATAGCAGAGTTAAGCTAGTGTGACACTATAGCAGAGTGAGGCTAGTGTGACACTATAGCAGAGTAAGGCGAGTGCGACACTATAGCAGAGTAAGGCTAGTGTGACACTATAGCAGAGTTAGGCTAGTGTGACACTATAGCAGAGTAAGGCGAGTGCGACACTATAGCAGAGTAAGGGTAGTGTGACACTATAGCATAGTGAGACTAGTTTGACACTATAGCAGAGTGAGGCTAGTGTGACACTATAGCAGAGTTAGGCTAGTGTGACACTATAGCATAAAGAGACTAGTTTGACACTATAGCAGAGTTAGGCTAGTGTGACACTATAGCAGAGTTAAGCTAGTGTGACACTATAGCAGAGTGAGGCTAGTGTGACACTATAGCAGAATTAGGCTAGTGTGACACTAAAGCAGAGTTAGGCTAGTGTGACACTATAGCAGAGTGAGACTGGTGAGACATGAACAGCTATAGCATAGTGAGACTAGTGAGACACTATAGCAGAGTTAGGCTAGTGTGACACTATAGCAAAGTTAAGCTAGTGTGACACTATAGCAGAGTTAGGCTAGTGTGACACTATAGCAGAGTTAGGCTAGTGTGACACTATAGCAGAGTGAGGCGAGTGCGACACTATAGCAGAGTAAGGGTAGTGTGACACTATAGCATAGTGAGACTAGTTTGACACTATAGCAGAGTTAGGCTAGTGTGACACTATAGCAGAGTTAAGCTAGTGTGACACTATAGCAGAGTTAGGTTAGGTTAGTGAGACATGAACAGCTATAGCATAGTGAGACTAGTGAGACACTATAGCAGAGTGAGACTAGTGTGACACTATAGCATAAACAGACTAGTGTGACACTAAAGCAGAGTTAAGCTAGTGTGACACTATAGCAGAGTGAGGCTAGTGTGACACTATAGCAGAGTTAGGCTAGTGTGACATTATAGCAGAGTTAGGCTAGTGTGACACTTTAGCAGAGTAAGGCTAGTGTGACACTAAAGCAGAGTTAGGCTAGTGTGACATTAAAGCAGAGTTAGGCTAGTGTGACACTATAGCAGAGTTAGGCTAGTGTGACACTATAGCAGAGTTAAGCTAGTGTGACACTATAGCAGAGTGAGGCTAGTGTGACACTATAGCAGAGTTAGGCTAGTGTGACATTATAGCAGAGTTAGGCTAGTGTGACACTTTAGCAGAGTAAGGCTAGTGTGACACTAAAGCAGAGTTAGGCTAGTGTGACATTATAGCAGAGTTAGGCTAGTGTGACACTATAGCAGAGTTAGGCTAGTGTGACACTTTAGCAGAGTAAGGCTAGTGTGACACTAAAGCAGAGTTAGGCTAGTGTGACATTATAGCAGAGTTAGGCTAGTGTGACACTATAGCAGAGTTAGGCTAGTGTGACACTATAGCAGAGTTAGGCTAGTGTGACACTATAGGAGAGTAAGGCTAGTGTGACACTATAGCAGAGTTAGGCTAGTGTGACACTATAGGAGAGTAAGGCTAGTGTGACACTATAGCAAAGTTAAGCTAGTGTGACACTATAGCAGAGTTAGGCTAGTGTGACACTATAGCAGAGTTAGGCTAGTGTGACACTATAGCAGAGTGAGGCGAGTGCGACACTATAGCAGAGTAAGGGTAGTGTGACACTATAGCATAGTGAGACTAGTTTGACACTATAGCAGAGTTAGGCTAGTGTGACACTATAGCAGAGTTAAGCTAGTGTGACACTATAGCAGAGTTAGGTTAGGTTAGTGAGACATGAACAGCTATAGCATAGTGAGACTAGTGAGACACTATAGCAGAGTGAGACTAGTGTGACACTATAGCATAAACAGACTAGTGTGACACTATAGCAGAGTTAAGCTAGTGTGACACTATAGCAGAGTGAGGCTAGTGTGACACTATAGCAGAGTTAGGCTAGTGTGACATTATAGCAGAGTTAGGCTAGTGTGACACTTTAGCAGAGTAAGGCTAGTGTGACACTAAAGCAGAGTTAGGCTAGTGTGACATTATAGCAGAGTTAGGCTAGTGTGACACTATAGCAGAGTTAGGCTAGTGTGACACTATAGCAGAGTTAGGCTAGTGTGACACTATAGCAGAGTTAGGCTAGTGAGCCACTATAGCAGAGTTAGGCCAGTGTGACACTATAGCAGAGTTAGGCTAGTGTGACACTGTAGCAGAGTTAGGCTAGTGAGACACTAAAGCAGAGTTAGGCTAGTGTGACACTTTAGCATAAAGAGACAAGTGTGACACTAAAGCAGAGTTATGCTAGTGTGACACTATAGCAGAGTTAAGATAGTGTAAAACTAAAGCAGAGTTAGGCTAGTGTGACACTATAGCAGAGTAAGGCTAGTGTGACACTAAAGCAGAGTTAGGCTAGTGAGACACTATAGCAGAGTTAGGCTAGTGTGACACTATAGCATAAAGAGACTAGTTTGACACTATAGCAGAGTTGGGCTAGTGTGACACAATTGCAGAGTTAAGCTAGTGTGACACTATAGCAGAGTGAGGCTAGTGTGACACTATAGCAGAGTTAGGCTTGTGTGACACTTAAGCAGAGTTAGGCTAGTGTGACACTATAGCAGAGTGAGACTGGTGAGACATGAACAGCTATAGCATAGTGAGACTAGTGAGACACTCAAGCAGAGTGAGACTAGTGTGACACTAAAGCATAAAGAGACAAGTGTGACGCTATAGCAGAGTTAGGCTAGTGTGACACTATAGCAGAGTTAGGCTAGTATGACACTGTAGCAGAGTTAGACTAGTGTGACATTATAGCAGAGTTAGGCTAGTGTGACACTCTAGCAGAGTGTGACTAGTGAGACACTTAAGCAGAGTGTGACAAGTGAGAAACTATAGCTGACTGACACTAGTGAGACACTCTAGCAGAGTGAGACTAGTGTTACACTATAGCAGAGTTAGGCTAGTGTGACACTAAAGCAGAGTTAGGCTAGTGTGACACTAAAGCAGAGTTAGGCTAGTGTGACACTATAACACAGTTTGGCTAGTGTGACACAATAGCAGAGTTAGGCTAGTGTGACACTCTAGCAGAGTGTGACTAGTGAGACACTTAAGCAGAGTGTGACAAGTGAGACACTATAGCTGAGTGACACTAGTGAGACACTCTAGCAGAGTGAGACTAGTGTTACACTATAGCAGAGTTAGGCTAGTGTGACACTATAGCAGAGTTAGGCTAGTGTGACACTATAGCAGAGTTAGGCTAGTGTGACACTATAGCAGAGTTAGGCTAGTGTGACACTATAACACAGTTTGGCTAGTGTGACACAATAGCAGAGTTAGGCTAGTGTGACACTATAGCAGAGTGAGACTGGTGAGACATGAACAGCTATAGCATAGTGAGACTATTGAGCCACTATAGCAGAGTTAGGCCAGTGTGACACTATAGCAGAGTTAGGCTAGTGTGACACTGTATCAGAATTAGGCTAATGTGACACTATAGCAGAGTTAGGCTAGTGTGACACTATAGCAGAATTAGGATAGTGTGACACTATAGCAGAGTTAGGCTAGTGAGACACTATAGCAGAGTTAGGCTAGTGTGACACTTTAGCATAAAGAGACAAGTGTGACACTAAAGCAGAGTTATGCTAGTGTGACACTATAGCAGAGTTAAGATAGTGTGAAACTAAAGCAGAGTTAGGCTAGTGTGACACTATAGCAGAGTTAGGCTAGTGTGACACTATAGCAGAGTGAGACTGGTGAGACATGAACAGCTATAGCATAGTGAGACTAGTGAGACACTAAAGCAGAGTAAGACTAGTGTGACACTAAAGGATAAAGAGACTAGTGTGACGCTATAGCAGAGTTAGGCTAGTGTGACACTATAGCAGAGTTAGGCTTGTGTGACACTGTAGCAGAGTTAGGCTAGTGTGACACTAAAGCAGAGTTAGGCTAGTGTGACACTGTAGCAGAGTAAGGCTAGTGTGACACTATAGCAGAGTGAGACTAGTGTGACACTAAAGCATAAAGAGACTAGTGTGACGCTTTAGCAGAGTTAGGCTAGTGTGACACTATAGCAGAGTGATACTAGTGACACAATAGCAGAGTAAGGCTTGTGTGACACTATAGCAGAGTTAGGCTAGTGAGACACTATAGCAGAGTTAGGCTAGTGTGACACTTTAGCATAAAGAGACAAGTGTGACACTAAAGCAGAGTAATGCTAGTGTGACACTATAGCAGAGTTAAGATAGTGTGAAACTAAAGCAGAGTTAGGCTAGTGTGACACTATAGCAGAGTTAGGCTAGTGTGACACTAAAGCAGAGTTAGGCTAGTGAGACACTATAGCAGAGTTAGGCTAGTGTGACACTATAGCATAAAGAGACTAGTTTGACACTATAGCAGAGTTGGGCTAGTGTGACACTATTGCAGAGTTAAGCTAGTGTGACACTATAGCAGAATGAGGCTAGTGTGACACTATAGCAGAGTTAGGCTAGTGTGACACTAAAGCAGAGTTAGGCTAGTGTGACACTATAGCAGAGTGAGACTGGTGAGACATGAACAGCTATAGCATAGTGAGACTAGTGAGACACTCAAGCAGAGTGAGACTAGTGTGACACTATAGCATAAAGAGACTAGTTTGACACTATAGCAGAGTTGGGCTAGTGTGACACTATTGCAGAGTTAAGCTAGTGTGACACTATAGCAGAGTGAGGCTAGTGTGACACTATAGCAGAGTTAGGCTTGTGTGACACTTAAGCAGAGTTAGGCTAGTGTGACACTATAGCAGAGTGAGACTGGTGAGACATGAATAGCTATAGCATAGTGAGACTAGTGAGACACTCAAGCAGAGTGAGACTAGTGTGACACTAAAGCATAAAGAGACAAGTGTGACGCTATAGCAGAGTTAGGCTAGTGTGACACTATAGCAGAGTTAGGCTAGTGTGACACTGTAGCAGAGTTAGACTAGTGTGACATTATAGCAGAGTTAGGCTAGTGTGACACTATAGCAGAGTTAGGCTAGTGTGACATTATAGCAGAGTTAGGCTAGTGTGACACTATAGCAGAGTTAAGCTAGTATGACACTATAGCAGAGTGAGGCTAGTGTGACACTTTAGCAGAGTAAGGCTAGTGTGACACTTAAGCAGAGTTAGGCTAGTGTGACACTATAGCAGAGTGAGACTGGTGAGACATGAACAGCTATAGCATAGTGAGACTAGTGAGACACTAAAGCAGAGTGAGACTAGTGTGACACTAAAGCAGAGTTAGGCTAGTGTGACACTCTAGCAGAGTGTGACTAGTGAGACACTTAAGCAGAGTGTGACAAGTGAGACACTATAGCTGAGTGACACTAGTGTGACACTCTAGCAGAGTGAGACTAGTGTTACACTATAGCAGAGTTAGGCTAGTGTGACACTTTAGCAGAGTTAGGCTAGTGTGACACTATAGCAGAGTTAGGCTAGTGTGACATTATAGCAGAGTTAGGCTAGTGTGACACTAAAGCAGAGTTAGGCTAGTGTGACACTATAACACAGTTTGGCTAGTGTGACACAAAAGCAGAGTTAGGCTAGTGTGACACTATAGCAGAGTGAGACTAAGGAGACATGAACAGCTATAGCATAGTGAGACTTGTGAGCCACTATAGCAGAGTTAGGCCAGTGTGACACTATAGCAGAGTTAGGCTAGTGTGACACTGTAGCAGAATTAGGCTAGTGTGACATTATAGCAGAGATAGGCTAGTGTGACACTATAGCAGAGTTAGGCTAGTGTGACACTATAGCAGAGTTAGGCTAGTGTGACACTAAAGCAGAGTTAGGCTAGTGTGACACTCTAGCAGAGTGTGACTAGTGAGACACTTAAGCAGAGTGTGACAAGTGAGACACTATAGCTGAGTGACACTAGTGTGACACTCTAGCAGAGTGAGACTAGTGTTACACTATAGCAGAGTTAGGCTTGTGTGACACTATAGCAGAGTTAGGCTAGTGTGACACTATAGCAGAGTTAGGCTAGTGTGACATTATAGCAGAGTTAGGCTAGTGTGACACTAAAGCAGAGTTAGGCTAGTGTGACACTATAACACAGTTTGGCTAGTGTGACACAATAGCAGAGTTAGGCTAGTGTGACACTATAGCAGAGTAAGGCTAGTGTGACACTATAGCAGAGTTAGGCTAGTGTGACACTATAGCAGAGTAAGGCGAGTGTGACACTATAGCAGAGTTAGGCTAGTGTGACACTGTAGCAGAATTAGGCTAGTGTGACACTATAGCAGAGTTAGGCTAGTGTGACACTATAGCAGAGTTAGGCTAGTGTGACACTAAAGCAGAGTTAGGCTAGTGTGACACTATAGCAGAGTTAGGCTAGTGTGACACTAAAGCAAAGTTAGGCTAGTGTGACACTCTAGCAGAGTGTGACTAGTGAGACACTTAAGCAGAGTGTGACAAGTGAGAAACTATAGCTGACTGACACTAGTGAGACACTCTAGCAGAGTGAGACTAGTGTTACACTATAGCAGAGTTAGGCTAGTGTGACACTTAAGCAGAGTTAGGCTAGTGTGACACTATAGCAGAGTTAGGCTAGTGTGACACTAAAGCAGAGTTAGGCTAGTGTGACATTATAGCAGAGTAAGGCTAGTGTGACACTCTAGCAGAGTGTGACTAGTGAGACACTTAAGCAGAGTGTGACAAGTGAGACACTATAGCTGAGTGACACTAGTGAGACACTCTAGCAGAGTGAGACTAGTGTTACACTATAGCAGAGTTAGGCTAGTGTGACACTATAGCAGAGTTAGGCTAGTGTGACACTATAGCAGAGTTAGGCTAGTGTGACACTATAGCAGAGTTAGGCTAGTGTGACACTAAAGCAGAGTTAGGCTAGTGTGACACTATAACACAGTTTGGCTAGTGTGACACAATAGCAGAGTTAGGCTAGTGTGACACTCTAGCAGAGTGAGACTGGTGAGACATGAACAGCTATAGCATAGTGAGACTTGTGAGCCACTATAGCAGAGTTAGGCCAGTGTGACACTATAGCAGAGTTAGGCTAGTGTGACACTGTAGCAGAATTAGGCTAGTGTGACACTATAGCAGAGTTAGGCTAGTGTGACACTATAGCAGAGTTAGGCTAGTGTGACACTTAAGCAGAGTTAGGCTAGTGTGACACTGTAGCAGAATTAGGCTAGTGTGACACTATAGCAGAGTTAGGCTAGTGTGACACTATAGCAGAGTTAGGCTAGTGTGACACTTAAGCAGAGTTAGGCTAGTGTGACACTATAGCAGAGTTAGGCTAGTGTGACACTAAAGCAGAGTTAGGCTAGTGTGACACTCTAGCAGAGTGTGACTAGTGAGACACTTAAGCAGAGTGTGACAAGTGAGAAACTATAGCTGACTGACACTAGTGAGACACTCTAGCAGAGTGAGACTAGTGTTACACTATAGCAGAGTTAGGCTAGTGTGACACTTAAGCAGAGTTAGGCTAGTGTGACACTATAGCAGAGTTAGGCTAGTGTGACACTAAAGCAGAGTTAGGCTAGTGTGACATTATAGCAGAGTAAGGCTAGTGTGACACTCTAGCAGAGTGTGACTAGTGTGACACTTAAGCAGAGTGTGACAAGTGAGACACTATAGCTGAGTGACACTAGTGAGACACTCTAGCAGAGTGAGACTAGTGTTACACTATAGCAGAGTTAGGCTAGTGTGACACTATAGCAGAGTTAGGCTAGTGTGACACTATAGCAGAGTTAGGCTAGTGTGACACTATAGCAGAGTTAGGCTAGTGTGACACTAAAGCAGAGTTAGGCTAGTGTGACACTATAACACAGTTTGGCTAGTGTGACACAATAGCAGAATTAGGCTAGTGTGACACTATAGCAGAGTAAGGCTAGTGAGACACTATAGCAGAGTTAGGCTAGTGTGACACTTTAGCATAAAGAGACAAGTGTGACACTAAAGCAGAGTTATGCTAGTGTGACACTATAGCAGAGTTAAGATAGTGTGAAACTAAAGCAGAGTTAGGCTAGTGTGACACTATAGCAGAGTTAGGCTAGTGTGACACTAAAGCAGAGTAAGGCTAGTGAGACACTATAGCAGAGTTAGGCTAGTGTGACACTATAGCATAAAGAGACTAGTTTGACACTATAGCAGACTTGGGCTAGTGTGACACTATTGCAGAGTTAAGCTAGTGTGACACTATAGCAGAGTGAGGCTAGTGTGACACTATAGCAGAGTTAGGCTAGTGTGACACTAAAGCAGTTAGGCTAGTGTGACACTATAGCAGAGTGAGACTGGTGTGACACTAAAGCATAAAGAGACAAGTGTGACGCTATAGCAGAGTTAGGCTAGTGTGACACTATAGCAGAGTTAGGCTAGTGTGACACTGTAGCAGAGTTAGGCTAGTGTGACATTATAGCAGAGTTAGGCTAGTGTGACACTCTAGCAGAGTGTGACTAGTGAGACACTTAAGCAGAGTGTGACAAGTGAGACACTATAGCTGACTGACACTAGTGTGACACTATAGCAGAGTTAGGCTAGTGAGACACTATTGCAGAGTTAGGCTAGTGTGACACTTTAGCATTAAGAGACAAGTGTGACACTAAAGCAGAGTTAGGCTAGTGTGACACTATAGCAGAGTTAGGCTAGTGTGACACTAAAGCAGAGTTAGGCTAGTGAGACACTATAGCAGAGTTAGGCTAGTGTGACACTATAGCATAAAGAGACTAGTTTGACACTATAGCAGAGTTGGGCTAGTGTGACACTATAGCAGAGTTAGGCTAGTGTGACACTATAGCAGAGTTAGGCTAGTGTGACACTAAAGCAGAGTTAGGCTAGTGAGACACTATAGCAGAGTTAGGCTAGTGTGACACTATAGCATAAAGAGACTAGTTTGACACTATAGCAGAGTTGGGCTAGTGTGACGCTATAGCAGAGTTAGGCTAGTGTGACACTATAGCAGAGTTAGGCTAGTGTGACACTGTAGCAGAGTTAGGCTAGTGTGACATTATAGCAGAGTTAGGCTAGTGTGACACTCTAGCAGAGTGTGACTAGTGAGACACTTAAGCAGAGTGTGACAAGTGAGACACTATAGCTGACTGACACTAGTGTGACACTATAGCAGAGTTAGGCTAGTGAGACACTATTGCAGAGTTAGGCTAGTGTGACACTTTAGCATTAAGAGACAAGTGTGACACTAAAGCAGAGTTAGGCTAGTGTGACACTATAGCAGAGTTAGGCTAGTGTGACACTAAAGCAGAGTTAGGCTAGTGAGACACTATAGCAGAGTTAGGCTAGTGTGACACTATAGCATAAAGAGACTAGTTTGACACTATAGCAGAGTTGGGCTAGTGTGACACTATTGCAGAGTTAAGCTAGTGTGACACTATAGCAGAGTGAGGCTAGTGTGACACTATAGCAGAGTTAGGCTTGTGTGACACTTAAGCAGAGTTAGGCTAGTGTGACACTATAGCATAGTGAGACTAGTGAGACACTCAAGCAGAGTGAGACTAGTGTGACACTAAAGCATAAAGAGACAAGTGTGACGCTATAGCAGAGTTAGGCTAGTGTGACACTATAGCAGAGTTAGGCTAGTGTGACACTGTAGCAGAGTTAGACTAGTGTGACATTATAGCAGAGTTAGGCTAGTGTGACACTATAGCAGAGTTAGGCTAGTGTGACATTATAGCAGAGTTAGGCTAGTGTGACACTATAGCAGAGTTAAGCTAGTATGACACTATAGCAGAGTGAGGCTAGTGTGACACTTTAGCAGAGTAAGGCTAGTGTGACACTAAAGCAGAGTTAGGCTAGTGTGACACTATAGCAGAGTGAGACTGGTGAGACATGAACAGCTATAGCATAGTGAGACTAGTGAGACACTAAAGCAGAGTGAGACTAGTGTGACACTAAAGCATAAAGAGACTAGTGTGACGCTATAGCAGAGTTAGGCTAGTGTGACACTATAGCAGAGTTAGGCTAGTGTGACACGGTAGCAGAGTTTGGCTAGTGTGACATTATAGCAGAGATAGGCTAGTGTGACACTATAGCAGAGTTAGGCTAGTGTGACACTATAGCAGAGTTAGGCTAGTGTGACACTAAAGCAGAGTTAGGCTAGTGTGACACTCTAGCAGAGTGTGACTAGTGAGACACTTAAGCAGAGTGTGACAAGTGAGACACTATAGCTGAGTGACACTAGTGTGACACTCTAGCAGAGTGAGACTAGTGTTACACTATAGCAGAGTTAGGCTAGTGTGACACTATAGCAGAGTTAGCTAGTGTGACACTATAGCAGAGTTAGGCTAGTGTGACATTATAGCAGAGTTAGGCTAGTGTGACACTAAAGCAGAGTTAGGCTAGTGTGACACTATAACACAGTTTGGCTAGTGTGACACAAAAGCAGAGTTAGGCTAGTGTGACACTATAGCAGAGTGAGACTAAGGAGACATGAACAGCTAAAGCATAGTGAGACTTGTGAGCCACTATAGCAGAGTTAGGCCAGTGTGACACTATAGCAGAGTTAGGCTAGTGTGACACTGTAGCAGAATTAGGCTAGTGTGACATTATAGCAGAGATAGGCTAGTGTGACACTATAGCAGAGTTAGGCTAGTGTGACACTATAGTAGAATTACGCTTGTGTGACACTATAGCAGAGTGATACTAGTGAGACACTTAAGCAGAGTATGACAAGTGAGACACTATAGCTGAGTGACACTAGTGTGACACTCTAGCAGAGTGAGACTAGTGTTACACTATAGCAGAGTTAGGCTTGTGTGACACTATAGCAGAGTTAGGCTAGTGTGACACTATAGCAGAGTTAGGCTAGTGTGACATTATAGCAGAGTTAGGCTTGTTTGACACTAAAGCAGAGTTAGGCTAGTGTGACACTATAACACAGTTTGGCTAGTGTGACACAATAGCAGAGTTAGGCTAGTGTGACACTATAGCAGAGTGAGACTAAGGAGACATGAACAGCTATAGCATAGTGGGACTTGTGAGCCACTATAGCAGAGTTAGGCCAGTGTGACACTATAGCAGAGTTAGGCTAGTGTGACACTGTAGCAGAGTTAGGCTAGTGTGACATTATAGCAGAGTTAGGCTAGTGTGACACTATAGCAGAGTTAGGCTAGTGTGACACTGTAGCAGAGTTAGGCTAGTGTGACATTATAGCAGAGTTAGGCTAGTGTGACACTCTAGCAGAGTGTGACTAGTGAGACACTTAAGCAGAGTGTGACAAGTGAGACACTATAGCTGACTGACACTAGTGTGACACTATAGCAGAGTTAGGCTAGTGAGACACTATTGCAGAGTTAGGCTAGTGTGACACTTTAGCATTAAGAGACAAGTGTGACACTAAAGCAGAGTTATGCTAGTGTGACACTATAGCAGAGTTAAGATAGTGTGAAACTAAAGCAGAGTTAGGCTAGTGTGACACTATAGCAGAGTTAGGCTAGTGTGACACTATAGCAGAGTTAGGCTAGTGAGACACTATAGCAGAGTTAGGCTAGTGTGACACTATAGCATAAAGAGACTAGTTTGACACTATAGCAGAGTTAGGCTAGTGTGACACTATAGCAGAGTTAAGCTAGTGTGACACTATAGCAGAGTGAGGCTAGTGTGACACTATAGCAGAATTAGGCTAGTGTGACACTAAAGCAGAGTTAGGCTAGTGTGACACTATAGCAGAGTGAGACTGGTGAGACATGAACAGCTATAGCATAGTGAGACTAGTGAGACACTAAAGCAGAGTGAGACTAGTGTGACACTAAAGGATAAAGAGACTAGTGTGACGCTATAGCAGAGTTAGGCTCGTGTGACACTATAGCAGAGTTAGGCTTGTGTGACACTGTAGCAGAGTTAGGCTAGTGTGACACTAAAGCAGAGTTAGGCTAGTGTGACACTGTAGCAGAGTAAGGCTAGTGTGACACTATAGCAGAGTGAGACTAGTGTGACACTAAAGCATAAAGAGACTAGTGTGACGCTTTAGCAAAGTTAGGCTAGTGTGACACTATAGCAGAGTGATACTAGTGACACAATAGCAGAGTAAGGCTTGTGTGACACTATAGCAGAGTTAGGCTAGTGAGACACTATAGCAGAGTTAGGCTAGTGTGACACTTTAGCATAAAGAGACAAGTGTGACACTTAAGCAGAGTAATGCTAGTGTGACACTATAGCAGAGTTAAGCTAGTGTGACACTATAGCAGAGTGAGGCTAGTGTGACACTATAGCAGAGTGAGACTGGTGAGACATGAATAGCTATAGCATAGTGAGACTAGTGAGACACTCAAGCAGAGTGAGACTAGTGTGACACTAAAGCATAAAGAGACAAGTGTGACGCTATAGCAGAGTTAGGCTAGTGTGACACTATAGCAGAGTTAGGCTAGTGTGACACTGTAGCAGAGTTAGACTAGTGTGACATTATAGCAGAGTTAGGCTAGTGTGACACTATAGCAGAGTTAGGCTAGTGTGACATTATAGCAGAGTTAGGCTAGTGTGACACTATAGCAGAGTTAAGCTAGTATGACACTATAGCAGAGTGAGGCTAGTGTGACACTTTAGCAGAGTAAGGCTAGTGTGACACTAAAGCAGAGTTAGGCTAGTGTGACACTATAGCAGAGTGAGACTGGTGAGACATGAACAGCTATAGCATAGTGAGACTAGTGAGACACTAAAGCAGAGTGAGACTAGTGTGACACTAAAGCATAAAGAGACTAGTGTGACGCTATAGCAGAGTTAGGCTAGTGTGACACTATAGCAGAGTTAGGCTAGTGTGACACGGTAGCAGAGTTTGGCTAGTGTGACATTATAGCAGAGATAGGCTAGTGTGACACTATAGCAGAGTTAGGCTAGTGTGACACTATAGCAGAGTTAGGCTAGTGTGACACTAAAGCAGAGTTAGGCTAGTGTGACACTCTAGCAGAGTGTGACTAGTGAGACACTTAAGCAGAGTGTGACAAGTGAGACACTATAGCTGAGTGACACTAGTGTGACACTCTAGCAGAGTGAGACTAGTGTTACACTATAGCAGAGTTAGGCTAGTGTGACACTATAGCAGAGTTAGCTAGTGTGACACTATAGCAGAGTTAGGCTAGTGTGACATTATAGCAGAGTTAGGCTAGTGTGACACTAAAGCAGAGTTAGGCTAGTGTGACACTATAACACAGTTAGGCTAGTGTGACACTATAGCAGAGTGAGACTAAGGAGACATGAACAGCTATAGCATAGTGAGACTTGTGAGCCACTATAGCAGAGTTAGGCCAGTGTGACACTATAGCAGAGTTAGGCTAGTGTGACACTGTAGCAGAATTAGGCTAGTGTGACATTATAGCAGAGATAGGCTAGTGTGACACTATAGCAGAGTTAGGCTAGTGTGACACTATAGTAGAATTACGCTTGTGTGACACTATAGCAGAGTGATACTAGTGAGACACTTAAGCAGAGTATGACAAGTGAGACACTATAGCTGAGTGACACTAGTGTGACACTCTAGCAGAGTGAGACTAGTGTTACACTATAGCAGAGTTAGGCTTGTGTGACACTATAGCAGAGTTAGGCTAGTGTGACACTATAGCAGAGTTAGGCTAGTGTGACATTATAGCAGAGTTAGGCTTGTTTGACACTAAAGCAGAGTTAGGCTAGTGTGACACTATAACACAGTTTGGCTAGTGTGACACAATAGCAGAGTTAGGCTAGTGTGACACTATAGCAGAGTGAGACTAAGGAGACATGAACAGCTATAGCATAGTGAGACTTGTGAGCCACTATAGCAGAGTTAGGCCAGTGTGACACTATAGCAGAGTTAGGCTAGTGTGACACTGTAGCAGAGTTAGGCTAGTGTGACATTATAGCAGAGTTAGGCTAGTGTGACACTATAGCAGAGTTAGGCTAGTGTGACACTGTAGCAGAGTTAGGCTAGTGTGACATTATAGCAGAGTTAGGCTAGTGTGACACTCTAGCAGAGTGTGACTAGTGAGACACTTAAGCAGAGTGTGACAAGTGAGACACTATAGCTGACTGACACTAGTGTGACACTATAGCAGAGTAAGGCTAGTGAGACACTATTGCAGAGTTAGGCTAGTGTGACACTTTAGCATTAAGAGACAAGTGTGACACTAAAGCAGAGTTATGCTAGTGTGACACTATAGCAGAGTTAAGATAGTGTGAAACTAAAGCAGAGTTAGGCTAGTGTGACACTATAGCAGAGTTAGGCTAGTGTGACACTATAGCAGAGTTAGGCTAGTGAGACACTATAGCAGAGTTAGGCTAGTGTGACACTATAGCATAAAGAGACTAGTTTGACACTATAGCAGAGTTAGGCTAGTGTGACACTATAGCAGAGTTAAGCTAGTGTGACACTATAGCAGAGTGAGGCTAGTGTGACACTATAGCAGAATTAGGCTAGTGTGACACTAAAGCAGAGTTAGGCTAGTGTGACACTATAGCAGAGTGAGACTGGTGAGACATGAACAGCTATAGCATAGTGAGACTAGTGAGACACTAAAGCAGAGTGAGACTAGTGTGACACTAAAGGATAAAGAGACTAGTGTGACGCTATAGCAGAGTTAGGCTCGTGTGACACTATAGCAGAGTTAGGCTTGTGTGACACTGTAGCAGAGTTAGGCTAGTGTGACACTAAAGCAGAGTTAGGCTAGTGTGACACTGTAGCAGAGTAAGGCTAGTGTGACACTATAGCAGAGTGAGACTAGTGTGACACTAAAGCATAAAGAGACTAGTGTGACGCTTTAGCAAAGTTAGGCTAGTGTGACACTATAGCAGAGTGATACTAGTGACACAATAGCAGAGTAAGGCTTGTGTGACACTATAGCAGAGTTAGGCTAGTGAGACACTATAGCAGAGTTAGGCTAGTGTGACACTTTAGCATAAAGAGACAAGTGTGACACTTAAGCAGAGTAATGCTAGTGTGACACTATAGCAGAGTTAAGATAGTGTGAAACTAAAGCAGAGTTAGGCTAGTGTGACACTATAGCAGAGTAAGGCTAGTGTGACACTAAAGCAGAGTTAGGCTAGTGAGACACTATAGCAGAGTTAGGCTAGTGTGACACTATAGCATAAAGAGACTAGTTTGACACTATAGCAGAGTTGGGCTAGTGTGACACTATTGCAGAGTTAAGCTAGTGTGACACTATAGCAGAATGAGGCTAGTGTGACACTATAGCAGAGTTAGGCTAGTGTGACACTAAAGCAGAGTTAGGCTAGTGTGACACTATAGCAGAGTGAGACTGGTGAGACATGAACAGCTATAGCATAGTGAGACTAGTGAGACACTCAAGCAGAGTGAGACTAGTGTGACACTATAGCATAAAGAGACTAGTTTGACACTATAGCAGAGTTGGGCTAGTGTGACACTATTGCAGAGTTAAGCTAGTGTGACACTATAGCAGAGTGAGACTAGTGTGACACTATAGCAGAGTTAGGCTTGTGTGACACTTAAGCAGAGTTAGGCTAGTGTGACACTAAAGCAGAGTGAGACTAATGAGACACTCAAGCAGAGTGAGTTTAGTGTGACACTAAAGCATAAAGAGACAAGTGTGACGCTATAGCAGAGTTAGGCTAGTGTGACACTATAGCAGAGTTAGGCTAGTGTGACACTGTAGCAGAGTTAGACTAGTGTGACATTATAGCAGAGTTAGGCTAGTGTGACACTATAGCAGAGTAAGGCTAGTGTGACATTATAGCAGAGTTAGGCTAGTGTGCCACTATAGCAGAGTTAAGCTAGTGAGACACTATAGCAGAGTTAGGCTAGTGTGACACTATAGCAGAGTTAAGCTAGTGTAACACTATAGCAGAGTGAGGCTAGTGTGACACTATAGCAGAGTTAGGCTAGTGTGACACTATAGCAGAGTTAGGCTTGTGTGACACTGTAGCAGAGTTAGGCTAGTGTGACACTTAAGCAGAGTTAGGCTAGTGTGACACTGTAGCAGAGTAAGGCTAGTGTGACACTATAGCAGAGTGAGACTAGTGTGACACTAAAGCATAAAGAGACTAGTGTGACGCTTTAGCAGAGTTAGGCTAGTGTGACACTATAGCAGAGTGATACTAGTGACACAATAGCAGAGTAAGGCTTGTGTGACACTATAGCAGAGTTAGGCTAGTGAGACACTATAGCAGAGTTAGGCTAGTGTGACACTTTAGCATAAAGAGACAAGTGTGACACTAAAGCAGAGTAATGCTAGTGTGACACTATAGCAGAGTTAAGATAGTGTGAAACTAAAGCAGAGTTAGGCTAGTGTGACACTATAGCAGAGTTAGGCTAGTGTGACACTAAAGCAGAGTTAGGCTAGTGAGACACTATAGCAGAGTTAGGCTAGTGTGACACTATAGCATAAAGAGACTAGTTTGACACTATAGCAGAGTTAGGCTAGTGTGACACTATAACACAGTTTGGCTAGTGTGACACAATAGCAGAGTTAGGCTAGTGTGACACTATAGCAGAGTGAGACTGGTGAGACATGAACAGCTATAGCATAGTGAGACTATTGAGCCACTATAGCAGAGTTAGGCCAGTGTGACACTATAGCAGAGTTAGGCTAGTGTGACACTGTATCAGAATTAGGCTAATGTGACACTATAGCAGAGTAAGGCTAGTGTGACACTATAGCAGAATTAGGATAGTGTGACACTATAGCAGAGTTAGGCTAGTGAGACACTATAGCAGAGTTAGGCTAGTGTGACACTTTAGCATAAAGAGACAAGTGTGACACTAAAGCAGAGTTATGCTAGTGTGACACTATAGCAGAGTTAAGATAGTGTGAAACTAAAGCAGAGTTAGGCTAGTGTGACACTATAGCAGAGTTAGGCTAGTGTGACACTATAGCAGAGTGAGACTGGTGAGACATGAACAGCTATAGCATAGTGAGACTAGTGAGACACTAAAGCAGAGTGAGACTAGTGTGACACTAAAGGATAAAGAGACTAGTGTGACGCTATAGCAGAGTTAGGCTAGTGTGACACTATAGCAGAGTTAGGCTTGTGTGACACTGTAGCAGAGTTAGGCTAGTGTGACACTAAAGCAGAGATAGGCTAGTGTGACACTGTAGCAGAGTAAGGCTAGTGTGACACTATAGCAGAGTGAGACTAGTGTGACACTAAAGCATAAAGAGACTAGTGTGACGCTTTAGCAGAGTTAGGCTAGTGTGACACTATAGCAGAGTGATACTAGTGACACAATAGCAGAGTAAGGCTTGTGTGACACTATAGCAGAGTTAGGCTAGTGAGACACTATAGCAGAGTTAGGCTAGTGTGACACTTTAGCATAAAGAGACAAGTGTGACACTAAAGCAGAGTAATGCTAGTGTGACACCATAGCAGAGTTAAGATAGTGTGAAACTAAAGCAGAGTTAGGCTAGTGTGACACTATAGCAGAGTTAGGCTAGTGTGACACTATAGCAGAGTTAGGCTAGTGAGACACTATAGCAGAGTTAGGCTAGTGTGACACTATAGCATAAAGAGACTAGTTTGACACTATAGCAGAGTTAGGCTAGTGTGACACTATAGCAGAGTTAAGCTAGTGTGACACTATAGCAGAGTGAGGCTAGTGTGACACTATAGCAGAGTAAGGCGAGTGCGACACTATAGCAGAGTAAGGCTAGTGTGACACTATAGCAGAGTTAGGCTAGTGTGACACTATAGCAGAGTAAGGCGAGTGCGACACTATAGCAGAGTAAGGGTAGTGTGACACTATAGCATAGTGAGACTAGTTTGACACTATAGCAGAGTGAGGCTAGTGTGACACTATAGCAGAGTTAGGCTAGTGTGACACTATAGCATAAAGAGACTAGTTTGACACTATAGCAGAGTTAGGCTAGTGTGACACTATAGCAGAGTTAAGCTAGTGTGACACTATAGCAGAGTGAGGCTAGTGTGACACTATAGCAGAATTAGGCTAGTGTGACACTAAAGCAGAGTTAGGCTAGTGTGACACTATAGCAGAGTGAGACTGGTGAGACATGAACAGCTATAGCATAGTGAGACTAGTGAGACACTATAGCAGAGTTAGACTAGTGTGACACTATAGCAAAGTTAAGCTAGTGTGACACTATAGCAGAGTTAGGCTAGTGTGACACTATAGCAGAGTTAGGCTAGTGTGACACTATAGCAGAGTGAGGCGAGTGCGACACTATAGCAGAGTAAGGGTAGTGTGACACTATAGCATAGTGAGACTAGTTTGACACTATAGCAGAGTTAGGCTAGTGTGACACTATAGCAGAGTTAAGCTAGTGTGACACTATAGCAGAGTTAGGTTAGGTTAGTGAGACATGAACAGCTATAGCATAGTGAGACTAGTGAGACACTATAGCAGAGTGAGACTAGTGTGACACTATAGCATAAACAGACTAGTGTGACACTATAGCAGAGTTAAGCTAGTGTGACACTATAGCAGAGTGAGGCTAGTGTGACACTATAGCAGAGTTAGGCTAGTGTGACATTATAGCAGAGTTAGGCTAGTGTGACACTTTAGCAGAGTAAGGCTAGTGTGACACTAAAGCAGAGTTAGGCTAGTGTGACATTAAAGCAGAGTTAGGCTAGTGTGACACTATAGCAGAGTTAGGCTAGTGTGACACTATAGCAGAGTTAAGCTAGTGTGACACTATAGCAGAGTGAGGCTAGTGTGACACTATAGCAGAGTTAGGCTAGTGTGACATTATAGCAGAGTTAGGCTAGTGTGACACTTTAGCAGAGTAAGGCTAGTGTGACACTAAAGCAGAGTTAGGCTAGTGTGACATTATAGCAGAGTTAGGCTAGTGTGACACTATAGCAGAGTTAGGCTAGTGTGACACTTTAGCAGAGTAAGGCTAGTGTGACACTAAAGCAGAGTTAGGCTAGTGTGACATTATAGCAGAGTTAGGCTAGTGTGACACTATAGCAGAGTTAGGCTAGTGTGACACTATAGCAGAGTTAGGCTAGTGTGACACTATAGGAGAGTAAGGCTAGTGTGACACTATAGCAGAGTTAGGCTAGTGTGACACTATAGGAGAGTAAGGCTAGTGTGACACTATAGCAGAGTTAGGCTAGTGTGACACTATAGCAGAGTTAGGCTAGTGTGACACTATAGCAGAGTGAGGCGAGTGCGACACTATAGCAGAGTAAGGGTAGTGTGACACTATAGCATAGTGAGACTAGTTTGACACTATAGCAGAGTTAGGCTAGTGTGACACTATAGCAGAGTTAAGCTAGTGTGACACTATAGCAGAGTTAGGTTAGGTTAGTGAGACATGAACAGCTATAGCATAGTGAGACTAGTGAGACACTATAGCAGAGTGAGACTAGTGTGACACTATAGCATAAACAGACTAGTGTGACACTATAGCAGAGTTAAGCTAGTGTGACACTATAGCAGAGTGAGGCTAGTGTGACACTATAGCAGAGTTAGGCTAGTGTGACATTATAGCAGAGTTAGGCTAGTGTGACACTTTAGCAGAGTAAGGCTAGTGTGACACTAAAGCAGAGTTAGGCTAGTGTGACATTATAGCAGAGTTAGGCTAGTGTGACACTATAGCAGAGTTAGGCTAGTGTGACACTATAGCAGAGTTAGGCTAGTGTGACACTATAGCAGAGTTAGGCTAGTGAGCCACTATAGCAGAGTTAGGCCAGTGTGACACTATAGCAGAGTTAGGCTAGTGTGACACTGTAGCAGAGTTAGGCTAGTGAGACACTAAAGCAGAGTTAGGCTAGTGTGACACTTTAGCATAAAGAGACAAGTGTGACACTAAAGCAGAGTTATGCTAGTGTGACACTATAGCAGAGTTAAGATAGTGTAAAACTAAAGCAGAGTTAGGCTAGTGTGACACTATAGCAGAGTAAGGCTAGTGTGACACTAAAGCAGAGTTAGGCTAGTGAGACACTATAGCAGAGTTAGGCTAGTGTGACACTATAGCATAAAGAGACTAGTTTGACACTATAGCAGAGTTGGGCTAGTGTGACACAATTGCAGAGTTAAGCTAGTGTGACACTATAGCAGAGTGAGGCTAGTGTGACACTATAGCAGAGTTAGGCTTGTGTGACACTTAAGCAGAGTTAGGCTAGTGTGACACTATAGCAGAGTGAGACTGGTGAGACATGAACAGCTATAGCATAGTGAGACTAGTGAGACACTCAAGCAGAGTGAGACTAGTGTGACACTATAGCAGAGTGAGACTAGTGTTACACTATAGCAGAGTAAGGCTAGTGTGACACTATAGCAGAGTTAGGCTAATGTGACACTATAGCAGAGTTAGGCTAGTGTGACACTATAGCAGAGTTAGGCTAGTGTGACACTATAGCAGAGTTAGGCTAGTGTGACACTATAACACAGTTTGGCTAGTGTGACACAATAGCAGAGTTAGGCTAGTGTGACACTATAGCAGAGTGAGACTGGTGAGACATGAACAGCTATAGCATAGTGAGACTATTGAGCCACTATAGCAGAGTTAGGCCAGTGTGACACTATAGCAGAGTTAGGCTAGTGTGACACTGTATCAGAATTAGGCTAATGTTATATAGCAGAGTTAGGCTAGTGTGACACTATAGCAGAATTAGGATAGTGTGACACTATAGCAGAGTTAGGCTAGTGAGACACTATAGCAGAGTTAGGCTAGTGTGACACTTTAGCATAAAGAGACAAGTGTGACACTAAAGCAGAGTTATGCTAGTGTGACACTATAGCAGAGTTAAGATAGTGTGAAACTAAAGCAGAGTTAGGCTAGTGTGACACTATAGCAGAGTTAGGCTAGTGTGACACTATAGCAGAGTGAGACTGGTGAGACATGAACAGCTATAGCATAGTGAGACTAGTGAGACACTAAAGCAGAGTGAGACTAGTGTGACACTAAAGGATAAAGAGACTAGTGTGACGCTATAGCAGAGTTAGGCTAGTGTGACACTATAGCAGAGTTAGGCTTGTGTGACACTGTAGCAGAGTTAGGCTAGTGTGACACTAAAGCAGAGTTAGGCTAGTGTGACACTGTAGCAGAGTAAGGCTAGTGTGACACTATAGCAGAGTGAGACTAGTGTGACACTAAAGCATAAAGAGACTAGTGTGACGCTTTAGCAGAGTTAGGCTAGTGTGACACTATAGCAGAGTGATACTAGTGACACAATAGCAGAGTAAGGCTTGTGTGACACTATAGCAGAGTTAGGCAAGTGAGACACTATAGCAGAGTTAGGCTAGTGTGACACTTTAGCATAAAGAGACAAGTGTGACACTAAAGCAGAGTAATGCTAGTGTGACACTTTAGCAGAGTTAAGATAGTGTGAAACTAAAGCAGAGTTAGGCTAGTGTGACACTATAGCAGAGTTAGGCTAGTGTGACACTAAAGCAGAGTTAGGCTAGTGAGACACTATAGCAGAGTTAGGCTAGTGTGACACTATAGCATAAAGAGACTAGTTTGACACTATAGCAGAGTTGGGCTAGTGTGACACTATTGCAGAGTTAAGCTAGTGTGACACTATAGCAGAATGAGGCTAGTGTGACACTATAGCAGAGTTAGGCTAGTGTGACACTAAAGCAGAGTTAGGCTAGTGTGACACTATAGCAGAGTGAGACTGGTGAGACATGAACAGCTATAGCATAGTGAGACTAGTGAGACACTCAAGCAGAGTGAGACTAGTGTGACACTATAGCATAAAGAGACTAGTTTGACACTATAGCAGAGTTGGGCTAGTGTGACACTATTGCAGAGTTAAGCTAGTGTGACACTATAGCAGAGTGAGGCTAGTGTGACACTATAGCAGAGTTAGGCTTGTGTGACACTTAAGCAGAGTTAGGCTAGTGTGACACTATAGCAGAGTGAGACTGGTGAGACACTAAAGCATAAAGAGACAAGTGTGACGCTATAGCAGAGTTAGGCTAGTGTGACACTATAGCAGAGTTAGGCTAGTGTGACACTGTAGCAGAGTTAGACTAGTGTGACATTATAGCAGAGTTAGGCTAGTGTGACACTATAGCAGAGTTAGGCTAGTGTGACATTATAGCAGAGTTAGGCTAGTGTGACACTATAGCAGAGTTAAGCTAGTATGACACTATAGCAGAATGAGGCTAGTGTGACACTATAGCAGAGTTAGGCTAGTGTGACACTAAAGCAGAGTTAGGCTAGTGTGACACTATAGCAGAGTGAGACTGGTGAGACATGAACAGCTATAGCATAGTGAGACTAGTGAGACACTAAAGCAGAGTGAGACTAGTGTGACACTAAAGCATAAAGAGACAAGTGTGACGCTATAGCAGAGTTAGGCTAGTGTGACACTATAGCAGAGTTAGGCTAGTGTGACACTGTAGCAGAGTTAGGCTAGTGTGACATTATAGCAGAGTTAGGCTAGTGTGACACTCTAGCAGAGTGTGACTAGTGAGACACTTAAGCAGAGTGTGACAAGTGAGACACTATAGCTGACTGACACTAGTGTGACACTATAGCAGAGTTAGGCTAGTGAGACACTATTGCAGAGTTAGGCTAGTGTGACACTTTAGCATTAAGAGACAAGTGTGACACTAAAGCAGAGTTAGGCTAGTGTGACACTATAGCAGAGTTAGGCTAGTGTGACACTAAAGCAGAGTTAGGCTAGTGAGACACTATAGCAGAGTTAGGCTAGTGTGACACTATAGCATAAAGAGACTAGTTTGACACTATAGCAGAGTTGGGCTAGTGTGACACTATTGCAGAGTTAAGCTAGTGTGACACTATAGCAGAATGAGGCTAGTGTGACACTATAGCAGAGTTAGGCTAGTGTGACACTAAAGCAGAGTTAGGCTAGTGTGACACTATAGCAGAGTGAGACTGGTGAGACATGAACAGCTATAGCATAGTGAGACTAGTGAGACACTCAAGCAGAGTGAGACTAGTGTGACACTATAGCATAAAGAGACTAGTTTGACACTATAGCAGAGTTGGGCTAGTGTGACACTATTGCAGAGTTAAGCTAGTGTGACACTATAGCAGAGTGAGGCTAGTGTGACACTATAGCAGAGTTAGGCTTGTGTGACACTTAAGCAGAGTTAGGCTAGTGTGACACTATAGCAGAGTGAGACTGGTGAGACATGAATAGCTATAGCATAGTGAGACTAGTGAGACACTCAAGCAGAGTGAGACTAGTGTGACACTAAAGCATAAAGAGACAAGTGTGACGCTATAGCAGAGTTAGGCTAGTGTGACACTATAGCAGAGTTAGGCTAGTGTGACACTGTAGCAGAGTTAGACTAGTGTGACATTATAGCAGAGTTAGGCTAGTGTGACACTATAGCAGAGTTAGGCTAGTGTGACATTATAGCAGAGTTAGGCTAGTGTGACACTATAGCAGAGTTAAGCTAGTATGACACTATAGCAGAGTGAGGCTAGTGTGACACTTTAGCAGAGTAAGGCTAGTGTGACACTAAAGCAGAGTTAGGCTAGTGTGACACTATAGCAGAGTGAGACTGGTGAGACATGAACAGCTATAGCATAGTGAGACTAGTGAGACACTAAAGCAGAGTGAGACTAGTGTGACACTAAAGCATAAAGAGACTAGTGTGACGCTATAGCAGAGTTAGGCTAGTGTGACACTATAGCAGAGTTAGGCTAGTGTGACACGGTAGCAGAGTTTGGCTAGTGTGACATTATAGCAGAGATAGGCTAGTGTGACACTATAGCAGAGTTAGGCTAGTGTGACACTATAGCAGAGTTAGGCTAGTGTGACACTAAAGCAGAGTTAGGCTAGTGTGACACTCTAGCAGAGTGTGACTAGTGAGACACTTAAGCAGAGTGTGACAAGTGAGACACTATAGCTGAGTGACACTAGTGTGACACTCTAGCAGAGTGAGACTAGTGTTACACTATAGCAGAGTTAGGCTAGTGTGACACTATAGCAGAGTTAGCTAGTGTGACAATATAGCAGAGTTAGGCTAGTGTGACATTATAGCAGAGTTAGGCTAGTGTGACACTAAAGCAGAGTTAGGCTAGTGTGACACTATAACACAGTTTGGCTAGTGTGACACAAAAGCAGAGTTAGGCTAGTGTGACACTATAGCAGAGTGAGACTAAGGAGACATGAACAGCTATAGCATAGTGAGACTTGTGAGCCACTATAGCAGAGTTAGGCCAGTGTGACACTATAGCAGAGTTAGGCTAGTGTGACACTGTAGCAGAATTAGGCTAGTGTGACATTATAGCAGAGATAGGCTAGTGTGACACTATAGCAGAGTTAGGCTAGTGTGACACTATAGTAGAATTACGCTTGTGTGACACTATAGCAGAGTGATACTAGTGAGACACTTAAGCAGAGTATGACAAGTGAGACACTATAGCTGAGTGACACTAGTGTGACACTCTAGCAGAGTGAGACTAGTGTTACACTATAGCAGAGTTAGGCTTGTGTGACACTATAGCAGAGTTAGGCTAGTGTGACACTATAGCAGAGTTAGGCTAGTGTGACATTATAGCAGAGTTAGGCTTGTTTGACACTAAAGCAGAGTTAGGCTAGTGTGACACTATAACACAGTTTGGCTAGTGTGACACAATAGCAGAGTTAGGCTAGTGTGACACTATAGCAGAGTGAGACTAAGGAGACATGAACAGCTATAGCATAGTGAGACTTGTGAGCCACTATAGCAGAGTTAGGCCAGTGTGACACTATAGCAGAGTTAGGCTAGTGTGACACTGTAGCAGAGTTAGGCTAGTGTGACATTATAGCAGAGTTAGGCTAGTGTGACACTATAGCAGAGTTAGGCTAGTGTGACACTGTAGCAGAGTTAGGCTAGTGTGACATTATAGCAGAGTTAGGCTAGTGTGACACTCTAGCAGAGTGTGACTAGTGAGACACTTAAGCAGAGTGTGACAAGTGAGACACTATAGCTGACTGACACTAGTGTGACACTATAGCAGAGTTAGGCTAGTGAGACACTATTGCAGAGTTAGGCTAGTGTGACACTTTAGCATTAAGAGACAAGTGTGACACTAAAGCAGAGTTATGCTAGTGTGACACTATAGCAGAGTTAAGATAGTGTGAAACTAAAGCAGAGTTAGGCTAGTGTGACACTATAGCAGAGTTAGGCTAGTGTGACACTATAGCAGAGTTAGGCTAGTGAGACACTATAGCAGAGTTAGGCTAGTGTGACACTATAGCATAAAGAGACTAGTTTGACACTATAGCAGAGTTAGGCTAGTGTGACACTATAGCAGAGTTAAGCTAGTGTGACACTATAGCAGAGTGAGGCTAGTGTGACACTATAGCAGAATTAGGCTAGTGTGACACTAAAGCAGAGTTAGGCTAGTGTGACACTATAGCAGAGTGAGACTGGTGAGACATGAACAGCTATAGCATAGTGAGACTAGTGAGACACTAAAGCAGAGTGAGACTAGTGTGACACTAAAGGATAAAGAGACTAGTGTGACGCTATAGCAGAGTTAGGCTCGTGTGACACTATAGCAGAGTTAGGCTTGTGTGACACTGTAGCAGAGTTAGGCTAGTGTGACACTAAAGCAGAGTTAGGCTAGTGTGACACTGTAGCAGAGTAAGGCTAGTGTGACACTATAGCAGAGTGAGACTAGTGTGACACTAAAGCATAAAGAGACTAGTGTGACGCTTTAGCAAAGTTAGGCTAGTGTGACACTATAGCAGAGTGATACTAGTGACACAATAGCAGAGTAAGGCTTGTGTGACACTATAGCAGAGTTAGGCTAGTGAGACACTATAGCAGAGTTAGGCTAGTGTGACACTTTAGCATAAAGAGACAAGTGTGACACTTAAGCAGAGTAATGCTAGTGTGACACTATAGCAGAGTTAAGCTAGTGTGACACTATAGCAGAGTGAGGCTAGTGTGACACTATAGCAGAGTTAGGCTTGTGTGACACTTAAGCAGAGTTAGGCTAGTGTGACACTATAGCAGAGTGAGACTGGTGAGACATGAATAGCTATAGCATAGTGAGACTAGTGAGACACTCAAGCAGAGTGAGACTAGTGTGACACTAAAGCATAAAGAGACAAGTGTGACGCTATAGCAGAGTTAGGCTAGTGTGACACTATAGCAGAGTTAGGCTAGTGTGACACTGTAGCAGAGTTAGACTAGTGTGACATTATAGCAGAGTTAGGCTAGTGTGACACTATAGCAGAGTTAGGCTAGTGTGACATTATAGCAGAGTTAGGCTAGTGTGACACTATAGCAGAGTTAAGCTAGTATGACACTATAGCAGAGTGAGGCTAGTGTGACACTTTAGCAGAGTAAGGCTAGTGTGACACTAAAGCAGAGTTAGGCTAGTGTGACACTATAGCAGAGTGAGACTGGTGAGACATGAACAGCTTTAGCATAGTGAGACTAGTGAGACACTAAAGCAGAGTGAGACTAGTGTGACACTAAAGCATAAAGAGACTAGTGTGACGCTATAGCAGAGTTAGGCTAGTGTGACACTATAGCAGAGTTAGGCTAGTGTGACACGGTAGCAGAGTTTGGCTAGTGTGACATTATAGCAGAGATAGGCTAGTGTGACACTATAGCAGAGTTAGGCTAGTGTGACACTATAGCAGAGTTAGGCTAGTGTGACACTAAAGCAGAGTTAGGCTAGTGTGACACTCTAGCAGAGTGTGACTAGTGAGACACTTAAGCAGAGTGTGACAAGTGAGACACTATAGCTGAGTGACACTAGTGTGACACTCTAGCAGAGTGAGACTAGTGTTACACTATAGCAGAGTTAGGCTAGTGTGACACTATAGCAGATTTAGCTAGTGTGACACTATAGCAGAGTTAGGCTAGTGTGACATTATAGCAGAGTTAGGCTAGTGTGACACTAAAGCAGAGTTAGGCTAGTGTGACACTATAACACAGTTTGGCTAGTGTGACACAAAAGCAGAGTTAGGCTAGTGTGACACTATAGCAGAGTGAGACTAAGGAGACATGAACAGCTATAGCATAGTGAGACTTGTGAGCCACTATAGCAGAGTAAGGCCAGTGTGACACTATAGCAGAGTTAGGCTAGTGTGACACTGTAGCAGAATTAGGCTAGTGTGACATTATAGCAGAGATAGGCTAGTGTGACACTATAGCAGAGTTAGGCTAGTGTGACACTATAGTAGAATTACGCTTGTGTGACACTATAGCAGAGTGATACTAGTGAGACACTTAAGCAGAGTATGACAAGTGAGACACTATAGCTGAGTGACACTAGTGTGACACTCTAGCAGAGTGAGACTAGTGTTACACTATAGCAGAGTTAGGCTTGTGTGACACTATAGCAGAGTTAGGCTAGTGTGACACTATAGCAGAGTTAGGCTAGTGTGACATTATAGCAGAGTTAGGCTTGTTTGACACTAAAGCAGAGTTAGGCTAGTGTGACACTATAGCAGAGTGAGACTAAGGAGACATGAACAGCTATAGCATAGTGAGACTTGTGAGCCACTATAGCAGAGTTAGGCCAGTGTGACACTATAGCAGAGTTAGGCTAGTGTGACACTGTAGCAGAGTTAGGCTAGTGTGACATTATAGCAGAGTTAGGCTAGTGTGACACTATAGCAGAGTTAGGCTAGTGTGACACTGTAGCAGAGTTAGGCTAGTGTGACATTATAGCAGAGTTAGGCTAGTGTGACACTCTAGCAGAGTGTGACTAGTGAGACACTTAAGCAGAGTGTGACAAGTGAGACACTATAGCTGACTGACACTAGTGTGACACTATAGCAGAGTTAGGCTAGTGAGACACTATTGCAGAGTTAGGCTAGTGTGACACTTTAGCATTAAGAGACAAGTGTGACACTAAAGCAGAGTTATGCTAGTGTGACACTATAGCAGAGTTAAGATAGTGTGAAACTAAAGCAGAGTTAGGCTAGTGTGACACTATAGCAGAGTTAGGCTAGTGTGACACTATAGCAGAGTTAGGCTAGTGAGACACTATAGCAGAGTTAGGCTAGTGTGACACTATAGCATAAAGAGACTAGTTTGACACTATAGCAGAGTTAGGCTAGTGTGACACTATAGCAGAGTTAAGCTAGTGTGACACTATAGCAGAGTGAGGCTAGTGTGACACTATAGCAGAATTAGGCTAGTGTGACACTAAAGCAGAGTTAGGCTAGTGTGACACTATAGCAGAGTGAGACTGGTGAGACATGAACAGCTATAGCATAGTGAGACTAGTGAGACACTAAAGCAGAGTGAGACTAGTGTGACACTAAAGGATAAAGAGACTAGTGTGACGCTATAGCAGAGTTAGGCTCGTGTGACACTATAGCAGAGTTAGGCTTGTGTGACACTGTAGCAGAGTTAGGCTAGTGTGACACTAAAGCAGAGTTAGGCTAGTGTGACACTGTAGCAGAGTAAGGCTAGTGTGACACTATAGCAGAGTGAGACTAGTGTGACACTAAAGCATAAAGAGACTAGTGTGACGCTTTAGCAAAGTTAGGCTAGTGTGACACTATAGCAGAGTGATACTAGTGACACAATAGCAGAGTAAGGCTTGTGTGACACTATAGCAGAGTTAGGCTAGTGAGACACTATAGCAGAGTTAGGCTAGTGTGACACTTTAGCATAAAGAGACAAGTGTGACACTTAAGCAGAGTAATGCTAGTGTGACACTATAGCAGAGTTAAGATAGTGTGAAACTAAAGCAGAGTTAGGCTAGTGTGACACTATAGCAGAGTAAGGCTAGTGTGACACTAAAGCAGAGTTAGGCTAGTGAGACACTATAGCAGAGTTAGGCTAGTGTGACACTATAGCATAAAGAGACTAGTTTGACACTATAGCAGAGTTGGGCTAGTGTGACACTATTGCAGAGTTAAGCTAGTGTGACACTATAGCAGAATGAGGCTAGTGTGACACTATAGCAGAGTTAGGCTAGTGTGACACTAAAGCAGAGTTAGGCTAGTGTGACACTATAGCAGAGTGAGACTGGTGAGACATGAACAGCTATAGCATAGTGAGACTAGTGAGACACTCAAGCAGAGTGAGACTAGTGTGACACTATAGCATAAAGAGACTAGTTTGACACTATAGCAGAGTTGGGCTAGTGTGACACTATTGCAGAGTTAAGCTAGTGTGACACTATAGCAGAGTGAGACTAGTGTGACACTATAGCAGAGTTAGGCTTGTGTGACACTTAAGCAGAGTTAGGCTAGTGTGACACTAAAGCAGAGTGAGACTAATGAGACACTCAAGCAGAGTGAGTTTAGTGTGACACTAAAGCATAAAGAGACAAGTGTGACGCTATAGCAGAGTTAGGCTAGTGTGACACTCTAGCAGAGTGTGACTAGTGAGACACTTAAGCAGAGTGTGACAAGTGAGACACTATAGCTGAGTGACACTAGTGTGACACTATAGCAGAGTAAGGCTAGTGAGACACTATTGCAGAGTTAGGCTAGTGTGACACTTTAGCAGAGTTAGGCTAGTGTGACACTATAGCAGAGTTAGGCTAGTGTGACATTATAGCAGAGTTAGGCTAGTGTGACACTAAAGCAGAGTTAGGCTAGTGTGACACTATAACACAGTTTGGCTAGTGTGACACAATAGCAGAGTTAGGCTAGTGTGACACTATAGCAGAGTGAGACTAAGGAGACATGAACAGCTATAGCATAGTGAGACTTGTGAGCCACTATAGCAGAGTTAGGCCAGTGTGACACTATAGCAGAGTTAGGCTAGTGTGACACTGTAGCAGAATTAGGCTAGTGTGATATTATAGCAGAGATAGGCTAGTGTGACACTATAGCAGAGTTAGGCTAGTGTGACACTATAGCAGAGTTAGGCTAGTGTGACACTAAAGCAGAGTTAGGCTAGTGTGACACTCTAGCAGAGTGTGACTAGTGAGACACTTAAGCAGAGTGTGACAAGTGAGACACTATAGCTGAGTGACACTAGTGTGACACTCTAGCAGAGTGAGACTAGTGTTACACTATAGCAGAGTTAGGCTAGTGTGACACTATAGCAGAGTAAGGCTAGTGTGACACTATAGCAGAGTTAGGCTAGTGGGACACTATAGCATAAAGAGACTAGTTTGACACTATAGCAGAGTTAGGCTAGTGTGACACTATAGCAGAGTTAAGCTAGTGTAACACTATAGCAGAGTGAGGCTAGTGTGACACTTTAGCAGAGTTAGGCTAGTGTGACACTAAAGCAGAGTTAGACTAGTGTGACACTATAGCAGAGTGAGACTGGTGAGACATGAACAGCTATAGCATAGTGAGACTAGTGAGACACTAAAGCAGAGTGAGACTAGTGTGACACTAAAGCATAAAGAGACTAGTGTGACGCTATAGCAGAGTTAGGCTAGTGTGACACTATAGCAGAGTTAGGCTAGTGTGACACGGTAGCAGAGTTTGGCTAGTGTGACATTATAGCAGAGATAGGCTAGTGTGACACTATAGCAGAGTAAGGCTAGTGTGACATTAAAGCAGAGTTAGGCTAGTGTGACACTATAGCAGAGTTAAGCTAGTGAGACACTATAGCAGAGTTAGGCTAGTGTGACACTATAGCAGAGTTAGGCTAGTGTGACACTATAGCAGAGTAAGGCTAGTGTGACACTATAGCAGAGTTAGGCTAGTGAGACACTATAGCAGAGTTAGGCTAGTGGGACACTATAGCATAAAGAGACTAGTTTGACACTATAGCAGAGTTAGGCTAGTGTGACACTATAGCAGAGTTAAGCTAGTGTGACACTATAGCAGAGTGAGGCTAGTGTGACACTTTAGCAGAGTTAGGCTAGTGTGACACTAAAGCAGAGTTAGACTAGTGTGACACTATAGCAGAGTGAGACTGGTGAGACATGAACAGCTATAGCATAGTGAGACTAGTGAGACACTAAAGCAGAGTGAGACTAGTTTGACACTAAAGCATAAAGAGACTAGTGTGACGCTATAGCAGAGTTAGGCTAGTGTGACACTATAGCAGAGTTAGGCTAGTGTGACACGGTAGCAGAGTTTGGCTAGTGTGACATTATAGCAGAGATAGGCTAGTGTGACACTATAGCAGAGTTAGGCTAGTGTGACACTATAGCAGAGTTAGGCTAGTGTGACACTAAAGCAGAGTTAGGCTAGTGTGACACTCTAGCAGAGTGTGACTAGTGAGACACTTAAGCAGAGTGTGACAAGTGAGACACTATAGCTGAGTGACACTAGTGTGACACTATAGCAGAGTAAGGCTAGTGAGACACTATTGCAGAGTTAGGCTAGTGTGACACTATAGCAGAGTTAGGCTAGTGTGACACTATAGCAGAGTTAGGCTAGTGTGACATTATAGCAGAGTTAGGCTAGTGTGACACTAAAGCAGAGTTAGGCTAGTGTGACACTATAACACAGTTTGGCTAGTGTGACACAATAGCAGAGTTAGGCTAGTGTGACACTATAGCAGAGTGAGACTAAGGAGACATGAACAGCTATAGCATAGTGAGACTTGTGAGCCACTATAGCAGAGTTAGGCCAGTGTGACACTATAGCAGAGTTGGGCTAGTGTGACACTGTAGCAGAATTAGGCTAGTGTGATATTATAGCAGAGATAGGCTAGTGTGACACTATAGCAGAGTAAGGCTAGTGTGACACTATAGCAGAGTTAGGCTAGTGTGACACTAAAGCAGAGTTAGGCTAGTGTGACACTCTAGCAGAGTGTGACTAGTGAGACACTTAAGCAGAGTGTGACAAGTGAGACACTATAGCTGAGTGACACTAGTGTGACACTCTAGCAGAGTGAGACTAGTGTTACACTATAGCAGAGTTAGGCTAGTGTGACACTATAGCAGAGTAAGGCTAGTGTGACACTATAGCAGAGTTAGGCTAGTTTGACATTATAGCAGAGTTAGGCTAGTGTGACACTAAAGCAGAGTTAGGCTAGTGTGACACTATAACACAGTTTGGCTAGTGTGACACAATAGCAGAGTTAGGCTAGTGTGACACTATAGCAGAGTGAGACTAAGGAGACATGAACAGCTATAGCATAGTGAGACTTGTGAGCCACTATAGCAGAGTTAGGCCAGTGTGACACTATAGCAGAGTTAGGCTAGTGTGACACTGTAGCAGAATTAGGCTAGTGTGACACTATAGCAGAGTTAGGCTAGTGTGACACTATAGCAGAGTTAGGCTAGTGTGACACTATAGCAGAGTTAGGCTAGTGAGTCACTATAGCAGAGTTAGGCTAGTGTGACACTTTAGCAAAGTTAAGCTAGTGTGACACTATAGCAGAGTTAGGCTAGTGTGACACTATAGCAGAGTTAGGCTAGTGTGACACTATTGCAGAGTTAGGCTAGTGCGACACTATAGCAGAGTAAGGGTAGTGTGAAACTATAGCATAGTGAGACTATTTTGACACTATAGCAGAGTTAGGCTAGTGTGATACTGTAGCAGAGTTAGGCTAGTGTGACACTATAGCAGAGTTAGGCTAGTGTGACACTAAAGCAGAGTTAGGCTAGTGTGACACCATAGCATAAACAGACTAGTGTGACACTATAGCAGAGTTAAGCTAGTGTGACACTATAGCAGAGTGAGGCTAGTGTGACACTTTAGCAGAGTTAGGCTAGTGTGACACTAAAGCAGAGTTAGGCTAGTGTGACACTATAGCAGAGTGAGACTGTTGAGACATGAACAGCTATAGCATAGTGAGACTAGTGAGACACTAAAGCAGAGTGAGACTAGTGTGACACTAAAGCATAAAGAGACTAGTGTGACGCTATAGCAGAGTTAGGCTAGTGTGACACTATAGCAGAGTAAGGCTAGTGTGACACGGTAGCAGAGTTTGGCTAGTGTGACATTATTGCAGAGTAAGGCTAGTGTGACACTATAGCAGAGTTAGGCTAGTGTGACACTATAGCAGAGTAAGGCTAGTGTGACACTATAGCATAGTGAGACTAGTGTGACATGAACAGCTATAGCATAGTAAGACTAGTGTGACACTATAGCAGAGTTAGGCTAGTGTGACACTAAAGCAGAGTTAGGCTAGTGTGACACTATAGCAGAGTGAGACTGGTGAGACATGAACAGCTATAGCATAGTGAGACTAGTGAGACACTAAAGCTGAGTGAGACTAGTGTGACACTAAAGCATAAAGAGACTAGTGTGACGCTATAGCAGAGTTAGGCTAGTGTGACACTATAGCAGAGTTAGGCTAGTGTGACACTGTAGCAGATTTAGGCTAGTGTGAAATTATAGCAGAGTTAGGCTAGTGAGACACTATAGCATTAAGAGACTAGTGTGACACTATAGCAGAGTTAGGCTAGTGTGACACTATAGCATAGTGAGACTAGTGAGACATGAACAGCAATAGCATAGTGAGACTAGTGAGACAATATGGCAGAGTGAGACTAGTGAGACACTCAAGCATTAAGAGACTAGTGTGACACTATAGCAGAGTTAGGCTAGTGTGACACTTTAGCAAAGTTAAGCTAGTGTGACACTAAAGCAGAGTTAGGCTAGTGTGACACTAAAGCAGAGTTAGGCTAGTGAGTCACTATAGCAGAGTTAGGCTAGTGTGACACTTTAGCAAAGTTTAGCTAGTGTGACACTATATCAGAGTTAGGCTAGTGTGAAACTATAGCAGAGTTAGGCTAGTGTGACACTATTGCAGAGTTAGGCTAGTGCGACACTATAGCAGAGTAAGGGTAGTGTGAAACTATAGCATAGTGAGACTAGTTTGACACTATAGCAGAGTTAGGCTAGTGTGATACTATAGCAGAGTTAGGCTAGTGTGACATTATAGCAGAGTTAGGCTAGTGTGACACTATAGCAGAGTTAAGCTAGTATGACACTATAGCAGAGTGAGGCTAGTGTGACACTTTAGCAGAGTTAGGCTAGTGTGACACTAAAGCAGAGTTAGACTAGTGTGACACTATAGCAGAGTGAGACTGGTGAGACATGAACAGCTATAGCATAGTGAGACTAGTGAGACACTAAAGCAGAGTGAGACTAGTGTGACACTAAAGCATAAAGAGACTAGTGTGACGCTATAGCAGAGTTAGGCTAGTGTGACACTATAGCAAAGTTAGGCTAGTGTGACACGGTAGCAGAGTTTGGCTAGTGTGACATTATAGCAGAGATAGGCTAGTGTGACACTATAGCAGAGTTAGGCTAGTGTGACACTATAGCAGAGTTAGGCTAGTGTGACACTAAAGCAGAGTTAGGCTAGTGTGACACTCTAGCAGAGTGTGACTAGTGAGACACTTAAGCAGAGTGTGACAAGTGAGACACTATAGCTGAGTGACACTAGTGTGACACTCTAGCAGAGTGATACTAGTGTTACACTATAGCAGAGTTAGGCTAGTGTGACACTATAGCAGAGTTAGGCTAGTGTGACACTATAGCAGAGTTAGGCTAGTGTGACATTATAGCAGAGTTAGGCTAGTGTAACACTAAAGCAGAGTTAGGCTAGTGTGACACTATAACACAGTTTGGCTAGTGTGACACAATAGCAGAGTTAGGCTAGTGTGACACTATAGCAGAGTGAGACTAAGGAGACATGAACAGCTATAGCATAGTGAGACTTGTGAGCCACTATAGGAGAGTTAGGCCAGTGTGACACTATAGCAGAGTTAGGCTAGTGTGACACTGTAGCAGAATCAGGCTAGTGTGATATTATAGCAGAGATAGGCTAGTGTGACACTATAGCAGAGTTAGGCTAGTGTGACACTATAGCAGAGTTAGGCTAGTGTGACACTAAAGCAGAGTTAGGCTAGTGTGACACTCTAGCAGAGTGTGACTAGTGAGACACTTAAGCAGAGTGTGACAAGTGAGACACTATAGCTGAGTGACACTAGTGTGACACTCTAGCAGAGTGAGACTAGTGTTACACTATAGCAGAGTTAGGCTAGTGTGACACTATAGCAGAGTTAGGCTAGTGTGACACTAAAGCAGAGTTAGGCTAGTTTGACATTATAGCAGAGTTAGGCTAGTGTGACACTAAAGCAGAGTTAGGCTAGTGTGACACTATAACACAGTTTGGCTAGTGTGACACAATAGCAGAGTTAGGCTAGTGTGACACTATAGCAGAGTGAGACTAAGGAGACATGAACAGCTATAGCATAGTGAGACTTGTGAGCCACTATAGCAGAGTTAGGCCAGTGTGACACTATAGCAGAGTTAGGCTAGTGTGACACTGTAGCAGAATTAGGCTAGTGTGACACTATAGCAGAGTTAGGCTAGTGTGACACTATAGCAGAGTTAGGCTAGTGTGACACTATAGCAGAGTTAGGCTAGTGAGTCACTATAGCAGAGTTAGGCTAGTGTGACACTTTAGCAAAGTTAAGCTAGTGTGACACTATAGCAGAGTTAGGCTAGTGTGACACTATAGCAGAGTTAGGCTAGTGTGACACTATTGCAGAGTTAGGCTAGTGCGACACTATAGCAGAGTAAGGGTAGTGTGAAACTATAGCATAGTGAGACTATTTTGACACTATAGCAGAGTTAGGCTAGTGTGATACTGTAGCAGAGTTAGGCTAGTGTGACACTATAGCAGAGTTAGGTTAGGTTAGTGAGACATGAACAGCTATAGCATAGTGAGACTAGTGAGACACTATAGCAGAGTGAGACTAGTGTGACACCATAGCATAAACAGACTAGTGTGACACTATAGCAGAGTTAAGCTAGTGTGACACTATAGCAGAGTGAGGCTAGTGTGACACTTTAGCAGAGTTAGGCTAGTGTGACACTAAAGCAGAGTTAGGCTAGTGTGACACTATAGCAGAGTGAGACTGTTGAGACATGAACAGCTATAGCATAGTGAGACTAGTGAGACACTAAAGCAGAGTGAGACTAGTGTGACACTAAAGCATAAAGAGACTAGTGTGACGCTATAGCAGAGTTAGGCTAGTGTGACACTAAAGCAGAGTTAGGCTAGTGTGACACTATAGCAGAGTGAGACTGTTGAGACATGAACAGCTATAGCATAGTGAGACTAGTGAGACACTAAAGCAGAGTGAGACTAGTGTGACACTAAAGCATAAAGAGACTAGTGTGACGCTATAGCAGAGTTAGGCTAGTGTGACACTATAGCAGAGTAAGGCTAGTGTGACACGGTAGCAGAGTTTGGCTAGTGTGACATTATTGCAGAGTAAGGCTAGTGTGACACTATAGCAGAGTGAGGCTAGTGTGACACTATAGCAGAGTTAGGCTAGTGTGACACTATAGCATAGTGAGACTAGTGAGACATGAACAGCAATAGCATAGTGAGACTAGTGAGACAATATGGCAGAGTGAGACTAGTGAGACACTCAAGCATTAAGAGACTAGTGTGACACTATAGCAGAGTTAGGCTAGTGTGACACTTTAGCAAAGTTAAGCTAGTGTGACACTAAAGCAGAGTTAGGCTAGTGTGACACTAAAGCAGAGTTAGGCTAGTGAGTCACTATAGCAGAGTTAGGCTAGTGTGACACTTTAGCAAAGTTAAGCTAGTGTGACACTATATCAGAGTTAGGCTAGTGTGAAACTATAGCAGAGTTAGGCTAGTGTGACACTATTGCAGAGTTAGGCTAGTGCGACACTATAGCAGAGTAAGGGTAGTGTGAAACTATAGCATAGTGAGACTAGTTTGACACTATAGCAGAGTTAGGCTAGTGTGATACTATAGCAGAGTTAGGCTAGTGTGACACTATAGCAGAGTGAGGTTAGGTTAGTGAGACATGAACAGCTATAGCATAGTGAGACTAGTGAGACACTATAGCAGAGTGAGACTAGTGTGACACTATAGCATAAACAGACTAGTGTGACACTATAGCAGAGTGAAGCTAGTGTGACACTATAGCAGAGTGAGGCTAGTGTGACACTTTAGCAGAGTTAGGCTAGTGTGACACTAAAGCAGAGTTAGGCTAGTGTGACACTATAGCAGAGTGAGACTGGTGAGACATGAACAGCTATAGCATAGTGAGACTAGTGAGACACTAAAGCAGAGTGAGACTAGTGTGACACTAAAGCATAAAGAGACTTGTGTGACGCTATAGCAGAGTAAGGCTAGTGTGACACTATAGCAGAGTTAGGCTTGTGTGACACTGTAGCAGAGTTAGGCTAGTGTGACATTATAGCAGAGTTAGGCTAGTGTGACACTCTAGCAGAGTGTGACTAGTGAGACACTTAAGCAGAGTGTGACAAGTGAGACACTATAGCTGAGTGACACTAGTGAGACACTCTAGCAGAGTGAGACTAGTGTTACACTATAGCAGAGTTAGGCTAGTGTGACTTTATAGCAGAGTTAGGCTAGTGTGACACTATAGCAGAGTTAGGCTAGTGTGACACTATAGCAGAGTTAGACTAGTGTGACACTAAAGCAGAGTTAGGCTAGTGTGACACTATAACACAGTTTGGCTAGTGTGACACAATAGCAGAGTTAGGCTAGTGTGACACTATAGCAGAGTGAGACTTGTGAGACATGAACAGCTATAGCATAGTGAGACTAGTGAGCCACTATAGCAGAGTTAGGCTAGTGTGACACTATAGCAGAGTTAGGCTAGTGTGACACTGTAGCAGAATTAGGCTAGTGTGATACTATAGCAGAGTTAGGCTAGTGTGACACTATAGCAGAGTTAGGCTAGTGTGACACTATAGCAGAGTTAGGCTAGTGAGTCACAATAGCAGAGTTAGGCTAGTGTGACACTTTAGCAAAGTTAAGCTAGTGTGACACTATAGCAGAGTTAGGCTAGTGTGACACTATAGCAGAGTTAGGCTAGTGTGACACTATTGCAGAGTTAGGCTATTGCGACACTATAGCAGAGTAAGGGTAGTGTGAAACTATAGCATAGTGAGAGTAGTTTGACACTATAGCAGAGTTAGGCTAGTGTGATACTATAGCAGAGTTAGGCTAGTGTGACACTATAGCAGAGTTAGGTTAGGTTAGTGAGACATGAACAGCTATAGCATAGTGAGACTAGTGAGACACTATAGCAGAGTGAGACAAGTGTGACACTATAGCATAAACAGACTAGTGTGACACTATAGCAGAGTTAAGCTAGTGTGACACTATAGCAGGGTGAGGCTAGTGTGACACTTTAGCAGAGTTAGGCTAGTGTGACACTAAAGCAGGAATAGGCTAGTGTGACACTATAGCAGAGTGAGACTGGTGAGACATGAACAGCTATAGCATAGTGAGACTAGTGAGACACTAAAGCAGAGTGAGACTAGTGTGACACTAAAGCATAAAGAGACTAGTGTGACGCTATAGCAGAGTTAGGCTAGTGTGACACTATAGAAGAGTAAGGCTAGTGTGACACTATAGCAGAGTTAGGCTAGTGTGACACTTTAGCAGAGTAAGGCTAGTGTGACACTATAGCATAGTGAGACTAGTGAGACATGAACAGCTATAGCATAGTAAGACTAGTGTGACACTATAGCAGAGTTAGGCTAGTGTGACACTTAAGCAGAGTTAGGCTAGTGTGACACTATAGCAGAGTGAGACTGGTGAGAAATGAACAGCTATAGCATAGTGAGACTAGTGAGACACTAAAGCAGAGTGAGACTAGTGTGACACTAAAGCATAAAGAGACTAGTGTGACGCTATAGCAGAGTTAGGCTAGTGTGACACTATAGCAGAGTTAGGCTAGTGTGACACTGTTGCAGATTTAGCCTAGTGTGACATTAAAGCAGAGATAGGCTAGTGAGACACTAAAGCATTAAGAGACTAGTGTGACACTATAGCAGAGTTAGGCTAGTGTGCCACTATAGCATAGTGAGACTAGTGAGACATGAACAGCAATAGCAGAGTGAGACTAGTGAGACACTCAAGCATTCAGAGACTAGTGTGACACTATAGCAGAGTAAGGCTAGTGTGACACTATAGCAGAGTTAGGCTAGTGTGACACTTTAGCAGAGTTAGGCTAGTGTGACACTATAGCAGAGTGAGACTGGTGAGACATGAACAGCTATAGCATAGTGAGACTAGTGAGACACTAAAGCAGAGTAAGACTAGTGTGACACTAAAGCATAAAGAGACTAGTGTGACGCTATAGCAGAGTAAGGCTAGTGTGACACTATAGCAGAGTAAGGCTTGTGTGACACTGTAGCAGAGTTAGGCTAGTGTGACATTATAGCAGAGTTAGGCTAGTGTGACACTCTAGCAGAGTGTGACTAGTGAGACACTTAAGCAGAGTGTGACAAGTGAGACACTATAGCTGAGTGACACTAGTGAGACACTCTAGCAGAGTGAGACTAGTGTTACACTATAGTAGAGTTAGGCTAGTGTGACACTATTGCAGAGTTAGGCTAGTGTGACACTATAGCAGAGTTAGGCTAGTGTGACATTATAGCAGCGATAGGCTAGTGTGACACTCTAGCAGAGTGTGACTAGTGAGACACTTAAGCAGAGTGTGACAAGTGAGACACTATAGCTGAGTTACACTAGTGAGACACTCTAGCAGAGTGAGACTAGTGTTACACTATAGCAGAGTTACGCTTGTGTGACACTATAGCAGAGTGATACTAGTGACACAATAGCAGAGTTAGGCTAGTGTGACACTATAGCAGAGTGAGACTGGTGAGACATGAACAGCTATAGCATAGTGAGACTAGTGAGCCACTATAGCAGAGTGAGACTAGTGAGACATTATAACACAGTTAGGCTAGTGTGACACTATAGCAGAGTTAGGCTAGTGTGACACTATAGCAGAGTTAGGCTAGTGTGACACTAAAGCAGAGTTAGGCTAGTGAGACACTATAGCAGAGTTAGGCTAGTGTGACACTATAGTAGAATTACGCTTGTGTGACACTATAGCAGAGTGATACTAGTGACACAATAGCAGAGTAAGGCTTGTGTGACACTATAGCAGAGTTAGGCTAGTGTGACACTATAGCATAAAGAGACTAGTGTGACACTATAGCAGAGTTAAGCTAGTGTGACACTATAGCAGAGTTAGGCTAGTGTGACACTATAGCAGAGTTAGGCTAGTGTGACACTTTAGCAGAGTAAGGCTAGTGTGACACTATAGCAGAGTTAGGCTAGTGAGACACTATAGCAGAGTTAGGCTAGTGTGACACTATAGCATAAAGAGACTAGTTTGACACTATAGCAGAGTAAGGCTAGTGTGACACTATAGCAGAGTTAAGCTAGTGTGACACTATAGCAGAATGAGGCTAGTGTGACACTATAGCAAAGTTAGGCTAGTGTGACACTATAGCAGAGTTAGGCTAGTGCGACACTATAGCAGAGTAAGGGTAGTGTGACACTATAGCAGAGTTACGCTTGTGTGACACTATAGCAGAGTGATACTAGTGACACAATAGCAGAGTTAGGCTAGTGTGACACTATAGCAGAGTTAGGCTAGTGTGACACTATAGCAGAGTTAGGCTAGTGAGACACTATAGCAGAGTTAGGCTAGTGTGACACTATAGCATAATGAGACTAGTGTGACACTATAGCAGAGTTAGGCTAGTGTGACACTATAGCAGAGTTAGGTTTGTGAGACACTTTAGCAGAGTTAGGCTAGTGTGACACTGTAGCATAAAGAGACTAGTGTGACACTATAGCAGAGTTAAGCTAGTGTGACACTATAGCAGAGTGAGGCTAGTGTGACACTTTAGCAGAGTTAGGCTAGTGTGACACTAAAGCAGAGTTAGGCTAGTGTGACACTATAGCAGAGTGAGACTGGTGAGACATGAACAGCTATAGCATAGTGAGACTAGTGAGACACTAAAGCAGAGTGAGACTAGTGTGACACTAAAGCATAAAGAGACTTGTGTGACACTATAGCAGAGTTAAGCTAGTGTGACACTATAGCAGAGTGAGACTGGTGAGACATGAACAGCTATAGCATAGTGAGACTAGTGAGCCACTATAGCAGAGTGAGACTAGTGAGACATTATAACACAGTTAGGCTAGTGTGACACTATAGCAGAGTTAGGCTAGTGTGACACCTAAGCAGAGTTAGGCTAGTGTGACACTAAAGCAGAGTTAGGCTAGTGAGACACTATAGCAGAGTTAGGCTAGTGTGACACTATAGCAGAGTTACGCTTGTGTGACACTATAGCAGAGTGATACTAGTGACACAATAGCAGAGTAAGGCTAGTGTGACACTATAGCAGAGTTAGGCTAGTGTGACACTATAGCAGAGTTAGGCTAGTGAGACACTATAGCAGAGTTAGGCTAGTGTGACACTATAGCATAATGAGACTAGTGTGACACTATAGCAGAGTTAGGCTAGTGTGACACTATAGCAGAGTTAGGTTTGTGAGACACTTTAGCAGAGTTAGGCTAGTGTGACACTGTAGCATAAAGAGACTAGTGTGACACTATAGCAGAGTTAAGCTAGTGTGACACTATAGCAGAGTGAGGCTAGTGTGACACTTTAGCAGAGTTAGGCTAGTGTGACACTAAAGCAGAGTTAGGCTAGTGTGACACTATAGCAGAGTGAGACTGGTGAGACATGAACAGCTATAGCATAGTGAGACTAGTGAGACACTAAAGCAGAGTGAGACTAGTGTGACACTAAAGCATAAAGAGACTTGTGTGACACTATAGCAGAGTTAAGCTAGTGTGACACTATAGCAGAGTGAGGCTAGTGTGACACTATAGCAGAGTTAGGCTAGTGTGACACTAAAGCAGAGTTTGGCTAGTGTGACACTAAAGCAGAGTTAGGCTAGTGAGACACTATAGCAGAGTTAGGCTAGTGTGACACTATAGCAGAGTTACGCTTGTGTGACACTATAGCAGAGTGATACTAGTGACACACTATAGCTGAGTGACACTAGTGAGACACTCTAGCAGAGTGAGACTAGTGTGACACTATAGCAGAGTTAGGCTAGTGTGACACTATAGCAGAGTAAGGCTAGTGTGACACTATAGCAGAGTAAGGCTAGTGTGACACTATAGCAGAGTTAGGCTAGTGTGACACTATAGCAGAGTTAGGTTTGTGAGACACTTTAGCAGAGTTAAGCTAGTGTGACACTATAGCATAAAGAGACTAGTGTGACACTATAGCAGAGTTAAGCTAGTGTGACACTATAGCAGAGTGAGGCTAGTGTGACACTTTAGCAGAGTTAGGCTAGTGTGACACTAAAGCAGAGTTAGGCTAGTGTGACACTATAGCAGAGTGAGACTGGTGAGACATGAACAGCTATAGCATAGTGAGACTAGTGAGACACTAAAGCAGAGTGAGACTAGTGTGACACTAAAGCATAAAGAGACTTGTGTGACACTATAGCAGAGTTAAGCTAGTGTGACACTATAGCAGAGTGAGGCTAGTGTGACACTATAGCAGAGTTAGGCTAGTGTGACACTAAAGCAGAGTTTGGCTAGTGTGACACTAAAGCAGAGTTAGGCTAGTGAGACACTATAGCAGAGTTAGGCTAGTGTGACACTATAGCAGAGTTACGCTTGTGTGACACTATAGCAGAGTGATACTAGTGACACACTATAGCTGAGTGACACTAGTGAGACACTCTAGCAGAGTGAGACTAGTGTGACACTATAGCAGAGTTAGGCTAGTGTGACACTATAGCAGAGTAAGGCTAGTGTGACACTATAGCAGAGTTAGGCTAGTGTGACACTATAGCAGAGTTAGGTTTGTGAGACACTTTAGCAGAGTTAGGCTAGTGTGACACTATAGCATAAAGAGACTAGTGTGACACTATAGCAGAGTTAAGCTAGTGTGACACTATAGCAGAGTTAGGCTAGTGTGACACTTTAGAAGAGTTAGGCTAGTGTGACACTATAGCAGAGTTAGGCTAGTGTGACACTATAGCAGAGTTAGGCTAGTGAGACACTATAGCAGAGTTCGGCTAGTGTGACACTATAGCATAAAGAGACTAGTTTGACACTATGGCAGAGTTAGGCTAGTGAGACACTATAGCAGAGTTAAGCTAGTAAGACACTATAGCAGAGTGAGGCTAGTGTGACACTATAGCAGAGTGAGACTGGTGAGACATGAACAGCTATAGCATAGTAAGACTAGTGAGACACTAAAGCAGAGTGAGACTAGTGTGACACTAAAGCATAAAGAGACTTGTGTGACGCTATAGCAGAGTTAGGCTAGTGTGACACTATAGCAGAGTTAGGCTAGTGTGACAGTGTAGCAGAGTTAGGCTAGTGTGACATTATAGCAGAGTTAGGCTAGTGTGACACTCTAGCAGAGTGTGACTAGTGAGACACTTAAGCAGAGTGTGACAAGTGAGACACTATAGCTGAGTGACACTAGTGAGACACTCTAGCAGAGTGAGACTAGTGTTACACTATAGCATAGTGAGACTAGTTTGACACTTTAGCAAAGTTACGCTTGTGTGACACTATAGCAGAGTGATACTAGTGACACAATAGCAGAGTAAGGCTAGTGTGACACTATAGCAGAGTTAGGCTAGTGAGACACTATAGCAGAGTTAGGCTAGTGAGACACTATAGCAGAGTTAGGCTAGTGTGACACTATAGCATAAAGAGACTAGTGTGACACTATAGCAGAGTTAAGCTAGTGTGACACTATAGCAGAGTTAGGCTAGTGTGACACTTTAGCAGAGTTAGGCTAGTGTGACACTATAGCAGAGTTAGGCTAGTGTGGCACTATAGCAGAGTTAGGCTAGTGAGACACTATAGCAGAGTTAGGCTAGTGTGACACTATAGCATAAAGAGACTAGTTTGACACCATAGCAGAGTTAGGCTAGTGTGACACTATAGCAGAGTTAAGCTAGTGTGACACTATAGCAGAGTGAGGCTAGTGTGACACTATAGCAGAGTAAGGCTAGAGTGACACTAAAGCAGAGTTAGGCTAGTGTGACACTATAGCAGAGTGAGACTGGTGAGACATGAACAGCTATAGCATAGTGAGACTAGTGAGACACTAAAGCAGAGTGAGACTAGTGTGACACTAAAGCATAAAAAGACTTGTGTGACGCTATAGCAGAGTTAGGCTAGTTTGACACTATAGCAGAGTAAGGCTAGTGTGACAGTGTAGCAGAGTTAGGCTAGTGTGACATTATAGCAGAGTTATGCTAGTGTGACACTCTAGCAGAGTGTGACTAGTGAGACACTTAAGCAGAGTGTGACAAGTGAGACACTATTGCTGAGTGACACTAGTGAGACACTCTAGCAGAGTGAGACTAGTGTTACACTATAGCATAGTGAGACTAGTTTGACACTTTAGCAAAGTTACGCTTGTGTGACACTATAGCAGAGTGATACTAGTGACACAATAGCAGAGTAAGGCTAGTGTGACACTATAGCAGAGTTAGGCTAGTGAGACACTATAGCAGAGTTAGGCTAGTGTGACACTAAAGCAGAGTTAAGCTAGTGTGACACTATAGCAGAGTTAAGCTAGTGTGACACTATAGCAGAGTTAGGCTAGTGTGACACTATAGCAGAGTTAGGCTAGTGTGACACTATAGCAGAGTTAGGCTAGTGAGACACTATAGCAGAGTTAGGCTAGTGGGACACTATAGCATAAAGAGACTAGTTTGACAATATAGCAGAGTTAGGCTTGTGTGACACTATAGCAGAGTGAGGCTAGTGTGACACTATAGCAGAGTTTGGCTAGTGTGACACTAAAGCAGAGTTAGGCTAGTGTGACACTATAGCAGAGTAAGGCTAGTGTGACACTATAGCAGAGTTAGGCTTGTGTGACACTGTAGCAGAGTTAGGCTAGTGTGACATTATAGCAGAGTTAGGCTAGTGTGACACTCTATTAGAGTGTGACTAGTGAGACACTTAAGCAGAGTGTGACAAGTGAGACACTATAGCTGAGTGACACTAGTGAGACACTCTAGCAGAGTGAGACTAGTGTGACACTATAGCAGAGTTAGGCTAGTGTGACACTATAGCAGAGTTAGGCTAGTGTGACACTATAGCAGAGTTAGGCTAGTGTGACACTATAGCAGAGTTAGGCTAGTGTGACATTATAGCCGAGTTAGGCTAGTGTGACACTCTAGCAGAGTGTGACTAGTGAGACACTTAAGCAGAGTGTGACAAGTGAGACACTATAGCTGAGTGACACTAGTGAGACACTCTAGCATAAAGAGACTAGTTTGACACTATAGCAGAGTTAGGCTTGTGTGACACTATAGCAGAGTTAAGCTAGTGTGACACTATAGCAGAGTGAGGCTAGTGTGACACTATAGCAGAGTTAGGCTAGTGTGACACTAAAGCAGAGTTTGGCTAGTGTGACACTAAAGCAGAGTTAGGCTAGTGAGACACTATAGCAGAGTTAGGCTAGTGTGACACTATAGCAGAGTTAAGCTAGTAAGACACTATAGCAGAGTGAGGCTAGTGTGACACTATAACAGAGTGAGACTGGTGAGACATGAACAGCTATAGCATAGTGAGACTAGTGAGACACTAAAGCAGAGTGAGACTAGTGTGACACTAAAGCATAAAGAGACTTGTGTGACGCTAAAGCAGAGTTAGGCTAGTGTGACACTATAGCAGAGTTAGGCTAGTGTGACACTATAGCAGAGTTAGGCTAGTGTGACACTATAGCAGAGTGAGACTGGTGAGACATGAACAGCTATAGCATAGTGAGACTAGTGAGACACTAAAGCAGAGTGAGACTAGTGTGACACTAAAGCATAAAGAGACTTGTGTGACGCTATAGCAGAGTTAGGCTAGTGTGACACTATAGCAGAGTTAGGCTAGTGTGACAGTGTAGCAGAGTAAGGCTAGTGTGACATGATAGCAGAGTTAGGCTAGTGTGACACTCTAGCAGAGTGTGACTAGTGAGACACTTAAGCAGAGTGTGACAAGTGAGACACTATAGCTGAGTGACACTAGTGAGACACTCTAGCAGAGTGAGACTAGTGTTACACTATAGCATAGTGAGACTAGTTTGACACTTTAGCAAAGTTACGCTTGTGTGACACTATAGCAGAGTGATACTAGTGACACAATAGCAGAGTAAGGCTAGTGTGACACTATAGCAGAGTTAGGCTAGTGAGACACTATAGCAGAGTTAGGCTAGTGTGACACTATAGCATAAATAGACAAGTGTGACACTAAAGCAGAGTTAAGCTAGTGTGACACTATAGCAGAGTAAAGCTAGTGTGACACTATAGCAGAGTTAGGCTAGTGTGACACTATAGCAGAGTTAGGCTAGTGTGACACTATAGCAGAGTAAGGCTAGTGAGACACTATAGCAGAGTTAGGCTAGTGGGACACTATAGCATAAAGAGACTAGTTTGACACTATAGCAGAGTTAGGCTAGTGTGACACTATAGCAGAGTTAAGCTAGTGTGACACTATAGCAGAGTGAGGCTAGTGTGACACTATAGCAGAGTTAGGCTAGTCTGACACTAAAGCAGAGTTAGGCTAGTGTGACACTATAGCAGAGTGAGACTTGTGAGACATGAACAGCTATAGCATAGTGAGACTAGTGAGACACTAAAGCAGAGTGAGACTAGTGTGACACTAAAGCATAAAGAGACGAGTGTGACGCTATAGCAGAGTAAGGCTAGTGTGACACTATAGCAGAGTTAGGCTTGTGTGACACTCTAGCAGAGTGTGACTAGTGAGACACTTAAGCAGATTGTGACAAGTGAGACACTATAGCTGAGTGACACTAGTGAGACACTCTAGCAGAGTGAGACTAGTGTTACACTTTAGCAGAGTTAGGCTAGTGTGACACTATAGCAGAGTTAGGCTAGTGTGACACTATAGCAGAGTTAGGCTAGTGTGACACTATAGCAGAGTTAGGCTAGTGTGACATTATAGCAGAGTTAGGCTAGTGTGACACTCTAGCAGAGTGTGACTAGTGAGACACTTAAGCAGAGTGTGACAAGTGAGATACTATAGCTGAGTGACACTAGTGAGACACTCTAGCAGAGTGAGACTAGTGTTACACTATAGCAGAGTTACGCTTGTGTGACACTATAGCAGAGTGATACTAGTGACACAATAGCAGAGTTAGGCTAGTGTGACACTATAGCAGAGTGAGACTGGTGAGACATGAACAGCTATAGCATAGTGAGACTAGTGAGCCACTATAGCAGAGTGAGACTAGTGAGACATTATAACACAGTTAGGCTAGTGTGACACTATAGCAGAGTTAGGCTAGTGTGACACTAAAGCAGAGTTAGGCTAGTGTGACACTATAGCAGAGTGAGACTTGTGAGACATGAACAGCTATAGCATAGTGAGACTAGTGAGACACTAAAGCAGAGTGAGACTAGTGTGACACGATAGCAGAGTTAGGCTTGTGTGACACTGTAGCAGAGTAAGGCTAGTGTGACATTATAGCAGAGTTAGGCTAGTGTGACACTCTAGCAGAGTGTGACTAGTGAGACACTTAAGCAGAGTGTGACAAGTGAGACACTATAGCTGAGTGACACTAGTGAGACACTCTAGCAGAGTGAGACTAGTGTTACACTATAGCAGAGTTAGGCTAGTGTGACACTATAGCAGAGTTAGGCTAGTGTGACACTATAGCAGAGTTAGGCTAGTGTGACACTATAGCAGAGTAAGGCTAGTGTGACATTATAGCAGAGTTAGGCTAGTGTGACACTCTAGCAGAGTGTGACTAGTGAGACACTTAAGCAGAGTGTGACAAGTGAGACACTATAGCTGAGTGACACTAGTGAGACACTCTAGCAGAGTGAGACTAGTGTTACACTATAGCAGAGTTAGGCTAGTGTGACACTATAGCAGAGTTAGGCTAGTGTGACACTATAGCAGAGTTAGGCTAGTGTGACACTATAGCAGAGTTAGGCTAGTGTGACATTATAGCAGAGTTAGGCTAGTGTGACACTCTAGCAGAGTGTGACTAGTGAGACACTTAAGCAGAGTGTGACAAGTGAGATACTATAGCTGAGTGACACTAGTGAGACACTCTAGCAGAGTGAGACTAGTGTTACACTATAGCAGAGTTACGCTTGTGTGACACTATAGCAGAGTGATACTAGTGACACAATAGCAGAGTTAGGCTAGTGTGACACTATAGCAGAGTGAGACTGGTGAGACATGAACAGCTATAGCATAGTGAGACTAGTGAGCCAAAATAGCAGAGTGAGACTAGTGAGACATTATAACACAGTTAGGCAAGTGTGACACTATAGCAGAGTTAGGCTAGTGTGACACTATAGCAGAGTTAGGCTAGTGTGACACTAAAGCAGAGTTAGGCTAGTGAGACACTATAGCAGAGTTAGGCTAGTGTGACACTATAGCAGAGTTACGCTTGTGTGACACTATAGCAGAGTGATACTAGTGACACAATAGCAGAGTAAGGCTAAAGTGACACTATAGCAGAGTTAGGCTAGTGTGACACTATAGCAGAGTTAGGCTAGTGTGACACTATAGCAGAGTTAGGCTAGTGTGACACTATAGCATAAAGAGACTAGTTTGACACTATAGCAGAGTAAGGCTAGTGTGACACTATAGCAGAGTTAAGCTAGTGTGACACTATAGCAGAGTGAGGCTAGTGTGACACTATAGCATAAAGAGACTAGTGTGACACTAAAGCAGAGTTAAGCTAGTGTGACACTATAGCAGAGTTAGTCTAGTGTGACACTTAAGCAGAGTTAGGCTAGTGTGACACTATAGCAGAGTTAGGCTAGTGAGACACTATAGCAGAGTTAGGCTAGTGTGACACTATAGCATAAAGAGACTAGTGTGACACTGTAGCAGAGTTAAGCTAGTGTGACACTATAGCAGAGTTAGGCTAGTGTGACACTTTAGCAGAGTTAGGCTAGTGTGACAATATAGCAGAGTTAGGCTAGTGTGGCACTATAGCAGAGTTAGGCTAGTGAGACACTATAGCAGAGTTAGGCTAGTGTGACACTATAGCATAAAGAGACTAGTTTGACACTATAGCAGAGTTAGGCTAGTGTGACACTATAGCAGAGTTAAGCTAGTGTGACACTATAGCAGAGTGAGGCTAGTGTGACACTATAGCAGAGTTAGGCTAGTGTGACACTATAGCAGAGTTAGGCTAGTGTGACACTATAGCAGAGTGAGACTGGTGAGACATGAACAGCTATAGCATAGTGAGACTAGTGAGACACTAAAGCAGAGTGAGACTAGTGTGACACTAAAGCATAAAGAGACTAGTGTGACGCTATAGCAGAGTTAGGCTAGTTTGACACTATAGCAGAGTAAGGCTAGTGTGACAGTGTAGCAGAGTTAGGCTAGTGTGACACTATAGCATAAAGAGACTAGTGTGACACTGTAGCAGAGTTAAGCTAGTGTGACACTATAGCAGAGTTAGGCTAGTGTGACACTTTAGCAGAGTTAGGCTAGTGTGACAATATAGCAGAGTTAGGCTAGTGTGGCACTATAGCAGAGTTAGGCTAGTGAGACACTATAGCAGAGTTAGGCTAGTGTGACACTATAGCATAAAGAGACTAGTTTGACACTATAGCAGAGTTAGGCTAGTGTGACACTATAGCAGAGTTAAGCTAGTGTGACACTATAGCAGAGTGAGGCTAGTGTGACACTATAGCAGAGTAAGGCTAGAGTGACACTAAAGCAGAGTTAGGCTAGTGTGACACTATAGCAGAGTGAGACTGGTGAGACATGAACAGCTATAGCATAGTGAGACTAGTGAGACACTAAAGCAGAGTGAGACTAGTGTGACACTAAAGCATAAAGAGACTAGTGTGACGCTAAAGCAGAGTAAGGCTAGTGTGATACTATAGCAGAGTTAGGCTTGTGTGACACTGTAGCAGAGTTAGGCTAGTGTGACACTATAGCAGAGTTAGGCTAGAGAGACACTCTAGCAGAGTTAGGCTAGTGTGACACTATAGCATAAAGAGACTAGTGTGACACTATAGCAGAGTTAAGCTAGTGTGACACTATAGCAGAGTTAGGCTAGTGTGACACTATAGCAGAGTTAGGCTAGTGTGACACTATAGCAGAGTAAGGCTAGTGTGACACTATAGCAGGGTTAGGCTAGTGAGACACTATAGCAGAGTTAGGCTAGTGTGACACTATAGCATAAAGAGACTAGTTTGACACTAAAGCAGAGTTAGGCTAGTGTGACACTATAGCAGAGTTACGCTTGTGTGACACTATAGCGGAGTGATACTAGTGACACAATAGCAGAGTAAGGCTAGTGTGACACTATAGCAGAGTTAGGCTATTGTGACACTATAGCAGAGTTAGGTTTGTGAGACACTATAGCAGAGTTAGGCTAGTGTGACACTATAGCATAAAGAGACTAGTGTGACACTATAGCAGAGTTAAGCTAGTGTGACACTATAGCAGAGTTAGGCTAGTGTGACACTATAGCAGAGTAAGGCTAGTGTGACACTATAGCAGAGTTAAGCTAGTGTGACACTATAGCAGAGTGAGGCTAGTGTGACACTATAGCAGAGTTAGGCTAGTGTGACACTAAAGCAGAGTTAGGCTAGTGTGACACTAAAGCAGAGTTAGGCTAGTGAGACACTATAGCAGAGTTAGGCTAGTGTGACACTATAGCAGAGTAACGCTTGTGTGACAATATAGCAGAGTGATACTAGTGACACAATAGCAGAGTAAGGCTAGTGTGACACTATAGCAGAGTTAGGCTAGTGAGACACTCTAGCAGAGTGAGACTAGTGTGACACTATAGCAGAGTTAGGCTATTGTGACACTATAGCAGAGTTAGGTTTGTGAGACACTATAGCAGAGTTAGGCTAGTGTGACACTATAGCAGAGTTACGCTTGTGTGACACTATAGCAGAGTTAAGTTAGTGTGACACTATAGCAGAGTTAGGCTAGTGTGACACTATAGCAGAGTTAGGCTAGTGTGACACTATAGCAGAGTAAGGCTAGTGTGACACTATAGCAGAGTAACGCTTGTGTGACAATATAGCAGAGTAAGGCTAGTGTGACACTATAGCAGAGTTAGGCTATTGTGACACAATAGCAGAGTTAGGTTTGTGAGACACTATAGCAGAGTTAGGCTAGTGTGACACTATAGCATAAAGAGACTAGTGTGACACTATAGCAGAGTTAAGCTAGTGTGACACTATAGCAGAGTTAGGCTAGTGTGACACTATAGCAGAGTAAGGCTAGTGTGACACTATAGCAGAGTTAAGCTAGTGTGACACTATAGCAGAGTGAGGCTAGTGTGACACTATAGCAGAGTTAGGCTAGTGTGACACTATAGCAGAGTTAGGCTAGTGTGACACTAAAGCAGAGTTAGGCTAGTGAGACACTATAGCAGAGTTAGGCTTGTGTGACACTATAGCAGAGTAACGCTTGTGTGACAATATAGCAGAGTGATACTAGTGACACAATAGCAGAGTAAGGCTAGTGTGACACTATAGCAGAGTTAGGCTAGTGAGACACTCTAGCAGAGTGAGACTAGTGTGACACTATAGCAGAGTTAGGCTAGTGAGACACTATAGCAGAGTTAGGCTAGTGTGACACTATAGCAGAGTAACGCTTGTGTGACAATATAGCAGAGTGATACTAGTGACACAATAGCAGAGTAAGGCTAGTGTGACACTATAGCAGAGTTAGGCTAGTGAGACACTCTAGCAGAGTGAGACTAGTGTGACACTATAGCAGAGTTAGGCTAGTGTGACACTATAGCAGAGTTAGGCTAGTGAGACACTATAGCAGAGTTAGGCTAGTGTGACACTATAGCAGAGTTACGCTTGTGTGACACTATAGCAGAGTGATACTAGTGACACAATAGCAGAGTAAGGCTAGTGTGACACTATAGCAGAGTTAGGCTATTGTGACACTATAGCAGAGTTAGGTTTGTGAGACACTATAGCAGAGTTAGGCTAGTGTGACACTATAGCATAAAGAGACTAGTGTGACACTATAGCAGAGTTAAGCTAGTGTGACACTATAGCAGAGTTAGGCTAGTGTGACACTATAGCAGAGTAAGGCTAGTGTGACACTATAGCAGAGTTAAGCTAGTGTGACACTATAGCAGAGTGAGGCTAGTGTGACACTATAGCAGAGTTAGGCTAGTGTGACACTAAAGCAGAGTTAGGCTAGTGTGACACTAAAGCAGAGTTAGGCTAGTGAGACACTATAGCAGAGTTAGGCTAGTGTGACACTATAGCAGAGTAACGCTTGTGTGACAATATAGCAGAGTGATACTAGTGACACAATAGCAGAGTAAGGCTAGTGTGACACTATAGCAGAGTTAGGCTAGTGAGACACTCTAGCAGAGTGAGACTAGTGTGACACTATAGCAGAGTTAGGCTAGTGTGACACTATAGCAGAGTTAGGCTAGTGTGACACTATAGCAGAGTTAGGCTAGTGTGACACTATAGCAGAGTTAGGCTAGTGTGACATTATAGCACAGTTAGGCTAGTGTGACACTCTAGCAGAGTGTGACTAGTGAGACACTTAAGCAGAGTGTGACAAGTGAGACACTATTGCTGAGTGACACTAGTGAGACACTCTAGCATAAAGAGACTAGTTTGACACTATAGCAGAGTTAGGCTTGTGTGACACTATAGCAGAGTTAAGCTTGTGTGACACTATAGCAGAGTGAGGCTAGTGTGACACTTTAGCAGAGTTAGGCTAGTGTGACACTAAAGCAGAGTTAGGCTAGTGTGACACTAAAGCAGAGTTAGGCTAGTGAGACACTATAGCAGAGTTAGGCTAGTGTGACACTATAGCAGAGTTACGCTTTTGTGACACTATAGCAGAGTGATACTAGTGACACAATAGCAGAGTAAGGCTAGTGTGACACTATAGCAGAGTTAGGCTATTGTGACACTATAGCAGAGTTAGGTTTGTGAGACACTATAGCAGAGTTAGGCTAGTGTGACACTATAGCATAAAGAGACTAGTGTGACACTATAGCAGAGTTAAGCTAGTGTGACACTATAGCAGAGTTAGGCTAGTGTGACTCTATAGCAGAGTAAGGCTAGTGTGACACTATAGCAGAGTTAAGCTAGTGTGACACTATAGCAGAGTGAGGCTAGTGTGACACTATAGCAGAGTTAGGCTAGTGTGACACTAAAGCAGAGTTAGGCTAGTGTGACACTAAAGCAGAGTTAGGCTAGTGAGACACTATAGCAGAGTTAGGCTAGTGTGACACTATAGCAGAGTTACGCTTTTGTGACACTATAGCAGAGTGATACTAGTGACACAATAGCAGAGTAAGGCTAGTGTGACACTATAGCAGAGTTAGGCTATTGTGACACTATAGCAGAGTTAGGTTTGTGAGACACTATAGCAGAGTTAGGCTAGTGTGACACTATAGCATAAAGAGACTAGTGTGACACTATAGCAGAGTTAAGCTAGTGTGACACTATAGCAGAGTTAGGCTAGTGTGACTCTATAGCAGAGTAAGGCTAGTGTGACACTATAGCAGAGTTAAGCTAGTGTGACACTATAGCAGAGTGAGGCTAGTGTGACACTATAGCAGAGTTAGGCTAGTGTGACACTAAAGCAGAGTTAGGCTAGTGTGACACTAAAGCAGAGTAAGGCTAGTGTGACACTATAGCAGAGTTAGGCTAGTGAGACACTATAGCAGAGTTAGGCTAGTGAGACACTATAGCAGAGTTAGGCTAGTGTGACACTATAGCATAAAGAGACTAGTGTGACACTATAGCAGAATTAAGCTAGTGTGACACTATAGCAGAGTTAGGCTAGTGTGACACTTTAGCAGAGTTAGGCTAGTGTGACACTATAGCAGAGTTAGGCTAGTGTGACACTATAGCAGAGTTAGGCTAGTGAGACACTATAGCAGAGTTAGGCTAGTGTGACACTATAGCATAAAGAGACTAGTTTGACACTAAAGCAGAGTTAGGCTAGTGTGACACTATAGCAGAGTTAAGCTAGTGTGACACTATAGCAGAGTGAGGCTAGTGTGACACTATAGCAGAGAAAGGCTAGTGTGACACTAAAGCAGAGTTAGGCTAGTGTGACACTATAGCAGAGTGAGACTGGTGAGACATGAACAGCTATAGCATAGTGAGACTAGTGAGACACTAAAGCAGAGTGAGACTAGTGTGACACTAAAGCATAAAGAGACTAGTGTGACGCTATAGCAGAGTTAGGCTAGTTTGACACTATAGCAGAGTTAGGCTAGTGTGACAGTGTAGCAGAGTTAGGCTAGTGTGACATTATAGCAGAGTTAGGCTAGTGTGACACTCTAGCAGAGTGTGACTAGTGTGACACTTAAGCAGAGTGTGACAAGTGAGACACTATAGCTGAGTGACACTAGTGAGACACTCTAGCAGAGTGAGACTAGTGTTACACTATAGCATAGTGAGACTAGTTTGACACTTTAGCAAAGTTACGCTTGTGTGACACTATAGCAGAGTGATACTAGTGATTCAATAGCAGAGTAAGGCTAGTGTGACACTATAGCAGAGTTAGGCTAGTGAGACACTATAGCAGAGTTAGGCTAGTGTGACACTATAGCATAAAGAGACAAGTGTGACACTAAAGCAGAGTTAAGCTAGTGTGACACTATAGCAGAGTTAAGCTAGTGTGACACTACAGCAGAGTTAGGCTAGTGTGACACTATAGCAGAGTTAGGCTAGTGTGACACTATAGCAGAGTAACGCTTGTGTGACAATATAGCAGAGTGATACTAGTGACACAATAGCAGAGTAAGGCTAGTGTGACACTATAGCAGAGTAAGGCTATTGTGACACTATAGCAGAGTTAGGTTTGTGAGACACTATAGCAGAGTTAGGCTAGTGTGACACTATAGCATAAAGAGACTAAAGTGACACTATAGCAGAGTTAAGCTAGTGTGACACTATAGCAGAGTTAGGCTAGTGTGACACTATAGCAGAGTTAGGCTAGTGTGACACTATAGCAGAGTTAGGCTAGTGAGACACTATAGCAGAGTTCGGCTAGTGTGACACTATAGCATAAAGAGACTAGTTTGACACTATAGCAGAGTTAGGCTAGTGTGACACTTTAGCAGAGTTAAGCTAGTAAGACACTATAGCAGAGTGAGGCTAGTGTGACACTATAGCAGAGTGAGACTGGTGAGACATGAACAGCTATAGCATAGTGAGACTAGTGAGACACTAAAGCAGAGTGAGACTAGTGTGACACTAAAGCATAAAGAGACTTGTGTGACGCTATAGCAGAGTTAGGCTAGTGTGACACTATAGCAGAGTTAGGCTAGTGTGACAGTGTAGCAGAGTTAGGCTAGTGTGACATTATAGCAGAGTTAGGCTAGTGTGACACTCTAGCAGAGTGTGACTAGTGAGACACTTAAGCAGAGTGTGACAAGTGAGACACTATAGCTGAGTGACACTAGTGAGACACTCTAGCAGAGTGAGACTAGTGTTACACTATAGCATAGTGAGACTAGTTTGACACTTTAGCAAAGTTACGCTTGTGTGACACTATAGCAGAGTGATACTAGTGACACAATAGCAGAGTAAGGCTAGTGTGACACTATAGCAGAGTTAGGCTAGTGAGACACTATAGCAGAGTTAGGCTAGTGTGACACTATAGCATAAAGAGACAAGTGTGACACTAAAGCAGAGTTAAGCTAGTGTGACACTATAGCAGAGTTAAGCTAGTGTGACACTATAGCAGAGTTAGGCTAGTGTGACACAATAGCAGAGTAAGGCTAGTGTGACACTATAGCAGAGTTAGGCTAGTGAGACACTATAGCAGAGTTAGGCTAGTGGGACACTATAGCATTAAGAGACTAGTTTGACACTATAGCAGAGTTAGGCTAGTGTGACACTATAGCAGAGTTAAGCTAGTGTAACACTATAGCAGAGTGAGGCTAGTGTGACACTATAGCAGAGTTAGGCTAGTATGACACTAAAGCAGAGTTAGGCTAGTGTGACACTATAGCAGAGTGAGACTGGTGAGACATGAACAGCTATAGCATAGTGAGACTAGTGAGACACTAAAGCAGAGTGAGACTAGTGTGACACTAAAGCATAAAGAGACTAGTGTGACGCTATAGCAGAGTAAGGCTAGTGTGACACTATAGCAGAGTTAGGCTTGTGTGACACTGTAGCAGAGTTAGGCTAGTGTGACATTATAGCAGAGTTAGGCTAGTGTGACACTCTAGCAGAGTGTGACTAGTGAGACACTTAAGCAGAGTGTGACAAGTGAGACACTATAGCTGAGTGACACTAGTGAGACACTCGAGCAGAGTGAGACTAGTGTTACACTATAGCAGAGTTAGGCTAGTGTGACACTATAGCAGAGTTAGGCTAGTGTGACACTATAGCAGAGTTAGGCTAGTGTGACACTATAGCAGAGTTAGGCTAGTGTGACATTATAGCAGAGTTAGGCTAGTGTGACACTCTAGCAGAGTGTGACTAGTGAGACACTTAAGCAGAGTGTGACAAGTGAGACACTATAGCTGAGTGACACTAGTGAGACACTCTAGCAGAGTGAGACTAGTGTTAAACTATAGCAGAGTTACGCTTGTGTGACACTATAGCAGAGTGATACTAGTGACACAAAAGCAGAGTTAGGCTAGTGTGACACTATAGCAGAGTAAGACTGGTGAGACATGAACAGCTATAGCATAGTGAGACTAGTGAGCCACTATAGCAGAGTGAGACTAGTGAGACATTATAACACAGTTAGGCTAGTGTGACACTATAGCAGAGTTAGGCTAGTGTGACACTAAAGCAGAGTTAGGCTAGTGAGACACTATAGCAGAGTAAGGCTAGTGTGACACTATAGCAGAGTTACGCTTGTGTGACACTATAGCAGAGTGATACTAGTGACACAATAGCAGAGTAAGGCTAGTGTGACACTATAGCAGAGTTAGGCTAGTGTGACACTATAGCAGAGTTAGGCTAGTGAGACACTCTAGCAGAGTTAGGCTAGTGTGACACTAAAGCATAAAGAGACTAGTGTGACACTATAGCAGAGTTAAGCTAGTGTGACACTATAGCAGAGTTAGGCTAGTGAGACACTATAGCAGAGTTAGGCTAGTGGGACACTATAGCATAAAGAGACTAGTTTGACATTATAGCAGAGTTAGGCTAGTGTGACACTATAGCAGAGTTAAGCTAGTGTGACACTATAGCAGAGTGAGGGTAGTGTGACACTATAGCAGAGTTAGGCTAGTGTGACACTAAAGCAGAGTTAGGCTAGTGTGACACTATAGCAGAGTGAGACTTGTGAGACATGAACAGCTATAGCATAGTGAGACTAGTGAGACACTAAAGCAGAGTGAGACTAGTGTGACACTAAAGCATAAAGAGACTAGTGTGACGCTAAAGCAGAGTAAGGCTAGTGTGATACTATAGCAGAGTTAGGCTTGTGTGACACTGTAGCAGAGTTAGGCTAGTGTGACACTATAGCAGAGTTAGGCTAGAGAGACACTCTAGCAGAGTTAGGCTAGTGTGACACTATAGCATAAAGAGACTAGTGTGACACTATAGCAGAGTTAAGCTAGTGTGACACTATAGCAGAGTTAGGCTAGTGTGACACTATAGCAGAGTTAGGCTAGTGTGACACTATAGCAGAGTAAGGCTAGTGTGACACTATAGCAGGGTTAGGCTAGTGAGACACTATAGCAGAGTTAGGCTAGTGTGACACTATAGCATAAAGAGACTAGTTTAACACTAAAGCAGAGTTAGGCTAGTGTGACACTATAGCAGAGTTAAGCTAGTGTGACACTATAGCAGAGTAAGGCTAGTGTGACACTATAGCAGAGTAAGGCTAGTGTGACACTAAAGCAGATTTAGGCTAGTGTGACACTATAGCAGAGTGAGACTGGTGAGACATGAACAGCTAAGCATAGTGAGACTAGTGAGACACTAAAGCAGAGTGAGACTAGTGTGACACTAAAGCATAAAGAGACAAGTGTGACACTCTAGCAGAGTTAGGCTAGTGTGACACTATAGCAGAGTTACGCTTGTGTGACACTATAGCAGAGTTAAGTTAGTGTGACACTATAGCAGAGTTAGGCTAGTGTGACACTATAGCAGAGTTAGGCTAGTGTGACACTATAGCAGAGTAAGGCTAGTGTGACACTATAGCAGAGTTAGGCTAGTGAGACACTATAGCAGAGTTAGGCTTGTGTGACACTATAGCATAAAGAGACTAGTTTGACACTATAGCAGAGTTAGGCTAGTGTGACACTGTAGCAGAGTAAGGCTAGTGTGACATTATAGCAGAGTAAGGCTAGTGTGACACAATAGCAGAGTTAGGCTAGTGAGACACTATAGCAGAGTTAGGCTAGTGTGACACTATAGCATAAAGAGACTAGTTTGACACTATAGCAGAGTAAGGCTAGTGTGACACTATAGCAGAGTTAAGCTAGTGTGACACTATAGCAGAGTGAGGCTAGTGTGACACTATAGCAGAGTTAGGCTAGTGTGACACTAAAGCAGAGTTAGGCTAGTGTGACACTAAAGCAGAGTTAGGCTAGTGAGACACTATAGCAGAGTTAGGCTAGTGTGACACTATAGCAGAGTAACGCTTGTGTGACAATATAGCAGAGTGATACTAGTGACACAATAGCAGAGTAAGGCTAGTGTGACACTATAGCAGAGTTAGGCTAGTGAGACACTTTAGCAGAGTTAGGCTAGTGAGACACTATAGCAGAGTTAGGCTAGTGTGACACTATAGCATAAAGAGACTAGTGTGACACTATAGCAGAGTTAAGCTAGTGTGACACTATAGCAGAGTTAGGCTAGTGTGACACTTTAGCAGAGTTAGGCTAGTGTGACACTATAGCAGAGTTAGGCTAGTGTGACACTATAGCAGAGTTAGGCTAGTGAGACACTATAGCAGAGTTAGGCTAGTGTGACACTATAGCATAAAGAGACTAGTTTGACACTAAAGCAGAGTTAGGCTAGTGTGACACTATAGCAGAGTTAAGCTAGTGTGACACTATAGCAGAGTGAGGCTAGTGTGACACTATAGCAGAGAAAGGCTAGTGTGACACTAAAGCAGAGTTAGGCTAGTGTGACACTATAGCAGAGTGAGACTGGTGAGACATGAACAGCTATAGCATAGTAAGACTAGTGAGACACTAAAGCAGAGTGAGACTAGTGTGACACTAAAGCATAAAGAGACTAGTGTGACGCTATAGCAGAGTTAGGCTAGTTTGACACTATAGCAGAGTTAGGCTAGTGTGACAGTGTAGCAGAGTTAGGCTAGTGTGACATTATAGCAGAGTTAGGCTAGTGTGACACTCTAGCAGAGTGTGACTAGTGAGACACTTAAGCAGAGTGTGACAAGTGAGACACTTTAGCTGAGTTACACTAGTGAGACACTCTAGCAGAGTGAGACTAGTGTTACACTATAGCATAGTGAGACTAGTTTGACACTTTAGCAAAGTTACGCTTGTGTGACACTATAGCAGAGTGATACTAGTGATTCAATAGCAGAGTAAGGCTAGTGTGACACTATAGCAGAGTTAGGCTAGTGAGACACTATAGCAGAGTTAGGCTAGTGTGACACTATAGCATAAAGAGACAAGTGTGACACTAAAGCAGAGTTAAGCTAGTGTGACACTATAGCAGAGTTAAGCTAGTGTGACACTAAAGCAGAGTTAGGCTAGTGTGACACTATAGCAGAGTTAGGCTAGTGTGACACTATAGCAGAGTTAGGCTAGTGAGACACTATAGCAGAGTTAGGCTAGTGGGACACTATAGCATAAAGAGACTAGTTTGACACTATAGCAGAGTTAGGCTAGTGTGACACTATAGCAGAGTTAAGCTAGTGTGACACTATAGCAGAGTGAGGCTAGTGTGACACTATAGCAGAGTTAGGCTAGTGTGACACTAAAGCAGAGTTAGGCTAGTGTGACACTATAGCAGTGTGAGACTTGTGAGACATGAACAGCTATAGCATAGTGAGACTAGTGAGACACTAAAGCAGAGTGAGACTAGTGTGACACTAAAGCATAAAGAGACTAGTGTGACGCTAAAGCAGAGTAAGGCTAGTGTGACACTATAGCAGAGTTAGGCTTGTGTGACACTGTAGCAGAGTTAGGCTAGTGTGACATTATAGTAGAGTTAGGCTAGTGTGACACTCAAGCAGAGTGTGACTAGTGAGACACTTAAGCAGAGTGTGACAAGTGAGACACTATAGCTGAGTGACACTAGTGAGACACTCTAGCAGAGTGAGACTAGTGTGACACTATAGCAGAGTTAGGCTAGTGTGACACTATAGCAGAGTTAGGCTAGTGTGACACTATAGCAGAGTTAGGCTAGTGTGACACTATAGCAGAGTTAGGCTAGTGTGACATTATAGCAGAGTTAGGCTAGTGTGACACTCTAGCAGAGTGTGACTGGTGAGACACTTAAGCAGAGTGTGACAAGTGAGACACTATAGCTGAGTGACACTAGTGAGACACTCTAGCATAAAGAGACTAGTTTGACACTAAAGCAGAGTTAGGCTTGTGTGACACTATAGCAGAGTTAAGCTTGTGTGACACTATAGCAGAGTGAGGCTAGTGTGACACTTTAGCAGAGTTAGGCTAGTGTGACACTAAAGCAGAGTTAGGCTAGTGTGACACTAAAGCAGAGTTAGGCTAGTGAGACACTATAGCAGAGTTAGGCTAGTGTGACACTATAGCAGAGTTACGCTTGTGTGACACTATAGCAGAGTGATACTAGTGACACAATAGCAGAGTAAGGCTAGTGTGACACTATAGCAGAGTTAGGCTATTGTGACACTATAGCAGAGTTAGGTTTGTGAGACACTATAGCAGAGTTAGGCTAGTGTGACACTATAGCATAAAGAGACTAGTGTGACACTATAGCAGAGTTAAGCTAGTGTGACACTATAGCAGAGTTAGGCTAGTGTGACACTATAGCAGAGTAAGGCTAGTGTGACACTATAGCAGAGTTAAGCTAGTGTGACACTATAGCAGAGTGAGGCTAGTGTGACACTATAGCAGAGTTAGGCTAGTGTGACACTAAAGCAGAGTTAGGCTAGTGTGACACTAAAGCAGAGTTAGGCTAGTGAGACACTATAGCAGAGTTAGGCTAGTGTGACACTATAGCAGAGTAACGCTTGTGTGACAATATAGCAGAGTGATACTAGTGACACAATAGCAGAGTAAGGCTAGTGTGACACTATAGCAGAGTTAGGCTAGTGAGACACTCTAGCAGAGTGAGACTAGTGTGACACTATAGCAGAGTTAGGCTAGTGTGACACTATAGCAGAGTTAGGCTAGTGTGACACTATAGCAGAGTTAGGCTAGTGTGACACTATAGCAGAGTTAGGCTAGTGTGACATTATAGCAGAGTTAGGCTAGTGTGACACTCTAGCAGAGTGTGACTAGTGAGACACTTAAGCAGAGTGTGACAAGTGAGACACTATAGCTGAGTGACACTAGTGAGACACTCTAGCATAAAGAGACTAGTTTGACACTATAGCAGAGTTAGGCTTGTGTGACACTATAGCAGAGTTAAGCTTGTGTGACACTATAGCAGAGTGAGGCTAGTGTGACACTTTAGCAGAGTTAGGCTAGTGTGACACTAAAGCAGAGTAAGGCTAGTGTGACACTAAAGCAGAGTTAGGCTAGTGAGACACTATAGCAGAGTTAGGCTAGTGTGACACTATAGCAGAGTTACGCTTGTGTGACACTATAGCAGAGTGATACTAGTGACACAATAGCAGAGTAAGGCTAGTGTGACACTATAGCAGAGTTAGGCTATTGTGACACTATAGCAGAGTTAGGTTTGTGAGACACTATAGCAGAGTTAGGCTAGTGTGACACTATAGCATAAAGAGACTAGTGTGACACTATAGCAGAGTTAAGCTAGTGTGACACTATAGCAGAGTTAGGCTAGTGTGACACTATAGCAGAGTAAGGCTAGTGTGACACTATAGCAGAGTTAAGCTAGTGTGACACTATAGCAGAGTGAGGCTAGTGTGACACTATAGCAGAGTTAGGCTAGTGTGACACTAAAGCAGAGTTAGGCTAGTGTGACACTAAAGCAGAGTTAGGCTAGTGACACACTATAGCAGAGTTAGGCTAGTGTGACACTATAGCAGAGTAACGCTTGTGTGACAATGTTTATTGATAAGTATATAATTAAAGAAACAAAATTATGATCAGCAACAAGCTTCGTCAAATGGGGTACAGTATTTTTATTCAGCAACATGCGTCGTCAAAATAACCTAGTCAAAAAGACCACCCCGGCTCATACCTTGCCCAAAAGTTCCCAAAATACTTGCAGCGTTTCCTCGCTGAATTGCGATTGACATTCTTTGGACAAGATATGACCCGGAACGCGGGAAGACAATATAGCAGAGTGATACTAGTGACACAATAGCAGAGTAAGGCTAGTGTGACACTATAGCAGAGTAAGGCTAGTGAGACACTATAGCAGAGTTAGGCTAGTGAGACACTATAGCAGAGTTAGGCTAGTGTGACACTATAGCATAAAGAGACTAGTGTGACACTATAGCAGAGTTAAGCTAGTGTGACACTATAGCAGAGTTAGGCTAGTGTGACACTTTAGCAGAGTTAGGCTAGTGTGACACTATAGCAGAGTTAGGCTAGTGTGACACTATAGCAGAGTTAGGCTAGTGAGACACTATAGCAGAGTTAGGCTAGTGTGACACTATAGCATAAAGAGACTAGTTTGACACTAAAGCAGAGTTAGGCTAGTGTGACACTATAGCAGAGTTAAGCTAGTGTGACACTATAGCAGAGTGAGGCTAGTGTGACACTATAGCAGAGAAAGGCTAGTGTGACACTAAAGCAGAGTTAGGCTAGTGTGACACTATAGCAGAGTGAGACTGGTGAGACACTAAAGCAGAGTGAGACTAGTGTGACACTAAAGCATAAAGAGACTAGTGTGACACTATAGCAGAGTTAGGCTAGTTTGACACTATAGCAGAGTTAAGCTAGTGTGACACTATAGCAGAGTTAGGCTAGTGTGACACTAAAGCAGAGTGAGGCTAGTGTGACACTATAGCAGAGAAAGGCTAGTGTGACACTAAAGCAGAGTTAGGCTAGTGTGACACTATAGCATAGTGAGACTAGTGAGACACTAAAGCAGAGTGAGACTAGTGTGACACTAAAGCATAAAGAGACTAGTGTGACGCTATAGCAGAGTTAGGCTAGTTTGACACTATAGCAGAGTTAGGCTAGTGTGACAGTGTAGCAGAGTTAGGCTAGTGTGACATTATAGCAGAGTTAGGCTAGTGTGACACTCTAGCAGAGTGTGACTAGTGAGACACTTAAGCAGAGTGTGACAAGTGAGACACTATAGCTGAGTGACACTAGTGAGACACTCTAGCAGAGTGAGACTAGTGTTACACTATAGCATAGTGAGACTAGTTTGACACTTTAGCAAAGTTACGCTTGTGTGACACTATAGCAGAGTGATACTAGTGATTCAATAGCAGAGTAAGGCTAGTGTGACACTATAGCAGAGTTAGGCTAGTGAGACACTATAGCAGAGTTAGGCTAGTGTGACACTATAGCATAAAGAGACAAGTGTGACACTAAAGCAGAGTTAAGCTAGTGTGACACTATAGCAGAGTTAAGCTAGTGTGACACTATAGCAGAGTTATGCTAGTGTGACACTATAGCAGAGTTAGGCTAGTGTGACATTATAGCAGAGTTAGGCTAGTGAGACACTATAGCAGAGTTAGGCTAGTGGGACACTATAGCATAAAGAGACTTGTTTGACACTATAGCAGAGTTAGGCTAGTGTGACACTATAGCAGAGTTAAGCTAGTGTGACACTATAGCAGAGTGAGGCTAGTGTGACACTATAGCAGAGTTAGGCTAGTGTGACACTAAAGCAGAGTTAGGCTAGTGTGACACTATAGCAGAGTGAGACTTGTGAGACATGAACAGCTATAGCATAGTGAGACTAGTGAGACACTTAAGCAGAGTGAGACTAGTGTGACACTAAAGCATAAAGAGACTAGTGTGACGCTAAAGCAGAGTAAGGCTAGTGTGACACTATAGCAGAGTTAGGCTTGTGTGACACTGTAGCAGAGTTAGGCTAGTGTGACATTATAGTAGAGTTAGGCTAGTGTGACACTCAAGCAGAGTGTGACTAGTGAGACACTTAAGCAGAGTGTGACAAGTGAGACACTATAGCTGAGTGACACTAGTGAGACACTCTAGCAGAGTGAGACTAGTGTGACACTATAGCAGAGTTAGGCTAGTGTGACACTATAGCAGAGTTAGGCTAGTGTGACACTATAGCAGAGTTAGGCTAGTGTGACACTATAGCCGAGTTAGGCTAGTGTGACACTATAGCAGAGTTAGGCTAGTGTGACATTATAGCAGAGTTAGGCTAGTGTGACACTCTAGCAGAGTGTGACTAGTGAGACACTTAAGCAGAGTGTGACAAGTGAGACACTATAGCTGAGTGACACTAGTGAGACACTCTAGCAGAGTGAGACTAGTGTTAAACTATAGCAGAGTTACGCTTGTGTGACACTATAGCAGAGTGATACTAGTGACACAAAAGCAGAGTTAGGCTAGTGTGACACTATAGCAGAGTAAGACTGGTGAGACATGAACAGCTATAGCATAGTGAGACTAGTGAGCCACTATAGCAGAGTGAGACTAGTGAGACATTATAACACAGTTAGGCTAGTGTGACACTATAGCAGAGTTAGGCTAGTGTGACACTAAAGCAGAGTTAGGCTAGTGAGACACTATAGCAGAGTAAGGCTAGTGTGACACTATAGCAGAGTTACGCTTGTGTGACACTATAGCAGAGTGATACTAGTGACACAATAGCAGAGTAAGGCTAGTGTGACACTATAGCAGAGTTAGGCTAGTGTGACACTATAGCAGAGTTAGGCTAGTGAGACACTCTAGCAGAGTTAGGCTAGTGTGACACTAAAGCATAAAGAGACTAGTGTGACACTATAGCAGAGTTAAGCTAGTGTGACACTATAGCAGAGTTAGGCTAGTGAGACACTATAGCAGAGTTAGGCTAGTGGGACACTATAGCATAAAGAGACTAGTTTGACACTATAGCAGAGTTAGGCTAGAGTGACACTATAGCAGAGTTAAGCTAGTGTGACACTATAGCAGAGTGAGGGTAGTGTGACACTATAGCAGAGTTAGGCTAGTGTGACACTAAAGCAGAGTTAGGCTAGTGTGACACTATAGCAGAGTGAGACTTGTGAGACATGAACAGCTATAGCATAGTGAGACTAGTGAGACACTAAAGCAGAATGACTAGTGTGACACTAAAGCATAAAGAGACTAGTGTGACGCTAAAGCAGAGTAAGGCTAGTGTGATACTATAGCAGAGTTAGGCTTGTGTGACACTGTAGCAGAGTTAGGCTAGTGTGACACTATAGCAGAGTTAGGCTAGAGAGACACTCTAGCAGAGTTAGGCTAGTGTGACACTATAGCATAAAGAGACTAGTGTGACACTATAGCAGAGTTAAGCTAGTGTGACACTATAGCAGAGTTAGGCTAGTGTGACACTATAGCAGAGTTAGGCTAGTGTGACACTATAGCAGAGTAAGGCTAGTGTGACACTATAGCAGGGTAAGGCTAGTGAGACACTATAGCAGAGTTAGGCTAGTGTGACACTATAGCATAAAGAGACTAGTTTGACACTAAAGCAGAGTTAGGCTAGTGTGACACTATAGCAGAGTTAAGCTAGTGTGACACTATAGCAGAGTAAGGCTAGTGTGACACTATAGCAGAGTAAGGCTAGTGTGACACTAAAGCAGAGTTAGGCTAGTGTGACACTATAGCAGAGTGAGACTGGTGAGACATGAACAGCTATAGCATAGTGAGACTAGTGAGACACTAAAGCAGAATGAGACTAGTGTGACACTAAAGCATAAAGAGACTAGTGTGACACTCTAGCAGAGTTAGGCTAGTGTGACACTATAGCAGAGTTACGCTTGTGTGACACTATAGCAGAGTTAAGTTAGTGTGACACTATAGCAGAGTTAGGCTAGTGTGACACTATAGCAGAGTTAGGCTAGTGTGACACTATAGCAGAGTTAGGCTAGTGTGACACTATAGCAGAGTTAGGCTAGTGGATACTATAGCAGAGTTAGGCTTGTGTGACACTATAGCATAAAGAGACTAGTTTGACACTATAGCAGAGTTAGGCTAGTGTGACACTGTAGCAGAGTAAGGCTAGTGTGACATTATAGCAGAGTAAGGCTAGTGTGACACAATAGCAGAGTTAGGCTAGTGAGACACTATAGCAGAGTTAGGCTAGTGTGACACTATAGCATAAAGAGACTAGTTTGACACTATAGCAGAGTAAGGCTAGTGTGACACTATAGCAGAGTTAAGCTAGTGTGACACTATAGCAGAGTGAGGCTAGTGTGACACTATAGCAGAGTTAGGCTAGTGTGACACTAAAGCAGAGTTAGGCTAGTGTGACACTAAAGCAGAGTTAGGCTAGTGAGACACTATAGCAGAGTTAGGCTAGTGTGACACTATAGCAGAGTAACGCTTGTGTGACAATATAGCAGAGTGATACTAGTGACACAATAGCAGAGTAAGGCTAGTGTGACACTATAGCAGAGTTAGGCTAGTGAGACACTTTAGCAGAGTTAGGCTAGTGAGACACTATAGCAGAGTTAGGCTAGTGTGACACTATAGCATAAAGAGACTAGTGTGACACTATAGCAGAGTTAAGCTAGTGTGACACTATAGCAGAGTTAGGCTAGTGTGACACTTTAGCAGAGTTAGGCTAGTGTGACACTATAGCAGAGTTAGGCTAGTGTGACACTATAGCAGAGTTAGGCTAGTGAGACACTATAGCAGAGTTAGGCTAGTGTAACACTATAGCATAAAGAGACTAGTTTGACACTAAAGCAGAGTTAGGCTAGTGTGACACTATAGCAGAGTTAAGCTTGTGTGACACTATAGCAGAGTGAGGCTAGTGTGACACTATAGCAGAGAAAGGCTAGTGTGACACTAAAGCAGAGTTAGGCTAGTGTGACACTATAGCAGAGTGAGACTGGTGAGACATGAACAGCTATAGCATAGTAAGACTAGTGAGACACTAAAGCAGAGTGAGACTAGTGTGACACTAAAGCATAAAGAGACTAGTGTGACGCTATAGCAGAGTTAGGCTAGTTTGACACTATAGCAGAGTTAGGCTAGTGTGACAGTGTAGCAGAGTTAGGCTAGTGTGACATTATAGCAGAGTTAGGCTAGTGTGACACTCTAGCAGAGTGTGACTAGTGAGACACTTAAGCAGAGTGTGACAAGTGAGACACTTTAGCTGAGTGACACTAGTGAGACACTCTAGCAGAGTGAGACTAGTGTTACACTATAGCATAGTGAGACTAGTTTGACACTTTAGCAAAGTTACGCTTGTGTGACACTATAGCAGAGTGATACTAGTGATTCAATAGCAGAGTAAGGCTAGTGTGACACTATAGCAGAGTTAGGCTAGTGAGACACTATAGCAGAGTTAGGCTAGTGTGACACTATAGCATAAAGAGACAAGTGTGACACTAAAGCAGAGTTAAGCTAGTGTGACACTATAGCAGAGTTAAGCTAGTGTGACACTAAAGCAGAGTTAGGCTAGTGTGACACTATAGCAGAGTTAGGCTAGTGTGACACTATAGCAGAGTTAGGCTAGTGAGACACTATAGCAGAGTTAGGCTAGTGGGACACTATAGCATAAAGAGACTAGTTTGACACTATAGCAGAGTTAGGCTAGTGTGACACTATAGCAGAGTTAAGCTAGTGTGACACTATAGCAGAGTGAGGCTAGTGTGACACTATAGCAGAGTTAGGCTAGTGTGACACTAAAGCAGAGTTAGGCTAGTGTGACACTATAGCAGTGTGAGACTTGTGAGACATGAACAGCTATAGCATAGTGAGACTAGTGAGACACTAAAGCAGAGTGAGACTAGTGTGACACTAAAGCATAAAGAGACTAGTGTGACGCTAAAGCAGAGTAAGGCTAGTGTGACACTATAGCAGAGTTAGGCTTGTGTGACACTGTAGCAGAGTTAGGCTAGTGTGACATTATAGTAGAGTTAGGCTAGTGTGACACTCAAGCAGAGTGTGACTAGTGAGACACTTAAGCAGAGTGTGACAAGTAAGACACTATAGCTGAGTGACACTAGTGAGACACTCTAGCAGAGTGAGACTAGTGTGACACTATAGCAGAGTTAGGTTTGTGAGACACTATAGCAGAGTTAGGCTAGTGTGACACTATAGCATAAAGAGACTAGTGTGACACTATAGCAGAGTTAAGCTAGTGTGACACTATAGCAGAGTTAGGCTAGTGTGACACTATAGCAGAGTAAGGCTAGTGTGACACTATAGCAGAGTTAAGCTAGTGTGACACTATAGCAGAGTGAGGCTAGTGTGACACTATAGCAGAGTTAGGCTAGTGTGACACTAAAGCAGAGTTGGGCTAGTGTGACACTAAAGCAGAGTTAGGCTAGTGAGACACTATAGCAGAGTTAGGCTAGTGTGACACTATAGCAGAGTAACGCTTGTGTGACAATATAGCAGAGTGATACTAGTGACACAATAGCAGAGTAAGGCTAGTGTGACACTATAGCAGAGTTAGGCTAGTGAGACACTCTAGCAGAGTGAGACTAGTGTGACACTATAGCAGAGTTAGGCTAGTGTGACACTATAGCAGAGTTAGGCTAGTGTGACACTATAGCAGAGTTAGGCTAGTGTGACACTATAGCAGAGTTAGGCTAGTGTGACATTATAGCAGAGTTAGGCTAGTGTGACACTCTAGCAGAGTGTGACTAGTGAGACACTTAAGCAGAGTGTGACAAGTGAGACACTATTGCTGAGTGACACTAGTGAGACACTCTAGCATAAAGAGACTAGTTTGACACTAAAGCAGAGTTAGGCTTGTGTGACACTATAGCAGAGTTAAGCTTGTGTGACACTATAGCAGAGTGAGGCTAGTGTGACACTTTAGCAGAGTTAGGCTAGTGTGACACTAAAGCAGAGTTAGGCTAGTGTGACACTAAAGCAGAGTTAGGCTAGTGAGACACTATAGCAGAGTTAGGCTAGTGTGACACTATAGCAGAGTTACGCTTGTGTGACACTATAGCAGAGTGATACTAGTGACACAATAGCAGAGTAAGGCTAGTGTGACACTATAGCAGAGTTAGGCTATTGTGACACTATAGCAGAGTTAGGTTTGTGAGACACTATAGCAGAGTTAGGCTAGTGTGACACTATAGCATAAAGAGACTAGTGTGACACTATAGCAGAGTTAAGCTAGTGTGACACTATAGCAGAGTTAGGCTAGTGTGACACTATAGCAGAGTAAGGCTAGTGTGACACTATAGCAGAGTTAAGCTAGTGTGACACTATAGCAGAGTGAGGCTAGTGTGACACTATAGCAGAGTTAGGCTAGTGTGACACTAAAGCAGAGTTAGGCTAGTGTGACACTAAAGCAGAGTTAGGCTAGTGAGACACTATAGCAGAGTTAGGCTAGTGTGACACTATAGCAGAGTAACGCTTGTGTGACAATATAGCAGAGTGATACTAGTGACACAATAGCAGAGTAAGGCTAGTGTGACACTATAGCAGAGTTAGGCTAGTGAGACACTCTAGCAGAGTGAGACTAGTGTGACACTATAGCAGAGTTAGGCTAGTGTGACACTATAGCAGAGTTAGGCTAGTGTGACACTATAGCAGAGTTAGGCTAGTGTGACACTATAGCAGAGTAAGGCTAGTGTGACATTATAGCAGAGTTAGGCTAGTGTGACACTCTAGCAGAGTGTGACTAGTGAGACACTTAAGCAGAGTGTGACAAGTGAGACACTATAGCTGAGTGACACTAGTGAGACACTCTAGCATAAAGAGACTAGTTTGACACTATAGCAGAGTTAGGCTTGTGTGACACTATAGCAGAGTTAAGCTTGTGTGACACTATAGCAGAGTGAGGCTAGTGTGACACTTTAGCAGAGTTAGGCTAGTGTGACACTAAAGCAGAGTTAGGCTAGTGTGACACTAAAGCAGAGTTAGGCTAGTGAGACACTATAGCAGAGTTAGGCTAGTGTGACACTATAGCAGAGTTACGCTTGTGTGACACTATAGCAGAGTGATACTAGTGACACAATAGCAGAGTAAGGCTAGTGTGACACTATAGCAGAGTTAGGCTATTGTGACACTATAGCAGAGTTAGGTTTGTGAGACACTATAGCAGAGTTAGGCTAGTGTGACACTATAGCATAAAGAGACTAGTGTGACACTATAGCAGAGTTAAGCTAGTGTGACACTATAGCAGAGTTAGGCTAGTGTGACACTATAGCAGAGTAAGGCTAGTGTGACACTATAGCAGAGTTAAGCTAGTGTGACACTATAGCAGAGTGAGGCTAGTGTGACACTATAGCAGAGTAAGGCTAGTGTGACACTAAAGCAGAGTTAGGCTAGTGTGACACTAAAGCAGAGTTAGGCTAGTGACACACTATAGCAGAGTTAGGCTAGTGTGACACTATAGCAGAGTAACGCTTGTGTGACAATATAGCAGAGTGATACTAGTGACACAATAGCAGAGTAAGGCTAGTGTGACACTATAGCAGAGTAAGGCTAGTGAGACACTATAGCAGAGTTAGGCTAGTGAGACACTATAGCAGAGTTAGGCTAGTGTGACACTATAGCATAAAGAGACTAGTGTGACACTATAGCAGAGTTAAGCTAGTGTGACACTATAGCAGAGTTAGGCTAGTGTGACACTTTAGCAGAGTTAGGCTAGTGTGACACTATAGCAGAGTTAGGCTAGTGTGACACTATAGCAGAGTTAGGCTAGTGAGACACTATAGCAGAGTTAGGCTAGTGTGACACTATAGCATAAAGAGACTAGTTTGACACTAAAGCAGAGTTAGGCTAGTGTGACACTATAGCAGAGTTAAGCTAGTGTGACACTATAGCAGAGTGAGGCTAGTGTGACACTATAGCAGAGAAAGGCTAGTGTGACACTAAAGCAGAGTTAGGCTAGTGTGACACTATAGCAGAGTGAGACTGGTGAGACACTAAAGCAGAGTGAGACTAGTGTGACACTAAAGCATAAAGAGACTAGTGTGACGCTATAGCAGAGTTAGGCTAGTTTGACACTATAGCAGAGTTAAGCTAGTGTGACACTATAGCAGAGTTAGGCTAGTGTGACACTAAAGCAGAGTGAGGCTAGTGTGACACTATAGCAGAGAAAGGCTAGTGTGACACTAAAGCAGAGTTAGGCTAGTGTGACACTATAGCATAGTGAGACTAGTGAGACACTAAAGCAGAGTGAGACTAGTGTGACACTAAAGCATAAAGAGACTAGTGTGACGCTATAGCAGAGTTAGGCTAGTTTGACACTATAGCAGAGTTAGGCTAGTGTGACAGTGTAGCAGAGTTAGGCTAGTGTGACATTATAGCAGAGTTAGGCTAGTGTGACACTCTAGCAGAGTGTGACTAGTGAGACACTTAAGCAGAGTGTGACAAGTGAGACACTATAGCTGAGTGACACTAGTGAGACACTCTAGCAGAGTGAGACTAGTGTTACACTATAGCATAGTGAGACTAGTTTGACACTTTAGCAAAGTTACGCTTGTGTGACACTATAGCAGAGTGATACTAGTGATTCAATAGCAGAGTAAGGCTAGTGTGACACTATAGCAGAGTTAGGCTAGTGAGACACTATAGCAGAGTTAGGCTAGTGTGACACTATAGCATAAAGAGACAAGTGTGACACTAAAGCAGAGTTAAGCTAGTGTGACACTATAGCAGAGTTAAGCTAGTGTGACACTATAGCAGAGTTATGCTAGTGTGACACTATAGCAGAGTAAGGCTAGTGTGACATTAAAGCAGAGTTAGGCTAGTGAGACACTATAGCAGAGTTAGGCTAGTGGGACACTATAGCATAAAGAGACTAGTTTGACACTATAGCAGAGTTAGGCTAGTGTGACACTATAGCAGAGTTAAGCTAGTGTGACACTATAGCAGAGTGAGGCTAGTGTGACACAATAGCAGAGTTAGGCTAGTGTGACACTAAAGCAGAGTTAGGCTAGTGTGACACTATAGCAGAGTGAGACTTGTGAGACATGAACAGCTATAGCATAGTGAGACTAGTGAGACACTTAAGCAGAGTGAGACTAGTGTGAAACTAAAGGATAAAGAGACTAGTGTGACGCTAAAGCAGAGTAAGGCTAGTGTGACACTATAGCAGAGTTAGGCTTGTGTGACACTGTAGCAGAGTTAGGCTAGTGTGACATTATAGTAGAGTTAGGCTAGTGTGACACTCAAGCAGAGTGTGACTAGTGAGACACTTAAGCAGAGTGTGACAAGTGAGACACTATAGCTGAGTGACACTAGTGAGACACTCTAGCAGAGTGAGACTAGTGTGACACTATAGCAGAGTTAGGCTAGTAAAAAAAAAATAAAAATAAAAATAAAAATAAAAATGTTTTATTTCAGACCTGACGATCCATAAAATGACAAAATTAGAGCAAAGTACAAAATTTAGTTGGTAACAATTAATGAAAAGTATTAGTACACACACTTAAAGTTAAGTTATTCCAGTGTCTTACAGTGCGACCCTCGCAAACCCTTTCCCCTATAACAGACAGGACACTGTTGTTGCTGCCGCGAACCCTCTGCAACGCTGCAGCACACCGCTTGCGAAGCGTAGCAATAAAGCCATCCACATGAGCATCCGCAAACATGCCAGAAGCGCTGCAGAAGCGCGGCAGCCCCAGCAGCGTCCTGAATGCATTGTTATATTGTACATTCAAAGTCTTGAGAGATTTTTGCCGATAAGTAGTCCACAGGCTACAGGTATACAATGACGTGCAGTAGGCTCTGAACAAGGTAACTTTGACCTGTGCTGTGCATCGCCTGAACCTGTGGGCTATCATATTAGCTCTTACAGCAAGTGTGACACTATAGCAGAGTTAGGCTAGTGTGACACTATAGCAGAGTTAGGCTAGTGTGACACTATAGCAGAGTTAGGCTAGTGTGACATTATAGCAGAGTTAGGCTAGTGTGACACACTAGCAGAGTGTGACTAGTGAGACACTTAAGCAGAGTGTGACAAGTGAGACACTATAGCTGAGTGACACTAGTGAGACACTCTAGCATAAAGAGACTAGTTTGACACTATAGCAGAGTTAGGCTTGTGTGACACTATAGCAGAGTTAAGCTTGTGTGACACTATAGCAGAGTGAGGCTAGTGTGACACTTTAGCAGAGTTAGGCTAGTGTGACACTAAAGCAGAGTAAGGCTAGTGTGACACTAAAGCAGAGTTAGGCTAGTGAGACACTATAGCAGAGTTAGGCTAGTGTGACACTATAGCAGAGTTACGCTTGTGTGACACTATAGCAGAGTGATACTAGTGACACAATAGCAGAGTAAGGCTAGTGTGACACTATAGCAGAGTTAGGCTATTGTGACACTATAGCAGAGTTAGGTTTGTGAGACACTATAGCAGAGTTAAGCTAGTGTGACACTATAGCATAAAGAGACTAGTGTGACACTATAGCAGAGTTAAGCTAGTGTGACACTATAGCAGAGTTAGGCTAGTGTGACACTATAGCAGAGTTAGGCTAGTGTGACACTATAGCAGAGTTAGGCTAGTGAGACACTATAGCAGAGTTCGGCTAGTGTGACACTATAGCATAAAGAGACTAGTTTGACACTATAGCAGAGTTAGGCTAGTGTGACACTATAGCAGAGTTAAGCTAGTAAGACACTATAGCAGAGTGAGGCTAGTGTGACACTATAGCAGAGTGAGACTGGTGAGACATGAACAGCAATAGCATAGTGAGACTAGTGAGACACTAAAGCAGAGTGAGACTAGTGTGACACTAAAGCATAAAGAGACTTGTGTGACGCTATAGCAGAGTTAGGCTAGTGTGACACTATAGCAGAGTTAGGCTAGTGTGACAGTGTAGCAGAGTTAGGCTAGTGTGACATTATAGCAGAGTTAGGCTAGTGTGACACTCTAGCAGAGTGTGACTAGTGAGACACTTAAGCAGAGTGTGACAAGTGAGACACTATAGCTGAGTGACACTAGTGAGACACTCTAGCAGAGTGAGACTAGTGTTACACTATAGCATAGTGAGACTAGTTTGACACTTTAGCAGAGTAAGGCTAGTGTGACACTATAGCAGAGTTAAGCTAGTGTAACACTATAGCAGAGTGAGGCTAGTGTGACACTATAGCAGAGTTAGGCTAGTATGACACTAAAGCAGAGTTAGGCTAGTGTGACACTATAGCAGAGTGAGACTGGTGAGACATGAACAGCTATAGCATAGTGAGACTAGTGAGACACTAAAGCAGAGTGAGACTAGTGTGACACTAAAGCATAAAGAGACTAGTGTGACGCTATAGCAGAGTAAGGCTAGTGTGACACTATAGCAGAGTTAGGCTTGTGTGACACTGTAGCAGAGTTAGGCTAGTGTGACATTATAGCAGAGTTAGGCTAGTTTGACACTCTAGCAGAGTGTGACTAGTGAGACACTTAAGCAGAGTGTGACAAGTGAGACACTATAGCTGAGTGACACTAGTGAGACACTCGAGCAGAGTGAGACTAGTGTTACACTATAGCAGAGTTAGGCTAGTGTGACACTATAGCAGAGTTAGGCTAGTGTGACACTATAGCAGAGTTAGGCTAGTGTGACACTATAGCAGAGTGTGACTAGTGAGACACTTAAGCAGAGTGTGACAAGTGAGACACTATAGCTGAGTGACACTAGTGAGACACTCGAGCAGAGTGAGACTAGTGTTACACTATAGCAGAGTTAGGCTAGTGTGACACAATAGCAGAGTTAGGCTAGTGTGACACTATAGCAGAGTTAGGCTAGTGTGACACTCTAGCAGAGTGTGACTAGTGAGACACTTAAGCAGAGTGTGACAAGTGAGACACTATAGCTGAGTGACACTAGTGAGACACTCTAGCAGAGTGAGACTAGTGTTAAACTATAGCAGAGTTACGCTTGTGTGACACTATAGCAGAGTTAGGCTAGTGTGACATTATAGCAGAGTTAGGCTAGTGTGACACTCTAGCAGAGTGTGACTAGTGAGACACTTAAGCAGAGTGTGACAAGTGAGACACTATAGCTGAGTGACACTAGTGAGACACTCTAGCAGAGTGAGACTAGTGTTAAACTATAGCAGAGTTACGCTTGTGTGACACTATAGCAGAGTGATACTAGTGACACAAAAGCAGAGTTAGGCTAGTGTGACACTATAGCAGAGTAAGACTGGTGAGACATGAACAGCTATAGCATAGTGAGACTAGTGAGCCACTATAGCAGAGTGAGACTAGTGAGACATTATAACACAGTTAGGCTAGTGTGACACTATAGCAGAGTTAGGCTAGTGTGACACTATAGCAGAGTTAGGCTTGTGTGACACTAAAGCAGAGTTAGGCTAGTGAGACACTATAGCAGAGTAAGGCTAGTGTGACACTATAGCAGAGTTAGGCTAGTGTGACACTATAGCAGAGTTAGGCTAGTGTGACACTAAAGCAGAGTTAGGCTAGTGAGACACTCTAGCAGAGTTAGGCTAGTGTGACACTAAAGCATAAAGAGACTAGTGTGACACTATAGCAGAGTTAAGCTAGTGTGACACTATAGCAGAGTTAGGCTAGTGTGACACTATAGCAGAGTTAGGCTAGTGTGACACTATAGCAGAGTAAGGCTAGTGTGACACTATAGCAGAGTTAGGCTAGTGAGACACTATAGCAGAGTTAGGCTAGTGTGACACTATAGCATAAAGAGACTAGTTTGACACTATAGCAGAGTGATACTAGTGACACAATAGCAGAGTAAGGCTTGTGTGACACTATAGCAGAGTTAGGCTAGTGTGACACTATAGCAGAGTTAGGCTAGTGAGACACTCTAGCAGAGTTAGGCTAGTGTGACACTAAAGCATAAAGAGACTAGTGTGACACTATAGCAGAGTTAAGCTAGTGTGACACTATAGAAGAGTTAGGCTAGTGTGACACTATAGCAGAGTTAGGCTAGTGTGACACTATAGCAGAGTAAGGCTAGTGTGACACTATAGCAGAGTTAGGCTAGTGAGACACTATAGCAGAGTTAGGCTAGTGTGACACTATAGCATAAAGAGACTAGTTTGACACTATAGCAGAGTAAGGCTAGTGTGACACTATAGCAGAGTTAAGCTAGTGTGACACTATAGCAGAGAAAGGCTAGTGTGACACTATAGCAGAGTTAGGCAAGTGTGACACTAAAGCAGAGTTAGGCTATTGTGACACTATAGCAGAGTGAGACTGGTGAGACATGAACAGCTATAGCATAGTGAGACTAGTGAGACACTAAAGCAGAGTGAGACTAGTGTGACACTAAAGCATAAAGAGACTAGTGTGACGCTATAGCAGAGTTAGGCTAGTGTGACACTATAGCAGAGTTAGGCTAGTGTGACACTGTAGCAGAGTAAGGCTAGTGTGACATTATAGCAGAGTTAGGCTAGTGTGATACTCTAGCAGAGTGTGACTAGTGAGACACTTAAGCAGAGTGTGACAAGTGAGACACTATAGCTGAGTGACACTAGTGAGACACTCTAGCAGAGTGAGACTAGTGTTACACTATAGCAAAGTGAGACTTGTTTGACACTTTAGCAGAGTTACGCTTGTGTGATACTATAGCAGAGTGATACTAGTGACACAATAGCAGAGTAAGGCTAGTGTGACACTATAGCAGAGTTAGGCTAGTGAGACACTATAGCAGAGTTAGGCTAGTGTGACACTATAGCATAAAGAGACAAGTGTGACACTATAGCAGAGTTAAGCTAGTGTGACACTTTAGCAGAGTAAAGCTAGTGTGACACTATAGCAGAGTTAGGCTAGTGTTACACTATAGCAGAGTTAGGCTAGTGTGACACTATAGCAGAGTAAGGCTAGTGAGACACTATAGCAGAGTTAGGCTAGTGGGACACTATAGCATAAAGAGACTAGTTTGACACTAAAGCAGAGTTAAGCGAGTGTGACACTATAGCAGAGTGAGGCTAGTGTGACACTATAGCAGAGTTAGGCTATTGTGACACTAAAGCAGAGTTAGGCTAGTGTGACACTATAGCAGAGTGAGACTAGTGAGACATGAACAGCTATAGCATAGTGAGACTAGTGAGACACTAAAGCAGAGTGAGACTAGTGTGACACTAAAGCATAAAGAGACTAGTGTGACGCTATAGCAGAGTTAGGCTAGTGTGACACTATAGCAGAGTTAGGCTTGTGTGACACTGTAGCAGAGTTAGGCTAGTGTGACATTATAGCAGAGTTAGGCTAGTGTGACACTCTAGCAGAGTGTGACTAGTGAGACACTTAAGCAGAGTGTGACAAGTGAGACTCTATAGCTGAGTGACACTAGTGAGACACTCTAGCAGAGTGAGACTTGTGTTATTCTATAGCAGAGTTAGGCTAGTGTGACACTTTAGCAGAGTTAGGCTAGTGTGACACTATAGCAGAGTTAGGCTAGTGTGACACTATAGAAGAGTTAGGCTAGTGTGACATTATAGCAGAGTTAGGCTAGTGTGACACTCTAGCAGAGTGTGACTAGTGAGACACTTAAGCAGAGTGTGACAAGTGAGACACTATAGCTGAGTGACACTAGTGAGACACTCTAGCAGAGTGAGACTAGTGTTACTTTATAGCAGAGTTAGGCTAGTGTGACACTAAAGCAGAGTAAGACTAGTGTGACACTATAGCAGAGTTAGGCTAGTGTGACACTATAGCAGAGTTAGGCTAGTGTGACACTAAAGCAGAGTTAGGCTAGTGTGACACTATAACACAGTTAGGCTAGTGTGACACAATAGCAGAGTTAGGCTAGTGTGACACTATAGCAGAGTGAGACTGGTGACACATGAACAGCAATAGCATAGTGAGACTAGTGAGCCACTATAGCAGAGTTAGGCTAGTGTGACACTATAGCAGAGTTAGGCTAGTGAGACACTATAGCAGAGTTCGGCTAGTGTGACACTATAGCATAAAGAGACTAGTTTGACACTATAGCAGAGTTAGGCTAGTGTGACACTATAGCAGAGTTAAGCTAGTAAGACACTATAGCAGAGTGAGGCTAGTGTGACACTATAGCAGAGTGAGACTGGTGAGACATGAACAGCTATAGCATAGTGAGACTAGTGAGACACTAAAGCAGAGTGAGACTAGTGTGACACTAAAGCATAAAGAGACTTGTGTGACGCTATAGCAGAGTTAGGCTAGTGTGACACTATAGCAGAGTTAGGCTAGTGTGACAGTGTAGCAGACTTAGGCTAGTGTGACATTATAGCAGAGTTAGGCTAGTGTGACACTCTAGCAGAGTGTGACTAGTGAGACACTTAAGCAGAGTGTGACAAGTGAGACACTATAGCTGAGTGACACCAGTGAGACACTCTAGCAGAGTGAGACTAGTGTTACACTAAAGCATAGTGAGACTAGTTTTACACTTTAGCAAAGTTACGCTTGTGTGACACTATAGCAGAGTGATACTAGTGACACAATAGCAGAGTAAGGCTAGTGTGACACTATAGCAGAGTTAGGCTAGTGAGACACTATAGCAGAGTTAGGCTAGTGTGACACTATAGCATAAATAGACAAGTGTGACACTAAAGCAGAGTTAAGCTAGTGTGACACTATAGCAGAGTTAAGCAAGTGTGACACTATAGCAGAGTTAGGCTAGTGTGACACTATAGCAGAGTTAGGCTAGTGTGACACTATAGCAGAGTTAGGCTAGTGAGACACTATAGCAGAGTTAGGCTAGTGGGACACTATAGCATAAAGAGACTAGTTTGACACTATAGCAGAGTTAGGCTAGTGTGACACTATAGCAGAGTTAAGCTAGTGTGACACTATAGCAGAGTAAGGCTAGTGTGACACTATAGCAGAGTTAGGCTAGTATGACACTAAAGCAGAGTTAGGCTAGTGTGACACTATAGCAGAGTGAGACTGGTGAGACATGAACAGCTATAGCATAGTGAGACTAGTGAGACACTAAAGAAGAGTGAGACTAGTGTGACACTAAAGCATAAAGAGACTAGTGTGACGCTATAGCAGAGTAAGGCTAGTGTGACACTATAGCAGAGTTAGGCTTGTGTGACACTGTAGCAGAGTTAGGCTAGTGTGACATTATAGCAGAGTTAGGCTAGTGTGACACTCTAGCAGAGTGTGACTAGTGAGACACTTAAGCAGAGTGTGACAAGTGAGACACTATAGCTGAGTGACACTAGTGAGACACTCGAGCAGAGTGAGACTAGTGTTACACTAAAGCAGAGTTAGGCTAGTGTGACACTATAGCAGAGTTAGGCTAGTGTGACACTATAGCAGAGTTAGGCTAGTGTGACACTATAGCAGAGTTAGGCTAGTGTGACATTATAGCAGAGTTAGGCTAGTGTGACACTCTAGCAGAGTGTGACTAGTGAGACACTTAAGCAGAGTGTGACAAGTGAGACACTATAGCTGAGTGACACTAGTGAGAAACTCTAGCAGAGTGAGACTAGTGTTACACTATAGCAGAGTTACGCTTGTGTGACACTATAGCAGAGTGATACTAGTGACACAAAAGCAGAGTTAGGCTAGTGTGACACTATAGCAGAGTGAGACTGGTGACACATGAACAGCTATAGCATAGTGAGACTAGTGAGCCACTATAGCAGAGTTAGGCTAGTGTGACACTATAGCAGAGTTACGCTTGTGTGACACTATAGCAGAGTGATACTAGTGACACAATAGCAGAGTTAGGCTAGTGTGACACTATAGCAGAGTGAGACTGGTGAGACATGAACAGCTATAGCATAGTGAGACTAGTGAGCCACTATAGCAGAGTGAGACTAGTGAGACATTATAACACAGTTAGGCTAGTGTGACACTATAGCAGAGTTAGGCTAGTGTGACACTATAGCAGAGTTAGGCTAGTGTGACACTAAAGCAGAGTTAGGCTAGTGAGACACTATAGCAGAGTAAGGCTAGTGTGACACTATAGCAGAGTTACGCTTGTGTGACACTATAGCAGATTGAAACTAGTGACACAATAGCAGAGAAAGGCTAGTGTGACACTTAAGCAGAGTTAGGCTAGTGTGACACTATAGCAGAGTGAGACTTGTGAGACATGAACAGCTATAGCATAGTGAGACAAGTGAGACACTAAAGCATAGTGAGACTAGTGTGACACTAAAGCATAAAGAGACTAGTGTGACGCTATAGCAGAGTAAGGCTAGTGTGACACTATAGCAGAGTTAGGCTTGTGTGACACTGTAGCAGAGTTAGGCTAGTGTGACATTATAGCAGAGTTAGGCTAGTGTGACACTCTAGCAGAGTGTGACTAGTGAGACACTTAAGCAGAGTGTGACAAGTGAGACACTATAGCTGAGTGACACTAGTGAGACACTCTAGCAGAGTGAGACTAGTGTTACACTATAGCAGAGTTAGGCTAGTGTGACACTATAGCAGAGTTAGGCTTGTGTGACACTATAGCAGAGTTAGGCTAGTGTGACACTATAGCAGAGTTAGGCTAGTGTGACATTATAGCAGAGTTAGGCTAGTGTGACACTCTAGCAGAGTGTGACTAGTGAGACACTTAAGCAGAGTGTGACAAGTGAGACATTATAGCTGAGTGACACTAGTGAGACACTCTAGCAGAGTGAGACTAGTGTTACACTATAGCAGAGTTACGCTTGTGTGACACTATAGCAGAGTGATACTAGTGACACAATAGCAGAGTTAGGCTAGTGTGACACTATAGCAGAGTGAGACTGGTGAGACATGAACAGCTATAGCATAGTGAGACTAGTGAGCCACTATAGCAGAGTGAGACTAGTGAGACATTATAACACAGTTAGGCTAGTGTGACACTATAGCAGAGTTAGGCTAGTGTGACACTATAGCAGAGTTAGGCTAGTGTGACACTAAAGCAGAGTTAGGCTAGTGAGACACTATAGCAGAGTAAGGCTAGTGTGACACTATAGCAGAGTTACGCTTGTGTGACACTATAGCAGAGTGAAACTAGTGACACAATAGCAGAGAAAGGCTAGTGTGACACTATAGCAGAGTTAGGCTAGTGTGACACTATAGCAGAGTTAGGCTAGTGTGACACTATAGCAGAGTTAAGCTAGTGTGACAATATAGCAGAGTGAGGCTAGTGTGACACTATAGCAGAGTTAGGCTAGTGTGACACTTAAGCAGAGTTAGGCTAGTGTGACACTATAGCAGAGTGAGACTTGTGAGACATGAACAGCTATAGCATAGTGAGACTAGTGAGACACTAAAGCATAGTGAGACTAGTGTGACACTAAAGCATAAAGAGACTAGTGTGACGCTATAGCAGAGTAAGGCTAGTGTGACACTATAGCAGAGTTAGGCTTGTGTGACACTGTAGCAGAGTTAGGCTAGTGTGACATTATAGCAGAGTTAGGCTAGTGTGACACTCTAGCAGAGTGTGACTAGTGAGACACTTAAGCAGAGTGTGACAAGTGAGACACTATAGCTGAGTGACACTAGTGAGACACTCTAGCAGAGTGAGACTAGTGTTACACTATAGCAGAGTTAGGCTAGTGTGACACTATAGCAGAGTTAGGCTTGTGTGACACTATAGCAGAGTTAGGCTAGTGTGACACTATAGCAGAGTTAGGCTAGTGTGACATTATAGCAGAGTAAGGCTAGTGTGACACTCTAGCAGAGTGTGACTAGTGAGACACTTAAGCAGAGTGTGACAAGTGAGACATTATAGCTGAGTGACACTAGTGAGAAACTCTAGCAGAGTGAGACTAGTGTTACACTATAGCAGAGTTACGCTTGTGTGACACTATAGCAGAGTGATACTAGTGACACAATAGCAGAGTTAGGCTAGTGTGACACTATAGCAGAGTGAGACTGGTGAAACATGAACAGCTATAGCATAGTGAGACTAGTGAGCCACTATAGCAGAGTGAGACTAGTGAGACATTATAACACAGTTAGGCTAGTGTGACACTATAGCAGAGTTAGGCTAGTGTGACACTATAGCAGAGTTAGGCTAGTGTGACACTAAAGCAGAGTTAGGCTAGTGAGACACTATAGCAGAGTAAGGCTAGTGTGACACTATAGCAGAGTTACGCTTGTGTGACACTATAGCAGAGTGAAACTAGTGACACAATAGCAGAGAAAGGCTAGTGTGACACTATAGCAGAGTTAGGCTAGTGTGACACTATAGCAGAGTTAGGCTAGTGAGACACTCTAGCAGAGTTGGGCTAGTGTGACACTATAGCATAAAGAGACTAGTGTGACATTATAGCAGAGTTAAGCTAGTGTGACACTATAGCAGAGTTAGGCTAGTGTGACACTATAGCAGAGTTAGGCTAGTGTGACACTATAGCAGAGTAAGGCTAGTGTGACACTATAGCAGAGTTAGGCTAGTGAGACACTATAGCAGAGTTAGGCTAGTGTGACACTATAGCATAAAGAGACTAGTTTGACACTATAGCAGAGTTAGGCTAGTGTGACACTATAGCAGAGTTAAGCTAGTGTGACACTATAGCAGAGTAAGGCTAGTGTGACACTATAGCAGAGTTAGGCTAGTGTGACACTAAAGCAGAGTTAGGCTAGTGTGACACTATAGCAGAGTGAGACTGGTGAGACATGAACAGCTATAGCATAGTGAGACTAGTGAGACACTAAAGCAGAGTGAGACTAGTGTGACACTAAAGCATAAAGAGACTAGTGTGACGCTATAGCAGAGTTAGGCTAGTGTGACACTATAGCAGAGTTAGGCTAGTGTGACACTGTAGCAGAGTAAGGCTAGTGTGACATTATAGCAGAGTTAGGCTAGTGTGACACTCTAGCAGAGTGTGACTAGTGAGACACTTAAGCAGAGTGTGACAATTGAGACACTATAGCTGAGTGACACTAGTGACACAATAGCAGAGTAAGGCTAGTGTGACACTATAGCAGAGTTAGGCTAGTGAGACACTATAGCAGAGTTAGGCTAGTGTGACACTATAGCATAAAGAGACAAGTGTGACACTATAGCAGAGTTAAGCTAGTGTGACACTTTAGCAGAGTTAAGCTAGTGTGACACTATAGCAGAGTTAGGCTAGTGTTACACTATAGCAGAGTTAGGCTAGTGTGACACTATAGCAGAGTTAGGCTAGTGAGACACTATAGCAGAGTTAGGCTAGTGTGACACTATAGCATAAAGAGACTAGTTTGACACTATAGCAGAGTTAAGCTAGTGTGACACTATAGCAGAGTGAGGCTAGTGTGACACTATAGCAGAGTTAGGCTAGTGTGACACTAAAGCAGAGTTAGGCTAGTGTGACACTATAGCAGAGTGAGACTAGTGAGACATGAACAGCTATAGCATAGTGAGACTAGTGAGACACTAAAGCAGAGTGAGACTAGTGTGACACTAAAGCATAAAGAGACTAGTGTGACGCTATAGCAGAGTTAGGCTAGTGTGACACTATAGCAGAGTTAGGCTTGTGTGACACTGTAGCAGAGTTAGGCTAGTGTGACATTATAGCAGAGTTAGGCTAGTGTGACACTCTAGCAGAGTGTGACTAGTGAGACACTTAAGCAGAGTGTGACAAGTGAGACTCTATAGCTGAGTGACACTAGTGAGACACTCTAGCAGAGTGAGACTAGTGTTATTCTATAGCAGAGTTAGGCTAGTGTGACACTATAGCAGAGTTAGGCTAGTGTGACACTATAGCAGAGTTAGGCTAGTGTGACACTATAGAAGAGTTAGGCTAGTGTGACATTATAGCAGAGTTAGGCTAGTGTGACACTATAGCAGAGTGTGACTAGTGAGACACTTAAGCAGAGTGTGACAAGTGAGACACTATAGCTGAGTGACACTAGTGAGACACTCTAGCAGAGTGAGACTAGTGTTACTTTATAGCAGAGTTAGGCTAGTGTGACACTAAAGCAGAGTAAGACTAGTGTGACACTATAGCAGAGTTAGGCTAGTGTGACACTATAGCAGAGTTAGGCTAGTGTGACACTAAAGCAGAGTTAGGCTAGTGTGACACTATAACACAGTTAGGCTAGTGTGACACAATAGCAGAGTTAGGCTAGTGTGACACTATAGCAGAGTGAGACTGGTGACACATGAACAGCTATAGCATAGTGAGACTAGTGAGCCACTATAGCAGAGTTAGGCTAGTGTGACACTATAGCAGAGTTAGGCTAGTGTGACACTGTAGCAGAATTAGGCTAGTGTGACACAATAGCAGAGTTAGGCTAGTGTGACACTTTAGCAGAGTTAGGCTAAGGTGACACTATAGCAGATTCAGGCTAGTGAGACACTTTAGCAGAGTTAGGCTAGTGTGACACTATAGCAAAGTTAAGCTAGTGTGACACTAAAGCAGAGTTAGGCTAGTGTGACACTATAGCAGAGTAAGGCTAGTGTGACACTATAGCAGAGTTAGGCTAGTGCGACACTATAGCAGAGTAAGGGAAGTGTGACACTATAGCATAGTGAGACTAGTTTGACATTATAGCAGAGTTAGGCTAGTGTGATACTATAGCAGAGTTAGGCTAGTGTGACACTATAGCAGAGTTAGGTTAGGTTAGTGAGACATGAACAGCTATAGCATAGTGAGACTAGTGAGACACTATAGCAGAGTGAGACTAGTGTGACACTATAGCATAAACAGACTAGTGTGACACTATAGCAGAGTTAAGCTAGTGTGACACTATAGCAGAGTGAGGCTAGTGTGACACTTTAGCAGAGTTAGGCTAGTGTGACACTAAAGCAGAGATAGGCTAGTGTGACACTATAGCAGAGTGAGACTGGTGAGACATGAACAGCTTTAGCATAGTGAGACTAGTGAGACACTAAAGCAGAGTGAGACTTATGTGACACTAAAGCATAAAGAGACTAGTGTGACGCTATAGCAGAGTAAGGCTAGTGTGACACGATAGCAGAGTTATGCTAGTGTGACACGGTAGCAGAGTTTGGCTAGTGTGACATTATAGCAAAGTTAGGCTAGTGTGACACTGTAGCAGAGTTAGGCTAGTGTGACACTATAGCAGAGTTAGGCTAGTGTGACACTATAGCAGAGTAAGGCTAGTGTGACACTATAGCATAGTGAGACTAGTGAGACATGAACAGCTATAGCATAGTAAGACTAGTGTGACACTATAGCAGAGTTAGGCTAGTGTGACACTATAGCAGAGTTAGGCTAGTGTGACACTATAGCAGAGTGAGACTGGTGAGACATGAACAGCTATAGCATAGTGAGACTAGTGAGACACTAAAGCAGAGTGAGACTAGTGTGACACTAAAGCATAAAGAGACTAGTGTGACGCTATAGCAGAGTTAGGCTAGTGTGACACTAAAGCAGAGTTAGGCTAGTGTGACACTGTAGCAGATTTAGGCTAGTTTGACATTATAGCAGAGTGAGGCTAGTGTGACACTATAGCAGAGTAAGGCTAGTGTGACACTATAGCAGAGTTAGGCTAGTGTGACACAAAAGCAGAGTAAGGCTAGTGTGACAATATAGCATAGTGAGACTAGTGAGACATGAACAGCTATAGCATAGTAAGACTAGTGAGACACTTAAGCAGAGTAAGGCTTGTGTGACACTATAGCAGAGTGAGGCTAGTGTGACACTATAGCAGAGTTAGGCTAGTGTGACACTATAGCATAGTGAGACTAGTGAGACATGAACAGCAATAGCATAGTGAGACTAGTGAGACACTATAGCAGAGTGAGACTAGTGGGACACTAAAGCATTAAGAGACTAGTGTGACACTATAGCAGAGTTGGGCTAGTGTGACACTATAGCAGAGTTAGGCTAGTGTGACACTATAGCAGAGTAAAGCTAGTGTGACACTTTATCAGAGTTAGGCTAGTGTAACACTATAGCAGAGTTAGGCTAGTGAGACACTATAGCAGAGTTAGGCTAGTGTGACACTATAGCAGAGTTAGGCTAGTGCGACATTATAGCAGAGTAAGGGTAGTGTGACACTATAGCATAGTGAGACTAGTTTGACACTATAGCAGAGTTAGGCTAGTGTGACACTATAGCAGAGTGAGGCTAGTGTGACACTATAGCAGAGTTAGGCTAGTGTGACACTATAGCAAAGTTAGGTTAGGTTAGTGAGACATGAACAGCTATAGCATAGTAGGACTAGTGAGACACTATAGCAGAGTGAGACTAGTGTGACACTATAGCATAAACAGACTAGTGTGACACTATTGCAGAGTTAAGCTAGTGTGACACTATAGCAGAGTTAGGCTAGTGTGACACTATAGCAGAGTTAGGTTTGTGTGACACTACAGCAGAGTGAGACTAGTGAGACACTATAACACAGTTAGGCTAGTGTGACACTATAGCAGAGTAAGGCTAGTGTGACACTATAGCAGAGTTAGGCTAGTGTGACACTAAAGCAGAGTTAGGCTAGTGAGACACTATAGCAGAGTAAGGCTAGTGTGACACTATAGCAGAGTTACGCTTGTGTGACACTATAGCAGAGTGATACAAGTGACACAATAGCAGAGTAAGGCTAGTGTGACACTATAGCAGATTTAGGCTAGTGAGACACTATAGCAGAGTTAGGCTAGTGTGATACTATAGCATAGAGAGACTAGTGTGACACTATAGCAGAGTAAAGCTAGTGTGACACTATAGCAGAGTTAAGCTAGTGTGACACTATAGCAGAGTAAGGCTAGTGTGACACTATAGCAGAGTAAGGCTAGTGTGACACTATAGCAGAGTTAGGCTAGTGTGACACTATAGCATAGTGAGACTAGTGAGACACTAAAGCAGAGTGAGACTAGTGTGACACTAAAGCATAAAGAGACTAGTGTGACGCTATAGCAGAGTTAGGCTAGTGTGACACTAAAGCAGAGTTAGGCTTGTGTGACACTGTAGCAGAGTTAGGCTAGTGTGACATTATAGCAGAGTAAGGCTAGTGTGACACTCTAGCAGAGTGTGACAAGTGAGACACTTAAGCAGAGTGTGACAAGTGAGACACTATAGCTGAGTGACACTAGTGAGACACTCTAGCAGAGTGAGACTAGTGTTACACTATAGCAGAGTTAGGCTAGTGAGACACTATAGCAGAGTGAGACTAGTGTGACACGAAAGCATAATGAGACTAGTGTGACGCTATAGCAGAGTTAGGCTAGTATGACACTAAAGCAGAGTTAGGCTTGTGTGACACTGTAGCAGAGTTAGGCTAGTGTGACACTAAAGCAGAGTAAGGCTAGTGAGACACTATAGCAGAGTTAGGCTAGTGTGACACTATAGCAGAGTTAGGCTTGTGTGACACTATAGCAGAGTAAGGCTAATGTGACACTTTAGCAGAGTGAGACTAGTGAGACATGAACAGCTATAGCATAGTTAGACTAGTGAGACACTATAGCAGAGAAAGGCTAGTGAGACACTATAGCAGAGTTAGGCTAGTGTGACACTAAAGCAGAGTTAGGCTAGTGTGACACTATAGCAGAGTGAGACTAGTGAGACACTATAGAAGAGTGAGACTAGTGAGACATGAACAGCTATAGCATAATAAGACTAGTGAGACACTTTAGCAGAGTGAGACTAGTGAGACATGAACAGCTATAGCATAGTAAGACTAGTGTGACACTATAGCAGAGTAAGGCTAGTGTGACACTATAGCAGAGTGAGGCTAGTGAGACACTATAGCATAGTGAGACTAGTGTGACACTCTAGCAGAGTGTGACTAGTGAGACACTTAAGCAGAGTGTGACAAGTGAGACTCTATAGCTGAGTGACACTAGTGAGACACTCTAGCAGAGTGAGACTAGTGTTATACTATAGCAGAGTTAGGCTAGTGTGACACTATAGCAGAGTTAGGCTAGTGTGACACTATAGCAGAATTAGGCTAGTGTGACACTATAGCAGAGTTAGGCTTGTGTGACATTATAGCACAGTTAGGCTAGTGTGACACTCTAGCAGAGTGTGACTAGTGAGACACTTAAGCAGAGTGTGACAAGTGAGACACTATAGCTGATTGACACAAGTGAGACACTCTAGCAGAGTGAGATTAGTGTTACACTATAGCAGAGTTAGGCTATTGTGTTACTATAGCAGAGTTAGACTAGTGTGACACTATAGCAGAGTAAGGCTAGTGTGACACTATAGCATAGTGAGACTAGTGAGACATGAACAGCTATAGCATAGTAAGACTAGTGAGACACTAAAGCAGAGTAAGGCTTGTGTGACACTATAGCAGAGTGAGGCTAGTGTGACACTATAGCATAGTGAGACTAGTGAGACATGAACAGAAATAGCATAGTGAGACTAGTGAGACACTATAGCAGAGTGAGACTAGTGAGACACTAAAGCATTAAGAGACTAGTGTGACACTATAGCAGAGTTAGGCTAGTGTGACACTATAGCAGAGTTAGGCTAGTGTGACACTATAGCAGAGTTAGGTTTGTGTGACACTATAGCAGAGTTAGGCTAGTGTGATACTAAAGCAGGGTTACGCTTGTGTGACACTACAGCAGAGTGATACTAGTGACACAATAGCAGAGTTAGGCTAGTGTGACACTATAGCAGTGTTAGGCTAGTGAGACACTATAGCAGAGTTAGGCTAGTGTGACACTATAGCATAGAGAGACTTGTGTGACACTATAGCAGAGTAAAGCTAGTGTGACATTATAGCAGAGTTAAGCTAGTGTGACACTATAGCAGAGTTAGGCTAGTGTGACACTATAGCAGAGTTAGGCTAGTGTGACACTATAGCAGAGTTAGGCTAGTGAGACACTATAGCAGAGTTAGGCTAGTGTGACACTATAGCATAAAGAGACTATTTTGACACTAAAGCAGAGTTAGGCTAGTGTGACACTATAGCAGAGTTAAGCTAGTGTGACACTATAGCAGAGTGAGGCTAGTGAGACACTCTAGCAGAGTGAGACTAGTGTTACACTATAGCAGAGTTACGCTTGTGTGACACTATAGCAGAGTGATACTAGTGACACAATAGCAGAGTTAGGCTAGTGTGACACTATAGCAGAGTGAGACTGGTGAGACATGAACAGCTATAGCATAGTGAGACTAGTGAGCCACTATAGCAGAGTGAGACTAGTGAGACATTATAACACAGTTAGGCTAGTGTGACACTATAGCAGAGTTAGGCTAGTGTGACACTATAGCAGAGTTAGGCTAGTGTGACATTATAGCAGAGTTAGGCTAGTGTGACACTCTAGCAGAGTGTGACTAGTGAGACACTTAAGCAGAGTGTGACAAGTGAGACACTATAGCTGAGTGACACTAGTGAGACACTCTAGCAGAGTGAGACTAGTGTTACACTATAGCAGAGTTACGCTTGTGTGACACTATAGCAGAGTGATACTAGTGACACAATAGCAGAGTTAGGCTAGTGTGACACTATAGCAGAGTGAGACTGGTGAGACATGAACAGCTATAGCATAGTGAGACTAGTGAGCCACTATAGCAGAGTGAGACTAGTGAGACATTATAACACAGTTAGGCTAGTGTGACACTATAGCAGAGTTAGGCTAGTGTTACACTATAGCAGAGTTAGGCTAGTGTGACACTAAAGCAGAGTTAGGCTAGTGAGACACTATAGCAGAGTAAGGCTAGTGTGACACTATAGCAGAGTTACGCTTGTGTGACACTATAGCAGAGTGATACTAGTGACACAATAGCAGAGTAAGGCTAGTGTGACACTAAAGCAGAGTTAGGCTAGTGTGACACTATAGCAGAGTTAGGCTAGTGAGACACTCTAGCAGAGTTAGGCTAGTGTGACACTATAGCATAAAGAGACTAGTGTGACACTATAGCAGAGTTAAGCTTGTGTGACACTATAGCAGAGTTAGGCTAGTGTGACACTATAGCAGAGTTAGGCTAGTGTGACACTATAGCAGAGTAAGGCTAGTATGACACTATAGCAGAGTGAGGCTAGTGTGACACTATAGCAGAGTGAGACTGGTGAGACATGAACAGCTATAGCATAGTGAGACTAGTGAGACACTAAAGCAGAGTGAGACTAGTGTGACACTAAAGCATAAAGAGACTTGTGTAACGCTATAGCAGAGTTAGGCTAGTGTGACACTATAGCAGAGTTAGGCTAGTGTGACAGTGTAGCAGAGTTAGGCTAGTGTGACATTATAGCAGAGTTAGGCTAGTGTGACACTCTAGCAGAGTGTGACTAGTGAGACACTTAAGCAGAGTGTGACAAGTGAGACACTATAGCTGAGTGACACTAGTGAGACACTCTAGCAGAGTGAGACTAGTGTTACACAATAGCATAGTGAGACTAGTTTGACACTTTAGCAAAGTTACGCTTGTGTGACACTATAGCAGAGTGATACTAGTGACACAATAGCAGAGTAAGGCTAGTGTGACACTATAGCAGAGTTAGGCTAGTGAGACACTATAGCAGAGTTAGGCTAGTGTGACACTATAGCATAAATAGACAAGTGTGACACTAAAGCAGAGTTAAGCTAGTGTGACACTATAGCAGAGTTAGGCTAGTGTGACACTATAGCAGAGTTAGGCTAGTGTGACACTATAGCAGAGTTAGGCTAGTGTGACACTATAGCAGAGTTAGGCTAGTGAGACACTATAGCAGAGTTAGGCTAGTGGGACACTTTAGCATAAAGAGACTAGTTTGACACTATAGCAGAGTTAGGCTAGTGTGACACTATAGCAGAGTTAAGCTAGTGTGACACTATAGCAGAGTTAGGCTAGTGTGACACTATAGCAGAGTTAGGCTAGTCTGACACTAAAGCAGAGTTAGGCTAGTGTGACACTATAGCAGAGTGAGACTTGTGAGACATGAACAGCTATAGCATAGTGAGACTAGTGAGACACTAAAGCAGAGTGAGACTAGTGTGACACTAAAGCATAAAGAGACGAGTGTGACGCTATAGCAGAGTAAGGCTAGTGTGACACTATAGCAGAGTTAGGCTTGTGTGACACTGTAGCAGAGTTAGGCTAGTGTGACATTATAGCAGAGTGTGACAAGTGAGACACTATAGCTGAGTGACACTAGTGAGACACTCTAGCAGAGTGAGACTAGTGTTACACTATAGCAGAGTTAGGCTAGTGTGACACTATAGCAGAGTTAGGCTAGTGTGACACTATAGCAGAGTTAGGCTAGTGTGACACTATAGCAGAGTTAAGCTAGTGTGACATTATAGCAGAGTTAGGCTAGTGTGACACTCTAGCAGAAAGTGACTAGTGAGACACTTAAGCAGAGTGTGACAAGTGAGACACTATAGCTGAGTGACACTAGTGAGACACTCTAGCAGAGTGAGACTAGTGTTACACTATAGCAGAGTTACGCTTGTGTGACACTATAGCAGAGTGATACTAGTGACACAATAGCAGAGTTAGGCTAGTGTGACACTATAGCAGAGTGAGACTGGTGAGACATGAACAGCTATAGCATAGTGAGACTAGTGAGCCACTATAGCAGAGTGAGACTAGTGAGACATTATAACACAGTTAGGCTAGTGTGACACTATAGCAGAGTTAGGCTAGTGTGACACTATAGCAGAGTTAGGCTAGTGTGACACTAAAGCAGAGTTAGGCTAGTGAGACACTATAGCAGAGTTAGGCTAGTGTGACACTATAGCAGAGTTACGCTTGTGTGACACTATAGCAGAGTGATTCTAGTGACACAATAGCAGAGTAAGGCTAAAGTGACACTATAGCAGAGTTAGGCTAGTGTGACACTATAGCAGAGTTAGGCTAGTGAGACACTCTAGCAGAGTTAGGCTAGTGTGACACTATAGCATAAAGAGACTAGTGTGACACTATAGCAGAGTTAAGCTAGTGTGACACTATAGCAGAGTTAGGCTAGTGTGACACTCTAGCAGAGTTAGGCTAGTGTGACACTATAGCAGAGTAAGGCTAGTGTGACACTATAGCAGGGTTAGGCTAGTGAGACACTATAGCAGAGTTAGGCTTGTGTGACACTATAGCATAAAGAGACTAGTTTGACACTAAAGCAGAGTTAGGCTAGTGTGACACTATAGCAGAGTTAAGCTAGTGTGACACTATAGCAGAGTAAGGCTAGTGTGACACTATAGCAGAGTAAGGCTAGTGTGACACTAAAGCAGAGTTAGGCTAGTGTGACACTATAGCAGAGTGAGACTGGTGAGACATGAACAGCTTTAGCATAGTGAGACTAGTGAGACACTAAAGCAGAGTGAGACTAGGCAGTACTGAGTACAGTTCGCGGTTTACCGCTAGAGTGTTCGGACGTGCCTAATATCTTTGCTCCTCGCAACCACTTTATTTGACCTCCCGCTTACGGAAACACGCTCAGATTTCGGTGTCTCGCTCGCTGGTCGCTGTGCGCGCCTTTCACTTTTTGCTGCGTCTACGCGTGACCTCGGCGCTAACATCGGACCCTCTTGCTCGCGCGAAGTGCTCCAAGACATTTGGTGTCCCCCCTCGGGGATCGTGCGACAGAGACCGTTCATCACCAAGCGCTACGGCGGAGCTGCGTCTTGCTACGAGCTACTCTACGACTTAACTACGCGCTACAATTTGAATAGCCAATCGCTCTGTGCACTGCGCCGGTAAGAAGGCCTCATTGAGTCTGATTTGAGTGTTACGGATTTGTAAACATGACTTCGTGTGGGGCCTGTGACGGCAAAATTCAAGATCTAAACTTCATGGAATGTTCTAACACGAAGTGTGGTTTGCTTTTTTGCTTGCTATGCCTCAATAAGTCAACCGAAGAATTTAATCAGCTGTCTGACAATTTAAAAGCTGAGTGGCTGTGCCCTCAATGCACTTCGACAATTCGAAAAGGGGACCATACTCCTGTGCGCTCGGGTGCAACTGGCCAACTGAATGATACGTTCACAAAAAACATAAATGTAACAAGGGGAAGCCGTTTGCAACCCAAACCCAGCGACCTAAACTTGGAACGTAAAGATGTAGTGGATGATGACCCGAGACGCCAAATCCATGTACTCGTGGAGGAAATACGCCATTTACGCAATGAAGTCAAAGACCTCAAGGAGTCAAACCTAGAGTTGAAGAATTCTATGCATAACATCGAAGCAATGTTAATCACTACTACAACTAACTTGGCAGAAGAAACAGCGAAGGTTAAGAAGATGAAGGAAGATATCGTTACTCTCCAGGACACCGTCACCAAACTGACTCAAACAAACGCAATATTGGAACAAGAGCACATTAGAAACGAGCTAGAAATTATAGGCATACCTGAAGAAAATTCTGAAAACTTGGGCCACATAGTAATGATGGCGTGCAGTAAAATTGGTGTTGAACTAAAGGAGGATGAAATCGATGACATCTTCAGGGCTGGGCCTAAGCAACGCAAATTGAACGAGATAAACCGCTCGCGACCCGTTGTTGTCAGGCTAGTAAGACTTCGCAAACGAGATGCTGTACTGAAGGCTGCCCGCGCCCGTCGCAACATAGCTGCAAAAGATGTAGTTGAAGGAGCGCCGGGAAATATCTTTTTTAACGAGCGGCTGACTAAGGAAAACCGAATTTTATTTCGAGAGGCCCGACTCCGTTCCAGTGCACATAATTTTCGATACTGCTGGACTCAAAAAGGAAACATTTTCGTCAGGCGCTCCGACGGCAGACCCGCAATCCGTATCACCAACGCGGAAGATCTCGATACCAAAATTGGACCAATCATGCAAAATACCAACCGAGAAGACCAGCGTGATAAACCAGACCCAAAAGGCTTATCTACAAACTAGCGTGAATCGGGGTTCATCTGTGATTTATTTATTATGGGCTTGTTTTTATTTGCTGCCGCTATATTGTTATAATTTCCAGTTACGTCTATGTACATACATTTGCACAAACACATACAACACACCATGCTTCTCCATTACACACTTGTTGATTTACAATCTTATACACAACTATGCCGAAGTCACACATTATCCAAATATAAAAGAAATCATTAACTTTCGAGCTCTCAGGCTTATCCGTTTTTTCATTTGCTTCACTGTAATTATCATTTATCATAATGTTGGATATAAATAGCGATCTTGAAGAAATCTTATCAATTAAATGTGTAAAGCTTGAGAGTTTAGAATCATGTAAAGATCATCTGGCTTCAACTCTATTTAAATGCCTCACCTTTAATATAAGAAGTATACAGAAAAATTTTGACTCTTTTGCAATTGCTATTAAGCGCCTTGGGATCGATGCGGATGTTATTATACTAACAGAATGCTGGCTTTCAGCTGAATCCATAGTACCGAAAATGCCGGGATACATTGCGTTTCGAACTAATAAGTACATAAATAAATGTGGCGGGGTTGTGGCTTTCGTGCGTGATGTGTGGAATGTGTCGGTCTGTGAACCAGATTTTTGTGATTGTAATTGCTTGCAGATAAACGTGGAAGATGATTTGACATTCTTGGGAATATATCGATCTCCCTCTTTTAAAAAAATTGATAGATTTCTGCTATCTTTGGATAATGTACTGCATGCAAATAGTACAAAGAAATTGATAGTAGCGGGAGATATTAACTTGGATATTCTGCTCAACCCTCTGTCTGACCAGTGTTCTGAATATTTGTGTCTTCTATCCAGCCATAAGTTGTTACCAGCAGTGACAGAATTGACAAGAAATGATGCGTGCCTCGACCACATATTCCTAAACGGTTCCTTGTCGTCACCTATTGGTATTGTGTGTCACACAGGAATTACAGATCACAATATTTGCATTCTGGGTTTCCTTCCCAAAAAATGTCGCCCCTCTCCCAAAAGGATCCGTATGAAAACAGATTTTGATGGCGTCCTTAAAGATCTCAGAGAAAGCGATTTTTCTAGTGTACTCGGTAGCGACAAAGTGGAGGAAGCGACTACTAAATTTGATGTAATACTTGATCGAGCAATCAGTAACAACACAAGGATGGTTCGTATTGCGCGATCAAAATATAACATTCAGCCTTGGATCACTCCGGGTTTGATGAAATGCCAAAGGGTACGAGACCATCTCCATTTACAGGCAAGACGGAATCCTACGAATGATATTATCACAGAAACATACAGGAGATATCGTAACTTCTTAAATAACTTATTACACCAGTTAAAGATAAACTACGGTAAACAGAAAATAACTATGAATAAAAATAATCCCAAAAATCTTTGGTGTACCGTTAAAGACATTTGCCACTTGTCTGGATCTCGCATTGTGCCTGCTGAATTATGCCAACTAGATGTGGATCCTGTTACCTCACTTGACCGTTGTAATGAATACTTTACCAGTGTAGGCAGAAGTTTAGCAGACAATATACTCTCTAGATTGAACTCGACTCAAACATCATTGGCTGCGGAGTTCAAAGCTACAATCCCTCCCAAAGACTCCATGTTTATGTCACCCACAAACGCTGTGGAGATAAGTGCACTGATATCTGATCTTAAGTCTAATAGTGCCCCAGGCATTGATGGTTACTCATCGCAGCTGATCAAACATGTTAAAAACGCAATCCTAGAACCTTTCACGCATATATGCAATCTCAGTCTAAGCTCTGGTATCTTTCCGCAAAGCTGGAAGACTGCATGTGTAACTCTGATTCACAAAGATGGTGCCAAGGACAAACCTAGCAATTACCGCCCAATTTCTTTACTAAGCATCTTCTCTAAAATATTAGAAAAGCTGGCCAACAAACGTTTAATAGGTTTCTTAAATAAAAATAACATAATATCGGAGCGGCAATTCGGATTCCGGCATAGTAGATCGGCCGAAGATGCTGCCCTGCTCCTAACGAGCAATATTTCGAATGCACTAGACCAAAATTGTAAATGCGTTGGCGTTTTTCTGGACTTGGCTAAGGCGTTCGACACGGTATCGATTAAAATATTAATTCAGAAAATGGCAGCAATTGGAATAAGAGGTGTAGTTCTCGACTGGTATACAAGCTATCTGACGGGCAGGCAGCAGTGCATCAGGGTGGGTGATGCGCTCAGCAACATGCTTCCTCTAGATTTTGGCGTGCCGCAAGGCAGTGTTCTGGGACCTACTTTATTCACAATCTACATGAACGACCTTTTAGAGTTAAGCTTACCGGGTGCAGAAATCATATGTTATGCTGATGATACCGTCCTGCTTTTCCGTGGTGCCTCTTGGGAGGAAGCATATAGAGTGGCTGAGACAGGCTTGAATATTGTTGCGGGCTGGCTGGATAGAAACCTACTGACCCTCAATGTCACAAAAACTAAGTATATAGCATTTCATAAAACGAAAGCGTCGGAACCACCTCCAATGATGTCGCTTAAGCTCCACACGTGCCTCTCCTTCGCACGAGACTCTCCCTGCGACAGCCTCTTATGCAGTTGTCAGATTATAGCTAGGTCATCTACTATCAAGTACTTGGGCATCATGATTGATGAAAACTTGTCTTTTAGGCCGCATATCTCACTTCTTTCATCTCGGACAAGGAAAATGATTTTTGTAATGAAATCCCTCCGACATTCGGCCTCAAAAGACACCTTATTAATGGTTTACAAAGCTCTGTCCCAGTCCTTGATTTTGTACTGCATCAGAGTTTGGGGTGGTGCGGCTAAAACAATAATGATAGATCTGGAACGTGCTCAGAGGGCTGTACTCAAAGTGATGTTGCGCAAACATTTCAGATTTTCCACAGAGTTACTATACAGTGAATGTAAGGTTTTGACGGTTCGTCAGTTATATATGTTGCGATCCGTAGTCTCAAAACATAGGTTGGTAAGTGGTTCCCCGGAATATGAAGCGCTACTTAAACGTAGAGTTTTTAAAATTAAAATACCTGTTGTTCGTACGACCTTTGCACAGCGCTTACCTGTTTACCTTTCCTCCTACTTATTCAACAGATTTAGTCAAAAGCTTCCACATATCAAAGCTTTATTGACTCGAGAAGCTAAGCATGTAATTGAGAGCTGGTTATTGAAGCTGAATTATGACCAGACTGAGGCTATTATGCCAGCAGCATTGTAACCACACACACACACACACACACACACACACACACACACACACACACACACACACACACACACACACACACCACACACACACACACACACACCCACACACACACACACAAACACACACACACACACACACATACATTTATTTTCCTTTTCTTTGTATAGCATAAATATTATTTAAATTTTAAGTTCAACTCGTCTCGTCCGAACCAAAATTCATAATAGTCAATGTTTTTTCGGGCCCCTGCGATACAGGCTATGCTTAGTGCAGGGTCCGCTGTTAAATTGTCTGCATGCCTCACATCGGACACAGTCTTATGTATTATTATTTTCAATTGTATTGTCCAGACATTGTTTGTTAAGTGTTTAAGTAAATAAAAATTTATTTATTTATTATTTATTACTAGTGTGACACTAAAGCATAAAGAGACTAGTGTGACACTCTAGCAGAGTTAGGCTAGTGTGACACTATAGCAGAGTTACGCTTGTGTGACACTATAGCAGAGTTAAGCTAGTGTGACACTATAGCAGAGTTAGGCTAGTGTGACACTATACCAGAGTTAGGCTAGTGTGACACTATAGCAGAGTAAGGCTAGTGTGACACTATAGCAGAGTTAGGCTAGTGAGACACTATAGCAGAGTTAGGCTAGTGTGACACTATAGCATAAAGAGACTAGTTTGACACTATAGCAGAGTTAGGCTAGTGTGACACTGTAGCAGAGTAAGGCTAGTGTGACATTATAGCAGAGTAAGGCTAGTGTGACACTAAAGCAGAGTTAGGCTAGTGAGACACTATAGCAGAGTTAGGCTAGTGTGACACTATAGCATAAAGAGACTAGTTTGACACTATAGCAGAGTAAGGCTAGTGTGACACTATAGCAGAGTTAAGCTAGTGTGACACTATAGCAGAGTGAGGCTAGTGTGACACTATAGCAGAGTTAGGCTAGTGTGACACTAAAGCAGAGTTAGGCTAGTGTGACACTAAAGCAGAGTTAGGCTAGTGAGACACTATAGCAGAGTTAGGCTAGTGTGACACTATAGCAGAGTTACGCTTGTGTGACAATATAGCAGAGTGAAACTAGTGACACAATAGCAGAGTAAGGCTAGTGTGACACTATAGCAGAGTTAGGCTAGTGTGACACTATAGCAGAGTTAGGCTAGTGAGACACTATAGCAGAGTTAGACTAGTGTGACACTATAGCATAAAGAGACTAGTGTGACACTATAGCAGAGTTAAGCTAGTGTGACACTATAGCAGAGTTAGGCTAGTGTGACACTTTAGCAGAGTTAGGATAGTGTGACACTATAGCAGAGTTAGGCTAGTGTGACACTATAGCAGAGTTAGGCTAGTGAGACACTATAGCAGAGTTAGGCTAGTGTGACACTATAGCATAAAGAGACTAGTTTGACACTAAAGCAGAGTTAGGCTAGTGTGACACTATAGCAGAGTTAAGCTAGTGTGACACTATAGCAGAGTGAGGCTAGTGTGACACTATAGCAGAGAAAGGCTAGTGTGACACTAAAGCAGAGTTAGGCTAGTGTGACACTATAGCAGAGTGAGACTGGTGAGACATGAACAGCTATAGCATAGTGAGACTAGTGAGACACTAAAGCAGAGTGAGACTAGTGTGACACTAAAGCATAAAGAGACTAGTGTGACGCTATAGCAGAGTTAGGCTAGTTTGACACTATAGCAGAGTTAGGCTAGTGTGACAGTGTAGCAGAGTTAGGCTAGTGTGACATTATAGCAGAGTTAGGCTAGTGTGACACTCTAGCAGAGTGTGACTAGTGAGACACTTAAGCAGAGTGTGACAAGTGAGACACTATAGCTGAGTGACACTAGTGAGACACTCTAGCAGAGTGAGACTAGTGTTACACTATAGCATAGTGAGACTAGTTTGACAGTTGAGCAAAGTTACGCTTGTGTGACACTATAGCAGAGTGATACTAGTGATACAATAGCAGAGTAAGGCTAGTGTGACACTATAGCAGAGTTAGGCTAGTGAGACACTATAGCAGAGTTAGGCTAGTGTGACACTATAGCATAAAGAGACAAGTGTGACACTAAAGCAGAGTTAAGCTAGTGTGACACTATAGCAGAGTTAAGCTAGTGTGACACTATAGCAGAGTTAGGCTAGTGTGACACTATAGCAGAGTTAGGCTAGTGTGACACTATAGCAGAGTTAGGCTAGTGAGACACTATAGCAGAGTTAGGCTAGTGGGACACTATAGCATAAAGAGACTAGTTTGACACTATAGCAGAGTTAGGCTAGTGTGACACTATAGCAGAGTTAAGCTAGTGTGACACTATAGCAGAGTGAGGCTAGTGTGACACTATAGCAGAGTTAGGCTAGTGTGACACTAAAGCAGAGTTAGGCTAGTGTGACACTATAGCAGAGTGAGACTGGTGAGACATGAACAGCTATAGCATAGTGAGACTAGTAAGACACTAAAGCAGAGTGAGACTAGTGTGACACTAAAGCATAAAGAGACTAGTGTGACGCTATAGCAGAGTAAGGCTAGTGTGACACTATAGCAGAGTTAGGCTTGTATGACACTGTAGCAGAGTTAGGCTAGTGTGACATTATAGCAGAGTTAGGCTAGTGTGACACTCTAGCAGAGTGTGACTAGTGAGACACTTAAGCAGAGTGTGACAAGTGAGACACTATAGCTGAGTGACACTAGTGAGACACTCTAGCAGAGTGAGACTAGTGTGACACTATAGCAGAGTTAGGCTAGTGTGACACTATAGCAGAGTTAGGCTAGTGTGACACTATAGCAGAGTTAGGCTAGTGTGACACTATAGCAGAGTTAGGCTAGTGTGACATTATAGCAGAGTTAGGCTAGTGTGACACTCTAGCAGAGTGTGACTAGTGAGACACTTAAGCAGAGTGTGACAAGTGAGATACTATAGCTGAGTGACACTAGTGAGACACTCTAGCATAAAGAGACTAGTTTGACACTATAGCAGAGTTAGGCTAGTGTGACACTATAGCAGAGTTAGGCTAGTCTGACACTAAAGCAGAGTTAGGCTAGTGTGACACTATAGCAGAGTGAGACTAGTGAGACACTATAGCAGAGTTAGGCTAGTGTGACACTATAGCATAAAGAGACTAGTTTGACACTATAGCAGAGTTAGGCTAGTGAGACACTCTAGCAGAGTAAGGCTAGTGTGACACTATAGCATTAAGAGACTAGTGTGACACTATAGCAGAGTTAAGCTAGTGTGATACTATAGCAGAGTTAGGCTAGTGTGACACTATAGCAGAGTTAGGCTAGTGTGACACTATAGCAGAGTAAGGCTAGTGTGACACTATAGCAGAGTTAGGCTAGTGTGACACTATAGCATAAAGAGACTAGTGTGACACTATAGCAGAGTTAGGCTAGTGTGACACTTTAGCAGAGTTAGGCTAGTGTGACACTATAGCAGAATTAGGCTAGTGTGACACTATAGCAGAGTTAGGCTAGTGAGACACTATAGCAGAGTTAGGCTAGTGTGACACTATAGCATAAAGAGACTAGTTTGACACTAAAGCAGAGTTAGGCTAGTGTGACACTATAGCAGAGTTAAGCTAGTGTGACACTATAGCAGAGTGAGGCTAGTGTGACACTATAGCAGAGAAAGGCTAGTGTGACACTAAAGCAGAGTTAGGCTAGTGTGACACTATAGCAGAGTGAGACTGGTGAGACATGAACAGCTATAGCATAGTGAGACTAGTGAGACACTAAAGCAGAGTGAGACTAGTGTGACACTAAAGCATAAAGAGACTAGTGTGACGCTAAAGCAGAGTTAGGCTAGTTTGACACTATAGCAGAGTTAGGCTAGTGTGACAGTGTAGCAGAGTTAGGCTAGTGTGACATTATAGCAGAGTTAGGCTAGTGTGACACTCCAGCAGAGTGTGACTAGTGAGACACTTAAGCAGAGTGTGACAAGTGAGACACTATAGCTGAGTGACACTAGTGAGACACTCTAGCAGAGTGAGACTAGTGTTACACTATAGCATAGTGAGACTAGTTTGACACTTTAGCAAAGTTACGCTTGTGTGACACTATAGCAGAGTGATACTAGTGATACAATAGCAGAGTAAGGCTAGTGTGACACTATAGCAGAGTTAGGCTAGTGCGACACTATAGCAGAGTTAGGCTAGTGTGACACTATAGCATAAAGAGACAAGTGTGACACTAAAGCAGAGTTAAGCTAGTGTGACACTATAGCAGAGTTAAGCTAGTGTGACACTATAGCAGAGTTAGGCTAGTGTGACACTATAGCAGAGTTAGGCTAGTGTGACACTATAGCAGAGTTAGGCTAGTGAGACACTATAGCAGAGTTAGGCTAGTGGGACACTATAGCATAAAGAGACTAGTTTGACACTATAGCAGAGTTAGGCTAGTGTGACACTATAGCAGAGTTAAGCTAGTGTGACACTATAGCAGAGTGAGGCTAGTGTGACACTATAGCAGAGTTAGGCTAGTGTGACACTAAAGCAGAGTTAGGCTAGTGTGACACTATAGCAGAGTTAAGCTAGTGTGACACTATAGCATAGTGAGACTAGTAAGACACTAAAGCAGAGTTAGACTATTGTGACACTAAAGCATAAAGAGACTAGTGTGACGCTATAGCAGAGTAAGGCTAGTGTGACACTATAGCAGAGTTAGGCTTGTGTGACACTGTAGCAGAGTTAGGCTAGTGTGACATTATAGCAGAGTTAGGCTAGTGTGACACTCTAGCAGAGTGTGACTAGTGAGACACTTAAGCAGAGTGTGACAAGTGAGACACTATAGCTGAGTGACACTAGTGAGACACTCTAGCAGAGTGAGACTAGTGTGACACTATAGCAGAGTTAGGCTAGTGTGACACTATAGCAGAGATAGGCTAGTGTGACACTATAGCAGAGTTAGGCTAGTGTGACACTATAGCAGAGTTAGGCTAGTGTGACATTATAGCAGAGTTAGGCTAGTGTGACACTCTAGCAGAGTGTGACTAGTGAGACACTTAAGCAGAGTGTGACAAGTGAGACACTATAGCTGAGTGACACTAGTGAGACACTCTAGCATAAAGAGACTAGTTTGACACTATAGCAGAGTTAGGCTTGTGTGACACTATAGCAGAGTTAAGCTAGTGTGACACTATAGCAGAGTGAGGCTAGTGTGACACTATAGCAGAGTTAGGCTAGTGTGACACTAAAGCAGAGTTAGGCTAGTGAGACACTATAGCAGTGTTAGGCTAGTGTAACACTATAGCAGAGTTACGCTTGTGTGACACTATAGCAGAGTGATACTAGTGACACAATAGCAGAGTAAGGCTAGTGTGACACTATAGCAGAGTTAGGCTATTGTGACACTATAGCAGAGTTAGGTTTGTGAGACACTATAGCAGAGTGAGGCTAGTGTGACACTATAGCATAAAGAGACTAGTGTGACACTATAGCAGAGTTAAGCTAGTGTGACACTATAGCAGAGTTAGGCTAGTGTGACACTATAGCAGAGTTAGGCTAGTGTGACACTATAGCAGAGTTAGGCTAGTGAGACACTATAGCAGAGTTCGGCTAGTGTGACACTATAGCATAAAAAGACTAGTTTGACACTATAGCAGAGTTAGGCTAGTGTGACACTATAGCAGAGTTAAGCTAGTAAGACACTATAGCAGAGTGAGGCTAGTGTGACACTATAGCAGAGTGAGACTGGTGAGACATGAACAGCTATAGCATAGTGAGACTAGTGAGACACTAAAGCAGAGTGAGACTAGTGTGACACTAAAGCATAAAGAGACTTGTGTGACGCTATAGCAGAGTTAGGCTAGTGTGACACTATAGCAGAGTTAGGCTAGTGTGACAGTGTAGCAGAGTTAGGCTAGTGTGACATTATAGCAGAGTTAGGCTAGTGTGACACTCTAGCAGAGTGTGACAAGTGAGACACTATAGCTGAGTGACACTAGTGAGACACTCTAGCAGAGTGAGACTAGTGTATCACTATAGCATAGTGAGACTAGTTTGACACTTTAGCAAAGTTACGCTTGTGTGACACTATAGCAGAGTGATACTAGTGACACAATAGCAGAGTAAGGCTAGTGTGACACTATAGCAGAGTTAGGCTAGTGAGACACTATAGCAGAGTTAGGCTAGTGTGACACTATAGCATAAATAGACAAGTGTGACACTAAAGCAGAGTTAAGCTAGTGTGACACTATAGCAGAGTAAAGCTAGTGTGACACTATAGCAGAGTTAGGCTAGTGTGACACTATAGCAGAGTTAGGCTAGTGTGACACTATAGCAGAGTTAGGCTAGTGAGACACTATAGCAGAGTTAGGCTAGTGGGACACTATAGCATAAAGAGACTAGTTTGACACTATAGCAGAGTTAGGCTAGTGTGACACTATAGCAGAGTTAAGCTAGTGTGACACTATAGCAGAGTGAGGCTAGTGTGACACTATAGCAGAGTTAGGCTAGTGTGACACTAAAGCAGAGTTAGGCTAGTGTGACACTATAGCAGAGTGAGACTGGTGAGACATGAACAGCTATAGCATAGTGAGACTAGTGAGACACTAAAGCAGAGTGAGACTAGTGTGACACTAAAGCATAAAGAGACTAGTGTGACGCTATAGCAGAGTAAGGCTAGTGTGACACTTTAGCAGAGTTAGGCTTGTGTGACACTGTAGCAGAGTTAGGCTAGTGTGACATTATAGCAGAGTTAGGCTAGTGTGACACTCTAGCAGAGTGTGACTAGTGAGACACTTAAGCAGAGTGTGACTAGTGAGACACTCGAGCAGAGTGAGACTAGTGTTACACTATAGCAGAGTTAGGCTAGTGTGACACTATAGCAGAGTTAGGCTAGTGTGACACTATAGCAGAGTTAGGCTAGTGTGACACTATAGCAGAGTTAGGCTAGTGTGACATTATAGCAGAGTTAGGCTAGTGTGACACTCTAGCAGAGTGTGACTAGTGAGACACTTAAGCAGAGTGTGACAAGTGAGACACTATAGCTGAGTGACACTAGTGAGACACTCTAGCAGAGTGAGACTAGTGTTACACTATAGCATAGTGAGACTAGTTTGACACTTTAGCAAAGTTACGCTTGTGTGACACTATAGCAGAGTGATACTAGTGACACAATAGCAGAGTAAGGCTAGTGTGACACTATAGCAGAGTTAGGCTAGTGAGACACTATAGCAGAGTTAGGCTAGTGTGACACTATAGCATAAATAGACAAGTGTGACACTTAAGCAGAGTTAAGCTAGTGTGACACTATAGCAGAGTAAAGCTAGTGTGACACTATAGCAGAGTTAGGCTAGTGTGACACTATAGCAGAGTTAGGCTAGTGTGACACTATAGCAGAGTTAGGCTAGTAAGACACTATAGCAGAGTTAGGCTAGTGGGACACTATAGCATAAAGAGACTAGTTTGACACTATAGCAGAGTTAGGCTAGTGTGACACTATAGCAGAGTTAGGCTAGTCTGACACTTAAGCAGAGTTAGGCTAGTGTGACACTATAGCAGGGTGAGACTTGTGAGACATGAACAGCTATAGCATAGTGAGACTAGTGAGACACTAAAGCAGAGTGAGACTAGTGTGACACTAAAGCATAAAGAGACGAGTGTGACGCTATAGCAGAGTAAGGCTAGTGTGACACTATAGCAGAGTTAGGCTTGTGTGACACTGTAGCAGAGTTAGGCTAGTGTGACATTATAGCAGAGTTAGGCTAGTGTGACACTCTAGCAGAGTGTGACTAGTGAGACACTTAAGCAGAGTGTGACAAGTGAGACACTATAGCTGAGTGACACTAGTGAGACACTCTAGCAGAGTGAGACTAGTGTTACACTATAGCAGAGTTAGGCTAGTGTGACACTATAGCAGAGTTAGGCTAGTGTGACACTATAGCAGAGTTAGGCTAGTGTGACACTATAGCAGAGTTAAGCTAGTGTGACATTATAGCAGAGTTAGGCTAGTGTGACACTCTAGCAGAGTGTGACTAGTGAGACACTTAAGCAGAGTGTGACAAGTGAGACACTATAGCTGAGTGACACTAGTGAGACACTCTAGCAGAGTGAGACTAGTGTTACACTATAGCAGAGTTACGCTTGTGTGACACTATAGCAGAGTGAACTAGTGACACAATAGCAGAGTTAGGCTAGTGTGACACTATAGCAGAGTGAGACTGGTGAGACATGAACAGCTATAGCATAGTGAGACTAGTGAGCCACTATAGCAGAGTGAGACTAGTGAGACATTATAACACAGTTAGGCTAGTGTGACACTATAGCAGAGTTAGGCTAGTGTGACACTATAGCAGAGTTAGGCTAGTGTGACACTAAAGCAGAGTTAGGCTAGTGAGACACTATAGCAGAGTTAGGCTAGTGTGACACTATAGCAGAGTGATACTAGTGACACAATAGCAGAGTAAGGCTAAAGTGACACTATAGCAGAGTTAGGCTAGTGTGACACTATAGCAGAGTTAGGCTAGTGAGACACTCTAGCAGAGTTAGGCTAGTGTGACACTATAGCATAAAGAGACTAGTGTGACACTATAGCAGAGTTAAGCTAGTGTGACACTATAGCAGAGTTAGGCTAGTGTGACACTATAGCAGAGTTAGGCTAGTGTGACACTATAGCAGAGTAAGGCTAGTGTGACACTATAGCAGGGTTAGGCTAGTGTGACACTATAGCAGAGTTAGGCTAGTGTGACACTATAGCATAAAGAGACTAGTTTGACACTAAAGCAGAGTTAGGCTAGTGTGACACTATAGCAGAGTTAAGCTAGTGTGACACTATAGCAGAGTAAGGCTAGTGTGACACTATAGCAGAGTAAGGCTAGTGTGACACTAAAGCAGAGTTAAACTAGTGTGACACTATAGCAGAGTGAGACTGGTGAGACATGAACAGCTATAGCATAGTGAGACTAGTGAGACACTAAAGCAGAGTGAGACTAGTGTGACACTAAAGCATTAAGAGACTAGTGTGACACTCTAGCAGAGTTAGGCTAGTGTGACACAATAGCAGAGTTACGCTTGTGTGACACTATAGCAGAGTTAAGCTAGTGTGACACTATAGCAGAGTTAGGCTAGTGTGACACTATAGCAGAGTTAGGCTAGTGTGACACTATAGCAGAGTAAGGCTAGTGTGACACTAAAGCAGAGTTAGGCTAGTGAGACACTATAGCAGAGTTAGGCTTGTGTGACACTATAGCATAAAGAGACTAGTTTGACACTATAGCAGAGTTAGGCTAGTGTGACACTGTAGCAGAGTAAGGCTAGTGTGACATTATAGCAGAGTAAGGCTAGTGTGACACTATAGCAGAGTTAGGCTAGTGAGACACTATAGCAGAGTTAGGCTAGTGTGACACTATAGCATAAAGAGACTAGTTTGACACTATAGCAGAGTAAGGCTAGTGTGACACTATAGCAGAGTTAAGCTAGTGTGACACTATAGCAGAGTTAGGCTAGTAAGACACTATAGCAGAGTAAGGCTAGTGTGACACTAAAGCAGAGTTAGGCTATAGTGACACTAAAGCAGAGTTAGGCTAGTGAGACACTATAGCAGAGTTAGGCTAGTGTGACACTATAGCAGAGTTACGCTTGTGTGACAATATAGCAGAGTGATACTAGTGACACAATAGCAGAGTAAGGCTAGTGTGACACTATAGCAGAGTTAGGCTAGTGTGACACTATAGCAGAGTTAGGCTAGTGAGACACTATAGCAGAGTTAGGCTAGTGTGACACTATAGCATAAAGAGACTAGTGTGACACTATAGCAGAGTTAAGCTAGTGTGACACTATAGCAGAGTTAGGCTAGTGTGACACTTTAGCAGAGTTAGGCTAGTGTGACACTATAGCAGAGTTAGGCTAGTGTGACACTATAGCAGAGTTAGGCTAGTGAGACACTATAGCAGAGTTAGGCTAGTGTGACACTATAGCATAAAGAGACTAGTTTGACACTAAAGCAGAGTTAGGCTAGTGTGACACTATAGCAGAGTAAAGCTAGTGTGACACTATAGCAGAGTGAGGCTAGTGTGACACTATAGCAGAGAAAGGCTAGTGTGACACTAAAGCAGAGTTAGGCTAGTGTGACACTATAGCAGAGTGAGACTGGTGAGACATGAACAGCTATAGCATAGTGAGACTAGTGAGACACTAAAGCAGAGTGAGACTAGTGTGACACTAAAGCATAAAGAGACTAGTGAGACGCTATAGCAGAGTTAGGCTAGTTTGACACTATAGCAGAGTTAGGCTAGTGAGACACTCTAGCAGAGTTAGGCTAGTGTGACACTATAGCATAAAGAGACTAGTGTGACACTATAGCAGAGTTAAGCTAGTGTGACACTATAGCAGAGTTAGGCTAGTGTGACACTATAGCAGAGTTAGGCTAGTGTGACACTATAGCAGAGTAAGGCTAGTGTGACACTATAGCAGGGTTAGGCTAGTGTGACACTATAGCAGAGTTAGGCTAGTGTGACACTATAGCATAAAGAGACTAGTTTGACACTAAAGCAGAGTTAGGCTAGTGTGACACTATAGCAGAGTTAAGCTAGTGTGACACTATAGCAGAGTAAGGCTAGTGTGACACTATAGCAGAGTAAGGCTAGTGTGACACTAAAGCAGAGTTAAACTAGTGTGACACTATAGCAGAATGAGACTGGTGAGACATGAACAGCTTTAGCATAGTGAGACTAGTGAGACACTAAAGCAGAGTGAGACTAGTGTGACACTAAAGCATAAAGAGACTAGTGTGACACTCTAGCAGAGTTAGGCTAGTGTGACACTATAGCAGAGTTACGCTTGTGTGACACTATAGCAGAGTTAAGCTAGTGTGACACTATAGCAGAGTTAGGCTAGTGTGACACTATAGCAGAGTTAGGCTAGTGTGACACTATAGCAGAGTAAGGCTAGTGTGACACTAAAGCAGAGTTAGGCTAGTGAGACACTATAGCAGAGTTAGGCTTGTGTGACACTATAGCATAAAGAGACTAGTTTGACACTATAGCAGAGTTAGGCTAGTGTGACACTGTAGCAGAGTAAGGCTAGTGTGACATTATAGCAGAGTAAGGCTAGTGTGACACTATAGCAGAGTGATACTAGTGACACAATAGCAGAGTAAGGCTAGTGTGACACTATAGCAGAGTTAGGCTAGTGTGACACTATAGCATAAATAGACAAGTGTGACACTAAAGCAGAGTTAAGCTAGTGTGACACTATAGCAGAGTAAAGCTAGTGTGACACTATAGCAGAGTTAGGCTAGTGTGACACTATAGCAAAGTTAGGCTAGTGTGACACTATAGCAGAGTTAGGCTAGTGTGACAGTGTAGCAGAGTTAGGCTTGTGTGACATTATAGCAGAGTTAGGCTAGTGTGACACTCTAGCAGAGTGTGACTAGTGAGACACTTAAGCAGAGTGTGACAAGTGAGACACTATAGCTGAGTGACACTAGTGAGACACTCTAGCAGAGTGAGACTAGTGTTACACTATAGCATAGTGAGACTAGTTTGACACTTTAGCAAAATTACGCTTGTGTGACACTATAGCAGAGTGATACTAGTGACACAATAGCAGAGTAAGGCTAGTGTGACACTATAGCAGAGTTAGGCTAGTGAGACACTATAGCAGAGTTAGGCTAGTGTGACACTATAGCATAAAGAGACAAGTGTGACACTAAAGCAGAGTTAAGCTAGTGTGACACTATAGCAGAGTTAAGCTAGTGTGACACTATAGCAGAGTTAGGCTAGTGTGACACTATAGCAGAGTTAGGCTAGTGTGACACTATAGCAGAGTTAGGCTAGTGAGACACTATAGCAGAGTTAGGCTAGTAGGACACTATAGCATAAAGAGACTAGTTTGACACTATAGCAGAGTTAGGCTAGTGTGACACTATAGCAGAGTTAAGCTAGTGTGACACTATAGCAGAGTGAGGCTAGTGTGACACTATAGCAGAGTTAGGCTAGTGTGACACTCAAGCAGAGTTAGGCTAGTGTGACACTATAGCAGAGTGAGACTGGTGAGACATGAACAGCTATAGCATAGTGAGACTAGTAAGACACTAAAGCAGAGTGAGACTAGTGTGACACTAAAGCATAAAGAGACTAGTGTGACGCTATAGCAGAGTAAGGCTAGTGTGACACTATAGCAGAGTTAGGCTTGTGTGACACTGTAGCAGAGTTAGGCTAGTGTGACATTATAGCAGAGTTAGGCTAGTGTGACACTCTAGCAGAGTGTGACTAGTGAGACACTTAAGCAGAGTGTGACAAGTGAGACACGATAGCTGAGTGACACTAGTGAGACACTCTAGCAGAGTGAGACTAGTGTTACACTATAGCAAAGTGAGACTAGTTTGACACTTTAGCAGAGTTACGCTTGTGTGACACTATAGCAGAGTGATACTAGTGACACAATAGCAGAGAAAGTCTAGTGTGACACTATAGCAGAGTTAGGCTAGTGAGACACTATAGCAGAGTTAGGCTAGTGTGACACTATAGCATAAAGAGACAAGTGTGACACTAAAGCAGAGTAAAGCTAGTGTGACACTTTAGCAGAGTTAAGCTAGTGTGACACTATAGCAGAGTTAGGCTAGTGTTACACTATAGCAGAGTTAGGCTAGTGTGACACTATAGCAGAGTTAGGCTAGTGAGACACTATAGCAGAGTTAGGCTAGTGTGACACTATAGCATAAAGAGACTAGTTTGACACTATAGCAGAGTTAAGCTAGTGTGACACTATAGCAGAGTGAGGCTAGTGTGACACTATAGCAGAGTTAGGCTAGTGTGACACTAAAGCAGAGTTAGGCTAGTGTGACACTATAGCAGAGTGAGAATAGTGAGACATGAACAGCTATAGCATAGTGAGACTAGTGAGACACTAAAGCAGAGTGAGACTAGTGTGACACTAAAGCATAAAGAGACTAGTGTGACGCTATAGCAGAGTTAGGCTAGTGTGACACTATAGCAGAGTTAGGCTTGTGTGACACTGTAGCAGAGTTAGGCTAGTGTGACATTATAGCAGAGTTAGGCTAGTGTGACACTCTAGCAGAGTGTGACAAGTGAGACACTTAAGCAGAGTGTGACAAGTGAGACTCTATAGCTGAGTGACACTAGTGAGACACTCTAGCAGAGTGAGACTAGTGTTATTCTATAGCAGAGTTAGGCTAGTGTGACACTATAGCAGAGTTAGGCTAGTGTGACACTATAGCAGAGTTAGGCTAGTGTGACACTATAGAAGAGTTAGGCTAGTGTGACATTATAGCAGAGTTAGGCTAGTGTGACACTCTAGCAGAGTGTGACTAGTGAGACACTTAAGCAGAGTGTGACAAGTGAGACACTATAGCTGAGTGACACTAGTGAGACACTCTAGCAGAGTGAGACTAGTGTTACTTTATAGCAGAGTTAGGCTAGTGTGACACTAAAGCAGAGTAAGACTAGTGTGACACTATAGCAGAGTTAGACTAGTGTGACACTATAGCAGAGTTAGGCTAGTGTGACACTAAAGCAGAGTTAGGCTAGTGTGACACTATAACACAGTTAGGCTAGTGTGACACAATAGCAGAGTTAGGCTAGTGTGACACTATAGCAGAGTGAGACTGGTGACACATGAACAGCTAAAGCATAGTGAGACTAGTGAGCCACTATATCAGAGTTAGGCTAGTGTGACACTATAGCAGAGTGAGGCTAGTGAGACACTATAGCAGAGTTCGGCTAGTGTGACACTATAGCATAAAGAGACTAGTTTGACACTATAGCAGAGTAAGGCTAGTGTGACACTATAGCAGAGTTAAGCTAGTAAGACACTATAGCAGAGTGAGGCTAGTGTGACACTATAGCAGAGTGAGACTGGTGAGACATGAACAGCTATAGCATAGTGAGACTAGTGAGACACTAAAGCAGAGTGAGACTAGTGTGACACTAAAGCATAAAGAGACTAGTGTGACGCTATAGCAGAGTAAGGCTAGTGTGACACTATAGCAGAGTTAGGCTTGTGTGACACTGTAGCAGAGTTAGGCTAGTGTGACATTATAGCAGAGTTAGGCTAGTGTGACACTCTAGCAGAGTGTGACTAGTGAGACACTTAAGCAGAGTGTGACAAGTGAGACACTATAGCTGAGTGACACTAGTGAGACACTCTAGCAGAGTGAGACTAGTGTTACACTATAGCATAGTGAGACTAGTTTGACACTTTAGCAAAGTTACGCTTGTGTGACACTATAGCAGAGTGATACTAGTGACACAATAGCAGAGTAAGGCTAGTGTGACACTATAGCAGAGTTAGGCTAGTGAGACACTATAGCAGAGTTAGGCTAGTGTGACACTATAGCAGAGTGAGACTTGTGAGACATGAACAGCTATAGCATAGTGAGACTAGTGAGACACTAAAGCAGAGTGAGACTAGTGTGACACTAAAGCATAAAGAGACTAGTGTGACGCTATAGCAGAGTAAGGCTAGTGTGACACTATAGTAGAGTTAGGCTTGTGTGACACTGTAGCAGAGTTAGGCTAGTGTGACATTATAGCAGAGTTAGGCTAGTGTGACACTCTAGCAGAGTGTGACTAGTGAGACACTTAAGCAGAGTGTGACAAGTGAGACACTATAGCTGAGTGAAACTAGTGAGACACTCTAGCAGAGTGAGACTAGTGTTACACTATAGCAGAGTTAGGCTAGTGTGACACTATAGCAGAGTTAGGCTAGTGTGACACTATAGCAGAGTTAGGCTAGTGTGACACTATAGCAGAGTTAGGCTAGTGTGACATTATAGCAGAGTTAGGCTAGTGTGACACTCTAGCAGAGTGTGACTAGTGAGACACTTAAGCAGAGTGTGACAAGTGAGACACTATAGCTGAGTGACACTAGTGAGACACTCTAGCAGAGTGAGACAAGTGTTACACTATAGCAGAGTAACGCTTGTGTGACACAATAGCAGAGTGATACTACTGACACAATAGCAGAGTTAGGCTAGTGTGACACTATAGCAGAGTGAGACTGGTGAGACATGAACAGCTATAGCATAGTGAGACTAGTGAGCCACTATAGCAGAGTGAGACTAGTGAGACATTATAACACAGTTAGGCTAGTGTGACACTATAGCAGAGTTAGGCTAGTGTGACACTATAGCAGAGTTAGGCTAGTGTGACACTTAAGCAGAGTTAGGCTAGTGAGACACTATAGCAGAGTAAGGCTAGTGTGACACTATAGCAGAGTTACGCTTGTGTGACACTATAGCAGAGTGATACTAGTGTTACAATAGCAGAGTAAGGCTAGTGTGACACTATAGCAGAGTTAGGCTAGTGTGACACTATAGCAGAGTTCGGCTAGTGAGACACATTAGCAGAGTTAGGCTAGTGTGACACTATAGCATAAAGAGACTAGTGTGATACTATAGCAGAGTTAAGCTAGTGTGACACTATAGCAGAGTTAGGCTAGTGTGACACTATAGCAGAGTTAGGCTAGTGTGACACTATAGCAGAGTAAGGCTTGTGTGACACTATAGCAGAGTTAGGCTAGTGAGACACTATAGCAGAGTTAGGCTAGTGTGACACTATAGCATAAAGAGACTAGTTTGACACTATAGCAGAGTAAGGCTAGTGTGACACTATAGCAGAGTTAAGCTAGTGTGACACTATAGCAGAGTAAGGCTAGTGTGACACTATAGCAGAGTTAGGCTAGTGTGACACTAAAGCAGAGTTAGGCTAGTGTGACACTATAGCAGAGTGAGACTGGTGAGACATGAACAGCTATAGCATAGTGAGACTAGTGAGACACTAAAGCAGAGTGAGACTAGTGTGACACTAAAGCATAAAGAGACTAGTGTGACGCTATAGCAGAGTTAGGCTAGTGTGACACTATAGCAGAGTTAGGCTAGTGTGACACTGTAGCAGAGTAAGGCTAGTGTGACATTATAGCAGAAATAGGCTAGTGTGACACTCTAACAGAGTGTGACTAGTGAGACACTTAAGCAGAGTGTGACAAGTGAGACACTATAGCTAAGTGACACTAGTGAGACACTCTAGCAGAGTGAGACTAGTGTTACACTATAGCAAAGTGAGACTAGTTTGACACTTTAGCAGAGTTACGCTTGTGTGACACTATAGCAGAGTGATACTAGTGACACAATAGCAGAGTAAGGCTAGTGTGACACTATAACAGAGTTAGGCTAGTGAGACACTATAGCAGAGTTAGGCTAGTGTGACACTATAGCATAAAGAGACAAGTCTGACACTAAAGCAGAGTTAAGCTAGTGTGACACTTTAGCAGAGTTAAGCTAGTGTGACACTATAGCAGAGTTAGGCTAGTGTTACACTATAGCAGAGTTAGGCTAGTGTGACACTATAGCAGAGTTAGGCTAGTGAGACACTATAGCAGAGTTAGGCTAGTGTGACACTATAGCATAAAGAGACTAGTTTGACACTATAGCAGAGTTAAGCTAGTGTGACACTATAGCAGAGTGAGGCTAGTGTGACACTATAGCAGAGTTAGGCTAGTGTGACACTAAAGCAGAGTTAGGCTAGTGTGACACTATAGCAGAGTGAGAATAGTGAGACATGAACAGCTATAGCATAGTGAGACTAGTGAGACACTAAAGCAGAGTGAGACTAGTGTGACACTAAAGCATAAAGAGACTAGTGTGACGCTATAGCAGAGTTAGGCTAGTGTGACACTATAGCAGAGTTAGGCTTGTGTGACACTGTAGCAGAGTTAGGCTAGTGTGACATTATAGCAGAGTTAGGCTAGTGTGACACTCTAGCAGAGTGTGACAAGTGAGACACTTAAGCAGAGTGTGACAAGTGAGACTCTATAGCTGAGTGACACTAGTGAGACACTCTAGCAGAGTGAGACTAGTGTTATTCAATAGCAGAGTTAGGCTAGTGTGACACAATAGCAGAGTTAGGCTAGTGTGACACTATAGCAGAGTTAGGCTAGTGTGACACTATAGAAGAGTTAGGCTAGTGTGACATTATAGCAGAGTTAGTCTAGTGTGACACTCTAGCAGAGTGTGACTAGTGAGACACTTAAGCAGAGTGTGACAAGTGAGACACTATAGCTGAGTGACACTAGTGAGACACTCTAGCAGAGTGAGACTAGTGTTACTTAATAGCAGAGTTAGGCTAGTGTGACACTAAAGCAGAGTAAGACTAGTGTGACACTATAGCAGAGTTAGGCTAGTGTGACACTATAGCAGAGTTAGGCTTGTGTGACACTAAAGCAGAGTTAGGCTAGTGTGACACTATAACACAGTTAGGCTAGTGTGACACAATAGCAGAGTTAGGCTAGTGTGACACTATAGCAGAGTGAGACTGGTGACACATGAACAGCTATAGCATAGTGAGACTAGTGAGCCACTATAGCAGAGTTAGGCTAGTGTGACACTATAGCAGAGTTAGGCTAGTGTGACACTGTAGCAGAATTAGGCTAGTGTGACACTATAGCAGAGTTAGGCTAGTGTGACACTTTAGCAGAGTTAGGCTAAGGTGACACTATAGCAGATTTAGGCTAGTGAGACACTTAAGCAGAGTTAGGCTAGTGTGACACTATAGCAAAGTTAAGCTAGTGTGACACTAAAGCAGAGTTAGGCTAGTGTGACACTATAGCAGAGTAAGGCTAGTGTGACACTATAGCAGAGTTAGGCTAGTGCGACACTATAGCAGAGTAAGGGAAGTGTGACACTATAGCATAGTGAGACTAGTTTGACATTATAGCAGAGTTAGGCTAGTGTGATACTATAGCAGAGTTAGGCTAGTGTGACACTATAGCAGAGTTAGGTTAGGTTAGTGAGACATGAACAGCTATAGCATAGTGAGACTAGTGAGACACTATAGCAGAGTGAGACTAGTGTGACACTATAGCATAAACAGACTAGTGTGACACTATAGCAGAGTTAAGCTAGTGTGACACTATAGCAGAGTGAGGCTAGTGTGACACTTTAGCAGAGTTAGGCTAGTGTGACACTAAAGCAGAGATAGGCTAGTGTGACACTATAGCAGAGTGAGACTGGTGAGACATGAACAGCTTTAGCATAGTGAGACTAGTGAGACACTAAAGCAGAGTGAGACTAGTGTGACACTAAAGCATAAAGAGACTAGTGTGACGCTATAGCAGAGTTAGGCTAGTGTGACACGATAGCAGAGTTAGGCTAGTGTGACACTATAGCAGAGTAAGGCTTGTGTGACACTATAGCAGAGTTAGGCTAGTGAGACACTATAGCAGAGATAGGCTAGTGTGACACTATAGCATAAAGAGACTAGTTTGACACTATAGCAGAGTTAGGCTAGTGTGACACTATAGCAGAGTTAAGCTAGTGTGACACTATAGCAGAGTAAGGCTAGTGTGACACTATAGCAGAGTTAGGCTAGTGTGACACTAAAGCAGAGTTAGGCTAGTGTGACACTATAGCAGAGTGAGACTGGTGAGACATGAACAGCTTTAGCATAGTGAGACTAGTGAGACACTAAAGCAGAGTGAGACTAGTGTGACACTAAAGCATAAAGAGACTAGTGTGACACTATAGCAGAGTTAGGCTAGTGTGACACTATAGCAGAGTTAGGCTAGTGTGATACTATAGCAGAGTAAGGCTTGTGTGACACTATAGCAGAGTTAGGCTAGTGAGACACTATAGCAGAGTTAGGCTAGTGTGACACTATAGCATAATGAGACTAGTTTGACACTATAGCAGAGTTAGGCTAGTGTGACACTATAGCAGAGTTAAGCTAGTGTGACACTATAGCAGAGTAAGGCTAGTGTGACACTATAGCAGAGTTAGGCTATTGTGACACTAAAGCAGAGTTAGGCTAGTGTGACACTATAGCAGAGTGAGACTGGTGAGACATGAACAGCTATAGCATAGTGAGACTAGTGAGACACTAAAGCAGAGAGACTAGTGTGACACTAAAGCATAAAGAGACTAGTGTGACGCTATAGCAGAGTTAGGCTAGTGTAACACTATAGCAGAGTTAGGCTAGTGTGACACTGTAGCAGAGTAAGGCTAGTGTGACATTATAGCAGAGTTAGGCTAGTGTGACACTCTAACAGAGTGTGACTAGTGAGACACTTAAGCAGAGTGTGACAAGTGAGACACTATAGCTGAGTGACACTAGTGAGACACTCTAGCAGAGTGAGACTAGTGTTACACTATAGCAGAGTTAGGCTAGTGTGACACTATAGCAGAGTTAGGCTAGTGTGACACTATAGCAGAGTTAGGCTAGTGTGACACTATAGCAGAGTTAAGCTAGTGTGACATTATAGCAGAGTTAGGCTAGTGTGACACTCTAGCAGAGTGTGACTAGTGAGACACTTAAGCAGAGTGTGACAAGTGAGACACTATAGCTGAGTGACACTAGTGAGACACTCTAGCAGAGTGAGACTAGTGTTACACTATAGCAGAGTTACGCTTGTGTGACACTATAGCAGAGTGAACTAGTGACACAATAGCAGAGTTAGGCTAGTGTGACACTATAGCAGAGTGAGACTGGTGAGACATGAACAGCTATAGCATAGTGAGACTAGTGAGCCACTATAGCAGAGTGAGACTAGTGAGACATTATAACACAGTTAGGCTAGTGTGACACTATAGCAGAGTTAGGCTAGTGTGACACTATAGCAGAGTTAGGCTAGTGTGACACTAAAGCAGAGTTAGGCTAGTGAGACACTATAGCAGAGTTAGGCTAGTGTGACACTATAGCAGAGTGATACTAGTGACACAATAGCAGAGTAAGGCTAAAGTGACACTATAGCAGAGTTAGGCTAGTGTGACACTATAGCAGAGTTAGGCTAGTGAGACACTCTAGCAGAGTTAGGCTAGTGTGACACTATAGCATAAAGAGACTAGTGTGACACTATAGCAGAGTTAAGCTAGTGTGACACTATAGCAGAGTTAGGCTAGTGTGACACTATAGCAGAGTTAGGCTAGTGTGACACTATAGCAGAGTAAGGCTAGTGTGACACTATAGCAGGGTTAGGCTAGTGTGACACTATAGCAGAGTTAGGCTAGTGTGACACTATAGCATAAAGAGACTAGTTTGACACTAAAGCAGAGTTAGGCTAGTGTGACACTATAGCAGAGTTAAGCTAGTGTGACACTATAGCAGAGTAAGGCTAGTGTGACACTATAGCAGAGTAAGGCTAGTGTGACACTAAAGCAGAGTTAAACTAGTGTGACACTATAGCAGAGTGAGACTGGTGAGACATGAACAGCTATAGCATAGTGAGACTAGTGAGACACTAAAGCAGAGTGAGACTAGTGTGACACTAAAGCATTAAGAGACTAGTGTGACACTCTAGCAGAGTTAGGCTAGTGTGACACAATAGCAGAGTTACGCTTGTGTGACACTATAGCAGAGTTAAGCTAGTGTGACACTATAGCAGAGTTAGGCTAGTGTGACACTATAGCAGAGTTAGGCTAGTGTGACACTATAGCAGAGTAAGGCTAGTGTGACACTAAAGCAGAGTTAGGCTAGTGAGACACTATAGCAGAGTTAGGCTTGTGTGACACTATAGCATAAAGAGACTAGTTTGACACTATAGCAGAGTTAGGCTAGTGTGACACTGTAGCAGAGTAAGGCTAGTGTGACATTATAGCAGAGTAAGGCTAGTGTGACACTATAGCAGAGTTAGGCTAGTGAGACACTATAGCAGAGTTAGGCTAGTGTGACACTATAGCATAAAGAGACTAGTTTGACACTATAGCAGAGTAAGGCTAGTGTGACACTATAGCAGAGTTAAGCTAGTGTGACACTATAGCAGAGTTAGGCTAGTAAGACACTATAGCAGAGTTAGGCTAGTGTGACACTAAAGCAGAGTTAGGCTATAGTGACACTAAAGCAGAGTTAGGCTAGTGAGACACTATAGCAGAGTTAGGCTAGTGTGACACTATAGCAGAGTTACGCTTGTGTGACAATATAGCAGAGTGATACTAGTGACACAATAGCAGAGTAAGGCTAGTGTGACACTATAGCAGAGTTAGGCTAGTGTGACACTATAGCAGAGTTAGGCTAGTGAGACACTATAGCAGAGTTAGGCTAGTGTGACACTATAGCATAAAGAGACTAGTGTGACACTATAGCAGAGTTAAGCTAGTGTGACACTATAGCAGAGTTAGGCTAGTGTGACACTTTAGCAGAGTTAGGCTAGTGTGACACTATAGCAGAGTTAGGCTAGTGTGACACTATAGCAGAGTTAGGCTAGTGAGACACTATAGCAGAGTTAGGCTAGTGTGACACTATAGCATAAAGAGACTAGTTTGACACTAAAGCAGAGTTAGGCTAGTGTGACACTATAGCAGAGTAAAGCTAGTGTGACACTATAGCAGAGTGAGGCTAGTGTGACACTATAGCAGAGAAAGGCTAGTGTGACACTAAAGCAGAGTTAGGCTAGTGTGACACTATAGCAGAGTGAGACTGGTGAGACATGAACAGCTATAGCATAGTGAGACTAGTGAGACACTAAAGCAGAGTGAGACTAGTGTGACACTAAAGCATAAAGAGACTAGTGAGACGCTATAGCAGAGTTAGGCTAGTTTGACACTATAGCAGAGTTAGGCTAGTGAGACACTCTAGCAGAGTTAGGCTAGTGTGACACTATAGCATAAAGAGACTAGTGTGACACTATAGCAGAGTTAAGCTAGTGTGACACTATAGCAGAGTTAGGCTAGTGTGACACTATAGCAGAGTTAGGCTAGTGTGACACTATAGCAGAGTAAGGCTAGTGTGACACTATAGCAGGGTTAGGCTAGTGTGACACTATAGCAGAGTTAGGCTAGTGTGACACTATAGCATAAAGAGACTAGTTTGACACTAAAGCAGAGTTAGGCTAGTGTGACACTATAGCAGAGTTAAGCTAGTGTGACACTATAGCAGAGTAAGGCTAGTGTGACACTATAGCAGAGTAAGGCTAGTGTGACACTAAAGCAGAGTTAAACTAGTGTGACACTATAGCAGAATGAGACTGGTGAGACATGAACAGCTATAGCATAGTGAGACTAGTGAGCCACTATAGCAGAGTGAGACTAGTGAGACACTAAAGCATAAAGAGACTAGTGTGACACTCTAGCAGAGTTAGGCTAGTGTGACACTATAGCAGAGTTACGCTTGTGTGACACTATAGCAGAGTTAAGCTAGTGTGACACTATAGCAGAGTTAGGCTAGTGTGACACTATAGCAGAGTTAGGCTAGTGTGACACTATAGCAGAGTAAGGCTAGTGTGACACTAAAGCAGAGTTAGGCTAGTGAGACACTATAGCAGAGTTAGGCTTGTGTGACACTATAGCATAAAGAGACTAGTTTGACACTATAGCAGAGTTAGGCTAGTGTGACACTGTAGCAGAGTAAGGCTAGTGTGACATTATAGCAGAGTAAGGCTAGTGTGACACTATAGCAGAGTGATACTAGTGACACAATAGCAGAGTAAGGCTAGTGTGACACTATAGCAGAGTTAGGCTAGTGTGACACTATAGCATAAATAGACAAGTGTGACACTAAAGCAGAGTTAAGCTAGTGTGACACTATAGCAGAGTAAAGCTAGTGTGACACTATAGCAGAGTTAGGCTAGTGTGACACTATAGCAAAGTTAGGCTAGTGTGACACTATAGCAGAGTTAGGCTAGTGTGACAGTGTAGCAGAGTTAGGCTTGTGTGACATTATAGCAGAGTTAGGCTAGTGTGACACTCTAGCAGAGTGTGACTAGTGAGACACTTAAGCAGAGTGTGACAAGTGAGACACTATAGCTGAGTGACACTAGTGAGACACTCTAGCAGAGTGAGACTAGTGTTACACTATAGCATAGTGAGACTAGTTTGACACTTTAGCAAAATTACGCTTGTGTGACACTATAGCAGAGTGATACTAGTGACACAATAGCAGAGTAAGGCTAGTGTGACACTATAGCAGAGTTAGGCTAGTGAGACACTATAGCAGAGTTAGGCTAGTGTGACACTATAGCATAAAGAGACAAGTGTGACACTAAAGCAGAGTTAAGCTAGTGTGACACTATAGCAGAGTTAAGCTAGTGTGACACTATAGCAGAGTTAGGCTAGTGTGACACTATAGCAGAGTTAGGCTAGTGTGACACTATAGCAGAGTTAGGCTAGTGAGACACTATAGCAGAGTTAGGCTAGTAGGACACTATAGCATAAAGAGACTAGTTTGACACTATAGCAGAGTTAGGCTAGTGTGACACTATAGCAGAGTTAAGCTAGTGTGACACTATAGCAGAGTGAGGCTAGTGTGACACTATAGCAGAGTTAGGCTAGTGTGACACTCAAGCAGAGTTAGGCTAGTGTGACACTATAGCAGAGTGAGACTGGTGAGACATGAACAGCTATAGCATAGTGAGACTAGTAAGACACTAAAGCAGAGTGAGACTAGTGTGACACTAAAGCATAAAGAGACTAGTGTGACGCTATAGCAGAGTAAGGCTAGTGTGACACTATAGCAGAGTTAGGCTTGTGTGACACTGTAGCAGAGTTAGGCTAGTGTGACATTATAGCAGAGTTAGGCTAGTGTGACACTCTAGCAGAGTGTGACTAGTGAGACACTTAAGCAGAGTGTGACAAGTGAGACACGATAGCTGAGTGACACTAGTGAGACACTCTAGCAGAGTGAGACTAGTGTTACACTATAGCAAAGTGAGACTAGTTTGACACTTTAGCAGAGTTACGCTTGTGTGACACTATAGCAGAGTGATACTAGTGACACAATAGCAGAGAAAGTCTAGTGTGACACTATAGCAGAGTTAGGCTAGTGAGACACTATAGCAGAGTTAGGCTAGTGTGACACTATAGCATAAAGAGACAAGTGTGACACTAAAGCAGAGTAAAGCTAGTGTGACACTTTAGCAGAGTTAAGCTAGTGTGACACTATAGCAGAGTTAGGCTAGTGTTACACTATAGCAGAGTTAGGCTAGTGTGACACTATAGCAGAGTTAGGCTAGTGAGACACTATAGCAGAGTTAGGCTAGTGTGACACTATAGCATAAAGAGACTAGTTTGACACTATAGCAGAGTTAAGCTAGTGTGACACTATAGCAGAGTGAGGCTAGTGTGACACTATAGCAGAGTTAGGCTAGTGTGACACTAAAGCAGAGTTAGGCTAGTGTGACACTATAGCAGAGTGAGAATAGTGAGACATGAACAGCTATAGCATAGTGAGACTAGTGAGACACTAAAGCAGAGTGAGACTAGTGTGACACTAAAGCATAAAGAGACTAGTGTGACGCTATAGCAGAGTTAGGCTAGTGTGACACTATAGCAGAGTTAGGCTTGTGTGACACTGTAGCAGAGTTAGGCTAGTGTGACATTATAGCAGAGTTAGGCTAGTGTGACACTCTAGCAGAGTGTGACAAGTGAGACACTTAAGCAGAGTGTGACAAGTGAGACTCTATAGCTGAGTGACACTAGTGAGACACTCTAGCAGAGTGAGACTAGTGTTATTCTATAGCAGAGTTAGGCTAGTGTGACACTATAGCAGAGTTAGGCTAGTGTGACACTATAGCAGAGTTAGGCTAGTGTGACACTATAGAAGAGTTAGGCTAGTGTGACATTATAGCAGAGTTAGGCTAGTGTGACACTCTAGCAGAGTGTGACTAGTGAGACACTTAAGCAGAGTGTGACAAGTGAGACACTATAGCTGAGTGACACTAGTGAGACACTCTAGCAGAGTGAGACTAGTGTTACTTTATAGCAGAGTTAGGCTAGTGTGACACTAAAGCAGAGTAAGACTAGTGTGACACTATAGCAGAGTTAGACTAGTGTGACACTATAGCAGAGTTAGGCTAGTGTGACACTAAAGCAGAGTTAGGCTAGTGTGACACTATAACACAGTTAGGCTAGTGTGACACAATAGCAGAGTTAGGCTAGTGTGACACTATAGCAGAGTGAGACTGGTGACACATGAACAGCTAAAGCATAGTGAGACTAGTGAGCCACTATATCAGAGTTAGGCTAGTGTGACACTATAGCAGAGTGAGGCTAGTGAGACACTATAGCAGAGTTCGGCTAGTGTGACACTATAGCATAAAGAGACTAGTTTGACACTATAGCAGAGTAAGGCTAGTGTGACACTATAGCAGAGTTAAGCTAGTAAGACACTATAGCAGAGTGAGGCTAGTGTGACACTATAGCAGAGTGAGACTGGTGAGACATGAACAGCTATAGCATAGTGAGACTAGTGAGACACTAAAGCAGAGTGAGACTAGTGTGACACTAAAGCATAAAGAGACTAGTGTGACGCTATAGCAGAGTAAGGCTAGTGTGACACTATAGCAGAGTTAGGCTTGTGTGACACTGTAGCAGAGTTAGGCTAGTGTGACATTATAGCAGAGTTAGGCTAGTGTGACACTCTAGCAGAGTGTGACTAGTGAGACACTTAAGCAGAGTGTGACAAGTGAGACACTATAGCTGAGTGACACTAGTGAGACACTCTAGCAGAGTGAGACTAGTGTTACACTATAGCATAGTGAGACTAGTTTGACACTTTAGCAAAGTTACGCTTGTGTGACACTATAGCAGAGTGATACTAGTGACACAATAGCAGAGTAAGGCTAGTGTGACACTATAGCAGAGTTAGGCTAGTGAGACACTATAGCAGAGTTAGGCTAGTGTGACACTATAGCAGAGTGAGACTTGTGAGACATGAACAGCTATAGCATAGTGAGACTAGTGAGACACTAAAGCAGAGTGAGACTAGTGTGACACTAAAGCATAAAGAGACTAGTGTGACGCTATAGCAGAGTAAGGCTAGTGTGACACTATAGTAGAGTTAGGCTTGTGTGACACTGTAGCAGAGTTAGGCTAGTGTGACATTATAGCAGAGTTAGGCTAGTGTGACACTCTAGCAGAGTGTGACTAGTGAGACACTTAAGCAGAGTGTGACAAGTGAGACACTATAGCTGAGTGAAACTAGTGAGACACTCTAGCAGAGTGAGACTAGTGTTACACTATAGCAGAGTTAGGCTAGTGTGACACTATAGCAGAGTTAGGCTAGTGTGACACTATAGCAGAGTTAGGCTAGTGTGACACTATAGCAGAGTTAGGCTAGTGTGACATTATAGCAGAGTTAGGCTAGTGTGACACTCTAGCAGAGTGTGACTAGTGAGACACTTAAGCAGAGTGTGACAAGTGAGACACTATAGCTGAGTGACACTAGTGAGACACTCTAGCAGAGTGAGACAAGTGTTACACTATAGCAGAGTAACGCTTGTGTGACACAATAGCAGAGTGATACTACTGACACAATAGCAGAGTTAGGCTAGTGTGACACTATAGCAGAGTGAGACTGGTGAGACATGAACAGCTATAGCATAGTGAGACTAGTGAGCCACTATAGCAGAGTGAGACTAGTGAGACATTATAACACAGTTAGGCTAGTGTGACACTATAGCAGAGTTAGGCTAGTGTGACACTATAGCAGAGTTAGGCTAGTGTGACACTTAAGCAGAGTTAGGCTAGTGAGACACTATAGCAGAGTAAGGCTAGTGTGACACTATAGCAGAGTTACGCTTGTGTGACACTATAGCAGAGTGATACTAGTGTTACAATAGCAGAGTAAGGCTAGTGTGACACTATAGCAGAGTTAGGCTAGTGTGACACTATAGCAGAGTTCGGCTAGTGAGACACATTAGCAGAGTTAGGCTAGTGTGACACTATAGCATAAAGAGACTAGTGTGATACTATAGCAGAGTTAAGCTAGTGTGACACTATAGCAGAGTTAGGCTAGTGTGACACTATAGCAGAGTTAGGCTAGTGTGACACTATAGCAGAGTAAGGCTTGTGTGACACTATAGCAGAGTTAGGCTAGTGAGACACTATAGCAGAGTTAGGCTAGTGTGACACTATAGCATAAAGAGACTAGTTTGACACTATAGCAGAGTAAGGCTAGTGTGACACTATAGCAGAGTTAAGCTAGTGTGACACTATAGCAGAGTAAGGCTAGTGTGACACTATAGCAGAGTTAGGCTAGTGTGACACTAAAGCAGAGTTAGGCTAGTGTGACACTATAGCAGAGTGAGACTGGTGAGACATGAACAGCTATAGCATAGTGAGACTAGTGAGACACTAAAGCAGAGTGAGACTAGTGTGACACTAAAGCATAAAGAGACTAGTGTGACGCTATAGCAGAGTTAGGCTAGTGTGACACTATAGCAGAGTTAGGCTAGTGTGACACTGTAGCAGAGTAAGGCTAGTGTGACATTATAGCAGAGTTAGGCTAGTGTGACACTCTAACAGAGTGTGACTAGTGAGACACTTAAGCAGAGTGTGACAAGTGAGACACTATAGCTAAGTGACACTAGTGAGACACTCTAGCAGAGTGAGACTAGTGTTACACTATAGCAAAGTGAGACTAGTTTGACACTTTAGCAGAGTTACGCTTGTGTGACACTATAGCAGAGTGATACTAGTGACACAATAGCAGAGTAAGGCTAGTGTGACACTATAACAGAGTTAGGCTAGTGAGACACTATAGCAGAGTTAGGCTAGTGTGACACTATAGCATAAAGAGACAAGTCTGACACTAAAGCAGAGTTAAGCTAGTGTTACACTTTAGCAGAGTTAAGCTAGTGTGACACTATAGCAGAGTTAGGCTAGTGTTACACTATAGCAGAGTTAGGCTAGTGTGACACTATAGCAGAGTTAGGCTAGTGAGACACTATAGCAGAGTTAGGCTAGTGTGACACTATAGCATAAAGAGACTAGTTTGACACTATAGCAGAGTTAAGCTAGTGTGACACTATAGCAGAGTGAGGCTAGTGTGACACTATAGCAGAGTTAGGCTAGTGTGACACTAAAGCAGAGTTAGGCTAGTGTGACACTATAGCAGAGTGAGAATAGTGAGACATGAACAGCTATAGCATAGTGAGACTAGTGAGACACTAAAGCAGAGTGAGACTAGTGTGACACTAAAGCATAAAGAGACTAGTGTGACGCTATAGCAGAGTTAGGCTAGTGTGACACTATAGCAGAGTTAGGCTTGTGTGACACTGTAGCAGAGTTAGGCTAGTGTGACATTATAGCAGAGTTAGGCTAGTGTGACACTCTAGCAGAGTGTGACAAGTGAGACACTTAAGCAGAGTGTGACAAGTGAGACTCTATAGCTGAGTGACACTAGTGAGACACTCTAGCAGAGTGAGACTAGTGTTATTCAATAGCAGAGTTAGGCTAGTGTGACACAATAGCAGAGTTAGGCTAGTGTGACACTATAGCAGAGTTAGGCTAGTGTGACACTATAGAAGAGTTAGGCTAGTGTGACATTATAGCAGAGTTAGTCTAGTGTGACACTCTAGCAGAGTGTGACTAGTGAGACACTTAAGCAGAGTGTGACAAGTGAGACACTATAGCTGAGTGACACTAGTGAGACACTCTAGCAGAGTGAGACTAGTGTTACTTAATAGCAGAGTTAGGCTAGTGTGACACTAAAGCAGAGTAAGACTAGTGTGACACTATAGCAGAGTTAGGCTAGTGTGACACTATAGCAGAGTTAGGCTTGTGTGACACTAAAGCAGAGTTAGGCTAGTGTGACACTATAACACAGTTAGGCTAGTGTGACACAATAGCAGAGTTAGGCTAGTGTGACACTATAGCAGAGTGAGACTGGTGACACATGAACAGCTATAGCATAGTGAGACTAGTGAGCCACTATAGCAGAGTTAGGCTAGTGTGACACTATAGCAGAGTTAGGCTAGTGTGACACTGTAGCAGAATTAGGCTAGTGTGACACTATAGCAGAGTTAGGCTAGTGTGACACTTTAGCAGAGTTAGGCTAAGGTGACACTATAGCAGATTTAGGCTAGTGAGACACTTAAGCAGAGTTAGGCTAGTGTGACACTATAGCAAAGTTAAGCTAGTGTGACACTAAAGCAGAGTTAGGCTAGTGTGACACTATAGCAGAGTAAGGCTAGTGTGACACTATAGCAGAGTTAGGCTAGTGCGACACTATAGCAGAGTAAGGGAAGTGTGACACTATAGCATAGTGAGACTAGTTTGACATTATAGCAGAGTTAGGCTAGTGTGATACTATAGCAGAGTTAGGCTAGTGTGACACTATAGCAGAGTTAGGTTAGGTTAGTGAGACATGAACAGCTATAGCATAGTGAGACTAGTGAGACACTATAGCAGAGTGAGACTAGTGTGACACTATAGCATAAACAGACTAGTGTGACACTATAGCAGAGTTAAGCTAGTGTGACACTATAGCAGAGTGAGGCTAGTGTGACACTTTAGCAGAGTTAGGCTAGTGTGACACTAAAGCAGAGATAGGCTAGTGTGACACTATAGCAGAGTGAGACTGGTGAGACATGAACAGCTTTAGCATAGTGAGACTAGTGAGACACTAAAGCAGAGTGAGACTAGTGTGACACTAAAGCATAAAGAGACTAGTGTGACGCTATAGCAGAGTTAGGCTAGTGTGACACGATAGCAGAGTTAGGCTAGTGTGACACTATAGCAGAGTAAGGCTTGTGTGACACTATAGCAGAGTTAGGCTAGTGAGACACTATAGCAGAGATAGGCTAGTGTGACACTATAGCATAAAGAGACTAGTTTGACACTATAGCAGAGTTAGGCTAGTGTGACACTATAGCAGAGTTAAGCTAGTGTGACACTATAGCAGAGTAAGGCTAGTGTGACACTATAGCAGAGTTAGGCTAGTGTGACACTAAAGCAGAGTTAGGCTAGTGTGACACTATAGCAGAGTGAGACTGGTGAGACATGAACAGCTTTAGCATAGTGAGACTAGTGAGACACTAAAGCAGAGTGAGACTAGTGTGACACTAAAGCATAAAGAGACTAGTGTGACACTATAGCAGAGTTAGGCTAGTGTGACACTATAGCAGAGTTAGGCTAGTGTGATACTATAGCAGAGTAAGGCTTGTGTGACACTATAGCAGAGTTAGGCTAGTGAGACACTATAGCAGAGTTAGGCTAGTGTGACACTATAGCATAATGAGACTAGTTTGACACTATAGCAGAGTTAGGCTAGTGTGACACTATAGCAGAGTTAAGCTAGTGTGACACTATAGCAGAGTAAGGCTAGTGTGACACTATAGCAGAGTTAGGCTATTGTGACACTAAAGCAGAGTTAGGCTAGTGTGACACTATAGCAGAGTGAGACTGGTGAGACATGAACAGCTATAGCATAGTGAGACTAGTGAGACACTAAAGCAGAGAGACTAGTGTGACACTAAAGCATAAAGAGACTAGTGTGACGCTATAGCAGAGTTAGGCTAGTGTAACACTATAGCAGAGTTAGGCTAGTGTGACACTGTAGCAGAGTAAGGCTAGTGTGACATTATAGCAGAGTTAGGCTAGTGTGACACTCTAACAGAGTGTGACTAGTGAGACACTTAAGCAGAGTGTGACAAGTGAGACACTATAGCTGAGTGACACTAGTGAGACACTCTAGCAGAGTGAGACTAGTGTTACACTATAGCAAAGTGAGACTAGTTTGACACTTTAGCAGAGTTACGCTTGTGTGACACTATAGCAGAGTGATACTAGTGACACAATAGCAGAGTAAGGCTAGTGTGACACTATAACAGAGTTAGGCTAGTGAGACACTATAGCAGAGTTAGGCTAGTGTGACACTATAGCATAAAGAGACAAGTGTGACACTAAAGCAGAGTTAAGCTAGTGTGACACTTTAGCAGAGTTAAGCTAGTGTGACACTATAGCAGAGTTAGGCTAGTGTTACACTATAGCAGAGTTAGGCTAGTGTGACACTATAGCAGAGTTAGGCTAGTGAGACACTATAGCAGAGTTAGGCTAGTGTGACACTATAGCATAAAGAGACTAGTTTGACACTATAGCAGAGTTAAGCTAGTGTGACACTATAGCAGAGTGAGGCTAGTGTGACACTATAGCAGAGTTAGGCTAGTGTGACACTAAAGCAGAGTTAGGCTAGTGTGACACTATAGCAGAGTGAGACTAGTGAGACATGAACAGCTATAGCATAGTGAGACTAGTGAGACACTAAAGCAGAGTGAGACTAGTGTGACACTAAAGCATAAAGAGACTAGTGTGACGCTATAGCAGAGTTAGGCTTGTGTGACACTGTAGCAGAGTTAGGCTAGTGTGACATTATAGCAGAGTTAGGCTAGTGTGACACTCTAGCAGAGTGTGACTAGTGAGACACTTAAGCAGAGTGTGACAAGTGAGACTCTATAGCTGAGTGACACTAGTGAGACACTCTAGCAGAGTGAGACTAGTGTTATTCTATAGCAGAGTTAGGCTAGTGTGACACTATAGCAGAGTTAGGCTAGTGTGACACTATAGCAGAGTTAGGCTAGTGTGACACTATAGAAGAGTTAGGCTAGTGTGACATTATAGCAGAGTTAGGCTAGTGTGACACTCTAGCAGAGTGTGACTAGTGAGACACTTAAGCAGAGTGTGACAAGTGAGACACTATAGCTGAGTGACACTAGTGAGACACTCTAGCAGAGTGAGACTAGTGTTACTTAATAGCAGAGTTAGGCTAGTGTGACACTAAAGCAGAGTAAGACTAGTGTGACACTATAGCAGAGTAAGGCTAGTGTGACACTATAGCAGAGTTAGGCTTGTGTGACACTAAAGCAGAGTTAGGCTAGTCTGACACTATAACACAGTTAGGCTAGTGTGACACAATAGCAGAGTTAGGCTAGTGTGACACTATAGCAGAGTGAGACTGGTGACACATGAACAGCTATAGCATAGTGAGACTAGTGAGCCACTATAGCAGAGTTAGGTTAGTGTGACACTATAGCAGAGTTAGGCTAGTGTGACACTGTAGCAGAATTAGGCTAGTGTGACACTATAGCAGAGTTAGGCTAGTGTGACACTTTAGCAGAGTTAGGCTAAGGTGACACTATAGCAGATTTAGGCTAGTGAGACACTTTAGCAGAGTTAGGCTAGTGTGACACTATAGCAAAGTTAAGCTAGTGTGACACTAAAGCAGAGTTAGGCTAGTGTGACACTATAGCAGAGTAAGGCTAGTGTGACACTATAGCAGAGTTAGGCTAGTGCGACACTATAGCAGAGTAAGGGAAGTGTGACACTATAGCATAGTGAGACTAGTTTGACATTATAGCAGAGTTAGGCTAGTGTGATACTATAGCAGAGTTAGGCTAGTGTGACACTATAGCAGAGTTAGGTTAGGTTAGTGAGACATGAACAGCTATAGCATAGTGAGACTAGTGAGACACTATAGCAGAGTGAGACTAGTGTGACACTATAGCATAAACAGACTAGTGTGACACTATAGCAGAGTTAAGCTAGTGTGACACTATAGCAGAGTGAGGCTAGTGTGACACTTTAGCAGAGTTAGGCTAGTGTGACACTAAAGCAGAGATAGGCTAGTGTGACACTATAGCAGAGTGAGACTGGTGAGACATGAACAGCTTTAGCATAGTGAGACTAGTGAGACACTAAAGCAGAGTGAGACTAGTGTGACACTAAAGCATAAAGAGACTAGTGTGACGCTATAGCAGAGTTAGGCTAGTGTGACACGATAGCAGAGTTAGGCTAGTGTGACACGGTAGCAGAGTTTGGCTAGTGTGACACTATAGCAGAGTAAGGCTAGTGTGACACTATAGCATAGTGAGACTAGTGAGACATGAACAGCTATAGCATAGTAAGACTAGTGTGACACTATAGCAGAGTTAGGCTAGTGGGACACTAAAGCATTAAGAGACTAGTGTGACACTATAGCAGAGTTAGGCTAGTGTGACACTATAGCAGAGTTAGGCTAGTGTGACACTATAGCAGAGTTAGGGTAGTGTTACACTTTAGCAGAGTTAGGCTAGTGTGACACTATAGCAGAGTTAAGCTAGTGAGACACTATAGCAGAAATAGGCTAGTGTGACACTATAGCAGAGTTAGGCTAGTGCGACACTATAGCAGAGTAAGGGTAGTGTGACATTATAGCAGAGTGAGGCTAGTGAGACACTATAGCAGAGTTAGGTTAGGTTAGTGAGACATGAACAGCTATAGCATAGTGAGACTAGTGAGACACTATAGCAGAGTTAGGCTAGTGTGACACTATAGCAGAGTTAGGCTAGTGTGACACTAAAGCAGAGTAAGGCTAGTGTGACACTATAGCATAGTGAAACTAGTGAGACATGAACACCTATAGCATAATAAGACTAGTGAGACACTAAAGCAGAGTGAGACTAGTGTGACACTAAAGCATAAAGAGACTAGTGTGACGCTATAGCAGAGTTAGGCTTGTGTGACACTAAAGCAGAGTTAGGCTAGTGTGACACTGTAGCAGATTTAGGCTAGTGTGACATTAAAGCAGAGTTAGGCTAGTGAGACACTATAGCAGAGTTAGGCTAGTGTGACACTATAGCAGAGTTAGGCTAGTGTGACACTATAGCAGAGTAAGGCTAGTGTGACACTATAGCATAGTGAGACTAGTGAGACATGAACAGCTATAGCATAGTAAGACTAGTGAGACACTAAAGCAGAGTTAGGCTTGTGTGACACTATAGCAGAGTGAGGCTAGTGTGACACTATAGCAGAGTTAGGCTAGTGTGACACTATAGCATAGTGAGACTAGTGAGACATGAACAGCAATAGCATAGTGAGACTAGTGAGACACTTTAGCAGAGTGAGACTAGTGAGTCACTAAAGCATAAAGAGACTAGTGTGACACTATAGCAGAGTTAGGGTAGTGTGACTCTATAGCAGAATTAGGCTAGTGTGACACTATAGCAGAGGTAGGCTAGTGAGACACTATAGCAGAGTTAGGCTAGTGTAACACTATAGCAGAGTTAGGCTAGTGTGACACTATAGCAGAGTAAGGGTAGTGTGACACTATAGCATAGTGAGACTAGTTTGACACTATAGCAGAGTTAGGCTAGTGTGACACTATAGCAGAGTTAGGCTAGTGTGACACTATAGCAGAGTTAGGCTAGTGTGACACTATAGCATAAAGAGACTAGTGTGATACTATAGCAGAGTTAAGCTAGTGTGACACTATAGCAGAGTTAGGCTAGTGTGACACTATAGCAGAGTTAGGCTAGTCTGACACTATAGCAGAGTAAGGCTTGTGTGACACTATAGCAGAGTTAGGCTAGTGAGACACTATAGCAGAGTTAGGCTAGTGTGACACTATAGCATAAAGAGACTAGTTTGACACTATAGCAGAGTTAGGCTAGTGTGACACTATAGCAGAGTTAAGCTAGTGTGACACTATAGCAGAGTAAGGCTAGTGTGACACTATAGCAGAGTTAGGCTAGTGTGACACTAAAGCAGAGTTAGGCTAGTGTGACACTATAGCAGAGTGAGACTGGTGAGACATGAACAGCTATAGCATAGTGAGACTAGTGAGACACTAAAGCAGAGTGAGACTAGTGTGACACTAAAGCATAAAGAGACTAGTGTGACGCTATAGCAGAGTTAGGCTAGTGTGACACTATAGCAGAGTTAGGCTAGTGTGACACTGTAGCAGAGTAAGGCTAGTGTGACATTATAGCAGAGTTAGGCTAGTGTGACACTCTAACAGAGTGTGACTAGTGAGACACTTAAGCAGAGTGTGACAAGTGAGACACTATAGCTGAGTGACACTAGTGAGACACTCTAGCAGAGTGAGACTAGTGTTACACTATAGCAAAGTGAGACTAGTTTGACACTTTAGCAGAGTTACGCTTGTGTGACACTATAGCAGAGTGATACTAGTGACACAATAGCAGAGTAAGGCTAGTGTGACACTATAACAGAGTTAGGCTAGTGAGACACTATAGCAGAGTTAGGCTAGTGTGACACTATAGCATAAAGAGACAAGTGTGACACTAAATCAGAGTTAAGCTAGTGTGACACTTTAGCAGAGTTAAGCTAGTGTGACACAATAGCGAGCTCTGTGTGTTCTTTACACTATTCTGAATGAACCTTGTGCGCCACCTTATCTGAGGGACCAATTCCAGTATCTATGTGATACCCACGAACGGCTAACTCGCTCATCTGACAACTTGCTGTTGGCTGGTAAAGTGTGCCGTACGGGATTTCTTGGGGACTCTTTTACGCCCAGGGTTGCCATAATATGGAATGAGTTGCCTCTAGAAATAAGGAAAGCCCCCAGTCGCCGGGTGTTCAAGGCCAAATTACGTGAACACTTTCTTAAGTCACTCCAATCGTCTTGATCGGATCTATTACATACCCATTTGGTTGTGTTACTTCAGGAATTAATTTCTTAATCCAAATATCTTCTTCACCTTGCCCGATTATTGTGCCCTGTGATAAGGTATACCTAATATTTATGTATATATTTTATATTATTTATATGTGTATATATGTATGTATGTATATATATTTATTAATTACATATATTAGTGTTCGTCATACTAGTTTATTATTGCATTTATTTTGCACCTGCCTCGCCCATTTCCCATGCCCTAAGGTAGACTGGTAGATAATGCCCTCGGCATTAAGTCCGCCCATGTAAATTAATTGCATAAAGTTAAATAAATAAAAATAAAAATAAATAGCAGAGTTAGGCTAGTGTTACACTATAGCAGAGTTAGGCTAGTGTGACACTATAGCAGAGTTAGGCTAGTGTGACACTATAGCAGAGTTAGGCTAGTGTGACACTATAGAAGAGTTAGGCTAGTGTGACATTATAGCAGAGTTAGGCTAGTGTGACACTCTAGCAGAGTGTGACTAGTGAGACACTTAAGCAGAGTGTGACAAGTGAGACACTATAGCTGAGTGACACTAGTGAGACACTCTAGCAGAGTGAGACTAGTGTTACTTAATAGCAGAGTTAGGCTAGTGTGACACTAAAGCAGAGTAAGACTAGTGTGACACTATAGCAGAGTAAGGCTAGTGTGACACTATAGCAGAGTTAGGCTTGTGTGACACTAAAGCAGAGTTAGGCTAGTCTGACACTATAACACAGTTAGGCTAGTGTGACACAATAGCAGAGTTAGGCTAGTGTGACACTATAGCAGAGTGAGACTGGTGACACATGAACAGCTATAGCATAGTGAGACTAGTGAGCCACTATAGCAGAGTTAGGTTAGTGTGACACTATAGCAGAGTTAGGCTAGTGTGACACTGTAGCAGAATTAGGCTAGTGTGACACTATAGCAGAGTTAGGCTAGTGTGACACTTTAGCAGAGTTAGGCTAAGGTGACACTATAGCAGATTTAGGCTAGTGAGACACTTTAGCAGAGTTAGGCTAGTGTGACACTATAGCAAAGTTAAGCTAGTGTGACACTAAAGCAGAGTTAGGCTAGTGTGACACTATAGCAGAGTAAGGCTAGTGTGACACTATAGCAGAGTTAGGCTAGTGCGACACTATAGCAGAGTAAGGGAAGTGTGACACTATAGCATAGTGAGACTAGTTTGACATTATAGCAGAGTTAGGCTAGTGTGATACTATAGCAGAGTTAGGCTAGTGTGACACTATAGCAGAGTTAGGTTAGGTTAGTGAGACATGAACAGCTATAGCATAGTGAGACTAGTGAGACACTATAGCAGAGTGAGACTAGTGTGACACTATAGCATAAACAGACTAGTGTGACACTATAGCAGAGTTAAGCTAGTGTGACACTATAGCAGAGTGAGGCTAGTGTGACACTTTAGCAGAGTTAGGCTAGTGTGACACTAAAGCAGAGATAGGCTAGTGTGACACTATAGCAGAGTGAGACTGGTGAGACATGAACAGCTTTAGCATAGTGAGACTAGTGAGACACTAAAGCAGAGTGAGACTAGTGTGACACTAAAGCATAAAGAGACTAGTGTGACGCTATAGCAGAGTTAGGCTAGTGTGACACGATAGCAGAGTTAGGCTAGTGTGACACGGTAGCAGAGTTTGGCTAGTGTGACACTATAGCAGAGTAAGGCTAGTGTGACACTATAGCATAGTGAGACTAGTGAGACATGAACAGCTATAGCATAGTAAGACTAGTGTGACACTATAGCAGAGTTAGGCTAGTGGGACACTAAAGCATTAAGAGACTAGTGTGACACTATAGCAGAGTTAGGCTAGTGTGACACTATAGCAGAGTTAGGCTAGTGTGACACTATAGCAGAGTTAGGGTAGTGTTACACTTTAGCAGAGTTAGGCTAGTGTGACACTATAGCAGAGTTAAGCTAGTGAGACACTATAGCAGAAATAGGCTAGTGTGACACTATAGCAGAGTTAGGCTAGTGCGACACTATAGCAGAGTAAGGGTAGTGTGACATTATAGCAGAGTGAGGCTAGTGAGACACTATAGCAGAGTTAGGTTAGGTTAGTGAGACATGAACAGCTATAGCATAGTGAGACTAGTGAGACACTATAGCAGAGTTAGGCTAGTGTGACACTATAGCAGAGTTAGGCTAGTGTGACACTAAAGCAGAGTAAGGCTAGTGTGACACTATAGCATAGTGAAACTAGTGAGACATGAACACCTATAGCATAATAAGACTAGTGAGACACTAAAGCAGAGTGAGACTAGTGTGACACTAAAGCATAAAGAGACTAGTGTGACGCTATAGCAGAGTTAGGCTTGTGTGACACTAAAGCAGAGTCAGGCTAGTGTGACACTGTAGCAGATTTAGGCTAGTGTGACATTAAAGCAGAGTTAGGCTAGTGAGACACTATAGCAGAGTTAGGCTAGTGTGACACTATAGCAGAGTTAGGCTAGTGTGACACTATAGCAGAGTAAGGCTAGTGTGACACTATAGCATAGTGAGACTAGTGAGACATGAACAGCTATAGCATAGTAAGACTAGTGAGACACTAAAGCAGAGTTAGGCTTGTGTGACACTATAGCAGAGTGAGGCTAGTGTGACACTATAGCAGAGTTAGGCTAGTGTGACACTATAGCATAGTGAGACTAGTGAGACATGAACAGCAATAGCATAGTGAGACTAGTGAGACACTTTAGCAGAGTGAGACTAGTGAGTCACTAAAGCATAAAGAGACTAGTGTGACACTATAGCAGAGTTAGGGTAGTGTGACTCTATAGCAGAATTAGGCTAGTGTGACACTATAGCAGAGGTAGGCTAGTGAGACACTATAGCAGAGTTAGGCTAGTGTAACACTATAGCAGAGTTAGGCTAGTGTGACACTATAGCAGAGTAAGGGTAGTGTGACACTATAGCATAGTGAGACTAGTTTGACACTATAGCAGAGTTAGGCTAGTGTGACACTATAGCAGAGTTAGGCTAGTGTGACACTATAGCAGAGTTAGGCTAGTGTGACACTATAGCATAAAGAGACTAGTGTGATACTATAGCAGAGTTAAGCTAGTGTGACACTATAGCAGAGTTAGGCTAGTGTGACACTATAGCAGAGTTAGGCTAGTCTGACACTATAGCAGAGTAAGGCTTGTGTGACACTATAGCAGAGTTAGGCTAGTGAGACACTATAGCAGAGTTAGGCTAGTGTGACACTATAGCATAAAGAGACTAGTTTGACACTATAGCAGAGTTAGGCTAGTGTGACACTATAGCAGAGTTAAGCTAGTGTGACACTATAGCAGAGTAAGGCTAGTGTGACACTATAGCAGAGTTAGGCTAGTGTGACACTAAAGCAGAGTTAGGCTAGTGTGACACTATAGCAGAGTGAGACTGGTGAGACATGAACAGCTATAGCATAGTGAGACTAGTGAGACACTAAAGCAGAGTGAGACTAGTGTGACACTAAAGCATAAAGAGACTAGTGTGACGCTATAGCAGAGTTAGGCTAGTGTGACACTATAGCAGAGTTAGGCTAGTGTGACACTGTAGCAGAGTAAGGCTAGTGTGACATTATAGCAGAGTTAGGCTAGTGTGACACTCTAACAGAGTGTGACTAGTGAGACACTTAAGCAGAGTGTGACAAGTGAGACACTATAGCTGAGTGACACTAGTGAGACACTCTAGCAGAGTGAGACTAGTGTTACACTATAGCAAAGTGAGACTAGTTTGACACTTTAGCAGAGTTACGCTTGTGTGACACTATAGCAGAGTGATACTAGTGACACAATAGCAGAGTAAGGCTAGTGTGACACTATAACAGAGTTAGGCTAGTGAGACACTATAGCAGAGTTAGGCTAGTGTGACACTATAGCATAAAGAGACAAGTGTGACACTAAATCAGAGTTAAGCTAGTGTGACACTTTAGCAGAGTTAAGCTAGTGTGACACAATAGCGAGCTCTGTGTGTTCTTTACACTATTCTGAATGAACCTTGTGCGCCACCTTATCTGAGGGACCAATTCCAGTATCTATGTGATACCCACGAACGGCTAACTCGCTCATCTGACAACTTGCTGTTGGCTGGTAAAGTGTGCCGTACGGGATTTCTTGGGGACTCTTTTACGCCCAGGGTTGCCATAATATGGAATGAGTTGCCTCTAGAAATAAGGAAAGCCCCCAGTCGCCGGGTGTTCAAGGCCAAATTACGTGAACACTTTCTTAAGTCACTCCAATCGTCTTGATCGGATCTATTACATACCCATTTGGTTGTGTTACTTCAGGAATTAATTTCTTAATCCAAATATCTTCTTCACCTTGCCCGATTATTGTGCCCTGTGATAAGGTATACCTAATATTTATGTATATATTTTATATTATTTATATGTGTATATATGTATGTATGTATATATATTTATTAATTACATATATTAGTGTTCGTCATACTAGTTTATTATTGCATTTATTTTGCACCTGCCTCGCCCATTTCCCATGCCCTAAGGTAGACTGGTAGATAATGCCCTCGGCATTAAGTCCGCCCATGTAAATTAATTGCATAAAGTTAAATAAATAAAAATAAAAATAAATAGCAGAGTTAGGCTAGTGTTACACTATAGCAGAGTTAGGCTAGTGTGACACTATAGCAGAGTTAGGCTAGTGAGAAACTATAGCAGAGTTAGGCTAGTGTGACACTATAGCATAAAGAGACTAGTTTGACACTATAGCAGAGTTAAGCTAGTGTGACACTATAGCAGAGTGAGGCTAGTGTGACCCTATAGCAGAGTTAGGCTAGTGTGACACTAAAGCAGAGTTAGGCTAGTGTGACACTATAGCAGAGTGAGACTAGTGAGACATGAACAGCTATAGCATAGTGAGACTAGTGAGACACTAAAGCAGAGTGAGACTAGTGTGACACTAAAGCATAAAGAGACTAGTGTGACGCTATAGCAGAGTTAGGCTAGTGTGACACTATAGCAGAGTTAGGCTTGTGTGACACTGTAGCAGAGTTAGGCTAGTGTGACATTATAGCAGAGTTAGGCTAGTGTGACACTCTAGCAGAAAGTGACTAGTGAGACACTTAAGCAGAGTGTGACAAGTGAGACTCTATAGCTGAGTGACACTAGTGAGACACTCTAGCAGAGTGACACTAGTGTTATTCTATAGCAGAGTTAGGCTAGTGTGACACTATAGCAGAGTTAGGCTAGTGTGACACTATAGCAGAGTTAGGCTAGTGTGACACTATAGAAGAGTTAGGCTAGTGTGACATTATAGCAGAGTTAGGCTAGTGTGACACTCTAGCAGAGTGTGACTAGTGAGACACTTAAGCAGAGTGTGACAAGTGAGACACTATAGCTGAGTGACACTAGTGAGACACTCTAGCAGAGTGAGACTAGTGTTACTTAATAGCAGAGTTAGGCTAGTGTGACACTAAAGCAGAGTAAGACTAGTGTGACACTATAGCAGAGTTAGGCTAGTGTGACACTATAGCAGAGTTAGGCTTGTGTGACACTAAAGCAGAGTTAGGCTAGTGTGACACTATAACACAGTTAGGCTAGTGTGACACAATAGCAGAGTTAGGCTAGTGTGACACTATAGCAGAGTGAGACTGGTGACACATGAACAGCTATAGCATAGTGAGACTAGTGAGCCACTATAGCAGAGTTAGGCTAATGTGACACTATAGCAGAGTTAGGCTAGTGTGACACTGTAGCAGAATTAGGCTAGTGTGACACTATAGCAGAGTTAGGCTAGTGTGACACTTTAGCAGAGTTAGGCTAAGGTGACACTATAGCAGATTTAGGCTAGTGAGACACTTTAGCAGAGTTAGGCTAGTGTGACACTATAGCAAAGTTAAGCTAGTGTGACACTAAAGCAGAGTTAGGCTAGTGTGACACTATAGCAGAGTAAGGCTAGTGTGACACTATAGCAGAGTTAGGCTAGTGCGAAACTATAGCAGAGTAAGGGAAGTGTGACACTATAGCATAGTGAGACTAGTTTGACATTATAGCAGAGTTAGGCTAGTGTGATACTATAGCAGAGTTAGGCTAGTGTGACACTATAGCTGAGTTAGGTTAGGTTAGTGAGACATGAACAGCTATAGCATAGTGAGACTAGTGAGACACTATAGCAGAGTAAGACTAGTGTGACACTATAGCATAAACAGACTAGTGTGACACTATAGCAGAGTTAAGCTAGTGTGACACTATAGCAGAGTGAGGCTAGTGTGACACTTTAGCAGAGTTAGGCTAGTGTGACACTAAAGCAGAGATAGGCTAGTGTGACACTATAGCAGAGTGAGACTGGTGAGACATGAACAGCTTTAGCATAGTGAGACTAGTGAGACACTAAAGCAGAGTGAGACTAGTGTGACACTAAAGCATAAAGAGACTAGTGTGACGCTATAGCAGAGTTAGGCTAGTGTGACACGATAGCAGAGTTAGGCTAGTGTGACACGGTAGCAGAGTTTGGCTAGTGTGACATTATAGCAAAGTTAGGCTAGTGTGACACTGTAGCAGAGTTAGGCTAGTGTGACACTATAGCAGAGTTAGGCTAGTGTGACACTATAGCAGAGTAAGGCTAGTGTGACACTATAGCATAGTGAGACTAGTGAGACATGAACAGCTATAGCATAGTAAGACTAGTGTGACACTATAGCAGAGTTAGGCTAGTGTGACACTATAGCAGAGTTAGGCTAGTGTGACACTATAGCAGAGTGAGACTGGTGAGACATGAACAGCTATAGCATAGTGAGACTAGTGAGACACTAAAGCAGAGTGAGACTAGTGTGACACTAAAGCATAAAGAGACTAGTGTGACGCTATAGCAGAGTTAGGCTAGTGTGACACTAAAGCAGAGTTAGGCTAGTGTGACACTGTAGCAGATTTAGGCTAGTGTGACATTATAGCAGAGTGAGGCTAGTGAGACACTATAGCAGAGTTAGGCTAGTGTGACACTATAGCAGAGTTAGGCTAGTGTGACACTAAAGCAGAGTAAGGCTAGTGTGACAATATAGCATAGTGAGACTAGTGAGACATGAACAGCAATAGCATAGTGAGACTAGTGAGACACTATAGCAGAGTGAGACTAGTGGGACACTAAAGCATTAAGAGACTAGTGTGACACTATAGCAGAGTTAGGCTAGTGTGACACTATAGCAGAGTTAGGCTAGTGTGACACTATAGCAGAGTTAGGGTAGTGTGACACTTTAGCAGAGTTAGGCTAGTGTGACACTATAGCAGAGTTAAGCTAGTGAGACACTATAGCAGAAATAGGCTAGTGTGACACTATAGCAGAGTTAGGCTAGTGCGACACTATAGCAGAGTAAGGGTAGTGTGACATTATAGCAGAGTGAGGCTAGTGAGACACTATAGCAGAGTTAGGCTAGTGTGACACTATAGCAGAGTTAGGCTAGTGTGACACTATAGCAGAGTTAGGCTAGTGTGACACTATAGCAGAGTTAGGTTAGGTTAGTGAGACATGAACAGCTATAGCATAGTGAGACTAGTGAGACACTATAGCAGAGTTAGGCTAGTGTGACACTATAGCAGAGTTAGGCTAGTGTGACACTAAAGCAGAGTAAGGCTAGTGTGACACTATAGCATAGTGAAACTAGTGAGACATGAACACCTATAGCATAATAAGACTAGTGAGACACTAAAGCAGAGTGAGACTAGTGTGACACTAAAGCATAAAGAGACTAGTGTGACGCTATAGCAGAGTTAGGCTAGTGTGACACTAAAGCAGAGTTAGGCTAGTGTGACACTGTAGCAGATTTAGGCTAGTGTGACATTATAGCAGAGTTAGGCTAGTGAGACACTATAGCAGAGTTAGGCTAGTGTGACACTATAGCAGAGTTAGGCAAGTGTGACACTATAGCAGAGTAAGGCTAGTGTGACACTATAGCATAGTGAGACTAGTGAGACATGAACAGCTATAGCATAGTAAGACTAGTGAGACACTAAAGCAGAGTTAGGCTTGTGTGACACTATAGCAGAGTGAGGCTAGTGTGACACTATAGCAGAGTTAGGCTAGTGTGACACTATAGCATAGTGAGACTAGTGAGACATGAACAGCAATAGCATAGTGAGACTAGTGAGACACTATAGCAGAGTGAGACTAGTGAGTCACTAAAGCATTAAGAGACTAGTGTGACACTATAGCAGAGTTAGGGTAGTGTGACTCTATAGCAGAATTAGGTTAGTGTGACACTATAGCAGAGGTAGGCTAGTGAGACACTATAGCAGAGTTAGGCTAGTGTGACACTATAGCAGAGTTAGGCTAGTGCGACACTATAGCAGAGTAAGGGTAGTGTGACACTATAGCATAGTGAGACTAGTTTGACACTATAGCAGAGTTAGGCTAGTGTGACACTATAGCAGAGTTAGGCTAGTGTGACACTATAGCAGAGTTAGGCTAGTGTGACACTATAGCAAAGTTAGGTTAGGTTAGTGAGACATGAACAACTATAGCATAGTGAGACTTGTGAGACACTATAGCAGAGTGAGACTAGTGTGACACTATAGCATAAACAGACTTGTGTGACACTATAGCAGAGTTAGGCTAGTGTGACACTATAGCAGAGTTACGCTTGTGTGACACTATAGCATAGAGAGACTAGTGTGACACTATAGCAGAGTAAAGCTAGTGTGACACTATAGCAGAGTTAAGCTAGTGTGACACTATAGCATAGTTAGGCTAGTGTGACACTATAGCAGAGTTAGGGTAGTGTTACACTTTAGCAGAGTTAGGCTAGTGTGACACTATAGCAGAGTTAAGCTAGTGAGACACTATAGCAGAAATAGGCTAGTGTGACACTATAGCAGAGTTAGGCTAGTGCGACACTATAGCAGAGTAAGGGTAGTGTGACATTATAGCAGAGTGAGGCTAGTGAGACACTATAGCAGAGTTAGGCTAGTGTGACACTATAGCAGAGTTAGGCTAGTGTGACACTATAGCAGAGTTAGGCTAGTGTGACACTATAGCAGAGTTAGGTTAGGTTAGTGAGACATGAACAGCTATAGCATAGTGAGACTAGTGAGACACTATAGCAGAGTTAGGCTAGTGTGACACTATAGCAGAGTTAGGCTAGTGTGACACTAAAGCAGAGTAAAGCTAGTGTGACACTATAGCATAGTGAAACTAGTGAGACATGAACACCTATAGCATAATAAGACTAGTGAGACACTAAAGCAGAGTGAGACTAGTGTGACACTAAAGCATAAAGAGACTAGTGTGACGCTATAGCAGAGTTAGGCTAGTGTGACACTAAAGCAGAGTTAGGCTAGTGTGACACTGTAGCAGATTTAGGCTAGTGTGACATTATAGCAGAGTTAGGCTAGTGAGACACTATAGCAGAGTTAGGCTAGTGTGACACTATAGCAGAGTTAGGCTAGTGTGACACTATAGCAGAGTAAGGCTAGTGTGACACTATAGCATATTGAGACTAGTGAGACATGAACAGCTATAGCATAGTAAGACTAGTGAGACACTAAAGCAGACTTAGGCTTGTGTGACACTATAGCAGAGTGAGGCTAGTGTGACACTATAGCAGAGTTAGGCTAGTGTGACACTATAGCATAGTGAGACTAGTGAGACATGAACAGCAATAGCATAGTGAGACTAGTGAGACACTATAGCAGAGTGAGACTAGTGAGTCACTAAAGCATTAAGAGACTAGTGTGACACTATAGCAGAGTTAGGGTAGTGTGACTCTATAGCAGAATTAGGCTAGTGTGACACTATAGCAGAGGTAGGCTAGTGAGACACTATAGCAGAGTTAGGCTAGTGTGACACTATAGCAGAGTTAGGCTAGTGCGACACTATAGCAGAGTAAGGGTAGTGTGACACTATAGCATAGTGAGACTAGTTTGACACTATAGCAGAGTTAGGCTAGTGTGACACTATAGCAGAGTTAGGCTAGTGTGACACTATAGCAGAGTTAGGCTAGTGTGACACTATAGCAAAGTTAGGTTAGGTTAGTGAGACATGAACAACTATAGCATAGTGAGACTTGTGAGACACTATAGCAGAGTGAGACTAGTGTGACACTATAGCATAAACAGACTTGTGTGACACTATAGCAGAGTTAAGCTAGTGTGACACTATAGCAGAGTTAGGCTAGTGTGACACTATAGCAGAGTTACGCTTGTGTGACACTATAGCATAGAGAGACTAGTGTGACACTATAGCAGAGTAAAGCTAGTGTGACACTATAGCAGAGTTAAGCTAGTGTGACACTATAGCAGAGTGAGGCTAGTGTGACACTTTAGCAGAGTTAGGCTAGTGTGACACTAAAGCAGAGATAGGCTAGTGTGACACTATAGCAGAGTGAGACTGGTGAGACATGAACAGCTTTAGCATAGTGAGACTAGTGAGACACTAAAGCAGAGTGAGACTAGTGTGACACTAAAGCATAAAGAGACTAGTGTGACGCTATAGCAGAGTTAGGCTAGTGTGACACGATAGCAGAGTTAGGCTAGTGTGACACGGTAGCAGAGTTTGGCTAGTGTGACATTATAGCAAAGTTAAACTAGTGTGACACTTTAGCAGAGTTAGGCTAGTGTGACACTATAGCAGAGTTAGGCTAGTGTGACACTATAGCAGAGTAAGGCTAGTGTGACACTTTAGCATAGTGAGACTAGTGAGACATGAACAGCTATAGCATAGTAAGACTAGTGTGACACTATAGCAGAGTTAGGCTAGTGTGACACTATAGCAGAGTTAGGCTAGTGTGACACTATAGCAGAGTGAGACTGGTGAGACATGAACAGCTATAGCATAGTGAGACTAGTGAGACACTAAAGCAGAGTGAGACTAGTGTGACACTAAAGCATAAAGAGACTAGTGTGACGCTATAGCAGAGTTAGGCTAGTGTGACACTAAAGCAGAGTTAGGCTAGTGTGACACTGTAGCAGATTTAGGCTAGTATGACATTATAGCAGAGTGAGGCTAGTGAGACACTATAGCAGAGTTAGGCTAGTGTGACACTATAGCAGAGTTAGGCTAGTGTGACACTAAAGCAGAGTAAGGCTAGTGTGACAATATAGCATAGTGAGACTAGTGAGACATGAACAGCAATAGCATAGTGAGACTAGTGAGACACTATAGCAGAGTGAGACTAGTGGGACTTTAAAGCATTAAGAGACTAGTGTGACACTATAGCAGAGTTAGGCTAGTGTGACACTATAGCAGAGTTAGGCTAGTGTGACACTATAGCAGAGTTAGGGTAGTGTGACACTTTAGCAGAGTTAGGCTAGTGTGACACTATAGCAGAGTTAAGCTAGTGAGACACTATAGCAGAAATAGGCTAGTGTGACACTATAGCAGAGTTAGGCTAGTGCGACACTATAGCAGAGTAAGGGTAGTGTGACATTATAGCAGAGTGAGGCTAGTGAGACACTATAGCAGAGTTAGGCTAGTGTGACACTATAGCAGAGTTAGGCTAGTGTGACACTATAGCAGAGTTAGGCTAGTGTGACACTATAGCAGAGTTAGGTTAGGTTAGTGAGACATGAACAGCTATAGCATAGTGAGACTAGTGAGACACTATAGCAGAGTTAGGCTAGTGTGACACTATAGCAGAGTTAGGCTAGTGTGACACTAAAGCAGAGTAAGGCTAGTGTGACACTAAAGCATAGTGAAACTAGTGAGACATGAACACCTATAGCATAATAAGACTAGTGAGACACTAAAGCAGAGTGAGACTAGTGTGACACTAAAGCATAAAGAGACTAGTGTGACGCTATAGCAGAGTTAGGCTAGTGTGACACTAAAGCAGAGTTAGGCTAGTGTGACACTTAAGCAGATTTAGGCTAGTGTGACATTATAGCAGAGTAAGGCTAGTGTGACACTATAGCATAGTGAGACTAGTGAGACATGAACAGCTATAGCATAGTAAGACTAGTGAGACACTAAAGCAGAGTTAGGCTTGTGTGACACTATAGCAGAGTGAGGCTAGTGTGACACTATAGCAGAGTTAGGCTAGTGTGACACTATAGCATAGTGAGACTAGTGAGACATGAACAGCAATAGCATAGTGAGACTAGTGAGACACTATAGCAGAGTGAGACTAGTGAGTCACTAAAGCATTAAGAGACTAGTGTGACACTATAGCAGAGTTAGGGTAGTGTGACTCTATAGCAGAATTAGGCTAGTGTGACACTATAGCAGAGGTAGGCTAGTGAGACACTATAGCAGAGTTAGGCTAGTGTGACACTATAGCAGAGTTAGGCTAGTGCGACACTATAGCAGAGTAAGGGTAGTGTGACACTATAGCATAGTGAGACTAGTTTGACACTATAGGAGAGTTAGGCTAGTGTGACACTATAGCAGAGTTAGGCTAGTATGACACTATAGCAGAGTAAGGGTAGTGTGACATTATAGCAGAGTGAGGCTAGTGAGACACTATAGCAGAGTTAGGCTAGTGTGACACTATAGCAGAGTTAGGCTAGTGTGACACTATAGCAGAGTTAGGCTAGTGTGACACTATAGCAGAGTTAGGTTAGGTTAGTGAGACATGAACAACTATAGCATAGTGAGACTTGTGAGACACTATAGCAGAGTGAGACAAGTGTGACACTATAGCATAAACAGACTTGTGTGACACTATAGCAGAGTTAAGCAAGTGTGACACTATAGCAGAGTTAGGCTAGTGTGACACTATAGCAGAGTTACGCTTGTGTGACACTATAGCATAGAGAGACTAGTGTGACACTATAGCAGAGTAAAGCTAGTGTGACACTATAGCAGAGTTAAGCTAGTGTGACACTATAGCATAGTTAGGCTAGTGTGACACTATAGCAGAGTTAGGCTAGTGTGACACTATAGCATTAAGAGACTAGTTTGACACTATAGCAGAGTTAGGCTAGTGTGACACTATAGCAGAGTTAAGCTAGTGTGACACTATAGCAGAGTGAGGCTAGTGTGACACTATAGCAGAGTTAGGCTAGTGTAACACTAAAGCAGAGTTAGGCTAGTGTGACACTATAGCAGAGTGAGACTGGTGAGACATGAACAGCTATAGCATAGTGAGACTAGTGAGACACTAAAGCAGAGTGAGACTAGTGTGACACTAAAGCATAAAGAGACTAGTGTGACGCTATAGCAGAGTTAGGCTAGTGTGACACTATAGCAGAGTTAGGCTAGTGTTGTAACGGTCCTTTCTTGGAGGGTATAAGAAAACCAACTAATTATTTTTTAACCTTTTTATTTATAAGGTTTATAAGTTATGGGGCCTTACATTTGCTCGGTGAGCCGCCACTTTTGTGTGTATGGGTGTACAGGTTATATATACAGCCGACATATAAGAATTTAACAAAAGAAAAAACCAATTTATGCAGATTGGGTACTAAAGTAAGGGCGCACATCTTACGCCTTATGTATGAAATGGTTAAAGTGAACCAAGTCGAGGGCCACATATTCACGCCCAACAGAAAAATGTAAAAAAAGTAGGTAATCATTTAGTACACATTAGTTTACAATGAAAACTATTCAACTTACACAGATTTGGTACAAAAGTGAGGGCAAACACATTTACGCCCAACGGAAAAATTGTTAGAAAGTACACAGTAAATTAACATTCAATAGCTTACATCAAAACCATTAAATTTACTCAGATTTGGGATAAAGGTGAGGGTCAACACATTTACGCCCAACGGAAAATGTAAAAAAAATACGTAGTAAATTAGCATTCAATAGCTTACATCGAAAGCTATTAAGTTTACTCAGATTTGAGACGAAGGTGAGGGTCAACACATTTACGCCCAACGGAAAAGTGTTCAAAAGGTAAGTAGTGAAACAGCAAAACCGAATCCACACTTCCACGACAATAAAACAGTGTAGTAGCAAAACCAACACTAGATAAGCGTCGACACCATTAGACGGAGAGAAGAGATGCAGATATTGATGCTTCGGAGACAATGTCCAAAATTTATACGGATGTGTGCCTGGCACAGGTGACACCAAACGTGAATAATCAAACGTTACCGACCTCACAGCGGGTGGCCTACCCACAGTAAAATTCCACTTCCTCACAAAGAAACTTCATGTCTCTAAACAAAACTGCAGCCGCTACCAGGAAGAATTCCTCATCCCTCCGGATAAAATCCCCAGCTTTAAAGATGTACCTTCATCCCTCCAGAAGAACCCCTGTAATAGAATATAAAAATAGTCAATACAGGTAACTAAATGAACCAGGAAGCACTATGAGCTCGACGGCAAGACTTAAAATTCTTAACTTACAAAATTACATGAAAAATAAACAATATTGATAATGGGCGTCTTGCCCACACGAAGAGGCTCTAAATACCATGCTAATAAAAGGATATTTATCAATTCAAACACTCAGGTTTTTCCTGCAGGAACCTACTTAGGTCCGTCAACTAACTTCATGAAAATCTCAGAAAATAACAAAACTTTGCCCAAAATGTTTACTAGGCTGGGGTTTCTAGGTCGGTGCCAAGGTGTAAAAAGCCTCAAATCTTTCTAAAATGTAGAACTTGACCAGAAATAAGTGTAACAAAGGAACATAACCTCAACCATATTTGGGGCAAATCTAGCAAGAATTTTCATGTAAAATTGTGAATAATTAAGTCGAAATGCGTAACCAACGCCATGGATGAATGAATTTTGAACAAACTAACCTGTTTATAGGGGTTTTAAAGGCACTCGACAAGTGGCCATGTGACAAACAAGGTGGCGGTCATCTCGACTCCGCGATCCGATGCGCCCTGGAATTAATGTAAAAGTAGGTTTGTAAATACGAAAATACAAGCCGATAAGCACTCGATAATCACCAAGAATACTTACATTTTGTAGGAAAGCCGGTTGCGTGGGCTATCAGAGCCAGTTTCAACTACGGAGCTCGGTCGGAAAAATCTGTAAGGAAATCAAGATCTTACTCCCAAAACGGAAAGATAACGATAAAAGAACAACAAAACAATTCAAAAAAACAAAGCATACCTTAGCGACCACACCAAAATAATTTAAATTAAAACGTCCATCCTCGACAGTCAGTCAAGTCAACGACTCGCAAAAAAAACTCGTTTACTTTTTTCAACAAGATGGCCGCGCAGAACGCAAATCGGCCAGTGTCAAGTGCACAAAATAACGACAGAAATACCAGTGAACGAACAAACGAACGCGTTATAAAAAATGATGTTACAGTGTGACACTGTAGAAGAGTTAGGCTAGTGTGACATTATAGCAGAGTAAGGCTAGTGTGACACTATAGCAGAGTTAGGCTAGTGTGACACTATAGCATAAACAGACTAGTGTGACACTATAGCAGAGTTAGGCTAGTGTGACACTATAGCAGAGTTAGGCTAGTGAGACACAATAGCAGAGTTAGGCTAGTGTGACACTATAGCAAAGTAAAGCTAGTGTGACACTATAGCAGAGTTAGGCTAGTGTGACACTATAGCAGAGTGAGACTGGTGAGACATGAACAGCTATGGCATAGTGAGACTAGTGAGACACTAAAGCAGAGTGAGAATAGTGTGACACTAAAGCATAAAGAGACTAGTGTGACGCTATAGCAGAGTTAGGCTAGTGTGACACTGTAGCAGAATAAGGCTAGTGTGACACTATAGCAGAGTAAGGCTAGTGTGACACTATAGCAGAGTTAGGCTAGTGTGACACTATAGCAGAGTTAGGCTAGTGAGACACAATAGCAGAGTTAGGCTAGTGTGACACTATAGCAAAGTTAAGCAAGTGTGACACTATAGCAGAGTTAGGCTAGTGTGACACTATAGCAGAGTAAGGCTAGTGTGACACTATAGCAGAGTTAGGCTAGTGTGACACTATAGCATTAACAGACTAGTGTGACACTATAGCAGAGTTAAGCTAGTGTGACACTATAGCAGAGTTAGGCTAGTGTGACACTATAGCAGAGTTAGGTTTGTGTGACACTAAAGCAGAGTGAGACTAGTGAGACACTATAACACAGTAAGGCTAGTGTGACACTATAGCAGAGTTAGGCTAGTGTGACACTATAGAAGAGTTAGGCTAGTGTGACACTAAAGCAGAGTTAGGCTAGTGAGACACTATAGCAGAGTAAGGCTAGTGTGACACTATAGCAGAGTTACGCTAATGTGACACTATATAGCAGAGTGATACTAGTGACACAATAGCAGAGTAAGGCTAGTGTGACACTATAGCAGAGTTAGGCTAGTGAGACACTATAGCAGAGTTAGGCTAGTGTGACACTATAGCAGAGTTAGGCTAGTGAGACACTATAGCAGAGTTAGGCTAGTGTGACACTATAGCAGAGTTAGGCTAGTGAGACATGAACAGCTATAGCATAGTTAGACTAGTGAGACACTATAGCAGAGAAAGGCTAGTGAGACACTATAGCATAGTGAGACTAGTTTGACACTATAGCAGAGTTAGGCTAGTGTGACACTCTAGCAGAGTGTGACTAGTGAAACACTTAAGCAGAGTGTGACTAGTTTGACACTATTGCAGATATAGCAGAGTGATACTAGTGACACAATAGCAGAGTAAGGCTAGTGTGACACTATAACAGAGTTAGGCTAGTGAGACACTATAGCAGAGTTAGGCTAGTGTGACACTATAGCATAAAGAGACAAGTGTGACACTAAAGCAGAGTTAAGCTAGTGTGACACTTTAGCAGAGTTAAGCTAGTGTGACACAATAGCAGAGTTAGGCTAGTGTTACACTATAGCAGAGTTAGGCTAGTGTGACACTATAGCAGAGTTAGGCTAGTGAGAAACTATAGCAGAGTTAGGCTAGTGTGACACTATAGCATAAAGAGACTAGTTTGACACTATAGCAGAGTTAAGCTAGTGTGACACTATAGCAGAGTGAGGCTTGTGTGACACTATAGCAGAGTTAGGCTAGTGTGACACTAAAGCAGAGTTAGGCTAGTGTGACACTATAGCAGAGTGAGACTAGTGAGACATGAACAGCTATAGCATAGTGAGACTAGTGAGACACTAAAGCAGAGTGAGACTAGTGTGACACTAAAGCATAAAGAGACTAGTGTGACGCTATAGCAGAGTTAGGCTAGTGAGACACTATAGCAGAGTTAGGCTAGTGTGACACTATAGCAGAGTTAGGCTAGTGAGACACTATAGCAGAGTTAGGCTAGTGTGACACTATAGCAGAGTTAGGCTAGTGAGACATGAACAGCTATAGCATAGTTAGACTAGTGAGACACTATAGCAGAGAAAGGCTAGTGAGACACTATAGCATAGTGAGACTAGTTTGACACTATAGCAGAGTTAGGCTAGTGTGACACTCTAGCAGAGTGAGACTAGTGTGACACTATAGCATAGTGAGACTAGTTTGACACTATTGCAGAGTTAGGCTAGTGTGACACTCTAGCAGAGTTAGGCTAGTGTGACACTATAGCAGAGTTAGGCTAGTGTGACACTATAGCAGAGTAAGGCTAGTGAGACACTATAGCAGAGTTAGGCTAGTGTGACACTATAGCAGAGTTAGGCTAGTGTGACACTATAGCAGAGTAAGGCTAATGTGACACTTTAGCAGAGTGAGACTAGTGAGACATGAACAGCTATAGCATAGTTAGACTAGTGAGACACTATAGCAGAGAAAGGCTAGTGAGACACTATAGCAGAGTTAGGCTAGTGTGACACTAAAGCAGAGTTAGGCTAGTGTGACACTATAGCAGAGTGAGACTAGTGAGACACTATAGCAGAGTGAGACTAGTGAGACATGAACAGCTATAGCATAATAAGACTAGTGAGACACTTTAGCAGAGTGAGACTAGTGAGACATGAACAGCTATAGCATAGTAAGACTAGTGTGACACTATAGCAGAGTAAGGCTAGTGTGACACTATAGCAGAGTGAGGCTAGTGTGACAATATAGCAGAGTTAGGCTAGACTAGTGAGACATGAACAGCTATAGCATAGTAAGGCTAGTGAGACACTATAGCAGAGTTAGGCTAGTGTGACACTATAGCTGAGTTAGGCTAGTGTGACACTAAAGCAGAGTTAGGCTAGTGTGACACTATAGCAGAGTGAGACTAGTGAGACACTATAGCAGAGTGAGACTAGTGAGACATGAACAGCTATAGCATAATAAGACTAGTGAGACACTATAGCAGAATGAGACTAGTTTGACACTAAAGCATAAAGATACTAGTAAGACGCTATAGCTGAGTTAGGCTAGTGTGACACTATAGCAGAGTTAGGCTAGTGTGACACTATAGCAGAGTTAGGATAGTGTGACACTTTAGCAGAGTTAGGCTAGTGTGACACTATAGCAGAGTTAGGCTAGTGAGACACTATAGCAGAGTTAGGCTAGTGTGACACTATAGCAGAGTTAGGCAAGTGTGACGCTAAAGCAGAGTTAGGCTAGTGTGACACCATAGCAGAATTAGGCTTGTGTGACACTATAGCAGAGTTAGGCTAGTGTGAAACTATAGCAGAGTTAGGCTAGTGTGACACTATAGCAGAGTTAGGCTAGTGTGACACTATAGCAGAGTTAGGCTAGTGTGACACTAAAGCAGAGTGAGACTTATGAGACATGAACAGCTATAGCATAGTGAGACTAGTGAGACACTATAGCAGAGTGAGACTAGTGTGACACTTAAGCATAAAGAGACTAGTGTGACGCTATAGCTGAGTTAGGCTAGTGTGACACTATAGCAGAGTTAGGCTAGTGTGACACTATAGCAGAGTTAGGCTAGTGTGACATTATAGCAGAGTAAGGCTAGTGTGACGCTATAGCAGAGTTAGGCTAGTGTGACACTTTAGCAGAGTTAGGCTAGTGTGACACTATAGAGGAGTAAGGCTAGTCTGACACTATAGCATAGTGAGACTAGATTGACACTATAGCAGAGTTAGGCTAGTGTGACACTATAGCAGAGTTAGGCTAGTGTGACACTTTAGCAGAGTTAGGCTAGTGTGACACTAAAGCAGAGTTAGGCTAGTGTGACACTATAGCAGAGTTAGGCTAGTGAGACACTATAGCAGAGTTAGGCTAGTGTGACACTATAGCAGAGTTAGGCTAGTGAGACATGAACAGCTATAGCATTGTTAGACTAGTGAGACACTATAGCAGAGGAAGGCTAGTGAGACACTATAGCATAGTGAGACTAGTTTGACACTATAGCAGAGTTAGGCTAGTGTGACACTCTAGCAGAGTGTGACTAGTGAAACACTTAAGCAGAGTGTGACTAGTGAGACACTCTAGCAGAGTGAGACTAGTGTGACACTATAGCATAGTGAGACTAGTTTGACACTATTGCAGAGTTAGGCTAGTGTGACACTCTAGCAGAGTTAGGTTAGTGTGACACTATAGCAGAGTTAGGCTAGTGTGACACTATAGCAGAGTAAAGCTAGTGAGACACTATAGCAGAGTTAGGCTAGTGTGACACTATAGCAGAGTTAGGCTAGTGTGACACTATAGCAGAGTAAGGCTAATGTGACACTTTAGCAGAGTGAGACTAGTGAGACATGAACAGCTATAGCATAGTTAGACTAGTGAGACACTATAGCAGAGAAAGGCTAGTGAGACACTATAGCAGAGTTAGGCTAGTGTGACACTAAAGCAGAGTTAGGCTAGTGTGACACTATAGCAGAGTGAGACTAGTGAGACACTATAGAAGAGTGAGACTAGTGAGATATGAACAGCTATAGCATAATAAGACTAGTGAGACACTTTAGCAGAGTGAGACTAGTGAGACATGAACAGCCATAGCATAGTAAGACTAGTGTGACACTATAGCAGAGTAAGGCTTGTGTGACACTATAGCAGAGTGAGGCTAGTGTGACAATATAGCAGAGTTAGGCTAGACTAGTGAGACATGAACAGCTATAGCATAGTAAGGCTAGTGAGACACTATAGCAGAGTTAGGCTAGTGTGACACTATAGCAGAGTTAGGCTAGTGTGAAACTAAAGCAGAGTTAGGCTAGTGTGACACTATAGCAGAGTGAGACTAGTGAGACACTATAGCAGAGTGAGACTAGTGAGACACTATAGCAGAGTGAGACTAGTGAGACATGAACAGCTATAGCATAATAAGACTAGTGAGACACTATAGCAGAATGAGACTAGTTTGACACTAAAGCATAAAGATACTAGTGAGACACTATAGAAGAGTGAGACTAGTGAGATATGAACAGCTATAGCATAATAAGACTAGTGAGACACTTTAGCAGAGTGAGACTAGTGAGACATGAACAGCTATAGCATAGTAAGACTAGTGTGACACTATAGCAGAGTAAGGCTAGTGTGACACTATAGCAGAGTGAGGCTAGTGTGACAATATAGCAGAGTTAGGCTAGACTAGTGAGACATGAACAGCTATAGCATAGTAAGGCTAGTGAGACACTATAGCAGAGTTAGGCTAGTGTGACATTATAGCAGAGTAAGGCTAGTGTGACGCTAAAGCAGAGTTAGGCTAGTGTGACACCATAGCAGAATTAGGCTTGTGTGACACTATAGCAGAGTTAGGCTAGTGTGACACTATAGCAGAGTTAGGCTAGTGTGACACTATAGCAGAGTTAGGCTAGTGAGACACTATAGCAGAGTTAGGCTAGTGTGACACTATAGCAGAGTTAGGCTGGTGTGACACTAAAGCAGAGTGAGACTTATGAGACATGAACAGCTATAGCATAGTGAGACTAGTGAGACACTATAGCAGAGTGAGACTAGTGTGACACTTAAGCATTAAGAGACCAGTGTGACGCTTTAGCTGAGTTAGGCTAGTGTGACACTATAGCAGAGTTAGGCTAGTGTGACATCATTGCAGAGTTAGGCTAGTGTGACATTATAGCAGAGTAAGGCTAGTGTGACGCTATAGCAGAGTTAGGCTAGTGTGACACTTTAGCAGAGTTAGGCTAGTGTGACACTATAGAGGAGTAAGGCTAGTCTGACACTATAGCATAGTGAGACTTGATTGACACTATAGCAGAGTTAGGCTAGTGTGACACTATAGCAGAGTTAGGCTAGTGTGACACTTTAGAAGTGTTAGGCTAGTGTGACACTAAAGCAGAGTTAGGCTAGTGTGACACTATAGCAGAGTTAGGCTAGTGAGACACTATAGCAGAGTTAGGCTAGTTTGACACTATAGCAGAGTTAGGCTAGTGTGACACTATAGCAGAGTAAGGCTAGTGTGACACTATAGCAGAGTGAGACTTGTGAGACATGAACAGCTATAGCATAGTAAGACTAGTGAAACACTATAGCAGAGTAAGGCAAGTGTGACACTAAAGCAGACTTAGGCTAGTGTGACACCATAGCAGAGTTAGGCTAGTGAGACACTATAGCAGAGTGAGACTAGTGTGACACTATGAGCATAGTGATATCAGTTTGACACTATAGCAGAGTTAGGCTATTGTGACACTATAGCAGAGTTAGGCTAGTGTGACACTATTATAGCAGAGTTAGGCTAGTGTGACACTATAGCAGAGTGAGGCTAGTTTGACACTATAGCAAAGTTAGGCTAGTGTGACACTATAGCAGAGTTAGGCTAGTGTGACACTTAAGCAGAGTAAGGCTAGTGTGACTTTATAGCAGAGTGAGACTAGTGAGACATGAACAGCTCTTGCATAGTGAGACTATTGAGACACTATAGCAGAGTGAGACTAGTGTGACACTAAAGCATAAAGAGACTAGTGTGACGCTATAGCTGAGTTAGGCTAGTGTGACGCTAAAGCAGAGTGAGACTAGTGTGACACTAAAGCATAAAGAGACTAGTTTGACGCTATAGCAGAGTTAGGCTAGTGTGACACTATAGCAGAGTTAGGCTAGTGTTGTAACGGTCCTTTCTTGGAGGGTGTAAGAAAACCAACTAATTATTTTTTAACCTTTTTATTTATAAGGTTTATAAGTTATGGGGCCTTACATTTGCTCGGTGAGCCGCCACTTTTGTGTGTATGGTTGTACAGGTTATATATACAGCCGACATATAAGAATTTAACAAAAGAAAAAACCAATTTATGCAGATTGGGTACTAAAGTAAGGGCGCACAACTTACGCCTAACGTATGAAATGGTTAAAGTGAACTAAGGCGAGGGCCAAATATTCACGCCCAACAGAAAAATGTAAAAAAGTAGGTAATCATTTAGTACACATTAGTTTACAATGAAAACTATTCAACTTACACAGATTTGGTACAAAAGTGAGGGCAAACACATTTACGCCCAACGGAAAAATTGTTAGAAAGTACACAGTAAATTAACATTCAATAGCTTACATCAAAACCATTAAATTTACTCAGATTTGGGATAAAGGTGAGGGTCAACACATTTACGCCCAACGGAAAATGTAAAAAAAATACGTAGTAAATTAGCATTCAATAGCTTACATCGAAAGCTATTAAGTTTACTCAGATTTGAGACGAAGGTGAGGGTCAACACATTTACGCCCAACGGAAAAGTGTTCAAAAGGTAAGTAGTGAAACAGCAAAACCGAATCCACACTTCCACGACAATAAAACAGTGTAGTAGCAAAACCAACACTAGATAAGCGTCGACACCATTAGACGGAGAGAAGAGATGCAGATATTGATGCTTCGGAGACAATGTCCAAAATTTATACGGATGTGTGCCTGGCACAGGTGACACCAAACGTGAATAATCAAACGTTACCGACCTCACAGCGGGTGGCCTACCCACAGTAAAATTCCACTTCCTCACAAAGAAACTTCATGTCTCTAAACAAAACTGCAGCCGCTACCAGGAAGAATTCCTCATCCCTCCGGATAAAATCCCCAGCTTTAAAGATGTACCTTTATCCCTCCAGAAGAACCCCTGTAATAGAATATAAAAATAGTCAATACAGGTAACTAAATGAACCAGGAAGCACTATGAGCTCGACGGCAAGACTTAAAATTCTTAACTTACAAAATTACATGAAAAATAAACAATATTGATAATGGGCGTTTTGCCCACACGAAGAGGCTCTAAATACCATGCTAATAAAAGGATATTTATCAATTCAAACACTCAGGTTTTTCCTGCAGGAACCTACTTAGGTCCGTCAACTAACTTCATGAAAATCTCAGAAAATAACAAAACTTTGCCCAAAATGTTTACTAGGCTGGGGTTTCTAGGTCGGTGCCAAGGTGTAAAAAGCCTCAAATCTTTCTAAAATGTAGAACTTGACCAGAAATAAGTGTAACAAAGGAACATAACCTCAACCATATTTGGGGCAAATCTAGCAAGAATTTTCATGTAAAATTGTGAATAATTAAGTCGAAATGCGTAACCAACGCCATGGATGAATGAATTTTGAACAAACTAACCTGTTTATAGGGGTTTTAAAGGCACTCGACAAGTGGCCATGTGACAAACAAGGTGGCGGTCATCTCGACTCCGCGATCCGATGCGCCCTGGAATTAATGTAAAAGTAGGTTTGTAAATACGAAAATACAAGCCGATAAGCACTCGATAATCACCAAGAATACTTACATTTTGTAGGAAAGCCGGTTGCGTGGGCTATCAGAGCCAGTTTCAACTACGGAGCTCGGTCGGAAAAATCTGTAAGGAAATCAAGATCTTACTCCCAAAACGGAAAGATAACGATAAAAGAACAACAAAACAATTCAAAAAAACAAGGCTTACCTTAGCGACCACACCAAAATAATTTAAATTAAAACGTCGATCCTCGACAGTCAGTCAAGTCAACGACTCGCAAAAAAAACTCGTTTACTTTTTTCAACAAGATGGCCGCGCAGAACGCAAATCGGCCAGTGTCAAGTGCACAAAATAACGACAGAAATACCAGTGAACGAACAAACGAACGCGTTATAAAAAATGGTGTTACAGTGTGACACTAAAGCAGAGTGAGGCTAGTGTGACACTAAAGCATAAAGAGACTAGTGTGACGCTATAGCAGAGTTAGGCTAGTGTGACACTATAGCAGAGTTAGGCTAGTGTGACACTGTAGCAGAGTTAGGCTAGTGTGACATTATAGCAGAGTTAGGCTAGTGTGACACTCTAGCAGAGTGTGACAAGTGAGACACTTAAGCAGAGTGTGACAAGTGAGACACTATAGCTGAGTGACACTAGTGAGACACTCTAGCAGAGTGAGACTAGTGTTACACTATAGCATAGTGAGACTAGTTTGACACTTTAGCAGAGTTAGGCTAGTGTGACACTATAGCAGAGTTAGGCTAGTGTGACACTATAGCAGAGTTAGGCTAGTGTGACACTAAAGCAGAGTTAGGCTAGTGTTACACCATAGCTGAGTTAGGCTAGTGTGACACTAAAGCAGAGTGAGTGTCTAATTCCAAGCTAAACTCGCGCAGTGGAAGCGATTTACACAGGTAAATTTCGAGCAAAATACCAGGAGTTCAACTGGAGGCAGACAATGGCTGCGTTACGCAGCGCTAAATAACATACGCTGCACAATATATCAGCGCATACTATGAATCAAACGTGAACCTAAATCTATTTAACCTAATTAACTAAGTTGAGTGAAATTGGCAAATGATGTGTTCCAACCTTTACATAACTCGAGTCGGTAGTAAATACCGTCTGCCGATCTGGCGTTACGTCACACGTATTAGCCCTAGATTCTAAGTAAGTACCTCCAAATTATATCACCCCACGAATTCCGCAATTCGTACTAAGGAGTCACAATGATATGGTACAACAAATATGACTAAAGGGAACACACCATTAACACGAAGAAAACAGTTTTATACTAAGACAACTACGTTTACCACTTACAGTCAACTTGCCGGTCCAAATGCATAAAATACCCAACGGAGAAAGGAAGTTCAGGGAATGGATCAAATGGGAATTCCGTGGGTACTTACAGGGCTGGGTGGAAAAGATATCGACACCCAGCATTCCACTACAGCCTTGGCGCGTTATCCACTTCAAACCACTCACAGCTTCTGTTCGTATTTCACTTTGATATTAGTCATTACGCGTGACCCAACACAAATTAGGGCCGTACAAAACGCGAGCCGATATGGCCACTTGATGCCTATTCAACGCGACGCTCACGTGGAAGACGTCGAGACATCCAACAATCACTAAGCCTGGTATTCTAGTATAACCCAGGAGAACCGCAATAATACGATGCATCAACACGCGCGATCTCAAATTGAATCGTCCATTACACGCGGCATCACAAAACGCGTGGCGGGAAATCCGTACAAAACACAATACGTTCTCGTCCGAACGGTTTTGAGTGACTGAGTGCGGTGCAGAAATCACCGCTTGGCGTCTACCAGGCGGCCCGCGCGCACGCCGCCCCCTCGCCCCGCGAGCGAGAAAGGGACAACATATGCCCAGAGCGATGCGTGCGAAATCGCGGCGCATTCATAGACCGTCATTAATACCTAACTTACCCCAGCATAGCAACGCTAAATTAAACATTCACCCGCCCTAGGCCGAATCCCTTAGGCCTATTCACTACTGGGGAGACGAGATAGCGTTGCTATTGCTCGCTTAAGAACTGAATCCCCTACCTGAACTGTCGCGACTCGAGGAGTGCCATCACTACCTGGGAACAAGTTGAGAATGCGCCCTCTGCGCCATCGCAGTGGCGGCAGGTTGGCATCCTTAACCAGAACGAGATCTCCGATGCGAGGGGGTTCAGTTCTGTCCGTCCACTTAAGGCGTTGCTGCAGAATGTGCAAATACTCAAGCGACCATCGCTTCCAAAAATTCTGAGACATTTGCTGCAGCAACTCATAACGCGTCAAACGATTGCTACTGACCTCTGTGTAGGGGTATTCTGGCAAGGCGTTAAGTGGTCGGCCAATTAGGAAATGCCCTGGTGTCAGGGCCTCCAGATCATTCGGATCTGAGCTAAGCGGACACAAAGGACGTGAATTGAGAACGGCCTCAATTTTACAAAACACGGTCGCTAGCTCCTCAAAGGTTAATATCGTTAAACCTATAACGCGCATCAAATGCGTCTTAGCGGACTTTACAACCGCTTCAAATATACCACCCCAGTGGGGGCATCCTGGTGGATCGAACACCCAGTTAATGCCCTGACGGGAGAGGCTCGTGCCGATAGCTTCCTCGTTTTCCGATAAAAACGTTATAATTTCTTTCATACATCGATCAGCGCCCTTAAAGTTGGTACCACAGTCCGACCTGATCAGCGCTGGTCGCCCTCTTCGCGACACAAATCTATCTAAAGCTGCTAAGAAAGCCTCCGTAGTGAGGTCGGCCACGAGTTCCAAGTGGACGGCCTTGGTTGCTAGGCACACAAACACGCACAAATACGCCTTGATTGACTTCGCGTTGCGAAGGCGTGATGCCTTTACCATAAAAGGCCCCGCAAAGTCCGTTCCCACACCCGCAAACGTCCAGGCTTCCGTCACCCGGTCCGGTGGGAGGTCTCCCATCTGAGGTTGCATTGTGGCTGCCTTCAACCGATAGCAAGGCAAGCACCGAAACACAATGCTCCGTACCGTACGTCGTCCAGACAAGATCCAAAACTCGCGCTGCAGAATAGCCAAAAGTGCATTGCAGCCCGCATGCGAGTTTTTCTGGTGACGATCCCTAACTATAAGTTCTACCAAAGGTCCCTTCTTTGGGAGTAACAGCGGATGCCGTGCTGAAAAGGGCAGGTTAGCGTTCCGAAGTCTACCTCCAACCCGGAGCATTCCATGCTCGTCCACGAACGGGTTGAGGCGCACAAGACCTCCCTTCAGCTTTCCACGGCCATCCCTGAGCAGCCTGACCTCTTCCTCAAAATGTTCCGCCTGGACGACCCTAACCAATAAACTTAGAGCCGCATTCCGCTCCGCAGGCGAGAGGACAGGTGCCAAGTTCCGTTCTGCTTGAGGTTTTCTACAGTTGTTCACGAACCGTTTGATCCAACCTGTCACCCCTAGAAGTTTGTCGAGGGAGCTGTATCGTTCCAGCAAGAAAGCCGCACTAGGCTTAGGTACGATCTGCCCTACGTTCACTCGCAAACCTCGATCAGGTGGCCCAAGCGGCGACCCGCACTCATTGTATGGCCATCTCTCAGGTGACTCAGTCAGCCACTGAGGTCCCCACCACAGTGAGTGACCTACCAAATCAGGGGCCCTACATCCCCGTGAGGCGCAGTCCGCTGGGTTCTGTTCTCCCGGTACGTGTCTCCATACCAACGGAGTTTCCGATCCTTTAATCTGTGACACCCGATTTGCCACGAAAACCTCAAGAGTATGTACCGACGTCTGTAACCAGCACAGAACTATCCTACTGTCGGTCCATGCGTACACCGTTTCATCCAAAGTGATGGTACCGCGTAGATTACTAGCGACATGATGTAGCAAGCGCGTGAGAAGCGCTGCTCCCGCCAATTCCAACTTTGGAATGGTCCATCTTGTCCTAACCGGAGCCACCTTACTCTTGGCCATAACTAGACGCACGTCTACAGTTCCCGTTGAACTGACTGTCCGCAAATAGACAGCTGCCGCGTACCCTCGCTCCGAGGCATCACAAAACCCATGTAGGGTAGCCTTACATCCCACCGATGGGAGCAATTTGCGAGGTATGGCGATGCGTACGATCCCTGGTAAGGTGGTCACAAACTTGGTCCAATCATTCAACAGCTCTCCGGAGAGCTGGTCGTCCCAACCCAAGTTTGCTATCCACAACCTTTGCAAGAAGCACTTTGCCATGAACGTCACCGGTGCGATCCACCCGTTAGGATCGAAAGTTCTGGCGATCGTCGATAATACCGAACGCTTCGTCCAAGTCTTCTGCAAAAGGTCTGGCTCGATCTGATACGTAAAGACATCATGCGTTGGCCTATATTGCACCCCTAGGATGCTCAACGTATTTGGATTGTCCGGGTTCTCGAAAAGGTGCGGGTCCTGCTGGAACTCACCTGGCAACCCGGCCAGGAGCTCTGGACAGCTGGACAGCCATTTCCGCAACTCATAACCTCCTGATTCCATGATCGCGATCAGCTCGTCTCGTAGTAGCAGTACTTGTTGCACGCTATCTGCACCCGTGCAGATGTCATCCACGTAGACGTCGCGATCCAGTACTGCTGCGGCTCGAGGGAATCTTACCCTTTCCTGTGCGGCCAACTCTCGCAGCGTGCGTACTGCCAAAAACGGACTTGGCTTCAGACCATACGTTACCGTGTTAAGCTCATAAGTGACCATCGGCTCGTCAGGGCTCTCACGCCACAAAATCAGCTGGTACCGACGGTCATCCGGGTGTATAATTGTTTGGCGAAACATCATTTTGACGTCTGCGACGAACGCTACTTGGTGCAACCGAAAATCTGTGAGGATGTCCACAATGTCCCGGTTCAACTTGGGACCCGCGTGCAGACACTGGTTCACAGACACACCATTCGATGTAGGAGCAGAACCGTCAAACACTACCCGTATCTTCGCCTCCGGTGACTTCAAAACAGCCAGGTGTGGTATATAGTAATGCTCGACACACCTCCAATCTATGCTGGACACCGACATGTGGCCTAACTCTAGGTACTCCCTCATGAATTCGATATACTTCTGCCGAAGTGCTGCATCTCGCTTCATCTTTCTCTCCATAGCCAGTAGTCTCCGTTCCGCGATCTGTCGCGAACTACCTAAGGAGGGGCGGTTTGGGAGAAATGGCAGCCTGGTAACAAACCTACCTGACGAACTTCGTGCAGTGTTGTACTGATAGAACAGCTCGCACTCGTCATCCTCTGGCTTCCGTCTATCCGCTGTGGGTGGCTCCTCAGACTCCCAAAACCTCTGCAGCACCTCCGACAACACACTACCATAGAGAACCGTATCGCCCTCTGGTAGGTCCTGAGGTCTCCAAACTGGGCCAAAAATAACATACCCCCCTGTGGTATCGACGGCCACTAAACCAGTTTGCTGAAGTACTCGTTTTCTGCCACACCAGAATCTCCCGAGGACGTCTGACCCGAGGAGAACGTCCACCGTACCAGGAGTATCAAATTCAGGATCAGCTAACTCTAAGCCTGTGGTTAACCCTCGTACCGTTGACGGTAACCGAACCTGAGGAAGTTTCCCTACCACTTCATCCAGCACCACTGCTGAGGCATGATAGCTGACCCCTGTACCTGTATTACCTAATGTGAACTCGAAGTTCACCTGACCCCGAACGTCAGGCACATCTACACCTCCAATACCTACAGCCCCATCCGTTGTGGGCCTTATATTTAAGCGTAGCCTACTCACCAGCTTACTAGACACAATACAACCCTGAGCCCCTGTATCTAACAAGGCTCTTACCTGTATGCTGCGGCCACCGTATCCCCATACCCAAATCATTGCCGTAGGCAACAATACCGTAATTGGCCGGGGGGCCGAAGCTGGCGTGTAGGCGGCGATTACCTAGCAGGAACCTAAGCGCGGAGTGTCCGCGTCCTGCGGGGGGGTCCCCTCTCTCCGTACACCTTTGAGTGGGTCCCACTCCTGCTGATAGGGACCTCTGGTCCTGTACGCCATGGCTGGCAGCCTATAGTAACCCTGCGGCAGGCGCGCGTACCGTGGATGCGCCTGTAGCCGCGGGTGCTCAGCCAAGGGGAGAGGCATGCGTGGGTCATGGGAACTCACCATGTTGTTCAGACCCGCCGAGTACTGCATGTACTGGCCCTGGTGTTGGCACCCGCCCGTAGCATCACGTATCTGTGATGGGTGCCCCTGACCTTGGACCTGTGACCACCTACCCTGTTCCGGCACCTGCTGCCGAGGTGGTGACTGTCTCGCGCGTGGTGAAGGGGGCATCACCTGCTGATGTCCCTGGCCTCGTCCCTGAAACCCTGGTGGAAGAGGACTCCTCCTTGGAGGGGGTGGGGAGCGTTGCTCCCGTCTAGGTAGGGCAGACTCCGTCCGCTGACCCGCGTCAGCTCTGCCTCCGTAATCTCCGCTGCGGTTCATGCATAGGAGCTGATGGTGGGCACCCTGGCAGTACCTGCAGTTGGTGCTTGATGGGCACTCTCGCACCTGATGCGGCCCCATACACCTAAAGCACCAACGCCGTTGCTGCACCACACCACGACGTTTCTGCACCCGCTGTGCAGCGAACTCCTCACACGCAGTCACCTGATGCCCCGCCTCTCTGCAGTAGGCACACCTCGTTTCCAAATTAGCGACGTTGTACCGCCTGGGTGGCCTACTCTTACCGTCTCGCGCCTGTGCACCCGGCCGTTCCGGGCGGCGAGCGGCCGCAGACTCCGCGTGAGGCGACTCTCCAAATTGGGCATCTACCCGCCTGCACTCGGCCTCGAGGAAGGACTTGAGCTCCTCGAAGGTCGGGAGGTAATCAGATGTCTTACCTCCGTGTGACTGTTCAAAACGAGCGGCCATGTCGCTCGGCAGGCGGCGCAACAACGTGTGGACCAGGATATAATCATAGCCTGACACCGGCATCCCCTGTCTCTCAAGAGCGTTCACTGCAACGCAGACAGGGTTGAGGACCTTGGCCCTGAGGTCCGTCCCTCGTGTGATGGTCGGCACGGTGAGCCACTGTTCCAGGAGTTGGTCAATCATGAGACGTTTGTTGCTGTATCTCTCGATCAGCAAACCGCGAGCCGTCTCGTAACTTGCATCATCGACTGGTAGATGCTTTACCAGCTCATGGGGCTCACCTTGCAGCTTGGCCATCAATTGTGCCATTTTATATGCTAGCTGCAAGTCAGTGCGGTTATGAATCACACTGTCAAACAGATCCTGGAATCGGGTCCAATCCGTGTAGTCCCCGTGGAAGACCGGAATCGCCACAGCCGGCAGGGGCACTTGCACCCCCGGTCCCCGCGGACCATGGGGTGGGTCCGGCTCCCCAGCCCTACGCCTGGTGATCACAGCAGCCGCCTGCTGGATCTCCTGCCCTATCTCCAGGCACTGGGTCACATTCGCCCGGACCGTAAGTTTGACCTCCTCATCAGGCGTCCCATCAAATAACTCCTCGCATCCAGTGAGGCAATCCAACACCTCCGCGACCCGTTCGTCAATCCGTTGCGCACAAGCGATGAGTGCGTCCTCTCGGTCCCCGCGACCGACCATCGCCTGCTTAGTCGCGAACCAAATTAGGTGCGTTCTAATTTTTGCCTGAAGCTGTGTAATTGTGGGAGCCATGGTACCAACTCAAAGTAACACCGAACCTTACAATAAAAAAAAATAGACAATCGGCCCTGATCCTACCGTTAGGATATCCGCACAGGGTAAACACAACGATAATAACAAGCAATTCACTAATTGATTGGCCCTGATCCTACCGATAGGATATTCTACACAGGGCACACACTACAATCACAATAAATATATTTTTTTATGTAGGTAGATTAAAAATCTTATACTAAAATAATCTTAAATCTAGTGGCCCCCTTAACCACGCTCTGCTACCAAAAATTGTCTAATTCCAAGCTAAACTCGCGCAGTGGAAGCGATTTACACAGGTAAATTTCGAGCAAAATACCAGGAGTTCAACTGGAGGCAGACAATGGCTGCGTTACGCAGCGCTAAATAACATACGCTGCACAATATATCAGCGCATACTATGAATCAAACGTGAACCTAAATCTATTTAACCTAATTAACTAAGTTGAGTGAAATTGGCAAATGATGTGTTCCAACCTTTACATAACTCGAGTCGGTAGTAAATACCGTCTGCCGATCTGGCGTTACGTCACACGTATTAGCCCTAGATTCTAAGGAAGTACCTCCAAATTATATCACCCCACGAATTCCGCAATTCGTACTAAGGAGTCACAATGATATGGTTCAACAAATATGACTAAAGGGAACACACCATTAACACGAAGAAAACAGTTATATACTAAGACAACTAGGTTTACCACTTACAGTCAACTTGCCGTTCCAAATGCATAAAATACCCAACGGAGAAAGGAAGTTCAGGGAATGGATCAAATGGGAATTCCGTGGGTACTTACAGGGCTGGGTGGAAAAGATATCGACACCCAGCATTCCACTACAGCCTTGGCGCGTTATCCACTTCAAACCACTCACAGCTTCTGTTCGTATTTCACTTTGATATTAGTCATTACGCGTGACCCAACACGAATTAGGGCCGTACAAAACGCGAGCCGATATGGCCACTTGATGCCTATTCAACGCGACGCTCACGTGGAAGACGTCGAGACATCCAACAATCACTAAGCCTGGTATTCTAGTATAACCCAGGAGAACCGCAATAATACGATGCATCAACACGCGCGATCTCAAATTGAATCGTCCATTACACGCGGCATCACAAAACGCGTGGCGGGAAATCCGTACAAAACACAATACGTTCTCGTCCGAACGGTTTTGAGTGACTGAGTGCGGTGCAGAAATCACCGCTTGGCGTCTACCAGGCGGCCCGCGCGCACGCCGCCCCCTCGCCCCGCGAGCGAGAAAGGGACAACATATGCCCAGAGCGATGCGTGCGAAATCGCGGCGCATTCATAGACCGTCATTAATACCTAACTTACCCCAGCATAGCAACGCTAAATTAAACAGTGAGACTAGTGTGACACTATGAGCATAGTGATATCAGTGTGACACTATAGCAGAGTTAGGCTTTTGTGACACTATAGCAGAGTTAGGCTAGTGTGACACTATTATAGCAGAGTTAGGCTAGTGTGACACTATAGCAGAGTGAGGCTAGTGTGACACTATAGCAAAGTTAGGCTAGTGTGACACTATAGCAGAGTTAGGCTAGTGTGACACTTAAGCAGAGTAAGGCTAGTGTGACACTATAGCAGAGTGAGACTAGTGAGACATGAACAGCTCTTGCATAGTGAGACTATTGAGACACTATAGCAGAGTGAGACTAGTGTGACACTAAAGCATAAAGAGACTAGTGTGACGCTATAGCTGAGTTAGGCTAGTGTGACGCTAAAGCAGAGTGAGACTAGTGTGACACTAAAGCATAAAGAGACTAGTGTGACGCTATAGCAGAGTTAGGCTAGTGTGACACTATAGCAGAGTTAGGCTAGTGTTGTAACGGTCCTTTCTTGGAGGGTGTAAGAAAACCAACTAATTATTTTTTAACCTTTTTATTTATAAGGTTTATAAGTTATGGGGCCTTACATTTGCTCGGTGAGCCGCCACTTTTGTGTGTATGGGTGTACAGGTTATATATACAGCCGACATATAAGAATTTAACAAAAGAAAAAACCAATTTATGCAGATTGGGTACTAAAGTAAGGGCGCACAACTTACGCCTAACGTATGAAATGGTTAAAGTGAACTAAGGCGAGGGCCACATATTCACGCCCAACAGAAAAATTTAAAAAAAGTAGGTAATCATTTAGTACACATTAGTTTACAATGAAAACTATTCAACTTACACAGATTTGGTACAAAAGTGAGGGCAAACACATTTACGCCCAACGGAAAAATTGTTAGAAAGTACACAGTAAATTAACATTCAATAGCTTACATCAAAACCATTAAATTTACTCAGATTTGGGATAAAGGTGAGGGTCAACACATTTACGCCCAACGGAAAATGTAAAAAAAATACGTAGTAAATTAGCATTCAATAGCTTACATCGAAAGCTATTAAGTTTACTCAGATTTGAGACGAAGGTGAGGGTCAACACATTTACGCCCAACGGAAAAGTGTTCAAAAGGTAAGTAGTGAAACAGCAAAACCGAATCCACACTTCCACGACAATAAAACAGTGTAGTAGCAAAACCAACACTAGATAAGCGTCGACACCATTAGACGGAGAGAAGAGATGCAGATATTGATGCTTCGGAGACAATGTCCAAAATTTTTACGGATGTGTGCCTGGCACAGGTGACACCAAACGTGAATAATCAAACGTTACCGACCTCACAGCGGGTGGCCTACCCACAGTAAAATTCCACTTCCTCACAAAGAAACTTCATGTCTCTAAACAAAACTGCAGCCGCTACCAGGAAGAATTCCTCATCCCTCCGGATAAAATCCCCAGCTTTAAAGATGTACCTTCATCCCTCCAGAAGAACCCCTGTAATAGAATATAAAAATAGTCAATACAGGTAACTAAATGAACCAGGAAGCACTATGAGCTCGACGGCAAGACTTAAAATTCTTAACTTACAAAATTACATGAAAAATAAACAATATTGATAATGGGCGTCTTGCCCACACGAAGAGGCTCTAAATACCATGCTAATAAAAGGATATTTATCAATTCAAACACTCAGGTTTTTCCTGCAGGAACCTACTTAGGTCCGTCAACTAACTTCATGAAAATCTCAGAAAATAACAAAACTTTGCCCAAAATGTTTACTAGGCTGGGGTTTCTAGGTCGGTGCCAAGGTGTAAAAAGCCTCAAATCTTTCTAAAATGTAGAACTTGACCAGAAATAAGTGTAACAAAGGAACATAACCTCAACCATATTTGGGGCAAATCTAGCAAGAATTTTCATGTAAAATTGTGAATAATTAAGTCGAAATGCGTAACCAACGCCATGGATGAATGAATTTTGAACAAACTAACCTGTTTATAGGGGTTTTAAAGGCACTCGACAAGTGGCCATGTGACAAACAAGGTGGCGGTCATCTCGACTCCGCGATCCGATGCGCCCTGGAATTAATGTAAAAGTAGGTTTGTAAATACGAAAATACAAGCCGATAAGCACTCGATAATCACCAAGAATACTTACATTTTGTAGGAAAGCCGGTTGCGTGGGCTATCAGAGCCAGTTTCAACTACGGAGCTCGGTCGGAAAAATCTGTAAGGAAATCAAGATCTTACTCCCAAAACGGAAAGATAACGATAAAAGAACAACAAAACAATTCAAAAAAACAAGGCTTACCTTAGCGACCACACCAAAATAATTTAAATTAAAACGTCGATCCTCGACAGTCAGTCAAGTCAACGACTCGCAAAAAAAACTCGTTTAATTTTTTCAACAAGATGGCCGCGCAGAACGCAAATCGGCCAGTGTCAAGTGCACAAAATAACGACAGAAATACCAGTGAACGAACAAACGAACGCGTTATAAAAAATGGTGTTACAGTGTGACACTGTAGCAGAGCTAGGCTAGTGTGACATAATAGCAGAGTAAGGCTAGTGTGACACTCTAGCAGAGTGTTACAAGTGAGACACTTAAGCAGAGTGTGACAAGTGAGACACTATACACTCTAGCAGAGTGAGACTAGTGTTACACTATAGCATAGTGAGACTAGTTTGACACTTTAGCAGAGTTAGGCTAGTGTGACACTATAGCAGAGTTAGGCTAGTGTGACACTATAGCAGAGTTAGGCTAGTGTGACACTAAAGCAGAGTGAGACTGGTTAGACATGAACAGCTATAGCATAGTGAGACTAGTGAGCCACTATAGCAGAGTGAGACTAGTGTGACACTAAAGCATAAAGAGACTAGTGTGACGCTTTAGCAGAGTTAGGCTAGTGTGACACTATAGCAGAGTTAGGCTAGTGTGACACTGTAGCAGAATAAGGCTAGTGTGACACTATAGCAGAGTAAGGCTAGTGTGACACTATAGCAGAGTTAGGCTAGTGTGACACTATAGCAGAGTTAGGCTAGTGAGACACAATAGCAGAGTTAGGCTAGTGTGACACTATAGCAAAGTTAAGCTAGTGTGACACTATAGCAGAGTTAGGCTAGTGTGACACTATAGCAGAGTGAGACTGGTGAGACATGAACAGCTATAGCATAGTGAGACTAGTGAGACACTAAAGCAGAGTGAGACTAGTGTGACACTAAAGCATAAAGAGACTAGTGTGACGCTATAGCAGAGTTAGGCTAGTGTGACACTATAGCAGAGTTAGGCTAGTGTGACACTGTAGCAGAGTTAGGCTAGTGTGACATTAAGGCAGAGTTAGGCTAGTGTGACACTCGAGCAGAGTGTGACAAGTGAGACACTTAAGCAGAGTGTGACAAGTGAGACACTATAGCTGAGTGACACTAGTGAGACACTCTAGCAGAGTGAGACTAGTGTTACACTATAGCATAGTGAGACTAGTTTGACACTTTAGCAGAGTTAGGCTAGTGTGACACTATAGCAGAGTTAGGCTAGTGTGACACTATAGCAGAGTTAGGCTAGTGTGACACTAAAGCAGAGTTAGGCTAGTGTGACACTATAGCAGAGTGAGACTGGTGAGACATGAACAGCTATAGCATAGTGAGACTAGTGAGCCACTATAGCAGAGTGAGACTAGTGTGACACTAAAGCATAAAGAGACTAGTGTGACGCTTTAGCAGAGTTAGGCTAGTGTGACACTATAGCAGAGTTAGGCTAGTGTGACACTGTAGCAGAATAAGGCTAGTGTGACACTATAGCAGAGTAAGGCTAGTGTGACACTATAGCAGAGTTAGGCTAGTGTGACACTATAGCATAAACAGACTAGTGTGACACTATAGCAGAGTTAAGCTAGTGTGACACTATAGCAGAGTTAGGCTAGTGTGACACTATAGCAGAGTTAGGTTTGTTTGACACTATAGCAGAGTGAGACTAGTGAGACACTATAACACAGTTAGGCTAGTGTGACACTATAGCAGAGTTAGGCTAGTGTGACACTATAGCAGAGTTAGGCTAGTGTGACACTAAAGCAGAGTTAGGCTAGTGAGACACTATAGCAGAGTAAGGCTAGTGTGACACTATAGCAGAGTTACGCTTGTGTGACACTATATAGCAGAGTGATACTAGTGACACAATAGCAGAGTAAGGCTAGTGTGACACTATAGCAGAGTTAGGCTAGTGAGACACTATAGCAGAGTTAGGCTAGTGTGACACTATAGCAGAGTTAGGCTAGTGAGACACTATAGCAGAGTTAGGCTAGTGTGACACTATAGCAGAGTTAGGCTAGTGAGACATGAACAGCTATAGCATAGTTAGACTAGTGAGACACTATAGCAGAGAAAGGCTAGTGAGACACTATAGCATAGTGAGACTAGTTTGACACTATAGCAGAGTTAGGCTAGTGTGACACTCTAGCAGAGTGTGACTAGTGAAACACTTAAGCAGAGTGTGACTAGTGAGACACTCTAGCAGAGTGAGACTAGTGTGACACTATAGCATAGTGAGACTAGTTTGACACTATTGCAGAGTTAGGCTAGTGTGACACTAAAGCAGAGTTAGGCTAGTGTGACACTATAGCAGAGTTAGGCTAGTGTGACATTATAGCAGAGTTAGGCTAGTGTGACACTCTAGCAGAGTGAGACTGGTTAGACATGAACAGCTATAGCATAGTGAGACTAGTGAGCCACTATAGCAGAGTGAGACTAGTGTGACACTAAAGCATAAAGAGACTAGTGTGACGCTTTAGCAAAATTAGGCTAGTGTGACACTATAGCAGAGTTAGGCTAGTGTGACACTGTAGCAGAATAAGGCTAGTGTGACACTATAGCAGAGTAAGGCTAGTGTGACACTATAGCAGAGTTAGGCTAGTGTGACACTATAGCAGAGTTAGGCTAGTGAGACAAAATAGCAGAGTAAGGCTAGTGTGACACTATAGCAAAGTTAAGCTAGTGTGACACTATAGCAGAGTTAGGCTAGTGTGACACTATAGCAGAGTAAGACTGGTGAGACATGAACAGCTATAGCATAGTGAGACTAGTGAGACACTAAAGCAGAGTGAGACTAGTGTGACACTAAAGCATAAAGAGACTAGTGTGACGCTATAGCAGAGTTAGGCTAGTGTGACACTATAGCAGAGTTAGGCTTCTTCTTCTTCTTCCTCGGGTTGGGACGTCTGCGGAGCTCGCAGACGGGTGATCAGCTCCACTAGGCGGGAACCATTTCACCCAATTCCCAGGTTTGGGGCACTGGGTTCACTGGTGCTCCGGCAGCGTCACCTCCTCGAATCTTCTTGTTGCCCTGCAGAAATGCAGGACATCTTTTAGAGATATATTGGTTAAATCCCTTTCTTCAAGTTTGTCATTACCTAGATATTCCCATCTTGGCAGCGAGTAGCTTGGACATTCCGCTAAGTAGTGGAAGCTACTTTCTTCCTGTCCGCACTCGGGGCAAGATGGGTCGTCTTTTAGTTTCATAGTATATAGGTGTTTGTTGAGATCGCAGTGTCCCGTTAATAGACCTATAATCAGTCTTGTATTTTTCCCACTTAGTTGCAGAAAGTTGCGCGTTCTTTTGGGATCCATGCTCTTAATAAAGAGTTTGGATTGACGGCATGTTTGCAACTCTTTCCATCTTTTGTTGCTTTCATTTTTGATTTTGATGCTGATGACACCTTTTGTTGACTGTCCTGGGATAGGTAGGCGGGGTTCAGGGCCAATGAAGGTTTCATCAGCTCCCTGCCTGGCCAGTTCGTCTGCTGCTTCATTGCCTAAGTTGCCTTGGTGTCCTGGGACCCATGCAACTGTAGTTTTTGCTTTGGTTGATAATTTATTGAGTGCCAGCTTACATTCTCTTACTAAGGCTGATGTGGTACTGGTCTTATTTAGAGCTTTTAGAGCTGCTTGGCTGTCACTATAAATTACCACCTCTGCGTCCACTTCTCTGGAGGTCAGTTCACTAGCACATTCCAGGATGGCCAGTATTTCAGCCTGGAAAACGCTTGCAAATTTCCCCAGTGGTATGACTTTATGTAGACTCGGTGGGTTTTGGATGTATATGCCCGCCCCCGATAGTTTAGTGCTTTCTTTCTTGGACCCGTCTGTATAGCAGGCCAATATCGGGTTGTCCGTTGTTACTTTCCAGTCGTTTCTAGGTCCAATGTGTATCTTGTATTTCTTGTCAAACATCTCTTGTTTCTGTATCAAATCGTTGTTTGCTAGAATCATGGAGATGTTTTCCTCAATTTTTGAGCTTATTTTTGCGTGTCCTTTGTCAAAACGGTTTCCTTTCCATTGACAAAAAGACTTCATTCTAAACCATTGCTCTAGAGCCACCTTCATCACTTGTAGGTCTACTGGGTGCAGGCCTAGGATCATTTGAAGGGCGGCGGTTGGTGTAGTTCTTATAGCGCTTGTTATCATGAGTCCAGCTAGGCGTTGTACTTGATCAAGTGCCTTCTTGTTACAGGTTATGGCGGCTCTGTGCCACCACACTATTGCTCCATATGTTAGTCTTGGTAGGATAATTGATTTGTATATCCAATTTACTATGAATGGTTTTAGTCCCCATGTCTTCCCAATAGCCCGTTTGCATTGCATCAGGGCTATCTTGGCTTTGTTGCTAATGTTCTTTATATGTGTGTTGAAAAGCAGTTTGCTGTCTATATCAACACCCAGGTATCTTATCTCATCTACCACTTCCAGGTCAGTATTATCTATCTGGACTGGTACTCCTAGTTGATTGTTTCTTTTCTTGGTGAAGATGATTAGTTTGGTTTTGGAGGGATTTAGATTGAGACCTCTGTCCCTGCACCATTTTAGAACGGCCTTCAGACAGTCGTTCATTATTCTGCTAATCATGTTTAGTTCTCTACCAGTGACTAGTATTACTCCGTCGTCAGAGTATGCTTGCATGTATACTCTTGTTCTGTTGACGGTCTTAATAAGATCGTCTAGCAGAAGGCACCACATTAGTGGTGACAGGCAACCACCTTGTGGGAAGCCTCTCTTAGCTCGAACCGTGTGGGATACGCCGCCCAATTCCGTGGAAATGGCGCGGTGTCCTAGTGCATTCATGATCCACTTTCCCATCATAGGTTCTGTTCCTTCTCTTGCAAGGGATCCCGCTATGGCATCAGTGGTGGCCTTATCAAAGGCTCCCTCGATGTCAAAGAAGCACCCCATTGCATATTCTTTGTTGTCTACTGCTCTTTCGGCTTTTACTATAAGGTTATGAAGAGCAGTGTCCGTGGATTTGCCCTTCATATAGGCGTGTTGATTTACATGCAGTTTGTCTCCACTGCAGCTTATCTTCATCCTTATGTATCTGTCTATGATTTTCTCCAGTGCCTTCATCATGTATGAGGATAAACTGATGCATCTGAAGGACTTTGCTTCCTGGTAGTTCTTTTTCCCCGGTTTGGGTATGAAGGTAGCTTTGACCTTTCTCCATGTTACTGGGATATATCCCGTCCTGAGGCTCTCTCTATATAGATGTATGAGATCTTCTTTAACGTATTTTAGTGCATTTTGTAGCATTTTGGGGAAAATGCCGTCGGGCCCTGGCGCCTTGTAGGGTGCGAAGGACATGATGCTCCATGTTACGGATTCTTCGTGTACTATGTTCTCCACTTCATCCCAAATACAGTTCATATTGTAGTCGGTTTCTTCCTCATGGTATTCTGTGCAATCCGGGAAGTGTGTTTTCATCATTATATCCAGGACCGTTTTTGGTTCGGTTATAAGATCATCTTCGTTCCGGATGCTTCCTAGTTTACATGTGTTGTCTTTGGCTAGTGTTTTCATTAGTCTAGCGGCTTGTGGCGTTTTATTTATTTCTTCGCAGAAATTTTGCCATCCTTTTTTGCTTTCGTGGCGGCAGGAGTTGCGCATGTCATTTCTTGCCGATCTGTATTTGTTCCAGCCTGCAGGGTCCTCCTTGTTCTTAAGAGCTGTTCTAAGGGCCCTGCGAGCTAGTTTTCTCTTTTTCCTGAGTTCTTTATTCCACCATGTTTGCCCTTTTCCTTTGCATATTTCTTTCAGAGGGCATGCTTTGTGGAACGCTTCTGTTAGGGCTGTATTTAGCCTCTGTGTGTCTTTTTCCATCTTCTCTGCCAGTAAGGTTTGATTTATCGTACTCGGGTTCCATTCTTTCATATTTTTATCGAATGTATCCCAGTCCGTCTTCCTGGCATTTCTTATTTGGGTTTTCACCATTTTGCATTCTAATTGGAAGGTTATTCGCCTGTGATCGGAGAAACTTTCTTCGGTGTCAACCTTCCAGTCTTCAACGTATTTACTAAAGCAAGAGGTCGCTAGTGTGATATCCAGGACCTCTTGTCTTGTCTTAGTTACAAAGGTAGCGGTGTTACCAGTGTTTATTATATCTAGGTTGTTGCTAACTATAAAGTCCAGCAATAGATTACCTTTTTTGTTATTGTCGGTGCTGCCCCACGCTTCGTGGTGTGAGTTTGCGTCACATCCTACAACGATTGGGATATTCTTACCTCGGTATAGCTGGACTGCTTCCTCGAGCTCTTTTGATGGTGGTTCAAAGTATAAGCTTTTTTCGCTAGGAATATAAGCAGATATTAGCGCCACCCTCATTTCTTTGTCGTCAGCCATCTTGATGTTTAGTTCGATGGCGACAAGGTCTCTGTAACATATACTATGTATTAGTCCTAATTGCGTTGTCCTGCTGCTAGCATAAATGCATGTTCTGGGATGCAACTCACCACCGAGGTAGACAAGCTGACCGACCCCCCAGGCTGCTAATGCCGACCACTTTCCCATTGTAGGAGTATGGTTCTTGCAGCAGGGCAATGTCTATGCCCTCAGCAATTACATATTGGCAAAGTTCGGCCATAGCCTCTTTGCAACGATGCAAGTTTAACTGGAGTACTTTTAGGGTATTTGTGTATAGTTTTGGTGTATGTGTGTGAGTGTTGCTGGTGTGTGTGTTTAGTGTGTGTGTGTTTTGGAGTGGGGTGTTCATTGTATTGGTGTGTGCTTGTAGCCAGTGCTGACAGTAGACGTGTGCTCAGGTTCGCTCACTGTTGAGGTCTCCATCTGCTCCAGCGTCGTTGTCTGCTCCTGGTCTACGGGTGCCTGTCGTGTAATTGTGCTTGGTTTGGAAGGTGCTCGCGGGGGGTCTGTCGGTGTCGCCTGTGGTTTAGCACCGCAGGTACACTTACAGGTGCAAGCCCCACTACTGCTCCCTTCCTGTGTTGTCGACATCTTTCTTATGGCTCGGGCTTGAACTTGTGTGAGTTGGAAGTTCAACCACACATAGTCCACCCCTGTGAACGCTTCCTCAGGGGCTCCTAACACCAGTCGTTCGCCCAAAGGGAGAGACTCTCTGGCGATCAGAGTCCACTCAGGAAGCCTCAAGGCCGTCTTTTTCCTGTTCTGGACGCGAATGGTCTTCATCACGTCTCTGGGTAGATCCTCTGGTATCCCGGGAATCCAGACTGTGACCTTCAGTCTATTCCATTTGAGGATCTCGAGCTTTACGCCTTGGATCTCGCCCAGGTCTCTTGTGAGGAACCACAGTCGCGACATCTGTGTCAGGGGTGTGACCAAGAAGTGACCCTCGGCCACAAGTCCCGACGCAGCGAAGCTAAGGTAGTCCTCGTCCATTTCAAGGTCTATCGCTTCGTCCATAATCACCTTAATGCGGCGACGGATGATAGCGGCAGCTTCTTCATTCAGGGCAACACCATCCACACGCCTAACAACGACAGCCAGACTGCTCTGCTCTTTAGCTGAGGGTCGTGGGGCCCCCGTGCGGGCTGGCTTGGCGGTTTCGGTGTTGTCCTTAGCCTTTGCTTTCTTAAAAGCATTCTGTTCCGTTTTTTCGTTCGGATCAGTGCTTTTCCTTTTTATTTTGGGTGGTCTCTTCCGAATGTTGGGTTCGACCCCCGCAGCTTTCAGTTTAGCGTATTTCGCTTCCTGACGCTGCTTTCTTTTATCCCCTTTGGACATTCTAACTTCAGGACCGTCTGCTCGGCTCAAGGCCTGCCGCGATCCCTCAGGCTCCCTTATGTCGTCTGCTCGGCTCGAGGCCTGCCGCGACGGGATGTTACTATCTGAAACGCGTTGATTCGCCCCCCCATAGTACGATGGGCGATGACCTGCGGTGCCATCAGCCAGCGCTTGGCTCGCTGTTGGCGTCGCAGAGAGGGATTCCCCAGCGGTGCCGGGACCCTCCTGGGTAGATACTATTATCTCCGCGTTGTCCATGATAATGGATTGTGTGCAGGGCTGCTGCACGAGAAGGTGTGGGTCACATGACGATGGTTCAGGCCGGTCTGCCTCTATGCACAACTGCGCACAGAGACAGGCAGGCAGGTCCATCGTGACATGCGCCCCGTTGCCCTCCACTTTTATCCGGGCTTGGGACCGGCACGTCAGAGTCTCCCGTACCCCCCTATGTCCTCCGAGAGACTCCGCCGAGGCAGTGTTAGTTAGGCTAGTGTGACACTGTAGCAGAGTTAGGCTAGTGTGACATTAAGGCAGAGTTAGGCTAGTGTGACACTCTAGCAGAGTGTGACAAGTGAGACACTTAAGCAGAGTGTGACAAGTGAGACACTATAGCTGAGTGACACTAGTGAGACACTCTAGCAGAGTGAGACTAGTGTTACACTATAGCATAGTGAGACTAGTTTGACACTTTAGCAGAGTAAGGCTAGTGTGACACTATAGCAGAGTTAGGCTAGTGTAACACTATAGCAGAGTTAGGCTAGTGTGACACTAAAGCAGAGTTAGGCTAGTGTGACACTATAGCAGAGTGAGACTGGTGAGACATGAACATCTATAGCATAGTGAGACTAGTGAGCCACTATAGCAGAGTGAGACTAGTGTGACACTAAAGCATAAAGAGACTAGTGTGACGCTTTAGCAGAGTTAGGCTAGTGTGACACTAAAGCAGAGTTAGGCTAGTGAGACACTATAGCAGAGTAAGGCTAGTGTGACACTATAGCAGAGTTACGCTTGTGTGACACTATATAGCAGAGTGATACTAGTGACACAATAGCAGAGTAAGGCTAGTGTGACACTATAGCAGAGTTAGGCTAGTGAGACACTATAGCAGAGTTAGGCTAGTGTGACACTATAGCAGAGTTAGGCTAGTGAGACACTATAGCAGAGTTAGGCTAGTGTGACACTATAGCAGAGTTAGGCTAGTGAGACATGAACAGCTATAGCATAGTTAGACTAGTGAGATACTATAGCAGAGAAAGGCTAGTGAGACACTATAGCATAGTGAGACTAGTTTGACACTATAGCAGAGTTAGGCTAGTGTGACACTCTAGCAGAGTGTGACTAGTGAAACACTTAAGCAGAGTGTGACTAGTGAGACACTCTAGCAGAGTGAGACTAGTGTGACACTATAGCATAGTGAGACTAGTTTGACACTATTGCAGAGTTAGGCTAGTTTGACACTAAAGCAGAGTTAGGCTAGTGTGACACTATAGCAGAGTTAGGCTATTGTGACACTATAGCAGAGTAAGGCTAGTGAGACACTATAGCAGATTTAGGCTAGTGTGACACTATAGCAGAGTTAGGCTAGTGTGACACTACAGCAGAGTAAGGCTATCTCAGAACAGGACTACATAATCACATACATACCAACACACAACATGATCGCAGACATCCTCACCAAGCCTCTACCAAAACTCAAACATTGTAAATTTTCATGTTCATTAGGTTTAGGCTAGGATTCAGATCATGGTTAGGTATGTAAATAGTTCTCTAGGTTTAGGTGTAAATACAGGTTGAAGTTTTTTTTGGTGAAGTGTATATACAGGTTGATGTATTTTTTGTTTGTGTATAGTTTTAATTTTGTGTTGTGTTATCGTGTGTTTGTTTATAGTGATCTTTGATATGTCTTATCTTAGTTTTATACAGGTACAGGGTGCCCCATTACGGGGAGGTGTTGTAAATACTTTTTGTAAATACTGAGACACCCTGGCCACTATATATTTTTATATTTATGTTTGTCAACTATGACACAAAACAAAACTGTTACTCTAATAAAATATTCTGTTGATGATACATCAAACAACTTAGTTTACTTCCATGATCTCAAATTTCCTTTCGGAAATTTAACAGTGTCACACTAGCCTAACTCTGCTATAGTGTCACACTAGCCTTACTCTGCTATAGTGTCACACTAGCCTCACTCTGCTAAAGTGTCACACTAGCCTAACTCTGCTATAGCGTCACACTCGTCTCTTTATGCTTTAGTGTCACACTAGTCTCACTCTGCTTTAGTGTCTCACTAGTCTCACTATGCTATAGCTGTTCATGTCTCACCAGTCTCACTCTGCTTTAGTGTCACACTAGCCTTACTCTGCTTTAGTGTCACACTAGCCTAACTCTGCTATAGTGTCACACTAGCCTCACTCTGCTATAGTGTCACACTAGCCTAACTCTGCTATAGTGTCACACTAGTCTGTTTATGCTATAGTGTCTCACTAGTCTCACTATGCTATAGCTGTTCATGTCTCACTAACCTAACCTTACTCTGCTATAGTGTCACACTAGCCTAACTCTGCTATAGTGTCACACTAGCCTCACTCTGCTATAGTGTCACACTAGCCTAACTCTGCTATAGTGTCAAACTAGTCTCACTATGCTATAGTGTCACACTACCCTTACTCTGCTATAGTGTCGCACTAGCCTAACTCTGCTATAGTGTCACACTAGCCAAACTCTGCTATAGTGTCACACTAGCCTAACTCTGCTATAGTGTCACACTAGTCTTACTATGCTAAAGCTGTTCATGTCTCACTAGTCTCACTATGCTATAGTGTCACACTAGCCTTTCTCTCCTATAGTGTCACACTAGCCTAACACTGCTATAGTGTCACACTAGCCTAATTCTGCTATAATGTCACACTAGCCTAACTCTGCTTTAGTGTCACACTAGCCTAACTCTGCTAAAGTGTCACACTAGCCTCACTCTGCTAAAGTGTCACACTTGCTTAACTCTGCTATAGTGTCACACTAGTCTGTTTATGCTATAGTCTCACACTAGTCTCACCCTGCTATAGTGTCTCACTAGTCTCACTATGCTATAGCTGTTCATGTCTCACTAACCTAAACTAACTCTGCTATAGTGTCACACTAGCCTAACTCTGCTATAGTGTCACTCTAGCCTAACTCTGCTATAGTGTCAAACTAGTCTCACTATGCTATAGTGTCACACTACCCTTACTCTGCTATAGTGTCACACTAGCCTTACTCTGCTATTGTGTCACTAGTCTCACTCTGCTATAGTGTCACACAAGCCTTACTCTGCTATAGTGTCTCACTAGCCTAATTCTGCTTTAGTGTCACGCTAGCCTAACTCTGCTATAGTGTCACACTAGCCTAACTCTGCTATAGTGTCACACTAGCCTAACTCTGCTATAGTGTCACACTAGCCTAACTCTGCTATAGTGTCACACTAGCCTAATTCTGCTACAGTGTCACACTAGCCTAACTCTGCTATAGTGTCACACTAGCCTAACTCTGCTATAGCGTCAAACTAGTCTCACTATGCTATAGTGTCACACTACCCTTACTCTGCTATAGTGTCGCACTAGCCTTACTCTGCTATAGTGTCACACTAGCCTTACTCTGCTATAGTGTCACACTAGCCTTACTCTGCTATAGTGTCAAACTAGCTTAACTTTGCTATAGTGTCACACTAGCCTAACTCTGCTATAGTGTCTCACTAGCCTAACTCTGCTATAGTGTCACACTAGCCTTACTCTGCTATAGTGTCACACTAGCCTCACTCTGCTATAGTGTTACACTAGCCTTACTCTGCTATAGTGTCACACTAGCCTCACTCTGCTATAGTGTCACACTAGCCTTACTCTGCTATAGTGTCAAACTAGCTTAACTTTGCTATAGTGTCACACTAGCCTAACTCTGCTATAGTGTCTCACTAGCCTAACTCTGCTATAGTGTCACACTAGCCTTACTCTGCTATAGTGTCACACTAGCCTCACTCTGCTATAGTGTTACACTAGCCTTACTCTGCTATAGTGTCACACTAGCCTCACTCTGCTATAGTAACACTATAGCAGACTAGACTAGAGTGAGGCTAGTGTGACACTATAGCAGAGTAAGGCTAGTAGTAGAAGAACAATTTTAACATTTACCACAGGGATAAATGCGGTTGTCAAAACGTTCGAGTGTCGTTATTGCGGGCGTATCTTTAAAGGAGTCGCGGCTCTACAGACGCACACCACTCTCAGACATGTAGACCAATTAATTAACAAGTGATAAATCGATAAAAACAATTATACAAATTCCTAATGACTTATTTACTGTGGTTTCATTGTTCTCACTTTATTAAAATTTGCCGTGTGATGCCGGCTAAGAATAGCATGACCCCACTTTAAATATGAAACCATCTTCAAATCGCGAAAAAACAGCTTATCTATACAGGGTGTAAGAAAAAGTACTGCGTTTCTTTCGAGGAATGAACCAGCCCATGAAACTGAAAAACTTTCCCCAAGAAACATAGGTTGAAATATGAAAAAATAATTTAGGCCTCCCATACAAAATATAGCAGCCGACCAAGTCTGGTTGTATGTAAGGTCTAATTTTTTTAAATTATTGGTCTATGTTCCTTGAGGAAAGTTTTTCAGTTTCATGGGCTAGTTCATTCCTTAAAAGGAACGCAGTTCTTTTCCTTACACCCTGTATATTTTGGTCAAGTAGGTAGGTATTTGATTTTATTATTTTGTTAACCATTTATTGCACCGTATGATGTCGGCTTAGAATAACATCACCCCATTTCTTTCCCGTGGGAGTCGTAAGAGACGACTAAGGGACTCGAGGGTGTGTATTGCTATTTTAGGCGATAAGCTGACAACCTGCCACTATGGCGATACACAATTTTCCGAATGACCCTCAAATTTTTGTCAGAGGTGGCCGCATTTTTGCGGCCGTTTATACCCCGCAATCAACTCGCCCACGGCCCAGATATTTTGCGGGCGACAATAGCGCCGATTATAGGCGTGATGTGTGTATGTATGCATGTATGTATGTGTTCTTAAAATTTTGGTGTTCTATTGAGGCGTCGCGGAGCCCAGCGGTGGATGAATTGACCAATAATAAACCTCGAAATCTCCTCTCCGCGACAGTGATTGGTTCATGCACCGCTGGGCTCCACTTTGCACCGCTTTGCCTCAATTAAAAAAGCGTTTAGTAAGGACCGCCGCACAGTAAGAGCCATTTTTGCGAGTGAATAAGTAATTCGAAAAGAAACTATCGTATTTGAAATAAAAGTGACATTAGCTGGAATGACAAGCGGCTCTAACGTTCGCCCGGCAGCAACCTAGGCAATGTCACCTTTATTTCAATTACGTGCAGTTCATTATCAGAATCCTTTTATAAGTGTTCTATAGGTGTCACTCGCAAATACCAAATTTTTAAACACTTCCCGTGGCGCCTCACACACTGGGAACGCGCCCCGACGCGGAGCGCGGAGCGGCAGATCCCGCCACTGCGCGTTGACGCTTTGTCGGTGTGTAGCACGAGGCGGTTTTTCGATACGTACTGATGTACTGTGCATACAACTTTAAAATCTGCGATCCCGCGCTACGCGACGGAGTGCGGTGCAGTGGGAGAGCCGCCTTAGGTATACAATTTTTGAAAATTTTGCTAGTTCTCAAACAAAAAAAGTTAAGTCTGCGGCAAAAAGCGTTCTCTCGTTGCCCATTTATCGTATTTTATCGACATTATAGTAAAACAGAATTTGAAAATTGTGTCCTCCTGGGAGTCGAACTTACGACTATCAAATCGGAAGCCCAAGGCTCACACCACTAAACCGCAGTGGCAACATTGCGATCGTGGTTGCGTGTCGACCAGTAATATCTTGGCAACCGATAGCTTGTCAAAAACCAACCGGGGACGGCTTTATGCCAACACGCCTAATCGCCCTATGTTAAATAGGTCCATGATCCACTAGTGGTGAATGGGAGTTTTGTTCCCATTTGCCCCTAGTGGTAAACTTCGCGATAAAAGTACCTAGTTGTGTATGGGAAGAAATGAGAATCAATCACACCCGATGGCGTAGCGGATAATACCCCTGCCTGCTACGCCGAGGGTCGTGGGTTCGATCCCCACGTGACACAAATATTTGTTAAGCTATTTACAGATATTTGTGTTTAGTTTGGGTGTTTTCTATGTATTATATTTATTTATTTACAAAACAAAGTATATAGGTAAGTATTAATATAAGCTATTTAGTTCCCATACTATAAGCTTTGCTTAGGTTAGGGCTAGATGGCGCTGTGTGAATTATCCAGGATATTTATTTATTTATATAATACAGGATATTAAAACATACTAAGTATTCAGTCCAAGGGGTATTGAACAATATTTTCCCTAAGGAACATAGGTAGTTTTTTATTTTGATTGATTTATATAATGTAAGTAACAATCAAAAACGGATCTACTACTTATTCCTCGGCAAACTGAAACAGTTCGTTGGTGATCAGAATATTTCTTGCCTTTTTTTTGTTAAATTTGTAATCTAATATTTATCTTATGATACTTATAACATATAGTTATAAATGTACCGAGACGAGACACAAATCGCCATCTAGCCCCAAACTTAGCATATCTGGCACTGTCGAAACTAGATAGCTGATTTACTTTTTTTTATAAATACATATTGTACTTTAAAAACACTCAGTCTCCATACAAATATTTAAAAACGTCTTTAAATCTACTGTGTGGGAATCAAACCCACGACCTCAGTGCAGCAGGCAGGGGAACTATCCACTACGCGATTTGGCCAGAAACACAATTCATTTTTAATTTGCTAATGAGAATGGCTTGCGACCAAAGTCACTAGATTTGCGCCAGCCCTCATCCAAAACGCGCGTAGCATCGTCGTAGAGGTAGTAAGTAGGTACATTACTGTAGCGCGTGTAGCGCTTGGCTACATACCAAGTAAGGCTGCCGTAAGGCTGCCGTAAGGCAAAAGCAGTTTATGCGAGCGACAGCTCAAGTAATTTCGACTAGTAAGGGACAGCCCTTCGAATACTGATAGGGTGCATTCAGACCATGAAACTGAACAACTTCCCATGAATATATGGCGGGTGACAGGAGTGATGCCAATAGGCAGAATGGAGGTTTCCAGGTGGTGTCGGGAAAAGGGTAGCTACCCGCCTGGTTGGGTGTTGTGGCCAGGGGACCGACTAGTCCACATATAATTGGAAGTTGTATAAATGCGTTGCGCGGTGAAACACTTCGATACCGCGTTTTAGGCTCTTTGTTCTGTCACGTGGCGCCATCTTGCAGATATGTTGGATTTTCTGTTGCGTCTTGCTTGCTCGTGAGCCACTTTAAGTGAGCTTCTTGTCATAGCTCCCAGAGTTCACTACAAATATATATTTCAGGAAACAATTATTGACTTTTGATAGTAAATGCTGTCAGCTGATAGTGATTTTGTATGGCAAGTCGTTTTTTTTTGTCTTTTCCTAATATATGTTTCTATGGGAAAGTTGTTCAGTTTCATGGTCTAAATGCACCCTTTCAGTATTTGAAGGGCTGTCCCTTACACCCTGTATACTATTATTATTGTTATCTCTGTTGCATAAAGCGATCCAAAATAGATCATTGGCAAAATATAGAGCAGGTTATGATTTTATTTTTTACGACGCGACCTGACCGTACCAAGTACGGCTGGTAAGGACTGCTACAGGGTGATTATTTTTATTAAGTAAATACATACAATGCCGTGTGATGCCGGCTAATAATAGCATCACTCTATTTCTTTCCCATGGGAGTAGTAAGAGGCGATTATGGGACTCGAGGATGTGTATTGCAATTTTAGATTATGGGCTGACAACCTGTCACTATAGTGATACACAGTTATCTGATTGAGTGGTGTTAATATCCGTTGAACGGCCGTTAACGCTCTGCCTACCCCGTAAGGGATATAGGCGTGATTTATGTATGTATGTATATATTAGTTTATTTAACTTAAATAATGTACTTATATGCATTAGTATGTAAAATAGTTTATTAGTATATGTAGATGTACCTATGCACTATCCCGCTTAACCATACATACTCTTTTTTTTTCACTCAAAGGTTGCCTGGTAGAAATTGCTACCTCAGCAATAAGGCCGCCTTAATTGCACCGATCTTTCTTCGTTTTTTGTATCTGTTTGTTTTGTTGTGTTTTGTACGGTCGGATTCATAAGTTGAGTCATAGTTAGACCACTTGACAGATTGCAATACGGGTTATTATCCTCTGTACTTACTTTACTAACTTACGCACACACGTAAGATTATCGACTGTAAGTAGAAAAGTCCACCTTAAGGCGTAGCATTAAAACTTAAACAGATTACCACCTATAAGCGACATCTATGTAATCTTTGAAATAATTACTCGGTGATAGCCTATTCGCCACCACATCACCACAAAGTATACATCACACTGGTTTGTCTAAAACCGTATTATAGTTATCCTTATTCGTTCACTTGTAGTAAAGCAATAGATTACATATCTTTATTTCGTCGTATTGATCACAAGCTACCGTAGCTTAGCGGTAATAGTTCTTACCTTCTAATCAGAACGGAACCGGGTTCCCATCCGATCTCTGTATGTTGAATAATGTTTTTTTAAATGTTTTTACCATATTTTCTCCAGTAATAATTATTTTATATAATATTGTTCTATATATTCATCTATGTATTATATCTATAAATGTTTATTGTAAATTATGTATCAAAATATTATATCTAAAAACATAAACCTATAATATTGTAATAAAACAAAAAGTAAGGTAAGAAATTATTTTATTGGTAGGTATGGTATCACTTTATGTAAATAACATAATGACATGAATGAGAACTTTTGGTAACCATAAGATACGAGTATGTAAAACTACATAAAATACTTGCTGTCGTAATACATAGTTAATAGTTTTGTTTGAATGATAAAACACAATATTATGTAAAATGATATTAAGTGTTCATTAGCTGAAACATCGATAGGTAATTATTTATAAGATCATAGGAATGATCCAAATCTTGGATTGAATCTTTCAATAAAGTTATTTAAGTAATAATTTCGTTAGTAATTATTTTATTGTTCTATGTTTAACGATGATGCACTTTCCTCGGAAGTAAAAGTAATTGTAATAATAATAAATCAGTTATTTGCCTACATCTCAAGGTTTTAGCTTAAGTACTCGTTTTCGTAATGAAAAGATATTGAAGCAAGGCCTTAAGATAACTGACTAATAATTATCAATCTTATATAAATATAAATCGATGTTTTAGCATAATTTAATTGCTAATGTAATGCTCCACAAATACCTACTGCAATAGTAGGCGGGTAAGCAGGTAAACAGAGGTTGAGTGAGCAACGATTTATCAGGCCCGCTTCGGCATACATTGCTGATTATTTTGTGTATATTCATATATTATAATGAAATACACAAGATAATCAGCAATGTATGCTAGATCGGGTCTGATTGGAATCTTAAGTAAAAATCGCCGCTTACATAATTAGTATTTGGTGTTACCTCCGCTGTTTTCAACAACACTTAATAAACACTTAATAGACTCGATCAAATAAGTGCATATATCTGTTCCTCTGGTACTCTCCCACACTCCCAGGCAGTGAGCCTCTAAAGCTTCTGTAGTTCTTTCATTGCGCATGTCCCACCTTTGCACCATTAAACCCCATAAATTCTCTATGGGATTTAAGTCCGGAGATTTTGCTGGACAACGAATAACTTGGATATCTGGGTGCTAGCTAAACCAATATACACCACGGCAGCTCGATGCACTGGACAATTTATCCTGGACAAATGCAAAACGAGGAACTTCACTATCAGGATAAACAGTTAAACATTTCGCACCGTCGTCGGTAGCATGCTTTCCTGTAGCATATCAACATAATTAGCGGCAGTTGCACGCCCTGTTTCTTGTGCTACTAATTCGCCTGGACCAGCGGCAGAACCATTTTATTCATATTGTTACACCATCATCCTCCGCTGTGAATCATTAATAAGACGAGTCGAGTTTTTACGCTACCTTCCTCTTCAAAACGTGTAACCCAACGTTTAACAGTCTTCCACTAAAACAAAGTAGCATTATTAATAAAAAAGTTTATACTAATCGGTTCACAGCTACCAACATACTATGAGTCAAAGTTTTTAATATTTAAAATACAATTGTAATGAAATAAAACTATACTTACGGCCAGACCAGTCTGATTAGCAATTTGAGTTAAATTAAATCCAATATCATGCAGCGCCACAGATAATTGCAGCGCAACAATACTCTGCCTATCCTGCAAACTGATATTAGTATGCATTTCGAAGAAATAAACACTGAAGTTTAATAAATAAACTTAGGTTAAAAAAAATAACTTAGCACACGCACTATCTCGCAAACGATCTAGCAACAACTAAAATGTAATTCAAAATTTACTAAATTTTGCTTCATTTGATAAAATAAAAACTACAACGAAGATGTCGGGATTCGAACCATTGTCTCCACAATAACGGTCAAGAATTAGCTTGACCGCGCTACTGACCAAGCTATCAAAGCTAATGACTCATGTAGTGAAATAGTCAATACTACTCAGCCTATTATACAATGGTAGTTCGTCAAATTATAGTATGTTATACGTCATTTGTGTCATTGTGTGAGTGTCGCCGCGGGTGCGAGCGACTTGTTTTCTGAGGTTTGTGTTAACTATGACTCCACTTTAGAACGCGACCGTACAAATAAAGTATATTGTATTGTGATTCTTTTTATTAAGTAAATACATACAACGCCGTGTGATGCCGGCTAAGAATAGCATCACCCCCATCTTTCCCATGTAGTAAGAAGTGGCTAAGGAACTGAGGGTGGTGAGGGTGTTGCTGTCACAGGGAACGCTGCTTCCCATTCCCTGGATGAAATCATCCGTCAGTCGCATTTTACGACACCCACGGCTTGTATTGGGCTTTGAATAGCATCACTATTCAAAGCCGACATCTCATCGCAAAATACATAGAAGTATCACGACTTTATCCCTTTCGAGGTAGGCAGAGCGTTAAAGGCAGTAAAATACAGTCGCTTGTGCTATGATGGAAACGAGTCACCCTGTACACAGCCAATGTTTACGTTCGGTTGACGAAAATTATGCAAATACGAGCTTCAGAACCAGCGAGCGAGTCACTGCATTGCACGAATTCACGGTAAGGGAATTTTATATTATGGTGTAGATTCCCGTGGGAATAACAACGTTTTCCCGCAGGAAAATTGCGAAAAGTGAAGATTTAAAACCATCGAGTGACTGACTGCATTGCACGAACTCACGGTAAGAGAATTTTATATTTTGGTGTAGATTCCCGCGGGAATAACAACGTTTTACCGCAGGAAATTGCGCAAAGTGAAGCTTCAAAACCATCGAGTGACTGACTGCATTGGAAAAACTCACGGTACGATATTTTTCATACATTACATTAACAGCCACAATAGTCCACTGCCGTGTGATGCCGGCCTAGAAAAGCATCACCCCATTTCTTACCTATGGGTGTCGTAAAAGGCAACTACGGGACTCGAGGGTTAGATGTGTATTGCAATTTTAGGCGATGGGCTGACAAGCTGTCACTATAGTAATACGCAGTTATCTGATTGACCCTCAAACTTTTGTCAGACGTGGTGTTCATATCCGTTTTACGGCCGTTAACGCTCTGCCTACCCCGTAAAGGATATAGGCGTGATTTATGTTTGTATATATAGTCCACTGCTGGTCATGGACTTCCCTATTGGGGGTTTTGCCATACTCACTAATTTTGGCAAGCGATTGGCGAGCGCAGTGAAGATGTTTCATTCATAGGAAATGCTACTGCCGTTTCCTTGGATGAATTTAAACTATAGTCGCTTTTTACGACACTTAAGGATAGAATTGAAATTGAAATTCTTTATTCAATGTAGGATAGTATTATTATATCATTTAATTGACGTCCTGAACCGTCATTATAAAAAAAAAGAAATTTGTATCACACAATTTTCTTTTTTTATAACATACTAGCGGCCCGTCCCGGCTTCGCACGGGTGGACAATTATTTTTTACATAAATGCACTTTAAATTTTACACCCTTTTTTCACATTGGAGGTTTTTTATTATATATTTTTTATCCTTACCTACAGCTACTATTATATACACTTAGGTATTTATTATCTCTAAATATTTTTTGAGTTCAGTACCCAAAGGGTAATAACGAAAACCCTATTACTGAGGCTCGGCTGTCCGTCTGTTTGTCCGTCCGTCCGTCCTACAGTTACGAAGCTGTACCTCCTGAACCGTTATACCTAGACAGTTGCAATTTTTACAGATGTTGTATTTCTGTTGCTGCTATAACAACAAATACAAATTTTATAGTGTTTGAAAAAATCATCTATGTTTGTATTATGGAACTAAAATATTACTTTTCTCAGTTTTCGTGACAGTATAAATGTTAAACTACTGAAGCTAGAGAGATAAAACTTGGACTTGAAGTTATTTATGTAATGAAGCAACTAATAAAGATAAAATTTCGTTATTTAAAATCCCCCAGGGGATGAACAGGGGGTTAAAAGTATGTATGAAAGTTCGTTGTCCTAAGTGTGATCCGTTTCAAAATTAGTGATTAGACTTAGGACTTAAAATAATTAAACACGTGTTTCAGCATATTTGAAATTTTAACCCTTAATAGGGTCAAAAGGGGGTTAAAAGTTTGTATGAAAGTTCGTTTTTTGAAATGAATGTGATCTGTTTCAAAATTTGTGATAAGACTAATAACTTAAAATAATTAAACACGTCTTTCAGCATTTTTGAAATTTTAACCCTTAAATGGGTGAAAAAGGGGTGAAAAGTTTGTATGAAAGTTTTTTATCTTAAATGTGATCTGTTTCAAAATTTCTGATAACACTCATAACTTAAAATAATTAAATACGTGTTTCAGCATTTTTGAAATTTTACTCCTTAAAGGTGTCAAAAGGGTGTCATAAGTTTCCTACCAGTTTGGCTACCCGTTTTCCCATGGGAATGTGACGATTTCCCGGAATAAATTATACTTATAAACCTTCCTCTCAAGTTACTCTATCTAATAAAAAAAACCGCATCAAAATCCGTTGGGTAATTCTAAAGATATAAGGAGACACCAAACGGGAAGCGACTTTATTTTATACTATGTAGTGATTTGTAATGCATACATACATACATATATCACGCCTATAATCCCTTGCGGGGTAGGCAGAGCGTAAATGGCCGCAAAAACGGACATTTACGCCACATCTGACAAATATTTGAAGGACATTCTGAAAATTGTGTATCGCCATAGTGACAGGTTGTCAGCCCATCGCCTAAAATTGCAATACGCACCCTCGAGTCCCTTAGTCGCCTCTTACGACTCCCACGGGTAAGAAATGGGGTGATGCTATTCTTAACCGGCATCACACGGCTTATTCTTAACCGGCATCACACGGAACAAATTCACAAAGTGAAAAAATCAACACTGTGAGTGTCCCACCAAGAATCGAACTCGGAACCTTTGCGTCGCAGGCAGTCGCACTACCACTGCGCCACATCGGCCGGCTTTTTATTTATTAATATGAATGCTTATAATCTATGGTAATAAGGTAGATAGGTGTTAGGGACGGTGTACCGAAAACTTTGCAGGCATGCTCAGACCATGAAAGACCTACCTTATTACCGTAGATTAAAGTATAAAAAATGAACGTAAAACCTGCGGGAGGTATGTTTATTTTTAATTACTTATTGTTTTTGTTGTTATTGTTGAACGCTATAATTGGATTAATTGAGCTGCTTTCGGGTCTTTCATCGTCTTAAAAATTTACACTATGGATTCACAAATACATACATACATACATACATAAATCACGCCTATATCCCTTACGGGGTAGACAGAGCGTTAACGGCCTTAAAACGGACATTCACAAATACACTATGGAAAATGACTTTGTTCCATGCATGACAGGTTCAGATTGCAGCCATCCTCATATCAAAACGGTATACGTGTGTGCCATTTTTAGCTACTATACAGGGTGTAAGGGACAACCCTCCGAATACTGATAGGGTGGATGCAGACCATGAAACTTAACAACTTTCCCCTAGGAACATATGTCAGGAAACGACAAAAAAAACGACTTCCCGAAATACAATATACGAAATCACAATCAGCTGACGGCTATTTTAGGGAAGTAATTTTTTTTGACGTTTCCTGAAAATACTTCGCCATGTTTTCTCTACAACGGCCAACCTGCGTTCGCAACCTGTTAGATATTTCCAGATTTGCCTCGGTAATTTATGTCCCCGTGGCAGAGTCTTGGACGGTGAAATAAACTCAGGCGGAGGCGGCCAGCGGGATTTCCATAGCTGCTCTATAAACACGGTTAAGACCCTGTATTGAGTCGATAAAGCTCGCGTGCGAACAAATGATATCCATTCCTACCAGACCGCTCAAACCTGACAACAAAAAGGAATATAACAACGAAAAACTGCAGTTACGTTTAGTAGAATGCTATCTCGCTCAGTCCCATTTCCGCGAGACACCCACTCGCGTTGATACTGCTAGTTGTATTTCGGGCAATATTCGCGGCAGCGGCAGGAGCAGGACGATTGTGATTGTGGCTTAAGTAAAGTGAAAACTTTTGATTTCTCGTATCTGTTCTTCTACGTAAGGAAATGTAACACCTGGTGAGAAAACATTTTTGTTTTGTTTGCTACAGTATGGTTTTCCCAATAAATTACATTAGACAGCTGTCAGATGGGTGCTAATGGAATCGCAGAAGGTCAATTTTCCTTTGTGGACATCTCTCTTAGTATGGAGATGACAGCTGCCAAATAAGAATGGCTTATTGGAATGGCGTAACTTTAGAGTAACGTTCCCATTGATTCTACGAGTAATCTTAAGACCCTATATTCAGTCAAAACCTCATCGCGTGCCCACAAATGATATCCAGCCCTACTCACACAGTCAACACAGGCCTTTATTCACCTAAAAAGTCTGTCCCTTTCATTCGCGCTGCGCCAGAGAGAAAAAGACACTCAGTTAACGCTTAAGTTTTCTCGAGATTTTACGGTTTTTGCCGACATAGAAACTAGAGAAATATCGGTATAATTTGTAATTTAGGTTGTAGGTACTAGAAAAAAATTATATTCATATTTTTGGGGTGGTATGGGATCTACCTCCTAGCGGTCCACCCCGGGCAACGGCAACACAGGCTTGCCTGTGGATAAGTCCGGCTGAACGATCCCACGTGCGCGGTGGAAGGCTCCGTAAGGGGCCGCCTGGCTCGCGAGCATTATATTATCTGTGCTCGCGACCACCATCCCACCGAAGTCTGGCGCCAAGTAGCTTGCTGCGTTCCGTCAGTGTGTGGGAGTGCCAGTGCCTAAACAGGCTTCTTCTGGGTGAGCTCGCTCCATCTTAGACTCTGTCTCTGTCCTATGACCCAGACTAGAGTCAAGAGCAAACCCATCATTAATAAAAATTATAGCAATTTTTTTTATTACTTTAAACCTTTATATATAATATTGTAAAAAAAACATTCAAATATAAGTTACTTTTTTTTTAAGTTTGTCATTGTGTAACTGAAAGGTACATGTTATCCGATAGATAAAATAAATAAATAAATATAAATCACGCCTATATCCCTTACGGGGTAGGCAGTGTTAACGGCCGTTCAACGGATATTAACACCACGTCTGACAAAAGTTCGAGGGTCAATCAGATAACTGTGTATCACTTTAGTGACAGGTTGTCAGCTCGTCACCTAAAATTGCAATACACACCCTCGAGTCCCTTAGTCGCCTCTTACGACACCCATGGGTAAGAAATGGGGTGATGCTATTCTAAGCCGGCATCACACGGCAGTATCTGATAGATCCTCGATAATAACATTTATTTGCTTCAGAATGTAAATGTTTGTAAGTAAAAACACTTTATTGCACATTCAAAACACAAATAAATAACAGGAAAACTTAAACTAAAAATGCGCAAAGGCGGCCTTATCTCTGAAAGCGATCTCTACCAGACAACCTGTAAAGGCTGTAATTGTCTAAATAGAACTGGTTTAAAAATCTTGGTCGCGCTATATCTCCACTTTGAAGGGCGGAGCACACCGCCTCCGTATGCGTGATCACGCGCGTGCCGTGGCGTTGTAATGTATGGGACTGTATGAGATATGATATGACACACTGCTTGCGTATGCGTTGCGTTGCGTACGGGATACAGATATGAAAGTACGTCATACAGTCCCATACATTACAACGTCACGGCACGCGCGTGTACACGCATACGGAGGCGGTGTGCACCGCCCATAAGACCCTGTATTCAGTCACTAAAACTTATAGCGTGCCAACAAATGATACCCAGTCCTACTCACACAGCCAACAACCCCTTCAACTTGACAACAAACAGATAAACAGCGAATTACTGCAGTTGCGTTTCGGTGGCGCTGACTGACGTATTCTTGCAGATATTTATTTATCGATAAACATAATTTGACAGAATTACAGCATTAAGCCAAGGCGCTGGCAAACTTAGATCTATGTACAAAATTATTCAATAATTTCACAATAATGTGAGAGGCTCCAAGGATCAGCAAATTACTCGCAGTCTGGTGTAATTTTTGTTAAAAGTGGATTTATGTTTTAAATCCTCAACCAGCCGGGGAAAATGAACAATCTGAACAACTTTCCGTAGAGCGGATTCAGACGTGGGTACACGCGTGCTGTAAGGCGTGTTGTGCGCATGTAAAGTGCGTGTTAATACTTAAGTCATACGCGTTATCCTTGCGTTGTAACCAGCTCTATGGAACAAAGTTGAATTATGACGACTTAGGTAAGACTTAGGTCCTTACAAAATATTTATTTATTTATTTATTATTTTATTTAACAATTTATTGTACACAAGAAAATACAAAAACATAGAACATATGGAAAAATGGTACAACAGGTACTGCTTATTTCTAATATTTATTTATTTATTATGATTTACTTTGATTTATTTTTGGTTTCTTTGGGAAACTAACAGCTTGAATAATAACAGTAGTTAGCTGCAACATAATGAACTCATAGCCAATTAAACGGGGATTTTTTTATAAAGTGATATATAAATGTATTTTTTACATAAGTAGGCCGCTTTTTGAGGTCATTTCTCGTTAATTTAACCTCTGTTGTGCAAGTTTTAGGTGTTAACCTATTTAGAAAGTCCATAAAACAAGAAATCATAAATTCGCCAGTCTAGTGACCCGAAGAAACGTTTTCAGATATTGACCAAACTATTAATATAATTCATTTTATATATTTCCAGTTAAATTAGAAGACTCGGGTGACCATGGCTTTGAAAATGATGCACCCAGGTGGCCACAAGTTGCCGAGGACACCGCACCATACCGTGAGGTTCACCAGTGAAGACCTGCCCAAATACAAACAACGGGTGAGTCCTTTTACAGTCCGTCCATACATACATATATCACGCCTACAACCCTAGTGGGATAAGCAGAGCGTAAACGGCCGTAAAATACAAACATTTACGCCACGTTTGACAAACATTTGAGGGTAATACAGAAAGTTGTGTTTCAAAGCGATACACAATTTTCAACTGCGGTTTTAGGATAGGTTTGACAGGTTGTCAGCCCACCGCCTTAATTTGCAATACACATGTTACCCCCGAGTCCCTTAGTCGCATTTTACGTCGCACATTGTAAATGTGGTGATGCTATTCTAAGGCGGCATCACAAGGCAAACATAAATGTCAATAAACGACAAAAAAAAATCCTCCTATAAAATCAAGATCAGCTGACTGCTTTTACTACGGGACGACAATTTTTTTTGACACACACACATATCACGCCTATTTATTATCCCTTGCGGGGTAGGCAAAGCGAACGAACGCAAAAATGGTCATTTACGCCATGTCTGACAAATATTTGAGGGTCATTTGGTTTTCTTTTTTGACGTTTCCTAAAATATGGTCCTATGGAAAAGATATTCAGTTACATGGTCTGAATGCCCATTATCAGAATTCGGAGGGCTGTGCCTTACACCCTGTATAAGTACAATGTCACCTGTCAAGCATGGCAAGACATCAAATACAATACAGTACAATAGAATACAATCCAATACAATACAATACAAAATTAAAATTTGGATTGAATTCGTTTTTTACTTCAAAATACATTTCTGTAGGAATCGCCAGAGTCGGATGACAGTTACGGGGGCCCCCAGTCCTTCCCAGGGCAGGACTCCGGGGCCCCCAGTCCCGAGACGGGGCCCTACCAGCCGGCCGCTCAGCGATTGAAGCTCAATGAACAGCGTAAGTATGAACTTTTCTTTCCTTAGGCTTGAGACCCGATGAACCCTTGCGTAGGTTTTTTTTCCACCAATGCGTAGCCACTGCCGTATAAGTCATCCACCTTTGACGTGCCCTTCGAGGCACAGAGCCATGATTCTCACGGAAAATCAGGCGGTGCCTCTACAGCCTGCAATGTCCTGTCAAAACACGGTAAATATCACAAATTTATAACCGTAGTTCTAGGTAACTCTTTTTGAACAAAACATTTATCTAATGATGTGATGATTCCGTGTGATGCCGGTGGTGGTGCCGGCTTAGAATAGCGTCACCCCATTTCTAACCCATGGGTGTCGTAAGAGGCGACTAAGGGACTCGAGGGTGTGTATTGCAATTTTAGGCTACGGGCTGACAACCTGTCACTATAGTGATACACAGTTATCTAAATGACCCTCAAACTTTTGTCAGACGTGGTGTTAATATCCGTTTTACGGCCGTTAACGCTCTGCCTACCCCGTAAGGGATAAAGGCGTGATTTATGTATGTATGTATTTATCTAATGAATATTTCGTCGAATACAGAAAAATCTTATTTTAAATCATTTTATTATACTAACATACATATCACGCCTTTATCCCTTGTGGGGTAGACAGAGCTTTAACAGCCGTAAAAATGCGGTTGCTATCGCCACGTCTAACAAAATAGAGTCAGGTTGTCAGCCTGTCGCCTAAAATTGCAATACAAATCTAACCCTCGAGTCCCGTAGTCGCCTCTTACGTCACCCATGGGTAAGAAATGGGGTGATGCTATTCTAAAACGGCATCACACGGCCACTATCAACGTCAATCCAACTAATATTATAAATGCGCAAGTTTGTACGTTTGCTTGTTTGTTACTTCTTCACGCAGAAACTACTGAACCGATTGTAATGTTGTAACACACATATAGAAGGTTACATGGATTAACACGCAAGATAGTTTTTATTTTCGAGCAACGCCGCGGAAAATAGCTAGGTAATATTATAACGCAAAAACTACTGAACCGATTGTAATGAAATTTGGCACACATACATAAGGTAACATGGACTAACACATCGGATAGTTTTTATTTTCGGGCCGATGGTAACAGCTTCTTCTTCATCTTCGGCGTATCCTCATGACGTGACTTTTCTGGGCTATAACCGTCACCAGCTTCCTCCAAACTTCTCTGTCTTGAGCCATGTGTAACAACAACAGCTAGTAACCCTTTCGCATTAGTGGCGACGCCTCTTCCATCTGGGCTGCCGCAGCTATTAAAATACACTTGCAAAATTGGCGGGCAAGGAATGAGCTGCGGTAGCCCAGATGGAAGAGGCGTCGCCACTAGTAATGCGAAAGGGTTACTAGCTGTTGCTGTTACACATGGCGCAAGACAGAGAAGTTTGGAGGAAGCTGGTGACGGTTATAGCCCAGAAAAGTCACGTCTCTCTGTCATGAGGATACGACGAAGATGATGAAGAAGCTGTTACCACCGGCCCGAAAATAAGTTCAAATCCTGCCTGCGCTTGAAAATTTTGCAATTTTTCAAAAATTTTACTTATACGGGAAGTGTTTTAAAATTTGGTATTCAGCTAGTAACCCATGAAATTCCTCAGGCATCAAACTCCTGACCTCGATCAACCAGGTGGTTCAGCAACGAGTGGAGCTGGAGTCCAACCGAGTGACCTTCACAAACCTCTTGGACGAGCTGAGGAGGAAGTTGAAACGAAGGATAGAAGATTGCCACGCTGACAAGAAGGACAAAATGAAGGTATGTATTAGACCGGGTCTATCGCGATAGTATTTAGGTAAATATTAGTAATTTACCTGTGTCCCGACGTTTCAATACAGTTTCATGTATTGTGGTCGCGGGTTGAGTCAACCCGCGACCACAATACATCCTATACATCGCGATAGACCCGGTCTAATATTATACTTAAAATGAGTGAAAGTGATCGCGAGTGCTTGAAAAGTTATGAAGGTGTGTAGTTTGATCAGCGAGTGGAGCTGAAGTAAAGTTAGTGGATAAGAGTGTGTGAGTTGAGCAAATAGCTCTAAATTTTCTTCTTCTTCTTCTGAAGAAGAAGAAGAAGCTCTAAGTATAACCAGCATAACCTGAAACGTGTAAGGGAGAGCTCTCCGAATACTGATAGGGTGCATGCAGACCATGTAACTGAACAACTTTCCCCTAGAAACCCTTCCCTTTCTTAACTTTCTTTATTATTTCAGGAAACGTTAAAAAAGAATCGACCTCCTATACAACATCTTCAAAGTAAGAGTGAACAGGCTTCTTCTGGGTGAGCTCGCTCCATCTTAGACTCTGTCTCTGTCCTATGACCTAGACTAGAGTCAAGAGCAAACCCATCATTAATAAAAAAAAAATATAAAAAAAAACACGATCTGCTGACTGCATTTACTATGGGAAGTCAAACAAATTTGGACGTCTCCTGAAATATTTTCGTATGTGAAGTGGTTCAGTTACATGGTCTCAATGCACCCTATTAGTATTCGGAGAGCTGTCCCTTACACCCTGTATATATAAAATAGGCCCACATTTGTCTGCTATCTCAACTGGTGGTAAGTGACGATGCAGAAGATGATGGTACATGCTTGCCTAGATAATGGCCACAATTCGGGATGTACATTCTCCTTACTTGCCTTAAATTAGTGCTGTCATTTTCCGTTAAAAAGGTTTAGAAAAGGATAGGAGATATTTTAGTCGTGTCATGTCTTATAATTTCATGCAAAATACGTGTCATTTGTCAAAATAAGGCGACAATCAAAACAATGGCGACTAAATTGACTAGGAAAGGCGAAAAAACCCTTGACGTTTTTAAAAATGACAGGACTTAGATATCTTCTATCCTTTTCTAAACCTATTTGACGGAAAATGACAGCACTAATTTAAGGCAAGTAAGGAGAATTTATATCCCGAATTGTGGCCTGCCTATTCACTCTTGCCTAGAAAAGCCATAAGTTGTAATGTACCGCTAACTAATCGCTATCGCCCTGTCTATGAATTGTGTACAAACTTTTATAAAGATAAACCTCAAATAACAGCTCAAAGGCTGGCAATATTCGTAAAAATATTTTTTTTACTTAAAAACCATATATTAAATAGGTAAAGAATTATAATTATAAGGGTGTCGTAAGAAGCGACTAAGGGACTCGAGGGTGTGTATTGACCCTCGAACTTTTGTCAGACGTGGCGTAAATTACCGTTTTTCACGGCCATTTATGCTCTGCCTACCCCGCAAGGGACTATAGACGTGATTTATGTATGTATGTATGTAAAGAATTATAATCATATTTTATTTGATAAACAATATTTAAGTGCTTTTTGAAGTAATATAGGTAGGCATCACAAAACCGAATATTACGGGATTATTCGACAGATTGTTTAGGACTAATTATTTTTAAATTAAAAGTAATAATAATATGCTGCAAGCATGTTATGCTGTAGAGTGCATTTTGAAAAGAGAACGATACCGCGAAATTTACCTGCAAATAACATATCCTCTGAGTCTCTCAAAGGTTGACTGGAAGAGATCCCTTAATGGGATAAGTCCACCTTTGTGCCTCTTGTTGTTAAATTGATTTCTGTAAGTGTTCTTATAAATGTGTCTGGTGGTACAATAAAGTTAATAAATACATACATACATACTTAACGGTTTGCTTTGGCTCGTGATTATATATCACTTTGCCTAGGAAACTTAGGTTGAATATTCCCCATGTTCACAGAAACTTAGTAATTTACTGGGAATATTCCGAAGGGAACGGCACATTGCTAAGTTTTCCTCTTAATTTCAGGCTCTGAAACAAGCGAATCTTAAACTGGAAAAGGAGAAATTCGGCATATCGTCAGAAATTGAACACCTGAAGCGCCATTTGGAGAAAGAGGAGTCGCATCACATGCAGCACGCGAGGAACGCGGTTGCCCAGGTCCGTTCCCTAAACTTCTTCTTTTTCGTGTGGGACACCGAGTCGTCCAACGACCCGATGAACCCTGGTGTCCGAGTTTTCCTACTAGGCCTTTGACATGGTTGTGTGACCGCCATCTAAGTAATCATAGACAGCAACCGGGACCGACGGCTTAACGTGCCCTCCGAAGCACGGAACCAACTTTCTTTTCGGACAATCAGGTGGTTCAGCCTGCAATGTCCTAACCAGACTGGGAACAAATTCACAAAGTGATAAATATCACCTTTGTGAGTGACCCACCGAGAATCGAACCCGGAACCTTTGCATCGCAGACAGTCGCACTACCAGTGCACCACATCGGCCGTCAAAACGTAATGCCACGTTCACACAATGCATATCTACAGGGAAATAGTAAGGAATGTAAGCAGCGCGAGCATGTATACAGGTTACTCGCGCTGCTACTCGTCATGTCACATACGCCATGCCAAGTTCTACTAAAGTACCGCCGTTCCAATAAGTCGTATTTGATAGCTGTCAACTGTATTCTAAAAGAGATGTCAACAAAGGAAAATGGACCCTCTGCCATAGTATTATCACAAATTTGACAGCTGTCAAATACAACTTATTGGAACGGCGGTACTTTAGTGACCGATAGATAGCTAAAACTTAGAACGGGCTGGTGATAAGGACCAAGTTTTAGCATGGAAAATACTTTGAAATACGACAAAAATATTTTGTGTTTCCATATTATTAACTCAAATTAGGTGATCGGCAATTTTGTATGGAAGGTCAAATATTTTGTTTCGTATTTTGACCTTGGTATATTCCTTGGATAAAGTTGTTCCTTATCATCAGCCCGTCTTGAGATTTCGCTAACGGTCACTAGTAAAATTTTCCTGTCCATAATGTGAATGAATAAACGCGGCTTTTACTACAAATATACAAAGACACTAAAAGTTTTGCTAGTGCGATGTAAACACGCGATGGCACAGTGAATAAGAGCGCCAGCAAGTATCGATGCAGACGTAGCTCTCACGAAACATATAATAAACCTCTCTATTATTATACCCCTCTAGTATAGCTACAAAGGAGGCCATTTTCAAAATTGGGTATTCAAGAAAAAGGTTAGGTACGAGTGGAGGTCACGCCTCGGCAGAAAGTTGGACGACCTCCGGCCAGATGGACCGATGACTTAAGCGACTGGATGGCGAAAACGAAAGATCGTGCCCTTTTTTTTTTTTTTTTTTTTTAGTTGTGGACCCTACGATTTTTAGCCCCGGGGCTGTTAATCTACACCTGACTGTATGGTGGGGAGCAGGAGCTCCAAAGATCGTGCCCTATGGCGTACCCTAGGGGAGCCAGCAGTACTGGACTGCAATAGGCTGATGTATGTATGCACTAACACACTGTTTAACTTCCAGGCTATCCAGGGAATGGCCAAAGGTACCACGACGGAGCACATTTTCAACCCATGCTCCATTTCGGATCTACCAGCGGTAGTCAGCAGAAATGTGGCCAGGAACGCGCCCTCCAGAATTGTGAGTGTCACACAGAGCACCAAAACGCGCAGCCGCCGATACTTACTTTGTGACCAAAACGTCTTTCGCTGTCACCACAAATTAACTATATGTAGACTAGCGCTGTCACCCCTAGTTTATTGGTCAGGGGCGCGTTCAATGGACCACGGATAATATTTGGATAATATAGTATGGTTCAGTCCCACCCTACCCCCAGGGGTATTGCCAGGGGTATGGTGGGTCCGCAGTGGCTCTTTCTTTTATACTTTGACAGTTCGTAAATCCGCGTTTTGGAGCGCATGGTAGAAAATTTCTCCTGACTGGCGTGCTAAAACGCGGTTTTATGACCTGTCATCGGAGAAAATACCGACTAGGAGAAACAGCATGAACGTGCCCCTGTGGAGTATCATATAATGTCGCTTACCTATTATTATTATTCTTTATTAATAATGGCATTTCCACATTGTGATTTCGCCCAGTCTCAACTAAAGATATAAACGATTACCTACAAAATATATAAATTGGCGAGTGCGCCAGTGTCAGTAGTTGCAATTTCAGTGATTATTTTTGATAGTATTTTGATCAATAAATTATTCTGAACGTAAAAATTTACTACAAAACTGAAATTGAAGAATAAAAACCCTTTGTACTATTTTTTATGGGCTGACTCGACGAAAAACCCGTTGAACACTAGTGTCAGTGTTTTTAAACCGCTTACTTCTACTAATAAGCTGTACCACCTGATTGTCCAAATGAAAGATGATTCCGTGCTTCGAAGGGCACATGGTCTATGATAACATAGCCTACAACTACTACAACATGTCATACATTCTCAACTGTATAATTTATATATATTATAATTTGAAAGGAGCCAATATAAACATAAGTATCCTGAAGCTCCAAACTAGCTCTGAACTATGTGAAAGGTTTACAACTACCTAGATCTAGATAGTTGATACTAATTCATGATACTTTTTAAAAATAGTGAATACATATTACCTATACATAGAAAACACCTACACTAAACACAAGTATCTGCAAATTGGGGTACGAACCCACGATCCTCGGCGTAGCAAGCAGGGCACAAGGGTACTATCCGGTACGCCGTCGGGCAATCCGTACTAATATTATAAATCTGAGAGAGTTTGTGTGTGTGTATGTATGTTTGTTACCTCTTCGCGCTCAAACGGCTTGACCGATTTGGATTAAATTTAGAACACAGGTAGAGTATAACCTGGAATAACATATAGGCTACTTTTTACTGCGGGAAAACAAGTATTACCACGGGAAAATGAGTGGCAGCGGGTAAATTGCTGGGCGGAAATCTAGTTTAAAGATAAACAATTCTTCTTACGGAATCCACACTAATATTATAAATGCGAAAGTAACTCTGTCTGTCTGTCTGTCTGTCTGCTACGCTTTCACGGCCAAACCGCTGAACCGATCTTCATGAAACTTGGCACTGAGATTGCTAGCATACCGAGAACGGACATAGGCTACTTTTTATCACCATTCGAGGGTCTGGAGTATAGATGTAGACCACCAGGTGTACCATCAGGAGCCCACGTAAACTATTAGAGATACAGAAATGGTTCCAAAACAAAAGTTGTTCAGTATGATGGGCCGCGTTATTTACACAAGGACATTGGGGATACAGAAATGCTTCCAGAACAAAAGTTTTTCGGTATGATGGGAATAAGTTGAGAAAGGACATTGCCTTCTTTTTACCGAGGACAGAAAAACAAAAAATGTGGATTATAAAAATGTATTACAGTAACTTAAATTACCTTTTTATCTGTCTTATCAACTTATGCTGACCATTTTAGTGTGCTCAAATCGGCACTTCTGGAGTAAGTATTCTGTTATCTACTGACTTTTGTATTCAATGGTTATATATATTGATCTCTCAGGCCGGATAGCAAATTTAGAATTGTCCCTTTAACAACAGAAGCAAGTAAGTCATCTTTAAACAGTAGAGATAAGAACTGTTCTAAAATCATTGTCACACTTACTATAAATACACATACCTACTTTAGAATTTCTGCCTAAAAAAACTATCTAACGCGGACGAAGTCGCGGGTAAAAGCTAGTATAATATAATAAAACAATTTAACAACAGTGCAAAGCAAAAAAAAATCTAGGGGAAAGTTGTTCAGTTTCATGGTCTGCATGCACCCTATCAGTATTCGGAGTGCTGTCCCTTACACCCTGTATATGGTTTATTTATGCGTGTAATTTATAGAGTCTTCAACGCTATTCGACAACTTTAGTGCAGAATGAGAATAGAAGTGGCAAATAATGACATAGCCACCTATGATTAAAAGATTGTAGCAGTGTTATGCCAGAGTAACTTTTGCGAGCAACAGCTCGAGCACTTTTGACTAGAAATGCGAAAAGAAACTTTTTACCTCTTTAACTCTAAAGGAAAAGGAACCGGCCAATATATCAATTACGTAAGGATGATTTTCCGATTTTTATGAAAAGTGCTCAAGCTGCCGCTCGCAAAAACGGCGGTTTGGTCTGCGGCGGCCCTAAAAATGTCGAATTTTTATTCTATCATCTGCAATACCTTTCATTATCTTTGCATTTTTAGGGTCGCCGCAGACCTAACAGCTGCCGCGCGACAATTGCTCGCGATGGCTCTTGACATCTCGTGACATTTGTCCTCTGCGGCAGAAGCGGACACGCGCGACAGCTCGAGCTGCCGCGAGCCGACGGCAGAACAGCGCGCGCGTCCGCTGTCGCGCTAGACAGTGTTGCCAACTACATCATATTAGAATTGAATTCGGTGGTTGGGATGCATAGAGTGACAGGAAATAATACCAACTACGAATACCTACTCACCACAACAATTTTTATCATGACAAACATTCCAATTTCAGCTGAGTCATAATTAACACACTAATGTAAATAGTTTAGTAAACACTAATGTAAAAGGGTCTTCCCCGCTAGAAAAATTAAAACAATCGAAATCAAAGTCCTGAAAATTTTGATTTTAATGAGGTTAATCTTAAGGTCGCGCATGCTCGAGCACCCGCGCGTCAGTCGCGCGCCGCCGCGCGCATCCGCGCGAACAATGGCGTGCGTACCTGCCAGAGCACTTTAGCTGTCACCGGCCAATATCGCCCGTATATCAATTACGTATTTTCGGATTCCTATGAAAAGTGCTCGAGCTGCCGCTCGCAAAAACGGCGGTTTGGTCTGCGGCGGCCCTAAAACAGCATCCAATATTAACATTTTGAGTAACTACCTACTTACAAACTAGAATTTCATAACAAATTAAAAAAAAAATTACATTTATAGTTATTGATAGTTTTAATTATAAATATTCATAGTTTTTTACGGAGCTCATGTTGACACCGCAGCGCCACCTGACGGACCTTTCCTACGTTCTCAATCGATTCAATATTCTCTTATTTTGGCTTCAGTTTTTTCTGATAATGATGCTATTTGAGCTTTGGTTTCTTGTCTGTAACTGACGGTCGAGCTTCCACCTCTAGAGACATTGTATGAATTGGCTTAATCAAATCTGCTTGTTTAATTGTTTTTTTATTTGCCAAAACAGGTGTTTCTCGATTTTCCCACTTTTCTTTTCCATGGACAGACATAGGATCAATTGTGATGGGTGTGGTCCACTGCGATTTGTCTAGCTGTATATTTTCTGCGGTTGAATATTTAGGGTTTACTTCTTTATTGGGACTATCTTGACTATCAGCACTTGGGACTACACATATTCGATCGTAATCACTTAATGGCTCCCTGGGTGCTGGTTGCTGGTAGCTAGGTGCTGTTCTTTCAGTTTCAGTTGGTGTGATTTGCAGTTGAGCACCAGTGTTTGGCTGCGGCTCTCCCGAAATCTCTTTTGGTTCTGCCCACCTCACATGAAAGTTACCTAAATGTGGTAATGGTGGTGGGCTAATGAATGGCTTTGGGCTGCTTGTAACTTGAACATTGTAGGGATTGCTTGACAGCAGATTTGTGTTTACTACCTGTGATTGGATCATATTGGGATGTTTATTCTGCAACGGGTTCATGTGAGGATTACAAATCTGAGGTTGAGATAGTTTTTCCCAGCCTACTTTGAATACTGGATAATTTTCATTGCAAGTCTGGGGTTGAGATGGTTTTTCCCAGGACACATTGAATACAGATCGTGGGTTATAATTAAAGCGCACCTGACCACAATCCCGACACATACAAACTCCTTGCGGTAGAGCACAAGCAGAAGGACTATATCTTGAAGCGCCTTGAATTCCTGATGATACGCTACAACTTGGAGAGGTCCCATACCCTGGAGATAAATCTGAACCCAGAGATACTCCAAACCCTGGGGGTGTATTAAACCCTGGAGGTGGACTAGACACCTGAGATACTCCGAACCTTGGAGGTGGACTTGACCCCTGATATACCCCTAATCCTGGCAGTATGTTAGTTCCTGGAGGGATCACAAATGTGTTTGATGCTTGTGACGCATAAGATGCTTGTGGTGCATAAGATGGTTGTGACGCATAAGTTGCTTGTGGTGCATAAGACGCTTGTGACGCATAAGATGCTTGTGGTGCATAAGAACCCTGGCAGACCACAAACCCTTCTGGTGTGTTAAATACCTGATTTACTCCAAATCCTGGAGGTGGATTGGATCCCTGTAGTTGATATGACCCCTGAGAGAATTGCCCAAATCCTTCTTGTTGGTAAGATTCCGGATACCACCAATCTGATGGTGTACTAAATCCCTGGGAAACCCCAAACCCTTGTTGTTCATAAGATTCCAGGGGAAACAGGTTTTCCATATTTGGAGGTGAACCAAGACTTTGAGAATTTCCAAATCCTGAGTACTTGGGCAAACTCTGGGAATTGCTATACAGAGAAGAAATTGCTGAATTTACTGGTGTATTTCCATACCCTGGCCAGTTTGTGTACCCCTGAGCGTAATTTTGGTCTATACTTTGTGGCCATTGATTGGTGTGTTTTGGAAGAGGAAGAACGGCATTACTGTCAAATTCATGAATGCGTATTTTCGGCCTTGTAGATTCATAATCTGAACACGGATCATCTTTTGCCTCCTTATGGCTATTTACACTATAACTTGGAAGCATGGTGCCTATCTGATTTAACCTATTACGCATATGTGATCTAAGAGATTTAGGTGTTGATAAGGTATCTATATCATCCATAGAGTTTACTTCATCATATTGATCATAAGTTTTTGTTTTGTCTTTAGACTTTGAACTGGCCATCATAGAAGCTTGAGCTTTACGGGTTAATGCCCTATTTTTTTCTAATTCAGCTTCAGAATAATGGTTATTGCTTTGTTCATATTGATTTTTGTGTTTTGGAATTGGTAGAGCGGCATTACTGTCACACTCATGAATGCGTATTGACGGCATTCTAGAACTGTACACTGTGTACGGATCATCGTTTTCCTCCTCCTGACAATTCACACGATAACTTGGTAGCATGGGGCCAATCTGATTCAACCTATTGCGCATATGTGATCTAAGAGATTCGGGTGTTGGTAAAATATCGATTTTGTCTACAGATTTGGCTGCAGAATGTGCTACTTTGTGTGCATCATGAGATTTTTTTTCATCTTTAGAGTTTGAACTAGTCGTCATAGCAACAGCAGCTTTATTGATAGACTTTACGTTACGTGGGTAGGGTTTTAAACTTCTTTTCTTTTCTAATTCAGCTTTACACATTCTGGCTGCATATATATGCTCTTCATTGATACGTGCGGGAGAAACACTTTGTTGAATTTTGACAGGCTCATTTTCAACTACTGACTGACTCATGAAGTCTCTACTCTTGGCTTTATCTGTTTCAACTTTCTGGATTCGCTCGAGTCTGTGCTTATCTGTAGCACTACAGTCTGTGTACTTTGACAATATGCTTCGTGCAAATTTGGTAACTGATTCAGTTATTGTATTTCTCTCACTGGATGATTTATTGAACGAGCCGGTGGTTGTTTCTCTATTACTTGCCAATTTAGGGTGTGATTCAGTTATAGGTTTTTCACCTCTCGCTAATTTAGTAACTAAGCTAACGTTACTATCACTTGCTAATGCATTAGTTGTATCATTAAGTTGACTTTTTATGGTCTCTACCTGTCTTCCAGTCGCTGAATTAGCGTTTTCATTTTGATCAGCTGCAACGACGTTCATATTAAGTTTTGGTTCTCTCGTAAGGGGCTTGTTACTAGTTCCATCCACTGATTTAACATCAGCAGTAAGTTGCTTAAGTTCATCAGCCTTTCTGACTATTATAGGTACTTCAAAATCATCGTATGTCGGTAATGTAGGACTTATCTGATTTAAAGGAGGAAGTGTCGCTTTATAGGATTCAATTTCAGTATCTGCAGAGCTTGTTTGCTTGTACACTTGATCACCATCTGTTAATTTTGAACAAGTTATCATATCAATTTCAGTTTGATAGGTAGACTTTACCTTAGGGGATTTTAATGTCCTATTTTTTTCTATTTCGGCCTTAGACATGCGGTCTTCATATACTTCAGTTTTACGTGCGCTTGGAAGACTTGATTCAAAATCTACTGCCTCACTCGTAGATACACTATTCATGGCTGTACCTGCTTCAATTTTCTGAGTGTCTTCAAGCATGTGATTTTCTTTATCACTATACTCTGTATAATGAGACGATACATTTTGTGCTAATTTACTATCGGTCTCAGTTTTCGGTTTTCTATCACTTGATAATTTATTGGGTGAACCAGTTGTTGCATTAACATGAGTCGCCGATTCATGTATTGATTTAGTTATACGTTGTATATCATCTGCTAAATTAGGTTCAGTAGTAGATATTTTATCACTCTTTACTTTAGTGACAGAATCAATTATTGGTTTACCATCAGTAGCTAATTTATAAGTTGTCTTATTAAATGGACTCCTTGAAATCTCTTCTCTACATGCAGAGTCACCAATTAAATTTTTATCAGCTGTATCGACATTATTATTCATTGCTTCTTCTGTCGCAAGAAGCTTGTTGCTGGTTCCATCTACTAATTTACCAAGTACAGTAAGTGGCTTAGGTTCATCAGTCTTTTTGACTTGTCTAGGTACTTTAGAATCATTTTCTGTATCGTCGTAACTTGGTGTTGTAGGACTAATTTGATTTAAAGTAGAAGATACAGATGCCTTCAGGGATTCAATGTCTGTTTTTTCTGTATTTTGAAACATATCTTTCTTGTTTCCTTTATTATCATCTGATGATTTTGAACGTACTTTCATTGATAATATTGCTGGGTAGACCTTATGGTCTATAATCAATGATTTCTTATTTTCTGACTCGTCTTTAGATGCTAAAGAATAATAGTTTCTATTATCTTGATACATTTTTGAATGCCTGTTTTTAACTTTCCGAATAATATCTGAATACCTTGATAAAGAAGATCTTGTTGATGTGAGCTCTGAGTCAGTGATTAGCTTTAAGGCTGTATTTAGATTCATTTCAATGTTTGTTTTCTTACTATAAGTTCTGATACGATTTTTTGACACTGATTTAGCAGCGTCAATATGAAGCTTAGCCGCCTTTTCTGGCTCCACCAGAGGTTTGTTAATTTTGACAATATTTTGTGCAGTCTTATATCCTCTTTTTAGAGAACATCCACAATCTTTATTCAGATTTAGATCGAACCGCTCAAAGCCTAATTCTTTCTTTACATTCCGCATATCTTCTTCATCAAACGCCATTCTATCCTTGTACCCCACCTTTTCCAGATTGAGTATTGTTTTTTCATTTGCTGCTAGGTTGGCTGGTGTCCGTACTTTAGCCTCCGTTTTTGAGGCAATACTGTTGTCAACAACTTTTGCCGTAGAGGCAAAGTGTATGTGTTCTTTATCATTTTTCTTTGAAGTAACTGTGTTGTCTGCATTTTGACCCTTAGGGATCGGCTCTAAGTTCTTCAAGATGTATTTAATCAATTTTTCATACTTTTCGATGTCATCTGGTGGTCTGAAGCCACATGTGGTCGAATAATTTCGAACTGAAAAAAACAAATACAAGAGTAGGTAGTTTTATGGTAATATGTTCAACTCAATGTTTTTATAGGTCTTCTTCTTCTTTTCGTGTGGGACACCGAATCGTCCAACGACCTGATGAACCCTGGTGTCAAGAGTGTTTCAACCGCCTACTACTAGTAGTAGGCCTCTGACATGGTTGTGTTACGACCGCCGCCGTCTAAGTTTTCATAGACAGCAACCGGGACCGACGGCTTAACGTGCCCTCCAAAGCACGGAACCATTTAGTTTCGGACAATCAGATGGTTCACCCTGCAAATCAAACCGGGAACAAATTTACAAAGTGATATTTATCAACTTTGTGAGTGTCCCACCGAAAATCGAACCCGGAACCTTTACGTCGCAGGCAGTCGCACTACCACTGCGCCACCTCGGCCGTCAAAGTTTTTATAGGTAACAGTGACGGTGACCGAATGTATTCTGAATTGTGTATGTTGGTTGTGTATAATGTAAGCAATCCGTGCTTCGGAGGGCACGTTAAGCCGTTGGTCCAGATTGCTGTCTATGATTACAAGGACAGCTGTTGTTACACAACCATGTCAGAGGCCTAATAGTAGTAGGCGGATCAAACCTCTGGACACGAGGGTTCATCATGTTATTCGTCGACACAGTGTCCCACACGAAAATAAGAATGTAAGCAATAAAAATAAAGTGGTCATAATATCTATCTAAATATATATTTTTTGGTTCTTTAGATAGATGAACACTTTATTGCTTACAACATACAGAACAGAAACAAAACAATACAGAAAACTTAAGACTAAAAGTAAGCAAAGGCGGCCTTATTGCTTGCAGCGATCTCTTCCAGGCAACCTTTGCATAGAAATAGAGACAAAAAAGAAAAGATTTGTAAGTAGTTGCATATGTAAATAAAAACGGTACCAGTAAAATTATTAAATTTAAAAAATAAGAATAAAAATAACACTAATTATGTAGTAAGTACACTTACATACATAGGTAAATACATACATACGTACATACATACATACATACAAATGTCATAAAATAATTTTATATTTAAATTAAATCTCTTCTCTTCTCTTCTCGTGTGGGACACCGAGTCATCCAACGACCCGATGAACCCTGGTGTCAGAGTTTTTCAACCGCCTACTACCACTAGTAGGCCTCTGACATGGTTGTGTTACGACCGCCGTCTAAGTAATCATAGACAGCAACCGGGACAGACGGCTTAACGTGCCCTCCGAAGCACGGAACCATTTATTTTTCGGACAATCAGTTGGTTCAGTCGCAATGTCCTAACCAGACTGGGAACAAATTCACAAAGAGATAAATATCAACTTTTGTGAGTGTCCCACCGAGAATCGAACCCGGAACCTTTGCGTCGCAGGCAGTCGCACTACTACTGCGCCACATCGGTCGTAAATTAAATTATAAAATACATACCTATATAAAAAATTATAAACACACATGATATAGGAAATTTAAATACTTATCACAATAAAACAATTTTAAACGGATTTAAGTTGTGTTTATTTTGTTAAACGTAGGAATTGTAAAATCCAAAATAAACACAACTTAAATCCGTTTAAAATTGTTTTATTGTGATGAGTAATAGTTGTGCAAACTCAAGAAAATATTATAATTTAAATACTTACTGATTTTAAAAGAAGATAATTGTGCAATTTAGATTTAAATATAGCAAGAGATTTAGAGTGACGGATTTCAGACGGCAACTCATTCCACAAATGCTTTAGAGACAAACGATTCCCTGTAGTACCCCGACTGAGAGAGACCTCGTGGAACGCAGAGGATGTTATCGCCGAACGTTGCGACCATGGTCATCACCCAAATAATTAAAGCATTCCTCCAGGTAGGGAGGAGAAACAAGGATCGTAAAGGATTTTGTAGGTACAGGAGAAGAAGGATATGCTCATACCGGCGTAACCTGATAGGGAGCCACTTCAGTCGATTACTGTACTCAGACACATGATCGAACTTGCACAATCCATAAATGAATCTTATGCAGATGTTCTGTAGCCTTTGGAGCTTATCATGAAGATCCTCATTGAGGTCAAGATAACAGACATCCGCATAGTCTAGGATAGGGACAAGGAGAGATTGCGCAAGTTCGACCTTGGTTCTCACAGGGAGAAAGTTCTTCCACCTCTTGAGGGATCCCAAAGTTTGGTATTCAATCTTAAACTACTGTTACTGAGCAAAACTAAACTTACTTCTCTCATGTTTCCCGGCCCCATGTTTGATGATAGTATGACGATGCAATTCTCTTTGAACGTTTGCGGTTTTCCTTGCGATAACTTTAAGGATGTCCTTTGATTTCATTTTTTATTTTGCATGTTTGGAGGTCACATTACGATCTAAAACTTTTGAGTTCCATTTCATACTAGTAATTTTCCAATTTTCATTGCATTATTGTTGTTATTCTAAAAAAATACCTACAACAACGCAACCATTTACAAACATCAAATTATTGACAGTTTTTAGAGATTGATTTTCCTGATGTTTTATTCTGCCAGTACCATGACAACTTTGAAGGAAAACTTTGTGTAAGAAGTCTGTGCGGAGAAAGAATAGGCGTGGAAATGGGAGTTTTTCTGTTGATAGTTTTGAATGTCTAACTAGAGGGCACTGTGCTAAATTGAAAATATGGCTGGCGGCAGCCTCAGGTTCCATTTGACGTTGTGTTCGTTACTAATTTAGTTCTTTTTATGGGTTTGCTCTTGACTGTAGTCTAGGTAATAGGACAGAGACAGAGTCTAAGATGGAGCGAGCTCACACAGAAGAAGCCTGTTAAGGCACTGGCACTCCCACACACTGACGGAATGCAGCAAGCTACTTGGCGCCAGACTTCGGCGGTCGCGAGCCAGGCGGAGCTTTCCACCGCTTAGTGGGATCGTTCAGCCGGACTTATCCACAGACAAGCTTGTGTTGCCGTTAGGAGGTAGATCCCATACCACCCCAAAACCACCCTCTTTTAGTTGGATTTGCTACAAAATGAACTTGTCGTCTTGCTATTAGAAGTATATTGAGTGTCATAACATAAGCAAACAAAAAATCTATAAGAAATTTAGAACGATTACATAAATACAAAATAAAGAATATTTTGCAAAGTGGTACAGATTTTCATGTAAAGGAACGTTATTTCAATTAAGCTGAGCGAGCTCTACATGACACTCGAGAATCTCTAGAAAATTTCCCATTAAGGGCGCCTTTGTGCCTCAGTATGACTGACACCAGAGTTCATCGGGCCGTTGGACGACTCGGTGTCCCACACGAAAAGAACAAGGATGAGAAATGTCATATCAACCTATGAGAAAAAACTATTAGTATTAATAATTATTATTTACACGCCGATTACCTTTCCGCTACCTACCTACCTATAGAAGTTTTGAGAGAAGCTTAAAAAATTAACGTGTTATTAATATTATTATTAGTCTATGCAGGAGGGCTATCCCAATAAGCCATATTACAGCAGTCTTGTCCATATTAAAAGAGATGTTAACATTTGAAAATGCAATCCCTCTGCCATGTCCTTAGCACGAATCTGTCAGGCGTCAAATTTGGCTTATTGGGATGCCCATACTGTAATATGCATTATACAAACTAAGGGTCGGATGATAGTACCGTGTCTCACGAGATTACATTACATTTAGTTAATTGAGCGAATTGAATTGAGGTTGCCTGGTAGAACTTGCTGCCTAGCAAGAAGGCCGCCTTGTTGTACTTCACACATTATCTATGTTTAAGATGTTATTTGCTTTACTCGTATGTGCAATAAATCGTTTTATTTTTATACCCTACTAATATTATAGTTTGTTACTTCTTCACGCAAAAACTACGGAACCGATTGTAATGAAATTTGGCACACATTTAAAAAGTAACATGGATTAACACATAGGATAGTTTTTATCACCACTTCTGCGTGCAACGCCGCGGGTAACAGTATTAATATATGGTAGGCAGTATAAACCTTGGCCGCTGCAGGTTTAATCTAAATAAGTGGGGATATAGTTCTAACCCATCTTGCGACTGTGGTGCCTTACAGACTATGCCACACTTGATGTCTTGCAGTCAGTGCCCTTATACCTGCACCTTGTCAGACTTGTATGACGCCACCGACAGCGCCGTAGCCGTGGCTTGCGATGTTGGCATTCGGAGCGACCAAGGAATGAAACAACTGTCTTGTACGACGAGCGTTTATTGACTAAATACTACAGCTACAGAATACAGATATATAGTACTTAAGCCTAACATAACGTGGCGGTGCGTCACACACTACACCTCCACCGTTTCTGAAAAAGAAAAATAAATGTTATTTTATTTTTCTTTTTAACAAATCTTAAATCTTACTCTAGCTATTCTAGTTTGCAACCTAGGAAATATACTTATCTGAAGGAATTATTTGCTTGCATATTTAGTGGACGTCCATATTGTTCAGATAAATATACTTACATTATATCAATACAATAATTTTATTGTAACCAAAAATATAGTAAATAACTAACTACCGAAGGTTTAATTTGAATTAAGTACTTTTTTAAAGTAAGAATCTACTATAACAAATAATATGAAAACAGTTATTTTAGTATGTAACATATAATTTGAAATTAGGTCAAGGAATTATATAATTACCTGAGAGTAGGATATTTAAATTTAATTAATTGCCAAATATAAAGTATTACATAAATATGGTCTAAAGTTTTAAAATATTTAGAAAATTACATACAGATTCTGGTCAACAATTTAAATTTGAATCCATTATTTTAAAATTGTACCTTGCCATGATCAACAAAAGTAAGTAGGTACTTAAACAAAATATTTTTATTTTCAACTTAACCATTTTCTTCAATTTATAATCATAAAACTATCATATAAATTGGTTAGTATTGAAATAACAGCATTTTTGACTGAATTCGTTTTTCATAAGTGTAAAAAGTTATAAAAATATGCATAATATTAAGTACCGGTAAGTACGTAGGTACATTGTCAAGATACTAACATATTAAACATGAAATTAATGCCAATCACCATTGTATAATATAAACCGATTTGTGTAATCACATCAGTAGTGTAGAACTTATCAACAAAGACAGGCAAACATAATTTTATGTATACATAAAGATATTTTGATTTGATTCACATTTTTAAATTTCTTTATAATATAAAAGATGTCTGTACGCAAATATGTTTTCGTCTGTTACTTTATTCAGCTTTCTGAATAAAGTATTAATACCGATTACCTAAAATTTAGTACTGATTAGGTTTACCACAAACTATTCATTACTTACTAATAATAAAGAAAAATTAATCTTACATTAAGAAATACCACTTATAGTCTGTTAATATATTATTCTTCTTACGAACGGGTTCATTTATTTATTTTTATTCGTCATTGATAGATCATATCATCGGATAAGTATACAAAGAAACAAATTTATTGTACGTCTTAGGTAGATCACAGTAAAAAAAAAGATTGATATTTTTGATTTGCTTAGCTTGATAAGTTTGTCAAAAAATTATAAATTGCACAAGTACTTAGTTACTTATTATGAGAAATTTCTTTGAAAATATTGCCCTTGCACTTTTTTTTCTTCTTTCTAAATCTCCTTTTATCTTTACTCTGAGCAAAATACTTAATCAATATTCATATCTCTTCCGCTTCTTCTTTTTATTTTATTCACAAACACGTCTTTCTCATTTTAATAATAATTATTTCACACTTGCTCTGCTTGCTCGGTACACATTTTACTCCTCAGAGTATTTAACTTCTTTGGGCCGGCCGGTCCCATACACATAACACAATTATAATATAAGGTACATTTTATTATGAGTCGACTCACACGTCTTTGCGTGTATATAACTTTTACATATTTTATACGTAGGCCTATAATAGTACCTATCGTTGTTGTGCGCACAACTAATTAATATAGGATCAGTGTTTAAGACACATTAGTTCTCCAACAGTTTAAATGTTTACTGAAGGATCTGATCTCTATGAGGGTTACGATTTAAGACTCTTTGGTCCCCAACTATCTTCACAGAGGAAAACTCGTTCGCACCATGATCAAATGAAGGGTTCGCTCCCTATGTACCTTATTGTGTACCGATTTTTTATTCACTCACATTCATTCATTCCTATTCATACAAAAACAATCATATATCTCAATCAAATTGAATCCTTTAGTATAAATAATTTTGTATTGCTTTGGTACCAGTAGCCATACAAAACACCTATAACCAAATTATTCCCTTCTCAGTCATTTGACATAACCAGACTAAACTAAAACCAACTAACAAAAACAATCTTTATTTTCCTTTCGCTTAAATTACCAGTAAAAATGTAACTAATTGTATTCTACGGTACAAAAAGATATTTAATACATTTCTCTGAGTTAACACCTTCATTGCCTAACATTTACCTGAAACGTAACTAATTGCCCTCATATGGTGGCAAAAGATTTTAATACGTTTCTACGATAACTTCATCAAACTCTATTTTATCATCATAGAACAATCTCAAAAGCTTTAAAACTTCTACTTACTGGGCAAGCATCAAAAAATTCAATTTTAACAACTCTTCTCTAAATAAAACTATAGTTTCTTTTCGGTCAAATAGTACCTATCTACTTTCATCAGCTTTTACGAAATAAAAATATCGGAATAATTGTTATTTAATAGAGTGCTAAATGACTGATATACCTACTTGGGCTGGCTACCTCAGCTTTTTCTGACATACGTATATAGGTACCCTAGTATGTTTGTGCTACCACAGAATAATAACTAGTAACTAGCGTTAGTGCTACAGACACACGATATGAAATGTGTGACCTACATTCAAAATTGGAAAAAACAGTGTAAATACACATTATAAAACAAAGCCTCGGATTACTGTGATCAAGATCTAACATATCAATCTACTATACTATTTTAACTGTTTAAAAAATAAGTACGAAATTAAAATTTATACCGTATGTTGCCCCCTTTATCTTAAGTTAGGTACTCATACATCATCAAAGTTACGAAATTAAAGGTTAAAAGTTTTTACTTACTTATTTTACTTAACATATCACTTAGACACCATCACATACACATAATTATTATTACAATATAAATCAGTGAATACTCTGTTTACTGTACCTATATAGTAATGCTGTTTTAGCTTCAGTCTATGAATTAGACGTAACAAAATTGTGGATGTGTTATCGACATTAGTTATCACTATTTCACAAGTGAATTAGTAAAATAATATTAATTGCTTGATTGCCGATATCAATAGGAAAAACATAAAATTTACATTGAACAAGACTATCCATAGGTACAATAATACATTGGAAATGTATTCATACTAATCTTGAGCTGGTCTACAAAATAAGCAAAACTATTGTTTTGATAGGTAGATATATTTATTAAAGTGTATATGAAAAAAAAAAATACAAAGAAACATTTTATTTTGAGGACCATTGAATTTAAATTTTACTAAAAGAAACAAAACTAAATATAGTAAAGTAATGTCTGTTTACATAATTAATTACTTAATTAAGTTATTTATTAGTAGGTATGGTATCCAAAAGGTCAAAATTATTTCTTAAATAAATATATATTCATCCGATTTAAGTCTCATATAAAATGAATTTTATGATTTTTCTCATAATCTTCATGACCTTATTCTTTGTATAGAAAGTGTGAATGTGCATAAATTATGCTATATGTTTGCAGTACCAATATAGTTATATTTTTATGTTATCTGTCCCTTTCTTACTAACGTATAACTTAAGAATTTTCTTTGTCATGCCTCGTGTCACTCATATTATACATGTCTAGGTACTTACTTATATTCTGTACTCACGTGTGATGCGCACGGTCGGTAACCTGAATCTTGCTGGTCAGCAATTTCAACATTTCAACAACAACGGCGCGCAAGCCGTTTTTGTATATGTATAAACAATATCAGATAGCTAATAAGAAAAAATAAAAATGTTATGTGGGAATTTCATGTGGGTACATACATAAATACCACCATGTAAAAACTTTTGAAAACTAGGTACTCTTATAATTTGAAATTGAGATGTTGAAAAATTACAAGTTACTTTATGAAATCTAACAGGTATCATTATCAAATCAGTTTATTAATAAAATATGTTAACCAATTTGATAGCGGCGAAATATGTTTCTCACATAACTAAGTAGGTACTCATATATATTTCCATTACCATCACACTGCAAAATTTTAACTGGAGTTAGTAGAAGGCAACATTACGTATTTTTATAAATGAACCCGTTTAACTTATATCTAAAATGAAGGATTATAGATCATTATAAGAAAATAGTAATATGAAATAGATAATAACATATTTTCGCGTCGTACATGTACGACGATGCTACCGCTACTTATATTTTCTCAATTAGGTAAGTAAAATTAGGTATAACCTTCATCTTCTTTCTTCCAACCTTGATGTTATTCATCCATCCAGAGGTTATCTTGAAAAATAGTTCAAGTAAAGAAAATAAAATAAACTGGATATCTTATTTATAAAGTTCATTCCAAAACTATACGAAACCATGCTGGAAAAAAATACTTGCCGAACTTTCCTGGCCGAACACTCACTAAAATTTTAATACACTTTTCACTCACTCATTACATTGCTTGGGTAGCCTGGGTGGGGTCGCGTCCACATCCGACCCGAACATCTCCCGGCTGCCTGCATAATCTAACCATCATCCTTCCGACTCCATCTTTCTCCCAGCGCCCAGCGTTCACATTCATCTGACTCCGACATCCTCCCGGCGCCCAGCTTACTCTCGATACATTTTATTATTATATAGTTTGCCACGCAGATCAATCTATACCATCTTTTATTTATATACTATTCTGCCAATCATTTGACCGTCACCCGAAATAATAGAGACAAGGAAAACACTGAAGAAGAGTCATTTTGGAGGTTCCGAGGCACAGTAAACACTCACATATTCAGCAACACAATAAGAAAATACTTTAAAACTCAAATTAAAATATTTTAGTCCATGTTATACAAAGTCCGTCACAGAAATTGAAACCGCGCTGCGCAACACTGCCCGTATAAGGCAGCGCTGGCAGGGTCGCCATGCGATGTTGGCATTCGGAGCGACCAAGGAATGAAACAACTGTCTTGTACGACGAGCGTTTATTGACTAAATACTACAGCTACAGAATACAGATATATAGTACTTAAGCCTAACATAACGTGGCGGTGCGTCACACACTACAGGCTAATTTCTGGTCGAAATACATTTGAGTCATCGACACGAAAGAAGAAGAAGAAGAAGAAGTATAAACCTTTGCAAGAAACTCCTTGTAAATTCGCGACAAACGTCCTGTACCCGATATTAAAAATCTACAGGCTACAATTTTACAAAAAATTCGATGTTCATTGCGTAGTCGGTCAGCCATTATGATACCAGGAATATGAACCGGCTACGCAATGTTCTAAGAATTTCACCTGTAGACTTGTAGCCTGTAGTTTCATAACAAAGGCACCTGGCCGCTTTAATACGACCCTAAGGCGACCTAACCGCTCTAAAGTAAGGCCATCCCAATAAACTATAAATGACAGCAGTATTCTCCATATTAAAACAGATGATAACAAACGAAAATGTACCCTCCACCATAGCATTATCACGAATTTGAAAGCTGTCAAATATAGCTTATTGGTATGGCCTTACTTTAGTCAACGTTGCAGGCAACATTATGATACCTTAGTTAATTTTGCAGTAGTATTATATTATCTGTGTCAGCATTACTCAGCATAGCGAGCGATGAGTAGAAACCATAATAGCCGTCCGGATAGGAGTTTTTACGGCAACTGAGTGCCCTAGTATGACGTGAGGAGTCTGTAATACCGCTAGTACTATTAATTATACTGTGGTAATACGCAGTAGTATTATATTATCTGTGGTACAGCTACTGTATATTATTCTCTATGTTCCCATTAGGCCGACAACAAGTTGGCGGCGGCGCGTTTGATGCGTGACATTGCAGAGCTGAGGCAGCGAGTGGCGCAAGTTGAGGCTAGGCTGGCTTTGGAGCTCAAGGTACTATTTATTTTACACAGTTTGTTTTAGTAGAGTTTGCTTGGATTGGGAGTTTTTCTGTTGATAGTTCTGAATGTCAAACCAGAGGGCGCTGTGCCAAACTGAAAAGACGTTTCAATATGGCTGGCGGCAGCCATAGTTTTGTCTCAGGTTCCGTTGCACGTTGTGTTCGTTACTAATTTATTTATTTTAGTTTGATTTGCTACAAAATAAACTTGTTGTCTTGCTATTATGTTGAGTGTCATTCATGTAAGCAAACAAAAAGTTTATAAAGATGACATTAATACAAAATAAAGAATATTTTGTAAAGTGGTACAGGTTTTCATGTAAAGGAACGTTATTTCAATTAAGCTGAGCGCCCTCTACATGACACTCGAGAATCTCTAGAAAATTTCCCATTTTGACAATAATCTATACACTGCGTAGTATAAAACTTCGCCGTAAATCGGTTAGGTAAATATTTTTAGAACAGTAAAACGTATATCCGACTTTGTTCCGATTTAATGTAAAAACTACCTTTACGTTTATTTTTCTTTTCACGCTACGATTTCCTTTTTTACTTTTTGAGGTGTAAAGACATGAGACTAATACAAACGCAGGTGTTGTGTAGGGACGTCAATGAGACACGACGATTCGATACGAACTGGTTTATTGAAACTACCGACACGATACATAACACTTTTCCCCCTTAATTAAAAGAAACATTATCAGCAGGATAGTACAAAGATGACCTTGAAAGTAGTCTTACCAAAAATAAATAGAACTTAATTTAATTACACACTGTCCACCCGAGAAACACCTGGGACGGAAACACCATACTAGTGCTTTCACATACTTATAGTTATTAATGGCAGAGCAATTTAAAAACTAACCTAACTGCCTAAAGATTAACACCCATAGTTACTAAAAATAATCATTATATATACCTATAACAATCGACGTTCCTACATAAAAGAGAGAGACGTCTTATGTTAAGTAGGTATCTAGAATAACTAAAATACACCAACAGGCTAGTAAAAGTAAAAGTATGTGATTGAATTATATAACTTTACTCTTATTTAGATAAACACCAAATTCATTACTTTTTTGACAATTTTTCAATGCAGCGCAAAGCGGCCTGTCTGCGCACACGACCGGCGGCGTGATCATTATCTGTAGCGGCATCTGCAGCATGGGTTGTTTGCGTAGTAGGCGGGGAAGGTAGCGGAGGCGGGGGAGGTGCGGGAGTTTGTACCGTATTTTCCTCCTCCTCCGCACACTCGTAAAATTCGTCATCCTGCCCGCGATATGTTGCGGATTGATCGGAGAACGATCCACCCAATACGTTTTCTACTGTCTGGCTTAATGAATGTCGTGATCGTCTCGTTTGACCTTGACCGGTAAGTAATTGATCCACGTGCCGTTTATACGAGCGACCATCGTTTGTTTTTACCGTATAAGTTACAGGTCCAATGCGATCTTCGACGACACCCTCAGCCCAATTACGACCCGCTTTACTATAATCACGTAGCAATATAGCCTGCCCCTTGTTAGCGACGCGCAGTCGGCCGTCTCGACGCTGCTCGTGCGTCAGCTGAGCGTCGCGCACGCGCTCGGCAGCGTCGGGGCGCAACAAGTCGAGGCGCCCGCGCAATCTTTTGCCGAGCAGGGCTACTGCCGGCTCGCGACCCGTGGTACTTTGCTCTGTGTTACGATACATGAACAAAAATCTACAAAGAGCGGTGTTTATATCTTCTTTTTCTAATTGCGCCTTCTTTAATGCCCGCTTTACCGAACGTACAGCATTTTCGGCGGCTCCATTACTGGACGGGTGGTATGGAGGTATTAGAGTGTGTTTAATATCGTTACGTTGCAAATAAAGGCCAAATTCATTAGAGGAAAAGGGAGGTCCATTGTCACTCACGACACGCTTAGGTAGTCCGAAGCGCGCGAATGTTCGTCTTAACGTGTCTATGACAAGCGCTGCAGAAGTAGTACTGATTTTTTCCACCTCAATCCATTTAGAATGAGCATCTATTATTACTAAATAATAATTATTTAGAAATGGCCCTAAGAAATCTAGATGCAAACGCGACCATTTCTCTGCCGGCCAAGACCATGAGTGCAACGGCGCTGCAGGTGGCGCTGGGCGTAACTCCCGACACGCGACACACTCGCGAGCGACTCGTTCTATGTCCGCGTCCAAGTTTTCCCACCACAAGTAGTTACGTGCAATCTGCTTCATTTTAACAATCCCCGGATGCCCATCATGTATTTCTTTTAGTAACGTCTCTCGCAAGCTATTAGGTATCACAATCCTATAACCCCAAACTAAACATCCATGATCGACATGTAAACTGTCTTTTCTATTAAAGTAGGCTTTTTCAATCTCGTTACCCTTATCTATCGCTGGCCACCCAAACATTACGTAACCATAAATTTTGCTTAATAAGACATCTTTCGCGGTCTCAGTTTTGATTTCTTTAAAACTGACCGGAAAACTTTCTTGTACGAAATTTAAATAACTGATTTCTCCTTCTTTACCTTTAGCTACATTATCTAAAGGAAGACGAGAAAGAGCGTCAGCAAAACAATTGTTTGTTGACTTCACAAATTCTATATCATAATCGTAGGCGGCCAACTTAACTGCGTAGCGTTGAAGGCGACTTGCAGCTGTCACTGGTATGCCTCTATTCTTTCCAAATATGTAACTTAGCGGACGGTGATCGCTGCGTAATATGAAGCGCCTGCCGTATAGGTACTGGTGATGTTTTGTGACACCATAGACTATTGCCAGCGCTTCCTTATCTAACTGCGAGTAATTGCACTCCGCTGGGTTGAGTGTGCGAGACGCGCAGCACACTGACCTCTCAATACCATCTGCATGGCGCTGTGTCAGAACTGTCCCCAACCCATATGCACTGCTATCTACTGATAAGATCAAAGGGAGGCTCGCGTCATAATGCGAGAGTACCGGGGCGCTAGACAACACTTTCTTTATCCTAAGAAATGCCCTATCACATTCATCAGTCCAATCCCATGACACATTTTTCTTTAATAAGTTGTACATTGGCTTTAAAATGTCGCTCATATTAATACAGAATTTTGAATAAAAGTTAACGAGTCCCATAAAACTTTTTAACTGAGTAACGTTTGTTGGTTTAGGCGCAGCTACAATGGCTTCAATTTTTTTTTGATCCGTGTGTAAACCAAACTTATCAATTTTGTACCCTAAGTAGGTAACATTATCTTTAAAAAATTGGCATTTTTTAAAGTTAATTCTAAAACCATTTTCTTGAAGTCTTTGTAACACGGCCCTTAAATTATCTAAATGTCTAATTTGGTCCTTGCCAGTTACACAAATATCATCAGCAAAAACAGTCGTTGACGGCAATCCACTTAAAACTTCTTCCATAATTTTTTGAAAATTTTCTGGTATACACTTGATACCAAATGGCACCCTTTTATATACAAAAGTACCAATGTGGGTAGTGATTGCTGTCATCGGCTGTTTATTTATTTATCGTATGGCATTTGCATGATCTCTCGAATCACGACTTAAATTTCTAAATTACATGCTATTAAGTATTCCACAGCATCACTCGTAAGGGTTTCAAAGTCCTCAGATTTTCCTGTGTATTTGGTGATAGGACACTCCAGCATCATATGCCTAACTGTTTGTTCAGGGTGTCCACAGGGACACGCCGCCGAGTCACACCATCCCCATTTCTTCCAATGGTGTCCACAGTTTCCGACACCTGTGCGCAGTCTATTTAGTAGCGTCCAGACTCTACGTGGTTCCCGGAAGCCGGAAGGTGCTTCAGTCATCGACAGGTCGTAAAACTCGCAAGGGGGGGCAGACTCCCACTCCTTTCGCCAACTATCCCTAATATCTGTTGGGCTATTCTGACAGTGGGCGAGCAGCGCTGGTGGATTCCTCGATTTTAGACGTGGTGTGTAGAACCCGTTCAGGTCTTTTAATATGGGCAGGGATTCATCAGCTTTAAATTTTTCGATTTCCCGTTCGAGGGCTTTTTGGCGGCGCAAGTGTGGCGGTGGAATATTGCTAAGCGCCGGTAGCCAGTAGGTCGGAGTTGACTTTAAGCAGCCTGTGATGAGCCTCATTGTATGGTTGAGCTGTGTGTCAATCTCTGACACATGGGCGCTGTTCTTCCACACGGGGGCGCAGTATTCCGCAGTAGAATATACGAGGGAGAGAGCTGTTGTTCGCAGAGAGGAGGCTGTAGCACCCCATGTAGTCCCCGTAAGCTTCTGAACTATGTTATTTCGAGTTTTTAACTTGGCCGCTGTTTTAGTTAGGTGGTTTCGGAAGGTCAGACTTCTGTCGAGTGTCACGCCCAGGTATTTTGGGTAAAAGTTATGCTTAAGGACAGTACCTCTAAACCTAACATGCAGTTCTTTGCTTGCCAGTTGATTGGATAGGTGGAAACAGCATACTTCCGTTTTGGATGGGTTGGGGCATAAACGCCAGCGAGTGAAAAAGTTATCCATCGCCTCCAGGTCGCCTTCCAGTGACATCTGTGTAGCATCCATTGACTTTGACTGTACAACCAGCGCCAGGTCATCGGCATATCCAAATTTCCTTGATATGGTATCAGGCAAATCATGAATGTACAGATTGAAGAGGAGTGGGGCCAGAACCGATCCTTGGGGGAGGCCGTTGTTCAGTTTCTTTCTATTACTTACGTGTTCGCCGAGTGATACTTGAAAAGTTCTATTGGTAAGGGCGTCTGTGAGAAGATTGTATAGCTTGACACTTGGTATGACTTTCAGGAACTTGTAGAGAAGGCCGCGGCGCCAGACGGTGTCATATGCTGCCGTAAGATCAATGAACGCGGCAGAAGATTTCATGTTGTTTTCGAAACCATGTTCCAAGTGAGTAGTCAGCGCTAGGACCTGGTCACAACAACTACGATTGGGGCGGAACCCAGCCTGTTCTGTTGGGATGATAGCGTTAATCGGTTTCGAGATGCGGTTGTACAATACACGCTCAAGTAGTTTGTACACAACACTCAGGAGGGCTATGGGCCGGTAACTCTCTGCTTTGTCGTCCGGTTTTTCTGGCTTTAGTATTGCAACCACTTTTGAGAATTTCAGGGGCAGTGGAATTTTTCCCGAGTCTATGATGCTGGTAAAGAATTTTGCAATCCATTCTCTTGTTCGAGGGCCGCAATATCTGATGAATTCTGGAAAAACTCCATCTTCTCCACACGCTTTATTGACTGCGATGTGCTTGATAGCACGGTCAATCTCATCCCGCGTGACTTTACAACTGTATGTGTCGTCTGGATGAGTGCTACTTAGTAGCTCTTTCAGGGCCTTGCTAATTGAGCGAGTGTGTTGTTTATGTGGGGGCGCTTTAGAGAGCTTCACGATTCTTTCCGCAATATCATTTGGGCTAACTTTCGGGGGTGTCTTCTTTGCCGCAGTGCCAGTAGTCAGTCTTCTCAACAAATGCCAGGCTTTTCGGCTAGAATGAGTAAAATTCATGTTGCTTACTGTTTGTTCCCATTTTTCTTTTCGGGCATCATCTAGCGATTTTACCAGTTCGTGGCCTACTTCGCGGTCTCCGGTTTTGCAAAAGTCCTGCCAAAGGTTTTCAGTTCTCTCGCTCCAGCATGGGATGTAATCTTTTCGGACCCCCCTTGGTATGCACGATTTGGCTACAGCGATGATGAGTTTTCTGAAGCGGTCGTAGTTTTCACCAGTAGGAGGAATCCATCTTACGCAGTCATCGAGCTTTTTAGCGAAATCATCCCATTTTGCTTTTTTGAAATTCCATCTTGGTACAGGAAAGGAATGTATGATGGGGATTTTTAATCCCATTTCCAGGAGTACCGGGCGGTGTTGCGTGTGTGGGAAATCACGAAGAACAGTTCTTTTTACTGGATTGGGCAGACTGTTGGGGTCACGCGATGTGAATATTAGGTCTGGGTTATATTCAAGACCCCAACGCGCAGATTTGAAGGTACCTCTCGATTTGCCATCAAAAACCAGAAATATTCTACTTTTTTCAGCCCATTCCACAAGGAGCTCGCCGTTTTTGTCATTGGCCTTGTAACCCCAGCTTGTATGGTGACTGTTGAAGTCCCCTATGTATAAGCACGGGTGACTATGTGTAGGTATCGTGGAGATCTCCCATTTGCTGTTCGGGGGCTTGTAAATGTTACTGATAGTTATTTCGCCTAGAGTGATTGTAGTAATTTCTATATTGTCAGTGCATATTGAGACTGGCTGGACCTTAATTTCGTGGCAGATAGGTGAGCGAGCAAAGATGGCTGTTCCGTATTTTGCGTGGTACCTATGTGGCTGTGATAAGTTCAAATCCAGGAATATTCCCTCTACGAGTGAGGTGTGTGATGTCAGCAGTGTGGGTTTCCTGAAGGAGGACAATGTCAATTTCTTGGTCATGCAATAATCTACTTAAACACTCTGATTTAGTTCGGCTTATGCCTTCTATATTCAATTGCAAGACTCGGACGGAAGGTCCGATGTCCTTAGTCTTAGAGCTCTGAGAAGAGCTGTTTTGAGGAGCATCTGGGTTGCGCATCCTGAGAGATTGCCGCGAGATCCTGAGAGGACAGTGCAGCTGCCTATTTTGTTACACTTTTAGCACCACCCGGAGGTCACGTGTGGGGTATTAAGGTATTTCCCACGGACGTTGTGTAACATCGACCTCCAAGATCGGCTGTGATTCTTCGTGTAAAATACATTGCTGAAAAGCGTTCGATAAGTCTAATTTTGTATATTGCTCGCCACCGCCCAATACCGCGAATAGGTCCTCGATACGCGGCAGAGGGTAATGATAATCCTTCAAAAGGGGGTTAATCGTGATTTTATAATCACCACACAATCGTATACTACCGTTTGTTTTAATTACAGGTACGATGGGTGTACCATAATCCGATCTATCTACTTTATAAATAACCCCCTCCCTCTGCAGTCGTTCGAGCTCCCTCTCAACGGGCTCGCGCAAAGCCAAAGGTAACGGACGCGCCTTAACATATACTGGTGTCTTATCTTGCAAATGAAGCCGTAACTCGGACTTATAGGTACCTAAACCGTCCGCAAAAACATCTGGGAACTCGTTTCGTAATGACTTCGCAATACAGTCATCTTCAGTTAAATTATGATAACATTCAATAACAGACAATTTTAACTTTCTGATCCAAATACGGCCCATCAATGGAGGGCCCCCGTTTTCAATAACATGCAAATTTAACAGCCCGCATTTTTCACCGCATTTGACGTTAACCTCAATGTAACCTAGTGTCTCGATAACTTGGCCTGTATATGACTTTAATGTTAATGTCTTTTTAACAATAGGTAAAGACGAGAAGTGCTTGTCATAAAACTTCTTAGAGATAGCCGAAATTTTACTTCCCGTATCAATTTCAAATTCACAGGAAACGTTTTCCACACTTAAGTTCACATAATAAGGTTCATCATCAGAGTTACTTAGTAGGTTACTCACCGCTAGGTTATAAAAGTGGCAGTCCTCATCATCCGATTCCAAATCATCTAGAAAAAACTGACCTTTCGGAGACTTTTGCGCACTGCCACCGTGAAATTCACTCTTGTTTTGGACGCACACTGCTTTTAAATGACCTTTACGACCGCACATGTCACAAGAATAACCTTTGAACTTGCACCGGCCATCCGCATGGCCCAGCCTGCCGCAGCGACCGCAAGACCGCTGCGCGCGAGCAGCGCCCGCACCTGCACGTGCAGCGCCCGAGCCCGCGCGCGAGGTCCCTGCTCCTGCACCCGGGCCCGCGCCGAAGCGGTGCAAGCCGTCGTCCTGTAACGCGGCAGGCGCTGCCGACGACAGCTTGGCGCCAGCGCCCCCAGCGCCCGACGCACACGCCACCGTCGCATGCCGCTCCGCCGCCTCCAGTGCTAGTGCCAACTCGACTGCACGCTTGTAGTCCACTTCCTTTTCGGCAAATATCCTCGATCTCATGTCCTCACTGTATAGCCCCGAAACGAATTGATCTCGCAGGTTGTTCTCTAGGCACGCACCAAAATTACACGTTTTTGCCAGATGTTTAAGTGCTTGTAGGTAGTCTCGGATACCTTCACCCTGCCGCTGAGTTCTCTGCCTAAAGACATGCCTTTCGGCAATTTCTGACCGTTGTGGTTCCAAATGTTCCCTCACCAATTTCACGAGATCGTCATACGATTTTGATTCCGGTGTATTGGGAGAACAAAGGTCACACATTAATTCATAGCACTCGGTGCCCACTACCGTCACTAACGTGGCCACTTTAAGGGTTGATTTTATCTCATTTAGCACTATGAACTGATCTAGACGTCTAATATATGCGTCCCAATTGTCTTTTTCAAAAACAAACGCATCTATTTTTCCGATCGGCATTCTTAAAATATCACTTGCGCACGCGTTTAACAAAAAGATATGTAGGTACACAGGCCTCGTTCGCCAGTGTTGTGTAGGGACGTCAATGAGACACGACGATTCGATACGAACTGGTTTATTGAAACTACCGACACGATACATAACAAATAAATACTTGCATTGTAATGAAAACTTTACGTAACTTTAGGCAAAAGAAAGAAAATCCCGTAAAGAAAAGCGAAGCGGAGTGAAACCGCGCAGAAAATGGCGGGATGAGCTTCATGATTACATCAAAAGATGGCAGCAGGAGGGACAGCAGGAATTAGACTTTGCCCAGCAGTGGGACCCTGAAGATTAAGCGGGTGGGTATCCCAAAACATTTGTTTGTAAAAATACTAACGCGGGAACAATACTGTCACGCTGCCATATCATATCGGTAAAGTGAACTAAGAAAACGATATGAAGCTTCGACTTGACAACTTCCGGTTATTAGTTTTGCTACTCAATACTAGATGGCAGTTTTCTCCAAAGCACCTTTACCGCCATTTCGAAACTCGAGTCTGCCAAACTAAAAAGGATTTCAAAACTTTTTTATAGTTTAAGAATAGTAATACTGTTGTGTTTGGAATATATTGTAAAATTTCATCACAGAATACATATAAACTACCGTTTTCATCACCACAAAGTACTATAAATTGGTCACCAAAGCCTAAATAATAATATGTACCTACCTAGGCTTATCCTAGCAATTATTGTTCTAAACTCCGTTCATGAATTACCTGTAATGTTAACAAACTTTGTATGAATCTGACAGCTCGCGACTGTCAGATTCATACAAAGTTTACATTATAGGTAATTCTTAAATGAACGGAGTGTAGGCACATAAAGGCCAAGTACCTACACTTCGACTTCTATGAAAAGTTATCACGAAATAAGTGCTAGGCAACCACACAGATAATTATTAGTGTATTTACAGCGTAAGAGGCAGACTGAGATCGACATTGTGCGACTGAGGAAGGAACTGTCGGCTTCGAAGAGCAGCGTCGCGGCGCTAAGGACGCCGCGCCCGCATTGTTCCCGATTCGCCTAAAACACAGGAGGTTCAGAAGAATATTCACTAACACGTGGATACTAACAATTATTCCGAAGTAATTTACTATATTAGCTGTGTGATGTCAGCTTAGAATACCATCACCCCGTTTCTTTCTCGTGGGTGTCGCAAGAGACGACTAAGGTATTTGAAGGTGTGTATTGCAATTTTAGCAATAGGCTGAAAACCTGTCACTATGGCGATACACAATTTTCTGAATGACTCTCAAATGTTTGTCAGACGTGGCGTAAATGTTCGTTTTTATGGCCGTTACCCGGTAGACCGGGCGCCGATGTTGCTAAGCTGAAGATTTTCCATGTCATTGAATTGTGTTATCTAGATTCTAGAAAATGTTATAATTTTGATTTTAAAAATATTTATTAAACAATGTTATTGAGTTTACAATATCGCACTCTTAGTAAAATAACGACTTAAATCAAAATTTGGCCAAAATGAGTTAATGTGAAAAACTGACTTAATAGAGCAGGGCCCACAACATAGACTTTAAAATACAACCCTATCTTTTAAACAATAAGGTTCAAAATAAGATGAGTCTGTATCTTTCCCGCCCCGAACTCCTATCTCTTCAGTCAAATATTGACCGATTTAGTCTTGCGTCAGTGGCTGCATGCAACGTTTTTGTGAAAAGACGACTGATTTAGAAATGAGCCGTTGTTTTATCAAAAGTTGAGGCGAGCGTAATTGAAAAGTTTTTATAAAATAATGACCGATTTAGTGTTTGGTCTTTGTTTTACAAAATACCTGCGATGTTTGCTTGACTCATTTTAAATTAGGTCTGTATTTTACGAAAATTTTAGAAAAGCTCACTGACCCATTTGGAGATAAGCCTGTATTGTTTTGAAAAATTTGTTATTTATATGACTTAACTGGTATTAGGTCTTTGTTGTATTTCTAAATGATAAAAAATTCTGGTAACATTTTTAGTTGAGTCTTTGTTTTAGCAAAAATAATGAAATGACTTCGGTATTTTTTCAAATTTGACCTGTATTCGACTGATATCATAACATAATTTAACGTATCAACTTGGTGTCTCACTTCGCATTTTATCTTAATCTTGAGGTTTTGTACCGAAAGCTATTTACAAATAAGTTTAACGTTTTACTACTCTTGAAATTTAACGATTTTTCTATATTTTTAGTACATTATTTATTTTATTTTATTAATGATGGGTTTGCTCTTGACTCTAGTCTAGGTCATAGGACAGAAACAGAGTCTAAGATGGAGCGAGCTTACCCAGAAGAAGCCTGTTCACACTTACTTTGAAGAGATTAGGGTTGTATGCGTTTGGAAACACAGACGCAGGTAGTGAGTTCCACTCTTTAGCAGTTCCACTCTTTAATCCTCCGACTGAAAAGTAATCATATTGAACCATAGTTGGAATCATCGGCACCTCGATTGCTGCCGTCAAACTCGACGATGTCAAGGCTAAATGTGTACCAACTCGGTCTCATCTCCAGCCGCATACCGTAGATTTCGCCTTCACCTCACACCTCTATTATTTGAAGTGTTTACTACAGAACGTTCTACATAGGAAATTACTGAATACCGCCATTTATCTTTTAAACCACTCAAATTTACGTCGTCCATCACATCACAAGCCAAATAAGTGAGTACTAACAGGACCAGCAGATGGATTAAAATCTTGTCACATTGCAGACTGGGTAGGGAAACTTGAAAAAATTTGTACACGACACGCTACCAAGGTGCCACCTTCACTACATTTACACAATAAATCTCCTACTAAGAACACGTTTTCGTCGACTAGACGGCTAAATCAGCACGTCGCTTGTCATGACGCCATTATCATGCGAAGTAACATGGCTGCCATCGTCATCAAAGCAAGCCGTTCTCCGTAAATCAGATAGTCACACTGTGCTCACCTTGTTAAAAGACGGTGCAAGTTATTGAGATCAATACGTTTCGCACGGAATATTGGTAATACAATATGTTGGGAATATCACAAAACGACAGAAACCAACTAAATTCAAAGTCACCGATCACGCCCGAAACGTTTGCGATAAATTTGACTTACGATATTGGTGGTGTCATTATCCGCTATTCCAACATAGCCCACCGAGAAGCCCGCACCTGAAACATCCTGAGCCAAACACGGGCCAGAAAGGACGTAACCTATTTCTCACTCAGCAATGCACTCCTCAATTCGATCCTGATCGATTTTCCAAGACCAGAGTCTACCACGTTCTACAGTCAATCGAAAACTTTTTCAAAACCAGTATTGTCATTTGTCTATAATGGTAGGCCCGGCCCATAAGCGAACTAGTAAGACACAAAAAGTAGTATTCGTTTCCGCTTATAGAAGCCCGACTCCGCCTACTTGCCGTTTAGGATCGACACGGGATCATCAAATTGAAAACGAAACTGAATGATGCATCTACCATAGAACTAGCTCTAGAAGAATAGGCGACCACAGTCATCGACGGCAATCGTGTGGCACCCCTTTTCAAGCGGGTGTTACACCGTCAGCTTCATCACGCGAACCTCGACTCGAACATCAATGATATAAACGAACGCTGAGCTTGTTAATTATTATTGTAATCTGTGGCTGTGCCTATGACTCACGACGCGTTTCACGCTTCACTGCTACTTTTCTTGAAAAATAAGTAAGACGTCTCCACCGCGGTTTGCCACAGTATACCACCCACCTCCTCGTCTGGAGCAACGTCATTGCGCACTTTCATATAAGTCTATTTTGAGTCCCTTATCGTCACGCTATTCATCTGGCTCAGCACGTCGTGTATTTTTTGGGATCGCCGCATCGCTCACTAGGCCTGGCGCTCCATTACATGGAAAAAAGTTGGTCCAATATCCACCGAACTACAAGGAACCGCCAGAGAACTCCACCGAGCTATCGACAGTATAATACACAAGACAGCTACGATCAAAATAACAGCTTGTGTTTCACACCCTCTTAATGTCAGGACCTGGAAAAGCCTAGTGAGTGTTAAGACAGTCCTGTGCAGCTTACTACCGGGCGATCACTTTCAAAAGGAAGTACACACTCTGATCACTGAAATGAAGTTTATGGTCAACAGCAAACCTTTAACGCACAACTTTATATACCTAAACAAGCCAAAGTCATTTTTCATGACTTACTCACAATCACTTTGGTACTACTGAGTGTCCTCGTACACGACTCGCTTGTCGTCCCTTTGATAATCATGACCTCATCGAGAAAAACACATAAAGAACGTCGCAGTGCCTTGCCGATGTATATTTCACCCAAATACTCAATATAAATATAGATTGATGGAGCCCCACGTCAAGCCGCAATGAAAACCAACAACATCGTGTAGATCGTGAACAACACTCTACCATAAAACACCTGACAATTGGCCACGCGGACGAACCATCGCTACGTATCACGAAGCAGACAGCAGCTAGAGGAAGGTGGACATCAGAATAAAAGAGAGCAACTGAACGCTAGCAACTAATAAGTAACATCGGGTAGAAGCGCTGCCAACCAAACCATACTAGCGTACAAATATTGTTTAGTTTAATTTTCTCATTTTCACTTAATTTTCCTTGTAGAAGCCGTCTCCGTTGCAATGAGAACAGCCACCGCACCATTTATAGCGACCGCGGCGCATTTAAATAACATTTAAATACGTTTATTCAAAGTGTTCATTGGGTCTTCTTTCTTTTTCGTGTGGGACAACGAGTCGTGTCGGGTCATTTGTCGACTCAGTGTCCCATATGACAAAAAAAAATATCTTAATAGTTTCATTGTAATAGGACTGTGTTCTGTTGACCATTTGCTAGTCGCTATATCGCGATTTGAATTTGAGTCACATGTTTAAGTTATAGATTTATTTTTAAATAAATTGTATTTTCTTTTAGTTTTTTAGTAAAATAGTGACTTAATTTAAAATGAGTCGGAGATCTTCATGTTTGATTTAGTAAAACAAAGACCGATTTTAACTTAGGTCAATATTTCTTTCAAATTTTTCATGAAATAATGACGCAATTCTAAAGGGTTACAAATAATTAACTTTTTTTAATTAATGGATGTGAATATTTGTGAAAATTGTAATGCATTTAAAAGAACATATTCTGAGGATTAGTTAGGTGGTTCAAGTTTCATTCTTTGCCTTTTACTTTTAATTCTACAGCCATTTAAAAAATATTCTGTTTATTCAACAAACGTTTTTCATCGATACCCAAAAATTTGTGTTTTTGGATTAGGTCGTTATTTTATTAAGAGTGCGATATGTATATCAATAGCTTCAGATTTTACATAATTTATATATATTTAATAGGTTTAGACTATATATTAGGTTAGACTTTATTTGAATTAAATTACTACCAAAATAAATTCTTGAAAGAAAATGTATGTCTAGCTTTTCTTTTATCCTTAACTCCCTTCCTACCTACCCTCTCTAGGGGCGTAGCTACCGCCGTATAGATTACATGGCAGCCCCGGGCCATTATATGCCAGCCTTGAGTTATGTATGTACTCGCGCCGTGCTTGCTGCACCCACAATTTAAACGCCAACGCTGCGTCCAGCGGCTTAAACGCGCTGACGGCCGATGTGGCGCAGTGGTAGTGAGACTGCCTGCAGCGCAAAGAATCCGGGTTCAATTCCCGCTGGGGCACTCAAAAGTCGATATTATCACTTTGTGAATTAGTTCCAAGTCTGGTTAGGACATTGCAGGTTGAACCACCTGAATGTTCGTAAGAAAGATTGTTCCGTGCTTCCGAGGGCACGTAAAGCCGTCGGTCCCGGTTGTTGTCTATGATTAAGTACTTAGACGGCGGTCGTTACACAACCATGTCAGAGGCATGCCTACTAGTAGTCGTAGGCGGTTGAAGAACTTTGACACCGCGGCCTGGGAACCCGCGTCAGGCAGCGCAGCTCTATTTTGCCGAATGTAGCAATCGCGCGTGCAGCCCTCTACGCAGCATTCGTATTTAAATTTAATAGTGTCCTAGTTCCTGGACCCGGCTTTTGCCCCATCCTCTTATTTTTCTGATACGAAATCTTTAGTCTCCAATACATAATTTTTTTATGAGAAAGCCCCTAAACTAGCCTATTTGGTGCCCTGACAAGTGCCCCACTGACCACAACAAATAACGTATGGATAGAGAATTTGTATATACTGTAAAGGCGCCATTCTACATTACAATAAAACCCAAACATAACTTAAAAAGATTTATTGTAAGCTTATTCGTTCTCCTGGCTGCGCAGACGGGCCGCGGCGTTGGTCACCCTGATGCTGAGCTGCTGCGCGCGCTCCACAATACTCTTGCGCTTCTTAGAGGAGACGCCGTGTGCGATCTCTGCGCAGTATTTCCTGTTCTGCATCATGAGGATTTCCAACTCCTTGACGTTGTGGACCAGGACCTGGAATTTAGAGAATGTTAATTGATACATACATAAATAATTCACGCTTATATACCTTACGGGGTAGGCAGAGCGTTAATGGCCTTAAAACGGATACAAACACCACATCTGACAAAAGTTTGAGGGTCAATCAGATAACTGTGTATCACTTTACTGACAGGTTGTCAGCCTATCGCCTAAAATTGCAATACACATCTAACCCTAGTCCCTTAGTCGCCTCTTACGACACCCATGGGTAAGAAATGGGGCGATTATATTCTAAGCCAGCATCACACGGCTTTAATTTAATTGATAAATTGGAAGTATTCATGTTTGCAAGCAGATGTGGCTTTCCATAAAGGTGGGTTTTCCTCAAGTCATGTCATGTAGAGTATCAAATGGAAGGAGAGGTGGAGAATGCAGTGGATGCATCACACATGACATTAGGTGACATTCCATACAAATGACTCAAAACCCTAAAATGCAATATTCTTAAAGCAATATTCAATTTGATGAATTGTCAAATATTCCAACCCAGTTGCGTGGGACATAATCACGGAACAACTGATGTTTTGCAGGTGTGTAGATTAGTTTCATCAAAAAATAATAATTGCAGTAAGAGAATTGTTTATTGTCGTATTTTTGTGACCACGAAAGTCAAAACAGTTAATAAGTTACCCAAGGGTTCATCAAAATTGAATTATCGCTGTAAGCGCTCCATTTTAGTGATTTGAGACACTATGTGTGACTGCAAAAGTTTACCACAGTTTATAAGTTACAAAACATAAATGTGCATGTGTTCTTGGGGTTAACTGTATCTACCATTATGACCAAGCAACAAGTACCAGTTACTTGGAATAGGAATTGGCAGAATCATTTTAGCAAGGTAACAAATTGTGAGTACCATATCAATTATGGATAACACAGAGTGCCCTTGCATAGAAGCTTCACATACTCTCTCTGAATTACAGTACTAGTACAACTTATGTCTTATTCTATCTAGTTAAACCTTTATAAGCCAATGAGAAGAATGTTCCCACCTAAAATTGAACCTTAGCTACCAACAATAGATTACAAAACCAATGCAAAAATTAGACATGGTCTGCCCGTTAAAGGGTTAAGCTTTGTAGTAAACAAATAAATAAGTAAAAAAACTATGATAGCAATGAAAGTAGTTTTTTGTTACTTGACTGTTGTTTGATGAGGGCTTAGATTATCATCACACCGTTTTTTAATAGCAATAGGGACCATGTTTTTACAAAAGTTAATGCTGTCTACCCCGCAAGGGATAAAGCATGATTGATACATGTAATAACTTTCGATCTTATTTTTCTAACCCATGGTAAAAATTGATCATCTACTATGACCACAGCAATGTGATCAATTTAATGTTGTAGGAAATATAATAATATGCAAAGATATTTTTTACAATTTCAACTAATAATAAATTAAATACCTAATATCTTTATTGTACCCAAGAGCCACCTTTATAAACAAACACATATGCCAGTAATTTCTTCCAGGCAAGCTTAGAGTGGGTAAATAGGTCTTACCTTTTTGAAGCCATTGGGTAGCATGTGGCGGGTCTTCTTGTTAGATCCGTAACCAATGTTGGGCATCAAGTACTGGCCCTTGAAACGCCTGCGGACACGGTTGTCAATACCTGGGAAAAGGGAAAAATTATGTTTACGTTGAAACTATAAGGATTGTATTAGTAAGAAACATTGAATAATAGTTTAAATGGTTTGAGGCAGAGCCACTGACAGGGAATATCATATCAATTCACAAAAATAACCAGGGATGGTATTCTGCTATTTGAAAATCGTCTCAGCTGGGTTGAATGTCAGGATGGTTTTAGCTGTTTTGTCCGAAAAGAGAGATTGGTTCCCTGCTTCGGAGGGCACGTTAAGCCGTCGGTCCCGGGTGCTGTCTATGATTACTTAGACGGCGGTCGTAACACAACCATGTCAGAGGCCTACTACTAGTAGTCGGCGGTTGAAAAACTCTGACACCAGGGTTCATCGGGTCGTTGACCATTCGGTGTCCCACACGAAAAGAGAGAGAGAGAGTGAGCTGTTTTATATTCCCCTTTCTGTTTGAAGTATATGTTTAGATCACAATGTCAATAGACAGACTTTGCATGTGCTAGAGGCACATTTAAATGGATAACACACTATTTAAACTTAGTATTATTTTATGATTTTAATTAGTGTGTCTCAATTTGGATTGCATGGAGATTACATGCCTACAATCTGCTATCTCATAGGGTTCCATAAAAACATTCCCATCAGAGCATACCAATAAGATACTTAGAAAAAAAAACAGAATAACATAATCAAGTAGTCATGTGGGTCTTTCGAGAATGTTTCTGCCACTATGACCAAGCAGCGAGAATCCAGCTACTCGGAATAGGAATTGGCAGAAATCATTTAGCAAGGTAACAAATTGTGAGTACCATATCGATTATGGATAACACAGAGTGCCCTTGCATAGAAAGCTAGCAGGAAAATAAGGCTTTTGAAGTAACAAAATAACATGCAAATTTATAACCTCTACGGAAATTTTAGGTTAGATTTGATGTAAATACGGCACTTCTTCGCACTCTACAACAAGCATACAACTGGTGAGGAATGAAATAATCATGAACATTATTAGATTTAGCAATTATACGATACAAAATAGATGAAAAATGTTGCGGCATGGTTGCCTTCGAGAACTCACCTCTTGGCTTACGCCAGTTCCTCTTAAGTTTGTCATAGCGGTCGGACTGATGTCTGATGAACCTCTTGGTTCTCTTTTTGACGATAGTCGGTCTGTAAACTGGTCTGATTGCCATTTTTATTTGTTTCTTGAGAGAAACGCGACAGTGAAACCACGCGGTGACACGGCCGCACGAAAAGAAAGATTCTATAGACAAGAACCAAAATTCCTAGAGTGTAAGTGCGTTTTCTATGAAAATATTAAAAAAGAAGCGAGAGAAAAATATAAATCTGGTCTATGGATTGTTGTTAGTGATGCGACTAGTGACTCTTTTCAAACAGTTATATAAAATAATGACTGCTATATTATTATATTTAAAATATATTTACATATAGTTAATTTGTGATTTATTTCTTATTTAATTTTAGTCTAGTTTAGCTTAGTATTAATTGTTATTTGTCCCTTTATATTATCCTTGTTTACATAATAAATCAAATTTGTGATATATTTTTAATAACATAAAGCAGTCAGATGGGACATCGTTGTCAATCTAAGCGATTAAATTTTATAACGAGCTTGATGAAATTAAAATATTTGCGATTCTAGGATTCTAGGAAGAGTCGCCCAATCGGCGATGCCCAACTAACCAAACTCCGTTTCGCGGACGATATTGTTATATTTAACCACAGTAAGCCACAAGTAGAGCAAGATGGAGACGCATCGTGATGAAATCTACGCAAGATCCGACCAATTCCTGACCACGACTAGGTACTCTGCTAAGAGTGTACGACTAAGAAGATTGTTCTATTTTCCTCAACAGCCTCTAAGCAAGAACACATGGTGCAAGATGTAAGCAAGGCAAGCCGCGAGGTTGGACTGAAGATGAACATGTCAAAGACTAAGGTCATGATAAATCGTACTGAGCAAATTGTGGAAGTGAATGGGGAGAAAATAGCATATGTCCAAGAGTACCTTTACTTAGGCCAAATTATCTCTTTCCAGGCGAGACAAGATAAGAAAGTCGAAAGACGGTCTGAGAACGCCTGGAAGAGCTATTGTGCTATGAAAAACGTCATGAAAGGTAACTTGCCCCTATCTTTCAAACGCAAGCTAATGGACATGTGAATTCTTCCCATTCTTACCTGCGGAGCTCAGACCTGGTCTTTAACTGATATTCAAGAGTCCAGGCTCGGGGTTTGCCAACGTAGTATGGAACGCAGCATACTTGGAGTCAGATACTGCTCGACCAAGTTCGAAACTCAGTGCTGCGCTCACAAACAAAAATTCAGGACGTAACAAAAAGTCAGAAGGCTGGCTCCTTAATAAAAAAAAACCGCGTAACCGGCATGCCAACTGCTTTATGGGTTAAAATAGCAACCGAATGGGTGCCAAAGAATGTTAAGAAAGAGGTGGAGCAATGAACTCAGCGCCTATCTACCGAACTGGCAAAGCCAAGCACTGGATCGAGAGACGTGGAATAAGAGGAGAGAGGCCTTTGCCCTGCAGTGGGACAACATGGGCTCTTAAATAATAAAATAAAAGGATACTTATTATTTAAAAAAAAACAAAAATGGTTATGCTACATGTCGTGCACATACACGATTGAGGCAAACGTAGCGTGGACTGTTTTGACAAATCACGTGGCGTGGCCTTTTTCCACGCACGTTCAACACACGACATCCATGTGATTTGCCCTTTGTTTTGCGACTCGACTCACTGATTCGATTTTTTACTCTGTGGCTACCTTAAACAAACATGACAGTTCGTGCGCAAAGAAAACCATCAAATTCTCTATGCCAGAGACGCCAAATGTCGCCATCGATCAATGACATTTTGTGAAGTTGAATTTATTGATATAAAGCGTTAATGTAAATAATAAACAATTTCCACATAAAAGTCGGCTTACAGTCGATATGTATGCCAAGGGCAAAGGCTCTACAGTGCCTTCGGACGCTCAGGCTCGGGAGAAATTAGCGTTATACGTGTACGAGTACTTACTCCATGTCGGCGCACAGAAGGCCGCTCAAACTTTCCTCTCGGAGATACGATGGGAGAAGAATATAACGCTGGGCGAGCCGCCGGGGTTCCTGCACTCTTGGTGGTGCGTGTTCTGGGACCTGTACTGCGCCGCGCCCGAGCGGAGGGACACATGCGAACACTCGTCAGAAGCTAAGGCTTTCCACGACTACGGATTTGTTAATTCTGGCTATGGAGTCAATGGAATCGGACACAACGCCGGCCCGGCGCCTCCAAATGACGGTAACTATCAGTCCTGCAAAAGAATCACTCATTTTTGACTAAGAAACACGTCAAAAAGTTCCATGCAAGCAATCATCTTACTAGGGCATGATAGTCTTATCTTTTTTGTAAATAAAGTAGTAGATGCGTTGTAAAAGTCTGTTATAACGCTATTGTGAAGTCTAGATATGTATGTTTGTTCTCTGGACTTGGCTCAGGCTCCATTTTATTGGCTTAAAAATGATTAGATAGTGTAAAGTAATGAGGTCAAATGTATATTTTTGTTGATAATTCAAGCAAATTTTTGCAATAACACTAATACATGTGTTTTCCTTGCAATACTTATTCTGAAAAAGCTAACATATTGACTGAGTTTAGTATGATTCAAAAACATTATTTGTTTATTCAAATCTTCGATTATTGCTTACTTTGAGAAAGATAATTTTGTTCTCTTTCAAAGAGAAGAACACATGAACAATCCAAAATATTTTATGCACTTTTTTTAAATAAAATCTTCACCTGTAAGTAATAGCTAGTAAGTAATAGCTAGTAGGTACATTTCTTCTACTAGATAACAGTCAGAATTTTCGAAATTGATTGTCATATTAGTTTTCAGTATTCTAGAAAATAGTCCAAAAACAACCTTGTAGACACAGAAGACACATGCTTTTTAAATTAATCTTATTATTTATCATGGAGGAGACCCACTAGTAGTAGGTAGTTTTAGAAACAGGTAGTTCGTCAACTTGATGTCCCAGACAACAGAACAGTAAGATTATTTACTAATGTTAAGTATTTCATTCCCAAAGAATACTGCTTCACATTCCTTGGATTCATCCTTTATTCACCCTTTCTACAATAAACATCCAATTGTACCCAAAAATTTATTTTTTAAGTGGGCACTTAAAAGTAATGCAATTTGGTATATTGACTTGATATACTTCTACCACCAATGGTCTGCCTGTGACACAAAGGTTCCTAAAGATTCTCGATAGGGCACTCACAAAGTTGATATTTATCACTTAGTGAATTTGTTCCCAGTCTGGTTAGGACATTGCAGGCTGAACCACCTGATTGTCCAAAAAGAAAGATGATTCCATGCTTTGGAGGGCATGTTAAGCCGTCGGTCCCAGTTGCTGTCTATGATTACTTAGACGGCAGTAATTACACAACCACGATAGAGGCCTACTATAAGTAGTAGCCTGTTGAAAAACTCGACCCTAGGGTACTTGGATGACTTAATGACCCACACAAAAGAAAGATTACCACCTGTAACTGTCACAACAGTCCACTGGGTATCCTCCTGTTAGAGAGTGTTTGCCATACTTACCACGTTCAAGTGTATACTCTGTTCATTTAAGAATTACCTATAATGTAAACAAACTTTGTATGTAACTGACAGCACCCGACTGTCAGTTACATACAAAGTTTGTTTACTTTATAGGTAATTCTTAAATGAACGGAGTTTAGTATAAAGAGTTGCATTCACAGGGAATGATGCTGCCTAGTACTCAATAAATCACCTTGTGTAATAATGTAAACAAACTTTGTATGTAACTGACAGCACGCGACTGTCAGTTACATACAAAGTTTGTTTACTTTATAGGTAATTCTTAAATGAACGGAGTTTAGTATAAAGAGTTGCATTCACAGGGAATGATGCTGCCCAGTACTCAATAAATCACTTGATCACTTTTTACGACTCCCACTAATAGAATTCAATACAATATGTTTTAAGAATTGAGGTGTTGCGATTATAAGGCAACATTACATGGCAACTGCCTTTATTCCTTTTGATCAAATGAATGCTATATTTGTTGCATTTCAGGCATGGGTGGTGGAGGCATGCCGCCCGGTTTCTTCCCAAACTCTTCACTCCGGCCATCTCCCCCAGCACCACACCCAGGTAAAATAAATAATAAAAATAGTTATCTCATAAAACAGATTATGTGTTATAATCAGGATGTGCATTACATAGCTATAGTCTGTAAGTTTAGGTACTTATATTTTTGTAAACAAAAACTTCTGATTAATAGGTTGATGGTAGTTGATGCATAGAATATGTTGCCTCAAGATATTTATTGTATTCATCATCAACTCATTCAAAAACAAACTGGACAGTCACATAGCGTCACAGAAAGGCAGGCAGAACATTTGAAGAGCAGGATAAAGGCATTTATCAGTTGTAAAACTGCCTGCCTGTTTAGTAATATAATAAAATAAGAGCAGGTATTTTAGTGCCCAAGTTTCTATGTAGTACAGAGTTTAATATTATTCCAACCAAAATGACTTATTTCTTAACGATAAAACATTCAAAAACAGCAGTATTTATTATTTAATGTTGTTAAATACAATGAAAAGGAAAGAATTAAAACATATTCTTCTAAAGTAACTCATTTATTCACTTAAAACATAAACAGTGTATAATAAAACAACTGCTCAAGCAAATATTATGCATATTAACTAGAAAATCTGATGCTTTCGTCATGTCACCTGTATTAATCATTATATTTAAATTAGGCTGTATGACTGATCTGTAAAATTTGGCAATATAAGTGCCTACACATACAGACTATAGTATTATTTTCTTAAATGTAAGCTTTGACGTGAGTCTCAAACTTTTGAATTGTATCTTAAATTCTTGATTTTCTGGTTTTTTGGAGACAGGAAACAAAGTCAAACAATTTTAAGTTAGGCCTATTACATTCTTGAATAAGCAGGAAATCTGTAGCTATCAGTTGAACTTTGAAATATTTCAATTTCAACTTAATGGCCAAAAAGGTCCACTACTGGACACAGGCCCTCCTCAATTAGAGGGTATTTGCCTTGCTTAGCACCCTTGGCAGGCAGATTGGTGGCGCATGCAAGGTGTTGTATTCACAGGGAACGCTGCTGCCTATTCCCTGGATTCATCTCTTAATCGCTTTTCGGACAACCACAGAAACAAATTCATGCAATTCTAAGCGTTCACTGAGACTTTTCTGAACCACAAAGGCTCAGAAAAAATTACCAAGCACTGCCTCAAGACATGACAAGTAACGTTGTTCATTTGACTGATGCGTCACAGGATCACAACCGTCCCCGCACGGACCACAACCTCAGCTGATGGGGGGCGGGCAGCCATTCATCGGACCATGGTACTCGAGTGGACCCCGCGGAGCCGTCCGGATGGGCATGGGCAATGACTTTAACGGACCACCAGGTAATTCTGTCTGTATAACCTAATAAAAAAAAGATGTGAGGTTATATGGTGTCGTAAAAGGCGACGAAGGGACTCGAGGGTGTGTATTGCAATTTTAGGCGATGGGCTGACAACCTGTCACTATGGCGATACACAATTTTCCTTATCACCTCATCAATCAAATGTTTGTCAGACGTGGCGTAAATGTCCGTTTTTTGCGGCGTGATATATGTATGTATGTATGTGAGGTTATTATATAGAATTTGTAAATTGTTGGCACTTATAGTGCTTTTCTATACAAGAAATGAATTGTTACTTAAAGTATTGGTACTTTTCTTTTTGTAAACTAACCAAAGCAGGTGTATTATTATCCAAGTTTCTACACAATACAGAGTATTATATATTTTCCATAAAACTGACTGATTTCTACTCAACAAAATATGCCAAAACAGAAGTAGTTTTTATTTAATATCATTTAAAATGATCAAAAGAAAAGAAATAAAACGCGCCGAGGTAAATGGTAAAACGTTTCTTTCCAAGGTAATGTAAGTAAATAGATAAAATGTATTTGAGACTCAAATGTGAAAATTTTAGTTTAACATAACGCCATCCAGTTTAAAAATTAAAGAGTATATCTTTCTTGCTTATGATATTCAACATAATCCTCAGGTCAAGGCATGATGGGCAATTCGATGGAGCGCGGCGGGGGCGCCGGAGGGGGGCTGCTGGGTGGGCCGCGCATGACGCCCCCGCGCCCCGCCTGCGGGCCCATGAGCCCCGGCGCCTACTCGGGCATGCGCGGCCCTCCGCCCCAAGGAGCAGGTATGGCTTCATCACACCTTAGACGGGATATGTACTAAAAAGATAGTTCCCCGCGCCGACGACAGATGGCGTTGTTAGTTATTGCAACTCGGTGATGTGGTAGTTGAATGACATCTTTTGCAAAGTAACTGGAATCAAGAGAAATAATTAACCATTACCATTTATTCAATAAAACATCACAAAACTACAAATATATCACTGAAAAATAATCAAAATATTAGGTTTCACCTAAATAATTAAAGCTGTATATAGTTCCCCGCGCCGACGACAGATGGCGTTGTTAGTTATTGCAACTCGGTGATGTGGTAGTTAAATGACATCTTTCGCAAAGTGACTGCAATCAAGAGAAATAATTAACCATCACCATTTATTCAATAAAGCATCACAAAACTACAGAAATATCACTGAAAAATTATGAAAGTATTAGGTTTTACTATAATAATTATAGCAGTATATAGTTCTCCGCACCGACGACAGGTGGCGCTGTTAGTTGTTACAACTCGGTGGTGCAGCTTACAATGAAGTTGCATGAAAGTAATTACACTAGCAATAACTAAACTGCTAGTGGAAAGCGGATTGAAAACACAGCAACCCAGCTTTGTATATTATAACTCTTTTTCCCTTAGCAAAACAGGAATGGAACGACCGGGACCAAAGCCTTTTTCTATGACCAGAATACCAGATCAGGCTGCAGACCATGAAGGAATTCTGAGCCCTAGGACTACTGCATAATATTACGTTTCTAAATTATGTTAAAACATATTATTGAAAACTTGCTTCAAGCGCGGGCAGGATTTGAACCTGCGACTTTCGCATTACTAGTGGCAACGCCTCTTCCATCTGGGCTATCAATAATTGTATACCTAACACGGGGAATGTTTTAAAATTTGGTATTCAATTAAAACATATTGATGTATATTATATATTATAGAACGAGTTAATTGTAGATGAGCAAGAACACCATAATATAATTTTTCTTGAGACTCTTAAAGTAAGCCAGCTAAGAAACAAAATTTTAGTAACGTAAATAAAGGTACACCAATACACCAAGAAATAAAATTCATGTTAAATAATTCTTAAACCATAACCCCTACTATAACTTGGGCCACTGTAACAAGCTCGATTTAACAGCAGTCTAATCGATAATAGAAGACCTATAAACAGAAAAAAAATTACCTTGTGCAATGGCATTATCATTAATTACATATCAAAAACCGGGCTTTTAAAATAGCCTGAATTTGTTACAAAATTACTGAAAATCTATTCACATTAGGTATGCCACCAATGGGCATGGGACCTCGAGGCGCCTGGCCGGGCGGCGCCGCGGCTGGCGGGGGCTCCGCCCCGCTGAACTACAGCGGGGGGTCCCCAGGGGCTTACGGGGCCCCGCCAGGGTCCAACGGGCCCCCGGGGCCCCCGACGCCGATAATGCCCAGCCCGCAAGACTCGTCGAATTCCGGTAAGTGTAGTCGGTATCACAGGTGGCGGTTGCGGTTTTGCATAACGGTACCGGTTTTTTGGTGAGCGCTACCGCAAAAGATAACGGTTTTTTCTTGTCTGTTCTGTATAAAAAATAAGATAATTATAATAAAATCACTCGATGAACAGCCATGAAAGTGTGAAACAACGAATTAATGTATACCTTAGAAATAAAGTAATATAGTAACTTAAAAAACGCCATTACAAATATTTAAAAAATGGCTTCTGTTGTTGAGAATTATATTCTGCCAGTGTCGAGTTAAAGAATTGACGAACATTACATACAAAATTTCTATTAAAGCCTTAATTTATACCCTTCATCTTTTCATAAAATATCTACTGTTTGCGGCAACGCTAATGTCAGAATTCCGGTACTTAAGGAGCTTCCAGTGTTTAACAGCGGCCAACGGGAACACAAAGCCGATATACCAGCTCAAGCCTTAAACTAAACTAATCCTTTATATTTTGGGTCTCCTCAAATACTTGCAAACGAATTTAGAATTGAAAAGTTAGTCAAAGGTATTTTAATTGTAAAAATAAAAAAACATAAGACTTAAAGTTTGAAAGACAGATGAAAAAATATTCTGCACCTATTTGAAAAGACCTAATACGATTTCAGAGGTTTTATGGAGGTAAATAAATACACTATGCTTCTTAATGTCTCCATTATAATGAGCTTTCTCATTCTGTCCTAAGTGTTTCTCAAAAACTTATTATAATTACTAGAACTTCATGGAAATAACCATTTGATCAACAACCGCGGCGATTTTTGAGCGGCGATTTAGTTATATAAGGTTCTATTAAATTCAGTGCAAATATGGTGAATAAGGTGAGTTGTACTCGTGAAACCGAACAACTTTCCCCAAGGAACATAGATAAAAATCTAAAAAAAAAAGTTATTTTTCAAATTTGACCTATGTTCCTTGGAAAAGGTTGTTCAGTTTCACGAGTAGAACTCACCCTACAAATATTTGCACTGAATTTAATAGCACCTTATATATTGGGTGATATTTTACTAGTGACCGATAGCGAAACTCAAGACGGGCTGGTGATAAGGAACAACTTGCCCCAAGTAACAGGTCGAAATACGAAAACGAGATTTGGACCTCCCATACCAAATTGCCGATCAGCTGATTTGAGTTCCTATGGAAACAAAAAGTATTTTTGTCATATTGCAACCTATGTTCATTGGGGAAAGTTGTTCCTTATCACCAGCTCATCTTGAGATTTCGCTATAGGTCACTTTTAAAATTTCAAAAGTTGTATGTATAAAAAGTTTTCATGAGGTTATAGTTTTTAAACATGAGCAGTTTCAGGTTTCACTTCACTAAACCAGGTATTTGACTGTGGCACTTCTTATTAGATGACTTTTCTATTTTGTTTGTTTTGTCGTTGACGCGCTACTCTCTGTGGTTATTTCAAATACGCATCGGCAATTTTGAATAATTTTTGATCTTCTACTTCTATTTATTATATACTCCGTTTATTTTGGAATAAACAGTATAGTTCAGTTGGCAGAAATGAAATGAAATTAACTTTATTGTGATACTATCACTTATTGATGTCATGATCCGTCATTGTAAAAAAATGAAATTTGTGTAACACAATTTTCTTGTTATAACAATTTTGTATTGTCCTAATAGAAAACCGGCACGGGCGGGATAAAAAAAAAAGTGCACTACCTCGAGGCTGGCCAGGCTAATCACACGGCATGTGACATATTTTTTTTTACATTATCTATAAAATTAATTAACAAAGTTAAGTAACAAAATAAATATCTAACATAGTTTATGTCACGTTAATCCTCTTACGTAATGATTTCAAAAACATTTTATTTGTTTTTGAAATAAAATGCCAGCCAAAAATGCAGTCAAAATCATTCGTTGAATTATTAAGTACCGGTACCTAGGTACCGAAAAGTGATATCGGTATTTTTGAAAAAGGTACTATTTTCGGTGTACCTTTTAAGGTGTCGTAAAAAAATTTTAGGTAAGCGCGTCAACGCTGTGTACATTTATGTGTTAAAATATTCCCAGATTTATTTTTCGTTCTTGCTTGCTTCATTCTAGCTAACCTTGGTTACATACACGCTTTGGGTTATTTCTGTACGCTTTTTTTGTACCTGTATCGTCTATAAGTTTCAAATTTTTCGTTCTTCACATCCTATATTTTATTTTCTTGAATTGTTTAAAAAAAGTCGGAAAACATTTAACACTCTTATATGTAAAGTCTGTTTTTCGACTTGTGAGGCCTATTATTTGTAAGTACTGATATTTCTAAGTAAAGCTGTTTCAAAATACAAGGAGTTATAAGTCACGAAAAAAGGAAGGAAAATAATTGTTGAATTTAAAGTTGTCTTTTAATTTAAACGTATAAAAATTATCTCAATAACTTTTTAGGCAACATGGTTTAATCAATGTATTGTTTGCCTGATGTCAAAGTTTTTAAGCTACCATTGACTTTAATAGTCTCTATAGTATCTTTCTCACAGTAGACATGATGTTATATTCTTTCGGCAACAAAAATAAATGCCGCGTCGCATTAAACCTTCTTTTTATACAATGTACAACAAGTATTTTAAAAAACTTGACTATGTGCCAATATCGAGTATACCAACTAAGTAGCGTCTTGTTGGGTGGGTAGGCGGTGACAGCATGTACACTCTGATGAAGCCCGTTGGGGGCGGGGCGCTCGGCGGAGAGTTCCCATTGGCTGGCGAGCACGCGCCTCCACACACGATGCCACAGCCGCCGCCTTCCGAAGGTAGCCACGTAGCGCAATAAAACAACGTAGTCGTAGAAAAGGGTTGCGCCTAATCTGTCAGTTGCGATTTGCACTTTTTCCGTCGCCTTATCTAGTACAGTTTTTACGTTTCAAAAATATTGAAGTCGTTTATTTTTTCTTATAGTTCGTGAACCATTGGCCGGACCCAATTCATTATTTTGTGTCATTTTAGGTTTATGCTACGATACTTTCGTTTGCAGTGGATAAAAACGACTCAAACTGGGTTTTTACACTGTGTAATCTGTCACATATTATTTTAATTATAGACACTCTCTCTCTTTCTATTTTCGTGTGGGACACCGAGTCGTCCAATGACACGATGAATTAAAGACACTTAATAATTTAATTTAATAATTGAGCTACCATACATTGAATCAAAAATTTACGCAGGCGTTAAAAAATGCCGAAAAAAATTATAATGTGCTTTACAGACACACAATGAATTCGTACAAAAAACAAGCGACTTAAGAATTTTTGTAAGTTATGCCCTCAAATAATGCCAGCCGTAAATCGCACAGAATTGTCGTTTGCTAGATTGTCAAAAAGCGATGATATGCCGTGGACTTCTCGAAGCAATTACTTGTTTTTCGCACTTGGCGGTTTTGAGCAAAATAGGGCGACAGAAAAAGGCAAAACGATGCGAATAGATGTGGGACAACCCTAAAGTATTACGAATGTAGCGAGGCTCGAATTATATGACTAAAATATTTAATTTACAAAATTAGTCGTTTGAAATTACCCTCTATCGATGTACAAAAACATATGTTGAAATGAATGACACAAGTCATAGTGTTATACATAACATAAAGTTTATAAATTAGAAGGTCTTACGCTACAGAGTATTCTATACTTTGCAGCGTAACATTCTTTATTAATTCCTACCAAAAATATGAGATTGAGCATATGAGATTTTCCAACGATCGGGTAACTCAAAAATACAATAAATCCTAAAATATAATTCGGGCCTATAGCAAAATAGAATGACAAATAGCGCGATCCGGGATCCTCACGGATACGCTCAAGTTTGTGTTTTGTAGCAATTTTGCGTTGAAATTTTAGTTTTTTCATATACGAGAAGGCGGCGGCAAATCGCATGCCTTTACCAGAGCGGCTGTGAGGATTCCGGCGCGTGCTCGACTGTCTACCAAGCCAACTAGACCAACGAGTGGAACCTATCAAAATTAGCTGGTTATTACGCAGTTAATTACAGAGTTTTCGAGTGTTCTGGTCACTTGGCTCGGTGGAATGGGATAGTTTTTAGGTTTCATAAAATTGAACTACATCTGTCAGCACCTAAGTACAGCCGTGTAATGCTGGCTTAGAATAGCATCACACCGTTTCTTACCTGTAGGTGTCGTAGAGACTTAGGGTTACATATGTATTGCATTTTTAGGCGATGGGCTGACAACAATGGTGAAATACAATTTTCTGAATATCCCTCAAATGTTTGTCAGGCGCGGCGTAAATGTCCGTTTCATACGGCCGTTTTCGCTCTGCCTACCCCGCAAGGGATATAGGCGTGATTATATGTATGTATGTATCTGTCAGCACCAAAATCCTACCAACGCTTGAAAATTTCGCAAGTTTACAAAAAGTGTAACACCTAACACGAGAAGTGTTTTTAAAATTTGGTATTCTACCAAATCGCCTATTTCCCATGCCCGGATCTTTTTATCGCTCATAAGTTTTGAGTCAAATTGGCCTCTTTAAACAGCTACAAATTGATTGAAATGATAGCCAAGGGAAGTTCGCTTTGTGCTCATGAATATAATGTGATAAAAATTCGGTTCTAACAGATGTGGTTCAACTCTAAATCATACTCTTGTGGGTAGTCTCACATTACTCTCAATTCGGGATATAAATTCTCTTAACTTAGCTTTAAATTTGTGCTGTCACTTTCCGTCAAATAGGTTTAGAAAAAGATAGGAGATATTTTAGTCTTGTCCTGTCTTACTATTTGACGCAAAATACGTGTTATCTGTCCAAATAAGGTGACGATGAAAACAACGGTGACAAATTGGCTAGAAATTGCGAAGAATCCATTGACATTTTTAAACATGACAGGACATAGTTATCTCCAATCCTTTTCTAAACCTATTTGACGAAAAGTGCCAGCACTAATTTAAGGTAAATAATGAGAATTTATATCCCGAATTGAGGGCATTGTCTAAAAACGTCTTGTAGTAGGTAAAACAAAAACTTTTAGACGCGCTTTTAGGCATTGTCTAAAATATTTTTCTATATGATTTGACGCTGACAAAAGCTTAAACCACGTGTAATATATTTTTTGTAATAACACTGAATATTACTAAATTAATAATACTAAGCTTTGAGTATTTCTCCAAACCGTGAGACTACCTATCAAGACGTAGTTATAGTTATTTCATTAGACTATTAAGAAATTTGCTATAAAAACTTAGTTTACGCAAATTTCTGTCGACTTATTAGCTTTAAATTAAAATAAACACTAACATTGATGATATTTGTTAATAAGCGGTACAGAATTAACTTAAAAGTGATGTGTAGAATGAAGCAATGTGAACGAGTTATTTACTGCCACTATCAAATAAAAAGGGTTTTCCGTTTTTCGATGCGGAACCATGTTTTCCGATGTCTTGAAGGTTATATGACATCTAAAGATAGAGCGATGTCTTTTCAACTTCAACAGCCACTAAAGTCCACTGCAGGACATGAGCCTCCCCCAATTGGTGATTTTTGCTGCATTCACCACGCTTGGCAGGGGATTGGCGAGCGCAGTGCAAGAGAATGCTGCTACGCTAGCCAAATCGCCTGCCAAGCGTGGTGAATAAGACCCATGTCCAACAGTGGACTGTTGTGTGTGACTGAAATTTAGAAGTTGCCTATATCGATTAATTATTCGTTTCCCCATCGAAAAATGTGTGGCTTTATTAATACTAAAAATGCAACCTTTTTTTAAGTGGATTTACAATCACTGATTTGCCCTTTTTAATCGATGCAAAAAAATAACGAGCTAAATAAGGTGCTATTAAATTCAGTGCAAACACTTTTAGACTGAGTTCTACTAGCAAAACTGAATAAATTTCCCTAAGTAAAATATGTTTCTTGAGTTTTCACAACTATTATTCATCACAATAAAACAATTTTAAACGTAGGAATTGTAAAATCCAAAATAAACACAACTTAAATCTGTTTCAAATTGTTTTATTTCCCTAAGTAAGTCGAAAAACAAATTTGGACCTCCCATACATAGTGACACATTTTTAAAACAGTTTTGTATGGTAGGACCCAATTATTTTCTTGTTTCGAATTTTTTTCCCAAGAAAAGGTTTTTCAGTTTCACGAGTAGAACACACCTTATACATATTTTGCATTGAATTTAAAAGTTGTTTAGTTTCGAGTAGAACACATTCTATAAATATTTTGCACTAAATTTAATAGGACCTTATAGAAAAGGTGAATCTTGAATATACCTACCAGTGACTAAATCATTTGGCAAACTGATCATAATCGGCCTCACATAATCTTCGTCCATTATATCACGACCCCGTGACTGTACCGGCTGTGTCCGTTGGCGTAGGTCTGGGCGGCGTGGACGGTATGAAGTCGTCGCCGGGCGGCGTGGGTGGCGGCGGCCCCGGCACGCCGAGGGAGGACTCGGGCTCCGGCATGGGCGACTACAACTTAAGTAAGTGTTCACCGCTTTTCTTCAAACACAGTTGTTTTAAATCAAATAATTTAAAATAAAAAATTAAGGCATTTGTAAATAAAAGAAGGGTGTTAGCCATAAAACGCCACGCTGGCCAGGCGTCTAGACGAGTCTTCCTGAAATTGAAATTGAAATTCTTTATTCAATGTAGGATAGTATTATCACTTACTGACGTCATGCACCGTCATTGAAAAAAGAAAGAAATTTGTATCACACATTTTTTTTAATAACAATTTTGTAATGTCCTAATAGAAAACCGTCTCGGGCGGGACAAAAATAAATAAAAATAAAGGCACTGCCACGGGGCTGGTCAGGTTAATCACACGGCATGTAAGTTTACGCCACCACCATGAAAACAATATTTGTTTACCTGTCACGTCAGCCTAATGTCCATCGACTCCACTTCTAAGAGTAGAACCGATGCTCACTAGTTTTACGAAGAGGTGTGACTCGGAATTGGACTTACTGGTGCCTATCTTATGAAACTACAGGCTACAAGTCCACAGGTGAAATTCTTACATTGCGTAGCCGGTTTATATTCCCGGTATCATAATGGCTAACCGAGTACGCAATGAACATCGAATTTCACCTGTAAAATTGTAGCCTGTAGTTTGATAAAATCGGGTACTGGTCGCACTGTAGCTTGAAGCATTAATATCTCGATTATATCTCGACATCCCTACTTCCCACTAAAATACGGTCAATAACTCCCTTCCCCTACCAAAAAAAATCTTACGACTGTGATGATTCTCTACAAGTTATATCTCATAATTATTGTTAGGACTGTCCTTAAGGTTAAATAGTTATATTTGATTTGTACTATTCGCCGTGTGATGCCGGCTTAAAAGAGCGTCACCCCATTTCTTTCTCGTGGCAGTCGTAAGAGGCGACTAAGGAACTCGAGGGTGTGTAGTGCAATTTTTGGCGATGGACTGACAATCACTTATCACTTATGGTGATACACAATTTTCCGAATGCCACTTAAATATTTGTCAGAAGTGGCGTAAATGTCCGTTTTGCGGCCGTTTACGCTCTGCCTACCCCGCAAGGGATAAAAGGCGTGATATGTGTGTGTACCTAAAGAGAAACAAAATGGGCTAAACGTATACAACTTTCCCCGTGGAACATAAGCCGAAATATAAAAAATGGGCCTAGCAAATTAACCAGCTGATCAGCTATTTTGTATGGGAGGTCAATTTTTTTAATTATTTTGACCCATGTTCAATGGGGTAAGTTGTTAATCTTCATGAGTACATTGACCTCTTTTCGAAATGTCATACCATTTTTGTTACTCCCTGTATATGGTTCTCTTCAAGTAATTTTCAATAATTATTCCAATGGAACATATTACTCTCAATCCGGGATATAAATTCTCTAAACTTACTTTAAATTAGTGCTATCACTCTCCGTCAAATAAGTTTAGAAAAGGATAGGAGATATTTTAGTCATGTCAGGTTTTTGGCAATTTCTAGTCAATTTAGTCGCTATTGTTTGCGTCCGCCTTATTTTGACAGATAACACTTATTTTGCTTCAAATTATACAACATGACTGAAATATCTCCTCGCCTTTTCTAAACCTATTTGACGGAAAGTGACAGCACTAATTTAAGGTAAGTAAAGAGAATTTATATCCCGAATGGAGGTCATTGCATAGTTCTTTATATTAACTGTTTCTTTCGTGTCAGTTTTATATCCCGAATTGAGGTTGAGGCCATTGTAAACTTTTTTCTATTATCTGTGTATCTTTCGTGTCAGTTTTATATCCCGAATTGAGGTTGAGGCCATCGTATAGTTCTTTCTATTACCTATACATATATATTTTTGTGTCAGTTGAAGTTTCGTCCCGTAATGATTGTTAGGACTGTCCGCAGGTTTCGGCGGGCCGGGCGGGGACCAGAACGACCAGACAGAGTCCGCCGCCATACTCAAGATCAAGGAGAGTATGCAGGTACTGTGCAACATTCTTTATTTTGGCTTAAAAAATAACTATTGAACCTGAAGCGACCTCTGCGAGCTACTACAGAAGCTCACTTAAAGCTGGACTTTCGTACTGAGCGTCAGTGACGCCGCGTCAGAACGACAGATAGCTGATTGGCCAATGCCACGTCCGTGACGTCACATACGTCAACGTCAGCCAATCAGCTATCTGTCGCTCTGACGCGGCGTCACTGACGCTTAGTTTGAAAGGCTACCTTAAGTCGTTCACAAGCAAGCAAGATGCAACATTTTTATTACACGACTGCCCAACCAAAAAAGGAGTGTAATGTCATAATATTTTCTTGAGTTTGCACAACTATTACTCATCACAATGAAACAAATTTAAACGGATTTCAGTCATCCGTGACCACGGGTTCTGTAAAGAGCTCGAAACGTAGAAATTGTAAAATAAAAAATAAACACAACTTAAATCGGTTTTAAAATTGTTTTATTGCGATTAGTGTAATGTTTTTAGAGTTCATGTATGTATAAGTATCACGGATATATGTGCGATTCTTTAAAGGAGTGAAACTCGTTTATTACTGGACAGCATTTACATTATTGGTTATTAACCAACATAACAATAATATATCATCGCCTTCCCTTCTCTCAGGAGGAAGCCAAACGGTTCGAGAAGGACCCCGATCACCCGGACTACTTTATGCAGTGAACGCTATTCGTGCGCCGGCTTGCCAACAGAATGGGTTATTACAAGTGATTGATTAAAAAACATGCGGAATTGTGGACTTATACTGATGCCTTTTTTTGGGAACGTTGAAATTAGACATTGAAAACATGTTTTCAAAACAATTTAAAATACATGCAATATAACTTTTAGAAAACTTGCAAAATTTTTGCAGGACAGGATTTGAACTTGTGACTTTCGCCGTCACTACTGGCGATGCCTCTTCCATCTGGGCTACCGCAGCTCATTCCTTGCCCGTGAATTTCGCAAGAGTATCTCAATGTCAATAACGCGTGGCACGGCTCCATCTACCGGGTTAGTTTTGAAGCTCATACCCAGCGACTAATACATACAAGAAAACCAAAAATAAACAGTAAACCTTTACTCTACAGGGTGACCCGAATACTAACGTCTAAAGACAAAATTTTAATACCTTATACTAAGGGGTATCCGAATCACCCGCATGTATGTTCCACAATCTTTTGTAGTTTCCGAATTAGTTAACTTTTTTCGACTGAGATACTTTTTCCCTTCTTTTTAACGTTTTTCGACTGACATGCTTTTTCCCTTCGTTTTTATGTCCGTAATAAAGCTTTTCGAGCGGATTTGTACTTTCTAGCGTACAGAAAAAGTATAAAAGTGGATGTTTCCTATACAACTTTAAAGTTGATTACCTTGGAAACTACAAAAATCGCGAAACATACATGGGAGTGATTCGGATACCCCATAGTATAAGGTATTCAAATTTTGAATTTTGTCGTCACTATTCGGGCCATCCTGTATAAGCAGAGCGTAAACGGCCGTATAATACCATTGCTATGGTTCCTCAAATATTTGTCAGACATAAAGATAGCAATCTTTATATCTGACAAATATTTGAGGAACATTTCTTAAAGTTGTGACATGTTGTCAGCCAATTGCCTTAAGTTGTGATTCATACTTTTTTTAGTAATTAAATAAAAGTAAACGATATAAGCCATAATAAATATAATATAAAAAAAAAACAGCAAGGTTTGCGTCAATACCCAACAAGCTTGTTTACTAGTACCGAAATTTCGGTACCTATATCGGTACTGGTATGGTATCGGAATCGATATTCAGTTTGTAACGTTTTTTTTGTACTGAAAATTTGGCAGGCATTATTATGAAAGCATGCACGCGCGATTCAGGTCCCAGGTCGTGATACTGAACAACTTTTTCTATGGAAAGCAGTTTTTTTTATTTCACTCCAACGGAACAAAAATGCCAGTTTTCTAAAATGTCACATTAAGTTTAATATCAAATTGAGTGAGTGGAGCTAGTGAAAAATGGTTAATTAATAAACTAATCAAGATTTGAACACTGTGATATTTAAAAACGAATAGCTTGTATAAATTAATGACTTAAAATACTAAAACTGGTTTCTTACCGCGATACTCAATTTTGTTCAATTGTCTGATTGAAATGGCATGCAACTAGGCCAAAATCCTACTGATATTATAAATGCATAAGTTTGTATGTTTGTTACTTCTTCACGCAAAAACATCTGAACCGATTGTAATGAAATTTGGCACACATATAGAAGGTAACATGGATAGTTTTTATTACCACTTATGCGGACAACGCCGCGGGTAACAGCTAGTATCAGATAATTCTAAGTATCGCGCTAAGAACCCCGTTTTAGTATTTTGAGTCCATTATGTGAGACCGCGAAAGTTTTAATCAGTATAAATTATATTTCAAAAAAAGGTATCAGTATTTTGTTGAGAGGTATTTTTGATGATCTCAAAAATATATTGGTAGGTTGGTGTGGTTTTGAGTTCCAAGTTTTCACGATCTGAAAAAAAGGAAAATTAATGGTTTTTTATTATTTTTGAGTAGCGCCCTTCTGCTTCCCTATGCACTTTATTTATTTTTTATTAAATTAGACATTATAGATATTTATTTAATATATTTTTGTAATTCATTTTTATTTTTACAGAATTCGTAATGAGTTACAAAAATATATTATATTCGATTCACATGGTAGCAGTGAAAATAGATAATATAGTTTGTCATAGTGATGTTTTTCTGTGTATTATGTATCAATATATTTAGTTATTTTATACCGGGTCTCAATAAATTGATCTTTTATATTTTAATGACAACTGTCCAATATCACAAACGTCATAAAAAATATATTTGATTGGTTTCTAGCGCCCTGTATATAGGAAGACATTTTCTAGTGACCAATTCTGAAAACTGAGTATTGACTGGCGAAAATAAGAACAACATTCCTGAAGGAAAAAGAACGGTCAATGAATAAAAATTATGATTGTCCATAGTTACATAAATTTGTTCAGTTTTGTTAGAAAGATAAAAAAAAACTTACACATTTCGACCTATGTTCCTAAGGGAAAATTGTTCGTTATCACCAGCCCATTCTCAGTTTTCAATATGGCTTACTTGTAAAATTACACCCTATATTTTTACTTCGAATAAAGGATATTGTATGTATTGACTAATTAATTATATTACTTAGACATTGTTTTAGTTTTAGTTTCTAGATTTCAGAGTTATTTTATGAATTTGATCGAAAGTAGTCTACATTTTTTACAATTTTTGTATGTATTTAATTACATATTTTCAACTGTTATCTAGTTCCCATAGTACACGCTTTGCTAAATTTGGGGCTAGATGGCGCTGTGTGTCTCGTCCAGAGATATTTATTTATTGAACATACCGGAATCTCAAATACGTTACAGAGTTTATGATTCTTATTGGTCAAATAACGAAAGCCCAAAAGGCTCAAATATCCCGTGGAATCATACTATATTTTAAAAAGGTAATAAATAAAAATCTGCTATGAAAACACATTTCATTTATATTTAAATCTTTTAAGTATGAAGTAAGGTTATTCTTGCGTTAAAATTCATAAAATAACTCGCAAAAAAATCGTTTCCGCCGTATATTTACCCGACGTTATGCACAAAAAGAAGGGTATCTCGTGCTGTATTGTAGTCGAAATTATACAATACTGCAAATACACCGATTAATTATATTTGCGGTTGTTCGAGATTCACGTTTTTTCTTTTTAATAGTTCCGCTTAATACTTGAAACCAAAAAGTAACCAACTCAACTCGATAAAATATCGAAATTCGATCAAAACTTTTCGAACACGGGGTCTTCCACAATGAACATTACGCAAAATTTACATATTTTGACCCCCTTTTTCCCTTAATCCGTTACATAACAAGTGCTTTACAAACAAGTAGCTACTTGTTCGACGAAAATTCTAATGTACTATGGTTTTATTTTGCACTCACAGTGCTATATTACTTTCATAAATGAAAATAAGAAATTGAAAAAATGTCAGCGCCCGCCGGGACTTGAACCCGGGACCGTGGAGTACCTATATATAACTTATACTAGATGTCGCTTGTCGTCGCTTCGAGACGAGTACCAAGAGGTTGAAGATTTCGTCGGCTTACGTCGGGGCGCCGGTAGCTCAGTTGGCAGAGCAGTGGAACGGTACTCCACGGTCCCGGGTTCAAGTCCCGGCGGGCGCTGACATTTTTTCAATTTCTTATTTTCATTTATGAAAATTCTAATATAAAGACCTAAAATTGCAATAAATCAATATAAAAAAAGCGTTACGTTAAACGAAGCCTGACCACCCCCCCCCCCCTTCTCCCCCTAATTTGCGTTACGTAATTTGTGGCGACCCCCCAAAAATTAACTTTTTTTATGGAATGACGAAAACCTTTCGAATTTTGATGTTTCGTGGGAAAAGTTGTTTAATTTCATTGGCTTTACCCCTTTCAGTATTTTGTGTAACATATTGTAATGGATTGCACCATAAGCATTTATGCAAAGAAATCTTTTTTTTTATTCTTGCCCAAGAGATTTTTTAACTTGAAAAGAAAAGCGCCGTTGAATCGTCGATAATCGTGTATATAATATCATCTATAAAAATATCTTCCACAATATATTAAATAAATTATTTTAAGTTTTAAGCTCTAAATGTTCCTAGATTTGTATTTTTATGTTTAAGCTCGCTTTCCATTTTAAATGATGAGGCAAATATTACATAACATGATAGAAACATTAAAACACTTACATTTAAAATACGGAAATAAAATATGCAAACTAATGTAGTTACGTGTAGTACTTAAATCATTATTTATAGAATCACTACTTTAATTTACATACGCAATGAATAGTACTGTAAAATAAGAACTTGATCAATCAATGACCTCAATACAAGAAAAAAATCTCTTAAGTTACCTTAAATTTGCGCTTTCAGTTTCCGTCAAATAGATTCAGAAAGGAATAGCAGATATCTAAGTCATATCATCTCTTTTAATAACATACATTCATCATAAAGTGACGATGAACACAATGGCGACTAAATTGACTAGAATTGGCGAAGAACTCATTGTAATTTTTAAACATGATAAGACTTAGATATCTCCTATCCTTTTCTGAACCTATTGGACGGAAAGTGACAGCACTGATTTTGAGTTAAGAGCGTTTATGTCCCGAATTGAGGCTATTACATGCCTGATCTGACAAGTCTGAGATTATAGAACATGAATGTAATGTTTGTCTCATTTGAAAAAATATTAGAAAATATTTGCAGGATTTCTACAATTCAAGATTTAAAGTCGTTAGGAAAAACCGCTCTGAATAACGGTACGAACCTGCTTTGGAAACGGTACCAATTTTTTGAGAAAATGGTATTGAAATTCCAACTGACATTTAAAACTATAAGGTACTATTAAATTCAGTGCAAATAGTTTTTGGTGTAACTTGTACTTGTAAAACTGAACAACTCTCAATAAAGAAAAAAGAATTGCACCTCATACAAAGTGACACATTTTTTTAACCATTTTTGTATGGGAGGTTTAATTTTATTTTTCATATTTCAACCTATGTATGTTGGGAAAAGTTGTTCAGTTTTACGAGTAAAGCTTATCCTAATTATTTGCACTGATTTCAATAGTACCATATATATCATAATTAAAATGAATTATGTATCTTAAATGTTGACTTAAATGAAACAATCAATTTTCCAAGAACATACTTTAAAGGATGTAAAACATACTCTTTGAGTATTCCACACACATTTATCACGCCTTTATCCCTTGCGGGGTATGCAGAGCTTTATCGGCTGTAAAATACGGTCTCTTTCGCCACATCTGACAAATATTTGAGGGCCGGTTCAGATAATCGTGTATCAAGGGACAGGTTACTGTCGCCTTATTGTGTACCAGTGATTTATTTTGTGTATAAATTGAAATACATTAAATTTTTCTAACGACAATCTAAAATATTGTTCCTATGTGTGACAGAATTGATCAAAATCTGAATTCCTCGCGCGTAGGAATGGCATTTATTCATTAATAAATTATGTATTTTTTATTTTTACAAGTACTAAGATTATTTGGTCCGAGTCGCGACTCCAGTTTATAATATATTTTTATTTATTTTTGGGATTTGTGGCTCATATTCTTAACTTGACTTACCAATATTTTTTGAATATATGTAAAGCAGGTATAATTTGAAAATAAATATTTTTATTTTTCCCGGTATTTAGAATGGTAAATACAGTAATACCATCCCAATATGACATATTTGCCTGCTGTCAGCGTGCTAATGCTATTGCAGAGGGTCCATTTTCCTTCGTCGACATCTCTTTTAGAATGGAGATGATAGCTGTCAAATATGGATTATTGGGACAGGCTTACGTGCATTTTTTTACTCAACTCGAATCTTAATTTTAGCACGAATTTTAGTAGGATTTTCTGGCCTTTTGATAAGTCAAGTTATATTTCTGAGTTATACTGCTAGCTGATTCAAAAATATAAGCAATGTTCCAAACTGCGGTATGTACAGCCTTAGTAAAAAAAAAATGCAGAAAGTTAATTTCTTGATTATAGATATATGAACATTACTCTCAATTCTATGTTACCGACTAAAATCTCTTAACTAAAAATAGCACTGTCACTTTCTGTTCAATAGGCTTAGACAAGGATAGATGATGTATCTGTCAAAATTTAGTGGCGAAAAAAAATGGCGTAACATTTTCTTGAGTTTGCACAACTATTGCTCATCACAATAAAACAATTTTAAACGGATTCAAGTTGTGTTTATTTTGGATTTTACAATTCCTACGTTTCGTAAAATCCAAAATAAACAACTTGAATCCGTTTAAAATGGTTTTATTATGAAAAATATGCCGGTTATGACATGACCAAAATAGTTTATGACATTCTACTATCCTTTTCTAAACTTATTTATCGGAAAGTGACAGCGCTATTTTTAGTTAGCTGTTTTAGTCTGTGACGTGGAATTGAGACAATAATTATATTTTATAATTTAGGTCACTTATCGGAGTTTGATATTTACCTACACATTTGATACTTACAATTTTAACTTGCCATTTTGTTAAGGCAAACATTTGTCTGTATTTTTGTGTTAGCAGGCGTTTTAACATCCTTTTTTTACAATGAGTAAACTATCGTGTTGTAGTTTTTTTCTTCTTTAGTATAGGTTTTTTTTTTCGGGGTGTATGGAAAATTGTATAAAATAGTAGGTATATTTCTTAGCGAGATTTTTTGGACGCCATTGTCCAATTTTTGGAATCAATTTTCGTACTAATCTACGTGTAGTATTTATCAATTATTATTAATTTGTTGTTGTTGTGTTTTAACTTTAAGATAACAATGAATGTATTATTTAGAATGTGACTTAAATTGGTAGGTATAATTGTCTACAATACTGATTTAAATATATAACTAATTATATACTTTTTAATAGTACACACTGTAGATTATTATGAAAATTGAGAAGTAAGGTTTTACATATTTGCGATAAATTGGTGTAAGATACACATGAATAAAAAAAAACGATTAACATGAAATTAAAAAGAAAATACTGAGTTATCAGAACTCAGAAGTTACTTTACTTTATTGTCAAATATGAAAAAACCTAATCACAAGATTGGGTTCCTTTAGTGCCACAAAAACAATTTACGATCCTGTAACGGACGCCATTTTGAATCTCGACTCATTCAAGGAAATTATATTATTGCCGTAAAATTAAATTTTGATCATAATAAAAATGTAAATAAAATCAATTTGGATGTGTAATTGTCGTAAATCTTCCTTTTGATATAGATTTTGTGTCAAAAGTTAAAAAGTAAGATATCAATTTTTAGCAAAATTTACACTAAACGGACCCAAACATTGTAAATTATTAAAAAAACGCAACGTTAAATAAAAAAAAGATTAGTGTTAAGAACTTAGTGTAAACTGAATAAAAAAAATAGATTTCGACAATGCAAGTTTTTAAAAATCTGCAATTTTTAAAAATATAATTAAAATAATTTAATTGGTTTTTAATTTAAGAGAAAATACATTAAATTAAAATACGCGTAGTGTGAGGTTGTATGATGTTTTAAGGTATATTATTATTTTCCTTAATTTTTGTGAGTTAGGTAAATGAATATTTTTTTCTTATCGATGTAATGTTTATATACTTACATAAATAGTTATTATATATTACATAAGTTGTTTTATTTGATCTTCTCCTGTCTATAAATACGAAGAACTATATTAAAGTGTCGACCAAAATATATATCTATAAGTGTATTATGGTTTTATTATGTACTCTGTGCTATATTATTTTCATACATGAAAATTAGAGATGGGACGGTACCCCACGGTCCCGGGTTCAAGTCCCGCCAAGCATAAACAATTTTCAAGGTCTTATACATACACATATCACGCCGATGATCCCTTGCGGAGTATGCAGAGCATAAACGGACGCAAAAAGCGGACATTTACGCCACGCTTGACAAATATTTGAGGGTCATTCGGAAAATTAAATTGTGTATCGCCATACTGACAGTCCCATCGCCTAAAATTGCAATACATAGGTACCCTCGAGTCCCTTAGTCGCCTCTTACGACTCCCACGGGGAAGAAATGGGGTGATGCTATTCTAAGCCAGCATTACACGGCACTTATTTTCATAGATGTCTATAAAATGTTTTTTTTTACCTTCTCTTTAAGTATGTGAATGGCCTACATTAGGGAAATAAACTCTTAATTAGGTACCTTATATAAGCGCTGTCACTTTCCGTCAAATTGGTTTAAAATCCTGTCATTTAAAAAATTACAATGGATTGTTCGTCGTTCTAGTAAATTTAGTCGCCGTTGTTTTCATCGTCGCCTTATTTCGTCAGATAACGCGTAGACATGACATGATTTAGATATCTCCTGAACTTTTCCTTACGATTTGACGGAAAATAACAGATAAATTATTTCCAGAATTGTGTCCATTGTAATGCTATTATAGCGACACTAAACAGTCATTCTACTGCCGTACTTTAAACTGTTAGCGAAATACTATCCAACTGACACGCTATCGATACATAACTGAAGCGATATTCATTTAGCAGACCAAACCCAAGATGGTTGTTGTAAAATACGATACTGTCTTACAGGGAATCCAAAGTATCCTATATCATAACAAAACTCTTTATTGCACATTAAATACAACATAATAGATAAACACAGAAAAAAGAAACAGTACAACAAGTCCTATGTACATGACCCTATTGAAATTTCATTAACTCAAATTTAAGAGCTTGGCTCTTGTCGGTGGAGTAATTGCCATTTTTTTCTATCTTCTGCCTGCGACTTGACCTCTTGATATGACACGGCATTAATCTTCTCCTTTACTTGGGTGAAGAACGTGCGTCTAGGTCTTCCTCTGAAAAGGCTAAGGTCCTATTGAAAAAGGACCCTAAAATCCAACGTGCAGTCTGCTTTAGACATCGCGTGTCTAAACCCCATGTGGGGCGTTTCTCACACAACTTACGAAATCAAATCACGACAAGACAAGTTACACAAAGACTTCGGTTCGGTATGAATATTATAGGCGGACAGATGGAAAGAAAAGTGTAGTTCTTCTTCTCTTTTCGTGTGGGACACCGAGTCGTCCAACGACCCAATGAACCCTGGTCTCTGACATGGTTGTGTTACGACCGCCGTCTAAGTAATCATAGACAGCACCCGGGACCGACGGCTTAACGTGCCCTCCAAAGCACGGAACCATTTCTTTTCGGACAATCAGTTGATTCACCCTGCAATGTCCTAACCAGACCGGGCACAAATTCACAAAGTGATAAATATCAACTTTGTGAGTGTCTCACCGAGAATCAAACCCGAAACCTTCGCGTAGGAGGCAGTCGCACTACCACTGCGCCACATCCGCCGTATATAAAGTGTAATTTATGTACAGGGAGTAACAAAAGAGCTACAGGGAGTTGGGGTGGTATGAGTAAGGTGATATATACAAGCTACGCTGCTTAATTACATATAGCTACGAGCTACGCTACTTTTGCTACGAGCTACGCTACTTTTGCTACGAGATGCGCTACTTATTACTACGAGCTGCGCTGATTAATTGCTTCGGACTTTACTTTAGGAGGAAAAAATTGTAAAATAAACTGTAGGTAAGTAAGGAACACTTAATTTTAAACTTTCGCGGTTGGTTTGTTGGTTAGTAAGTAGTACAAAGTAAGGCCAATAAAACTAGAAAAACAATGTAAATGATCTGACTATAACTGAGTAAGAACTATTATGATCTGTCCTTATCTATCTCGTCAGTGTTTATCTAGATTGCTTTATTTATATCTATCGTTTTGTTGGTCTTACCTTAAGCCTTCGTTTGAGTGGGTGAACCATATTAAGGCAACAGTTACGAAAGTACGTTGTGTGTTATTGTTAGTCAGTTCTGTTTTTGGATATTTATAAAAATGAGTGTTGTTTAGTGAATTTGGAGGTTGGTATTGTTATTGTTTAATAATAAATAGAGCGTGTTGCAGTGGTAGTGCAACTGCCTGCGACGCAAAGCTTCCAGGTTCGGTTCTTGCTGGAGCGCTTTCAATTTATTACATTTTGAATTTGTTCCCATTCTAGTGAGGATATTGCAGGCTGAACCACCTAATTGTCAGAAAATAAAGATGGTTCCGTGCTTTCGAGGGCACGTTAACCTGTTGGTCCCGGTTGCTGTCTATGATTACTTAGACGGCGGTCGTTACAGTACCATGTCAGAGGCCTACTACTGGTAGTAGGCGGTTGAAAAACTCTGACAGCATGATTTATCGGGTCGTTGGGTGACTTGGTGGCCCACACGAAAAAAAGAAAAGAGTAACGTTTGATATGATACTGTAGTGTTGCTTCATTTCCGCATTTGATGCCGATGGGTTAAAAAAGCATCACCCTACTTTGAGGGTGTCGAAGAAGGTAACAATGGAATGGAAAAATATAATTAGGTCAGAGGTCTACTTGTAGTAGCAGGCGGTTGAAAATCTCTGACACCAGAGTACATTAGATCTTTGGATTAGCATCACCCTATTTCTTTCCCGTGAGTGTCGTAAAAGGCGACTAAGGGAGTTAAACTGTCACTTCTCTCCTCAACAGTACAAGTTATGAAAATCACCCCTTCTATAACGATATTCAACTATGCCGAAGCATTGTTTACCCTTTCTCTATTCAATTATTCAATAACCAGTAATTTTCTTGTCAAACAAAAAACTGAACTTAAAATTAAATACGAATATTTCAGTAACTTACCACATTTTGGTTTCAAATTGTTATTAAATTCTACGCTCGGAATTTTCAGTATTCTTAAAAGCGAAGGCAAACATTTTTGCAGCCTAAAATATGAGTATTTCAGTTACTTACCCCATTTTTGTTTCATACTGTGATTAAATTCTACGCGCGGCGTTTTCAGTATTCTCAAAAGCAAAGGCTAGAAATGTATACAGCCTAAAATATTATGTTCGATAAATTGAGAATTTTGTTTTATGTTTTTCTGACATTATTCGTGCCTTATTTGTTGCAAGAATATATTTCAGCGATTTTATTGAGTAAAGTTCGCCCTTGCAATAGTTGCGGGGGATGCAACCGTTTCTGAAATTGCTGTAAAAGCAATGGATTTGAATTTTGTTTTGTTATTGTCCCTGAACTTGGGATGTGTCCTATCCGAGTTGAGTTTAAAATTTGGTAAGTATTTTATACTGCGTTTTAATACATAGTAAAGCCTAAAGGGCTTGAAAGGGACATTTGTAAAGAGTCTATTGACAATAAATTTAACCTGAAGCGTCGATTTTGAAAATTACGGAAACATAGTAACATACATACACATGTCACGCCTATTATCCGTTGCAGGATAGGCAGAGCGTAAACGGCCGCAAAAACCCGACATACATTTGAGGGGCATTCGGAAAATTGTGTTTTGCCATAGTGACAGGTTGTCAGCACATCGCCTAAAGTTGCAATACACACCCTCAAGTCCCTTAGTCGCCTCTTACGACGCCCACGGAAAAGAAATGGGCTGATGATGCTATTTTAAGCCGGCATCACACGGTTAACGTCAAATTACGGAAATGTTTTTGTAAATCAAATTACACAAAAAATTAATTGCTATATCGCAGCACAATTTTGACAATTTAAAGTTGAACTGAAGTTGCCAACGAGATTTGGTATACATAGCTTGTTGTTTCATGGGTGTCATCTTTCAATGAACCGAAGAATACCAGCAATGTATGCCAAATCGAAATTCGTTGGCAGGGAAGTGTAGTAGGTACTGACCTAGACTACTACTTTTAGTGATGTGTTTATTTTATCGACTGATGATAAAAAAGAGTTTGCACCTTGTACTTTGCGAGTTATTTATTTCATTAAAAAGAACAATATCTTCTTTTTAACGTACGATAACAATTACAACTTTTTTCGGGCTAGCAAAACTGGGCTAGCGATACTGGGGTAACAAAAATGCTTAATTACCTACAACAACTTCCTTGTAGTTGTGTGACTTATTTTCTTTCTTTCTATATTTGTGCTTTTTTGTTCTTGTAATATTTTTGAGTAGAGATAAAATTATAATTATCTCCTTTATTTTATTTTTACGGTACATATTTTTTCAGTTTTCATAACGGAATCCCAAGAGCCGGAGCTAGGTAAAAAGATCGCACGAGCTCTCAAAATAGCGGAGGAGGTCAGACCAGAGGTGAAAGTCATCGACAGTCTGATCCCACTGGATCGAGAGCAAGAGGATGACAGCTACATGAGACGTGAGTATTTATTCCCGCCCTCTCTGCCCCAACAGCCCCCTCAAGTCCCGAGCTGCCCCCATCCATCCACTCCAACACCCCCTTCAATCCTTCAACAGCCGCATCAAACTTCCAGCTACCCTCTCAACCCTCCAACAGACTCGTCAATCCTCCAACTGCCCCCTCTATTCATCAACTGCCTCTTGACTCTTCAACTGCCCCGTCCTCACTCCAACTGCCCCCTGAATCCTCTAAGCGCCCCCTCAATCCTCTAACTGCCCCCTCAATCCTCCAACTGCCCCCTCTAATCATCAACTGCCTCTTGACTCTTCAACTGCCCCGTCCTCACTCCAACTGCCCCCTGAATCCTCTAAGCGCCCCCTCAATCCTCTAACTGCCCCCTCAATCCATCAACTGCTCCTTGACTCTCCAACTGCCCTTCAACCCTTCAACTGCCCCCTCAACTCTCCAACTGCAACCTTTACCCTACAACTGTCCCATCAGCCCTACAACTGTCCCATCAGCCCTACAAGTGTCCCTTCAACTGCCCCCTCAACTCTCCAACTGCAACCTTTACCCTACAACTGTCCCATCAGCCCTACAACTGTCCCATCAGCCCTACAACTGTCCCATCAGCCCTACAACTGTCCCATCAGCCCTACAAGTGTCCCTTCAACCCTCCAACTGCCCCCTCAATCCTCTAAATGCACCCTTTACCATACAACTGTCTCCTCAGCCCTCTTCTTCTCTTCTCGTGTGGGACACCGAGTCATCCAACGACCCGATGAACCCTGGTGTCAGAGTTTTTCAACCGCCTACTACCACTAGTAGACCTCTGACATGGTTGTGTTACGACCGCCGTCTAAGTAATCATAGACAGCAACCGGGACCGACGGCTTAACGTGCCCTCCGAAGCACGGAACCATTTATTTTTCGGACAATCAGTTGGTTCAGCCTGCAATGTCCTAACCAGACTGGGAACAAATTCACAAAGAGATAAATATCAACTTTTGTGATTGTCCCACCGAGAATCGAACCCGGAACCTTTGCGTCGCAGGCAGTCGCACTACCACTGCGCCACATCGGTCGTACAACTCAGCCCTACAACTGTCCCTTCCACCCTCCAACTGCCCCCTCAACCCTCCAACTGCTCCTCAACTCTCAAACTGCCCTTTAACCCTTCAACTACCCCTTAACCCTCCGACTGCAGTCATCTTTCCAAAAGCCCCATCGTCCTATCAATTTCCTCCTTAAGCCTCCAACCGCCCCCTTTACGCTTCAACTGGCCTCTCAAACCTCCAACTGCCCCCCACAACTGCACCTCAACTACAAACATTTTCATTTTCCCAGTTTGCTCAGCGGTCTCGCAAGGAGTGTCCATAATCGTAGATCTCTCCTGGTCACCATGGGAGAAGGCTCAGGACCTGGCTTCCACGTCAGGAGTCCCCCTGGTTCATACTTTACTGGGAGCGCAGCAACTGATCAGGGCTTTGGATGATTATTTGGAGATGAGGAATGCTACTGATGCAGCGTTGATAGTGGAAAGCGAGGCGGGTAAGTCACAATGTACAACACACATTTTTTAATTGCATGTAGTCTAAGTAACAGAATAATATTACCTGCTTTGAGAACATTGCTCAGCTATCAATTGAGTTTGACGTTTGGTCATTTGAACCGCTTGTACATCATGACTTTTACACAACATGGACCCCGCCCCGTATTTCTTACCTTCTTCGAATTTCTCCTTCTACACCTCTTTTTTTGCTCACCTTCTTCCTACCACAATATACCAAGGAGTAGTAGTTTAACTCGAATACCTTTCCGCCTGAAACTATCTTCATTAGCAGACGTGTCAACAAATTGGTTTTGCGAAACAGAATTTATGTGATGGCACACTTAGGTACCATAATCATCCATAATGCTAAGTTACAGTAAGAAAATAAATGAATGACATAATTATTTAATGAGTAGTTAGGTTTCTAGGTTTTTCCTGATTTCCCGATACTCATACAAATACGCGGGGCGGCAGTACAGTTCGCTGTGACACGAGTGGCACGAGATTCTATGTTGTAGTTGTGTATAGGTCAGTCGGGCGTGTGTATATGTGAGTGCGCAAAACTACTGCTCCTTGGTATATTGTGTCCCTACTGTCCACAACTGCACCTCCTTCCCTCCCTCCAACTCCATTTTTTATCCGTTCATTTCATTTAAAATACAGGGAATATAAAACATAAACATTGCGCTCTATTAATACAATTTTAATCCCTCCACTACATAATTAATTTATCTATCTAATTCTAGTTATCTATCTTATTTTTAACCTTACATAAAAGAACCTTACCCGGTAGTAAGGTTCTTCTTTTTTGATCCAGGAGCACCACAGGAGAGTCGTTACAAATTCTAGGTACGACGTAGGGTCTGGTTCTTTTCCCAGAATAATTGTTGGACCTGGGGCAAACCATTTCTCCCTTTGTTTTGGCCCTCGTATTGTGTGTGTGACTTAAGCTAGTTTTATGCTCTTCCACAAAGTAGGTTTGAATTCAAATGAATTTTCTATGAAAGTGGAAAAGTTTCGCAATCAGTTTGGTATTCCAAAGTAAATAAATTATTAGTGGCTGGTACGTGACTGACGATGTCAGCCTCTTTTTCCCTAGGAATGAAATACTTTCCCCACGTTAAAAAATAGTTAATTTTACACGCGAAATCTCATTCTTTTTTACGGATAACAGATGTGGATAGAACCCTCTACGAGCTACTTGGCGAATCCAACATCCGCGTTTGGGTGCACGCGGGGCTGACGCGGGACTCTGCCAGAGCATTGAAACATATGAGGCCCGAGCCGTCATTTTACGCCATCGTTGGAGAGAGTGGTTTCGTCATGGACACGTATAGACGGGTAAGTAGAGTGGAGCTATTTGAAGGCGTGTGTAGTCTTCGTGTAGTCTCAACAGTGGCGCCACTGCCGAGGCAGTTTAAGTAAAATTAGAACCTGCAAACTCAATGAAATATTCACTGTAATTAAAGTTATGACAAAAAGTGCCACTCTTGGTATTAATTGCCATACATTTTATTACAGATTGAATTTGTGAGTTTTAATTTTACTTAAGGATAATACTAAAAACTTGAGCAACGGACATTCTGATAATTGTTTGTACAAAAGATTTTTTTTGTGAAGACTGACTGTCTAGGCCGTTCACGACTTCATTCGTCTTAAGACAGCCTTCTTCACGGAGGTCTAAACTCTCTACCAAATAAATAACAAGTAAGTCGCTTAAACCTACATCAGGAGCGATACTTCGTGTAATGATTAATTTAAAAGGCGATCTACTTATCAAATGCATTTTTTCACAGGCAGTGAAAGAAAAACTGGTTCGTCGCGAGTACCGTTGGAACCTCGTGCTAACAGACTACGGTACCGGGCTAGACCTCACCGCACTGGTGCTAGCCACCGCGGTGCTCAAGGCGGATACCACAGAGTGTTGTAAACTCACTGGACAGAAGGACGAGTGTAACTGCCCTAATGATTTACAGGTAAATCTGGCTATGTGGTGCCGGCTTAGAATAGCGTCACCTCAATTCTACTCGTGGTTTTCGTGAAAGCGACTTAGGGATAATCTTCCATGGAATGGGCAGTGCATGCAACATCTCGCACTGCACTCACCAATCCCCCAAAAATGAGTACCACACCACCCAATATGGCAATACCACCCAATAGGGGTTCATCGGGTCGTTTGTCATCGCGGTGTCCCACACGGAAAGCATTAGAAAGAAAAGTATTTTGAATAACCTTCATTCAGCAGGAAAGGAGACCGTACCTGCTAAAGAGTGGAACTCACTACCTGCGTCTGTGTTTCCAAACGCATACAACCCTAATCTCTTCAAAGTAAGAGTGAACAGGCTTCTTCTGGGTGAGCTCGCTCCATCTTAGACTCTGTCTCGGTGCTATGACCTAGACTAGTCAAGAGCAAACCCATCAATTAAAAAAAAGTATATATATATATGTCGAAGATAGAAAGAAAAGAGAAGAGATAATAAGAGAACGCAATGAAAAAGAGGGGGAGCCTGGATACATATAGGCACACACGCCGTGATCATCAGGATGCCGCTAAATCAGGATCACACTGCATCAGGTCCTTTGTAGAAAACAATAAAGAATGGACCCCAAAACTAATCAACCAGCAAGTCTAGATGATACTAAAAATCACATCATAATCAAACTTACGTCAGAATATGAAATAACACTTGAGGAAGTATAACTTTACGTCAGGTAACAGAACAACACGTCGTGGGCGTATACTCGTCGATTCCTGTAGAATACTGCATCACCAAATACTATCGCTAGCCACTGAAATGATTAACCACAACGTCGATATCATTACGCAGTCAATTCCCACGGTGAGGCTGTTTCGACCTGGCAGGTCATCGTCAGGCACGGTGTAACCGTACTACAACCGACCTGTCTACCAAACCAACCTAAGAATCTTAAGACACACGCTGATCAACATCAACGTGTCTTCACAACACCAAAGATACCGATTGACACTAACCTTGAACACCGAACACTATTGAAATCCACAGCCTGCAGGATTACAAAGAGACCACAGCAGCAACTGTCACCAACCTCGTATAATCTCTGCATTTCACCAACCTCGGCTACAACCTCGGGGAAATACGACAATAACCAACACACACTTCATGATCTCCACAAATATTCCCCTGGCAATACGAATCTAGGGCTCCGCCATCGCTAGACGACCACAGTTTCTCCAAACGCTCCAAGATTTCAAAGATTTTACTAGATTCAAAACTTTACTTCAAAACGACCACACCGAACGACAGACCAACCGGAACTGTCAAAGTTGTTTACTCCATAACCCATTTGAGTTCCGTTTCTCTATCACGAACGCAGCCAACAATGAATTGTGAGAACGCACTACAACGCCTCTAACGTCACTCCAGTCTATCTTACAGTCGATAGCTAACTGTGCGCAAATAAAGCGCATCGCCCATTTGAGTGTTGCCATCGATTATGCGTTTCGTTTCTGCAAGAATCAAATAGCAATCAAACGGAAGAAAATAATAAAACGCGAACTGTCAAATAATTTCAGCCAATACCCACCAGAGTTTGATCAATCTCCGACACGGCCATTCTGACAAGTCAGACGTCCTCGGCTGACGTTTATCGAAAGAAACTTACTATGCTTAGACAGACATACCGCTCGTCCATCCTGACTATAACAAATTGAACTCGCTGGACTGAAAACATTAACCAACCCATAAAAGTCACAATTTCAAATGAATAGTCTCTCCAGCGATGTCTGTACCTACAGTCTGAAACCCCTGCACAAGCTCCACGTTCCCGTAAGGATATCCTTTGCTGAAGCCACATTGCAGCCTATGTAACACCGGTCACTCAATGAACCACGCTCCACTCTTAAGCAGAGAGACGGCTGTCTCCATTTCATCTAAAGCTGATCGATTAAAACTGTTGAGTTACAACAACACTACCTCAATCTACACGCAGACTTGTCAAAGCCAACTAACTATCAGAATCTCACTTGTTTGCTCAGATCAGTAACGGATGAAATCGATGAAGCTCATCAATAATCTTAATGGTAGTCAAATCAAAAGTTTACTCAAATTAATAGGTTCTCAAAGTATTTTTTTTTTAATTCACAATTTAAACATCAAAACAAATTAAAAAAAAGTTAAGGCTCACTCACAAAATCACACTGACTAGTCCCATCGGTCTGCACGCCCGTGTTGGACATGACGCACTCGCTCAAAGTACGGTTTCAACACAATCTCAACTGAGTTCCCAATCTTCGTGAAGCGCATAACTTCCATATGATGATAGCAATTTACGTTTTTTTTGCTCTTAAGAACTACTGCTGTTACGTACGGCTAACCACCGAGCGTAACAAGAGATATCACTGACCAGTCTCATCGGTCTACATGTCTGTGTCGGACATGACGCACTTGTTGAAAGTAAGGTTTCATCACTATCTCAACAGAACTCCCAATCCATGCAAAGCACGTAACTGCCATATGAGGATAGCAATTTACGTTTTTCCGCTCTTAGGAATAACTGTTGTTACGTTGGCTAACCACCAAGCGTAACGAGAGAGTTTGGCTACCCACCAAACGAACAGAGTCGGCTACCCACCGAGCTCAAAAGAAACAAACACGCTCAGTATATTTGGCTACCCACCAAATAAACGCACTCCATTTGGCTACCCACCAAAGGAAAAACCACTCGGCTAACCACCAAGTTATCACCACCAACCCGCCATTACCGCCGTTGGCTACCCGCCAATGCTGTCTATGAGGCTAAAGTTTAAAATAACTTTGCAACGTCAGAATCATCATTACACGACTAGATTTAACTCTACTAGAACCTTTTGATTTGACACCCTTCGTACGCGGTCTGTTTGAATTTAGAGATTTTGCCAAGTACCTGTCTCCGTCCAAATAATGGACCACATTCTCATAAGAAAACTCATTATGTCACATCTAACAAAACAATGGTAGGTACACTATTCCAGTCGAATACCTCTTCACACAAGTCCAAATAAAAGTCCACCATTGTCACACTAGAATACCTCTCACGACCACTCATAATAATGGTACACTATCAAGCTAGAATACTTCTCATAGCAGTTCAAATAAAAGTCCACTATCTCATCAGAAAACTCACAATTAAGTCACAATCATAACAAAAAAAAATAATGGTCCACCAGGAAAACCTCTTGCGCCAATCGAAATAATGGTCTACTATCCCCTTACAACACCTTTTACGCACGTCCAAATAATGGTCCACCATCCCATAAGAAAACTGTAACACATGGAGGTTTCAACCAATAAAACAATGGAACACCATCACATTACAAAACCTCTTTCACACACACGTTCAAATAAAAGTCCACTATCGTCACTATAGAATACCTTTCACATCCGCCCAAAACGATAGTACACCATCTCGCTGGAATACTTCTCACAACCGTTCAAGAAAACTCCCTAACTCACAATCACAACCGACAAAACAGTGCTCCACCGTCTCATTAGAAAACCTCTAACGCTAGTCCAAATAATGGTTCACTATCCCACTTCTGATGTCGAAGATAGAAAGAAAAGAGAAGAGATAATAAGAGAACGCAATGAAAAAGAGGGGGAGCCTGGATACATATAGGCACACACGCCGTGATCATCAGGATGCCGCTAAATCAGGATCACACTGCATCAGGTCCTTTGTAGAAAACAATAAAGAATGGACCCCAAAACTAATCAACCAGCAAGTCTAGATGATACTAAAAATCACATCATAATCAAACTTACGTCAGAATATGAAATAACACTTGAGGAAGTATAACTTTACGTCAGGTAACAGAACAACACGTCGTGGGCGTATACTCGTCGATTCCTGTAGAATACTGCATCACCAAATACTATCGCTAGCCACTGAAATGATTAACCACAACGTCGATATCATTACGCAGTCAATTCCCACGGTGAGGCTGTTTCGACCTGGCAGGTCATCGTCAGGCACGGTGTAACCGTACTACAACCGACCTGTCTACCAAACCAACCTAAGAATCTTAAGACACACGCTGATCAACATCAACGTGTCTTCACAACACCAAAGATACCGATTGACACTAACCTTGAACACCGAACACTATTGAAATCCACAGCCTGCAGGATTACAAAGAGACCACAGCAGCAACTGTCACCAACCTCGTATAATCTCTGCATTTCACCAACCTCGGCTACAACCTCGGGGAAATACGACAATAACCAACACACACTTCATGATCTCCACAAATATTCCCCTGGCAATACGAATCTAGGGCTCCGCCATCGCTAGACGACCACAGTTTCTCCAAACGCTCCAAGATTTCAAAGATTTTACTAGATTCAAAACTTTACTTCAAAACGACCACACCGAACGACAGACCAACCGGAACTGTCAAAGTTGTTTACTCCATAACCCATTTGAGTTCCGTTTCTCTATCACGAACGCAGCCAACAATGAATTGTGAGAACGCACTACAACGCCTCTAACGTCACTCCAGTCTATCTTACAGTCGATAGCTAACTGTGCGCAAATAAAGCGCATCGCCCATTTGAGTGTTGCCATCGATTATGCGTTTCGTTTCTGCAAGAATCAAATAGCAATCAAACGGAAGAAAATAATAAAACGCGAACTGTCAAATAATTTCAGCCAATACCCACCAGAGTTTGATCAATCTCCGACATATATATATTGGTACAGCATATAAACAACCCTACACTTTTTAGCTCTCTCTCAAAAATAGATTATTCTAGCACAAAAAAGTACATAAATGCATCTCGTTTTCTTCCACAGAGAACACAATACATCCTAACCTCACTCATCCAATACATAACGGAGACGTACTCGAAACTCGACCGTGACTTACCTCGAATCACTTCTAAGATTGACTGCGACCTTCCAGAAGCTACCATGAACGCTACAAGTGAGATTCTGTATCGCCAGTTTGCTGATGATGCCGAGATGAACAATGAGACGCTTTTCTATTGGGACGGAGACAGGTATACGACTTTATAAGGTTTAATTTGTCATTCTAATTACCTACATATGTTTAGGCGAATAAGAAAAATCATCAACATAAGAACTTTATTTGAGCGATCCGGTTTCGAGAATCGAGATGCCATATGCAAGGAGTAACTAAAAAGGTGAAACAAACCGAAAGAAAGTACTCATGAAACTGAACAACTTCCCCAATGGAACATAGGTCGTTATATAAAAAATAGGACCTCCCACATTAAAGTAATCAGCTGATCGGCAGTTTTTGGTGGTACAATTTTTTAAATATTTCGATTCTAGTTTCATGGGTAACGTTGTTCAGTTTCAGGAGTACCTTCACTTAATTTGGGCTAGACATGCACAAAAATACCCATTTATGTTTTTCGTCCGTACTTACATTTATTTTAGAAAAACTACACTGCCAAAACCATAACCAAGCGATATCAGTTAAAACAGTTGACAAAATGATGACCATGCTGATGACAGTTGTAACAAATTTTACTCAGTTTACAGTCTTCGATAATATGACCATGACGGTTACAATTATAACAATAAATATTTTCCACCATCCAGATCAGCTCTTCTCTTGCGGTCTAGATTCCTGTTGTCCACGTACAAACCTGATGAGAGTTTGCAGACCATCGCCAGCTGGACGGCAGATGAAGAGTTTAAACTTTTGCCAGGTAAAAATATACTGTTTCCACTACTTGTTTGCTAAGTTTAGGCCTCTGACATGTTGTGTAAAGACTCACTTCCCCAATTTGAAGGCGGGAGTCTAATCTTATGTTATATTGGTCTTGACTATCCACCATCCAGTTTAGAAATCTAGTATTATCCAATGTAGATTTGGGTCATTTAACCATAATCTAAAACACTAGAAAAAATTACTGACTAGGCATTGTATAATTGGTGAATTGTGCCCGATAGCGAAAACTCAAGTCGAGCTGGTGATAAGAAACTTTTTTCCTAAGGAACATAGGTCGAAAGATGAAAAAGAAATTTGGCCCTCCCACACAAAATTGCCGATCAGCTGATTTGGGTTACTATGGAAACTCAAAATATTTTGTCATATTTTGACCTATGTTCCTTGGGGAAGGTTTTTGCTTATCACCAGCCCGTCTTTTGTTTAACAGTATCGGTCACCTACATAATTTTTCCCAATATGACTTGAAAACTGTAAGTTTAAGTCCTTTAAGTGAATTCGTTTTGTTGTTCCCAGGACAAGTTCTGGAGCCACTGAAAATGTTCTTCAGGATCGGGACAGCACCAGTAAGTTTAAAATGAATTAATTGCCTATCTACAGGTGGAAAAATTTACTTTCCCTAAGGAACATAGGTGGAAATATGAAAAATAAATTTGGACTTCTGACCCGGTCGGCTGGAACTACAAACCAAAAAACTCGCGCCCAAGGGGTGACACAAAAACCGCAATCTTATTATGCATGTTTATCGTCCAGGGCGTGCCATGGACCATGCACAAAATGGACCCGGACTCCGGCGAGCCGATGTACACTGAAGACGGCCAACCAGTCTACGAGGGGTACTGCATCGACCTCATCACGAAACTGGCCGAGGTATACACCATACTTATCAACATTTTATACATTACTAAATGTGTGTAGCAACTTCTGAGAGCTACTACAAGAAGCTCACTCAAGTGGTTCACAAGCAAGCAAGACGCAACAGATGTTTTCAATATATCCACAAGATGGCGCCATGCGATAGATTGGCAGAGAACAGTGGGCCTGAAACGCGGTATCGAAGTGTTTCACCGCGCAACGCATATTTTATCCAAGTAGACCAATCGGTCCCCTGGCCACAACACGCGGCCAGGCGGGTAGCTACCCTCTTCTCGACACCACCTGGTACTCTCCATTCTGTCTATTGGCATTTCCCTGTCACCCGCCATAAATATGAATTGCGCTAACATTGCGGCACGGCCATAGACATTTATATTTTCCGCGACAGATTGTTTTTGTGTTTTGTATGGGAGTTATTGGAGTCACGCCTGTAGACCGTCCCTTACACGCACTATACAAGGGTATGATTTTGTTATTACAGGCCATGGATTTTGACTACGAAATCATCACTCCTAAGTCCGGCGGGTTCGGGAAAAAGTTGCCGAACGGCACCTGGGATGGAGTCGTCGGCGATCTCACCAGAGGAGTAAGATTTAATATTTTTTGCTTGTGTTTGTATAATATAGTCTGTTTTTATTGGAAAGGTCTTTTTTAGCTAATCTTCAAGTGTACAGTCGGTTGTAGCACATATGGTACCAGGGGTATTCCAAAAGAACTGAATTATTTTTGTATACAGCAATGTTTTTTTTACATGACTATAATATGTATTGGTTGAAAATGACTAATTTTATGAGAATAAGTTTAAATTTTTTGTATGTCTTACTAATATAATTATCGATGAACATCTGAAATAAAACATTTTTATTTATTTATTTATTAACTGGGGAAAAAAATATTCAGTTCTTTTGGAGTACCCCTGGTACATAATGTGCTATAACCAATTGTAGGTACATGGATGGCGCTAAGCTTAACTGAAAAAGTCTCTTTTATTTGACTAAAATGACCAAATTTCAACTTAGCACAACGCCATTTGGTATGACATTATAAAAATAGTTCTAGAACTGTCGGATAGAAAAGTCCCTATATGGCCTTAACAGCTGTTTAAAAAACAAAAACCTACTAGAATTCATCGAAGGTGGCGTTGTATATCTGAGATGATATCATCCATCACAAATGTTGGGATGATATCTTTATGCCATATTTATTCATAATGGTTCGGAACCCTTCATGCGCAATTCCATCTCGCATTTGGCCGATTTTTTAACTCTCATAACTTTTGTTCCGATGAATAAATAATTTTATAGGAAACAGATTTAGCGGTGGCAGCGCTAACGATGACGGCGGAGCGGGAAGAAGTTATAGATTTCGTAGCTCCATATTTCGAACAAACTGGTATACTTATAGGTAAGTGAATCACACACTTAACACTTTTAATTATATTAATTTTACAAGAACAACCTGTCACTATGACGAAAGAAAACACAATTTTCTGGATGAACCTCCAATGTTTGTGTGACGTGGTGTAAATGTACGTTCATTACGGGCGTTTTAGCTCTAATTACCCCGCAAATATAATAAAGTTTGTATGTATGTACATGACTGGCCAAATCATAATAAGATTGTGTACTTGTACCTTGAAGGCACATAGATTTAAATTAAATGGTGAATAATTATGAAGTAATTTACAGAAAAAGACTAAATAAATATTTTAAATTAAATATTTTTATTTCTAGTGATCAGAAAGCCGACTCGCAAGACGTCACTTTTCAAATTCATGACGGTGCTCCGAACTGAGGTATTTAGTTTAATGAAATTTGCGGTAAAACTTTACTTACTACACGATATTTTTTGAAATTCAAGTGTACAGTATTTTTTTTAAACAAAACGTATAAGATGATAGAGATATAAGATAGTTCCTTATTAAAAATAAAATTATTGGTAAAATGATAAGTACAATATAATATGGCTCACACTTTTCACCTTATCACGCTATTACAGTAACAATAAGAAGTAAATATTCCGTTATATGCGCAGCGCGCATACGTACTTTAAAGCGCCATCTAGTTACGAATAGCGAAACTAAACACCTAACAGTGCGCCCTCTATAGGAAAAGATTTGTACTATTTCAATACTTGTACTGCCATCTAGCGTCGAGTAGCAAAACTGGAAACTGGAAGTATTGAAGTCGAAGCTTCGTACCGAGTAATAAGTTTATTTACTTACTAAGAGATGGCAGTGCAATATAATTTCTACTACATAGCCACTAGTTCATAATATTGTTCATCGTGATTTGCTTGAAAAAGAGGTGGTGTAGAATACGAAGAGTGACCTCCAATTGTAGTTGGCGGGAAATTATTTTTATTTGGTGAAGGAAGAAGTTATTGAGTGTACGGTTTTTTGTTATTTTGTATTAAGGTCTGGCTATCAATCGTGGCTGCATTACTGCTGACGGGCTTTATGATCTGGCTACTGGACAAGTACTCCCCGTATTCAGCCAGAAACAACCCTGATGCCTACCCATATCCATGCAGGTTAGTGGTACACCAAGTCGACTTATCAACTTTTACTTTGTTGTCTGAAAATTGATTAGAAAATATATGAAGAAAATTAACTTAACTTACATTCCGTCGGAAAGCAAAAAATTTCAATACCTATTTAACAGTCTCGTAATCTCGTTGAATATTTTCCAAATAATCTGAGCATATATTTGCAAAGCCACATATTGCATAATTTGTGATATTGCGAGATCTCTTTCAGCCAACCCGTTGGTAATGCATTTTTTTTGTGATGTTCATAATAAGTAACTTATTGTTTTCTGCAACCGTGTGATGCCGGCTTAAAATAGCATCACCCCATTTCTTTCCTGTGGGTGTCGTATAAGGCGACTAAGGGACTTGAGGGTGTGTATTGCAATTTTAGGCGATGGGCTGAGAACCTGTCAATATGGCGTCAGACGTGGCGTTAATGACCGTTTCTGCGGCCGTTTGCGCTCTACCTACCCCGCAATTGATAATAGGCGTGATATGTGTATACCTCTATGTTTTTGTAAACTTGCAAAATTTTCGAGTGCGGGCAGGATTTGAACCTGCGACTTTCGCATTACTAGCAGCGACGCCTCTTCCATCTGGGCTACCGCAGCTCATTTATTGCCCGCCAATGAGCAAAGAAATGAGCTGCGGTAGCCCAGATGGAAGAGGCGTCGCCACTAGTAATGCGAAAGTCGCAGGTTCAAATCCTGCCCTCACTCGAAAATTTTGCAAGTTTACAAAAATTGTATACCTAATACGGGAAGTGTTTTAAAATTTGGTACTCAATTTATCGCTGGTTTTCATCGCTTAGACTACATTCAATCTGTAAAGATAGAATTAGTCGCCGGTTATTAGTTGAAAAACTAACCCGGTAGATGGAGCCATGCCAAGCGTTACTGGCATTAAAATACACTTGCAAAATTGGCGGGCAAGAAATGAGCTGCGGTAGCCCAGATGGAAGAGGCGTCGCCACTAGTAATGCGAAAGTCGCAGGTTCAAATCCTGCCCGCACTCGAAAATTTTGCAAGTTTACAAAAATTGTATACCTAACACGGGAAGTGTTTTAAAATTTGGTACTCAATATACCTCTATGTATGTATTTTCTGCAATAATTATGTTCTGCAAGAAATCTTATTGCGAGGTGCCATTCCGCCATGTGTTGTTTTCCTAAACCTGTTTTCTAGAGAGTTCACCCTGAAAGAGAGTTTCTGGTTCGCGCTGACGTCGTTCACGCCGCAGGGCGGAGGCGAAGCGCCCAAGGCGCTCTCGGGGCGTACTTTAGTGGCCGCCTACTGGCTGTTTGTGGTGCTCATGTTGGCCACGTTCACAGCCAACTTGGCTGCGTTCCTCACTGTCGAGAGGATGCAGGTAATATGGCACGTTCACTCAACTCTTCTCTTTTCGTGTGGGACACCAAGTCGTCCAACGACCTGATGAACCCTAGTGTCAAGAGTTTTTCAACCGCCTACTACCACTAGTAGGCCTCTGACATGGTTGTGTTACGACCGCCGTCTAAGTAATCATAGACAGCAACCGGGACCGACGGCTTAACGTGCCCTCCGAAGCACGGAACCATTTCTTTTCGGACAATCAGTTGGTTCACCCTGCAATGTCCTAACCAGACCGGGAACAAATTTACAAAGTGATAAATATCAACTTTGTGAGTGTCCCACCGAGAATCAAACCCGGAACCTTTGCGTAGCAGGCAGTCGCACTACCACTGCGCCACATCGGCCGTCATTCAATGCACCTGGGGTACGTTCAATCGACCATCCGTACTAATTTTATAAATCTGAGAGTTTGTGTGTGTGTATGTATGTTTGTTACCTCTTCACGCTCAAACGGCTTGACCGATTTGGATTAAATTTGGAACACACACAGGTAGAGTATAACTTGGAATAACACATAGGCCAACTATTACCACTGGAAAATGAGTGACAGCGGGTGAAACCGCTGGGTGGAAATCTAGTAAACAATATATCTTTCGTAGCTCTTTTATTCTAAAAAAGTTCATTCGTCGTCCATAAACATACCGTTCAGCGACGTTATAGTATAAAAGAGCGACGAAAGATATATTACTTATGGTCGGTTGAACGTACCCCTGTTCCTGCTAAAACACTTAGGACACTTAAAGCTCATTCACACACGGCTAATATGGGCAGAGAAATAGAAAAAGAAGTGGGAGTATGTAGGTTACTCGCGCTGGTACTCGTCATGCCGCTGCCTCTTCCAGTGCTTCCACGAATGTAGGATTTTCGTGCGCGAGTCAAAGGGACGGCAGCACGAGCGCGTGTGGAATGTATTGCTATCTCGGTCCGCGGCAGTATCAACGCGAGTGAGTGTTCACACACTGCCGTCATACTCTACACGCGCCAATACGAGTGAGCGAGATCGCAATACATTCCACTCGCGCTCGTGCTGCCGTTCCTTTGACTCGCGCACGAAATGCCAACACTTGCGGGAGCACGGCAAGTGGCAAAATGACGAGTAGCAGCTAGCAGCGCGAGTAACCTGTTTACATGCTCGCGCTACCAACTTCCCTTACTATTTTCCTGCCCATATTGGCATAGTGTGAACGTGCTATAAGACTTAAAGATGCACAAAGTATTTAATAAGTTAAGTATACTTAGAGAAACTCCTAAGGCTTAAACAAAGCTGAAAAATGCATCGCTCGATGTCAGTGATGATCTGCAAGATCAAGCTGGCATAAGAAAATAGATATAATCATTACGTTTTAGTCAGGTACCTACATAAGTTTTAAAGATTAAGCTGTTTGAATGTTAAGGGGTGCTGTTTGGAAGGTTATAAATATTAGGTCCTTACATATGAAATTGTCGTTTTGTCGTACTGGCCACTTTGATCACAAATTTCTCCTATTTGGTTAGGAATTCGAAATTCAAATTTATACAGCTATTTCCACATGTAGTTGTGTTTCGTAAACCGTCATTCATTTGTTTTTTTACTTATCTTTTTTCTGTTTGCATCGCTCAATTTACAAAATGGAAAATTTGAAATATCGCGTTATTTACGAGTACGAGTTCCACCGTGGCACCAGTGCTGCGGAAACGGCTCGAAGGGTTAATGATGTGTATGGCGGTTGTGTCGCAAAAGAAAACACAGTGCGTTTTTGGTTCCAACGTTTTCGTTCTGGAAATTTCGACCTGCAAAACAAGCCCCGTGGACGGCCGGAGACCCAAGTTGATAATGAAGAATTGAAGGCTATTGTGGAAGCGGATCCATCGCAAACCACGTCCGAATTAGCTGCAGGCTTCGGTGTTAGTGATAAAACTGTGTTAATCCACTTGAAGCAAATTGGAAAGATTAAAAAACTTGAAAGGTGGGTTCCTCACGAATTGAGTGAAGCAAACCGGCAAACGCGCGTCAACTGCTGCGTTACATTACTTGACCGGCACAATAACGAAGGGATTTTAAATCGAATCATTACCTGTGATGAAAAGTGGATTCTCTACGATAATCGGAAGCGCTCATCGCAATGGCTGGACCCTGGCAAGCCAGCCAAAGCCTGCTCCAAGCGAAAATTGACCAATAAAAAGTTACTTGTAAGCGTTTGGTGGACTAGCGCCGGTGTCGTTCATTACAGTTTTCTCAAATCTGGCCAGACGTTTACGGCAGATGTCTACTGTCAGCAATTGCAAACCATGATAGAAAAGCTAGCTGCTAAACAACCGAGGTTGGTCAATCGCTCTACGCCACTGTTGCTTCACGACAACGCTAGACCACACACTGCACAACAGACGGCTAGCAAATTAGAAGAGCTTCAATTGGAATGTCTAAGGCATCCACCGTACTCCCCGGACCTTGCTCCAACAGATTACCATTTTTTTCGAAATTTGGATAACTTCTTGCAAGGGAAAAAAATCAACTCAGATGGGGCAGTCCAAATCGCCTTCAAAGATTTTATTGATTCCCGTCCGAATGGTTTTTTTAGTAAAGGGATCAATGAACTACCTATGAGATGGCAAAAGTGCATAGATTACAATGGCTCATACTTTGATTTAATAAATATACTATATAAAAAAAAATCGACTTTTTGTTCCTCCCATACAAAACGCCAATTTCATATGTAAGGACCTAATATTTAATTTTGTTGATAGATAAGCGCGTCTCGCCAACAAACATTTTCAGAAAGAAAAACTGCACTAATAAGTTTCACAAGAATGAAAGGTAAAATAAAACTTTCGCGGACTTTTTCATGAAATTGAATAACTTTCGCAATATATAAGAAAATTATCTAATTGTGCAGTCAAAATAATTATTTTTTCGTACTAATTACGACCCATGTTACTAAGAGGAAAATACTTCAGTTTCATTAGCTGATATTAATAAGTACCTTATTTCAGGACAGGACTTTATGAAACTTTGTAAGTTTTTTTAAAGTAAGTAGGTATACTATGTAAACCAGTAATAATAACTTCCGTCCTCAGACCCCAGTATCGTCACTGGAACAACTAGCGCGCCAGTCCCGCATCAACTACACCGTGGTCGAGGGCTCCACCATACACCAGTACTTCATCAACATGAAGTTCGCCGAGGACACACTCTACAGGTTACAGACGGACTACCGTCAGCCGTCGATATCCGTTAGCGGTAGCCGTCAACGAGTCGACGGCATTCGCTAACATGTGTAAATTTTGCCGTGTGGTGCCGGCTCAGAATGGCATCACCCCAGTTCTACTCGTGGGTATCGTTAAAAGCGACTAAGGGATAATCAATCATCCAGGTAATGGGCAACAGCGTTCTCTGTGAATGCAACATCTTGCACTGCGCTCGCCAATTCGCCTGCCAAGCGTGGTGAGTATGGCAATACCCCTCAATAGGGGGAAGCCCATGTCCAGCAGTGGACTGTTGTGGCTGTTAACGAGACGTGCCTCGTCTGCAAGTGTCGTCACTATTTGATTTGAATAATTATAATATTTTTGAAAACATGCAAAACTTTCACGCGATAATTGAATACCTTACGGGAAGTGTTTTAAAACACACGTGTTTTGGTATTTACTAATAATAATAAATAAATATATATCTTGAATATTTCACACAGCGACATTTAGCCCCAAATAAGCAATGCATGTATTGTACATGGAAACTAAATAAGTGATATAATTCTTATATGAATACTTTTTTTTAAAATAAATACTTACATAGAAAACACCCAGATTCAACACAAATAATTGAAAAGAAACTTAAAAATACATGTGCTGTGTGGGGATCGAACACACTGCCCGGCGAAGCAGGGAGGGATACTATCTACTACGCCATCGGGCCAGGCCATGTAATTAATGTGATTTTATCGATCGGTAGCCCAGATGGAAGAGGCGGCGTCGTTACTAGTGATAGCGAAAGTCGCAGGTTCATATCCTGTTCACCGTAGTTTTTTTTGCATGTTTTCTAAAATTGTGTTCCTAACACAGTGTTTTAAAAAGTTTGTATCGAACCAAAGCGATTTTAATTTGGGTATGTGTGTATGTTTCTATCCATGTTGATGGCACCCCGACACAAGAAATCCCAGGGAGCTAAAAATAATGAAAGTACTGACTTTCCGAAAACGCTAGGCTCAACAGGTCAAACTGAACAACTTTCCCTAAAGAACAACACGGGATGTAAGAGACAGCCCTCTGAGTACTGATAGGCATGCAGACCATGAAACTCAACCACTTTCCACTAGGATGACAATAAAAATTGACCTCCATACAAAATCAATATCAGCTGACTGCAATTACCTACATCATCATCATCTAAGTCATCCAAGTATTTTTTTTTGTGTTTCCTGAAATATGTTTTTACGGGAGGTTGTTTAGTTTGGTGGTCTGAATGCACCCTATCAGTATTCGGAGGGCTGTCCGTTACAACCTGTATACTCCCATAGACAATTGCTCGGTCAGCTTTTTTTCATAAGAGGGTATTTTATTTGTACTCTTGAGTTTTAGTCCTGGGGGAAAATAGTTCAGTTTGGCTTGGTTCGAATTGAGCTTAGCGTTTACGGCAAGTCCTTCTTTTGGCGTACCCTGGGGGAGTCCTACATCCAGCAGTGGACTGCAAAAGCCTGATGTATGTATGTTTGTTTGGTACCTCCCTGTATAAGTGCGTTATGGTTTTCAGAGTCTGGAAAGAAATAACCTTAAACGCGACGTCGGACCAAGCACAATACCGGGTCTGGGATTATCCAATCAGAGAGCAGTACGGACACATTCTGCTGGCAATCAATGCGTCAGGCCCCGTAGCTGACGCCAAGACCGGCTTCCAAGAAGTGAATGACCACAGCGACGCGGATTTTGCCTTTATCCACGATTCTGCTGAAATCAGGTACTCGGTTTTACATTTCATTTATTTATTTATTAAAGGAACATCAACATCTTACATATCTAACGTTTACATAATTCTTACAAGCTAAAATATATTCTGATATATACGACACTTATAGATGTACACAACATTCATAGCATCTTTTAATGTACCGCCGCCGAGAGAAGTCGGTTTTGACAGCTGCCATCTCCATACTAAAAGAGTTGTCAACAAAGGGAAATGGACCCTCTGCCATAGTATTATCTCTGATCTGACAGCCGACAAATACGACTTATTGGAACGGCGGTACTATAGTTAATTACGCCGAGTTTCTTGCGGGTAAACAGGTATACGTTGCGGCGCGGCCATAGACATTTTTGTTTTCCACGACTAAAGGATAACAAGTTTTTGTGTTTTATTTGGCAATTGTTGAGGAAAAACATTGTTTTTCTATACTTTCTCCTCCACCCAAAGGTTCTCTGGAAGAGATCGCTCGTAGCGATAAGGCCGCCAATGCGCACATTAGCTATGAATTTAATTAGTTTATGTTAATATTATTAACCATTTATTGCACACAAGAAACATTACAGGAGATATAATATACAAAGAATGACGACTCAACATGACAACTTATTTCTACTAAGAAATTTCTACCAGCTAATCTACAGCAAGTGAGACGTTTACAAGACATGCGGATTGGGCGTGCACGTTATTTTTTGTGCGTGTTATTTTTGTTAAATACATTGTTTTTACTTACTTACTTAAAATGAAGTTGACACCGGCTGGAATGAGCAAACGTACGGCTTCGACGGATTTGGCCGGTAGAGAATGCCGCGTGGCATAAGGCCCGCCATTTGTACTTTCTGTGCAATAAAGTTTATTAATAAATGAAATGAATCATGTTAGATACAGTAAACATTAAATTCCAAACAGCTCGCGTCATCAGCCATTATATATGTCGGAGATTGATCAAAACTCTGGTGGGTATTGGCTGAAATTATTTGACAGTTCGCGTTTTGTTATTATTTTCTTCCGTTTGATTGTTATTTGATTCTTGCAGAAACGAAACGCATAATCGCTGGCAACACTCAAATAGGCGATGCGCTTTATTCGCGCGCAGTTAGCTATCGACTGTAAGATAGACTGGAGTGACATTAGAGGCGTTGTAGTGCGTTCTCACAATTCATTGTTGGCTGCGTTCGTAATGGAGAAACGGAACGTGATGGACGGAGTAAACAACTTTGACAGTTCCGGTTGGTCTGTCGTTCTATGTGGTCGTTTTGAAGTTAGGTTTAGAATCTGGTAAAATCTTTGGAATCCTGGAGCGTTTGGAGAAACTGTGGTCGTCTAGCGATGGCGGAGCCCTAGATTCGTATTGCCAGTGGAATATTTGTGGAGATCATGAAGTGTGTGTTGGTTATTGTCGTATTTCCCCGAGGTTGTAGCCGAGGTTGGTGAAATGCAGAGATTATACGAGGTTGGTGACAGTTGCTGCTGTGGTCTCTTTGTAATCCTGCACGCTGTGGATTTCCATAGTGTTCGGTGTTGAAGGTTAGTGTCAATCGGTATCTTTGGTCTTGTGAAGACACGTTGATGTTGATCAGCGTGTTCGTGATCACGTGTTGTTCTGTATCCTGACGTAAGGTTATACTTCCTCGGTGTTATTTCATATCCTGACGTAAGTTTGATTTGATGTGATTTTTAGTATCATCCAGACTTGCTGGTTGATTAGTTTTAGGGTCCATTCTTTATTGTTTTCTACAAAGGACCTGATGCAGTGTGATCCTGATTTAGCGGCATCCTGATGTTCACGGCGTGTGTGCCTGTATGTACCCAGGATCTCATCCTTTTTCGTTGTGTTCGCTTCTTTTCTCTATTCCTTTCTTATTTTTTCTTACTATCATCGACATCAGAAGTGCGATAGTGAACCATTATTCGGACGGGCGTTAGAAGTGTTCTAGTGACACGATAGTGAACTATTATTCGGACGTGCGTTAGTGATATTCTAATGAGATGTTGGACTACTATTTGGACGTGTGTGGGAAGTATTCTACTGGGATAGTGAGCCATTATTTGGACTAGCGTTAGAGGTTTTCTAATGAGACGGTGGACCACTGTTTTGTCGGTTATGATTGTGAGTTAGGGAGTTTTCTCATGAAATGGTGTACTTTTATTGGAACGGTTGTTAGGAGTATTCTAGTGTGATAGTGTACCATTATTTAAGGCGGTCGTGAGAGGTATTCTAGGGTGACAATAGTGGACTTTTATTTTGACGTGTGTGAAAAAAGTGTTGTTATGTGATGGTGTTCCATTGTTTTATTGGTTGAAAACTCCATGTGTTACAGTTTTCTTATTGAGAGATTGTGGACAAACATTTGGACGGCGATAGGGACTTGTTTACAAGCTCTGAATTCAAATAGACCGCGTACAAAAGGTGTCAAATCCAAAAGGTTCTAGTTGAGTTAAACCTTGTTTTGTAATGATAATTCTGACGCTGCAAAGTCATTTTAAAATTTAGCCTCACTGATGGGGATGGCGGGTAGCATGATAACTTGGTGGCTAGCTGAGTTGTTATTCCTTTGGTAGGTAGCCAAATGGAGTGCGTTTATTTGCTGGGTAGCCAATAAAACTGAGCGTGTTTGTTTCTCCTAGGCTCGGTTGGTAGCCGGCTCTGTTCGTTTGGTGGGTAGCCAAACTCTCGTTACGCTTGGTGGTTAGCCACCGTAACAACAGTTATTCCTGAGAGGGAAAAACGTAAATTTTAATCATCGTATGGCGGTTACGTGCTGCGCGAAGACTGGGAGCTCTGTTGAGATTATGATGTTTGTCGAAACCGTTCTTTGAACAAGTGCGTCATGTTCTACACGGGCAAGCAGACCGATGAGACTGGTCAGTGTGATGTTTGTCTGTGAGCCTTAACTAAGCCTTAACTGAGTCTAAATTTGTATCTTGTGATTGATGTTCAAAATGTGAAATTAAAATAATTTGAAAGTCTGTTGATTTGGGTATCGTTTTGTTTTCGATTCCTGATTTTGAGTTTGATTAGAATATTGTCACAGGGATGACTTAGTAGGTAATCACAGAGATGATTTGTGTCACAGGGATGACTTAGTTTGTATCACAGGGATGATTCGTCACAGGGATGACTTAGTTTGTATCACAGGGATGATTTGTCACAGGGATGACTTAGTAGGTAATCACAGAGATGATTAGTGTCACAGGGATGACTTAGTTTGTATCACAGGGATGATTTGTCACAGGGATGACTTAGTAGGTAATCACAGAGATGATTAGTGTCACAGGGATGACTAAGTTTATCACAGGGATGATTTGTCACAGGGATGACTTAGTAGGTAATCACAGAGATGATTAATGTCACAGGGCTGACATGTTTGAATCACAGGGTTGATTGATTATTGTCACAGGGCTGACATGTTTGAATCACAGGTTTGATTGATTATTGTCACAGGGCTGACATGTTTGAATCACAGGGTTGATTGATTATTGTCACAGGGCTGACATGTTTGAATCACAGGGTTGATTGATTATTGTCACAGGGCTGACATGTTTGAATCACAGGGTTGATTGATTATTGTCACAGGGCTGACATGTTTGAATCACAGGGTTGATTGATTATTGTCACAGGGCTGACATGTTTGAATCACAGGGTTGATTTACGTCACAGGGATGACTAAGTTTGTATCACAGAGATGATTGATGCTAGTCACAGGGCTGACTAGCAATTTACAGAGATAGCTGAAAAATATGAGTGGTTGTTTTTATTTATTTTCAATGGATACTTGAGCTATATAGAGCTTAGTTGCTGATACTTCGGATAGTCTTTAACTGAAGTGGATTGAATTGTTCTGGTTTTTGGAGTGAAAGTTGTTTTTGTGTTTGATGAAGTGGATACTTGACCTTATCGATGACTGAAAATGAATTAAGTTGTGATTGAAACGAAATACATTTAGTGGGAATGTTATGTGAAGTCAGTGACTTTCTTGACCAGAGGAACATAATTGGCAATCCTCATATTTCTGTTATGTGCCTTGCTATGATAGAAAGCTCTGATATCTTAGCTCACTGGTTGTCTTGAGACAGGATCCGGTGCAAAATGGATGTTGTCTTCAGATCTACCAGATGCCAGATTGAGGTTGTCTCGAGGTGAGGGGTGCTGAACGGGTTGTGATGTGGCTGTTGACTTGACGGTGTGGCCTTAGTAAATTTTCTTTCTGTACTAGTCATAGCGATAGCTATTCTTACGGTGACGTAGCTCTCGTGCAGGGTTTCTGACGGTGCAGACAAGGCTTTAGAGACTATTTATTTTGGTAATGACATCGTGACATTTATTGGTTGCTTAATGTTTTCAGTCATGTTAGTTGATTCAGTTTGTTATAATCAGGATGAACGAGCGGTATGTCTAGGCTTAGTAAGTTTCTTTCGATACACATCAGCCGAGGACGTCTGACTTGTCCGAATGGCCGTGTCGGAGATTGATCAAAACTCTGGTGGGTATTGGCTGAAATTATTTGACAGTTCGCGTTTTGTTATTATTTTCTTCCGTTTGATTGTTATTTGATTCTTGCAGAAACGAAACGCATAATCGCTGGCAACACTCAAATAGGCGATGCGCTTTATTCGCGCGCAGTTAGCTATCGACTGTAAGATAGACTGGAGTGACATTAGTGGCGTTGTAGTGCGTTCTCACAATTCATTGTTGGCTGCGTTCGTAATGGAGAAACGGAACGTGATGGACTCATGGACGGAGTAAACAACTTTGACAGTTCCGGTTGGTCTGTCGTTCTATGTGGTCGTTTTGAAGTTAGGTTTAGAATCTGGTAAAATCTTTGGAATCCTGGAGCGTTTGGAGAAACTGTGGTCGTCTAGCGATGGCGGAGCCCTAGATTCGTATTGCCAGTGGAATATTTGTGGAGATCATGAAGTGTGTGTTGGTTATTGTCGTATTTCCCCGAGGTTGTAGCCGAGGTTGGTGAAATGCAGAGATTATACGAGGTTGGTGACAGTTGCTGCTGTGGTCTCTTTGTAATCCTGCACGCTGTGGATTTCCATAGTGTTCGGTGTTGAAGGTTAGTGTCAATCGGTATCTTTGGTCTTGTGAAGACACGTTGATGTTGATCAGCGTGTGTCTTAAGATTCTTAGGTTGGTTTGGTAGACTGGTCGGTTGTAGTACGGTTACACCGTGCCTGACGATGACCTGCCAGGTCGAAACAGCCTCACCGTGGGAATTGACTGCGTAATGGTATCGACGTTGTGGCTTATGATTTCAGTGGCTGGAGATAGCATTTGACGATGCAGTATTCTACAGGGTTCGATGATTATACGCCCACGACGTGTTGTTCTGTATCCTGACGTAAGGTTATACTTCCTCGGTGTTATTTCATATCCTGACGTAAGTTTGATTTGATGTGATTTTTAGTATCATCCAGACTTGCTGGTTGATTAGTTTTAGGGTCCATTCTTTATTGTTTTCTACAAAGGACCTGATGCAGTGTGATCCTGATTTAGCGCTATCCTGATGTTCACGGCGTGTGTGCCTGTATGTACCCAGGATCTCATCCTTTTTCGTTGTGTTCGCTTCTTTTCTCTATTCCTTTCTTATTTTTTCTTACTATCATCGACATCAGAAGTGCGATAGTGAACCATTATTCGGACGGGCGTTAGAAGTGTTCTAGTGACACGATAGTGAACTATTATTCGGACGTGCGTTAGTGATATTCTAATGAGATGTTGGACTACTATTTGGACGTGTGTGGGAAGTATTCTACTGGGATAGTGAGCCATTATTTGGACTAGCGTTAGAGGTTTTCTAATGAGACGGTGGACCACTGTTTTGTCGGTTATGATTGTGAGTTAGGGAGTTTTCTCATGAAATGGTGTACTTTTATTGGAACGGTTGTTAGGAGTATTCTAGTGTGATAGTGTACCATTATTTAAGGCGGTCGTGAGAGGTATTCTAGGGTGACAATAGTGGACTTTTATTTTGACGTGTGTGAAAAAAGTGTTGTTATGTGATGGTGTTCCATTGTTTTATTGGTTGAAAACTCCATGTGTTACAGTTTTCTTATTGAGAGATTGTGGACAAACATTTGGACGGCGATAGGGACTTGTTTACAAGCTCTGAATTCAAATAGACCGCGTACAAAAGGTGTCAAATCCAAAAGGTTCTAGTTGAGTTAAACCTTGTTTTGTAATGATAATTCTGACGCTGCAAAGTCATTTTAAAATTTAGCCTCACTGATGGGGATGGCGGGTAGCATGATAACTTGGTGGCTAGCTGAGTTGTTATTCCTTTGGTAGGTAGCCAAATGGAGTGCGTTTATTTGCTGGGTAGCCAATAAAACTGAGCGTGTTTGTTTCTCCTAGGCTCGGTTGGTAGCCGGCTCTGTTCGTTTGGTGGGTAGCCAAACTCTCGTTACGCTTGGTGGTTAGCCACCGTAACAACAGTTATTCCTGAGAGGGAAAAACGTAAATTTTAATCATCGTATGGCGGTTACGTGCTGCGCGAAGACTGGGAGCTCTGTTGAGATTATGATGTTTGTCGAAACCGTTCTTTGAACAAGTGCGTCATGTTCAACACGGGCAAGCAGACCGATGAGACTGGTCAGTGTGATGTTTGTCTGTGAGCCTTAACTAAGCCTTAACTGAGTCTAAATTTGTATCTTGTGATTGATGTTCAAAATGTGAAATTAAAATAATTTGAAAGTCTGTTGATTTGGGTATCGTTTTGTTTTCGATTCCTGATTTTGAGTTTGATTAGAATATTGTCACAGGGATGACTTAGTAGGTAATCACAGAGATGATTTGTGTCACAGGGATGACTTAGTTTGTATCACAGGGATGATTCGTCACAGGGATGACTTAGTTTGTATCACAGGGATGATTTGTCACAGGGATGACTTAGTAGGTAATCACAGAGATGATTAGTGTCACAGGGATGACTTAGTTTGTATCACAGGGATGATTTGTCACAGGGATGACTTAGTAGGTAATCACAGAGATGATTAGTGTCACAGGGATGACTAAGTTTATCACAGGGATGATTTGTCACAGGGATGACTTAGTAGGTAATCACAGAGATGATTAATGTCACAGGGCTGACATGTTTGAATCACAGGGTTGATTGATTATTGTCACAGGGCTGACATGTTTGAATCACAGGTTTGATTGATTATTGTCACAGGGCTGACATGTTTGAATCACAGGGTTGATTGATTATTGTCACAGGGCTGACATGTTTGAATCACAGGGTTGATTGATTATTGTCACAGGGCTGACATGTTTGAATCACAGGGTTGATTGATTATTGTCACAGGGCTGACATGTTTGAATCACAGGGTTGATTGATTATTGTCACAGGGCTGACATGTTTGAATCACAGGGTTGATTTACGTCACAGGGATGACTAAGTTTGTATCACAGAGATGATTGATGCTAGTCACAGGGCTGACTAGCAATTTACAGAGATAGCTGAAAAATATGAGTGGTTGTTTTTATTTATTTTCAATGGATACTTGAGCTATATAGAGCTTAGTTGCTGATACTTCGGATAGTCTTTAACTGAAGTGGATTGAATTGTTCTGGTTTTTGGAGTGAAAGTTGTTTTTGTGTTTGATGAAGTGGATACTTGACCTTATCGATGACTGAAAATGAATTAAGTTGTGATTGAAACGAAATACATTTAGTGGGAATGTTATGTGAAGTCAGTGACTTTCTTGACCAGAGGAACATAATTGGCAATCCTCATATTTCTGTTATGTGCCTTGCTATGATAGAAAGCTCTGATATCTTAGCTCACTGGTTGTCTTGAGACAGGATCCGGTGCAAAATGGATGTTGTCTTCAGATCTACCAGATGCCAGATTGAGGTTGTCTCGAGGTGAGGGGTGCTGAACGGGTTGTGATGTGGCTGTTGACTTGACGGTGTGGCCTTAGTAAATTTTCTTTCTGTACTAGTCATAGCGATAGCTATTCTTACGGTGACGTAGCTCTCGTGCAGGGTTTCTGACGGTGCAGACAAGGCTTTAGAGACTATTTATTTTGGTAATGACATCGTGACATTTATTGGTTGCTTAATGTTTTCAGTCATGTTAGTTGATTCAGTTTGTTATAATCAGGATGAACGAGCGGTATGTCTAGGCTTAGTAAGTTTCTTTCGATACACATCAGCCGAGGACGTCTGACTTGTCCGAATGGCCGTGTCGGAGATTGATCAAAACTCTGGTGGGTATTGGCTGAAATTATTTGACAGTTCGCGTTTTGTTATTATTTTCTTCCGTTTGATTGTTATTTGATTCTTGCAGAAACGAAACGCATAATCGCTGGCAACACTCAAATAGGCGATGCGCTTTATTCGCGCGCAGTTAGCTATCGACTGTAAGATAGACTGGAGTGACATTAGAGGCGTTGTAGTGCGTTCTCACAATTCATTGTTGGCTGCGTTCGTAATGGAGAAACGGAACGTGATGGACTCATGGACGGAGTAAACAACTTTGACAGTTCCGGTTGGTCTGTCGTTCTATGTGGTCGTTTTGAAGTTAGGTTTAGAATCTGGTAAAATCTTTGGAATCCTGGAGCGTTTGGAGAAACTGTGGTCGTCTAGCGATGGCGGAGCCCTAGATTCGTATTGCCAGTGGAATATTTGTGGAGATCATGAAGTGTGTGTTGGTTATTGTCGTATTTCCCCGAGGTTGTAGCCGAGGTTGGTGAAATGCAGAGATTATACGAGGTTGGTGACAGTTGCTGCTGTGGTCTCTTTGTAATCCTGCACGCTGTGGATTTCCATAGTGTTCGGTGTTGAAGGTTAGTGTCAATCGGTATCTTTGGTCTTGTGAAGACACGTTGATGTTGATCAGCGTGTGTCTTAAGATTCTTAGGTTGGTTTGGTAGACTGGTCGGTTGTAGTACGGTTACACCGTGCCTGACGATGACCTGCCAGGTCGAAACAGCCTCACCGTGGGAATTGACTGCGTAATGGTATCGACGTTGTGGCTTATGATTTCAGTGGCTGGAGATAGCATTTGACGATGCAGTATTCTACAGGGTTCGATGATTATACGCCCACGACGTGTTGTTCTGTATCCTGACGTAAGGTTATACTTCCTCGGTGTTATTTCATATCCTGACGTAAGTTTGATTTGATGTGATTTTTAGTATCATCCAGACTTGCTGGTTGATTAGTTTTAGGGTCCATTCTTTATTGTTTTCTACAAAGGACCTGATGCAGTGTGATCCTGATTTAGCGCTATCCTGATGTTCACGGCGTGTGTGCCTGTATGTACCCAGGATCTCATCCTTTTTCGTTGTGTTCGCTTCTTTTCTCTATTCCTTTCTTATTTTTTCTTACTATCATCGACATATATATCCTTTATTGCACAAAATAAATAAAAGTTTTACAATAAAATTAGTATCAAAGGCGAGCTTATCTCTCAAGAAGAGATCTCTTCCAGCCAACCCATGTGTTGTCAGAATATTCATATCTTATTGAGTAAGTGGCAACAAATTACATACGAAAATAGAATAATTAATACAAATAATACAGCCTACTGAACTATACCTACATACAATATATTATTATGTATAATTTGACTCATTTTTTGCCGTCACAGATACGAAGTGACACGCAATTGCAATCTGACAGAAGTGGGTGAAGTGTTCGCGGAGCAGCCATACGCGATCGCCGTGCAGCAGGGCTCGCGGCTACAAGAACACCTGTCCAGGGCGCTACTGGAACTGCAGAAGGAGCGGCTACTGGAACAACTGGCTAATAAGTCTGTACTAAACTCAACCGAAAATAAGGATCCTACATTCCCGAAAAATCTTTTTGAATTCAATCGGTTGTAACTACCCGAAATAGCTATTTGAATCCAATAATTTGAAATAATCCGAAATATTCTATTTGAACCCAATCATTTGAAATAATCCGAAATATCTATTTGAATCTAATAATTTGATATAACCCGAAATATCTATTTGAACCCAATAATTTGATATAACCCGAAATATCTATTTGAACCCAATCATTTGAAATAATCCGAAATATCTATTTGAACCCAATCATTTGAAATAATCCGAAATATCTCGTCGAAATAGAAAAAATAAATTGGACCACATAATGTACTAGTGTAGCTTTTGATCAAGTCAATTTGTATTGCAGTTCCATTTTTTCCTTATGGAAATTTTACCATTGCCCCTCGATTGCATCTCGAGTTTTTGCAATCTGTTGCCAGTACAATTTCACCCTAGTTAATAATAATAATAATGTTCTTCTGCTTCAGATATTGGAACGAATCCGCGCGACAAGCTTGTCCTGACGCCGACGAGTCAGAAGGCATCACTCTTGAGAGTCTTGGTAGGTTTTAATAGATACAATAGTAACCGTGTGATGCCGGCTTAGAATAGCATCACCCCATTTCTTTCCCTTGGGAGTCGTAAGAGGCGACTAAGCGACTTGTGTGTATTGCAATTTAAGGCGATGGGCTGACAACCTGTCACTATGGCGATACACGATTTTCCGCATGGCGCTCAAATGTGGCGCAAAATGACCGTTTTTTGGGGCTGTTTGCGCTCTGCCTACCCTGCAAGGGATTATAGGCGTGATATGTGTATGTATATATGTATCTAAATATTGTAAATAGTACCAATAAACGTACAAAAAAGTAATTATAAATAACTAGCGATCCGCCCAGCGGTTTCACACGCTGCTATCCGTTTCAGGTATCTAAAACCTGCTTCTTTAATCACTCTATCTATTTAAAACCGTGTCAAAATCCCATGCGTATATTAAAAGATCTAAGCATACAAAGGTACACGGAAAGCGACTTTATTTCATACTATTTGTCTCGCTAACAAAAGGCAAAAACGTCATCTAAACATGCATGTGCCAGTCTCAAATTCCACCTTCACTTGTAGAGCGTGCGGAAAACTATGCCGCTCCCGTATCGGCTTATACAGCCATGAAAAGTCTTGCCTCAGACACTGATTAAATCGTCTGTCACAGACTTGTGAGGCCAATGATGATGAGTGATGATACACACGAGCGGTTAAACTGGTGCTTTCTGCTTACATTGTCGACGCTCTAGCCACTAAGCTGTTATGTGTTGTACATTGACGTCGGTCCGTGAAATTTGCAGCTTTTATTTGCGTCAATGTACCTACCTATGCCGTGTGATGATGGCTTAGAATAGCATCACCCCATTTATTCGTAAGAGGCGACTAAGGGACTTGAGGGCTACATGTGTATTGCAATGTTAGACAATGGTTTTCTGAAGAAGTTTTCTGAATGACCCTCAAATGTGTTGTCTGACGTGGCGTATATTGTCAGTATTTTACGGTTGTTTCCGCTCTACCTACCTTGCAAGGGTTATAGGCGTGATATTTGTATGTATGAAACGGTTAGCGTCGGCTAGCTCAAAGTCGTAGGTTCAAATCTTGCTGATTTAAAATGATTGGTATGGGTATTTATTTATTAATGTATTGTATAGTAAGTATGTATGGTCTACATATTTTTATGTAAATATTATGTAAACGTAGAAGTTTTCTTTCTAACAAATTCAGTATGTAAAAATATTAGTAAGTTTATGGATGCGAACCAGCCCATGTATCCTGTTTAGTTCACTGTGCAGGATAAGCTCTGCCTACCCGCAAGTGATATAAGCGTGATTTATGTACGTATGCATATTGGCTGACAGATATAGTTACCTTTGTGACTACTTTTATCTTAAGTTTATTTTCGTATTTAGTCCACAAAAACTAAAATATTTTTGTAAACCATTTTATTTCATTAACAGGCGGAGTTTTTATAGCAACGCTATTCGGTCTCGGCTTGGCCATGATCACTTTAGCTTGGGAAGTATTCTACTACAAACGAAAAGAAAAAACCAAGGTCCAAACTATTAACGTGGCGCCTGAAAAACGTGCCTTTGAAGAGCCGAAGAAAAAAAATCTTCTAGAAGGTGTTGCCAGCAAGGAAAATCTGTTCAATGTTGCCAGACTGAGGAAGAAAGGCAAAAAGGGCGGGCAAGCTAAAGTTGTAACTATTGGTGATAATTTTAAACCTGTCGGAGATAAATTGCCTTACATTAGTGTTTATCCAAAAGGAGAATATATACCTTAAGTTGGGATGTTTTACATACAAAAGTAAAATGGACTTACGTTTTTAAAGGGGACAAAAGTCTAATTAAAAACTCGATGGGAAGTCCCGTGTTGATGTCACATTTTCAAAAAATAATAAAAATAAATTGTAAACCAAAAGATTTCTTTATAAAAACTGATTCGCCACTTTACGCCAATAGATGGAGCTACTGCTGCAAAACATGAGTTTGATTTTATTGTGAAAGAAATACTCTTCATCTTGTAACCAAAACTACTTTTGCGCCAAATTTACGTGTGCATTTATCATTTCGCACAAGCATTTGTTAAAAAAATGTTCTTCATCGCACGCTTAAGTCCATTGAAATACAGTTTTTCGTTTGTTTGTAAAACGGACCACTGAAAACCTGAAATTCAATGCACTTTTACATACGATGAAGAGCAATTTTATGACAAATGCTAATTCGAAATTATGAAGGCCCACGTAATTGGCGCAAAACTACTTTTGTTCAAAAGATAAAGAGTATTTCGTCCACAATTAAATCAAACTAATTTTTTGCAGCAGTAGCTCCATCTATTGGCGTAAAGTGGCGAATCAGTTCTAACAAGGGAATCAAATAGTTTACAATTTATTTTTATTATTTTACGAAAAATAATAAAAATAAATTGCTTCCCATCGAGTTTTTAAATTAAAATTTTGACTCCTTCAAAGATATAATAGTAGTAAATGTAGGAGTTGTGGTCCATTTAAAATTTGTATGAAAAACGTCCCACCTTATTTACCTAAAAGGATGTTAGGTAGACTTTGTGTTGTAATTTCTTGATGGAACTCTATATTAATTTAATCTTTTTCTTTTCATGAGGGTCACCGAGCCATCCAACGACTCGATGAACCCTGGTGTCAGAGTTTATTAATAAAACACTTTTTCACTAAAGTATCGCCGTTCCAATCAGTCGTATTTGACAGCTGCTGTTATCTCCATACTAAAAGTCAATAAAGGAAAATGGACTCTGCCATAGTATTATCACCAATCTGACAGCTGTCGAATACGACTTATTGGAACGGCGCTTTGGTACTTTAGTTCTACTAAGTGTATTTGTTGAATTTGATAATAATATTTGATATTACATGAGTAATCAAATATACTTAGTGACTACAACTAGTGAAAAAGGTAGGCACTTAGTTATATTAATATTGCACAATTTTAGCGGTAGGGTAATAAAAAATATATATTTATAACATAAATTATTGTTTTATTTACAAATACCTACTAAATACCACATGTCTTAAATACAGTGTTACATAGAACATTCCCATGTTTTATGCACAACAATAGATACTATCATCATTTTGGGATATAAATTATGCAATGCAATGTGATTTAGTAATAGCATGGATTTGACAACTGTCAAAATGGTATTTTATGGCCCGACTGTATTTCAAGAACCGTCTTATCAAAACCTACTAGCCGTGGGCGGTTGAACAGCAGTCGAACGCGTCTTTAAGATTTATTGATATAATATCCATTTTACTTTGTTGAAATCTCTTTTACTTGGTACCTATTGGTATTTATTATATAGTAGTTTATGCAACGGCCGTATAATGCCTATTTGCATACACTATTTTATCTACACTCTTAAAAAAAAAACAGTTAAACACTTTTCCAAACGTCCGCACCGGCGCTTTCAAGGCCCGATACAAGGTCAAATTCTATACGAGACCGTAATATGGCTGGATATGAATTTTTGAAAATTTTATACTTCAGCAGTTGTTCAGATGTCGAGTCTGAACAACAACTGAACAACATCGGTACAACAACTTAACAACATCTGAACAACATCGGTACAACAACTTAACGACAACTGAACAACATCTCAACAATAACTGAGCAACCAACAACCAAAAAAATACCGTACAACAACAACTGTCAGGTGCGGCGGAAGATGGCGATTTGAATTGGCAAAAAAAAACTTTGTTTCATTTCTCAACTTTTTCGAAGTAAGAGCCTTCTCATTAAGGCATTACGCGTCTGTAATTTCTAATAAACCGTAATTTCTGTAGGCAGAATGCATAAAGCAGGTCTTTATACAACTGTTTTCGAATTCATAATTCGAACATTATGAGACGAGTGTAGATAAAATAATTTAGAATTAGCATAGATTTGATCACTGTCAAAAATATTTTATGGCCCCGACTGTATTTCAAGAGCCTTACCAAAACACCCTAGCCGTGGGTGGTTCAACAACAGTCGAATGCGTGTCCAAGATCTTCCTACCGAACTGCACTGTAAAATGGTCCAGATTAATATATTCGCCGTCGTCAATTTCCAGTATCAATTTCTTCACTTTGTCCTTGGTTTTCTCAACGAAGCAAGCGGCTAGTTTCATCTCGACTTCTGCGTTGCGAAGACCGATACAATACGATCTGTGGTAAAAAACAGATATAATAATAATTAATTTGTGATATTATACAGTGTGTAAGGGACAGCCCTCCGAATACTTATGCATTCAGACTATGGAACTTTCTATGAGAAAATATTTCAAGAAACGTCATAATAAAATACTTTTCATAGTAATTGCATGGGAGGTCAATTATTTTTGTCGTTGCCTAACATATATTCTTAGGAGAAAGTTGTTTAGTTTCATGGTCTGTATACACCCTATCAGTATTCGGAGGTCTGTCCCTTACACCCTGTATACTGTAGATAGGATTCAAACGTGCGAAATCTCAAGACGGGCTGGTGATAAGGAACAACTTTCCCCAAGGAACATAGGTTGAAATATAAAGTTGAAGTCGGGAGAGGCGGCGAAAGTCGCAGGTTCAAATCCTGCCCGCGGAAGAAAATTTTGCAAGTTTTTTTAAAATATGGATGATATATGACAAAAATATCTTGAGTTTCCATACTAACTCAAATCAGCTGATCGGCAATTTTGTATGGGAGGTCCAAATTTATTTTCGTATTGCAACCTACGAGTATGTTCCTTGGGGAAAGTTGTTCCTTATCAGCAGCCCGAGATTTCGCTATCGGTCACTAGTTAAATTTCACCCCATGATTTATAATATCAGCATCGCGTGGCGCAGTGGTAATGCGACTGCTTGGGGCGCGAAGGTTCCGGGTTCGATACCCGATGGGGCACTCACAAAGTTAATATTTTCACTTTTTGAATTTGTTTCCAGTCTGGTTAGGACATTGCAGGCTGAACCACTGTCAATGATTACTCAGACAGCGGTGTTACACAACCATGTCAGAGGACTACTATTGGTGGTTGAAAATCTCTGACAGGGTTCATCGGATCATTCGTCGACGCAGTGTCACACAAGTAAAAAAAATTAAGCTATACAGGGTTATTTTTTATTCACCCCGGAAATTTTACAGGGCGATTCTACTCATGATTCTGAACAACTTTTATGATGGGGTCACCTGCTAAATCGCGAAAAAATATCCAGCTGTTCCATACATTTTGTTCGAGTAGGTATGAATTTTTCTATTGAGCAGCTGTTTTATTTTACGCGATTTCGCAGGTGACCCCATAATAAAAGTTGTTCAGAATCATGAGTTGAATCATCCTGTTTTCCGGGGTGAATAAAAAATAACCCTGTATAAATGTAGTGAGGCTAATTCCAGCAGCCTAGGAAACTGAATAACTTTTCCCCAAGGGGGTTACACATACGCTTTATGTAATAAACCCCGTTCAAAAAGTGTTAGCCAACCGAGATTTTTTTATTTAAATAAGTTCTATTTTCCTTTCTTGACACTGAACAAACTATCTTTCTTTTTTAAGCGAGTGTAGCCGTCAACGACCTCGACGGTGGCGCCACTTCACAAAAAAAAGTTTTCTCTTAATGCAAACAATCAATCAGAATGTCCGATGCCCAAGTTTTTAGTATTATCCTGAAGTAAAATTTGAAACTGCAAACTCAATAAAATATCTGCTGTAATTAAAGTTATGGCAATTAATACCAAAAGTGGCCGTGTTTAAGCACTTTTTTCCATAACTTCAATTGCAGCGAATATTTCATTGAGTTTGCAGTTTCTAATATTACTTAAGGATAACACTAAAAACTTGCCCATCGGACGTTCTGATAGATTGTATGTATAAAGAGAAAACTTTTTTTTTGTGAAGTGGCGCCACCGTCGAGGTCGTTGACGGCTACACTCGCCTTAACAATTTACCTGCTAGCCCTGGCAAGCACTGCCGTCATCACAAGGATCTCGGTCGCCGCCTCCGCCAACCGATTCAACTCGCTGAAATGAAATTATTAGTATTACCACTCTACCACATGCCGTGTGATGCCGGCTTAGAATAGCATCACCCCATTTCTTTCCCGTGGGTGTCGTAAAAGGCGACGAAGGGACTCGAGGGTGTGTATTGCAATTTTAGGCGATGGGCTGACAACCTGTCACTATGGCGATGCACAATTTTCCGAAAGACCCTCAAATATTTGTCAGACGTGGCGTAAATGTCCGTTTTTTTCGGTCGTTTACGTTCTGCCTACCCCGCAAGGGATAAAGGCGTGATATATGTATGTATGTATCACTCTACCAGGCCAACTAGACATACATATACACATATCACGCCTATGATCCCTTGCGGGGTAGGCAGAGCGTAAACGGCCGCAAAAACGGACATTTACGCCACGTCTGACATATATTTGAGGATCATTCAGAGAATTGTGTATCGCCATAGTGACAGGTTGTCAGCCCATCGCCTAAAATTTCAATACACACCCTCGAGTCCCTTAGTCGCCTCTTACGACTCCCACGGGAAAGAAATGGGGTAATGCTATTCTAAGCCGGCATCACACGGCACTAGCCAACGGCCAACTAGACCATTTTATTAACAGCTACTCGTGTCCACTGCTGGTCATGGGCCATTGCTATACTCACCACGCTTGGCAGTAGGATTGGCGAGCGTCAAATCTTTAAATCAAAATTGTAAGACGATGAATTTATAAGGAACGCTGCTGTCCAATCCCTGGATGATTAACCCTTAATCGCTTTTTACGACACCCACGAGTAGAACTGGGGTGATGCTATTCTAAGCCGGCACCACACGGTATACTAGACCAGCACTAAATGGTATGTCCATGACACAAAATTATGTCTTTAAAATGACGTTTCGAATTGCTACTAGTACACAGTGATTAAGTTGTTCCGCGGGCTATTTCAGTCATAAATGGGATGATGCTATGTATAAGCCTATACAAGTCTCGTATCGACAAGCATATTTTATTTATTCTAAATTAATTAAATAAAAGAATGAATGAATGATTTACGTTTAAGACGATCCTATGTCAATCCCGTGTCGACAAGTATATTTTATTCGTTCTAAAGTAAGTGAGTGAATGAAAGAACGAATTAACGTTATAAAGACCGAATAAATGAATGAATGACTCACGTATAAGCCGATCCTATCACAGTCTCGTGTCTACTCATAAGTGTCTCACAGGCGTATTTCATTCTCAACACAATTATCTTGTTACTTTATATGAATGAATGACTAAAAGACCGAATTAATGACTTACGTTTATACGTAAGTAAGGCTTATGCCGATCCAATGTCAGTCCCGTGTCTGCTTATAAGTGTCTCACAGGCGTATTTCATCCTCAACACAATTAATTATTTTAATATGAGTGAAAAAATGAATGAAAGAACGACTAAAAGATCGAATGAATGAATAAATGACTCACGTATAAACCGATCCAATGTCAGTCCTATGACTACTTATAAGCGTTTTTCAGGCGTATTTTATCCTCAACACAATTATCTTGTGATATTATTGGAATGAAAGAATTATTGAATGAACGACTAAAAGACCGAATGAATGAATGACTTACGTATAAGCCGATCCTATATCAGTCCCGTGTCTACTCATAAGTGTCTCACAGGCATATTTTATTCTCAACACAAGTAAATGAATGAACGACTAAAAGACCGAACGAATGAATGACTTACGTATAAGCCGATCCTAATTCAAACCCATGTCTACTCATAAGTGTCTCACAGGCGTATTTCATTCTCAACTCAAGTGAATAAATAAACGACTAAAAGACCGAATGAATGACTTACGTATAAGCAGATCCAATGTCAGTGCCATGTCTACTTATAAGTGTTTCACAGGCGTATTTCATTTTCAACACAATTATCTAATTATTTAATGAGTGATATAATGAATCAATGAACGATTAAAAGACCGAATGAATAAATGAATGACTCACGTATAAGCCGATCCAATGTCAGTGCCATGTCTGCTCATAAGTGTTTCACAGGCGTATTTCATTCTCAACACACAATACTCTAGTTGTTCAGCGGCCGGTTTCAGCGATGGAATGGTGCTGTTTTAAACCAGCATCGCACAACAATACTAACGTGTCATCAAACATATTTTATTCAAGCTAAAGTGAGTGAATGAACGACCAAAAGACCGAATGAATGAATCACATACGTATTAGGCGATCCATTGTCAGTTTCGTATCTACACTGTGCAAAAAAATTGTTCAACACAAAATGTGCAGCAAATATTACGCGTCAATTGACGAGTGTCATCTGAGAACAGGACAGAAATATGAAATTAAGCTAAGTGTGACAAGGATAGATAGATTGTCTGGCACAATCCTTGTCATGACGCGAAATAGTTGCTGCATATTTTCGTTTGAACAATTTTTCTCATTTCATTCTAACAAAAAGAATGAATGACTGAATGACTTACGTATAAGCCGATCCTATATCAGTCCCGTGTCTGCTCATAAGTGTCTCACAGGCGTATTTCATTCTCAACACGCAATACTCTAGTTGTTCAGCGGCTGGTTTCAGCGACGGGTGTAAATGTTCAGCTAGGAATAACGTCAACTTTGGGTCGTCTTTTTCCTGTAAAAAAAAGTTTTTATATTAATCTATTATGAATGTATTCATCATTGGCCTCACACGTCTGTGACAGACGATTTAAACAGTGTCTGAAAGACATTGCGTTGCCTGGGACGCAATTATGGAAAACGCAGGGCTGCCCAGAACCAGCGCCACCCTCTCGGCCTTCCTGGCTGGATCCGCAGGAACGACTAGTCGATACGTGCGGAGCCAGGTCGGCTGCAGGAGTCTGCCGCGCGGTAGATCTCTGTCACACGCGCCCCCAGGAGACCCCGTTCCGGGTTTCATTGTGGAGTTGGCCTCTCCAGGACCGTTGTGTTTGGGTCGGATTTATCCCTCGGTCGCTTCTTACGACCCCCACGGGAAGAGATGGGGTGGTGCTATTCTACTCTGCCGGCACCACATGGCCAAATGAAATGAATCATCAAATGAATGTATTAGTGTGTACATTAATTGATAAGATAAAGATAAAGATATTTATTCGCATTAGATATGGTCACATTTATTCGCATTAAACGAAATGCGGATAAGACGTGCACAGAATATTTATATCTAAATTTTAATCTAAAATATATAATAAAGGAAGGTATAATAAGTGTCTATACATAAACATACATATATAGACGAATAAATTTGAGAAAGAAAGATAATGTTCTTTAACTCGTTTTCTATCTATTTGACAGATATACGTCTTATTTATTCTTAGAGTTGTCAAATACAAGGTTATACACCGAAACGAGGGCAAGGTACTCATGATCCTAAACAACTTTCCCAATTGAATATAATATGTCGAAATATTAAGAAAAAATTGGGCATCTTATACAAATTTTGTGGTCAGCTGATTTGGGTTACTATGGAGGCCCAAATATTTTTGCCGTATTTCAACCATAGGGAAACTTGTTTCTTATCACCAGCCTGTGTTTAGATTTCGCTATCAGTCACTAGTAAAATTTCACCATTTATACATGCCTCAGTGCTTTAAGAGTCCAAAATTTGTAGTAATAAATAATAATTGGATTACCTGATGTCTGTTAGTGATGACTTTCTTGATTATGAACGTCGGGTTGAACAAGGGATTCCTTATTTGTTTGATCTCCTCCGCCATTTGTTTGCCGGCGTGGTGGATACCGTTCAGCGCTGGAATTTATAAAATTATAGTGAAAATAACGCACTGTCAATTCATTAGTCACACAATAAGTACACTAATAAGGTAGCTGTAATGATACTTTAAATAAATTTAAGATCGAACGTAAGTTATATATACGTACTTTTTGCTATTGTGCACGTCATATCCGCGTCTCGAATTATAGAATTTCACTTAATGTAGGTTTGCTGTGAGAAATTTCTTTTTAGAAATAAGTAAACCTGTTGTGTCTTGTCTCATTGTAAATATGTGTGTGTTTGTTTATTTATATGTTTATGTTTTTGTGTACAATAAATGGTTAAATAAATAAGATCTTGTAATGCTACTTTTAGCTAAGCAATAAATCATTTGAATTTGAACTTGAACTGTTTCTTTTTGTCTGTGTTTATCTGTTGTACTGTTTCTATTTGTCTGTGTTTATCTGTTGTACTGTTTCTATTTGTCTGTGTTTATCTGTTGTACTGTTTCTATTTGTCTGTGTTTATCTGTTGTACTGTTTCTATTTGTCTGTGTTTATCTGTTGTACTGTTTCTATTTGTCTGTGTTTATCTGTTGTACTGTTTCTATTTGTCTGTGTTTATCTGTTGTACTGTTTCTTTTTAACTACATTTATCTATTGTATTATTTATTTTAAGTGCAATAAAGAATTTTGTAATGTTATGTTATGTGGTTCAGCCAAACCACCAACCAAGTTGATGTTTATCACTTTTTGAATTTGTTCAAAGTCTGGTTAAGACATTGTAGGCTGAACCACCTGATTTTTGAAAAAGAAACGGTTCCGTGCTTCGGAGGGCACGTAAAGCCGTCGGTCCCGGTTTCTGTCTATGATTACTTAGACGGCGTGGCAGTCGTTGACCGGGTCGACACCAGGGTTGATTGGGTCGTTGGACGACTCGGTGTCAAGATAGCTGATATAAAACATTTTTTTTTTATAAATACATATAATAGTATCTTACAAATACTTATGCTGTGTGGGGATTGAACCCACGACTATCGGCGTAGCAGGCATAGGTAGGTACTATCCACTACGCCATCGGGCCAGTTGGCAATGTCTCCCCTCCCTATACCAGGGTTCCTCTTGAGCCAGTATCGGGTTGGCGAGCGCAGTTCAAACGTACTCACCAATGAACATGTTGACACTAAACAATGTCTCTCCACTTAACACTAGGGTTTCTCTTGAGCCGGTATCGGGTTGGCGAGCGCAGTACAAACGCACTCACCAATGAACATGTTGACACTAAACAATGTCTCCCCCCTTAACACCAGGGTTCCTCTAGAGCCGGTATCGGGTTGGCGAGCGCAGTACAAACGTACTCACCAATGAACATGTTGCAACTAAACAATGTCTCCCCCTTTAACACTAGGGTTCTGGCTTCGTCTATCAATTGAGCTGTCATTTCCGGTTCCTCTTGAGCCGGTATCGCCAGCAGATTCAGCAGGGTAGGCAGAGCGTGAGTGGCCATGAAGTTTCTAGAGGAAACAAAAGCAAAAATATCAAATTATCGAAGAAGGATGTAAATAAATAAAAAACAAAATAAAAATAAAATGACTTTATTTTAGGATATTTTAATTCTCATATTGTTACAAAGAATAGAATAATAACAATAATTGCATGTCCCTTATACTTAATTAAGTTGCAGTCTCAAGTATCCAATTCCATATCAGAGTCTACATATCCGTCCAGCAGACCAGCTGTGAAGCACTCGCCGCTCTCAGGCGGGATGGCGAGCGCAGTGTAACGTACCTGCACATAGCCATCTCCAATTCTACATCAGGGTTTACCTATAGCAGACCAGCTGCGAAGCACTCGCCGCTCTCAGACGGGTTGGCAAGCGCAGTGTAACGTACCTGCAGATAGCCAGCTCCAATTCTACATCAGGGTCTACATATCCGTCTATCAGACCAGCCGTGAAATATTCCGCACTTTCACTCGCGTAAATGTTTAGTAAAGTTGTTCCAAAAGTTGATCTGATTGTTGATAGCTCTGCTAGTGGTTTGCCTGAGGACAAAAACAGCTATATTACTATCTCTCTCTTGCATATCACTCACTTCCTGCGTCTGTGTTTCCAAACGCATACAACCCTAATGTCTTCAAAGTAAGAGTGAACAGGCTTCTTCTGGGTGAGCTCGCTCCATCTTACACTCTGTCTCTGTCCTATGACCTAGACTAGAGTCAAGAGCAAACCCATCATTAATAAAATATATATATATATATTCGTCCGTAGTAGTGTAAGTAAGTAAGTATTTTTTTTCCTTTATTGCACATGGCACAAAAGGCGGGCCTAATGCCACGCGGCATTCTCTACCGGCCAACCAGAAGGTAAACAGAGAGAAAAATACACGGGTGCACTCGGATGTGAAATCATAATAATGGAAAATAACAAATTGAACTGCTATGAAATAAATATATATTACATACATATCAATCCTAAAATATACCTACACACAAATACTTATTAAAATAAACTTACTTATATTAATATACATACTAACAATAACAGAAATAAATTAATAATACTGTATGTAGTATGTATGTAGTATTTATATCAGGGCTTGAAACCGGTTTGAAATATACCGGTTAATATAGGTTTTTACCGGTATTTCGCAATAAAATCGCTCTGAGCGTATTGAAGGAGCGAGCACTTCAAAAACCTAAATAAACCGGTTTAAGCCAAAACTGCAAATGTTACGTCACGGGCAGGGCGGCGGGCGCGTTTCAACTTGTTTATGTTTTATCAATCATTGCACTTGTTTTGTCGAAGCGTGCGTAATCGATCATCAAGGTGTAGTGATTTGAATTGGTTGGTGGAAGAAAGAAGCATTATGATAAAAACATGGGTCGCAAACGAAAAAATTTGATTTACCGTTATTTTGAATATAATGAAGAAAATAATATATATAATATATATTTATTTATTACTGATGGGTTTGCTCTTGACTCTAGTCTTGGTCATAGGACAGTGACAGAGTCTAAGATGGAGCGAGCTCACCCAGAAGAAGCCTGTTCACTCTTACTTTGAAGAGATTAGGGTTGTATGCGTTTGGAAACACAGACGCAGGTAGTGAGTTCCACTCTTTAGCAGTGCGCATTATCAATGATGACTGGAAGCGCTTAGTCCGAATTGGTGGAATGGCAACCAGGTACGGATGGTATCCGGCGGTACGTCTGGATGTCCGATGGTAGAAGGGAGCTGGTGGAACAAGGTCGTGAAGCTCTTGAGCACACTCTCCGAAGTACAATCTGTAAAAAACCGACAAGCAGGCAACCTTGCGGCGATGTGCCAGGCTTGGCGTCCACCAGTTTTATGTCGCCTATGAGCCTCTTGGCCCTGCGTTCCACCGAGTCAAGAGCGGGAAGTTGGTATTTGGCTGAGCCATCCAAAGGTGACTGCAATACTCCATGCAGGATCGGACTTGTGCTTTGTAAAGAGTTAAAAGCTGTCCAGGCGTAAAGTATCGCTTCACTCTATTCAGGATGCCCAGCTTCTTAGCCGCCGTTTGAGCCTTGTACTCGATGGTCTCGCCGAAGTTTAGATTTGATGTCAACTCCATGCCTAGAAGCTCAAGCCTGTCAGTGACAGGGACAGACACGGACAGATGTACCCCGAAAATTAGGTGTCCAGTCGAAAGGACTCCTTTTTGCAGTGAAAAGACACGCCTGTGTTTTGGTGGCGTTGAATGAGACTAGATTGTCGTCGCCCCATTGGGAGACAAGTCTTAAGGTCAGATCTGTTCGCTCTACCATGGCCTTTCTTAACGAACGTATCTCATCCCCACTGGTTTTTGCACCTGTCAAGTATCTCTCTAAAACGGTACTATCATCTGCGTATCCAACAAGACCATGCCGAAGGAGGTCATTGATGTGCAGCAGGAAAAGAATTGCAGAGAGAACAGACTCCTGATCAACACCGGCATCAAGGGCCATAAGGTCAGAGAAGCAGCCGTCAACGACTACTCTGATAGACCGTTCACTAAGGAAGTCTGAAATCCAAGTAGAAAAATCAGCTGGGATGCCATAAGCAGGAAGCTTGCTGAACAGACTTGCATGCCAGACCCTGTCAAAGGCCTTCGAGATATCGAGTGAAACGGCAAGTGCTTCGCCGTTTTTCTCGATGGCTTCGCCCCAGCAGTGCGTGTCATACACAAGAAGACCACCAGTAGACCGCCCCCGGCGAAAGCCATATTGACGGTCACTGAGAAGATCATTGTCTTCAAGGTAGGTCAGCAACTTACTGTTAAGTATCCTCTCCATGACCTTGCATAGGAAGGAGGTAATGGCAATTGGACGGTAATGGGCAGGGTCAGCACGGTCACCCTTTTTGGGAACTGGTTGCACATTAGCAAGCTTCCAGGCCCCTGGCACCTGCCACAGAGAGAGGCGGAACAAGCGTGTCAGCACAGGAGAGAGTTCAGGCGCACATAGTCTTAACACTCTCGCTGGTATGCCATCAGGTCCGCTGGCCTTGTTCACGTCTAGACTGCACAATACTCTTCGAACCTCTTTAGTGTGTACTGCGATCTCCGACATCGAAGAATCGCATCGAGGTACAGTAGGTGGTTGCTTGGAGCCAGCGTCCATACGTGAGTTGCTTGCAAACAGGGACGCAAACAAATTTGCTTTCTCACTTGCAGAGTGAGCCAGCGATCCATCAGGTTTCAGCATTGGAGGTAAGGTGGGACGACAGAAATTAGTTTCAACCGCTTTGGACAGTGGATGCTAGTTTGGCCCCTATTCGCCACACATGGTCAAAACGTGCCTTACGTAAAACCCGTTTTCCAGGACTTGGTGGCAGAGTTGATGGTTCTTTTCTTCGCGCGAACCCTACGTGCTCTTAATTGCAGTCGCGAGCCTTGACCCAAGCTTGGTATGCAGATTCTTTACGCGCCTCAGCTTGGGCGCATTCTGCGTTATGCCAAGGCTGGGCTTGGTGACCGAGCGGAAAGTCGGAGAATGGAATAAAATATTCCATCCCCTGCCGAATCACAACCGCATCTGCACAACACGAGGGGTCACGCGAAGAGAAGCACACTTGCTGCCACGGGTAAGATGCATAGAAGTGCCGCATCTCTTCCCAATCTGCTGACTCGTATTTCCAAACTCGCCTCGTGCGCCTGTGGCTGTCATTCAGAGGAGAGCAGGTCGATACGGATTTCACCAGACAGTGGTCGGACGTTCCCAGCGGGGCTGAGACCGAAACAGAATGACTGTCCGGATCAGTTGTCAGCAGCAAGTCCAAGCAATTGGATGTATGGCGGTCGATATCCGGTATCCACGTAGCTACATTCACCAGCTGGGTACAGATCTAGCGATAATGCAAACTTGCGCGCCTTTAACCCAGCATGGTCAGTTTTCTGGAACGGGAACAACCACTCCTTATGGTGGGCATTAAAGTCCCCCAGAAAAGTTATCTTCGCTGTCGGTTATCGTTACTATGCTACGTCTGTCGTTTCAACGAGGTAATTGAAGAGCGCTGTCGTCTCCTGGTCACCGCTGTGCGATCGGTAAACGCTGACATAGAGAGTTTTCTCCACGCCAGAGTCCTCCAGTAGCCATATGGCAGAAAAACCCCATTTCTTAAAGCAATGGAAACCTTATGCTCAAGAGAATAACCCGGGTAACGCCACGTCTGACGGTGTTGTTATTTTCGTCTCCGTTAGGAAGAACAGGTGCGGCTTCTCGGTCTCAAGGTGGTGATGGACCGGATCGAGATTGGAGTGCAACCCTCGGAGGAAGTGCAGCCGTTGTATATTCTTCTTTTTAACTTTATTCATGCTTTGAGTGTTTGTGGGGAAAAAGTTGAATTGTCGAGGCGCATTTCAGTTAAGCACTGGAACACTAGAGCTTAACCGACCTATAGGAAACTCATTTGGAGAGTGCGAGGACGCCCGAACCCCCCCGAATATGACCACCGGGTCCTCCCATCCAGTCGCCGGCTGGCACGGTGGAGCATATCGGTATTTTTCGCAAGTTGGCGGGGCAGCCTTTGGCACGTGGCTGGCGTGCTACTTAGGCCCTCTACTGACTGCGGTCGGTCAACGGCTGGCACCGTGCTTCGGATCCCGCTACCCTCCAGAATGAGTTACCCGGTACATAAATTGACGTGTTTAATGGATAATTGCGGACAATCTATGAAAGCAAGTGTGTTTGCTTAAATTCAAGTGAATCTTACAAAGAGTTATGTTTCCGTACAGTAGGTACTTATTTTGTCTTTAAATTTTACGTAGTGAGTAGACACATAGTTAAATTTTATAGTACCTACCTGTAGGCATAAAAAATATTGTATGCAATACGGGATAATTATAAATGGATGCACAAGAAAACACGAGAGCAAATAACGGATATTGCGTCCGTAATATAATTGACGACAAGAATCAAAGAAAGCTCGGAAAAACCTGTAAAAACCACTCTAAACCGGTTAATGGACCCGAATCCTTATAATTTTAATCTTAGGAGTAAACCGATACTTTTCAGGTTCGGGAGAGCCAAACCAAAATGAAACGCTCTTTATGTACTTATGCTGATACCGGTTTGAAAATTAAACCGGTAAACAAGCCCTGATTTATATACGGGGTGTAAGGGACAGCCCTCCGAATACTGATAGGGTGCATGCAGACCATGAAACTGAACAACTTTCCCCTGGAAACGTACGTCAGGAAGCGACAAAAAATATTCGACCTCCCATACAAAATTACGATCAGCTGACTGCATTTACTATGAGACACTTACCACTTTTGTCAGCTCATCTCTTCCCATAACCAAGAAGAAGAAAAAGACTTGGGGAAGACCAAGACGCATGTACTTGTATCAGATCGGGGACGTTCTATAGAAAACTCAGGTCAAGAGTACCCTAAACCGACGAGCATGTATGAAAAGATTGATGCATGTTGTAGAAGCGAAAGAGGTGTGTCAGGATCGTAGTAAGTGGAAAGATGTAGTCTCTGCCTACCCCAATGGGAAAAAGGGCGTGATTATATGTATGTATTATTGCCGTGTGATGCCGGCTTAGAATAGCATCACCCCATTTCTTGCCCGTGGGTGTCGTAAAAGGCGCCGAAGGGACTCGAGGGTGTGTATTGCAATTTTAGGCGATGGGCTTACAACCTGTCACTATGGCGATACACAATTTTCCGAATGACCTTCAAATGTTTGTCAGACGTGGCTTAAATGTCCGCTTTCTGCGGCCGTTTACGCTCTGCCTACCCCGCAAGGGATAAAGGGGTGATAATATGTATGTATGTATCTTTTCCCCGCTTAGCGCTGCCCCGCTTCAGTTGAGACGCACCTTTATAATTTACTTAGCATTCAAACGTCATGTTTACTTTGCACAATAACATATCCGTAAGAGGGCACTCTATGAAGTTACGGAAGACCAAAGTGCTGAAAACCTGTCTCTATGGCGATACACAAATTTCCGAATGACCCTAAAATATTTGTCAGAAGTGAGACGTCAATGTCCGTTTTATGCGGCCGTTTACGCTCTGCCTACCCCGTAAGGGATTATAGGCGTTATATGTGTGTGTATGTTTGTATCAAGAACCACATGCCGATTTGATTGACGGCCGATATGGCGCAGTGGTAGTGCGACTGTCTGCGACGCAAAGGTTCCGGGTTCGATTCTCGGTGGGAAGTTGATATTTATCACTTTGAAAATATGTTCCCGGTCTGGTTAGGACATTGCAGGGTGAACCAACTGATTGTCCGAAAAAATAATTGGTTCCGTGCTTCAGAGAGCACGTTAAGCCGTCGGTCCTGGTTGCTGTCTATGATTACTTAGACGGCGGTCGTAACACAACCATGTCAGAGGCCTACTAGTGGTAGTAGGCGGTTGAAAAACTCTGACACCAGGGTTCATCGGGTCGTTGGGCGACTCGGTGTCCCACACGAAAGAGAGAGAAGAGAAGAACCACAGAATGTCTTTAAAATGCTCCTCCAACTTACCAGAGAATGCTCTAGAATGCACATATTGTTCGCAAGAGGTCAACGCCCTGGTTAAGGTGCAACGCGTCAGTGTTGCCGCGTGCAGCCGGGACACGCCTAATGTGCGGGCAATTTGACTCTCGTTCCCTATGTCCAACGGTGTTGCTGCATACAAAAAATTTAATACATTTTATTGAAAGTTAAAAACCTTTTCATGCAAATGAAAGCAGACAGTTTTAAAACATGAAACAGGGTAACACTCACTGCACACATGCAATACAACACAACAGAACTTTGTCATTTTGCAGCTTTGACATCTCCTACTGACATATTGCAGCCTTGACATTCAGCCACTTTGACAATCTGCCACTTCACATTCTGCCTGTTTGGCATATTGAACTTATGCATCCTTGAAATTCTGCGACATTAAAATTTTGCAACTGTGACATTATGCCACTTTGACATTAAGCGACATTAATATTCTGCCACTTTGACATTCTGCTACTCACCAGGAGTATTCCTGAAGTTGACATACACACCATCCTGCACAATCCCTTCAGCCTTCGGATGTACCAGGAATGCCTTAAACCTGCCTGCTTCGGTTGTACAAAGCACAAGGCGGTACCCATCGTGTTGGTGGCACAGTTTCTCACCAGTGATTCTCCATACACCTATGAAACAAGATTTTTTTCTGTCACCTTTTGTATTCAATTCAATTATTTATTTACAACAGTTCTTGAATTTAAAATAACACCGTGGATTTAGCCAGATTATTATATTATTTATAAAAAGATTATTATTTATAAATATTATATTATTTATAAATAGATTATTTATAAATAATATGTGTCTTCTTCTTCTTCAAATTTAAGAGTCAAACTCTTGTCGGTGGAGTAACTTCCAATCCAATAAATAAATAGACACATACACATACACAGATATTACGTCCTTATCCTTTGGGGGGTAGACAGAGTGTTAAGGACTGTAAAATATGGACTGTCCACACCTGACAAAAAGAGGGGGGCAGTTTCAGAAAAATCGATAATCATTATGACAGATTGTCAGCCTGTCGCCTAAAATTGTAATACATATAAAACCCTTGAGTCGATCCTTACAATACAAAGAAATTGGGTAATCGGTACTAATATTATAAATCTGAGTTTGTGTGTGTGTGTGTATGTATTTTTGTTGCCTCTTAACGCTCAAACGGCTTGACCGATTTGGATGAAATTTGGAACACAGGTAGAATATAACCCGGAATAACACATAGGCCACTTTTTACCGCGGGAAAACAACTATTACCACGGGAAAATAGTGGCAGCGGGTGAAACCGCTGGGCGGAAATCTAGTGCTATTCTAAGCCGGCATTACACAATAAATATATAAAGAATCTAAACCATACCACGTCCATCCAATTCAGCTTTCGTTCTGAAATCAGCTTGTGTAATCCTCTCTGCAACTTTCTCTTTGATGCACAATGCAATGGTTCGTTCTCCTGACGTCAAGTCATCAATCAACTGCTGGTATTGGTCCTTGTCTATGCCAACCTTGAGCGCTTCCAGGCTGACCCAGTGGTCGCTCAACTGTTGGCCGAGATGGGAGTCCGATGATATCACTTCTAAGTACCTAAAAAAAGATAGAAAAATAGTTCATATAGTGATTTACACTTTGTGTTGTGATTTCTTGATGGAACTCCATAGTAGCGACATGCAAATATTGCAACACCTACGTTGTTTTTTAATTGTTTTGTTTTGATTTTTAAATTTGTTGCCTGACGATGAAGTAATGAAACTGGTTGCTTTAATGCATTTTAATTTAATATATAGTGGAACTAGTGTAAAAAAAGTGTTTTATTACCTAGAATAAATAGTTCAGATAGATAATAAATACATATTTACTTTATAATATTTTCTTGAGTTTGCACAACTATTACTCATCACAATAAAACAATTTAAAATGGATTTAAGTTAACAACATAACATTTCAGAAAGAATAACAGTATTAAATATAAAACTACCAACAAACAAAAATCAAGAAGAAACATGGACCATAATCCAGGCATATTCACCCACAGAGTCAAATAAGAAAGAAGATATTGCCAGAACAGAAAAATTCTATGAAGATTTGCACGCAACTATTGAAGACTCGTACAAAAATATCATAGTTATGGGAGACTTTAATGGACAAATCGGAAAACGTGAACCAGGAGAAGAATATGCAATAGGGACGCACGGAAGTGGTAAAAGAAGTAAAAATGGGAAGAGAATAGTAAACTTTGCTCTGGAACACAAATTAAGCATATTGAATAGTTATTACAAAAAGAAACCGAGCAGAAAGTGGACGTGGATCTCACCAAATGGAAACTATAAAAACGAAATTGACTTTATAATGTCTAACAATATCAAAGTATTCAAAGACATATCCGTTCTGAACCACTTTAACTTTAATTCAGATCACAGAATGGTCAGAGCTACCATCACGGGAAGGCATGCTAGGAAAACGAGAAGAAATTTCAAAAAAGAAAACAAGCCCCTTATGTGTTTAGGCAAAAGCGATAAACTTGTCAATACGTTAGAAGCTATGCTGTACGAAAACAACACAACTATGTCTACACAAGAAAAATATAAAAACTTTATCAATACATTAAAAAACGAAACAATCAAGCTGAATAGGGAAGGAAGAGAAAACATATTGCCGTGTGATGCCGGCTTTGCCGTGTGATGCCGGCTTAGAATAGCATCACCCCATTTCTTTCCCGTGGGAGTCGTAAGAGGCGACTAAGGGACTTGAGGGTGTGTATTGCAATTTTAGGCGATGGGCTGACAACCTGTCACTATGGCGATACACAATTTTCCGCATGACCTCAAATATTTGTCAGACGTGGCGTAAATGACAGTTTTTTGTGGCTGTTTGCGCTCTGCCTACCCCGTAAGGGATAATAGGCGTGATATGTGATATGTGATATGATATGAGAAAACATATCCACACATACTCAAATACTATTAGAAGAAAGAAAGGAGCTTCTGAAGCAAGGTAAAGCCACCAACAATCGGCAGGAAATATCCGACATAAGCAAAAGAATCAATGAAAGCTTACGGAAGGACAGGAAAACAAGAAGACAGAACACATTAAAGAAACACATCGAAAAAACTGGAGGAGTGAAGAAAGCTTACAAACAACGAAATCAAATTAAGGCATGGATGCCAAACATAAAAAACAAACAAGGGAAATGTACAAGTAAAAGGAAAGATATAATAGAAACAGCTACAGAATACTACAGAAATTTGTATACAAGCCAGAAATTGGATAACAAGAAGAAACTTGAAACAACAAACGATTTTGAACCAATACCACCAATACTGAAAGAAGAAACAGAGAGAGCCATTGAAACACAGAAACTGGAAAAAGCCCCGGGGTCAGATCTAATTTCGAACGAACTTCTAAAAAGTACCACAATAGCAATAGCTCAAAAAATAACGGACTTGTTTAACGAAATTATAAAAAATGAAGATATCCCCCTAGACTGGACTAAATCCACAATAATACTGATACATAAAAAAGGCGACAAAGGGGATATCGGGAATTATAGACCAATCAGTTTAATGTCTAATATATATAAAATATTTTCGAAAATCATTCTGTCTCGAATCGCAAACACCCTAGACGAGAACCAACCCAAAGAACAAGCTGGATTCCGCAGTAGTTTCTCGACAATAGACCACATACATGTACTAAGACAAGTGCTACAAAAATACAGGGAATACAACAAGGAATATTATTTGGGCTTTGTAGATTTCAATAAGGCATTTGACTCTCTGGAGCATGACTATATTTGGAAGGCACTAAGAACTCAAGGAGTACAGGAAAAATATATACGCATAATTCAGAACATTTACACTAAGAGCACTGCACAGGTCAGATTAGAAACTGTGGGAGAAGAATTTGCGATCGAAAGAGGGGTCCGTCAAGGAGACCCAATTTCACCAAAATTGTTCACAGCGGTACTTGAGTTGATATTAAGGAACCTGAACTGGGACAAGTATGGACTTAACATCAATGGCACAAAATTAAACCATCTCAGATTTGCAGATGACCTCATTATCTTTTCCGAAAGCCCACATGACCTAGAAACAATGTTACAGCAACTAGCAGATGAAAGTGTTAAGGCAGGTCTCTCCATGAACACAGGAAAAACAAAAATTATGAGTAACTCTGTACACACAAATATAAAGATAAATAATAACCAAATCGAATATGCTAATGAATATCTATCTATCTTGGGCAGTTAGTATCACCAAATAATACAATGGAAAAAGAAATCGAAAGAAGGATAGCGAACACCTGGAAAAGATACTGGTCACTAAGTGAAATAATGAAGAATAGTGAATTCCCAATTAAAGACAAAAGGAAAGTGTTCAATACATGTATTTTACCCTGTCTTTCCTATGGATGTCAGACATGGACAATGACCCAAAAACTCTTACAAAAGATAAATGTCTGCCAAAATGGAATTGAAAGAAGTGTGCTTGGAGTCAAAAGGAAAGATAAGATAAGGTTAGAAACAATAAAACATGAAACAAAATTTAAAGGTATAGAAAAAACATACAAGACATTAAAATGGAAATGGGTAGGACATATGATGAGAGAAAAGAAGGAAAAATGGACAAGAATAATCACAGAATGGTACCCCAGAGGAAACAAGAGAAGTAGAGGGAGACAAAACAAGCGCTGGGAAGACGACATAAGAACAGTTGCTGGCCCCTTGTGGACCAGAGTAGCAAAGGAAAGGAAGAGGTGGAAATCTTTAGAGGAGGCCTTTGTCGAGAGTCAAGCTGCTTTGTGAAAACAACATTAGATTTAAGGTTAAAAAAAATAATAATACTGTAGTTATAACTTAAAAAAAAACAGCAATAAAGGCTTATTTTATTTATTTTATTTTATTTAAGTTAACAACAAAACTTAAATACATATTTACTTTGTTTGGGACTTCCGTCCCAAAATGCAGTGCAAGACAAGGCATGCACATGCAATGCTGCTGCCGCACCAATACTACGCTTAAGCCAGCAAAAGGAGCCATACTATGGTCCTTTTTTTTAAACTCATAAAAAATTTCACTGACCCTATTTCTTATTTATTTATTTACCATTTATTGTACACAGGAACAGTAAAGAGAAAAACACATAAAGAATACAGACACAACAGGCACTGCTTATCTCTAAAAAGAAATTTCTTACAGCAGACCTAGGGAAGAGTAATGGTATTAAACGAAATGTGGATAAGACGTGCACAGAATATATATCTAAATTTTAATTTCTTTATGTTAAGTTCTTCTCATAGAACCTGACACAATGAGGGGCCAATGAACTATATCATGAGATTATAACAAATGGACCACAGGTACATCTATACTATAGTTGCTAGTGAAATGAAATGAAATGAACTTTCTTCAATGTAGGATAGTACTATCACTTATTAACATCATGGTCAATGATTGCAAGAAAGAATTGTGTAACAACTTCTTTCTTTTAATAACAATTTTGTGTTGATCTGATAGAAGACTGGCTCGGCCGGGATTTAAAAAAGTGTGAAGTGAGCTTGACATTTCAAGTTTAAAAAGGTAAGAAAGATGCCACAATGCAATACACCACCCAAACGGATCTTTAGGGTAATTAATTCTATGCTTTTAAATGTTAAAAAATCACTAAATTATAAAGTAAACCTGGTAATATTAATTTTTAATATTACCATTAATTCTATACTTGTGGTAATACATACATACACATATCACGTCTATAATCCCTTGCATAAATGGCCGCATAAAACGGACATTTAAGCCACGTCACAAACGTTTGAGGGTCATCCCGAAAATTGTGTATGGCCATACTGACAGGTTGTCAGCCCATCGCCTTAAACTACAATACACACCCTCAAGTCCCATTGTCCCCTCTTACGACTCCCACGGGCAAGAAATGGGGTGATGCTATTCTAAGCCGGCATCACACGGCATACTTGAGGTAAACTTTAGAAAAATGTATTAAAATACTATGTTTATTAATGAATACAACAATATGTAGCAATTTATATGTCTTCTTTCTTCTTTTCGTGTGGGACACTGAGTTGACTTTCGACCCTTTTAACCCTGGTGTCAGAATTTATGTGTGGAATGGGTGTTTGACAACAAATCATGTATAGTAAAGGTAATCGTGTAATATACCTATCACATAGAATTACCCTTATGTAAATTTTTACAATATTCCTTTATTTTTTTTTTCCTTTTTACTTGCAATTGTAGTATAGATATGCTTTGGTGCTTTTAGTAACTTATTACAAAATCCACAGGTAGAAATGTAAGTATTGGTGCTATTCTATACTAGCACCACACGGAAAACTATTATGGACAGATGAATAATAAAACTAATAATTACCTCAAGCTTTCAGTAGTGTTCATAGCCAACCCATTATTAGTTATCGGCACCGGCCCTGCATACATTTTAGTTCTTTTCAGAGCCTCCTTGCGATCTTCTCTCGTCTTTTCCGGATCACTGAACACTTTCTGAAGGCTGGCTAATCTCTGGTCCAACGCTGTACTCTCTTCTTTATTCAAAATCTCAGGATAGGCGAGTAACTCGCGATTGAAAACTGATACAAAAACATCTTTGATAAACGGCTGTATCTTCGGTTTTCGGCGTTCTGTGCGCTCGATGACGTTCAGATCTTCGAAGTCGAACTTTTCTTCTTGAACCTGAGGCTGAGACGCTTGCGAGGACTCGTAATTGACAACAGAAAATCGAAATTTTCTTGAGAATGTTCTGCTGACATTTTTGTTGCGAATTGCGCAAATTGTACGAGCTATATTCATTGCTTTATGTTAAATTAGCAACGGTTTAAACAGGCACTTTTGATAGTGTTCACGATTACGCTAGATATCGAAGAAAATTTTAAAATACTTCGTAAAATATCTCATGAAGTATTTAGGTTATGATTTGTAACTTTGACAGATATGTTGACAGTTGACAACTATCTTTTTTTATAGGTTAATTTTACTGGCAAAGAAACTGTAACATACAGCCATCATAAAACTTTGCCTTTACTGGGTGCCGTTTTATGAAACTACAATTTACAAATTACAACTAACAGAGCGACTACGACTGTCTACACTGCGGTTTCAATCCAGCCTGCTAGGTGTGGCAACTTTGGCAAATCCACCCAAAAGTGGGAGGTATATGTCCAGCTGTGGACTGGGGCCGGCTGGTTATAAAAGTTGCAAAAAAAAGAAAACAACACGCGAAATAAGCTTTTTGGAAAAATAAACCTCCACCGACTATGCCTATTAAATTTTTTTGGGTTTGAGTTCACCGAGAACTGATGTGATAGTGTGGTATTTTACACAGAATGTGATAGGTATTTTACACAGAATGTGACAACCGAAGAAAAAAAACAATTAGCGTCTTTTGCAATATTTGTTATACCTACCTCTTTTGATGAAATGAATTTTCGATCACTTGGAAATATCGAATAATAGATTATTTTCAAGAGTGATAGTGTTTTAAATAAGTAGTGTTATTGAATTTATTTTCTTTAAATGACAGCGAATTTCTCTGGGGCCTCTTTAGTGGCACGCCGCCGCCGCGCCATGCCGCCGCCGTCTCTAACCTTACCTGCGGTATTGGCGCAAACTATACATACATTACCACTTTCATGTAGCTACGTAGCCACGTACCACATTCTTTAGAAACTATTGTCTTTTACGTTGTTTTTATACTTTTATTGTGTATTGTGTAGGTATGTTTACAGTGAATAAATGTGATTTATTTTCTATTCTATTATAATCTATTCGTAGCAACCACAGAGCACCCAACCCAAACGCCACTTACCGCGCGAATTCTTTGGCCTGTTGTGGTGGCAACGTAGCACATTCGTAGCATGTCGTAGCACGCGTAGCGAACTTTTTTTTAAATATCAGCATAGTGTCATCACTAGTAGAGTAATAGGTAGCTAAACGTTATTTTCAGATAATTTGTTCCCATCCCTAGCCGGAGGGGTGGATAGGGTGATGGTTTAAGGGTGGGTCGGGGTAAAGTTACCACCCATTTCTAAACCACACAAAAGTCGACTTAGTTCTAAAACGTTACGGCATAATATTCAACTAACTCTTCAAAAATAGGGATTCGACAATACATACATCTATATAAATCGCATAGTAAAATCAGTATAAGAGAATTCTTCATTAAACCAAGCTTGAATACATGTTTTTCACGTAAAAATCCGCTTTCTTATACCAAATATGACTTTTCAGTGTTATATTAGAGTTAAAACGTGTTAATATTAGTGTTCAATTGTGTTTATAATGTGTTTTATTGTGTAAATGTCGTGTGAAGTGTGTGACTGGATTTATTAATGATGTCTGAAGGATTTTTCATAAAGCTTGACTTATGGTAAGCAAAGGCAGCTATTATGGGGTGTAGAGGCGTATTCATGGGGTCATGAAAAATTTATGGATTGTTAAGCCACCATGTATATAGGCCAGTTCATTTGTGCGCTAATTATTATTTATTATACAATATATAATTACCAAATAATGGTGTATAAAACTCGCTAAAATAATTTCTACGAGAGAACGAGCTTATAAGAATTGAATAATTTTTATATCCCTTGGGTAAAACGTAAATAAAAAAATAAACCAATACAAAATAATTAACCCAGTCAGCTTGATATAATTTTGTATTGGGTGGTACGTCTTTTTTTTTATTTCGACCTAGTTCCTATCTATATCGGTAATATTCAGTTTCAGAGGCTGCTTTAACTTTTGACGAATTTTCGGTATTTTTTTTACACGTTACATACCTACCTATTTAATCCATCACAATTATTTACCCAATGAGTTGTCTTAATTAGTATGATGACATGTCATTTAAACACATGTTAATATTTCTGTGAAAATGAAGACAACTTTTTGGTAATTATTATGAAGAAAAAAATCGGCTAATTGCAAGACAGACTCGCGCGCGAAAGGTTCCGTACTATTATGTATGAAAATCAGGTTTTTTGTATGAGAGCCCCCTTAAATATTAACTTAACTCCGTTAATACATGTTCTGTGAACATTTCAGCTGTCTAACTTTTACCGTTCATGAGATACAGCCTCCGAACAATCCCACTAGTCCTACTAAATCCTACTAAATATTATAAATGCGATAGTTTGTGTGTTTGTTTCTTTGATACTTCTTCACACAATAACTACTGAACCGATTGTAATGAAATTTGGCACACATATAGAAGGTAACATGCAGTAACACATAGGATAGTTTTTATTACCACTTATGCGGGCATCGCCACGCTACGGGTAACAGCTAGTTATAGATAAAAACGAGCAACAAAATTACGTTTTGAATAGAAGTTTCCCTTAATTTTTATTAATTTTATTTCTTTTGTACTTGTCACAACTGTCAACTATCACGGTTAATCAGATACAGCCTGGTGTGGTAACAGACAGACAAGTCTCAGTAATAGGATTCCGATTTGACTCTTTGGGTACGGAACCCTAAAACTTAATAAGTAAGTGTACCTACCATCTGTATTATGGAGGAAATGAACAAAATTAAATTACAAGTAGGTGGGTACCCATTTGGTGCGTACCTTTACGACACCCGCGGGAAAGAAATGGATTGATGCTATTCTAGCCAGCGTCATACGGCTCAACCGACAAACCACGATCACTTTTATTTTTCTGTTATTATATTTTATATAATATTTAAATTAAAGTTAAGTATTCCCAGGTCAAATAATGACTATGTCTTGTGTTGAATATATTTACAGCGCTTTATTTATCTAAAAATAATTTATTCTTGAGTGGGCCTTAATATACTTATAGCATTTAATAAGGCCCAATGTGGAAGTATTTAACTTTGATGAAAAATGCTTGATTTCTTTAACATTTTCCTCATTTGTATACTTTTTAATAGATAAATTGAGTAAAAGAGTTAAATCACACTGTAACTGTGTTAATACGACAAAGTTACACGCGCTTTTAGACTTGTATAAATGATTTTTCCATACGATGTAACGTTTTCAAAAAACATAAACAACGTCAACAGTTTTTTGTAATATTAAGGTAAGTTTTTAAAAATGTATTAGGAAAAAAGGGTCTTATTTGACTCCCGCACATTTCTTTAAACCTAGTTACCTAATAAAACAAACAAACAAACTTTGTTTACATTATAGGTCTTAAATAAACGGAGTTTATGTACCTACATGATTGTAAATTGTAGTTTGGTGAAACATTATCATGTGCGAATGGTCATAAAACACCAAAAATATGGTCTGTGCGGAAACAGGCGTGGAAATTGAGGGCGCCTCTGTGCCTCAGTATCAGAAATGTGAAATGTCATAGCAACCTATGAAAAATGATTAGTTCACTTCTTGTCCACGCCTATTCTCTTTCCGCACTAACTCTAGACATGTTCCTTGCTCTAGACGCGCCCCGCGCGCCGTTTCTAATTTGTGTAATGGTAGTCACGAATTGTTTACAACCATCAAACTTCGTTATATGAATGCCAAACAATACCTAATGAATCTCAGTCTCAAAATTTTAATATACGCAAATCGCTAATCCGTAGAATTTTGACACAATTCTAATAAAGGCAATTTCATCCAACTCTGCCGAAGTTTTGAGGAGTTGCCATAGGATTATTAGACGGTTAATAGTGAGGGGAAGCTTTCGGATAATATCCCTAAGTAAAGCTCGTGAAGCGAAAGGAGTCCAAAATAATCTGTTCTTACTATGACTATTCCGTGCATTAGGGTGGCCACAAACGTAACTATAAATGTCGCAGTGTTGTTGCCGTTCGATGGTTTAAAATCGTAGTTCAAGATTTTTAGCAATCGAGAAGTAAAACTACTTAAACACTTACTACGTTCGTAAATACGATCAAATATCGGACACCTACATTCTCTCGCTTATTGGCTTTGAGACCCTAGCAATAAGTACTTGGGGCCCTGAAGCCAAAAAGGTAATTGCTGACCTTTCAATGCGCCTCCACAAGGCATCCGGCGTCCGCGGAGCTGGCAGCTTCCTTGCCCAGTGTATTAGCCTGCAAAAAGTGAACTTATAATTTTTTCATAGGTTGCTATAACATTTCTCCTACTGAGGTACAGAGGCGCCCTCAATTTCCACGCCTATTTTCATTCCGCTCAGACAGCTATATTTTGGCTCACAGTCGTCACTCGGCTTACTGGCCCCATCATTACTCTTCCTAAATTTCTATAGTCCACGCTACGAAAGAAGTGCCGCCAAAACGCAGCGCTGCACATTGCGATTCTAGTAGTTTTGTCCGTGGTAGTCCATTTGATAAGAATATTTATTTGCGTGACTCCTTTTATAGCGAATATAACATTATTGCTGCCATCCGAAGAATTAATTAAAAATTAAGTTACGAAGCTTCGACTTCGTTACTTCCGGTTTCTAGTTTTGCCATTCAATACTAGATGGCAGTAAATATAATATTAAAGTATGTAATATAATTATTTACTATTGTACGCGGCCTCTTTAAGTTACGTGGACGGACACCACGCCAAAACTTCGGGAATTATGTATAGATTGAGCAGTTCTTGTTTTTAGAAATTTTTGCTTACTAGGTAGGGTCAGGGCGGCAACAGTGACTCGGATTTTTTCGGAGAGTAAAATTTTATAGATAACGTTAAAGTAGCAAACTGAAATTTATACCTTGTATGCATTGATTATTTGCCTTTCTCCTCGCATTGTCACTAGTTTGATTTACACTGCAGTAAAGTTTTCAGGCACGGTTTTTAAAAAAATGGGAATTGAGCCACTCTGTACCGGTACCAGACTACTATGACTCAACCCTGTAGTACACAATGACTCTAACATTTTTTTGCAGTACACACTGGCTCAACAATGACATGAGCCAGTGTGTACCAGTACTAGTCTTATTTCATTTCAGTAGTACACACTGGCTCGTTAATAAAACATTATAATAAAACAACAATTTTCTAATCAGTCAAATAATATTTATTATCACAACTTATGCCTTTGGTACATTAATCACATGTTCATGTACCAAATCATTTATTTAACTTTTATGTTGAAAAAAAAAGGTCCTGATTGTTTTTGTTCTCAAAGTAGGAGTAGATGACGGTAGATTGACAGCACATAATCACGACACACAGTATTTCGACAGATTTCGACAAACGCTATCTTGACAGCACGCTAGTTTGACATTCTCAGTGTGGTTTCGAACTTTCCGTCCAGTGTCGCTTTTGCGACGCGGCATTCTAAAATAAAATAAAAACAAATATTTAGTAAATGATTGGATATTATAAATTGGCTATCACAAACAATTCGTGAAATCTATCGTATTAATAATACTAATAACACTTTTTAAGAATTCAAGCTTCCACATAATCTGTTAGAATTGAAAACTTTTGTAAACAGTAAAACAAAGAATAAGTAAGCATTTTTAGGTTACAAATGTGTTAAAAAAGATTTGTTTCCCGTTTTGATATCCTACGCATAGTATGTAATTAATATAATATATACTTCGTATGACTATATTTTTCTAATTAATTGTATTAACCATCTAAAGTAAACACTGACTCACAAAAGTACACACTGACTCGCGAGTCATTGTGTACTTCCTAAAATTGAGTCAGTGAGGCTTCGTCGCCATTTTGAATTCAATAGGTGACACATCTTACAATTCTTCCCGTACGGCCAGCAAATCTATCGCATTGCCTAGCATATTAACACCACTATCCAACAAAACAATGACAATTGTACGAATCTTTATTTATCAATGAATAAAACGAAGTGTAACTTACCTCGTAATTTTGTTTTGAGGGCACAAAAACTATCACACACTTTTTTCACTACTGAATGGCGCCGGAGCAGGCGGGTGACTGGTTTATGCGCGTTCGGCTGTCGCGAACTACCAATGAGTGGGGGATACAGGTAGATACTTTTGTCCATTCGGGAGATACAGCCGTGAGTCAGAGTACCCGCCTGAGTCACTGTTTCCTACCCTACCCTATCTTTTTCGCATAATGTTTTCGAATAAACTTGTAATCGTCACAACCCTAGTTTAGGTGCAAGATCCAATCCAATTTTCTGTTCTCGAATATAAAACGACTTTTTTAAGTTGTAAATTTAAATCATATTGAAAAGTTTTGTAATAAAATTCAAATAGGAATAAAATTATAATGTTTCTAGGGGTTTCGACTGCTATTATTTTACGGAGGCTTTTTTGTCTAAGTAGGAAATTATTCGAGGTCTAACTGCCGCCATGGTGTAGCGGCCTGACTTTATTTCAGAATGAGAAAATCGCTGGTTCGATACTCGGGAGACACACAAAGCTGGAATGCAAAATTTTCCTTCAAAATTTGAAAAAGTTGTTCTTTGGGGAAAGTTGTTCCTAATCACCAGCCCGTATTGAGATTGCGCTATCGGTCACTAGTAAAATTTCACTCTTCATAAGTGTGTAAGATGTGGGCCGTGTACGCTGTGATATGTGTATTTATTATGCATACAATGGTGTTATGTAATGTACAGAAATAGCCCAAATACGTTAATTTGCTCGTCCTATTTGCCCTTTGAAGAATGAAGTAAATGTTAACTCCAAAACTAATCTGGTACATTTAGCCCCGTTTTCGAGGGAAGCCATACTACCGAGTGGTGTTAGGTTACAATGGAGTATAAAATCGATGGCATAACAGTTGTTTTACAAGCAAATTTCGTGTTTTTTTCATTATTTCATTCACAATCCATACTTTTTTCCATACTTATATGGCGATACACAATTTTCCGAATGACCCTCAAATGTTTGTCAGACGTGGCGTAAATGACCGATTTGTGCGACCGTTTACGCTCTGCCTACCCCGCAAGGGATTATAGTCGTGATATGTGTATGTGGAGTAGGCAACCAGTAAATATGACTGGGCTGATGGCGTAGCGGATAGTACCCCTGCCTGCGACGCTGAGGATCGTGGGTTCGATCCCCACAAGACACAAATATTTTTTAAGTAAGTCATTTTCAGATATTTGTGTTTAGTCTGGCTGTTTCTATGTATTCTATGTATTTATTTTTAAAAAAGTATGAAAGTATTAATATCAGCTATCTAGTTCCCGTAGTACAAGCTTTGCTTAGTTTGGGGCTAGATGGCGCTGTGTGAATTGTCAAAAAAAAGAACAACTCAGCAACCCTTAATACATTAATATATTAAGGGTTGCTTCACGTCAGTAGCTAGCAGTGAGTAGACTAAGATTAAGTTTACTCGTGTCTAAGCTAATGTTTGCGTCGGAAAAGTGGTATCTTACTGTCAAAGTTAAACATTCCGCGAGCGATGCGAGACGAGACTGTTCCTGTCTGTGATTTGGGCTTTTCTAAGAAGTATTGTGTTCGATTGCCTTTCCTATTCTGGTCATAATAGTTTGGAGATTACGGATAGTGGTATTAATTTGAAACAAATGTCTTGGCGTAAAGTTATATTTACATGCCGCGTGATTAACAGCCCCGAGGCAGTGTTATTATTTTTATCCCGCCCGAGCTGGTTTTCTACCAGGATAATACAAAATAGTTATAAAAATATATTTTTTACAATGGCGGATCATGACGTCAATAAGTGATACATTGAATGAAGTTAATTTCATGCCATTCACTGACCTTTATATGAACTACAGTAATTCTATTTCAGTTGATAGCGATAGGTAACTCTGATAAACTCTGGCAAACTGACAGTTTCTTTTTATTATTAATGATGGGTTTGCTCTATGCTAGTCTAGGTCATAGGACAGAGACAGAGTCTAAGATGGAGCGAGCTCACCCAGAAGAAGCCTGATAAGGCACTGGCACTCCCACACACTGGCGGAACGCAGCAAGCTACTTGGCGCCAGACTTCGGTGGGATGGTGGTCGTGAGCCAGGCGGCCCCTTACGGAGTCTTCCACCGCTTAGTGGGATCGTTCAGCCGGACTTATCCACAGGCAAGCCTGTGTTGCCGTTGCCCGGGGTGGACCGCTAGGAGGTAGATCCCATACCACCCCAGCTTGGAAAAATAGAGCAATCTGGACCCGGATTCTCGTATTTTTTTCTCTTCCAATGTCATTTTATTGTCACCGTGAAATATACTATTCTTCAAACTGTTAGCAGAATACGAAACGCCCAAAAACCATGCCACTGACACGCTATCTACATACAACTGATGCGATTTTCATTTAGCAGACTTCGGGCCCAGGACAAATAGGTACCAAAATACTTAATGTGTAAAAACAACAAACTTGCAAATTACCAAATTGCTAATATGTCACCAGGTGAAATGTCACGAATTTGATTTTGGATATCATGCACCATTTTAAATCCCAAACCTTACTCATGGTGAACACAGCAAACGCTCCTCTTATTGTAGCAGTGAGTAGATTAAGGTTACCCGCGACAAAGCTAATGTTTGCGCCGGCAAAGTGGTAACTGCAAAAGTTAAACATTTCACGGTCGATGCGAGCGAGACGAGTGTTCCTTGTTTGCCTGCCTCCGTGAGGCGGTTCACCCACTTGTAGTCCGTCGCTCAGTTCTTTTACATGCCGTGTGATTAACCTGGCCAGCCCCGTGGCAGTGCCTTTATTTTTATTTTTTTATCCCACCCGAGTCGGTTTTCTATTAGGACATTACAAAATTGTTATAAAAAAAGAAAATGGTGTGATACAAATTTCTTTTTTTTACAATGACGGTTGATGACGTCAATAAGTGATAGATACGAGTAATACTATCCTACATTGAGTAAAGAATTTCAATTTCAAGGTAACGCTTGCGAATTCCGATCTTATTCTTATTTGAATACGGCTACGGTGCGGTGCGGTGCGTAAAACGTCAAACGACTTGACAGACGCATTCGTTAGGGAAGCAGCATAAATTGGCTATAGTAGCCATGTCCGAGCGCATTAGCGACGATATGACAAATGTTTAATTTAGCGTTGCTATGCTGGGGAATCAGTTAGGTATTAATGACGGTCTATGAATGCGGCGCGGTGCTCGATCGCACGCGTCGCTCTGGGCGTGTGTTGTCCCTTTCTCACTCGCAGGGCGAGACTGGCGACGTGCGCGCGGAGCGCCTGACGGCGCCGAGCGGTGGTTTCGGCGCCGCGCAGTTAGTCTCTCAAAACCGCTCGGGCAAGCGTATTGTGTTTTGTACGGATTTCCCGCCACGAGTTTTGTGATGCCGTGTGTAATGGACGATTCAATTTGAGATCGCGCGTGTTGATGCATCGTATTATTGCGGTTCTCCTGGGTTATACTAGAATACCAGGCTTAGTGATTGTTGGATGTCTCGACGTCTTCCACGTGAGCGTCGCGTTGAATAGGCATCAAGTGGCCATTTTGGCCCGCGTTTGTACGGCCCAAATTCGGGTTGGGTCACGCGTAATGACTAATATCAAAGTGGAATACGAACAGAATCTGTGAGTGGTTTGAAGTGAATAACGCGCCAAGGCTGTATTGGAATGCTGGGTGTCGATATCTTTTCCACCCAGCCCTGTAAGTACCCACGGAATTCCTCTTCGATCCATTCCCTGTACTTCCTTTCTCCGTTGGGTATTTTATGCATTTGGACCGGCACGTTGACTGTAAGTGTAAACCTGTTTATTCGTGTTAATGGTGTGTTCCCTTAGTCATATTTGTCGTACCATATCATTGTGACTCCTTAGTACGAATTGCGGAATTCGTGGGGTGATATAATTTGGAGGTACTTACTTATAATCTAGTGCTAATACGTGCAACGTAACGCCAAATACCGGTAATAATAGGCGAAATTAGTATTACGTTTTGGTTGCATAACATATAAAGGCCACCACACATCTGATGAACATTGGGTACACGTGAATTAATTTGGGTACAAAATTTTGTTATTGTGAATTTTGGTTTTGATGCCCACAGACATTATTAGTGTTTAGTATTTATTAGCTTTAGGTATTTCTAGCACCGCGATACCGCGGTCGTTGTCACATATCGATTTCAGCTGTAAATTTGTATTTTCCACTGCGCAGGCTGGGGTCGATTGTGATCAATTTTTGGTAGCAGAGCGTGGTTCCGTAAAGGCCACTAGATTTAAGATTTTAGTATTAAGTTTTCAAAATACCCACATAAAAACAAAAATATATATTTTTCGTTTTTATTGTAATTATATTGTGTGCTCTGTGTGTAGTATCCTATCGGTAGGATCGGGGCCAATCAATTAGTGAATTGCTTGTTTATTATTATTGTGTTTATACCCTGTACGGATTATCCTAACGGTAGGATCAGGGCCGATTGATTATTATTGTTTTTTTATTATAAGGTTCGGTGTACTTTAGGTTGGTACCATGGCTCCCTCACTTACTACGTGTAAGGTAAAGATTAAGACGCATCTGACATGGTTTGCGTGTACAAAGGCGATGGTCGGTCGCGGTGACCGACAGGATGCGCTCCTTGCTGGTGCGAAACAGGTTGAAGCGCGGATCATTGAGGTGTCAGAGTACTACGCTGCTTGCATGGAGTTCTTTGAGGCAACGCCTGATGAGGCGGCCCAGCGTACGGTCACAGCAAATGTGGAGCAGTGTTTCGAGCTGGCACAGGAGATAGAGCAGGCGGCTGCTACTATCATAAGATGCCGCGCGGGGGAACCGGACCCACATCATGGTCCACGGGGACCAGGGCTACAAGTGCCCTTGCCGCCGGTGGCGGTTCCGGTTTTCAAGGGTGATTACGCTGACTGGACTAGATTCCAGGATTTGTTTGACAGCGTAATCCATAACCGCACTGATTTGGCGCCGGCTTATAAAATGGCCCAATTGATGGCGAAGCTGGAGGGTGAGCCCCACGAGGTAGTAAAGCATCTCCCAGTCGATGATGCCAGCTATGAGACGGCTCGCAGCTTGCTGATCGAGAGATACAGCAACAAACGTCTCATAGTTGACAGACTGCTAGAGCAGTGGCTCACCTTGCCGACCATCACCCGGGCCACGGACCTCCGGGTCAGGATCCTCAACCCTGTCTGCGTTGCAGTGAACGCTCTTGAGAGACAGGGGATGCCGGTGTCCGGTTATGATTACGTCCTAGTTCACACGCTGCTACGCCGACTGCCGAGCGATATGGCCGCTCGTTTTGAGCAGTCACACGGAGGCAAGACATCTGCTTACCTCCCGACCTTCGAGGAACTGAAGTCCTTCCTCGAGGCCGAGTGCAGGCGTATGGATGCCCAATTTGGGGAGACGCCTCATACGGAGTCTGCGGCCGCTCGCCGCCCGGAACGGCCGGGCACACAGGCGCGAGACGGCAAGAGTAGGCCACCCAGGCGATACAATGTCGCTAAATTGGATTTAGGGTGTGCCTACTGCGGAGAGGCGGGGCATCAGGTGGCTGCGTGTGAGGAGTTTGCTGCACAACGGGTGCAGAAACGTCGTGGTGTGGCACAGCAACGGCGTTGGTGCTTCAGATGCCTGGGGTCGCATCTGGTGCGAGAGTGCCCCTCAAGCACCAACTGTAGGTGCTGTCAGGGTGCCCATCATCAGCTCCTCTGCATGAACCGCAGCGGAGACTACAGTGGCAGAGCTGACGCGGGTCAGCGAACGGAGTCTGCCCAGCACGGACGGGAGCAACGCTCCCCACCCCCTCCAAGGAGAAGTCCTCCTCCACCGAGGTTTCAGGGACGAGGTCAGGGACATCAGCAGGTGATGTCCCCTTCGCCACAGGCGTGGAGACCACCACGGCAGCAGGTGCCGGAACGGGGTAGGTGGTCACAGGGCAACGGTCAGGGGCACCCATCACAGGTACGTGATGCTACGGGCGGGTGCCACCATCAGGACGCCAGGCAGCACCAGGGTCAGTACATGCAGTACTCGACGGGCGTGAGCAACATGGCTCACGACCCACGCATGCCTCTGCCCTTGGCTGAGAACCCGCGGTTGCAGGAGCATTCGCGATACGCGCGTCTGCCGCAGGGATATTACAGGTTGCCGGCCATGGCGTACATGACCAGACCTCCCTACCATCAGGAGTGGGACCCACTCACAGGTGTACGGAGAGGAGGGACTCCCCCGCAGGACGCGGACACGCCGCGCTTAGATTCCTGCTAGGTAATTGCCGCCTACACGCCAGCTTCGGCCCCCCGTCCAATCACGGTATTGTTGCCAACGGCTCGGATTTGGGTATGGGGATACGGTGGCCGTAGTATACAGGTAAGAGCCTTACTGGATACAGGGGCTCAGGGCTGTATTTTGTCTAGTGGGCTGGTGAGTAGGCTAGGCTTAAACATGAAGCCCTCAATGGATGGGGCTGTAGGTATAGGAGGTTTAGATGTGCCTGACGTTCGGGGTCAGGTGAACTTCGAGTTCACATTAGGTAGCACATGCACAGGGGTCAGCTATCATGCCCCAGCAGTGGTGCTGGATGAAGTGGTAGGGAAGCTCCCTCAGGTTCGGTTACCGTCAACGGTACGAGGGTTGACCACGGGCTTAGAGTTAGCTGATCCTGACTTTGACACTCCCGGTACGGTGGACGTTCTTCTCGGGTCAGATGTCCTCGGGAGAATTTGGTGTGGCAGAAAACGTGTACTTCAGCAAACTGGTTTGGTGGCCGTGGATACCACAGGGGGGTATGTTATTTTTGGCCCAGTTTGGAGATCTCAGGACCTACCAGAGGGCGATACGGTGCTCTATGGTAGTGTGTTGTCGGAGGTGCTGCAGAGGTTTTGGGAGTCTGAGGAGCCACCCACAGCGGATAGACGGAAGCCAGAGGATGACGAGTGCGAGCTGTTCTATCAATACAACACTGCACGAAGTTCGTCAGGTAGGTTTGTTACCAGGCTGCCATTTCTCCCAAACCGCCCCTCCTTAGGTAGTTCGCGACAGATCGCGGAACGGAGACTACTGGCTATGGAGAGAAAGATGAAGCGAGATGCAGCACTTCGGCAGAAGTATATCGAATTCATGAGGGAGTACCTGGAGTTAGGCCACATGTCGGTGTCCAGCATAGATTGGAGGTGTGTCGAGCATTACTATATACCACACCTGGCTGTTTTGAAGTCACCGGAGGCGAAGATACGGGTAGTGTTTGACGGTTCTGCTCCTACATCGAATGGTGTGTCTGTGAACCAGTGTCTGCACGCGGGTCCCAAGTTGAACCGGGACATTGTGGACATCCTCACAGATTTTCGGTTGCACCAAGTAGCGTTCGTCGCAGACGTCAAAATGATGTTTCGCCAAACAATTATACACCCGGATGACCGTCGGTACCAGCTGATTTTGTGGCGTGAGAGCCCAGACGAGCCGATGGTCACTTATGAGCTCAACACGGTAACGTATGGGTTGAAACCAAGTCCCTATTTGGCAGTACGTACGCTGAGAGAGTTGGCCGCACAGGAAAGGGTAAGATTCCCTCGAGCCGCAGCAGTACTGGATCGCGACGTCTACGTGGATGACATCTGCACGGGTGCAGATAGCGTGCAACAGGCACTACTCCTACGAGACGAGCTGATCGCGATCATGGAGTCCGGAGGTTATGAGTTGCGGAAATGGTTGTCCAGCTGTCCAGAGCTCCTGGCCGGTTTACCAGGTGAGTTTCAGCAGGACCCGCACCTTTTTGAGAACCCGGACAACCCAAATACGTTGAGCATCCTAGGGGTGCAGTATAGGCCAACGCATGATGTCTTCACGTATCAGATTGAGCCAGACCTGTTGCAGAAGACCTGGACGAAGCGGTCGGTATTGTCGACGATCGCCAGAACGTTCGATCCTAACGGGTGGATCGCACCGGTGACGTTCATGGCGAAGTGCTTCCTGCAAAGGTTGTGGCTAGCGAACATGGGTTGGGACGACCAGCTCTCCGGAGAGCTGTTGAATGATTGGTCAAAGTTTGTAACCACCTTACCAGGGATTGTACGCATCGCGATACCTCGCAAGTTACTCCCGTCGGCGGGATGTAAGGCGACCCTACATGGGTTTTGTGACGCCTCGGAGCGAGGGTACGCGGCAGCTGTCTATTTGCGGACAGTCAGTTCAACGGGAACTGTAGATGTGCGTCTGGTTATGGCCAAGAGTAAGGTGGCTCCAGTTAGGACAAGATGGACCATTCCAAAGTTGGAATTGGCGGGAGCAGCGCTTCTCACGCGCTTGCTACATCATGTCGCTAGTAATTTGCGCGGTACCATCAACTTAGATGAAACGGTGTACGCATGGACCGACAGTAGGATAGTTCTGTGTTGGTTACAGACGTCGGTGCATACACTTGAGGTTTTTGTGGCAAATCGGGTGTCACAGATCAAGGGATCGGAAACTCCGTTGGTGTGGAGACATGTACCGGGAGAATGGAACCCAGCGGACTGCGCCTCACGTGGATGTAGGGCCCCTGAATTGGTAGGTCACTCACTGTGGTGGGGACCTCAGTGGCTGACTGGATCGCCTGAGGAATGGCCATTCAATGAGTGCGGAGCGCCACTTGGGCCACCTGATCGAGGTTTGCGAGTGAACGTGGGGCAGATCGTACCAAAGCCAAGTGCGGCTTGCTTGCTGGAACGATACAGCTCCCTCGACAAACTTCTAGGTGTGACGGGTTGGATCAAACGGTTCGTGTCTAACTGTAGGAAACCTCAAGCAGAACGGAACTTAGCACCTGTCCTCTCGCCTGCGGAACGGAATGCGGCTCTAGGTATATTGGTTAGGGTCGTCCAGGCGGAACATTTTGAGGAGGAGGTCAGGCTGCTCAGGGATGGTCGTGGAAAGCTGAAGGGAGGTCTTGTGCGCCTCAACCCGTTCGTGGATGAGCTTGGTATGCTCCGGGTTGGAGGTAGACTTCGGAACGCTAACCTGCCCTTTTCAGCACGCCATCCGCTGTTACTCCCAAAGAAAGGACCTTTGGTAGAGCTTTTAGTTAGGGATCGTCATGAGAAGAACTCGCATGCGGGCTGCAATGCCCTTTTGGCTATTCTGCAGCGCGAGTTTTGGATCTTGTCAGGACGACGTACGGTACGGAGCATTGTGTTTCGGTGCTTGCCTTGCTATCGGTTGAAGGCAGCCACAATGCAACCTCAGATGGGAGACCTCCCACCGGACCGGGTGACGGAAGCCTGGACGTTTGCGGGTGTGGGAACGGACTTTGCGGGGCCTTTTATGGTTAAAGCATCACGCCTTCGCAACGCGAAGTCAATCAAGGCGTATTTGTGCGTGTTTGTGTGCCTAGCAACCAAGGCCGTCCATTTGGAACTCGTGGCCGACCTCACTACGGAGGCTTTCATAGCAGCTTTGGATAGATTTGTGTCGCGAAGAGGGCGACCAGCGCTGATTAGGTCGGACTGTGGTACCAACTTTAAGGGCGCTGATAGGTGTATGAAAGAAATTGTAACGTTTTTAACGGAAAACGAGGAAGCTATCGGCACGAGCCTCTCCCGTCAGGGCATCAACTGGGTGTTCGATCCACCAGGATGCCCCCACTGGGGTGGTATCTTTGAAGCGGTTGTAAAGTCCGCCAAGACGCATTTGATGCGCGTTATAGGTTTAACGATATTAACCTTTGAGGAGCTAGCGACCGTGTTTTGTAAAATTGAGGCTGTACTCAATTCACGTCCTTTGTGTCCGCTTAGCTCAGATCCTAATGATCTTGAGGCCCTGACACCAGGGCATTTTTTGATTGGCCGACCACTTAACGCCTTGCCAGAATACCCCTACACGGAGGTTAATAGCAATCGTTTGTCGCGTTATGAGTTGTTGCAGCAAATGTCTCAGAATTTTTGGAAGCGATGGTCGCTTGAGTATTTGCACATTCTGCAGCAACGCCTTAAGTGGACGGACAGAACCGAACCCCCTCGCATCGGAGATCTCGTTTTGGTTAAGGATGCCAACCTGCCGCCACTGCGTTGGCGCAGAGGGCGCATTCTCAACTTGTTCCCAGGTAGTGATGGCACTCCTCGAGTCGCGACAGTTCAAGTAGGGGACTCGGTTCTTAAGCGAGCAGTAGCAACGCTATCCCGTCTACCAAGTGAATAGGCCTAAGGGATTCGGCCTAGGGCGGGTGAATGTTTAATTTAGCGTTGCTATGCTGGGGAATCAGTTAGGTATTAATGACGGTCTATGAATGCGGCGCGGTGCTCGATCGCACGCGTCGCTCTGGGCGTGTGTTGTCCCTTTCTCACTCGCAGGGCGAGACTGGCGACGTGCGCGCGGAGCGCCTGACGGCGCCGAGCGGTGGTTTCGGCGCCGCGCAGTTAGTCTCTCAAAACCGCTCGGGCAAGCGTATTGTGTTTTGTACGGATTTCCCGCCACGAGTTTTGTGATGCCGTGTGTAATGGACGATTCAATTTGAGATCGCGCGTGTTGATGCATCGTATTATTGCGGTTCTCCTGGGTTATACTAGAATACCAGGCTTAGTGATTGTTGGATGTCTCGACGTCTTCCACGTGAGCGTCGCGTTGAATAGGCATCAAGTGGCCATTTTGGCCCGCGTTTGTACGGCCCAAATTCGGGTTGGGTCACGCGTAATGACTAATATCAAAGTGGAATACGAACAGAATCTGTGAGTGGTTTGAAGTGAATAACGCGCCAAGGCTGTATTGGAATGCTGGGTGTCGATATCTTTTCCACCCAGCCCTGTAAGTACCCACGGAATTCCTCTTCGATCCATTCCCTGTACTTCCTTTCTCCGTTGGGTATTTTATGCATTTGGACCGGCACGTTGACTGTAAGTGTAAACCTGTTTATTCGTGTTAATGGTGTGTTCCCTTAGTCATATTTGTCGTACCATATCATTGTGACTCCTTAGTACGAATTGCGGAATTCGTGGGGTGATATAATTTGGAGGTACTTACTTATAATCTAGTGCTAATACGTGCAACGTAACGCCAAATACCGGTAATAATAGGCGAAATTAGTATTACGTTTTGGTTGCATAACATATAAAGGCCACCACACATCTGATGAACATTGGGTACACGTGAATTAATTTGGGTACAAAATTTTGTTATTGTGAATTTTGGTTTTGATGCCCACAGACATTATTAGTGTTTAGTATTTATTAGCTTTAGGTATTTCTAGCACCGCGATACCGCGGTCGTTGTCACATATCGATTTCAGCTGTAAATTTGTATTTTCCACTGCGCAGGCTGGGGTCGATTGTGATCAACAAAATTTTCGGAAACGGAAATTTCTAAAAAAATTAAGGATTCGCCATGGCAGAAATCGGCCAGAATAAATTATCATCATCATCTTCATGGGAATAAGATCGGAATTCACAATTTCCTTCCATCTGACAGACGCATGTGATCCAGTGCGTTAAAATGCAAAGCGACAGACGAGAAGTACTCGTACAGATTCTTTCAAAGCGGAGTCTTCAACAAAGTATTAAGTCAGTGTACCTACACTCGCTTGGTTGAATCTTAACGCTGTTTAGAAATGGATGCTTCACCTCATTCGATCTTGTTCACGGCCCGTTGAGTATCAAACGGAACTTTACAAGTAATAACTTATAAATACACGGCGTAAAAAAGCTTTATGGAATAAGGTACTGTATCTACTTACCTATTATCAGAAGCACATCAATTTCGCGTCGCCGGCTGGGGTTCCAACCTTATATTACCGAGCCGGTTTTCTATTAGGACAATACAAAATTGTTATAAAAAGTAGAAAATTGCGTTATGCAAATTTCTTTTTTTACAATGACCGATCATGACGTCAATAAGTGATAATGCTATCCTACATTGAATAAAGTTATTTCATTTTCATTTTATTGTTGATATACTTGAACCTTCATCATGCGATCAGCTAAGGAATGGAATGCCTTGCCGGCGGATCTGTTTTCGGAACATTATATTTAACTTGGGCTTTTTCAAGGCAAGAGTGAATAGGCATTATCTAGGCAAGCATGTACCATCATCGTCTGCATCGTCGCTTACCATCAGGTAAGGTACCAGACAAATAAGGGCCTATATTACACACACACACACACACACGCATATCACGCCTATAATCCCTTGCGGGGTAGGCAGAGCGTAAACGGCCGTATAAAACAGACATTTACGCCACGTCTGACAAATATTTGAGGGTCATTCGGAAAATTGTGTATCGCCATAGTGACAGGTTGTCTAACCCATCGCCTAGAATAGCAATACACACCCTCGAGTCCCTAAGTCGCCTCTTACGACTCCCACGGGAAAGAAATGAGATGATGCTATTCTAAGCCGGCATAGCATAGCTAAGGCATCATACGGCCTATATAAAAAAAAGGTAAAAAATCTTATGAAAGCTTCGGCTATGGTTACCGTCAATAATCTTATGAAGCAGCCGTCTGGTCTGCCCAAGGTCAGCTGGTGAATGAGATTTCTATGCCATACTCACAGAGATTGATAGGTGGAGTGGAGATACGTTCGAATTTCCATGGTTAGTCTCATTGGAACGGATTATACTGAGCGGCCTGGTGCCAATGTTATGAAACTACAGGCTACAAGTCTACAGGTGAAATTCCTAGTACATTGCGTAGCCGGTTCATATTCCTGGTATCATTATAGCTAACCGACTACGCAATGAACATCGAATTTCACCTGTAAAATTGTAGCCTGTAGCATAAGAATAGATAATAATATTCTACTCTATGCCTGTAGTTTGATAATATCGGGTACTGGTCGTCTATCGATAGATTTCAAGGACATGTTTGCAACAAATTAGTTCGAACGAATTGACTATTATAATTTAAGATACATACATACATACATATATCACGCCTTTATCCCTTGCGGGGTAGGCAGAGCATAAACGGCCGAAAAAACGGACATTTACGCCACGTCTGACAAACGTTTGAGGGTCATTCGGAAAATTGTGTATCGCCATAGTGACAGGTTGTCAGCCCATCGCCTAAAATTGCTATACACACCCTCGAGTCCCTTCGTCGCCTCTTACGACTCCCACGAGTAAGAATAATTTAAGATACAGTATGTATCTTATATGATAAGCTCGCCTGTTGTTTTAATTTTAAGTTTCAACTGTATGTTTACTTGTTTAGTTACAATAAAGGATATAATATGTTTAGAATGAGAATAGGCGTGGGCAAAAGTGAACTAATTACTTTTCATAGGTTTCTATGACACATAATAGGTACACAATTCACTCAAACACATTCCGAGGCACAGAGGCGCCCTGAATTTCCACTCTCATTCTCTTTACGCCGTATAATTCGTTGCAAATAATTCCTTGTCAATTCGCGTTAAAAACCCTGGGAAATAAAGTCTGCTAAATGAAAATCGTTTCAGTTGTAAGTAGATAGCGTGACAGTATGCTACTGTCGGTGTGGTCGGTTGGTGTTTCGTATTCTTAACAGTTTTAAGTATAGAAAATTAAGGTAACAATAAAATGAAAATTGACATTTAATGGCATTACAATGACTAAAACTAAGAGAATTGGGGTTATGGCCGCTTTGGAGCCGCAGCGGCAGAGTCACTCAATATACAGGGTGTAAGGGACTGCTCTTCGAATACTGATAGGGTGCATTCAGACCATGAAGCTGAACAACTTCCCATAAAAATATGTTTCAGAAGACGTCATTATTTTACTTCCCATAGTAGGTAAATGCAGTCAGCTGATTGTAATTTTGTATGGAAGGTCGCTTTTTTTTGTCGCCTGACGTATGTTTCTAGGGGAAAGTTGTTCAATTTCATGATCCGTATGCGCCCCGTATTTACTTATAACTCATATTTAAGTTGACCTGTTGTGTCGTTATTCTTTGTATGTGTGCCTCTTGTAATGTTTTTGTGTACAATAAACAGTAAAAAAAAATTAAGCCTGAAATTGTGGTTTTTTATGTTGCAGATCGCGGAACGCTTCGCCGGTAGCGCGGCTTACGATGTGGCGCTGGCTGATTGTCACTCTGAACGCTGTCGCCGCTCTGTCACCTGTCATTAAAATTGGTAAGGCATTTTATTTGTCACTAGCCAATTAAATCAGTGCGACATTCGTCACTGGTCATTCAATCAAGTGAGGTTACTAGTAACTTGGGTGAGACATTTGTTTTTAGCTATTAAAATAAGTGAGATATTTGTCACTATCTATTATAACAAGTTCATTTTTGTCACTGGTCATTCAAATAAGTGAGCTATTTGTCACTGGCCATTCAAGTAAGTGAGCTATTTGTCACTGGTCATTCAAATAAGTGAGGTTACTAGTAACTTGGGTGAGATATTTGTTATTAGCTATTAAAATAAGTGAGATATTTGTCACTATCTATTATAACAAGTTCATTTTTGTCACTGGTCATTCAAATAAGTGAGCTATTTGTCACTGGCCATTCAAGTAAGTGAGCTATTTGTCACTGGTCATTCAAATGAGTGAGGTTACTAGTAACTTGGGTGAGATATTTGTTTTTAGCTATTAAAATAAGTGAGATATTTGTCACTATCTATTATAACAAGTTCATTTTTGTCACTGGTCATTCAAATAAGTGAGCTATTTGTCACTGGCCATTCAAGTAAGTGAGCTATTTGTCACTGGCCATTCAAGCAAGTAAGCTATTTGTCACTGGTCATTCAAATAAGTGAGCTATTTGTCACTGGCAATTCAAGTAAGTGAGCTATTTGTCACTGGCCATTCAAGGAAGTGAGCTATTTGTCACTGGTCATTCAAGGAAGTGAGCTATTTGACACTGGTCATTCAAGTAAGTAAGATATTTGTCGCTGACCATTCAAGTAAGTGAGATATTTGTAGCTTACCATTCAAGTAAGTGAGATATTTGTCACTGGCCATTCAAGGAAGTGAGCTATTTGACACTGGTCATTCAAGTAAGTAAGATATTTGTCGCTGACCATTCAAGTAAGTGAGATATTTGTAGCTTACCATTCAAGTAAGTGAGATATTTGTCACTGGTCATTCAAGGAAGTGAGCTATTTGACACTGGTCATTCAAGTAAATAAGATATTTGTCGCTGACCATTCAAGTAAGTGAGATTTTTGTAGCTTACCATTCAAGTAAGTGAGATATTTGTCACTGGCCATTCAAATAAGAGACGTATTTGTCACTAGCTTTTTGAATAAGTGAGATACTAGTCATATAACTATTCAAACAAGCTTCCTTTTTGGTGCAGAATCTAATGTCTTTACCATAAAAATGTTAGACAGTTGTTAAACGCGGGTCTTACGTCAAGCCCTAATACTGTGTTATGCTTATACCCTATTTCATCTTGGCAGGAGCAATATTCAGCGAGGAGGTTCGCGGCGGCAGCGCCGAGCTCGCCTTCAAGTACGCCGTCTACCGGATAAATAAGGAACGAAGCCTGTTCCCTGACAGCACACTGGTGTATGACATCCAGTATATACCGGTTGCTGACTCCTTTCATATACACACCAAAGGTATGTCTATTATACACCTCATATTTTACAAATTATACACCATGAAACGAATGCGTAGGTCTTCAAGTACGCCATCTACCGGATAAATAAGGAACGAAGCCTGTTCCCTGACAGCACACTGGTGTATGACATCCAGTATATACCGGTTGCTGACTCCTTTCATATACACACTAAAGGTATGTCCATTATACACCTTATAGTTTACAAATACACACCAAAAAACGAATGCTTTGGCTTTCAAGTAAGCCGTCTACCGGGTTTGTTTCCAAACGCATGCAACCCTAATCTCTTCATAGTAAGAGTGAACAGGCTTCTTCTGGGTGAGCTCGCTCCATCTTAGACTCTGTCTCTGTCCTATGACCTAGACTACAGTCAAGAGCAAACCCATCATTAATATAAATAAATAAATAAGGAACGAAGCCTGTTCCCTGACAGCACACTGGTGTATGACATCCAGTATATACCGGTTGCTGACTCCTTTCATATACACACTAAAGGTATGTCCATTATACACCTCATATTTTACAAATTATACACCATGAAACGAATGCGTAGGTCTTCAAGTACGCCATCTACCGGATAAGTAAGGAACGAAGCCTGTTCCCTGACAGCACACTGGTGTATGACATCCAGTATATACCGGTTGCTGACTCCTTTCATATACACACTAAAGGTAGGTTTGTCCATTAAACACCTCTCCTATTTGAATACCACACTTTAAAACACTTCCCGTGTTCGGTAAAAAAAATTTCAATGGCATATACGCTTTTTACATTGCCCAACCAAAAAAGAAGTGTAATTTTTTAAGAGTTCAGGTATGTATATATTTATGTATATGTCGAAAAAGAAGAAGAAAAGAGAAAAGAAGAGAACACAATGTAAATAGAGAGGCCTGGAAACATACAGGCACACACGCCGTGAACATCAGGATGACATAATCACATCTAACCAATCTTATGTCAGGATACAAAACAATACGTCGTGGGCATGGACATATATATGTTCGATTCTTTAAAGGACTGAAACTAACCACTGAACCCCGAGTGTCATAGGCTAGGCTTTATCTCAGAAAGCAGTCGTGTTTTTCATTTTTTTAATGTTTGTTCTACACAGAGACTAGAAAATACTTTTACAATGTCTAATTCAGCGATTTTTACTAGAAACTTTGGATTTCTGCTTGCAAATTTGTATCTTTTACGACAATAACATATATTTTTTCAGAAGATGACTGCAATTGTCTAAATAAAACCGGTTTAAAAACCCTGCTCACGTGCTTTCCCTAACTTAAATCAATCCAACGGTTGAAAAACTCTGACACCAGGGTTCATCGGGTCGTTGGACGACTCGGTGTCGCACACGAGAAGAGAGAAAACAACATTGCATGTTAGATATCGTTTCCTAAAGGCATGCAAAGGGCACCTTAAATAGTATACTTACATTAAACAATGAAAAGATGGGCCTTTGGGAGTAAGCGCATTAGGCAATGAGTAAACGCATTAGATATAAACACAGAGCCGAGAACACTACTCTGAAAATTCACGGAACGAATACCTTTTAGCAGCCTCTTACGTTAGGCTTTTATACGACACTCTCGGGAAAACTTGGGGTGATGCTAATTTAACCCAGCACCACACGACGGGTGCGAACAGAAACAATGAGAGTTAATTACGCCGACTTTGCGCCCTTACTCCATTTAAAGCTAAACAAAGGAATGCGTACCGTATTATGCCTCACAATTAAGGCGAGTGTAGTCGTGAAAGGCCTTGACAGTGGCGCCAATTCTTAAAAAAAAACTCTTTATACAAACAATCTACCAGAATGTCCGTTACTCAAGTTTTTAGTGAAATTAAAATTAGAACCTATAAACTCAATGATATATTCGCTTTAAATTAAAGTTTTGGCAAAAAGTGCCTAAAACGGCCACTTTTGGTATTAATTGCTACAGCGAATATTTGATTGAGTTTGCAGGTTTTTATTTTATTAGGTCCTTACATATGAAATTGTCGTTTTGTCGTACTGGCCACTTTGATCACAAATTTCTCCTATTTGGTTAGGAATTCGAAATTCAAATTTATACAGCTATTTTCACATGTAGTTGTGTTTCGTAAACCGTCATTCATTTGTTTTTTTACTTATCTTTTTTCTGTTTGCATCGCTCAATTTACAAAATGGAAAATTTGAAATATCGCGTTATTTACGAGTACGAGTTCCACCGTGGCACCAGTGCTGCGGAAACGGCTCGAAGGGTTAATGATGTGTATGGCGGTTGTGTCGCAAAAGAAAACACAGTGCGTTTTTGGTTCCAACGTTTTCGTTCTGGAAATTTCGACCTGCAAAACAAGCCCCGTGGACGGCCGGAGACCCAAGTTGATAATGAAGAATTGAAGGCTATTGTGGAAGCGGATCCATCGCAAACCACGTCCGAATTAGCTGCAGGCTTCGGTGTTAGTGATAAAACTATTTTAATCCACTTGAAGCAAATTGGAAAGATTAAAAAACTTGAAAGGTGGGTTCCTCACGAATTGAGTGAAGCAAACCGGCAAACGCGCGTCAACTGCTGCGTTACATTACTTGACCGGCACAATAACGAAGGGATTTTAAATCGAATCATTAGCTGTGATGAAAAGTGGATTCTCTACGATAATCGGAAGCGCTCATCGCAATGGCTGGACCCTGGCAAGCCAGCCAAAGCCTGCTCCAAGCGAAAATTGACCAATAAAAAGTTACTTGTAAGCGTTTGGTGGACTAGCGCCGGTGTCGTTCATTACAGTTTTCTCAAATCTGGCCAGACGATTACGGCAGATGTCTACTGTCAGCAATTGCAAACCATGATGGAAAAGCTAGCTGCTAAACAACCGAGGTTGGTCAATCGCTCTACGCCACTGTTGCTTCACGACAACGCTAGACCACACACTGCACAACAGACGGCTAGCAAATTAGAAGAGCTTCAATTGGAATGTCTAAGGCATCCACCGTACTCCCCGGACCTTGCTCCAACAGATTACCATTTTTTTCGAAATTTGGATAACTTCTTGCAAGGGAAAAAATTCAACTCAGATGGGGCAGTCCAAATCGCCTTCAAAGATTTTATTGATTCCCGTCCGAATGTTTTTTTCAGTAAAGGGATCAATGAACTACCTATGAGATGGCAAAAGTGCATAGATTACAATGGCTCATACTTTGATTAAATAAATATACTATATTGAAAAAAATCGACTTTTTGTTCCTCCCATACAAAACGCCAATTTCATATGTAAGGACCTAATATTTAAGTATGATACTAAAAATTTTGAACTTAAAAACGGACATTGTTTGTATAAAGAATATTTTTGAGAATTTGCGCCACCTTCGAGGCCGTTCACGAGTACACTCGCCTTAACATGAAACTCAGAAAACATTTTATAGATAGTTGTGGAGAAGATTTGTTTAAATATTCAGTCCGGTACATATATTTCCCTATTTACAACATTCTCTTACTTAGTCCGTGTGATGCCGGCTTAAAAAGCATCACCCCATTTCTTTCCTGTGGGTATCGTTAGAAGCGACTAAGGGACTCGAGGGTGTGTATTGCAAATTTAAGCAATAGGCTGACAATCTGTGACTATGACGATACACAAATCTTCTCCAAATGTTTGTCAGACGTGGCGTGAATATCAGTTTTTTTATGGCTGTTTACGCTCTGCCTACCCCGCAAGGGATGTAGGCGTGATATATGTTCACACACTTACCTATCAGTCCATCCAGTCAGTCAAAGGCAAAGTCAGTCCATTTTTTTTTTTTTATTAATGATGGGTTTGCTCTTGACTCTAGTCTAGGTCATAGGACAGAGACAGAGTCTAAGATGGAGCGAGCTCACCCAGAAGAAGCCTGTTCACTCTTACTTTGAAGAGATTAGGGTTGTATGCTTTTGGAAACACAGACGCAGGAAGTGAGTTCCACTCTTTAGCAGTGCGCATTATAAATGATGACTGGAAGCGCTTAGTCCGAATTGGTGGAATGGCTACCAGGTACGGATGGTATCCGGCGGTGCGTCTGGATGTCCGATGGTAGAAGGGAGCTGGTGGAACAAGGTCGTGAAGCTCTTGAGCACACTCTCCGAAGTACAATTTATAAAATACCGACAAGCAGGCAACCTTGCGGCGATGTGCCAGGCTATGTAGCTTGGTGTCCACCAGTTTTATGTCGCCTATAAGCCTCTTGTGCACACCATGTTACCCTCGAGTGCCTTAGTCGCCTCTTACGACACCCACGGAGTGATGCTATTCTGAGCCGACATACATACATACATATATCACGCCTTTATCCCTTGCGGGGTGGGCAGAGCGTAAACGTCCGAAAAAACGGTCACTTACGCCGCGTCTGACAAACATTTGAGGGTCATTCAGATAATTAAGTACCTATTACTATAGTGACAGGTTGTCAGCCCATCGCCTAAAGTTGCAAAACATATGTAACCCTCCAGTCCCTAAGTCACCTCATACGAAAGAAATGGGGTGATGCTATTCTAAGCCGGCATTACACGGCAAAATATGGGTAGGTGTAGTTTAGCAAAATTAACCAAAAGCCAGCACAGGAAATATTGGAGGTAGTCGCAAGCCGGAAATTCTACATGGCCACCGGAAGCGCAATATGGCTACCGGAAGTGAAACGCGAGAGCACCGACGCCGAGTGGTGTTAGAGATCCGCAATGAGATTTGGATCGTCATCTTCAGTAATTAATATTATTGACTTCGAAACGTGGATGAACGTATTATACCTACATTGGATCTAACGAGACATGCGAGTACATTTAGGTTTGAATAAATCTGAGGGTTAAGGTGGTTCAGTCGCTACCAGCCGCTTTTTTTAAGTCATCGGTCTATCTGGCCGGAGGTCATCCAACGCTATGCTTGCCGAGGCGTGGCTTCCACTCGAGAACCCGCTTACTACACCGTCCATTGGTTCTACGACAGATGTGCCCAGCCCACTGCCACTTCAGTTTGCTACGCATAAGTCTGTTACTTTGGTCTTTTTGCGGATAGTCTCATTCCGGATTTTATTCATAATAGAGATACCGAGCATAGACCTTTCCATAGCTCTCAGAGTGACATGTAACCGGTGGGCCAGTTTTACTGTCAGATGCTATGTCTCGGCTCCATAGGTCATGACTGGTAGGTTGTATTGATTCTAAATAATCTTTGTAGTTATTTATTGCCGCGAATGGATACTTGGTTTCCAGATGACTAGCGTATCCAGCTAGGTATTTTTTCCTGTTTGGGGGCGCTACTGGGCTCTCGAACCTTAGTACATTATACCTCTATGCTCGAACCACCTTAACTTTACTTGACGGATGGGCGCGCAGCCGCCAATACTTACTTATTGACGGATGATTGAGTGACATGATAAGAAATAGCGTGAGAACGTTGCAGTATAAAATAAGACGTAGTGACTGGTATAGAGAAATAAATGCTGAGATGGTTTGGTCATATTGAGAGTATGAATGAAAGAATATTAACAAAACAAGTGTATATGGCGAGTGTGGATGGAAACGTTGGAAGTTGAAGACCTATAGGAACTTACTTTGATCAGGTCGGGGACGTTCTAAAGAAAAATCAGGTCATGAGTTCCCTAAATCGACGAGCATGTATGAAAAGGTTGATGCATGTTGAAGAAGTGAGAGAAGTGTGTCAGGATCGTAGCAAGTGGAAAGATGTAGTCTCTGCTTACCCATCTGAGAAAGAGGCTTGAATATATATTTGTATTGCTGATCACGGTAAAATAACGTACGTAATCTTAAGTTCCTTACAAATTCTGTTGAAAAACCGCAGAATTCAACATACTGTCATTGACGAATGACGGTTGACGGTCCATCTACCAAATTCACCCCAGCCCGATTCTCTTAGTTTTACGCCATTATACGAGTAATGCCATCGATACTCAACTGTCATTCTTTTAAAACACAACTGAGACGCTCTTCAAGTAGCGGAATACGGCCACTATTTTAAAATAATTGAGGTGTATTGTTTCCAACCGCAGTTACCGAGCAAGGGGTTGCAAGTTGGGGGTGGTAATACCGTGGGTGGTGTATAGTTTCACAGATATTGTACACCCTTATTAAGGCGAGTGTAGCCGTGAACGACCTCAAAAGTTGCGACACTCCAAAAAAAAATATTTTCTCTTTAGACATAAACCTATCAGAATGTCCGTTGCCCAAGTTTTTAGTGTTGTACTTAAGTAAAAGTAGAAACTGAAAACTCAATAAATATTGGCTGTAATTAAGGTTATGGCAATTAATACCACAAGTGGCTGTTTTTAGGCACTTTTTTACATAACATTAATTACAGCGAATATTTCATTAGGTTTGCAGATTCTAATTCTACTTAAGGATAACTAGAAACTTGGGCAATGGATATTCTCATAGATTGTTTGTATAATATAAAACTTTTGTTGTGAAGTGGCGCCACTGTCGAGGTCGTTGACGGCTACACTCGCCTTAAAGAATGGAGTTTGCGGAAGTAAATACTCTGCGAAAAATAGAATACGAAAAAGATGATTTCATGTTATTATAATCTACACAAATAAAAGCGGAATGATTTTATTGTTTGTTTGAATTGAATAGTCTCCGAAAGTACGACCGATTTAAAAACATCTTTTAATATTAGAATTCTACATTATCCCTAATGAACATTGTATTAAACGGTCTCATTCTCGCTGGAAAACGGTTAGCTAGCACAAGTTTACATAAAATTAAGTAACTAAGAAAAAACACTTTAATGCACAAAATAACAAACAAAAATATCAGGAAAGGCAGCATTATAGCTACAAGCGATCTCTTCCAGCCGACCTTTGGAATTTGTAAATCTTTTTCGTGTTACTTTTAAATTCGTCGTTTTTCCACAGCGTCCTTTTAAAACTGATTGATTATAATATAGGCGTTTACGGATCACACCGCGTCCGTATGCGTATACACGCGCGTGATCACGCGCGTACCGTGATGTTGTAATGTAGGTAGGTAGGTACACTGCTTGCGTATGCGTTGCGTTGCGTAGTGCACGCAAGCATGTCATGTCATGTGTCATACAGTCCCATGCATTACAACGCAGACGGTGTGCACCGCCCATAATCTGAACATTCTGAACAAGTTATTATCCGTACTAATATTATTAATAAGAACATCATTGAAGTAAAGGTCGAAGGAAAGAGATGAAGAGGAAGACCTAGACGCATATTCTTCACTCAAGTAAAGGAGAAGATTAATGCCGTGTCGTATCAAGAAGTCAAGTCGCTGGCAGAATTTAGGAAAAATGGCAACTACTCCACCGACAATAGCCAAGCTCTTAAATTTTAATGAATGAATATTATAAACACAAAATAGAGAATCGCCGCCGCCGGCAATACTTAATTTGTGTTATAAATCTAAGAGTTTATGTGCGTGTGTGTATGTGGGTTGTTCTCATCGACCGCGTTTTTCGTACGTTCCGCTTAAAAAGTGCTGCTTCCTCTGGGACGAGCGTTATAAAATTTTACTTCAAAATACTTCAGCACTTCTCACATATGGTCAAACATTTAATTCATCAAATATGTGGTCAGTTTTTTGTAAATTTCCTGTCAAACATGCATTCTCTCACGTCCATGGCATGGTTCTTTGCTACCTTGCGCTAAATAGACTGTTATAGATCCTAAAATTACAAGTCTATGTCGTGTTAAGCTTTCTTATCTTTTAAACAATTATATTTTCTATCTTTTAGCATGTTTTTGGTTTCCACAACGGCAGAAACTTTTTTATAAACACGGATTTTTGCGTTGAAGCCCTGAATCAGCCCACAATTACCTCGCGCTACTCTCTCACTCATATATTCATGACGGTAAAAGCTATCTGTCGATTTTACTCACGAATTCGTAGCGGCTAGTACCGCCGACAACGTCGTGGGGGACGCAGGCTCCACTCGCCGCTATATCTTCGATGGCGAGGGTAAGTTTCTCACATTTACGACTTTGTCCAGTACCGTCCTCATTTCCATGCTAGTCGATTACCAGTTATTCAGTTATTAGGTATTATCGATATTTTTTCTGAGGAATACCTTTGATATGCTTAAAATAAGAGGCTAGACTGTTTTAAATTTTAACGAAAAGGTTTTTATTAAACTGCAAAATAAGCTTTCGTTCTCATTTCCATGTTCTCATTTCCATGTCTTTCCATGGTTCGAGATGACATGGAAATGAGAAAGTGACATGGAAATGAGAGAATAATTAAAATTTTGCAGTCCACAGTTGGACAAAGTTTTTAAATTATGAATATTTATTCTTAAATTAATCCAATGCCTGTTTTAATCGTAAATATGTGGAAGTACGGGTATTTTTCATTATTACCTATTTTTATGAAATGAAAGCTTTTGTAATTAATTTTATATGTCTTTCTAACGAATGTCTTAGAAGGAGGGTTAGGGTTTTTCGGGAGTCTGTCTGTATGTATGTATGTATTATGTATGTGTTTATGTATTTATTATGTATGATGTATGTGGACATGCAATTTCTTTTTCGTGGGTTACAGCCCAAACGGCTAGGTGGATATTGACATGTGGGGTGTCATGTGATTCGCAGCACATCAGTGCGAGTGACATTTGTTACATTTTAAACAAGATACCGCTATGACGCGGCACTCCCACCCGCTCTCTAATATTTCACCGCCCCGCGTTCGCCCGACTTAGAAGCAGTCTGAAGTGGTCATCAACTGGTTACGCTTTATACTAGTTTAGAGTGCGTTGTGGTTTCGGTAGCTCTAGTTTTGGCACGCACATATATACATGTAGGAGTTTTGCTTCTAAGCGGTAGCCATTATTATGTATTCTTTTCTATAAGAGACATTCTATAGAAAAAAGTGGTTCTATACCAGGTACTGCAAACCCGCGATATCTGTACGCCAATAAAAGCAGTCCATCATGCTAACCACTTTTTTCTATAGAATGTCACTTATAGAAAAGAATATATAATAATGGCTACCGCTTAGAAGCAAAACTCCTACATGTATATATGTGCGTGCCAAGACTAAGGCTACCGAAACCGCAACGCACTTTAAACTAGTATAAAGCGCACGTAACCAGTTGATGACCACTTCAAACTGCTTCCCAGTCGGGCGAGCCTATATTAATATTATGTTGGTACTCTTTTCAATCTTGTCCACCAGTTACTTTAATACAAAGTGTTATAAAACTGTTTGTTGCATTCTGCAGTCGGTCACTATGTAAACGTTATCAGTATCCACACCCTCATGTTCGTGGGATGCTAAATACATATTTAACTAAGTAAATAAAGCTTATTTTCTTTATATTTCCTACAAATCAAGGAGTGGACATCTAATTTCCATGACAAAAAATAGTGGCCCTCCGTTTTTTTTATCTTTATTATAGTAATATATTCATTATTTTTACTAAAATACGTTCTTTAAGCTCTAGCAAACATTACTGACTACTAATATATTAAAAAACATTTTTAATTATTTTAATATCAAATAAAATAAAAATTGCCACGGAATTCTCTCATTTCCATGTCCGCAAATAGTGGACATCAAATAACTCTGAAACTAGTGGTCCAAGAACCGGGCAATTTCAGTCTAGTGTTTGTAATGAGAAAAACTTTGATAACGTATATTTAATTATCCAAAAAAACTAAATTTGAAAAATGACATGGAAGTGAGAAAATTCCGTGTCATTATGAGAATGACCCATGTATGTTTGTCACCTCTTCACGCTCAAACGGCTTGACCGATTTGATTGAAATTTGGAACACAGGTAGAGTATAACTTGGAATAACACATAGGCCACTTTTTACCGCAGGAAGACAACTATTACCACGTGAAAATGAGCGGAAATCTAGTATGGTAATAACTTTTTTTCTTACAGCTTGTGCGCTGATCAAGTCCGGTTGCGTGGCCATCTTCAGCGGCGGCGGTGGTCCCATGGCAACGCTGGGTGCCGTGAGCCAAGCCATGCATGCCCCACACTTCATTGCTGCTCCAAGTCCTGACCGTAAGTAGAATAGAATATACATACATACATACATCAGCCTATTGCAGTCCACTGCTGGACGTAGGCCTCCCCCAGGGTACGCCATAGGGCACGATTTCCCGTTTTCGCCATCCAGTCGCTACTGTTACTATCGATGGTTAAACCGTCGGTTCCGGTTGATGCCAATGCTTACTTAGGCGGCGGTCGTTACATAACCATGTCAGAGGCCTACTACCGTAGTAGTAGGCGGTTGAAAAACTCAAACCAGGGTTCATCGAGTCGTTGAACGACTCGGTGTACCACCAAAGAATAAGAAGAAACTATAAAATCGAATAAGTTTCTTTCAGCAATGGGCAGATTTAACATGTTGTTAAGCAATGATTCTAATCCAATCAATTCTACTGTCGTGTATGCTCAAGGTGTGCAATACAATGTCGCCCATTTTCGCAATTCGCCTTTTAATTGAATTATTGTATATTTGATGTAAACAAGGGTATTATAAAGGGACAAATAACAATGAATACTAAAAAAGTAAATCATTTCATGTAGGTTCCTATCAATACAAATAGCACTTTGGCATACATGTACCTATATATTCTTGTTTCCCATTATTTCCAGCGACCAACGACACAGAAAGTTTCACAATTAACCTGTACCCATCGAGGGATCTACTCGTCAAGGCATTTGAGGAGCTGACTGCATATCTGAACTGGAGTAGAATGGGCATCATTTATGAAGACTATGGTTATGGTAAGCCCTTTTTTTATTAATGATGGGTTTGCTCTTGACTCTAGTCTAGGTCATAAGACAGAGACAGAGTCTAAGATGGAGCGAGCTCACCCCGAAGAAGCCTGTTCAATCTTACTTTGAAGATATTAGGGTTGTATGCGTTTGGAGGCACAGACGCAGGTAGTGAGTTCCACTCTTTAGCAGTGCGCATTGTGAACAGTCTCAAAGGCCACTGCTGGACATGGTCTTCCTCCTATAGGGAGGGGGGGATCTGTTCGACAAGGTTTTTGAGGAGTTCACTGCATATCTGAATTGGAGTAGAATGGGCATCATTTATGAAGACTATGGTTATGGTAAGCTTTCAATATGAACAGGAACAAAGGCCACTGCTGGACATGGGCGTCCCCCTATTGGGGGGTATCAACTCGTCAAGGCTTTTGAGGAGCTTACTGCATATCTTTAAGGAATTTGCGCTGGGCTTGGTTTTTTTTTTTTCAATTTATTTCATTAGAGGTAAGTAGGGACATTTGATTCCAATTAAATTATACTCGCCAAACTTAACAGTTTGATGGCGAGATGCGCTTGCTTTTTTCCATTTAGATTTTTTTTTGCATTTGGTATATCGGGGTTCTCCCACTTGATGTCTGTTGCTGCGTATTTTTTACGCATGCGTCTGTCAGACGTAGACGAAAGGAAATTGCGAAATCCGATCTTATTCCCATAAATACGGCTACGGTGCTTTTATGGATGCGTCCGTCAAGTCGTTTGGTAACGTAGCCGTATTCGTATAAGATCGACAGACGCATGCGTTAGAGTGCATAAAAAAAATGCAGCGACGGACGAAAAGTGGGGGAACAACCTACTAAGTCATTCGACCAGAGTTTCTTCACGTATATTTTTTTTATCTTATATATACATACATACATAAATCACGCCTCTTTCCCGGAGGGGTAGGCAGAGACTACTTCCTTCCACTTACTACGATCCTGGCATACTTCTTTCGCCTCCTCCACATTCATCAATCTCTTCATGCATGCTCGTCGGTTTAGGGTACTCTTGACCTGACCTTTCTTTAGCACGTCCCCGATTTGATCGAGGTACGTTCGTCGAGGTCTTCCCCTTCCGACGTTCCCATCCACACTTGCCATATACACCTGTTTCGTTAATCTTCTTTCGTTCATCCTCTCTACATGACCAAACCATTTAAGCATACCCTTTTCTACACCAGTCACTACGTCTTCTTTTATACCACAACGTTCCCTTATCACGCTATTCCTTATCCTGTCACTCAATTTTACGTCAACCATACTTCTTAACGCTCTCATTTGTACTGCATTTATTCTACTTTCATGCTTTTTCTGCCATACCCAACTTTCACTCCCATACATAAGTGTCGGAACTAACACCCCTCTATGCACAGCCAGACGAGCCTTATCAGAGACTTTCTGGCTGTTCATAAAAGCGTGCAACGCTCCATTCACCATGTTGCCGGCATTCACCCTTCTTTCGATGTCACTTTCACACTTTCCATCTGATGTGAACATGGAGCCCAAATACACAAACTCTTTCACTTGTTCCACCCTCTCTTCTTCTATCATAATTTTACACTCTGTCATATTTTCCTCTTTCTCAAAACTTACATTCACTTTCATTCCTTTCTTTTTCAAAGCCTCATTCATAATATTTACCATCTCCTGCAACCCTTCAGCCGACGACGCAAGGATAACTTGGTCGTCATCATAGAGAAGACATTTGACGAGTAAACCATTCATTCTCAGACCACATTCACTCTCTTTCAAATCTTCTAAACAACTATCCATGAACAGATTGAACAGCCACGGTGACGCAACACATCCCTGTCTAACACCTTTCTCGATGTTAAAAAGTTCAGTGTACGCCCCGTTTATCCTGACACAAGCACTGGAATCCTTATATAAGGATTTCAGTGCTCGTATCAAGATACTGCTCACCCCATGCATGGATAGTGCCGACCACAATTCATTCCTCACCACTCTGTCATAGGCCTTTTCCAAATCTACGAACGCCCAATAGACTTTCTGGTTTTTGGCCAGGAATTTTTCAGCTATGCAGCGCAAGGAAAAGACCTGATCCGTACATCCCATCCCCTTACGAAATCCTGCCTGAGCATCCCATACTTTCTCATCCGTTTCTTTCATCACTCTTTCAATCAACACCTTTGCATACAGTTTGCCGACGACACTGAGGAGGCTTATACCGCGGTAATTTTTGCAGTCCAGCTGTGACCCTTTTCCTTTGTATAATGGCACTATTACAGCTTTGCACCAATCACTTGGCACTCGACCTTTATCTTATAAATAATTGTATCTCAATATTGCTATTAAAAATAAGTTACTTAGGTTCATTATATTGATTAAAAAGACAGTCAACACAGTACAATAAATATAGGCTTCGCTTAGATCAGCCTTGCGTATTTAACCTTTGATCATTTATATAGTTATATAGTTTATTTATATTGTATTTTATAGTCGATTTCATTAAAGAATAATATTTGTGTCGCCTATCCATTTACTTAAGATACAGGAATTCTCATTCCCCATAACTATTTTATATAAGTGTGCCTATTTGAAATTAAGTTTATTAATAAAGAATTATCTTTTTTTATATTTCAGGAGAGCTAAATATGCTGAACTTGGCCAAAGATGGCCGCGACATGTACGCAGTCCGGTGCGAATCCCCGCACGAGTACAGACACGCCCTCGCTCAGCTAAAGGCGCAGAAAGTCAGTCATATACTAGTGGATACAGACCCACAGCATTGGAGAGTGTTGGCTAGAGCTGTAAGTATAACACACACACACACACACACACACAACATACTAACACACACATACAATTATACAATTATTCTGTTTTTTGTACAAAATTTACAGCTAAGAACGTGGAAACACTATTGAACAAAAATGAACAAAGGTGTCATCCAAAAATTACGTAACGCATAATTTACAAAATTTAACGCCCTTTTTACAATACGGGCATCTTAATAAGCCATATTTGTCAGCTGTCGGCTACGTGCTAATGCTATGGCAGTGGGTCCATTTCCCTCGGTTGCCATATCTTTTAGTAAGGAACTGAGAGCTGTTAAATATGGCTTATTGGGATGTCCTTACTTTAGTGTGGAAATGTATTGTACACCTTAGTCAGGTAAATCATAGCGGACATTTTATTTTATAAGAACTTTTGTAATTACTACCTATGGTTATACAATAAAAGCATTTGATTTGATTTGATTTTTAGTATGAAAGATAACGTTTGACCGTGGTCTGACCCTAACATCCCTTTCTAAATTGCGTTACATAATTTGAAGGCGGCCTTATCGCTAATAGCTAAATGTTTTCTATTTCTACAGATTCTGCAGTTGCAAATGAACAACGAAGATTATCATTACATTTTTACCTCATTTGTAAGTACCGTATCATATTTTACGCAATTCTTCAAAAATTTTACTAACTTCATTATGTAAACTCCTGTTTTCAACCCTTTTTTAAAAACTATAGCAATTTTATTTGATGTTTAAGTCAAACCATTCCTTACCTAAAGGTTTTCTGCCACTTGTCCGTGGCTGAGATTTTTTAATGCACCGTAACGCATGCGTCTGTCAAACAATACAAATACGGCTACGGTGCGTTCACGGTGCATTAAAAAAAGCAGCGACGGACGAGAAGTGGCAGAACCGCATACATAAATGATCATGGTTTTTCAGTGAAGTCAGAATTTTGTGAATTCAATATTTAAAGAATTCAACATTTTGAGAATTCAATATTTTAAGAATTCAACATAATGAGAACTCAACATTATTCTCCGGAAGGAAGATAAAAAAATGGGTATATAGTACATCTCTAATTTTGCGCAGTAAATAAAATCACCGTGTGATGCCGGCTTAGAATAGCACCACCCCATTTCTATCCCTCGGGAGGAACTAAGGGACTTGAGGGTGTGTATTGCAATTTTAGGCGATAGGCTAACAACCTGTCACTATAGCGATACACAATTTTCCGAAGAACCTTCAAAATTTGTCAGACGTATCATAAATGTCCGGTTTTTGTGGCTGTTTGCGCTCTGCCCACACCGCAAGGGATTATAGGCGTGATATGTGTGTAAAAAAAAACTTTTTTACAAATTAGTTCCTTTTACTGCTATTAAAAATTTGTCTGTTCTTTCCAACCCAGGATATGGAGCTAATGGACCTGGAAGACTTCTACTACAATCGAGTGAATATGAGTGGGTGGCGGCTGGTGGACCGCGGGTCGGAGAGGGTTAAAGAAACCCTGCAAGTGATGGAGAAGTTCCATCCTATTGGAGCTAGCATACTAAGCGGGGGACATATAAAGGTATGAAAACCAACTTGATTGTGTTTAGTGCCTGCTAAGAATAGCATCACCATACTTCGAGGTCCATAGGAGTGAGGCTGGTGGACCGCGGGTCGGAGAGGATTAAAGAAACCCTGCAAGTCATGGAGAAGTTCCATCCTGTAGGGGCTTCTATACTCAGCGGGGGTATTTTTTCTTGTTGTCTATTACCACAATATAATCAATCAACACAATTTTAATTTTTTGAAATTAATTTTGTAATGTCCTAATAGAAAACCGGCTCGGGCGGGATAAAAAAATAAAAATAAACGCACTGGGGGCTTGCCAGGTTAATCACACGGCATGTAACTTTATGCAACCACCATCTGTAAACAACATTTGTTTCAAATTGAAATCAAGATTTTCAAAGCGGGTTATTTACATCTTTCTTCTTTCTTCTTTCTTCTTTCTTCTTTCTTCTTTCTTCTTTCTTCTTTCTTCTTTCTTCTTTCTTCTTTCTTCTTTCTTCTTTCTTCTTTCTTCTTTCTTCTTTCTTCTTTCTTCTTTCTTTCATTAACCGGACCCCCTGAACAGGAAACATCAGTAGTAATCCTACGACATGATTTATTTTTTACAGACGGAACCAGCGCTTCTTTACGACGCAGTGCAAGTGCTGGCATTAGCATTGGCCTCAACTAAAGATGTCAATGCAGCCAACGTGTCCTGTGAAGATGACACGCCGTGGGCGCACGGGAAGGCACTGAGAGAAAACATTAATAAGGTACCACACGGAACACACACAGACACTAATTTATTATTATAGAGTGTGCTCACACACACACACACACACACACACGCACAGAATCTCATACTTTGAAAAGCAAAGTGCTTATTTACATAAAAAATTTCAAGCGCGGGCAGGAGAAAATTTTTTTTGCAAGTTTTCAAAAATTGTATAACTAACACGGGAGGTGTTTTAAAATTTGGTATTAACTTTTCTTCTTTTCTGTAGTACAATTTAATCTTCTACACTACCTATACTTGTTTCCCGCTTTAACTCGCGTATGACAGCTGAAAACCAGTGTTGCCTCCTGCCTTAATACACTGAGCTTTAGCCCTTTCACATCACTGCAGCACACATGTGTATATTTTGCGGGATAAGCCATAAAAATGGGTCCGGCCGTTATGCCCCCTATCCTCAACGCCCCCGGCCGCAATGCCCCTGATTCAAAAAAAAGAAGAAGTACTGTTGAATATAAAAGTCTTATGCATTTATTTACCTATTTTAAATAGTGTCTGGACTTATAACATTTGCTAAAGACAAAACTGTGATTTTTAAATAGTTTTAATAAGTAGGTAGATGATTTTGCATGGTGTCAAACAATATCTTAATCTTGTACAAAAATAATTAGATATATTTTTATTAATAATTTTATGTTACTAAAACAAAACTGTGATTTTTAGTGAATTTTAATAAGTACATGATTTTGCATGTCGTCAAACAATAAGTAGTTATATGTTAAAACATAAAAATAATATTTTTTTTAAGACAGTGTTAACACTAAATTTTAAGTAAATTTGTTGATTATTATATTAAGTACCTGTTATGTTTTAAAAATTTGTTTCTTTTATTATTATAAGACAGTTATGCTATATATGTGATTAAAGTGCTGACTTAAATGAATAAGCGAAACCTGTGATTAAACTTGTTATAGTCAATTACTTTGTTTCGTTTTTATATTTTTATTTAATAGTATTTTTTAATCCTAAAAATGGTAGTTGAATAACATAATTATGCCTACATCAAAAATTACTACTAATATAAACAATATACGAATGTTGTGATTTTACTCTTTTTTTATTTAATACTGACACATATTCCATATTGATTTTATTTTCGTTACACCTGCTGTGTGTGTATGCATTGGAATAACACTTTTGACTTTAACAGTACTTCATCAAGTACCTTTTTTTCGATACGGGGGCATTGCGGCCGGGGGCATTGAGGATAGGGGGCATAACGGCCAGAGCCGATAAAAGGGAGGGTTGGAATGCATTCTAATTTTAAGAATTTGGATTTTATATAATTTTACCTGATTGTCTTCATCATCATCATCATGGGGTGCCATCTTCAAATTGAAGTTCGGAGGTCAGCATGTAGGAACCCTCGCGGTCTTGCGCCGCCGATTGTCTTACAATAATGTAAATGTGTGTGACAATTTTAGTATTATGTCTCACGGAAGACCAGCGCTATGGTGGCGCTCCACAAACAAATTTCAGCTCCTCCATAGCAAATGCTGAGTGAGAACCTTTTTGATATAATCTAAGTTTAAAAATTTGTGACTGTATCTAATGATAATGAAGTTGATATTTGGATAATAAATAAACTTTTTCTATTTCTATTTATTTCTATTGATGCAGAAACATAAATAAATGATTTAATCTATCTACTCTCACGCACAAGCACACTCGCAATTCAGCAGTATCACGCAAACTAACTTATATGATCAACTAGATTTCCGCCCAGCGGTTTCACCCGCTGCCACTCATTTTCCCGTGGCAATAGATGCTTTTCCGCGGTTAAAAGTAGCCTATGTGTTATTCCAGGTTATACTCTACCTGTGTTCCAAGTTTCATCCAAATCGGTCAAGCCGTTTGAGCGTGAAGAGGTAACATACACACACAAACTCTCAGTTTTGTAATATTGGTACGGATTTCAGATCGAGTCCACAGGCCTGACCGGGCCCTTGGAGTTCCAAAATGGCGCGCGTACCAACTTCAACCTGCAGCTCATGAGACTAGTGGGGGGCGAAGACGGGGGCACTGTTCTGTCAGGAACCTGGTCGCCAGCTGAGGGTCTGATCGTGACCGACCCTGCTGCGTACAAAAGAGATCCACCGCCAAATGTGACCCTCACTGTGGTTACCAGAGAGGTGAGTAAAAGCAGAATATACCAACGAGCTGTAGTTTAACTTCATACTAACGCCCGGTTTTCGCACTCACACATACACATGACTGCTACATAGGATCTCGTGCCGCTCGTGTGACAGCGTACCATACAGCGGCCGAGCGTTTTTGTTTGTGTATCGGGAAACCGGGAAAAATAATACATAGAAACCTAAATATTCATTCTTTTTCTTCTTTGCGTGTCGCGGCAAATAACATTTGTCGGACCAATAAGTTGCCAATTGAACGGCATTTGGAGTGGCTGCCTACAGCTCTTCTAGCGTGCAAGTATCGGGGCACAGATCACTACTCATTAAATAATAATGTTATTGCGGGTGACAGGAGTGATGCCAATAGGCAGAAAGAGGGGTATAGTTGGTGTCGGGAAAAGTGTAGCTACCCGCCTGGCCGGGTGTTGTGGCCAAGGGACCGACTGGTCCACCTGGATAGAATTGAAAGTTGTATATTATGCGTTGCGCGGTGAAACACTTCGATACCGCGTTTCAGGCTCTTTGTTCTGTCACGTGGCGCCATCTTGCAGCTATGTTGGAACTTCTGTTGCGTCTTGCTTGCTCGTTAACCACTTTGAGTGAGCTTCTTGTCGTAGCTCCCAGAGGTCGCTACAATGTCATTCCATAGAACTATAGATAAACCTTCAAGCTTCTTGTGTCATTCATATATTTTCTAGTGTAACCACTGTAACTTAGCATAATGGTTCCTAAGAGTGATATCACTTATCACTTAATTTCGAGCTCGTATAACCAATTTGTTGATATCCCTAATGTAACGTATCTTCATTTAGTATAGGTATCTGCAATCGAAAAGGGTCTCCCTAGCGTCTAGCTTGCTTGTGAACGACTTGTGTGAGCTTCTTCATGCTTCTTGTAGTAGCTCCGCTACAATACACACCAACACAAAACATATTGCGAGTTAGGGGCTACACGAACACTCTCTGGCCCCCAGTCTTTAATTTTGAATAAATATGTTTTCAGGAAAAGCCGTACGTAATGGTAAAAGAGGGCTGGAACCTTCAGGGCAACGCGCGGTTCGAGGGTTTCTGCATAGATCTGCTGGCGAGGGTCGCAGCCAGGGCTGGGTTCCACTACAGGCTACGGCTGGTGCCTGACAACATGTATGGAGCCAGGGACCCTGACACCGGCCAGTGGAACGGCATCGTCAGGGAGCTGTTGGACCGGGTGAGTATCTGACAGTTATGACAGTCTCCCAAACAATATGAACAACGAATAATTTTCTTTTTAAAAAGTAAATTAACGAATTGCCATGTGATTTCTAGTACAAGATGTTAGTGCTATCAGCAGTACCTTAAGCAACCCATTTAAAGGGTTCATTAATCCAGGGCCCGAAGTCTGCGAATTCAAAATCGTTTTAGTTGTATGTAGATAGCGAGTCAGTGGCATAGTCTTGGGCGTTTCGTATTCTGCTAACAGTTTAAAGTATAAAATATCATAGTAACGATAAAATTGCAGTTGAAGTTGAAGTTGATAAAGTTGCAAGGGTAAAAATTTGAGAATTTGGACTCTGTTTTTTTTTATAGCGTATGTTAATTAAACTAAGCCGAATTACAAGACTTACTCTACAACTTACTATCATGTTTTTTTCAGAAAGCTGACATAGCAGTGGCCTCCATGACGATCAACTATGCAAGAGAAGCTGTCATAGACTTCACTAAGCCATTCATGAATTTGGGAATCGGGATATTGTTCAAGGTAACAATATTGTAAAGAAAAGGTTGTGGGCTCTCCCTTGGCTTAACACTAAATCACTTTATGACTTAACACTACCTTACAACGACTTAACTAAACCTGACATAAATGGCAAAATACGTCTCAATTCACAAGATGTGGAGCCAGTGGCTTTGCCACGTCAGAAAATATTAATTATTTAATGTATGTCTCCAGGTCCCCACATCGCAGCCAACTCGATTGTTCAGTTTCCTCAACCCGCTGGCGATTGAGATCTGGTTGTATGTGCTGGCTGCGTACATTCTGGTGTCATTCACACTCTTTGTGATGGCCAGGTTTTCACCCTATGAATGGTAAGAGGCAAAATAAAGTTTTAATTAAATTATTAGTTTAACCTCTCCAGCTTGAAAATAATAGTTTTGCTGCGTAAATCCAGTGGCCAAAAGTAGTTTATATTCACTGGATGGAGAAAAGTGAATTGAATTTCGAACATCTCATTTTATCATAACTAATGATAAAAATGCCAGCGGTGCTTTCTGAAAACTATTTCAGCCAGTAATTTATTTCATTTTGTAAGCGTTTTGTACTTATATAGAATTTCATAGCAATTAGTTGCAATTAGTATGAAAAAATTATTAGTTCACTTTTTGCCCACGCCTATTCTCTTTCACAGCGTCTCTGTTGATATTTCTGCATATTAAAACATTCTGAACGCACCTTTTAATAAGTAGGCGGGTATTTTCATATGGCTGATGCAATCGAGCTAAACAGGCAATTTCCCAACAGAAGATGTGGAAAGTTTTGTGTTCCAAATGAGAGCAAATTCATTTACATTTCGTGCTTTTGAATCTATCACTGAGCTCAATATACAATTTATAAGTCACTTGCTTTGCTCGAGATTCAATGTATATCCTCCGCTGCCTTGGGCTTTAAAACTAGCACTCGAATCAAAAATAAACTTTGCGCTCTTGTTGCACAAATAACAATTACACATTATTATGTAACTAAAAGAAATAATAACTTACAGGTCAACCAGTACTCACGTGTGTGGGCACGAGACGAAACTTCTGACCAACCAGTTCAGTGTCTGCAATTCGTTCTGGTTCATCACTGGGACCTTCCTGCGTCAGGGGTCTGGGTTGAACCCTAAGGTGAGGAGGAAATCTTTATAAAGGCGGTTCTTTTCGTAAATCATGCGTCTGTTAGAATAAAGGAAATTGCGAATTCCTTATTCTTATTCCGATACAAACACGGCTACGGTGCGTTAAGGCGCACGGTGCGAATAGGGATAAGACCATGCCTTTTGTCTGACAGACACATGCGTTACGGTGCGTTAAAAATACGCAGCGACGGGGGAAAACCGGCAAAAGCTATTAACCTTTTTCAACCAACTGCTGAGTTGTGGGCCGTTTTTTTTTCTATTAACAGCCCCGATTCTCTTGCCGTTTTAATCTTTCTAATGCCATCGACACTCAAATATAAAACTATTGCCACTGTCATTTTGTATACTTCGAACTGTAAGCGTGATACGCATCTGAAACACAACCGAAACTCTTTCAAATAGCGGAATGCGGTCCTAGCCCGGTTAATATTAATCTAATTTTCAGGCGACTTCAACCCGAATAGTAGGTGGTATCTGGTGGTTTTTCACACTGATCATCCTGTCATCATACACGGCGAACTTGGCGGCGTTTCTCACAGTGGAGCGCACCGTGCTGCCCATACAGAGTGCCGCGGACTTGGCGCAACAGAGGGACATACAGTACGGGACGCTGAGCGGCGGCAGCACTATGACGTTCTTCAGGGTAAGACAGACAGACAGACAGACAGACAGAAATACTTTATTGGCGGCGTTTCTCACAGTGGAGCGCACCGTGCTGCCCATACAGAGTGCCGCGGACTTGGCGCAACAGAGGGACATACAGTACGGGACGCTGAGCGGCGGCAGCACTATGACGTTCTTCAGGGTAAGACAGACAGACAGACAGACAGACAGACAGAAACACTTTATTGGCGGCGTTTCTCACAGTGGAGCGCACCGTGCTGCCCATACAGAGTGCCGCGGACTTGGCGCAACAGAGGGACATACAGTACGGGACGCTGAGCGGCGGCAGCACTATGACGTTCTTCAGGGTAAGACAGACAGACAGACAGACAGAAACACTTTATTGGCGGCGTTTCTCACAGTGGAGCGCACCGTGCTGCCCATACAGAGTGCCGCGGACTTGGCGCAACAGAGGGACATACAGTACGGGACGCTGAGCGGCGGCAGCACTATGACGTTCTTCAGGGTAAGACAGACAGACAGAAACACTTTATTGGCGGCGTTTCTCACAGTGGAGCGCACCGTGCTGCCCATACAGAGTGCCGCGGACTTGGCGCAACAGAGGGACATACAGTACGGGACGCTGAGCGGCGGCAGCACTATGACGTTCTTCAGGGTAAGACAGACAGACAGACAGACAGAAACACTTTATTGGCGGCGTTTCTCACAGTGGAGCGCACCGTGCTGCCCATACAGAGTGCCGCGGACTTGGCGCAACAGAGGGACATACAGTACGGGACGCTGAGCGGCGGCAGCACTATGACGTTCTTCAGGGTAAGACAGACAGACAGAAACACTTTATTGGCGGCGTTTCTCACAGTGGAGCGCACCGTGCTGCCCATACAGAGAGCCGCGGACTTGGCGCAACAGAGGGACATACAGTACGGGACGCTGAGCGGCGGCAGCACTATGACGTTCTTCAGGGTAAGACAGACAGACAGACAGACAGACAGACAGAAACTTTCTTTCTTGACATCTCTTTTAGTATGTAATTGCATACATACATACATAAATCACGCCTATATCCCTTACGGGGTAGGCAGAGTGTTAACGGCCGTAAAACGGATATTATCACCAGGTCTGACAAAAGCTTGAGGGTCAACTAGATAACTGTGTATGACTATAGTGACAGGTTGTCAGCCCATCGCCTAAAATTGCAATACACATCCCTCGAGTCCCTAAGTGGGCTCTTACGACACCCATGGGTTAGAAATGGGATGATGCTATTCTTAGCCGGCATCACACGGCATGTAATTGACAGTTGTCAAATATGGCTGATTAAGATGGCCCAGATAAAGCTTTCGATAATCGTGCCGTACGGCTGGTTCAAAACTTTGTGCCCGAAATTAGACACTTTCACTAGAAGACCAAAGTTAAAAGCATTAACAGGCATACTCATGACATACCACCAAACCACCACGAAGAAGAAGACCGTGAAGACCACGCTTGGCAAGCAGATTTTCGAGCGTGGTGCTAGACACTGATTTCACAGGGAATGCTACTGCCCATTTTTTGGATGAATATCTCACCCAGTCTCTATTTAGAACTCTCACGGGTAGTATTGGGGTGATATCACACAGCGGCTACATATATACATAGGCATATTGCAGTCCACTGCTGGGCGTAGGCCACCCCACAGGGTAAGCTGTAGGGCACGGTCTCTCGTTTTCGCCATCCTTCCACTACCTGCGTCTGTGTTTCCAGACGCAAACAACCCTAATCTATTCAAAGTAAGAGTAAACAGGCTTCTTCTGGGTGAGCTCGCTCCATCTTAGACTCTGTCTCTGTCCTACGACCTAGACTAGAGTCAAGAGCAAACCCATCATTAATAAATAAAAATAAAAAAACCAGTCGCTACCAGACTTTTTCTTTAAGTCATCGGTCCATCTGGCCGGAGGGTGTCAAACGCTATGCTTGCTGAGTCGTAGCCTCCACTCAAGAACCAGTACTCACCCACCATAGCTTCTATGACAGATGGGCCTGGCCCACCGCCACTTCAGTGTGCTGCACTTCCAGACTATCTCCGTTACTTTGGTCTTTTTGCGGATAGTCTCACACAGTGTTTACCAAAGTTAAAACATGGCCTTAATGCAACCTTCCAGGACTCTAACATAGACATATACCAGAAGATGTGGCAGCACATGTCGACGGCGTCACCTCCCGCCCTCGTCTCCTCGTATGAGGAAGGGGTTCAGAAGGTTCTGGAAGGGAACTATGCCTTCCTCATGGAGTCAACCATGCTGGATCACCGCGTGCAGAGAGACTGCAACCTCACGCAGATCGGGGGACTCCTGGATTCAAAGGTTAGACCCTATACCATCCAGTGGATAAAAACTACTTTTGCCCACTGGATTCACGCGACAAAACTGTTCTTTTTAAGCTTGAGAGTTTAAAAAGGGTTTATCATTTCGATCCTTATATACTATACTTATAATTTGCAAATTTTCAAGCGCGGGCAGGATTTGAACCTGTGACTTTAGCATTACTAGTGGCTTGGCCGATAGATGGAGCCGTGCCACGCGTTACTGGTAATAAAATACACTTTTAAAATTGGCTGGCAAGGAACGAGCTGCGGTAGCCCAGATGGAAGAGCCCTTTGCCACTAGTAATGCGAAAGTCGCAAGTGCAAAACCTGCCCGCGCTTGAAAATTTTTTAAGGCTTCAAAAAATTTATACCTAACACGGGAAGTTTTTTAAAATTCGGTATTCGATTATATTTGTTCTCTTCACATGCTTAAAGATAGACTAGGAGATACGCCAATAAGTCCGCCAAAGACCACTTCCAAAACCTTTAAAAAACTTCCCTGTTCAAATTTATTTAGAAGAAACAATTTGCTCCTTCAACGGGGACTTTTCTATCTGACAGATCTCGTTATTTTTATAATATCATACCAAATGGCGCTGTGCTAAGTTTTAATATAGACATTTGGGTCATAAATATATCTATACAAACGTTTCTATGTAAAGAAACTTTTTCAGTTGAGCGGGCGCTAACCATCTAAGTACACTTGAAGTTAAGCTAGACAATTTCTTGTTTCAAGCAAGAATTAAAAAGAATATAAACAACCTAAATATGACTGAGTCAAAGCTATTTTTTTTACTCTTTCGTAAGGTATAATATTGTACAGTCAAGATCAGGCTGGGTTAGACAGTTTTTATTTATTTTATTTTATTTTATTCGGTAAATACAACAGGTAACAATTAGGACAATCTTATTCCGCGCGCAGACTAAATTTTTTTTATTAGGATGGGTTTGCTCTTGACTCTAGGTCATAGGACAGAGACAGAGTCTAAGATGGAGCGAGCTCACCCAGAAGAAGCTTCTCCGCCTGTTCACTTTTACTTTGAAGAGATTAGGCTTGTATGCGTTTGGAAACACAGACGCAGGTAGTGAGTTCCACTCTTTAGCAGTGCGCATTATAAATGATGACTGGCGTTACATTGGCAGTTCGAGTGCCAAACCTTGTGAGCTTGACTATACCAGCTATGATTATGATCGCATTATAACTTCCAGGGCTACGGCATAGCGACGTGGAAAGGCAGCCCCTGGAGAGACAAGATCTCCTTGGCCATCCTGGAGCTGCAGGAGAAGGGGGTCATTCAGATACTGTACGACAAGTGGTGGAAGAATACGGGTGATTATGATATGAGAAAACTTTTAAAAATTGTGTACCGCGACCAGGATTTGAACCTGTGGCTTTCACCATCACTAGATGCGATGCCTCTTCCATCTGGGCTACTGCGGCTCATCCGTTGCATGCGAAATTGACAAAGCGTTTCTTGATGCCAATGACGCGTGTCACGGCTCTACCCAGCGAGTTAGTTTTGCAACTAAACTTTGCAATGTTTATTATAACATATGAATACCAAATTTTTAAGTCTACAATTTTAGTGCACTTGCAAAATTAACACTGCCGGCGCAGGCAAGATTCGAACCTATGACTTCTGTCAGAAACTCAGAACTCGCGACGACGCCTCTAACCAACCGGGCTTCCACGGCTCATCTGCCTTTGTTGAAATCATGCAAGTATTTCGCAAGTTTGAATCCTGCCTGCGTTGTTTTTTAGTTCTCCAAAAACCATCACAAGAGACACATAACACTTACAAAAAACTGCTTATTCTATTTAGAAATTTCTTTCAGGTGACGTGTGCAACAGGGATGGAAAAGACAGCAAGGCAAATCCTTTAGGAGTTCAGAATATTGGTGAGTGTTAATGCTTCGGAAAAATAGATGGCGTTGTAGGCAGCCCTGAAAAATCTGTCAAAAGCATTAGTTATTTATTTATATTTACAGATGCAGAAAAAAAAGGTTTTCTATTCGTAATAATGAAATAGGTATCATGCTGGCACTTGACTAGGCCGTTTGTGTTTGTGCTCTCTCTTTCATTCTAACCTTACCACGGTTTCAAACGAAAGAGATAGAGAAACACTTGTAGTTTTCAACATGTTCTCAGCTACGATTAAGGCGAGTGTAGCCGTCAACGACCTCGACGGTGGCGTCACTTCAAAAAAAAAAAAAAAGGTTTCTCTATATACAATATACAAACAATCTATCAGAATGTCCGATGACCAAGATTTTTGTATTATCCTTATGTGAAATTTTGAACCTGCAAAGTCAATAAAATATTCGCCGTAATTAAAGTTATGGCAATTAATACCAAAAGTGGCCGTTTTTAGGCACTTTTTTCAATAACTTTAACTGCACCGAATATTTCAATGAGTTTGCAAGTTCAAATTTTACTTTAGTATAATAACATGGGACTTCTGATTGAGTGTTTGTTTATAGAGAAACCTTTTTTTTGTAAGTGGCGCCACCGTCGAAGTCGTGGACGGCTACACTCGCTTAAATGTATGTGGTTTTAACGTAAGCTAGTGAACATCCTCAAGAAAATAGCTCAAAGTTGAATCCAGTGTCTTCATTCCCAGGCGGAGTGTTCGTGACGTTGCTCTGCGGCCTGGTGCTTGCGATTGTGGTGGCCATCTTGGAATTCTGCTGGAACACAAGGAAACACGCCTCGCAGGGGCGACAGTCGCTCTGTAGCGAGATGGGGCAGGTAAGGGCATCAGCGGCGGATATACAAGACCACAAGAATATTTTCTCAAACATGCTAGGAAATGTGTTCATTTCTTTCAAAAAAAGAAACCGCGAAGTTTCACATTGTTTGTCACGTCTCAGATCACGCCAGCAAAGTTGTATGGAAATCCTTTGCTGGTGTCCATTAAGATAAATTCGTTATACGCTAAACCCACATAATTTGATTTCAAAATTATCTCGATGACTCTCATAGAAACGGAACATAATTTTGTATGAAACAGGTAACTAAAGACGAAGCTGTATGATGTGAAGACCCTTGCCTGTCCAGAATTAAAAAAGAAAAGAATGAACTAAACATTTAGTATGGCAGAATATTACGTAATACTGTGCCTTACAGGCGAATTTATTTTAAAAAATTACAATTGGTGGGAAAATTGAAAATTTTTATTTGTTTCGTTGTGTTGTGGTCGCTAGCTTACTTTTATAAGAAGTACGGTCGGATTCATAAGTGGAGTCATAGTTAGACCACTTGACAGAATGCAATACGGGTTATTATCCTCTGTACTTACTTTACTAACATACGCACACACGTAAGATTATCGACTGTAAGTAGAAAAGTCCACCTAAAGGCGTAGCATTAAAACTTAAACAGATTACCACCTATAAGCGACATCTATGTAATCTTTGAAATAATTACTCGGTGATAGCCTATTCGCCACTACATCACCACAAAGTATACATCACACTGGTTTGTCTAAAACTGTTTATAGTTATCCTTATTCGTTCACTTGTAGTAAAGCAATAGATTACATATCTTTATTTCGTCGTATTGATCACAAGCTACCGTAGCTTAGCGGTAATAGTTCTTACCTTCTAATCAGAACGGAACCGGGTTCCCATCCGATCTCTGTATGTTGAATAATGTTTTTTAAATGTTTTTACCATATTTTCTCCAGTAATAATTATTTGATATAATATTTTTCAATAAATTCATCTATGTATTATATCTATAAATGTTTATTGTAAATTATGTATCAAAATATTATATTTAAAAACATAAACCTATAATATTGTAATAAAACAAAAAGTAAGGTAAGAAATTATTTTATTGGTAGGTATGGTATCACTTTATGTAAATTACAAAATGACATGAATGAGATCTTTTGGTAACCATAAGATACGAGTATGTAAAACTACATAAAATACTTGCTGTCGTAATACTTAGTTAATAGTTTTGTTTGAATGATAAAACACAATATTATGTAAAATGATATTAAGTGTTCATTAGCTGAAACATCGATAGGTAATTATTTATAAGATCATAGGAATGATCCAAATCTTAGATTGAATCTTTCAATAAAGTTATTTAAGTAATAATTTCGTTAGTAATTATTTTATTGTTCTATGTTTAACGATGATGCACTTTCCTCGGAAGTAAGAGTAATTGTAATAATAATAAATCAGTTATTTGCCTACATCTCAAGGTTTAAGCTTAAGTACTCGTTTTCGTAATGAAAAGATATTGAAGCAAGGCCTTAAGATAACTGACTAATAATGATCAATCTTATATAAATATATATCGATGTTTTAGCATAATTTAATTGCTAATGTAATGCTCCACAAATACCTACTGCAATAGTAGGCGGGTAAGCAGGTAAACAGAGGTTGAGTGAGCAACGATTTATCGGGCCCGCTTCGGCATACATTGCTGATTATTTTGTGTATATTCATATATTATAATGAAATACACAAGATAATCAGCAATGTATGCTAGATCGGGTCTGATTGGAATCATAAGTAAAAATCGCCGCTTACATAATTAGTATTTGGTGTTACTTCCGCTGTTTTCAACAACACTTAATAGACTCGATCAAATAAGTGCATATATCTGTTCCTCTGGTACTCTCCCACACTCCCAGGCAGTGAGCCTCTAAAGCTTCTGTAGTTCTTTCATTGCGCATGTCCCACCTTTGCACCATTAAACCCCATAAATTCTCTATGGGATTTAAGTCCGGAGATTTTGCTGGCCAACGAATAACTTGGATATCTGGGTGCTGGCTAAACCAATTATACACCACGGCAGCTCGATGCACTGGACAATTTATCCTGGACAAATGCAAAACGAGGAACTTCACTAGCAGGATAAACAGTTAAACATTTCGCACCGTCGGCGTCGTCGGTAGCATGCTTTCCTGTAGCATATCAACATAATTAGCGGCAGTTGCACGCCCTGTTTCTTGTGCTACTAATTCGCCTGGACCAGCGGCAGAACCATTTTCTTCATATTGTTACACCATCATCCTCCGCTGTGAATCATTAATAAGACGAGTCGAGTTTTTACGCTACCTTCCTCTTCAAAATGTGTAACCCAACGTTTAACAGTCTTCCACTAAAACAAAGTAGCATTATTAATAAAAAAGTTTATACTAATCGGTTCACAGCTACCAACATACTATGAGTCAAAGTTTTTAATATTTAAAATACAATTGTAATGAAATAAAACTATACTTACGGCCAGACCAGTCTGATTAGCAATTTGAGTTAAATTGAATCCAATATCATGCAGCGCCACAGATAATTGCAGCGCAACAATACGCTGCTTATCCTGCAAACTGATAATAGTATGCATTTCGAAGAAATAAACACTGAAGTTTAATAAATAAACTTAGGTTAAATAAAATCACTTAGCACACGCACTATCTCGCAAACGATCTAGCAACAACTAAAATGTAATTCAAAATTTACTAAATTTTGCTTCATTTGATAAAAAAAAATTACAACTAAGATATCGGGATTCGATCCATTGTCTCCACAATAACGGTCAAGAATTTGCTTGACCGCGCTACTGACCACGCTACCGAAGCTAATGATTCATGTAGTGAAATAGTCAATACTACTCAGCCTATTATACAATGGTAGTTCGTCAAATAATAGTATGTTATACGTCATTTGTGTCATTGTGTGAGTGTAGCCGCGGGTGCGAGCGACTTGTTTTCTGAGGTTTGTGTTAACTATGACTCCACTTTAGAACGCGACCGTACAATCTTTCATTTCCTAGCCTTTTTTTGAGAAAAGCACTATGTAAGCCTCGGGGAAAATTACTTTGCTTGACTTATATAATTGAAGTCCTCGCCTGCGGCTCGGACTTCAAACTATACTCGTCCAGCAAAGTCTTATTTTCCATACCTCGATAACAATGTACTATTATTTGTTACTAGCTTTTACCCGCGACTTCGTCCGCGTTAGATAGTTTTTTTTTAGGCAGTAGTTCTAAAGTAGGTATGTGTATACATAGTAAGTGTGACAGTGATATTAGAACAGTTCTTATCTCTACTGTTTAAAGATGACTTGCTTGCTTCTGTTGTTAAAGGGACAATTCAAAATTTGCTATCCGGCCTGAGAGATCAATATTTATAACCAATGAATACAAAAGTCAGTAGATAACAGAGTACTTACTCCAGAGGTGCCGATTTGAGCACACTAAAATGGTTAGCATAAGTAGATTAGACAGATCAAAAGGTAATATAAGTTACTGTTATACATTTTTATACCTCTATATACCACATTTTTTGTTTTTCTGTCCTCGGTAAAGAAGGCAATGTCCTTTCTCAACTTATTCCCATCATACTGAACAACTTTTGTTCTGAAACCATTTCTGTATCTCCAATAAGGTGGGCTCCTGATGGTAGACCTGATGGTCTACATACGGTACTCCAGATCCTCAATGTCCTTGTGAAAAGAAGCGGCCCATCATCATGAACAACTTTTGTTTCGGAACCATTTCTGTATCTCTAATAGTTTACGTGGTCTCCTGATGGTACACCTGGTGACATAAGGTACTCCAGATCCTCAATATCCTTGTGAAAAGAAGCGGCCCATCATACTGAACAACTTTTTTTTTGGAACCATTTCTGTATCTCTAATAGTTTACGTGGGTTCCTGGTGGTACACCTGGTGGTCTACATAAGGTACTCCAGATCCTCAATGTCCTTGTGAAACGAAGCGGCCCATCATACTGAACCACTTTTGTTTTGGAACCATTTCTGTATCTCTAATAGTTCACGTGGGTTCCTGATGGTACACCTGGTGGTCTACATTATGTACTGCAGATCCTTAATGTCCTGGTGAAAAGAGGCGGCCCATCATACTGAACAACTTTTGTTTTGGAACCATGCCTGTATCTCTAATAGTTTAGCTGGGCTCCTGATGGTACACCTGGTGGTCTACATAAGGTACTTCAGATCCTCAATGTCCTTGTGAAAAGAAGCGGCCCATCATACTGAACAACTTCTGTTTTGGAACCATACCTGTATCTCTAATAGTTTATCTGGGCTCCTGATGGTACACCTGGTGGTCTACATAAGGTACTCCAGATCCTCAATGTCCTTGTGAAAAGAAGCGGCCCATCATACCGAACAACTTTTGTTTTGGAACCATGCCTGTATCTCTAATAGTTTAGCTGGCCTCCTGATGGTACACCTGGTGGTCAACATAAGGTACTCCAGATCCTCAACGTCCGTGTGAAAAGAAGCGGCCCATCATACTGAAAAACTTCTGTTTTGGAACCATACCTGTAGCTCTAATAGTTTACGTGGTCCCTGATGGTACACCTGGTGACATAAGGTACTCCAGGTCCTCAATGTCCTTGTAAAAAAAAGCGGCCCATCATACCGAACAACTTTTGTTTTAGAACCATGCCTGTATCTCTAATAGTTTAGCTGGGCTCCTGATGGTACACCTGGTGGTCTACATAAGGTATTCCAGATCCTCAATGTCCTTGTGAAAAGAAGCGACCTATTATACTAAACAACTTTTGTTTTGGAACCATACCTGCATCTCTAATAGTTTAGCTGGGCTCCTGATGGTACACCTGGTGGTCTACATAAGGTACTCCAGATCCTCAATGTCCTTGTGAAAAGAAGCGGCCCATCATACTGAACAACTTTTGTTTCGGAACCATGCCTGTATCTCTAATAGTTTAGCTGGGCTCCTGGTGGTACACCTGGTGGTCTACATAAGGTACTCCAGATCCTCAATGTCCTTGTGAAAAGAAGCGGCCCATCATACTGAACAACTTTTGTTTTGGAACCATGCCTGTATCTCTAATAGTTTAGCTGGGCTCCTGGTGGTACACCTGGTGGTCTACATCTATACTCCAGACCCTCGAATGGTGATAAAAAGTAGTCTATGTCCGTTCTCGGTATGCTAGCAATCTCTGTGCCAAGTTTCATGAAGATCGGTTCAGCGGTTTGGCCGTGAAAGCGTAGCAGACAGACAGACAGACAGACAGACAGACAGAGTTACTTTCGCATTTATAATATTAGTGTGGATAAATGTGGTCACATTATAAATCTGAGAGTTTGTGTGTGTGTGTATGTATTTTTGTTACCTCTTCACGCTCAAACGGCTTGAACGATTTAAATGAAATTTGGAACACAGTTAGAGTATAACCCGGATTGACATATAGGCCACTTTTAACTGCGGGAAAACAACTATTACCACGGGAAAATGAATGACAGCGGGTGAGACTGCTGGGCGGAAATCTAGTGTGGTCATAAATCGGTAGGTTAAAGTTAAACAGTCACACAGATTCAATTTATTATAACTGCCTGCGACGCAAAAAATCCAGGTTCGATTCTCGGTGGGAATATAGTCACAATAATATAAAAAATAGCCATTAATTAATGTCAAAATAAATAGAAGTCAAACTAATAAATAGGAGATCATTATCAATACTAATTGGCACGTTATAGATTGATGTCAAGAAAAGCAATTAATTTAAGATTTATTAATAAATCATAGCATAACACAAAACACAAATATAGCTTTAGGTGCACTGTGCATAGGGAGCGAAACGAGCCAGACTGAGCCAATCTGTGGCTTATATCTAGATTTTACTGTATAAAATAAATTACTTGTCATTAAATTATATCAACTAAATGACGGCCGATGTGGCGCAGTGGTAGTGCGACTGCCTGCGGCGCAAAGGTTCCGGGTTCGATTCTCGGTGGGACACTCACAAAGTTGATATTAATCACTTTGTCAATTTATTCCCGGTCTGGTTAAGACATTGCAGGGTGAACCAACTGATTGTCCGAAAATAAATGGTTCCGTGCTTCGGAGGGCACGCTAAGCCGTCGTTCCCGGTTGCTGTCTATGATTACTTAGGCGGCGGTCGTAACACAACCATATCAGAGGCCTGCTAGAGGCGGTTGAAAAACTCTGACACCAGGGTTCATCGGGACGTTGAACGACTCCGTGTCCCACACGAAACCACTATCACCGTCATCGTCATCGTCATCGTCATCGTCATCGTCATCGTCATCGTCATCGTCATCGTCATCGTCATCGTCATCGTCATCGTCATCGTCATCGTCATCGTCATCGTCATCGTCATCGTCATCGTCATCGTCATCGTCATCGTCATCGTCATCGTCATCGTCATCGTCATCGTCATCGTCATCGTCATCGTCATCGTCATCGTCATCGTCATCGTCATCGTCATCGTCATCGTCATCGTCATCGTCATCGTCATCGTCATCGTCATCGTCATCGCCATCGCCATCGCCATCGCCATCGCCATCGCCATCGCCATCGCCATCGCCATCGCCATCGCCATCGCCATCGCCATCGCCATCGCCATCGCCATCGCCATCGCCATCGCCATCGCCATCGCCATCGCCATCGCCATCGCCATCGCCATCGCCATCGCCATCGCCATCGCCATCGCCATCGCCATCGCCATCGCCATCGCCATCGCCATCGCCATCGCCATCGCCATCGCCATCGCCATCGCCATCGCCATCGCCATCGCCATCGCCATCGCCATCGCCATCGACATCGTCATCGTCATCGTCATCGTCATCGTCATTATCATCATCATGATCATCATCATGATCATCATCATGATCATCATCATCATCATCATCATCATCATCATCATCATCATCATCATCATCATCATCATCATCGACACGGAGTCGTCCAACAATCATCATGATGGTGGTGATTTCGTGATTTTCATGATTTCGTGTGGGACACGAAACCACTAACACCATCAGCATCATCGTCATCGTCATCGTCATCGTCATCGTCATCGTCATCGTCATCGTCATCGTCATCGTCATCATCATGATCATCGTCATCAACATAATCGCAACCACCACCACCATCATCATCATCATCATCATCATCATTTTCATCATCATTATCATCATCAAAATCATTATCATGATAATCATCATCATCATCAACATCATCAACATGATCATCATCATGATCATCAACATCATCATCATCATCATCATCATATATCACCACATCCGCCCACTGCAGAGCAAAGGCTTCTTCTCTATTGCGCCAATCCTCACGGTCCTGTGCTAAACTCATCGGCCCACTATAACTTGAACATTATCATCATCATTGGCCTCACACGTCTGTGACAGACGATTTAATCAGTGTCTGAGGCAAGTCTTTTCATGGCTGTATCACTGCCACTTCCCGTGTTGGTATCCGCGTGACGCGGGTGAAGTGTCCTCTCCACAGACACTGGGTTGCTTGGGACGCAATGAAGAATGTTACCTTATTTTAATTGTTAGCACTCCATATTCTCTGTCAAAAATAAAAAATACTAGTGAAAGAAATACTTCGATACGTCAATTAGTTTCCGATTTAGAAGTAAAACAAGGTGCAACCGCTGATGCGGGCTGCCGGTGACGCTGTGACGTCATCGTACAACACGCCCGGTCTGGCTCACTCAGTCATCATGCGGTCGCGCGCCCGTGCCGTCGAAATTATACTTAAATAATTTTGAAAATGTCCAATCCAAATACTAGGAAATCATGCGTTGTGCCTAAATGTAAAAATACAACTATCAATTCAACGAAAAATTGTTTTTTATAGTTCCAAAGGTCGTTAAAATGCGAAAAAAATCCTTTTCATTGCATTATAAACTGCAATGATAAGGTGTGGTACCTACGTACGCGGTGTTCTGGCGTGATTCTACATTTAACCGTTAGCTCTCTCTCTTTTCGTGTGGGACACCGAGTTGTCCAACGACCCGATGAACCCTGGTGTCAGAGTTTTTCAACCGCCTACTAACTGTTATGTATCACCTACTCTCTTAACTTGAACATAACCAATAGCTTCATCGCCATAGCTGTCTTTTGCCGATCTGAAATAAGTTTAGAAAAATTAAATAACTGTTAACTATTTTGTGAGAAAAAAATACAAAAAAATTCAAAAGATTTAGTAAATCTGTTCAAACATATACATTTGCAATAAAAATTTAATTAAATAAAATGGCCCAACGTATTTTGTTAGTCAAAGAAAAAAAACAAGTAGAAAAGGTTTAGTACTTACATCTGTCACGTTCAAGTTCAACCCACTACATCTACATCCTAGGTACTTATCCCACTTCCTACTATTCCATTCTAACAGATAAAGTACTAGCTTTTACCCGCGACTTCGTCCGCGTTAAATAGTTTTTTTAGGCACAGGTTCTAAAGTAGATATGTATATTCATAGTAAGTATGACAGTGATATAAGAACAGTTCTTATCTCTACTGTTTAAGGATGACTTGCTTACTTCTGTTGTTAAAGGGACAATTCAAAATGCTATCCGGTGTACTGCCCTGAGAGATCAATATTTATAACCATTGAATACAAAAGTCAGTAGATAACAAAAAAATCCTCGGTAAAAAGTTGCCAATATCCTTGCTCAACTTATTCCCATCATACTGAACAACTTTTGTTTTGGAACCATTTCTGTATCTCTAATAGCTTAGGTGGGCTCCTGATGGTACACCTGGTGGTCTACATAATGTACTCCAGATCCTCTATGTCCTTGTGAAAAGAAGCAGCCCATCATACTGATCAACTTTTGTTTTGGAACCATTTCTGTATCTCTAATAGTATAGGTGGGCTCCTGATGGTACACCTGGTGGTCTACATAATGTACTCCAGATCCTCTATGTCCTTGTGAAAAGAAGCAGCCCATCATATTGAACAACTTTTGTTTTAGAACCATGCCTGTATCTCTAATAGTTTAGCTGGGCTCCTGATGGTACACCTGGTGGTCTACATAATTTACTCCAGATCCTCAATGTCCTTGTTTAAAGAAGCGGCCCATCATACTGAACAACTTTGGTTTTAGAACCATGCTTGTATCTCTAATAGTTTAGCTGGGCTCCTGGTGGTACACCTGGTGGTCTACATCTGTACTCCAGACCCTCGAATGGTGATAAAAAGTAGCCTTTGTCCGTTCTCGGTATGCTAGCAATATCTGTGCCAAGTTTCATGAAGATCGATTCAGCGGTTTGGCCGTGAAAGCGTAGCAGACAGACAGACAGACAAACAGAGTTACTTTCGCATTTATAATATTAGTGTGGATTTAGAATATGTAGAAGCAAGGAAAGTTTACTTACCTTTGCATTTTTGCTCCTCGCATTTCGGCGGCAACATCATTATTTGTTGATATATAGGTAATGCGCAACCATTAACGCATCTATTTTAGGTTGATTATCCGATTGCCCTATTTCGAATCCTTTATCCATTTTATGAATCGAATAATATTTACTATTAAATGACTATTAACGTAATACCTACCTACACGGATGCAAACACAAACAAAATACTGTACAAGCTATTACACCTACTATAACTGCTGCGCTGGTGCTTGAGACCTACTATAATTTTAAGCGAAGCGCGGCGCGCGTTGTGATATGACGTCACAAGCGGTCACGTGGCAGTTTGCGGGACTCGATATTTTTTGAAACTTTGAATGCCTATAAAATCAAAACTACTAAGTATTTTTGACTACAACAAAAACTAGTGTATTTGTATACATACAGGCTTTACCAAGACAAAATTTCAAGCGATTTGGAATACCTAGTAACATTCTTCATTATGGAAAACGCAGGGCTGCCTGCGTACCTGCGCCACCCTCTCGGCTTTCCTGGCTGGATCCGCAGGAACGACTAGTCGATACTTGCGGAGCCAGGTCGGCTGCAGGAGTCTGCCGCGCGGTAGATTTCTGTCACACGCGCCTGACGGAGACCCCGTTCCGAGTTCCGAGTTTAATTGTGGAGTTGACCTCTCTAAGACCGTTGTGCCTGGGTCGGATTTATCCCTCGGTCGCTTCTTACGACCCCCACAGGAAGAGATCGGATGGTGCTATTCTACTCTGCCGGCACCACGCGGCTCAACTTGAACATTATAACTTGGGCCTTTTCAGTCAAGAATGAATAGGCATTATCTAGGCAAGCATGTACCATCATCGTCTGCATCGTCACTTACCATCAGATAAGATAGCAGGCAACTATTTTAAATAAAATGTTTAAAAATACACTATTTATAACATTTCACATTGAAGTTAACTGTGAAAATTGTCTAGCTCTGTCTATTTTCCCAATGGCTTTTGTTTCATTTTTGATTGGTATTTTTTTGCAGGAGCTTCGAACAGCCATGCGAGGCGGCTCCTCCAGCAGAACGGTCCTGAGACCTGGATGCTCCAGGTGTTCGCCAGCCACACACGTGCCTGCCGCTTCTTGTAGATATGAAGTGAGTTTTTCGGTCGTTGGTTGGTTGGACTTGAAGTTCCACACCAAACATTTTCTTTTTTTAGTTCTGGATTCTATGATTTTAACCCCGGGTCGTTTTAAATCTACACCTGACTGTATGGTGGGGAGCAGGAGCTCACCCGGATAAGGTTGTGGTTGTTTAAACAACCAGCTCAATTGCTCGATAGGGCTTACGAGTTGTTCTGGGAAGAACGTATTGGAGTGAATCTACCCGGCACGTGCCGGTAGTTCCCAAAATGGGGAGCAAATGAGGGACCAAATATTTTATGTCTATAGCTGCGCTGCAAAGGGTTGCCGTGTAGTGCTGGCCTGGAATAGCATAACCGCATTCCTCCCCGTAGGTGTCGTAAATGGCGAGTAAGGGATGAATCTAGGGAATGGGCAGCAGCGTTCCCTGTGAGTACAACAACTTGCACTGCGCTCGTCAATCCGCCTGCCAAGCGTGATGAATATGGTAAATTCCCTCCAATTAGGGGAGACCCTTGTTCAGCAGTGGACGGTTCTGGCTGTTGAAGTTGAAGGTGTAGAACTAACGGCGGTATACAGACGGATGGGCGGATAGCGTTGACGAAAAGGGTTTGTAAGAGATAACGAAACCATAAAACCAGTGAACCGAATTTGGAAAGCAGTTAAAGTTATTTGAGTTTATGCCGTGTGATGCTGCCATAGAAAAGCATCACCCCATTTTTTACCACGGGTATCGTTAGAGGCAACTAAGGGACTCGAAGGTCATATGATTGACAATTTAAGGCGACAGGCTGAAAACCTGTCACTGTGGCGATACACAATTTTCTTATCTACCCTCAAATGTTTGTCAGGCATGGCGTAAATGTCGGTTTATTACGGCTGTTTACGCTCTGTAAGGGATATACATACATACATACACATATCACGCCTATTATCCCTTGCAGGGTAGGCAGACCGCAAAAACGGACATTAACGCCACGTCTGACATAGAGGTATATTTGAGGGTCATTCGGAAAATTGTGTATCGCCATAGTGACAGGTTGTCAGCCCATCGCCTAAAATTGCGATACACACCCTCTAGTCACTTAGTCGCCTCTTACGACTCCCACAAGAAAGCAATGGGGTGATGCTATTATAAGCCGGCATCACACAACTCATATTTTATTGTATGTTATTTTTTAGATCCAAGAAGTCCCCAACTCCAACAGCCGAATTGAGCTGAAAGAGCTGAGATGGTCGTAGCGGCGGGACCCGGCATCAGCGCCGGCATCACCCCAACGGTTTAGACACACCAGGCAACATTACAGTAAGATATCATTATAATCCATTCATTTAAATTCAGAATGAACTGTGCGAATGTTTTTTTTTGTTAATGGCATTGGGCAATCCGTTATGGAGACGATTCCGCCAGCGTCTAGTTATTAATAAAAATTTCCAGTAATACAAGGAGGTTGGTTGGTCCAAGAATAGTCCGCAGCTCATTCCTTGCCCGCCAATTTTGCAAGTGTATTTTAATGTCAGTAACGCGTGGCAATGTGGTAGCCTAGATAGAAGAGGCGTTGCCACTAGTAATGCCAAAGTAACAGGTTCAAATCCGCGCTTGAAAATTTTCCAAGTTTTCAAAAATTGTATACCGAACACGGGAAGTGTTTTAATATTTGGTATTCAATACTAGTATATCTTAACATATAGAGTCTGTGCGAAAAGAGAATAGGCGTAAAAATTGAGGACGCTTCTGTGCCTCAGTAAGAGAAATGTCATAGCAACCTATGAAAAAATATTAGTTCACTGTTTGCCCACGCCTATTCTCTTTTCGCACAGACTTTATCACGTTTGGCAATGGGAGGTTTTCTGTTGATAGTGCTGAATGTCAAACCAGAGGGCGCTGTGCTAAACTGAAATTTTGACGATCCAATATGGCTGGCGGCAGCCATAGTTTTGTCACAGGTTCCATTTCATGTTGTGTTCGTTACAAATTAATTGTGTTAGTTTGATTAACTACAAAATAAACCTATCGCTTTTTTATTTTATTGAGTGTAATTCATGTAAGTAATATAATATATCCTGGACAATTCACACACAGCGCCATCTAGCCCCAAACTAAGCAAAGCTTGTACTATGGGAACTAGATAGCTGATATTAATACTTATATACTTTTTTTTGGTAAATAAATACATATAATACATAGTAACACCCAGACTAAACACAAATATTGGAAAATTACTTAACAAATATTTGTGTCTTGTGGGGATCGAACCCACGGCGTAGCAGGCAGGGGTACTATCCGCTACGCCATCGGCCCAGTAAACAAATAACCAATAATAAATTTAGAATAATTCAATAAACACAAAATAAAGAAAAAATTATTAAGTGGTACAGTTTTTGTGTTTAGAAACGTTATTTCAATTAAGCTCAGCGCCCTCTACATGACACTCGAGAATCCCTAGAAAATTTGCCATTGTATTGTCTAGATGGCTTGGTCTATAGCTTTTCGATGTACATTTTTTTTCTGTTTCAGGTTCGGTCGGGTCTCTCAGAAGAACGACGTCGTACGTCCTGAAAGACAAAACCGAACAACCCAAGAAGCATGTTCAAATTGTAGCGTAAAGTAATCATTAAGTAATATACGTGCACTTTCTGAGTATACGTGCTTGATACAAAAATATAAACGAATTTCGACTATATTACGTTATGATACAGTTAATTTTGGACTTCATTATCCTGATAATTGGAAATTTCCTAGCAAGTTCTGGGCAGGGAAATAGTAAGAGAAGTGGGCAGTGCGAGCATGTAAACAGGTTACTCGCGCTGCTACTCGTCATGCCGCTGCCACTTCCCGTGCTCCCGCGAGTGTCGGATTTTAGTGCGCGAGTCAAAGGAATGGCAGCACGAACGCGCGTGGAATGTATTGCTATCTCGCTCACTCGTATTGCTGCGAGAAGAGTATCACAGCAGTGTGTGAAGTCACTCGTGTTGATACTATAGCGGAAGTATTTCGGGAAATATTCGTGGCAGCGGCAGAAGCAGAAGTTGCATGTAATACAGTCTGGAGAAGTTTCAAATGCCTATTTGGTTGGATCAAAATGGTAAGCAAGTACTTACTACAGTTTAAATCAGTTTCAATATTTTTCATGCATTAATTATAAAATCTATAAATTGTATATAGTTGTTGACATATTTTGATGGGTGATTTTTGTGATTGTCAAATTCACTGGAACAGAGTCCAATTTTTCCTTATTGTCATTGTAAGCGAAAAAGAAAGGAAAGAAACTGAGAAGAGATAGTTTGTGCGGAAAGAAAATAGGCGTGGACAAAAAGTGAACTAAAGTACCGCTGTTCCAATAAGTCGTATTTGACAGCTGTCACATACATACATACATAGACCACGCCTATATCCTTAACGGGGTAGGCAGAGCGTTAAAGGTCGTAAAACGGATATTAACACCACGTCTGCAAAATTTTGAGGGTCAATCAGATAACTGTGTATCACTATAGTAACAGGTTTTCAGCCCATCGCCTAAAATTGAAATACACATCTAACCCTCAAGTCCCTTAGTCGCCTCTGACGACACCCATGGGTAAGAAATGGGGTGATGCTATTCTAAGCCGGCATCACTCGACATTTGACAGCTGTCAGATTCGTGATAATATGGCAGAGGGTCGATTTTCCTTAGTTGACATCTCTTTTAGTATGGAGATGACAGCTGTCAAATACGACTTATTGGAACGGCGGTACTCTTAATAATTTTTTCATAGGTTACTATGACATTTCTCATACTGAGGCATAGAGGCGCCCCCAAATCCTACACCGTTCTTCTTTTTTTTTTCGCACAGACTATTATAGTTGGACCAAAGATAGATAGATAGATAGACGAACATTTTATTGCTTACAATACAACATACTTACACAAGAAACACAATACATTACCGAAAACAACTTAACAGGGGTACTAGAGGGGCACAATTACCCCAGTTGTACCCCTGGGGGTACAAGTCAGGCGTACTAGGAGTCCTGGAAGAAAACTTAACTTAAAAGCAATGGAAAGTTTATTCTTTTGTGAACTAAGGATCTTTATGATCCAGAGCGTAGCTCAGATAGACAGTTTTTGTAAAAGGTGGTTTCCTTTTTTATTTTTTAAAACTCTTCCGTAGTCGCTAGATAGATGGCGCTGCATTTGGTACTTTAACACAAAGAGGAACGGAGCGTCACACAATTTTTTGATTTTCTCACTTGGACGTATGAGATCATAAAACGAAACGTTACTTATCATTGTAACATCACTCGTATTACAAAAAAATATACTTTCATGGGTTTCCCTGCATATTAACAAAAACAACGTACCTACAAACAAAACCGAATATTAATTAATAACAGACACGAAAAACGAGAGTAGATTCGGAAACACAAATTACTTTTTTTTATGCCTTTTGGCTTTGGCAACTAGTAACGACGTAGTCAATTCAACGCCAACTCTTTTTTAATTCTGAAATAGAAAACCTCCTATTTAATAAGTTAAGTTTGTTTTTGTGAATCACTTAAAATGGCCACAGACGTAGCTCTCAATGACGTAGTGTTGTTGTCATTCGATAAATTTAAAATCGTAGTTCAAGAAGAGATTATCGACTATCGAGAAGTAAAAGCCGTTGTGATGCCGGCTTAGAATAGCATCACCCCATTTCTTACCCGTGGGAGTCGTAAGAGGCGGCTAAGGGGCTCGAGGGTGTGTATTGCCATTTTAGGCGATGGGCTGACAACCTGTCGCTATGGCGATACACAATGTTTCGAATGATCCCCAAATATTTGTCAGACGTGGCGTAAATATCAGTTTTTTGCGGTTGTTTACGCTCTGCCTACGCCGCAAGGGATTATAGGCGTGATATGTGTATGTGTATGTATGAGAAGTAGAACTACTACAACAATAGGTGATTTATAGTTACGTTTGGGGCCACCAAATCTTATCCATCAAAATTATGTGTCAAAAGTTATGGAATGGTGTAAGGAAGGAAATCTTGGACTCTGTGGATATTTGGTAAATGTTATCTATGTAAAATGTGTTAAATTATTTATGTATAAAAACATTTGCTATTGTGTGTGTATGACTTAATATATAAATACGGCCAATGTCGCGCAGTGGTAGTGCGACTGCCTGCGGCGCCAAGATTCCAGGTTCGATTTCCGGTGGGGCACTCACAAAGTTGATATCATCACTTTATGAATTTGTTTCTAGTCTGGTTGGATTGCAGGCTGAACTAGCTAGGAAAGATGGTTCGGAAGGCACTTTAAGCCGTCGTCGGTCCCGGTTGCTGTCTATGATAACTTAGACGGTGGTCGTAACACAACCATGTCAGAGGCAACTAATAGTAGGCGGTTGAAAAACTCTGACACCAGGGTTCATCGGGTCGTTCGTCGTCTCGTTGGCCCTCACGAAAAGAAGAAGAAGAATATAAGTAGTTTAAAGAAACAATTTGAGAAATTGAATACCTAATAAAAGAAAACTAATAAAATTGTTTTTTTTTCGATACTATGTAATCAACAATTTACTGACATAATTTTTAAATAAAATATTACTGACAAGAAAAATAAGATCTGAGTGAGTATTGAATTAGACAAATTCAATTATATTTTAAACGATTTAAAGACTTTCGAGGGTTAAAATGCTAGATATTCATTATATACTGTAGATTTGTGACATTTTATATACATAACAATAAATTATTGATAATAATTCAAAACAACGGGGTGTTGTAAGAAATGCTAAAGATAACAACAAATTAGATGCAATTAAAACTCGAATTATATGCGCCGGTCGACCGCCGGCGGCTAGCTCACTAATCACAAGTAAAAAACAGCGCCCGAATTTAAATATAATTCGTATTTAAATGATGGCCTGTCCTCCATATAAAAGATTTACTTAATATCTTTCAGTATACACTTTTTATGGCATCCTGTACACTTGAACAGGACTATACGGAATCTAAGTGCGTAAAAGTATGATAGTAAAATGCTAGTATAGTCATTTAATGCATCAAAATTTTTAAAGATATTTTTTCTGGTAAAATCATGATGCGTTGTACTTACTTTGACATATATATCCCAAGTGCTTTGAAGTTTTTTTTCATCAAAGGCGAGTTATTCGATACTTCATCGATAGATAATACCTAATGCGTGCTTATGTTTATTTTTGTACGAAGTGTACTTTTCCATTATGACTGGGCACAATTTGCAAGAGTTTCAATCTTCAGTGTTCGTGTGGTTTTAAATGTCATCTAGAAATTATATGAATTTGAGGAAGGTCTTTTTGATGTGTATATAAAATTGAATTATATTCGTCTGCCGGTATTCAGGCATCTTAGTTGCAAATTTACATGAAAATATATGCTACTGGGTTTTGCGTCTTCTGTCCATGTTTTTGCAACCTTGCGACAAGCGATCTGACCGCCGGCTGCCACCGGACAAATATAATTCGCATCTAATCATTAAATCTTTTCAATAATTTATATTTTTTATACAACTAGCCCATTATTACTGCCTATAAATCTTATTCTTCTTAATATCGCTTAGGCCTAATCTGTTATTATATTTAAAAGTTAGGAAATATAATGAAATATTTTATAAAAATGTGTGTTTGTACGTGCATATACATTTAAACACGAATATACTTTGCACTTTTTGTATATAAGCTAGATAGTGTTTTAGATTGTTGTTTTTTCATATTCAAAAAATAAATTGTTATTTAAATGATGATAAAAAAATTGCTAGATTTTGTTAAGAATACGTAAAAATACAATTATTTTAGATGCCAAATACAGTACGAGTGCCAAATAGTCAAGTCAAATTTCAAGAGTAGTATAAATTTTTTATATGAATACAGTATTGCAATTTATTTCGTATTCAACATAAGTAATCAACAAATAAGTATTATTATTATTTACCTGTCTAGTAATTGTATTTTAGTAGCTGTTATTATAATAATTTATTGAATAGTAAGTAGGTTTAATATGCCAAGTTTATTGGAGTACCAAAACTGCCAATCATTTAAAATGATGTAAGTAGTTAATAATATATTTTGTGAAGTTTGTGTTTGTTTGTTTTAGTATGTTGTGAATGTATAAACATCAGTTTTTTTAAATAAAAGAATGGAATGCTATATTGTATTTTATTTGGTAATGTAATATTATTTCTAGTTGACATAGCTCTAGGTACAAATGTACAATACACCAAGGAACATATAACAAAACAATATACTAATTTATTACTTATCTGCAGTTAGGCTTGAATTATATCTACTGAACGCAGGTGGCTAGATCGCTCCGTTGCGTTACAAGAAAATTTTAATAGGTATGCAATAAATTAACAAACCTTAAATTTAGCGCTGTCACTTTCCGTCACATATATGTAAAAAAAGGATAAGAGTAGGATACAATTAAGCGCAAAATGCGCGTTATCTATCAAAATAAGGCGACGATTAAAACAATGCCCACAAAATTGGCTAGAAATGGTGAATTACCCATTGTCATTTTTAAACATGAGAGGACTTAGATATCTCTCATCCTTTTCTAAAGCTATTTGATGAAAAGTGACAGGGTTAAAGAGGATTGTTATTACGAATCGAAACAAATTTTTGTAAACTTGCAACATGCAACCCGGGCCGCGGCGATAGACGGACGCATATAATTCAAACCGTTTGATAATAAACTGTAGTTATAAAGGTGTCTGTTAAATTAAAATTGGTTACGTTGTTTCAATCCAAGGTTTCTGTATAACCGTTTACGAGGCAGGATTTTATATTTTAATGGCGATGACGATAAGCTCTGAAAAGAAAACAATTTGTCGTTATGGCGTATTACCAAGGGCAAGTAAAAGTCTATAAATGAGGCGTGGAAAACGGAGTGGGGCCTATTTAAGAACACGAACACGGAATTGGTGACAGACCCTACGAAAAAGCAGCCCGGTTTTGACGCCAGCAGGAAGACTTGGACCCGGCTAAACCGGTTTAGGACCAACCACGGGAAAACAAATTACCATCTTCACAAATGGGGTCTAAAGGAATCACCACAATGCGACTGTGGAGCACCTGACCAAACCTTAGCCCATGTTGTGAACGAATGCCCACTTCGCTGTTTTCCCGGTGGTATAGCCGATCTGCACAAGTACACTCCTGGCGCAGAAAGCTGGCTAAAAAACCTAGACACTGATGTATGATCCAAGCAGGGATTGCCATACGATATGATGACCAAGGGCAAGCAAATTTTTGAATTGCAGTTCTCTATTAACACTGGGCAATCTACTTGTCAGTCATGTAAATACATAATAACAAAACAGATCGAGCACATAGGTAAAAGAAAGCAGAAAAGAATAAACAGTCAAAACGTAAATTCCCATATGAAAAATTGTGTCGCAAAAATACCACATGGAAAATGATACCGGGTGCCGCTACACTTTCCTAAATATGGTCTTGCTTGGTATTATGTTGTTCGCCCGTGGTTGGATCTATTTGAACAAAGATAATACAAAAAAAAAAAACAAAAGAAAATGTGATGTATTTGTCGTGTAAATACATCACATTTTCTTTTTTTTATAAAGTTTGTATATAAAGTTTCTTTTTGAAACAAACTTGTGCTGCCATCTATTTACCAGTCAATGAACTAATAAGTACGGTATGAAGCTTTGACTTGATTACTTCCGATTTTTAGTTTTCCTACTAGACGCTAGATGGCAATACAAGTATTATAGTTGCACAAACTTCTTATTGAGAGCGTACTGTGAGTGTTTAGTGTAGCTATTCGAAACTATTTAGCTAGGTAGCGAAAATAAATACGACCTACATTTATAATATGAAAACAAAAAAATTATAACTAAATATCCTGGACATTTCACACAGCGCCATCTAGCCCCAAACTAAGCATAACTTGTACTATGGGAACTAAATAACTGATATGATTACTTATATACCATTTTTTTGTAAATGAATACCTACTTATTTTAAATAGAAAACACCCAGACTCAACACAAATATCTGAAAATTGTACTTTACAAATATTTGTGTCTTGTGGTGATCAAACCCACGACACTCGGCGTAGAAGGCAGGGGTACTATCCGCTACGCCATCGGGCCATTCAGAGGAATACAAGATTTTTGTACAATAAAGAAAGTAGTGGGTGACACCCTTGTTCGTTTTTTTCTTTTATCCTTTCAACTCTATGTTCTCATTAATATAAAGTCCAACGTCTACTGCTGGCCGTGTGATGCCGGCTTAGAAAAGCATTACCCCATTTCTTTCCCGCGGGTGTCGTCAGAGGCGACTGAGGGATTCGAGGGTTTCTTGTGTATTACAGTTTTAGGCGACAAGCTTTTAACCTGTCACTATTCCACCAATTCTGACTAAGCGCTTCCAGTCATCATTTATAATGCGCACTGCTAAAGAGTGGAACTCACTACCTGCGTCTGTGTTTCCAAACGCATACAACCCTAATCTCTTCAAAATAAGAGTGAACAGGCTTCTTCTGGGTGAGCTCGCTCCATCTTAGACTCTGTCTCTGTCCTATGACCTAGACTAGAGTCAAGAGCAAACCCATACCTACTCAATAAAAAAAATAAAAAACAAAAACCTCCACGTCTTTCTGAGCCTTCCACCGCTTGTCAGCAGGATCCTTATACGTTGGTTTCCTGTCATCTTCATCATCATCATCATCGCCAGCGCCCTCTGTGCTGTCACCGTGTGTACCAGACTGCTTTTGCACCACTATGCATCTAAGGAAAATAGGATTTTATTGGATTTTATGCTGATAAACCAGTAATTATTTACTATTAAGGTGAGTGTAGCCGTCAACGACCTCGACAGTGGCACCACTTCACAAAAAACACACACACACACATATCACGCCTATAATCCCTTGCGGGGTAGGCAGAGCGTAAACGGCCGCATAGAACGGACATTTACGCCACGTCTGACAAACATTTGAGGGTCACCCAGAAAATTGTGTATCGCCATAGGGAAACTTACAGCTTAAATAATTACAGTAGTTAAATATAACACTAATAAACTTATAGCCAATTAAAAGATTCCACCAGTAGGTGACCATATAAAAAGAATTATACAAATTATGATACATACGAAATCATATTGTATTTTTTGTATTGAAACTTTACCTCTTTTGTCTAATACGCGCGTTTGCATGGAAACCAAGAATTTCTGAAACAATATTTGAATTAAGTAGTGGTTTAAAATTTTGTGATTTTTTCTTTAGTTCTCTTCTCTTTTCATGTGGGACACCGAGTCGTCCAACGACCCGATGAACCCTGGTGTAAGAGTTAATAGGTTGAAATACTAGTGACCGATCACGAAAACTAAGTATAAACTAGAGATAAATAAGTATCAACTATTCAGTCCAAAAATTTAATATTTTTTTTAAATGTACCTACGTCCCAAACAATTATTCGACTCGTAAGTAAATTTTTTGCTGTTTCGACCTATGATTCTAGTAGGTGAAAATTTTTCTTTATCACCAGCCGGTAGGTACCAAGTTTTGGGTATTGGTCAAAGCAAATGTCCTGGGTTCGAATATCGGTGGGGCACTATGTCAATTTCTTTCCAGTCTGGTTAGGATATGTCCGTAATAAAGATGGTTCCGTGCTTTGGTGTGCACGTTAAGCCGTCGGTCCCGGTTACATAGACGGTGGTCGTCACACAACCATGTCAGAGGCCTTTCCTACTGGTAGTAGTAGTCATATAATAATATGACACCAGGGTTCATCGGGTTGTTAGCCGACTTGGTAAAAGAAGAAGTAGAATTGGTACAGGTACACTGTTTCGCTAAAGAAAAAAAATTAACGTTTCATGGTTTTATACCAGTAAATAGGCGGTTTTATACTAGTAGTAGGCGGTTGAAAAACTCTGAAACCAGGGTTCATCGGGTCGTTGGACGACTCGGTGTCCCACTCGAAAAGAGAGAGAGGCCAGTAAGTAACAAAATAAGATGATACCTTTACCCATGACAAGAAGAAGCAACACAATTAAAAACCAACTCGTCGCCTTCATTTCGCAAAAGTCAACCTAACTATTAGTAGAAATAAAATGTTTTAGAGGTTTTATACAACTTATAATAATGCCCTTATACTTTTTCTAACAATGTTTTTGCTTCTGATAAAGTAATACATACGGGTTAAATTACACCAATATTAGCCCGGTATGGCTAGCTTTTTATGTTTCAAAAATATAATAGTTGTTTATTTTTGGCTCATGGTTTCTAGATTCTAGATTCCGTGTGATGCCGGCTTAGAATAGCATCACCCCATTTCATTCCCGTGAGAGTGTGTGTGTATTGCATTGATGGGCTGACAACCTGTCACTATGGCGTTACACAATTTTCCGAATGACCCTCAGATATTTGTTGTTTTTTGCGGTTGTTTGCGCACTGCCTACCCCTCAAGGGATTGTAGGCGTGATATGTGAATGTATGTATTTATGTTTCTAGACCATTGGCCGAACATTTATTTTTATTTTGTGTCATTTTAGGTATGTGTAAAATATAACTTAATATCGGCTATCTAGTTTTTCACCCTGCACAAAAAAAAAACTAGTAGGGACAAGCTTTGCTTAGTATGTGGCTAGATGGCGCTGTGGGAATTGTCCGAGATATTATTATTATTTATAATATTGCGTTGCCATTTTTGATGTTCAATAACACAGACTTTGCAAGTGTTTGTTTATTTTTAGAGTCTGGATGGCGGAAACAGAAGATCGTGCCTTATAACCTACTCGGGGGGAGGCCTACGTTCAGCAGTGGAACTGCTATAGGTAGACTTCGTCTTGTTCATCTAATCAAATGGTAACTTTTTAGATTCAAAGATATTTATTTGCTTAAAACACGGTATAAAGTTGGTAACATAATTATTAAAAAAGATGATATGAAGCAAAAGGGTGTAAACGAAGATTTGACAGCTGATAGAGATGAAGGGAAGAAAAAAACATGTTGCGCCGACCCCAAATAAGTTGCGATAAGGGCAGGCAGATGATGATGATGATTCGTGTTTTGCTAAACAAATATAGCATGCAAACAAAAAGTTATGTCATAATAATAAAATTCTTTTATGTCGTAAAAAGTATTGAGATTTAGCAAATTATATATTTTCTTCCTAAATATTCGTAAATTTAAATGCTTTATGTCATCTGGTATTTTATTAAAATTCTCGTAATATTTACCTATATACTATCGCGATAGACCCGGTCTAATACTTAAAATGAGTGAAAGTGATCGCGAGGGCTTAAAAAGTTATGTAGCCGTAGGTTTGCCTCTTTTAGGTCCTGAAATGTGCAAGGCTGCAGGTGTGCCGTGGAAAACTGATGTGATGTGATGTTTATTTTTTCAAGATGGCGGCCGGTAGAGTCATGTCCACCCACTGATGGTCATTAACGATCGTTTAATTCAGAGGTCTAAGGTCAACTCGTTATCGACGCAGTAAGATAACGGCAAGAGGGCAAAGTGGTGTAACTTTATATTATTAGAAAAAAAACACGATGTATTTAAAAAAAGTTTTTATAGACTGATTCATAGTTATACGAATAAGTATAAATAATTTATTTTCTAACAACACCAAACTATAAGCACAAGGATCAAACATTAATAGTTACAAAGAAACATTAAATCCAGTAGGTATTACGAATGTGGACAAAAGATATGGGCAAAGCATAGTGCAGCCCTGAAGCCCTTGGTTAGTTAGGTTTCTTACTAACTACTCCGCTCGTAAAAGCACACATGTGTGCTTGAAGAACAATACAAATCTATTGTTGCAAAATTCGACCTGAGCGAAGTGGCTAATTAAATCGATGCAATACAAATGTCATTTATTGTGAATCAAGGTAGGGAAAAAAGTGTTAACTCAGTAATTGGGAGCACATTAAACTTTATTGCACAGAAAGTACAAAGGGCGGGCCTAATGCCACGTGGCATTCTCTACCGGCCAACCAAAAGATTCATACACTATTATATACACTTTTTCATACATACATACATACATAGGTAAATCACGCCTATAACACCGTCTGACAAAAGTTAGAGGGTCAATCAGATAACTGTGTATCACTAGTGACAGGTTGTCCGCCCATCGCCTAAAATTGCAAAACACATCTTACGACACCTATGGGAAAGATGTGAGGTGATGCTATTCTAAGCCGGCATCACACGACAAATTCTAAGCTATATTTACTTTTTATATAGTAAATAAATAAATAAAAAAATACGTTTATTCACCTTCTGTGAAATTTGGATTATGTTAGTTGGGAGGGCAGAGATATCGGGCAGGCGCTTGGCGCAAGTTAACATCTCCTCCGTACTAATTAAATTTTAAAATATCATATTGTGATTATATTTACTAAAATTTGTGTGAATTATGTTTGGAATTACTCAATTCACCTGTGAAATCGTTTGTGACAGTTTTCCTGCACGCATTGTGTAAATCTATTAAGTGTTATTGTTCGGGTAGTGTTGACAATAACAAAGGATTTGTTGGGACCAAAAACATAAAAACAATACACAGTGAGTACAAAACAACGTTAAAGTGAACAGTTTTTCATCGTAACAATTCATATTTTAGTGCTAAATACTAAAATAATCACTGCTACAACTTGAGCAATTACTTTCATTATTGCCGATTCATCCACCAAGTACAATTCGAGAAGAGCGCCTGGAATTTGCTAACAGGCAAAATAACGCAACATATTATAAGTGGTACATTTTCTTAAAGGCACCGAACATAAGTTTGAATTTTAATATCAATATTTAAAATGGACTCGGAATCACATAATATTACAAAGAGAAAACACCAGCGGTTAAGTAGAGATGACAATTGCCTCACTTATGATTACGAAAAATCTACACTAGATGACATGGCGATGAGCAAAATAAAGGAGTTAAAAGAGAATCTACAAAAATCTAATGATTTTACAAATAATTTGATGTATGAAATAGTAACACTAAGGAAAGCAAATGAGGAACTAGAAATACAAATCAAAAACCTCAAAATAATATGTGCAGAAACTGGGACACCCAGAACTTCTTCAGGCTTGAGAAGAGAATTTATAAAACCACAAATACTTAATTTAAACCAGAACGACTGCACGCCCCAAAGTACTAAATATCCAATAAATAAAAAGGATTCTAATAAACCTACTGATACAATAAAACTGACAAGAGAGACGCCCTCGCAAACTGAACCTATTGATTACGGACTTCGATCAAAAGTAACAAAATCGAAATCATACCAAAAACGCATAAAAAAATTAAGACAAAAAATAAGAAAAATCACTGCAAAACTGACAGATTTAAAGAATGAAAATACTGATTTAAAGACTGATATTAAGAAAATTATTAAACTGCAAAACTCTCCAAAACAAAGCAATAAGATAGCAATGGAGACCGAAAAACGTTGCGGGAATGAAAAATGCCTAAAGAAAGTTTTAGATAAACATTTCCTCGTTTGTATTATCTGCATGAAATATTACCATCTTCGATGCACTACTGCGGAAAAGCGATTTGATATTATGACTCAGACACAAAAAAAGAATTGGAAATGCACTCAATGTCTACAGAAAAAGGTATTACAGGAATCATCTAAGAGATCACCTGTAAATAAAAACATCACTAAAACATCTAAAAATCAACAATACGTACAAAAAAATCCAGAACAACTAGAGCAAAACCAGGTACTAAGAAAAATCTGTATAGTGAGTAGCAATAACAAAAGCAAATTATTACAAACTGCACAATTGTATCTGAACTCTACAAACATCTGCCATTATATTACTACAAGTGGAGGAATAGAGCAGCTGCTCGAGGGAATCGATGAAAAATTGCGTGATTACACACTTACTGATTTCTGTTTAATATTCATCGGCTACCAAGACTTTATTAGAACAAATAATTATCATTACTTAGTTCAGCTGATACGTGAAAAATTGACGAAAATTCTACATACCCATAAAAGAGATCAAAATAACGGCAAATAGAAGACCGAAATGGCTCACTACTGGAATTAAAATTTCTAGCATTAATAAAAGAAAATTGTACATGCACAGTATTAAACATAAAAATAAACAGCACTATAACAAATATAAAAAAATATTTAAGAATGTTTTGAGTACTTCTCAAAAAATACAGAATAATAAACATATGTACAATGCTACTAATATTACGAAAGCTTCATGGCAGATTATTAATAACAATAATAAATATCAGGAACCAAAACATACAATTAAAAAAATTAAACATAATGACATTATTTTAAATAAACCTCAAAGCATAGCTAATACATTTAACGATTTCTTTGTGAATATTGCGAAAAATATGACAGATCATAATCAATTTCTAAGCCCAAATGTGATAAATTCTATTAATAACTCAATTTTTCTATCTCCCACCTGTCCTGATGGAGTAGAAAAAATTATAAAAAGCATGAAAAACACTAACAGTGTAGGGTTTGACTCTATTTCAACAAAGGTCATTAAATATTGCTCGAAACAATTGGCAAAGCCAATCAGTTTTATAATAAATTTATGTTTATGCCAGGGGGTCTATCCAGACAAACTGAAACACAGCGTGATTAAGCCATTGTTCAAAAAAGGCGATAAGGAGCTATGTAGTAACTACAGACCCATAGCTCTAATACCTGTCATATCTAAAATATTCGAGCGAGTAATATACTACAACATCTACAGCTTTTTAGAAAAATCCAACGTTCTTAAACCTGAGCAATATGGGTTTCGCAAAGGCAAATCAACTAATCTTGCGATTCATGATCTGCTAGCGTCCGTAACATCCTGTATTAATGATAGACAACCAGTATCAGTGCTTTTCATGGATATGTCAAAGGCTTTTGACTTTGTGTCCCACAAAATCCTTTTATCTAAGCTATACGCATATGGAATAAGAGGTCCTGCTCATGATCTTATAAAGTCATATCTTATGGATCGTCACCAGACCACCCATATTACTTATATTGACAAAAATAACACAGAATGTGAAGCCATATCAAATACACTTGTAGTAGAACAAGAAGTTCCGCAAGGAAGCATATTAGGGCCGCTTCTTTTCCTTTTATATATAAATGATCTCCCGGAAAATATAAAACAAAAAATGATCCTATTTGCTGATGATTCATCAGCGATCATCAAATGTGATAATATTAACAATTATGAAAGAGAATTAAATAAAGCCCTTAATGATATAATTAACTGGTTGACCAATAATAATCTTATAGCTAATTTAGAAAAAACTAAATATGTTCAATTTTATCTTCCCCAACAAAAATCTTATAATTTGACCGTTAAATATAGTGACAACGTTATCGAAAATGTAAATGAGATCAGGTTTCTGGGCATCATTCTTGATTCTCACTTAAGTTGGCAACCACATATAGATTATTTAAACAAAAAAATTAGTAAATATGTATATGTTTTAAAAAATATCACTAGAATAGCGTCACAAAAAACAGCTCTCAGTGCGTATCATGCTTATGTTGTTTCCAACTTAAGATATGGCATATTGCATTGGGGTAATGCTGCTGAAGTCCATATCAAACCTTTATTTAGAACACAAAAAAAATGTATACGTGCTATGTGTGGTCTACATTGGCAAGACAGTTGCATTACATTTTTTAAGAGTCTTAAACTGCTTACTTTACCATGTCTCTACATCTACGAAGCATGCGTCTATGTAAAAGAACATATAAATAGCTTTAACTTAGTATACACAAGACGTCCTCGGAAAACTAGAAATAAGGTAGAAATAAGATCAAAAATCGCACCAAATATGACATTTTATAGGAAAACTGTATTTATGATGGGGCCCCAATTATTTAACAAATTACCAGACAATATAAAAGAAAAAAATATTAGACAATTTAAAGTAATATTATATAATTTATTGACTTCTAAATGCTATTATAGACCGATTCTCAAAAAATTGGCCCCAAGTTATTATTTTTGCATGTTTTCAAAAAGTTAATGTTTTCGCGAAAAAAACAATTTTGTTACCTAGAAAAGTGGTTTTTTATTACATATTTAATGGAGGGAAGCTTTTTTTGACATTACTTTAGGAAATATAGGCAATCTCAGTTACGAGATTGGCAGGTGAACGACAACGTCATCAGGTTAACGACACGAGGTGCAGGTTATCGACATTTCAGTACAAATTTACTAAGTCACATCAGCAGGTTAACGACAAGGGTTAGCAGTAGTAATAACTCTGCAATAAAAACACCAAATACAGAATCATTTATTAACTTTAATTCTTACAGTGCATATAAGAACCTTCTTGCACTTCAAATAAATAAATTATATATTATAATAATAAATAAAAAAAATATTTTCCTCATATACAGTTTTTAGAAAAATCATGATATTGTTTATATATTGATTTTTAATAAATATAGGACTATTTTGGTTTATTCAGAAAGCTATTAAACAAGTAATTAGATCATTACTTCTACTGTAAATCCAACATTTCTATAATAATTGTCGCTAACCTGTTATCTATGTCGTTCACCTGTATTCCTCGGACAGGTGAACGACATACAGGTAAACGACAATTTAGTAGTTATTTTGTCATCACAGGAATATTATTACGTATATGGATTACCCACTCAGACACAAGAAAGCAAACACTTGTTTACACCATAATGCCTTAATATCAATTGAATAGTTAACACAGTACTTCACATACAAAAGGCATAATAACGACTACTTACCCGTTACAAACTCCAAAATCCAATATAAACGTCGCCTTTTCTCCGGGAACTGCACAACTGACGCGGCCTCCTCCTAGCAGGTGTTTGCGAGTGACTGGCTCGTTCGGCTCGTGAGGAGTGAGGCGGGGAAGGTGAAGTGGTACTCGCGGTGCGATCGTGTTTTCGCGTTTGCAGGTTAACGGCAAAAATAGGCGTACAAAAACTTAAACTTGTATAAACATATAAAAACCACGGATATAGAATTATTAAATTGTGTGATTCTAATATTGAGGATATTTGAAAATTAAATGGTGTTGTAAAATATTTTTTATTTGTATATAAATATCTTTTTTGGATGCTTAAACTTGAGGATATCGTGTCAAGACACACAAGTTAGCGACAAAATATGCTTATAAAGTAATTTAAAAGAATATAATGTACCTTAATTTATATCATTAACACATGGCCTCTATGCAAGAAACCTCTTAAGTATCGAATATGGTAAAAGGTATCAGCTGAATGCGTAAATAAAAAAAATATCTGTTGAAAACTGATGTACAGATTGCGTGGCCATTTTTTTGAGAATCGGTCTATACAATTAATGATTTTTTAGTAGATAATTTAAGTAGTTTTAAGGAATGACATTGTTTGTTTTATGTAGTTCTTAGTATAGTAATGTGATGTAATGACTGTTGTTCTTTATAAAATCTTTATGTAGGAAGAAATCACTAAAATTATGTAAATATTGCATGCTGATACAAGTAAGTTACAGTGAAACTATTATAAAATTTACCATAAGATCGTATGTACCTGTTGACTGCAATAAATAAATTATGAATATGAATTATGAATTATGAGGTGATAGTATATCATCGTCGATATGTCCCTTTTAGTTATTATGTCTTAAATTTCATTTTATAAGTATCCAGACTTTACCGGAATCTGAGCAATTTCGGAGTTACACCGTTTTACTCGAAATATTTGCTCAGTAGTTCATAAGTTCTGGGAATGAATGTAAGTTTTTTTTTCTTTATCAATGTGTACATAAACCATAATACACTACACATTACGACGAATGCAGGGATTTACTAGTGTTATTCTACGGCTTTACTTGCTAAAATTTTATTATCTAACAAAATTTGTGTTCGACTCAGACTGACTCAATTTGCCAATTAATATTTAATTGGTGCAGATGGGTCAAAGTCATACTTATTTAGCAAAGTGGCAAATTAAATGCATTTACATGCTTTGCCGTCACAGACCTTCCGGCTAGGCTGACAAAATAATGCCTTAGGTTTCCATAAAAATTGTTAAAAGTTTTAATATATCGACGACGTCGATTTCAACTTTATAAAGATATCTTTCACAGCTAGAACGCCTGCCAGTAAAATGTTAACCAGGAAAACAGTACTGTAAAATTTGAGCTTAAATAATTTGAATATCTCCGTTAGTAGTCATGACCAGATTCAAACTAACCCCAATAGATGGCGTTGTTTGAACCTGCGCCTTTCGCATTTCGCAAACATATCCTAATGCCAATAACACGTGGCACGCTTGCAATATTCGCGGCAAGGGATGAGCCGCGGAAGCACATAATTATGAAAGAATCGTTGCCACTGTTGATGGTGAAAGTCGCTGGTTCAAATCCTGCCCGCGGTAGAAAATTTTGCAAGTTTTCTAAAAATGGGACATTACCTGGGTACATTTTGAGTATTTATCATAGTACATGGTGATCTTGGTTTTCTGCTTCCTTTAAAAAATTCACTTTATTGACAAACAAACGGACAACTAAAAGTCAAATGACATATATAAATTGTCATAAGATCCAAATCAGTAGTGTCTTTGAGACGTTCGAAGTCACACATGTTGTTAACTTGTTAATTAATTTTAAGAATCGGGATTATATAATTACAAATAAACTATTTATTGTGAGTTTTCTATTACAGTAAATACTTTTTGAATGACCAATGAAACTTGAAAATGTAATCATTTGTAATACTGATAAAATAAAATAATGCTTAATAAATTAGATTTGGAAGTTCAAGTTTCATTGATAATTTAACAAAGATAAAATAGTTGTTATTCATACTGAAAGTGTAGTCTGGATATTTAAGTATAGATTGCTATTTTTTTTACTAGCAAGTACTCAGACATGTGATAAAAGTGAATGGAATAACTGTTTCTGTGCAACTGTGGATTGTTTTTGACGAAAATGTTTCTAAAGACTGCAATTGTTTTACTGGGTGAGTGAAATTTTTCTTTCGAAATAAAGCCTTTTTGGCAGGTGTTAAAAATAGAAAAAAGTGCTAAAATCATCGATAGATGGCGTTGAACATCTAGGGGATATATTTGCTGGGGAGTTCGATTCTTATTCATGTCATGTGGACATGTCACACAGAGACGTCAAAAGAACTAATGAACGTCTTTGAAAATTTTATCAAGTAGTTATAGTTTAAGTTTGATTGAAAGTTTGGAATTAATATTATCAATAGTATTTTGATATCGCTAGCAATAAATAAGTATTACGGGTACGAAAAAGAAACGCCAGCTAGATGACGAGGAAAAAAAGAGTTCACAACTACTAGAACGCAAATTGTATTATCTTGCACGGCTAGTTCAGAAAGCCCTAGATGTTTAATGCCATCTTTGGCGTAGAGAAACGTAGATACATACATACATACATAAATCACGCCTATATCCCTTACAGGGTAGGCAGAGCGTTAACGGCCGTAAAACGTATATTAACACCACGTCTGTCAAAAGTTCAAAGGGTCAATTAGATAACTGTGTATCACTATAGTGACAGGTTGTCTCGCCTAAAATTGCAATACACATCTAACCCTCGAGTCCCTTAGTCGCCTCTTATGAAACCCATGGGTAAGAAATGGGGTAATGCTATTCTAAGCTGGCATCACACGGTACTTTAATTTGTTAATCTATATGAAAATACCTTATTGCGATAAAAAACCTATGTTAAATTAGATAAAAGTTTATAATTCCAAGAACTCTGTAGATGGCGTTGAACTGACTACGTTACTAGATACCAAAGCCAAAAGGCATGAAAAAGAGTTTTTGTTCTTTCAGAATCTATCCTCGTTTAAAGCACTTTTAACGCTTTGTTATTTACTATTAGTCTAATTTGTTTGTACGTTATTTTTGTTGTGGTTTTTGTTAATATGCAGGGAAACCGATGAAAGTTAAAAAATTTGTTTGATTGATATCAGTATTTGAATAATATGATTAGTTATACGTTTCGTTTTACGATCTCATACATCCAAGTGAAGAAAAAACTAAATTTATGTGAAGCTCCGTTCTTTACGTTAACTTACCAAGTACAGCGCCATCTATCAGACTAGGAAAGAGTTTTAAAAAAATTAAAAAGAAAACTCCATGAAGTACTGACTGGCCCGATGGCGTAGCGTATAGTACTCCTGCCTGCTACACCGAGGGTCCTGGGTTCGATCCCCACAAGACACAAATATTTGTTAAGTCATTTTCAGATATTTGTGTTTAGTCTGGGTGTTTTCTATGTATAAGTAATATGTATTTATTTACAAAAAAAAAGTATATAAGTATTAATATCAAATATCTAGTTCCCATAGTACAAGCTATGTTTAGTTTGGGGTTAGATGGCGCTGTGTGAATGTCTAGGTTTTTTTTTTACTTTTATTGTTGTCCATGTTTTTTGTATTTATTTATATACCGTTTATAGTACACAAAAACATTACAAGAGAAACACATACAAAGAATAACGACACAACAGGACAGCTTATTTCTATTAAGAAATTTCTTCCAGCTGACCTACGCAAAGTGAGACTTTATAAGACAGGCGGATTAGGCGTGCACAAAAGAATATAATAAGATAAAATAAACCTACACACGAATAGATTAAATATACCATTTAGTATTTTCCAGCTGTTCTCGCCACGGCCACCAGCCACACCTTCCAGACCTTGTTCACAGAGCAGGACAAGCTCTATACTTACAGCTTAAAGGCTAACGTCTCCACGGGCACTCTTGCGCCGATCCCGGACGCCTCCTACTGGGTGCTGGAGGGCGGTTTGACAGTTCACGTGTACGACGACTTTGGCAGGGCGAGGATCCAGTTGAATGATTTGAAGGTGAGAAAAGTGGGAATTTCACAGGGCTGGGTATTGAATCTATTGGTGTGCCGTGCCAATGCTTTAACCACTGAGTTGTCGTGTGTACTAATTTAATTCAGTTCCGGGTTCGAATCCTGACGGGGCACTCACAAAGTAAATATTATCACTGTGTGACTTTGTTTCCAGTCTGGTTAGGACATTGCAGGCTGAACCACCTGATTGTCCGTAAGTAAGTTGGTTTCGTGCTTTGGATTTAAGCCATCGGTCCCGGTTACTGTATATGGTTACTTAGACAGTGATCGTTACACAATCATGTCAGAGGCCTACTACTAGTAGTAAACGGTTGTAAAACTCTGACACCAGGGTTCATCGCATCGTTCGCTGACTCGGTACCAGCACGAAAAAAAGAGAAGAAGATGATAAAAAATTTAAATATCTTTGTTTTCAGACCCAAGTCCACACAAAGCATGGCGTATCCACCGACCAGTCCGCAGAAGCCGTCCACCACCTCACGGCTCCCTTCGAGGTGGACATCTGCTTCTCCTCCATACACGTTGGTTCGGAACCGGTGTGGGTGACCAACATCAAGAGAGCCCTGGCTTTCAACTTCCTGGTAGCTGAGCCGAACGGGTCCTTGAATAGCGTTGAAGAGGTTGGTATTGTAGACCTTGGATGTTCTTACCCTTAATATAAAGTAAAGTAAAAGTAAAAAACACTTTATTGCACATTCAAAACACAAATAAATAACAGGAAAACTTAAACTAAAAATGCGTAAAGGCGGCCTTATCTCTACCATACAACCTTTGGGTGGAGGAGAAATCAAATGGAAGAAGAGAGTAGTGTATAAAATAAAGGTAAGATTAGACAGTGTAAGTACATTAATATACCCTGTAGAGAATATATGTACGGTGGGGCTATTCCAACAATCTGTGGCGGCGCGCATGCGCTCCTCATACAAGTCCTGAAACGCGGTATAGAAGTTATTCCGCCGATCGCTATATATATGTTGCAGGGTTATTAAAAAAAACTGTGATATTGAAATTTCACTAGTGCCATTATAATTGCACTTCAATATTTACAACAATTATTTTGCAAATGGCGACTGATCAACTTTATTGACCAATCAGATCCCGCGGGGTTCCCACCACAAACATAACTCATAATAAACCTAGATTTATTATAATACCACTTTTGCGGCCCAGTGAAATTACAATATCACTAAAACAAGCTTGTGAACTTATACGAATCTGTCATTATTGACAATAATCAATGTAATTACAATTTCACAAGTGAAATTATAATATAACGTCTTTGACTTAATCCCTGCGACATATACAACTTCCAAACTTGTCCGGTTGGAACACGTCGATGCCCATAACATAGGCTAAACTGCCTTATTCCCGCGGGAAAACGATTAGCAGCGGGTGTAACCGCTGGACAGGCCGCTGATCAATAACATTTTTCTAATCTTTCCAGCCATGTCTGCACGGCAGCTGCATATGGGTGTATTCGCGCGTCGGGTCACTAATGCGCAAGTACTGCGCCGGCGTTGCACGGAGGCCTGTGACAACCTTCCACGCTGCGCCAAGATGCAACACACCGAGACTCGCTGAGTGGAGGACCAGAGCTCCTATTGATACTGATGTGAGTTTCTTTTATGACTGTTTTTACTACATTGACATACACATACACATATCACGCCTATAGTCCCTTGTGGTACCCCGCAGGCAGGTAGAGCATAAATGGCCGCATAAAACGGACATTTACGCCACGTCTGACAAATATTTGAGGGTCATCCGGAAAATTGTGTATCGCCATAGTGACGGGTTGTCAGCCCATCGTCTAAGACTGCAATACACACCCTCAAGTCCCTTAGTCGCCTCTTACGACACCCATGGATAAGAAATGGGGTGATGCTATTCTAAGCCGGCATCACACGGCAGTCTTTAACAAACTCTGAACAATCTCAAAATTTTTACATCGCCTATTTAGGTACGTATGTCATACGATTAAATAAATCACTTCTCCCATAAACTCTTCAAAGTAAGAGTGAACAGGTTTTCTTCTGGGTGAGCTCGCTCCATCTTAGACTCTGTCTCTGTCCTATGACCTAGACTAGAGTCAAGAGCAAACCCATAATTAAAAAAAAAAAAAAAAACTATTCGAATATAAAACACGCCAAGATTTTATTGATAAATTTAGACTAATAAAAAAACTTACTAACTAAATTAACCTGATCAATGTGACATCTATTTGACAGCCGAACTATCTGATGACAGCCGAAAGGAACTACTATTTGGACGACAAGATTGGCCTCATGAGTATGGGGCTAAAGAGCGAGTTTCAATACAAAACCCACGACCACATCTTAAGCGTGATGACAGAGTAAGTTTGACACGCATCACGCCTTTATTCCTTGCGGGGTAGGCAGAGCGTACACGGCCGTAAAAAAACGATTGCCACTGCCACGTCTGACAAATATTATTTCAGAAAAGCAGGAACATATTTTCGATCAAGTTAGATGTGTCTGACTAAATTTAAGCTGATTGAATAGCAGTAACAGGCATAATAAATTAAAAAAATTGAAACACGACTGCTTTCTGAGATAAAATCCTAGCCTATGACACTCGGGATAATATAAGGATTCTTTCGATACAATTCCCATTCGAATCTGTTCAGTAATTAACGAGTTTCAGTCCACAGAATAGCACATAATACCACATAATACTTATACATACATAGGTACATACATGAACTCTAAAAACATTATACTTCTTTTTTGTTTGGACACTCGTGTAAAAAAAAGAACAAGGTAGGATTCGATCCTGCGAGCTACGCTATTACCATCGTGGCATGGCTCCATCTATCGAGATTTGTTACGAACTATATTCCAAGGACTAGCACTGCTTGTAGTGGCAGCGAAAGTCGCAAGTACGAACCCGGTCTGCGCGAAACCAATAATTTATTGCAGACTTCGTAACATAAGTGTAAAAATATCAGCTTCAAATATTTTAAGGGTCGAACCAGCCCATGAAACTGAAAAACTTTCCCCAAGGTCGAAATATAAAAATATTGGCGCGGTCGGCTGAAACGTTCGTATGGAAATTTCAAATTTTTATTCATTTTCACCGCCTTTTTCTTGGGGAAAGTTGTTTAGTTACGTAAGCTGGTTCACCCTTTGAAACATTGGCAGTTTTTTTTTACATAATATAAGATAAACATTTTTTTTTCAGTTTAACATTGAAGTATGAAAGCTCAAAATCGGTACAAAGCACTCAGAAGCTGAATCTGACGGAGTCGTCCATACAATACGCGTCGCACAATTACAGCAACCCTTCCAACGGTATATGGAACACCACCCAGACTGAGATGAAGAACCGGACATACGAGGTAACATAGGACACATACACATATCACGCCTATAACAACTTGCAGGGTAGGCAGAGTGTAAACGGCCGCAAAAATGGTCATTTAAGTCTGACAAATATTTGAGGGTCAGGTTCCATTTTGACGGCCGTTGTGGCGCAGCAGTAGTGCGACTGCCTGCGACGCAAAGGTTCCGAGTTCGATTTTCGGTGGGGCACTCACAAAGTTGATATCCATCTCTTTGTGAAATTGTTCCCAGTCTGGTAGGATGAACCACCTGATTGTCCGAAAAGAGAGATGGTTCCGTGCTTCGGAGGGCACGAAACATGAATTTTGTCCATAGGAAGCACTTACCCCATGAATTATGATTCGCTTGAGAGGGTGGGTCAAAGCCAGCGGTTTTTTGCAGCATAAACGGCCGTATCTTTTGTAACGTTAAGTTAGAAACTTGAAACTTGAAATTTAATATCATTTGAGTAGGTATATATATACTACAGGTTTTAATTTTATGTCGATATGTCCACGTGTTTCTGAGATCGATCCTTTATGGGTTTTTTGTGGAACGGAAAAAAAAAATTTTGGTGAGGTGCTCAAAAGAATTTCTACCCTAACAATGTTCACCATAATATACATACATACATACATACATATATCACGCCTTTATCCCTTGCGGGGTAGGCAGAGCATAAACGGCCGAAAAAAACGGACATTTACGCCACATCTGACAAACGTTTGAGGGTCATTCGGAAAATTGTGTATCGCCATAGTGACAGGTTGTCAGCCCATCACCTAAAATTGCTATACACACCCTCGAGTCCCTTCATCGCCTCTTACGACTCCCACGGGAAAGAAATGGAGTGATGCTATTCTAAGCCGGCATCACACGGCAAACGGCACCATAATATTATTGGTAAATATAATAGTCTCCTTGGTAGATTTCCTGACTGCCATACAAAAAAAAATTAAAAAATAAGTCACTCTTTGTACTCTACACCACCGCTTGTCCAAACAAATCATGATCAGCAAGTCTATGAGCTCGTGGCCTTACAGTTTAATTAAACTTGTGCTGCCATCTCTTATACAATGAATGAACTAAAAACAACCCTATGAAGCTTCGTCTAGACTACTTCTGGTTTTTAGTATTGCTACTCACCGCTAGGTAGCAGCACCGGTATCATAGTAATACAAAAAATATCCTGTAGAGGGGGTTTCTGTGAATATTTAGTTTAGTTATTTGAAACTAGATGGTGCTATACAAAAATGGCAGTTATTGTATTTCTAAACTTTACAAACTGAATTATTTCCATTTCACAAAACAAATCAAAAGCACATCAAAACAAAACTTCTCTCCCCGCGCTATGTCAGCTATTCGCATAAATGTAATTTTACGTGTGTTCAATACAACAAATGGCTTAACGAATAGTTTTATTTCACTACAAGACGCTAGACTCCAATTTCAACTCCAACAGCAACAATAGTCCATTTTTACATTTTTATTTTATAGGTGGATTGGCGAGCGCAGTGCAACGTATTACAAGCCTTACTATTTGTTTATTTCAGATGCTTCTCAACATAGCTCGCAAGGGTATCGACTCAGACAATATCGTCAGAAATGCCTCACTCATACACAGTTTGGACTTCATTGACCTACTCAAGTGAGTTTTAAATGTTTTCTGTGTAGTGCTAGGTTACAATAGCATCACCCAATTTCTAACTGTGGCTGTCGTAGAAAGAGACTTAAGGATTGTTTCCATAAATAAATTAAAAACGTAAAAAATTTAGATAATTTGAAGAAATTTTGTAGGTTTTTTTTTTTTTGAAAATAGTTGGATTGGTATTCTATGGTGCCAGGTTTAAGTCCCGCCAGCAGTCAAAACTTATAAGATAAAACTGTCATCAAAAACAAATTAAGAATGTACTAATAGGTGGCCTTACTGGTAAGCAGCAATTTCCTCTTGTCAACCTTTAGAGCTTATAAAAAGTCTGATTATTGAAGCTCTCTTGCTTGCTTATGGGGCAACGACAGCTAGAACCACGCAATGACAAAAAAACGCTGCAGAAATGCGAAATTCATTGGAAAACCAAATAATGAATTAACTACAATCCTAGCCACATAAATTATTTAGAATCAATATAACTTTGGCGACTCGGTGTCCCATACGAAGAGTAAGAAGAGAGACCTTGTTAAAACTTTGCGCTTAAATTAGGTGAGCTGATAATGCTCAAAGTGGCCACTTTTTTCATAACACTGTCGCTGCGTATTATGACGCACCGTAACGCAGGAATATAGTAAGGTTTTTATTAAGCACTCACATTGCTATATTATTTTCATAAATGAAAATACCCGGGGCCGTGGGATACCGTCCCACTGGTCTGCCAACTGATATACCGGCGCCCCGACTGACCCTTGCCACGGACCCGGTTTCAAGTCCCGGCGGGCGCTAGCATCTTTTCAATTTCTTATTTTCATTTAATACTAAAGGAAATTGCGATTTTCGATTTTCTTCTTCTTCAACCCGTTGCCACCCAATGCTGAGTGTAGGTCTCCTCAATTCGATCTTATTCCAAAACAAATACGACAACGGTGCGTTTGCGGTGCGCGTTGCAAAACGAATGCGTCTTTCAACTCGTTTGTCCGTATCAGTAAACGCACCGTAGCCGTATTTGTATGGAATTAAGATTGGAAATTACAATTTTCTTTAGTGTGACAAACACATGCGTTACTTTAAGGTTACGGTGCGTTAAAACAGCCCGAGTAAGTTTTGAATTAAGTAGGTAATTAAACCTATGTCTTGTTTCCATTTTACGATTCTATATTCTACATACACACATACAAAAATCACGCCTATATCCCTTACGGTGAAGGCAGAGCATTAACGGCCGTAAACGGACATTAACACCACTTCTGACATAAGTTTGAGGGTTAATCAGATAACTGTGCATCACTATAGTGACAGGTTGTCAGCCCATCGCCTTAAATTGTAATACATACCCTCCAGTCCCTCAGTCGCCTCCTACGACACCCACGTTAAAGAAATGGGGTGATGCTATTCTAAGCCGGCATCACACGGCAATTCTATATTCTATTATATCATATCTGTAATTTCCAGCACAATGTCTCAGCTCAGTTACGAATCCCTCTGCAAACTGTTTGCTGATGTTCTCGGCACCAGTTACGAGTTAGAAACTTCTAGAAATATCTTCCTGGAGGTGCTTCCTTATGTGAGGACTGAAGCTGGAGCAAAATTGGTGCGGCATCTCGTCGTGGATTTGAAGGTAACGTATATTTTTAAGGCGAGTGTAGTCATGCAACAGAATCACAGAATAGCTAATAGTATGTAGTTTATGTGTGTGTCCAGACGCACCGCCGGATACCATTCATACCTGGTTGCCATTCCACCAATTCGGACTAAGCGCTTGCAGTCATCATTTATAATGCGCACTGCTAAAGAGTGGAACTCACTACCTGCGTCTGTGTTTTCAAACGCATACAACCCTAATCTTTTCAAAGTAAGAGTGAACAGGCTTCGTCTGGGTGAGCTCGCTCCATCTTAGACTGTCTCTGTCCTATGACCTAGACTAGAGTCAAGAGGAAACTCATACTGAATAAAAATATATATATATTAATTCATGTATGGGAGAGCTCCGAACTGCTTTATAAATATAATAGTAAGTGGTAGACGTCTGTAATTTTGAACGCTAGTTTAGTTTCACATAAAAAAGCTTTGTATGTTTTTCCAGAACAAAATAGAAGACTCAATGCTAGTCGGGCTGATCCGCAAACTGCCTTACAGCATAGCAGTGTTCAGCAAGGGTCTGCTCCAGGAGTTGGAAGTCTTCACAAAGCTGGGACCTGACTTTCCCCAGGTAAGGTTCTAGAGTGACGGCCAGGATCTAAAATTATAACAGACTACGCAATATGGGGCAGGTAACAGGGCTCGTTTTTTTAAATCTATTTATCCTTGCAATTTCAGCGCCTTCCACTGTCATTATAATGCCACTGTACTTCAAACTGTTAGCTGAATACGAAATGTAGCAATTAGCAGACTTCGGGCACAGTTAGAACGACGGCCTGGTAGGCAGGTTAAATGCAGTCGGTCTATAATAGCGTTAAATGGAAACAGAAACACTTAAGGGCCTAACTGTTCAGCTATGAAGAACTTAGAGAATAAAAATTTAAATCTTTTCGCGCCCCGAAAGGGCGGTGGCCGGGTTTATCGGGGGAGGGTCATTAACTTTTTCAAGTTACCAATGGCGTCCAAAAGTATTCGATGTTATCATCATTAGACAATTGATGACCAATTATTATGTTTTTTCCCAGGACATAAGGCACGCGGCCATCTTGAGTTTCGCGACGATGGTCAACATTGCGATGGAGGCTGACTTCGACCAGGAATACTTCGACGACATCTACGACAAATACTTGAGGATGTACAACTGTAAGTGCCCTCATCATCATACGGCCAGATCCACACAAATGCAGAACATAGGCCTCTTCTCTATTGCGCCAATCTTCACGGTCCTGTGCCAAATTCCATAGAGATAAATCACTATAGCAACAGGTTGTCAGCCTGTCGCCTAAAATTGTAGTACACCATGAAATCCACTAGTCCCTGAGTCGCCTCTTACGACCCACACAGGAAAGAAATTTGGTGATGCTACTCTAAACATCTTGATAAAACCCCACCCTTAATAAAAAAATAAATAAAAGATCCTAACCAGTTCTCAACCAGGCCATGCACTAATTTCACTCATGACATACCAAGACTATCAAGATTTTAGTAATTTTTTTTTGAAAGTTTTGGAGGAGTGATGGTGAGGCCAGTTTGCCAAGTGACCACTGTGAGAAAAAGGGTAGATACCCGCCTGGTCCGGTGTTGTGACCAAGGTAACGACTGTTCCATCCGGATTTAATTGGAGGTTGTATATATAGCGATCGGCGGAAAAACTTCGATACCGCGTTTCAGGACTTGTTGCCACAAGTCTATAAAGTTTATAATTTGCTGGATCTTGTCTTTTATCGTCATAACAAGCCTGGAGTTTCGACAACCAAAGATTGATGCACTAATCAAATTGCTAAGTAACCTTAGCCATGTACACAAAACAGATTTTCGAACAACGTAGGGTTCAAGATTTTCAGAAGACATTTTCTTTCTTTACAGATTGTCCCCAATACGTGGACCGGCTGGTATGGCTGCAAGGCGCCGCTAACCTCGGAAAGAGCAGCGTCAACTATCTTGATGAAGTCAATCTGGACACCAAGAAGAGCAAACATGAAAGGCTTTGGGCTGGTTTGGCAAGTCTCAGCATATGGAAGCAAGCTGTGAGTAACTTATATGTGCATAACATAATCAAGAAACTTGGTTTAATCTACCAAGTAACATTGTTGTCTATAGTGACATTCTTGGCAAGAGTGGCAAAGTCCTTCTCGATGAAGTAAAATGGGACATTCAGGAGTGCAAACATGTCTATGTGATGAGTTGATGACATTTGGAAAAAATCTGTGTGTAAATTAGTCAAATCTACTAAGTAACTCGATTAGTATAAATAGTTATCTAATAACAGTGTTGTATTTACGAAGTAATTTTGTTGATCATATTGTGAAAGCAGTCAACTACTACTAAAAGCTTTTGGATTCCGGCTAGATTGGAAAAACTTGCATCTATAAACAATTTAGGAGTGACTGATTGCATTGTATAACTAATTAAGCTGTATCTATGATATTGGCATGACTGGCGTCAACTATTTCGATGACCTGCATTTGGACACTAAAAACTTAGTTGTTTTTACTAAGTAACTTGATAATCTCGGCAACTAATACAAAATCACGATCAGGTTGGCTCCCTTTATTAGAAAGTAAATTTTTCTAAAATATTATATTGCTATAGGAACGTTATTCAGTTTCCTGGTCTGAATACACGCATTTAGTATACGGAGCCCTTATATTGTTTTAGGAACTGAAAATATCGTTAAATCCAAAGTGATACTTTCATTCCAGAGCCTAGAAAACACTCTACCAATCCTGATGAACGAAACTGAGCACATCCAACTGCGAATAATCGCCCTCCACGCGATCCTGACCTCACCCTTAGGACCAAGGGATTTCTTCAACGTTCACAACTATCTGAAAGACTGCAAGGATGATCAGCTGAAACGGTTTTGGTACACAACCATGAAGAGTTTGGAGAATAATCGCTTCTATGACAAGTATAAAGCTGCGTGAGTAAATTTTATATTCGAGCACTCGCCAATCCGCCTGGTACACATGGTAGGTATAGCAAAAAACGGGTGCAGGTGATATCGGGAAAAGCGCAGCTATCTTGTCTGGCCGGGTGTTGTGGTCGACGACAGACTGGTCCACCTAGATTGCATTGGAAGTTGTATACATGCGGTGCGCGGTGAACACTTCAATACCGCGTTTCATGCCCATTGTTATCAGCCCATCTGTCGAGTGGCGCCATCTTGGGGATATGTTGAGAACTTCTGTTCCGTCTTCCTTGCTTGTTAAACAATTGAGTGAGCTTCTTGTAGTAGCTCACTGAGGTCGCTACAAATTTATCAATTGTTCCTATTTGCAGGTCGTACTACATACCGTTCCTTGCGGCTCAGCTGACCAACCCTGGTTTAAAGGAATGGGCTACCAACAACTATATCATCAGCCAGGAGCCATCGTTGGATGTGCAAGGTATGTGGAATTAAATTGACAAACCGCATAATAGGTCCCAAAAAATATTATTATCGTATCATTAATCATTATCGTTTAAACAATAATTCAATATAATATAATATTTAGATATTGTGTGTTGAGTTTAATTTTCAAATCGCATATTGCACTTGAAAAGCCCCCTCAAAAACGCGCAGAAATTAGCAGGCAATCTGATTGGGCGTTTCTCTCTGACGCAGCAGCAATGACAGGGACAGTCGCTACATCCTTCTTAACGCCTTAAGAATTCGATTGTATCTTTTTTTCCACAGGCCCCACGTTCCAACTGCTGACAGTCGGTGGAAAATGGAGTGGACCTCCAGAACTGGTGGTATTGGAATTCTCTACTGGTGGGGAACTGGCTTTCAATGGTGCAGTAAGTGTTTTTCCTGTCATCTCTACCACGAGGTTACCTTTATTAAGAACCGATGGACCGTCGACTCGTTGTACCACACGAAAATAATCCCACCTTTAAAAAAATGTGGAAAAAAACTACAATGCCGGCTTAGAATAGCATCATCCCATTTCTTTCCCGTGGGAGGCGTAAGACGCGACTAAGGCACTCGAGGGTGTGTATTGCAATTTTAGGCGATGGGCTGACAACCTGTCACTATGGCGATGCACAATTTTCCGAATTACCCCCAAATGTTTTTCACATTTGGGGGTCAGACGTGGCGTAAATGTCCGTTTTTGCGGCCGTTTGTGCTCTGCCTACCCCGCAAGGGATTATGGGCGTGATATGTGTATGTACAGTGCGCAAATGAATAGGCTGCACAGGTCTAACTAAAACTACGAATAACGCCATCTATAATAAAAATCAAATACCTCTGAGCCGGCAGAACTCAGAGAACCTGTTTTACGCGCACGCATATCATGCGCAGCCGCATACATCATATTCGCACTTTACAAATTATAGCAAGGGTCGGTAGGACGTCATAGGTAAGTAGTTAAGTGGTTTAAAAATTCGATGCACTCGTCACAGCTGGCATAGCCGAGATAGTATGCGTCTGGATTTAGAGCGAGTTAAAATTATGGTAGGACACTGGGTCGATCCCGCCCCTCATGTGTATTGTTTTATGTTTTTGTTTTTTATATGTAAGATAATTTTTAGTTAACGGCCCATTTGTTATTTTGAATGAATGATGTTTGTGGGTATTGCACATAATCATTATAACTATTAGACGGTAAGTAATAAGCACAGTCATCTGATCTGTATCGACTACTGCCTACGTATCTAACCGTTAGCTTTCGATGTTTCTTTGTGTTGTTGTTTGCTATCGTTTTATCGTAATTATGTCTACCTATAGTATGCTCCTTTGTCTACATACAGTGCTTAGAGCAAAGATCATAGTGCTATATGAAGATAATCTTAGTATTATGAAATTTCTCGACGTCTTCAATTAAATGTAAGTTAAATATTTTTATTTTACAAAATTAGCGCAAATGCTTCAGGTCAGGTCGTTCATATTATCCAAACATTAAGTTTCTAGATAAAGATACCTACTACATACTACCTGCCATACGTTCATTATTTAAAATGTTTAAATAGGTATTAGATTGCTTATTATATTTACTTACTTAGTTTCCTATTTATTAATATTGGCATTTACCTACATTAAATACTTGTAGATTGACTAGGTATTTTTCTTACAGAAAAGAACTATTACGCTGTGGGTTACGTTACGCCGATACCGGTGACATCCTGCCTGCCCGGAAAGGTCGTAAGGCCGTGATGTTCACGGATGCATCAGCGCGTCACCGAGGGATAGTTGCCAAGCATGCTAATACCCCATTCTTGTCAACTCGCTCAACAGCAACGGAGTTCGGAGTGACATTACAAACTGTAAGGACCCATTTACACGCAGCTGGTATAAGTTGTTATCAGCCAGCTCAAAAAATTTGCTGTCAGCTGCTCATCAACAAGCACGAGTCCGATTTGCATATATTTATAGAAACTTTGATTGGGAGAATAATGTAGTAATATTCACTGATGAAAAAGCTTTTAAATCGGATACAGATTGGACGCAAGATTTTATGGCGCTGGAGAGGCAAGCGTTACAGACCAATTCACATTCTCCCAAATAGAATGAGTGGGACTGTGGTGTCTTCTATGGGACCTAGAAAACTAGTTGAAATAGAAGGAAGGTTCATTAGCGAGAGTTATGTGGAAATATTGCAGGACGTAATGATGCCTACAGTGCGTATTGCTTACCCAAATCAGTACATTTATTTTGTGCATGATAATTTGCTCTGTGCATTAAGCCCGTATCGTCCAGGATTGGTTGCGAACCCAGCACGACGTGACTGTTATTAACTGGCCGTGAAAGAGTCCGGATTTAAATCCCATAGAAAATTTATGGGGTCAAATGGTCCTTAACTGGGACCCATCTGAAGTCAGGACCAAGAAAAATTTACGCGACTTAGCCATGTTCACCTGGGAGTCCATGCGTGGTAAACCAATGTGTTCGAACATGGTAGCTAGCATGCCAAGCCGTTTAAATTAAAATTAAATTATTATTAAATTGAAATATTTAAATAGGTAGATATTAATATATTGGGTTGGGAATTTTGCAGAAGATTTATTTTATTCGATACTTACTGCTTAGTTAATTTCTGAAACTGTTCAAGCTCTCAAACAATCAAAATACCAAGTTAACCTGTCACTTAATACCTAATTATTCTGCATAATTATTTAACTTTGTTTACACAATCTAACGAAGAATGTAAATGAATTGATACCCTGGTTCAGTTTAGGCTTAATGTGTTACCAATAAAAAATATGTTAAGTGATGTTATTGTTACAATAAATGCAGGAATGAGGCTACCTCGTTATCTCATTTATAACATGTTTATTCACTTTGACATACCTATTTATTGTTGCACATTAACAAACATTATGCAACCCAACCCAATATCATTGAATAGTTAAAAACCAAAATAAATACCTAACTGATAAATATTATGGTAGTTTTATTCATTTTACCTTATATCCTCAAAACTACTATATTTATTCGATATCACACACTATACTACACAGATAAGTATAAAAATTTATCAGCAACAGCAAAATAATCATTAAAAAATAGTAAGTATAACCTATATAAAAAAAAACAGGCCTAGACCTGCGACCAACCACGACTCGATCCTTAGCTACCTGTTTCCAAAGTCCGCTATGTTAACCATTGAGCTACGACTGCTGTGATGCAAGCAGTGAAATTAAGGTTTAAATTATTATTTGTCATCAAACTGCGCGTCTTAAATTCTAGTGTGTGTGCGCGCCAGTCAATGTGTGTGTTTTAATGTGTCTATAATGGTATTCAATGAATTCAATTTGTCGTTAAAAGATGGCGTTGTCTGGCTGTGCAGGTTTAGACCACTTCGTGTGTACGTGTGTATGTAATATTTTAACGGATGAACGAGCAAATGAAACTGAAAAAGCTTCCCCAGGTAACGTAGGTCGAAATTTTAAAAACATTGTGTTAGCCGGTTAGAGTTCTAACTCGTTTTCATATTTATTTTAATATATGCCTGCATTTGTCTGCTATCTCACCTGATCGTAAATGACGATGCAGATGATGATGGTACATCTGGGCTACCGCGGCTCGTCAAAAGCCCGCCAATTTTGCAAGTGTATCTTAATGCCGATAACGCGTGGCACGGCTCCATCTACCGGGTTAGTTTTGCAACTAATACCCAGCGACTAATTCATTCTTTACAGATTGAATGTATGTTGATCGACCAATGTTGCTTGGGAAAAGTTGTTCAGTTTCATGAACTGGTTCACCCGTTAAAGTATCTGTGGGTCATTTTTTAAATCTTTTTATATAAGCTTCGTAGATCGTGAGTCAGACTCTATCAATGAAAATAAGAAGTTAAGAATATGTAGAACTAGTCGGGGATCGGACCCTGTGGAGTACCGTCCCGACACTGTTCTTTTTTCAACTTCTTATTTTATTTCATAAACCATAGTATAGACTCTATCACCTTGTAAAACTGCGAAAATCTCAAACATCCTACCTACTTACATGTAGTTTACTTACATTAGTTCAATGCTGCATGTTTTTCTTAAATACTTATTAATAATATTATTGATGTTTCTTATTAGTATTGAGACTGCCAGTTAATAACAAAAATATTATATTAATGAGATGAAAAGCAAAATAGCCAGCCCTAGCACGCCTTGACCACTTTGGGCTGCTATAGGTATATAAAACACCGAATAAAAAACTAGTTCTTTTTTTTTTACTTTATATAGAAATTTTCTACTATATACGGTGTAAAAAAAACACTTAAATTTAATATAAATAAATACAAATACGAATACATCTGTCGAAGCTTATTGCTGATTTGTACCGTATCTTAAGGTTAATGTCGGACGATGCATGTAGCATATAGCCGTGTGATGCCGGCTTAGAATTAAGAAGATAAGATAATTTATTTCAAAATAAAAGTGAGCATACAAAAAGTAAATTTACAGATATAAAATTAAAGTTGTGCATACATTTCTTAACTATACCTAAACTAAGTAAATACAAAATATATTTACTTGTATCTCAGGTAATTTTCTTATTATTTATTATATGCTAGTTAAAAGTAATATAATTTACTCAAACAAAATCATTTTTATATACAAAGCTCAAAATACTAAAACAAATAACATTCAAAATTAAAATTAAACATCTATTAACAGCAGAATAGCATCACCCCATTTCTTTCCCGTGGGAGTCGTAAGAGGCGACTAAGGGGCTCGAGGGTGTGTATTATAATTTTAGGCGATGGGCTGACAACCTGTCACTATAGCGATACACAATTTTCCGAATGAACCTCAAACATTTGTCAGAGGTGGTGTAAATGGCCGATTTTTGCGGCTGCTTACGCTCTGCCTACCCCGCAAGGGAGTATAGGCGTGATATGTGTATGTGTGTATGTATGTATGCATGTAGCGGATTACTCGTTGTTTGAATTTCTTATAATCTTATTTGCAGGCTTAAGTCCGATTTTTATTTGAAATAAATGTACAATTAAATTATTATTATTACACAATCTACATCTTAGATACCTTTTAATGTATTTTCTTCAGATCAACATACTAGCGGAAGGAGTGACTTCAAATGTTTTTCGAAGGATCCAAACCTCAAACGCGACCGACAATATTTCCACCAGGCTGATGACCATCCTCAAGGACCTCAAAGTAGCCATCGCTGATCCTGAAAAGGTAAGCCGAGAGTGTAATGTCCCGATAGCGTAGCGGATAGTACCCCGTCATAAAGGTCGTAGGTTCAGACCTCGAAAGCAACTGACAATATCTCCAAGAGGCTGATGGTCATTCTTAAAGACCTGAAAGTTGCCATAGTAGACCCATAAAAGGTTAATTTCCTGCTTTCGAGTATTGTAACAGTTTACTAATGTACATGTATAAAATCCGTGATCTTTGCTAGCAGTACGTGCGTACTAGCACAATATACCAAGGAACAGTAATTTAACTTCATACTGCATCTGGTTTTCGCACCCACACATACACACGCCTGACCGACCTATACGTACACGACTACTACATAGAATCTCGGGCCGCTCGTGTCACAGTGAACTGTCATGCCGCCGCGCGTTTTTGTTTGAGTATCAAGAATCGAAAAAATGAATACCTAGAAACATAATAAAACAAACCCTAGATTGTGTAAGTTATATAATAAGTATTGCACATCGATTGACATATTCGCTGATAGCGGTTCAAATTTAAACATACTGTGCGTGACTTGGTAAAAGTTGTTAAGCTTGTTATTCAGTTTAATTTTAGTTTAATTTAAAAGTTGTTTAGTTAAATTTAAGTATTTTTTTACAATAGTGTTTATTTAGTACCTACATAAATAACTAAATAAGGTTGTTAACACTTATGCATGCGGTAACTACCTATAATTAAGGCTTCACTTTAGCTTAGATTTAAATGTTATGTTTGGCTTATTTATGTAAGAAGTGAAAGACTTGTTGGTTGTCCTAATAAAGAAAATAATAAAAAAATAATAATGTAATTCATTATTTTCTTACTGTAACTTAGCAATATGGTACCTAAGTGTGATATTACTTAAATTCGGGTTCGCAAAACCAATGTGTTGATATCCCTGCTGTAGGTAGATTCAAGCGGAAAGGTGCTCAAATTAAACTACTGTTCTTTAGTATAATTAGGTACAAGTAACAGTTTGTCGTCCAGACCTCTATGGCAATGCCTGCTGATGTTATTAAGTAAATATATTATAGTGACATCTTCTGAGATTATTTAGAAACTATATCCAAGCCCAGAAGAAAAGGGCGTTGCTAGTATTGATAGCGAAGGAAGCAGATTCAAATTCTTGCCTGTAGCATTTACGAAATTTTGCAGGTTTCCTAATCAGTTTTCGTCAGACACTCTTTGCTCTTAGTGCAGTATTTGATTGTCATTGCCCTCGATTCAGGACATAAATTATCTTAACTTACCTTAAATTAGTGCTGTCACTTTCCGTCAAATAGGTTGAGTAAAGGATATGAGATATCTAATTCCTGTCATACCTATTTTAAAAAAATAATGGTTTCTTAATTCCTAGTCAATTTAGTCGTTAATTTTCCTTATTTTGACAGTTATCACTTAATTAGTGTCAAATTCAAAGACGTGACAGGACTAAAATATATCCTATCCTTTTTTTAAATCTATTAAACGGAAAGTGACGGGACTATATATATGCCCGTTTATGCGGCCATTTACGCTCTTTCTCTTCATTTACCCCGCAAGGGATAATAGGTGTGATATGTGTGTGTGTATGTATGTATTTTATTTAATGTCCTTTTTTTTACTATACTCCTTTTGATATTACTTTGTACATATTTTCTCGTTTTCAGGTACACATAGACATAGTAGTTAAAGTATTCGACAAGATAGTCTACGCCACTCACGTAGATCAGGAAAGGTTTGACAGCTGGAACACAAAGGAATTGTGGAAGTGTATTGAAGACTTCGTACGTTTCGGCAGCCATATCAACCAGCAAGTCGTGTATTATCCAACGCAGATGGTCAAAGATTTCCCTACAGAGATTGGTAAGTTTACCTTACACTGCGCTCGCCAATCTGAAACGGGGGGATGCCCATGTCTGGCAAATGAGGACTTTTTTGGCAGTTGTTTACTTGAAGCAGGAAAAAGTACTCAGGAATGCTTAAAATCATCGATAGATGGCGTTAAACATCTTTTAACGTTAATCATCAATTACTATAGAAACGGGTTGTCAGCCTGTGGCCTGAAATTGTAAACACACATGAAACCCTCTAGTCCTTTAATCGCCTTTTACGACACTCGCAAGAAAAAAATGTGGTACTGCTATCACACAGCTTCAAAATAGAAATTATCCAAGTATATTTTAATGCCAATGATTCTAGGCATGGCTCCATCTACCGAAAGATTTTATTCATTTCCCTACTTAAATTGATTTGGATGTAAATTTTAGGTACGCCTGTGAGACTGCTATCGACCATCGTGTCATTTACGTCCATAAGAGGAAACCTGACTGCGCCGAGCACCGATGACTTGACTTGGAGGAACGATCTTCACATAAGGTAAATATTTTAATAGAAAAAAATGCGAGTTCTACTTGTGTAGGCGGGTCTCTCACTTACGGTGCGTTACGGTATGTAACGGATGCGTCTGTCTAGAGAATAAAATAAGGTTGGAATTAGCAATTTCCTTTCGTCTGACAGAAGCATGCGTTACGGTGCGATAAAAATACGCAAATAACAAGGTACTAATATTATAAATCTGAGAGTTTGTGTGTCTGTGTGTGTATGTATGATTGTTACCTCTTCACGCTCAAACGGCTTGACTGATTTGGATCAAATTTACAGGTAGATTATATCCTGGAATAACACATAGGCCACTTTTTACCGCAAGAAAACAACTATTACCACGGGAAAATGAGTGGTAACGGGTGAAACCGCTGGTATTTTAATAAGGAATTAGAAGACGATTGTATGTTTAGTCCTTGCATATTTTAAAAAATGCTAGACTGATTTCAGTGTTTTATTTATTTAGGAATCACCTAAATTATTGGTCATGTCATTATCATTTTAGTTGTTTACAGGACACAGGTAGGTATTTTTGTTTAACTTCAAGGTTGTTCTTCTGTATTGATTGATAAGTCGAAAATAATTGATCAAATTATATAAAGTATTTGGATTATTTCTTGATTTGAGCTCCGTATTTGATTTGGTAGAGCATTCGTTATAACTTTATAAACTAGACTCAAATGACTTGAATCCTATCTAAGTAACCGTAAGCAGTTCATATAAATCAGACAGGCTGTGACTGATGGAATTGAAAGAGTAGGTACATCAAAAATTGTTGATTAACTAGGGGAGTTCCTCAAGGATACATTTTAGAACCGATATTTTATATTATCTTAAGTACAAAATTGTTTTAATTAGGTGAATTAACTTTAATTCTACTGTTGAAATTTAACTAGGATCAATAATATAAACGACATTTGCAATCATCATGGGGTTCGAACCCACGAATTGAAGTTTGGATCCATTGAGACACTCAAAATGAGTTAAATCCTTGATGTTCTCAGTCACAGAGATTGTATAGCCTAATTATTTTGGTTAGCACGGTAAAGAGAATGATGTCATACCGAAATATTGCGATATCATAAAGTTTCGGTTCCGAAATTTAACCTAAGCCGCTATCAAAAAGGCTTTCTCAGTACTTTATTTACGATTTCGATAGAGCGCAATGTATATTTCGGTATCGAAATTAATTCGGTAACTACCAGTATTTTCTACCAATACCAAACCTAAACCCATTTAATAATCTTTATCCATCTACCTCAAGAACGTATGCTGGAACCGACATTATACCGGTAGTTCAACCCTGTAATTTGCCGTGTGTTGCCGGCTGAGAATAGCATCACCCCATTTCTTGCCCGTGGGAGTCGTAAGAGGCGACTTAGGGACTTGAGGGTGTGTATTGCAATTTTAGGCGATGAGCTGACAACCTGTCACTATAGCGATACACAATTTTCCAAATAACCCTCAAATATTTGTCAGACGTGGCGTAAATGTCCGTTTTATGCGGCTGTTTACGCTCTGCTTACCCCACAAGGGATTATAGGCGTGATATATGTATGTATGTATGTATGTATGTTAAACCCTGTACTTTAACCGAAAATGATGTTTCCAGATACCAAGGCACGTCTGTGACGTCGCTGTCCATCGACGGCCCGCTCCAGCCGTCGCAGCACACGGCGCGGCTCCAGCAGTCGATGGTGGTGCACCTGCCAATGAAGTTCCACGTCAACCTGGCGCCGGGGACCAGCTCCGTGGAGTAAGTAGCAATCTACAGACAGCAAGAGAAGCCCTAATAATAGGTGGGAGGCGTAAACTGAAACAAGGAAGCACAGTACAAAGAACGCATACAGGCACTTTATCCTACAATTTCTTATGTTCCTTGAAAAAGTTGTTCAATGTCATGGTCTGGACCACTCCTCAGAACATTTTCTATATTTGTGCTGTCTGGTCTAAAGATTCTTTTAATCTTAAATTTAAATAAAGTTTTAATCAGCCGTGAATTCTGCCGTGTGATACATACATACATTAACAAATTGCAGTCCACTGCTGGACTTAAGCCTTCCCCAGGGTACGCCTCCATTTTCGCTACCAGTCACCTGTTTTAGTCTTCAGTCCATCTGGCCGGAGGTCGTCCAACGCTACGCTTGCCTATGCAAGGTCTCCACTTAAGAAGTCGCCGTGTGATGCGTGGCGATTGCGACTGTTTTTTATGGTTGTTACCGATCTGCATACTCCACAAGGGAAAAGAGCGTGATATGTATCATTAAGTAGATATTCGTTTTTCCGTATGTTCTGTGTCTTGTATTTTCTTGTGTACAAAAAATAATTGAATATATATTTTTTTAATTCTGTAAACTATAACTATTATAAGAGGACCTTTTTTATAACATCAATTAATATGGCATACATTGAACTTATTTTATAATTGAATTTCAGTTTAAAATGGACGAACCCATCACAAAATGGCGGCGTGGCAATGCACTCGCGCAGTCAGATCGCAACAAGATCGAAACGCGGGAAATATGTGCATACGATCACATCCAAACGAAACAGGTATGTACTTGTAGCGACCTCTGGAAGCTACTACCAGAAGCTCACTGAAATGATTCACAAGCAAGCAAGATGCAATAGAAGTTCCAACATATCCGCAAGATAGCGCCACGTAACAGATTGGCAGAGAACAATGGGCCTGAAACGCGGTATCGAAGTGAAGTGAAGCGCCGCGCATTGCATACATACAACTACCAATTCTATCCAGGTGGACCAGTCGGTCCCCTGGCCTCAACACCCGGCCCCTCCTTCTGCCGATTGGCATCACTCCCTGTCATCCGCCATATTCCTACTGAAACAATATAAGTAACAAAATAAACAGCCACAACAGCTGAGCATGGGCCTTCTCCTATTGGGGAGTACTTGCCATACTGACCACGCTTGGCAGCCGGATTGGCGAGCTCAGTTCATTCTGTCGTATTACTCGTATTACGGGGAAGCGCTGCTTGTTGCCAATGGGAGTTTTTCTGTTGACAATTCTGTTGGTAGTTCTGAATGTTAAACCAGAGGGCGCTGATCTAAACTGAAATTTTGACGTTCCAATATGGCTGTCAGCACACAGCACATTTCACTTTGTTTTCGATACAAATTAATTATGTCAGTTTGATTAACTACAAAATAAACATATCGCTTTGCTATTATATGGAGTGTCATTCGTGTAAGTAAACAAATTACCAATATTAAATTTAGAACAATTCAATAAACACAAAATAAATAATAATTTATAAAGTAGTACAGTTTTTGTGTAAAGAAACGTTATTTAAATTAAGCTCAGCGCCCTCTACATGACACTCGAGAATCCCTAGAAAATTTCCCATTCCTAGCCTTTTACGACACCCACGTGTATAAGTAGGGTTATTCTTTTCTATACCGGCAACTAGAGACAGCTGTTACAGTATTGATTTTTCATACCTTTATAATACCGTGAAAGCTAGCTAATAAAGTATTTCCATTTCAGGCAGAAGGAACAAGGGGTGTTCTTCGATTGTGAAAACCCGCTGACTTCCTCGCAGATATCCCGACAGCTTTCTTCTAAGTATTAGTAAGTACATAAGTCCGTAAAAAGAAGGTTCCGTGCTTCGAAGGGCACGCTAAGCCATCCCGGTTGCTGTCAATGGCCACAATATGTATTTTTTACCGTATTTAACGCGAGTCTTACTTTTTTTTTTTTGGGTAGGCCTGAAGTGTTCTTGGACTGTGGAAACCCGCTGATTATCCCTTACAGGTATCTAACAGGTATCAAGACAGCTGCCATACAACAGAAGTGATATCTTTGCAATTTTCATAAATAATGGTAGCGGACCCTTCGTGCGCGAGTCCGGCTCTCTCTTAGCCGGTTTTTATGAAGTCTTTTAATAATAAGCGATACCTAAAACTAAACTGAACAACGCCCAAACTTAATTTGTTTCGTCACATCGTTCCAAAGATGGCAGCACTTGGCTTTTGAAACACGCTATAGGAATGTTATAGGAATGTTTTTCGATTATAATTTATATAGAAAAAGTTGTATACTCGCAGGTAGGTTGGCACCTTATATGGTGAGTGAAGACCCTGCCAGTCTGACAAAAACATTAGGATTAGGTCACAGACCGAAGAATTCGCGCGCGCCGCTGACAGCGCATGACTTTTCAGTACTTCAGCAGTTGTTCAGATGTCGAGTCAGCAACTGAACAACAACATAACTAAACAACTGAACAACATCGAAAAAACAACTGAACAACATCTGAACAACAATCTAATAAAACAATTTAACAACAACCGAACAATTACCGTACAACAACAACTGACAGGTGCGGCGGAAAATAATATTCGTTTCATTTCTCAACTTTTTCCAAGTAAGAGCCTTCTCATTAAGTCATTACGCTTCTGTAATTTCTATGAAACTGTAATTTTTATAGGCAGAATGCATAAAGTAGGTCTTTATGCAACTCTTTGAGTTCATAATTTGAACATTATGAGACGAATGTGGATAAACACTTATGTTCTAATTTCCAGCGACAAGGTGTTCACTCTACCACCAGCGCATTCCATCTTGTCCACCATTCTACGTCCAATCTCGTCTCCGACCCTGGGGTCCTGTGGGGTGATACTTCCACCCTTCCAGCTGCAGCCCGGGAACAGTCTGCAAGTATGTAGCCACAATCACAATGACAATCACGATCCTAATGGCAACCGTACCAATCACAATGATAATCACATTAACAATAACAATCACCAATCATAATGATAATCACAATCATAATCACAATTGCAATCACTATCAAAATCATTATTATAATGATACACATACATACATGCATACACATATCACGCCCATTGTCCCTTGCGGGGTAGGCAGAGCGTAAACGGCCGCATAAAACGGACATTTACGCCACGTCTGACAAATATTTGAGAGTCATTCGGAAAATTGTGTAGCACCATAGTGACAGGTTGTCAGCCCATCAACTAAAATTGCAATACACACCCTCGAGTCCCTTAGTCGCCTCTTACGACTCCCACGGGAAAGAAATGGGGTGATCCTGTTCTATGCAGGCATCACACAGCATAAGTACAATTAATAATCACAATTGCAATCACTATCAAAATTATTATTGTAATGATTATCATTTTGTTTCTCTCGGCATGGAATCACGGGATTCACGGTTATATTATTTATGTTTATTTCAGTCATTGTTTGTGTACTTTTATTTTACTTGTATGTATGTTATATATTTATTTCATAGTAGTTTATTTTTCTTCCATGATTTCACACCCGAGTGCAACCGTGTCTTTTTTGTGCCTTCTACCCTCTGTGACCTATGTAATAAAACTACAGGCTAAGGTCTACAGGTAACATTCTTATTATATTGCGTAGCTGGTTCATATTCCGGTGTCATAATTGCTAACCAACTACGCATAAACATCGAATTTCACATGTAAAATTGTAGACTGTAGTTTGATAATATCAAGCAATGGTTGGCCGATAGAGAGAGCCGCGTGGCGTTAGGTCCGCCTTTTGTACTATTTGCAATATACTAGTGTAAAAAATAATAATAATAATATTTCTTATTCCATCACCTGTAGGTAAGCCTAAGTGTTGACGAGTGGAGTGACCAGGCCACTGAACAGGAAGATTCTCGGCTTAAGATCAAGACCAGTTTCGGTCTGGACTATTACAGGTACGCAATGACATCATCAGCATCAAATTTATGACATGCAATGCCAGTAGACAGAATGGAGAGGTGCATGGAGTATTGGGAAAAGGGTAGCTACCCTGCCTGGCTGGATGTTGTGGCCCGGGACCGATTGGTTCACCTGAATGGGATGGGAAGTTGTATATATGCGGTGCGTGGCAAACACTTCGATACCGCGTTTCAGGCCCATAGTTCTCCGCCAATCATTCACGTGGCGCCATCTTGCGGATATATGTAATGGAATTTCTGTTGCGTCTTGCTTGCTTTCTGATTCTCAACCAATTTATTGAGCTTCTTGCAGTAAGTTTTAGCTTCATTTTCGTGAAATGATAGCGGCATTTCCTCTTACCTTTTTTTCTATAATGTTCATTCAAACGTTGTCGTGTCGTAGCAAGTAGTAGTGAAGTCACTTATTGACGCACAAGATTTGTCATTGTAAAAAATATATAAAATTGCATAACACATAACATTATTTTCTTCTGTGTGTTGTACTAATAGAAACCCGGCTCGTGTAGGATAAAAACATAAAAATAAAGGCACTGCCTCGGGGCTTGCCAGGTATATCATAACACAATAAAAATGTAAATTAAACCACTGTACGTTCCTTATAGCCTTACTTATAGAGATAGAGATCTTCCTTTGCAGCGATTGGTCGCACTTATCTGTTCCAAAGCTGTGTGATTGGTTACGTATGCCCCCACACCCCACCCCACTCCGACACGGCAGGGCGGGGCGAGTCGGCCCGCTTGGCTTCATTGGCGATTTTTCTTTCGCAGTGAGCGGTCGCGCTCAGAAAATAATTTTTTAAATTTCGATAAAGTTTTAAATTTTAAACTTTGAAAAATTATTTTCTTACAATTTTAACGGTTTTGCACCGTTCGTTTTTTTTTTAAATTAATAAATTTAGTGATTTAATTGTTCCTATTTAAATAAATTTTAAAATCAGTGTGTGTATAAACTGGGTAAGTCCTTTATATTTTATTATGCATGTGGCAAATCAAATTTCTGAAGGCGGTTTTCCGTCGGACACAACTTTGCAATTTCTTACAATTTTAATAAATTATTATTGAAATCTGTCAAGACCGTTTACGAATAAATAAATTGTTCCTGGCGATCCGAATTCTGTGAACAAAATAGTTAATAATTTATGGGAATTATTTGTCAAGAATAATGATCCCGAATAAATAAGCAAAGTGTGTTATAGAAATTTGGTTGATATCGAAGTTTTAGTTACCCGGATTTAACAATAGTGAATTTTTTTTTACGAAAAGTTTTTAATCCGGAAGTAATTAATTCGTTCGATTCTTTACGAACGATCAAATGAAAATCCAATAATCATAGTGCACTTCGCACAAGCTTTGAGTGGCATTATTTTAAGATTTTCAATATAAATGTTCATCCCTCGCAGGTTTTTAAACTAGTTACCTTGAACTGATAGGTAGGTATTCCTCGAGAGAAGTAATACCTTTTTTCTATTTATAGGTTACTATCCCGTCGAACTAGTTTCTACATATCCCCCGTGCACGTTTTTCATTAATGTGCCTGATTGATTTATGGATTTTCATTTGTGAATGATTATTTTATTTTTACACGTGTTTTTGTAAATTGTTATTTGGACATAAATACATTTTTATGTCGTTTACTGGAGCTAGTAATGGTATACAGATGCTCCTTTCACGTAGCAACGTGTTATTCAAGTAACGCATCAAATACGTGATCTGTAGGTATTGTTCGGATACCTTCAAAGTTCTTTAAATAAATAAGTCGAACAGCGACAATCTTTATTTTAAAAGGGGGCCGCCATGACCCTGTGAAATGCTCTTAGTAATAAGAAAGTTTACGGAAGTCCAAGTCCGTAGAACGTCTTATAAAATAGAGTAATAAGAACTCCTCAAGGATCTTTTCGTTGTACCTAGAATAAATTGCAGAAAATATATATTCTAGTTGATTGCTATGATATGAAATGGCAGCACAAGCCAAGCTACATTTCGTCGGTTTTATAAGCTACCTCTGCGCAACGCAAGGTATACCCTATTTTATAACATCATCAGGAGTTCATTAGGCCGTCAGCGCATGACGTGTCCTTAGACTCCTACATCCCCGCGCAGGGGTTGTACCTTTTGATGTCATGCAGAATGCCCTCGCTTGCACTTGCAGGGCCTGAAATTCCGTCCTCGAGCCTTTCGTATACTTGACGAATTAATAAATCGACATGCGATACAAATTCCATGCATTATAGACGGTTTAGATGCAAATATTGCCAAAAATACTAACAAGTACTAAAAAGTATTTGTGTTGTGGGTTTCGGTACGATATGCAACTCAAAGAACTGGGTCCTCGTGGAGCCAAAGTTTCGAAATGTACCCACCAATATATTTTTAATACCTCGTGCAGAAAGAGTCGGCCAGCACCTTTGATAAAACGTTATTGCTTTAAGTATAGGTATTACTTTTGGTACCTACCTACCTTTTTTATCAAACTTCCAAAAGTTTTGATGGCATCCGGTACATGCATGATTTGCTTTTGTCTGATCAAAGTAAAGCAGTCTTTCTTTACTTCTATGCTTATTTGTCTTCTAACGTGACAGTGAAATGCCCTCGTAAAATTTTGTCTTATCTGAAAGTACATCGTCCGGTCCACCGCCTGCGATGAGATAAAGCAATTGTAGCGAAGGGTAGTGTGTAGCACTAGTATTGATAGTGAAGCGCGCAGGTTCGAATCCTGCATGTGGTATAAAATTAGCCAAGTTTCCATAATTTTATACCTACCTAACACGGTTAAGGTTAAGTATTAAAATATATTTAAGAAATAAAAGCTTCGAAAGGTGTGTTACAGACTTGAGTACAAGGAGTTTACTGTCTGACACATGTGTTACCTCGAGCGTATTAGAAAATAGAACGCGAGGGGATTCCTAAGATGTTAATTTGAAAATATTTTTACCTTGCACGCGTTCATAAGGTCCCCCTCTTTTAGTTCCATGAGCTTACGCTTTCAAATAACGATAGCTAGATTCCACTGAGAATTTGCAAAATAGGCTATCTGTAGGCAAAATATACCTACTTAAATGTTTGAAAAAATGTTTCAAATATAACATCCTAGCCCGAAAAGTCTTGGCTATTAGAAAGTACAGGGAACAATATTCCTACGTAAGTATGAACTTTATCTACTCGGAATAAAGTTCAAAGTTAGAGAGCTGTCTAACGTTTTACAATGATTCTTAAGCAGAAGACATATTTGTCGTAGATTCACCGCATTCAGTCCCATCCTAGTAACCGTTACTGCCGAGTCTAAATTCTCGCAGGTTAAGGAAAATTTATAGACGGTTTAAGTCTGAAACAGTTTTCCTTTATGATCATTTCAGTGGCCTACCGAGGCCACGCAGTAAGAAAATGAGAAACATATTGATTTATTAGGTAACTGTGAAAACGACTGAATTTATAAATTTTTCCCTTGCTCACTGTCCTAAGTAGCAATAATTCACTTCTATTTCTATGCTATCACAGACCTCGTAGTGCTAACGCATTTCTGAGGGAGATCCCTCACGCTTGTCATTTGTTTACTTCTTTGAACTATGATCAAAAAGTGGCGTAAGAGTACCTACGTTAAATACTCGCCATGATTCTGGCATCAATCACGGAAGGGAATGTGTACAATCTAAGCTCTCTAAGTGCAGAGTTGTCCTAAAATAGTCCTACGTTTTTCTTAGCAACATGGAAACAGACAAATGTGGGGAGAGAAAACGGCCTTTTTGTAATGGCCTCATCTCAAAATGGATAAGTAAATAATGAAGACCTACCCATTTAATAGATCTCACACCGAAACTATAATAATTTTTACTTTTTAATTCGTGCGTTGAGTGTACGGAGTAAATTTCGTGAGGTGGAGATGTATGTAGGTAATTTACTTATTCCAGCATGTTGCAACTTGGGAGCTAGGTACACCCTATTGTTAATTCTGCTATATCAAGCTATATAACATCAAAACTAGTGGAAGGTTGTCTAGCTGCTAAGGCGAGTGATGTAATATATACCTATTTTGTATATGCCAAATTTTGTGTTACCTACTCGAGTGCCTTGATCTTGAACATGATATTTTCTTCAGGTGCGTTTATATTGCCCGAAATATTATGAATGAAATGCATATTACGTAATTTGTATAACAACCTCCACTAGAGATGAAAAGTTCATGATATATTTTTCAGATGCTTTCATATTACCTGAAATGTTATGAATGAAATGCATATGGCGTAATATGTATAACAACCTCCTCTAGAGATGAAAAGTTTTAGAGCGATAGTGGCAAATAGCAATAATGCGACACTGTCCCAGACGATATTAAGTTTTTATTTCCTCAAGTGTAGTCATGCTTACTACACCTACTTTTTCGATAATGAATGAAAGCTTTTGGGCAAGTAAACAACAAGTACCCACAGACTATGTGGGTATTTTAAATAAATATACAAAAGGTTACAATCAGAGGGTACTTTTGCTAATTGATATTTGTGTAAGTGCCCTGTCTGCCTTGTTTGGGTTTGAAACACGAGTATCTACTCCTGTGTATAACATTGTTAGATGGTTGTTAGAAACGTACGATAGTGAACATAATTGCCTATCGTAAGACGTCAGCCTAAAATAATAATACCGTTGTTCCAATATATTTGCTCTGAATGTCGAGCACAAGACGTTGTTACAAAATGCTTGAATGTACCTACGTACTAGGCAAATAGTTTGCCTATCAAGTAAAATATTTTCAGAATAGATTCCTAGCGAGAATTATATTGGGAACTACCTACTACGTTCAATAGCTAGTATATTTTACCAACGGTGATCATAATGATATATAATATTTGTACGGTGACCCACGTAAGATCTAGGCTTCCACAATTAATTTGCAATGTTGCAATGTTTGTACTGTCTAATAGACAATAACGTCGTTTACCGACGTACCTTCGGATTAAATTTTCTCCGTAGGTAAGCTGTTAACAAAATGATAAAATTCTTATAATTTAAACTTTAGCTCATATTCTTTTATAGCTAGCTCGTTTTTGATTGTACATAAAATTAAAGCAAATTTGTGCCCTTTTCAAGTGTTAAACAGAGATCTGGGCTTTGCATGGGACGGTCAGAGGTAGTTATGGCAGAAAACAATTTCAATAATCGCCTCTTTTATTATATCAAGTTTAGGTAGATTTACCAAGATATTAATTAACTATATTATTATATACAATATAGTTTATTCAGAGGCCCGAGTGATGTTTTAAATAAAGCTTGACTGTTACTCCGACAAAGTAAACAAGGTTAGTTATTGATCATTATGTATTATAGCAAATATTATTAAGGCAAGCCCAAATGAATCATATTTAAAAAATCATATGAAGGTATGATTTGATAACAAATTTATATGCCTTTTATTCTCCTGGGAAACTAGGTAGTCGTTTGGCCAGGTTTTTTGATTTACCTGCTTAAGCCCGTTTAGGTCAATGCATATCTTAAACAGTAGTGTAGGGAAATTTAACCTACTTATTACGTTACCTATAGCTTGAGTGATCAAGCACAATTACAATATGTAAGCTATGTTTTTCTGTGTAAAAGAGCTATTTATTTTCTATGTAAGTAAATAGATATTTAAAAGGTTTTATAAAAACGACCTGCAATGCGTATTTACCTCTAACTAAAGGTTCAATATTTTTATATTTTATTATTTTGGCTATTGAGTTTTTCAAATTTTTTTTTTGAAATTTTCTGTTTACTGTTCGGAAACTTTCAGATGAATTTCCGCGTACTTTCTATCTCATCAAAACGTATTGAGACTTACATAATGAATAACTGTATTATGTGCATTTTTTATTAAATACGAGGTAAACTTTTTCAAAGACATTATAAATGGCATGTTACAAATGCATCATTTTCATCATTCTATTATGCTTACCTAGAATGCCGTAATATAGTACAAGAGGTTTTGAATTACATTTTCATTATAATTTATTATATTTTATCGTCATTTAAGGGTGAGTTTATGATATTACAGTATTTTTTAATAAATACAATATAAATAAATTTTCAGTATAGTGGATCAAAATCATTATTGTTGATAAAGAAATTCATTTTTCTTTTTTAAAGAATAATAATACCTGTTTCTTTTTATAGTATTTCACATTGGCGTTAGCTCCCACTCCTCCAGGCGATATCAAACATGTCTCTATAAGTAAGGCTATAAGGAACGTACAGTGGTTTAATGACAGCATTTTACCTACCAATAAAATGCTTATTAAACTACTTACCTTCCTTATAGCCTTAAATTTTTAATTCTGCCTGGTGTATTTTGTAGTAATAATATTCTAATTAGAATATTATTATGAGACGCAATGAAGCCAAGCGGGCCGACTCGCCCCGCCCTGCCGTGTCGGAGTGGGGTGGGGTGTGGGGGCATACGTAACCAATCACACAGCTTTGGAACAGATAAGTGCGACCAATCGCTGCAAAGGAAGATCTCTATCTCTATAAGTAAGGCTATAAGGAAGGTAAGTAGTTTAATAAGCATTTTATTGGTAGGTAAAATGCTGTCATTATCAAATTATACTGGTTTTTCAGTAAGTTACAAAAAATAACCAGCATAAGTTGATAATTGGTAGGTTTATTTAAATTGCTGATAGTACGGGACGCCATTATTTCTCACTGATTATTTTTTCTAGGGAAATAAAAGAAAACCGAACAGACTATTTCACTGCCCGAGGAACTTTAGAAGTTGACAGTGATGGTACCAACGGAACCCTCAAAGGAGAAATCAAAATCTATCCAAAAAGTGATAGCAATTTCAGTGTAAGTACATAATATAAGTACATACCTAACACATTTGTATTTATGTTGGAGGCTTGGTAACATCTGCAGTTGTTAACAACAATAAAATGCTTATTCGGCATCTCACACGTCTTAATTTATTTGCTTAGTAAGATTGCACTTTTATTATCTTACAAAGCGATTCTTATAATTCAAATTTAATGACCAAATGCCGGTTGTTGTCGTTACACAACCATGTCAGAGGCCTACTGGTAGTAGCAGGTGGTTAAAAACTCTAATACCTACCAGGGTTCATCGGTTAGTTTGTCATCTCCGTGTCCCACACGAAAAGGAGATAGTTCAAATTTAGACTACTTAGTGACGCTGACACGGCTAGCTAAACTCGGCACTCGCGTGCAGCCCGCTCAACGCAGCGTCAGGCCTGACGGTTCAATAAAATAAATCTTTTATTACAGATCTGTCTATCAGGCCATCACAAGAGCCTATCCCCATTTAACATAGACTTCACGGACCACCCGGCGGCCTACAATGGCGCGTTCGTTCTGTACTCGACTAATTCTTGCAGTGCAAAGGAAAACATCCGGGAAAATAAATTCGAGATTCAGTACGAGAATAAACCGTATGGTAAAGGGAAGAGGGAGTTTCGTGTTGGTGTAAATGGACAGGAGGTAAAAAAAAACTATATCGAAATTTCGACATCAATTTTGGTCGGTTTCGATGTTTTTTTGTTTTTTTTTGGTATTTTAGAAGCACCTCAACCAACCCATTTGAAGGGTCAACTCATACTGGTTGTTTTTAGTAACTGCATGTAAAACCAAAATTGATCCCTTAAAGCAGGGGATGAAAAATAGGCTTGAGATCCTGTACGAAAAAAAGGAAAAGTAAGTTAGTCCCTTACTCATATTTCAAAAAAAAAATACGAGTAGAACTCACTCTTATAATATTTTTGCTGAATTTGATAGGAAATTATATTTCCATCGTCATCTAGTACATTTTACTGGATGCCTCAATTTCTCAATAAGTCATAGTAGGTACGGTACTAAGGAAAATTGATTCATAATTAACGACTTGTTATTTTCGAACTCATTAAAAATTAAAACACGCTTCTTCGTTATTATTTACATTTTATAATTATTGTTAATTATTAATTTTACTAATGATTTTCCCTGCGTTTCGGATTTGGTAAAAGTTTCGTAACTGACAAATAACCACGAGGTATTATTAAACAAATTCGCGAAAGTTGATTTGATTTGATTTGATATAATATGATAGAAGCTTAGAAGGGTTAGACGTTCGCATGCAAAATTCGTTATGCCGTGTGTGAAGTGTCACTCGAGGCGCCGGTAGCTCAGTTGGTAGAGCAGTGGTACGGTACACCACGGTCCTGGGTTCAAGTCTCGACGGGCGCAAATTTTTCAAATTCTTATTTTTGTTTATGAAAATAATAAAGCACTGTGAGTGCATAATAAACTATTGTTTCAACAGTGTTTTATTTTTCTTTCAGTCCACGTCAATGTTGATAAAATCCCTGGACCTTGAGACGATCAACTTCTTCGGATATCTGGACGCGTTCGTGTTACTCAGCAGAAACGTGCACTCTAAGCCGGGGTCGTTGGAGGCGTCTGAGTATCGCAGCGCTGTAACTATTAAAGTAAGTCAAAATTTGAGGACAAGAGAAATACGCCATTAAAAGAATCAGTCACAGTTTTCATACAGCTGAAATGATGACAACACCAAGATTACAAAAGTGTATTTATATATTAGTGTATTATAGATATACAAGCTGTTACAAAATAACGCAAAAATAATAATATTCTTTATTTTTATCAGTCGATGAAATAATAACAGCACTAGTCTAGGTCAGTACTACATTTCAATTGCAACGAATTTCGATTTGGCATACATTTCTGGTTATCTTCAGTTCATTAAAATGATTACACCCACGAAATAACAAGCAATGTATATCGAACCTCGCTGCGCCGCGTTGGCAATTTCAGTTGAACTTTAAACTGTCAAAGTAGTGCTGCGATGCAACTATCATTTTTTTGAGTAATTTGATATCAAAATATTTTTTCCGTAATTTTCAAAATCGATACTACAGCTTAAATTTTTTGTCAATAGTCTCTTTACAAGGGTCCCTTTTACACCCTCTCGGCTTTACTTGTTATTCTGTAACACGCGGTATATGTATATTTATATATGATAAACGTATATGTGTAGTATGTATTGTTGATTGTAATTATACGTATGTACGTACATATTACTGAGTTATATATATTGAAGCCATTCTTTCCAATTGTTTTTTTAGTTTAATGCACTTGCCTTGACCCTTTCCACATGCCCTAAGGTAGACTGGGAGAAAACGCCTTTGGCGTTAAGTGCATTTTGGCATTTTTGTGCAAAAAGTTAAATAAATAAATATAAACTCTGGGCAGAGGAAGTTTTCAGAGGGAATCCTACGAGTAACAATTATGAAACCATGAAATCTTATCTTCTTGAAACAGCTCTAGGTTTGCAAATGTTACCATGACACTGGCCACATCCTGCGTTGTTTTGCGAACGTTATACGCTGCACCAGGAATTCATTTATTTTATTTATTTATTTAACCGTTTATTGTACACAATATAACACAAAGGACATAACATATAGAACAATACACAACAGGTCAGCTTATTTCTAAAAAGAAATCTCTTACAGCAGACCTAGGGTAGTGAGAAGGCATAAAGTGAAGCAGTTGACGTGTACAACTTACTAGTATGATAAAAATAAATTTGAGCTAATAAAACAAGAATGCTTAGTACAATAAATAAAATAATAATATATCTTAAAGTTTACGTAATTATATTATGAACTATAAGATAATCTTACACATTCTACAATACTTAAAGATAACAGATATATACCTACGTACTTACATAAATACATCATAAATATATGAACCTATACGAATTATTTCTATATCCTTGAAATTGATGATGATGATTGATGATTTTATCCATGAAAGTAAACAAAACAAAATACTTATAAAAATAAATATTTCAGCAAGAAGACGATGAAAAGTGGGTGAATTGGAACGACAAGATTGACTACAAGGCGAGCAATAATGCTTGGCTGCCACCTAGTACGACCGCTGTACAGACTCTGAAGAACTTGGGATTCTACCGTAAGATATCTCCCTCTCTCTCACACCCACTCTCACACTGTATCTTCTGTCTCACTCTCGGGCGAATTGGAACGACAAGATTGACTACAAGGCTAGCAATAATGCTTGGCTGCCACCTAGTACGACCGCTGTACAGACTCTGAAGAACTTGGGATTCTACCGTAAGATATATCTCCCTTTCTCTCACACCCACTCTCAGACTGTATCTTCTGTCTCACTTTCGAGTGAATTGGAGCGACATTGACTACAAGGAGAGTAGCAATGCTTGGCTGCCTCCCAGCACGACCGCTGTACAGACTCTGAAGAACTTGGGATTTTACCGTAAGATATATCTGCCTCTCTCTCACACTCAGTCTCAGACTGTATCTTCTGTCTCACTCTCGGGCGAATTGGAACGACAAGATAGACTACAAGGCTAGCAATAATGCTTGGCTGCCACCTAGTACGACCGCTGTACAGACTTTGAAGAACTTGGGATTCTACCGTAACCTATCTCCCTCTCTCTCACACCCACTCTCAGACTGTATCTTCTGTCTCACTCTCGGGTGAATTGGAACGACAAGATTGACTATAAAGCTACTAATACAGACTTTGAAGAACTTGGGATTTTACCGTAAGATATGTCTCCCTCTCTCTCTCGCACTCACTCTCTGACTGTATCTTCTGTTTCACTCTCGGGTGAATTGGAACGACAGGATTGACTACAAGGCTAGCAATAATGCTTGGCTGCCACCCAGCACGACCGCTGTACAGACTTTGAAGAACTTGGGATTTTACCGTAAGGGAGATCCCTCTCTCTCACACTCGCACTCTCAGACGTATCTTCTGTCTCACTCTCGGGTGCATTGGAACGACAAGATTGACTACAAGGCTGGCAGTAATGCTTGGCTGCCTCCGAGCACTTGAGCGAAAGTATCAACGCGAGTGAGTGTTCAATTTACACACAGTCGTTGTACTCTTCTCGCAGCAATACGAGTGAGCGAGACAGCAATACATTCGACTCGCGCTCGTGCTGCCGTTCCTTTGACTCGCGCACAAAAACTTGACATTCGTGGGAGCGCGGGAACTGACAGCGGCATGACGAGTAGCAGCGCGAGTAAACTGTTTACGTGCTTCTTCTGTTTCGAACTTCTACTATTATTAAAAAAAGTACCTACAGCTTCCTTTGGGTGCGCACAATATGCGACAAAAATTGTTCAAACGAAAATGTTCAACACAAAATGTGCAGCAAATATTACGCGTCAATTGACGAGTGTCAACTGAGAGCAGGATACAAATATGAAACTCGCCTTAGTGTGACAAGGATAGATAGATTTTCTAGAACAATCCTTGTCATAACGCAAAATATTTGCTGCACATTTTGTGCCGCATATTTTCGTTTGAACAATTTTTGTCGCATATTGTGTGCACCCCTTCCTTTCCATAATAAAAAACCTGCTTTTGTAAAATGTAGGTACCTCAATACCCTTTATATGTATAACCATTCTCTTAGGCTGACCCTATTAAAAAACTCTGCTCTTATGAAATTACAGTTTATTATCCGTTACAGACGAATGCAGAGTCAACAACAGCAGATTAGATTTTGAAAAACAACTCATCATAGGAGATTGCACGAATAAACCGAGGTAACTTGTTATTTGTTTGAATGTTAGCTAAGCTTACTTGGAAGAGCAATGGATCGGAATGGGTGGGTGTAAGCTTCGGCCGCAAAAGTATTTTAACTGCATATTATGTTGGCATTAGAATAATTTATTAGAATAAAAATAAATTCTATATAATTATTTTTAATAAGTTTCTTTAATTAGTATATTTTATAATATTTGTATATATGTATGATTTTAAGTGTACTTACTACTTAAATAGATATTAATTTAAAATTTAAGATTTTTTTCGGGCCATATTGAATTTTGGCGGGCCAGGAATGAGCTGCGGTAGCCCAGATGGAAGAGGCGTCGCCACTAGTAATGCGAAAGTCGCAGGTTCAAATCCTGCCCGCACTCGAAAATTTTGCAAGTTTTCAAAAATTGTATACCTAACACGGGAAGTGTTTTAAAATTTGGTATTCAAGAATTTTACTGTTAAATACTTGCAAATCTTTTCTATTATTATCTTTTTATTGTAAAGGTTGCGTGGAAGTGATCGCTGTAAGCATTAAGGCCTTTGCTTACTTTTAGTTTGAGGTTTTCTGTTTTGTTTCTGTTGTAAGCAATAAAGTGTTTATCTATCTAAATTGCATAAACAACGACGATTACGATAAACAGTTAAATTAAAGTATTTTTAAAGATTAACTGCCGTGTGATGCCGGCTTAGAATAGCGTCACCCCATATCTTACCCATGGGTGTCGTAAGAGGCGACTAAGGGACTCGAGGGTGTGTATTGCAATTTTAGGCGACGGGCTGACAACCTGTCACTATAGTGATACACAGTTATCTGATTGACCCTCAAACTTTTGTCAGACGTGGTGTTAATATCCGTTGAACGGCCGTTAACACTCTGCCTACCCCGTAAGGGATATAGGCGTGATTTATGTATGTATGTATGTATGTTAAAGATTAAATCACACCGTCTTTTGATGCTTTTTAAATGCACAACCAAACAAACCGCGTTTTTTACAGATTCGCAGTCCTAAAGTCCAACTGTGATGGCTGCGTGCAATCCATGAATCTGACTGAGAATGCGGTTACTTTTAGCACCGGGAGCGTCATTATAGAGTCTATGGCACTTGATGAGTTCAGGTGAGTCTACCAGGGTTCATCGGGTCGTTTGTTGACTTGGTATCCCGCGTAACATAAGGTTATGATACCGCGAAAGGGAGTTTTTCTGTTGACAGTTCTGGTGATAGTTATGAATGTCAAACCAGAGGGCGCTGTGCTAAACTGAAACTTTGACGTTTCAATATGGCTGCCGTCAGCCATAGTATTATCACAGGTTCCGTTTCACGTTGTCGTTACAAAATAATTATGTTAGTTTGATTTAATACAAATTAAACTTATCGCCTTGCTATTGTATTGAGTGTTATTCATATAAGTAAACAAATAACCAAGAATACATTTAGAACAATTCAATAAACACAAATAAAGAATAATTTATAAAGTGGAACAGATTTTGTGTAAAAAAACGTTATTTCAATTAAGCTCAGCGCCCTCTACATGACACTCGAGAATCCCTAGAAAATTTCCCATTGTCGCTGTACGAATAATTTAGTAAATAAAACAAGTATATATAGTGTCAATAGACAAGTTGTCTAATGAAAGCAAAGGATACAATGCTGGTATAAAGCGGTTCTCCTACTTGTAGTCCGTCGCTGCGGATTTTAAATGCACCGTAACGCATGCGTCTGTCAAACAAAAGGATATTGCGAATTCAGATCTTAGTCCCACGTAAATACGGCTGCGGTGCGTTTACTGATGCGTCTGTCAAACAACTTTTGCAAGAAGTGGGAAAATTGTCTAAATCTACATACACTATTATTATAAAAAGGAAAGTTTTGATTATTTGTTTGAATTGAATAGACTCCGAAAATACTAGACAGATTAAAAAAGACATTAGTACCCTACATTATCCCTGATTAACATAGGCTATATTAAAATGTCTTATTCCCACGGGAAAACGGTTAGCAGCGGGTGAAACCGCTGGGCCGTCCGTTAGCTGTTTATAATTATGAGTAAAATTAGCCTACAATAGAATAATCCAGTATTAAAATAAGTGTTTGTGAGATGGTATACCTATTTAATCTAATCCTTTTTCACACGACTGCCCAACCAAAAAAGGAGTGTAATATTTTTAGAGTGCATGTATGTATATGTTACGGGCAATTTGATAAGTCCGGGCACTATTAACAGTGCCCTACTTAATTGGGCAATGTGATTAAAACAGCACGATTCATTACTTTTCCCGGTCAGTATTAATAGTTCCCACCCTTCCTTGGGCAAAGTAATAAAAATAAAGAGCTGTAATGTAATTTTTTATTAAATGAAGTTAAACTTACATTATTTAAATGAAATTAAACTAACATTATTGAAATGAAATTAAACTTTCATAATATTCATTAAAGTTATCGATAAATTTGAACATGTGATTTAAAAAAAAAACAAATAGTTATAAATGTAATAAAATCAGTAGCTAGTTATCTACTATTTTTATGAAATGAAGTTAAACTTACATTATTCAAATGAAATTAAACTTACATAATTATCATTTAAGTTATCGATAAATTTTAACATAGAAATTAAAAAAAACAAATAGTTATAAAAAGTAATAAAACCAGTAGGTAAAGGTTCGTCCACATCGCGGCACCGTCAACGCCCTGCGGGAAATTTACGTTGCGCAACGTGGTGCTCTGCTAGGTTTATGACATTGCCCGGTCCAAGTGATAAATTCAAGCTTACTCTAAAGACTGATTTATTACATGGACCGCAGGCACTCGGGCATTATTAATAACGGCCGGTCCAAGTGATTAATTAATCACTTTGCCTGATGTTTTTGGGCACTATTAATAATGGCCGGTCAGTATTAATAGTACCCGATTAATCACGTTGCCCGTAACATATACATGTGCGATTCTTTAAAGTACTGACACACGTTAACCACTGAACAGATTCGAATGGGAATTGTATCGGAAGAATCCTTACATTATCCCGAGTGTCGAAGGCTAGACTTGCTCAGAAAGCAGTCGTGTTTATTTTAAAATATATTATGCTTGTTTCAGATTATATTCTTCACGTAACGAGCACATCATCAGATCCCAACTGACAGGTGTCCTGGTGTACCACCGCCCTAACGAAACTGTCATTCTAGTACCACAGGCTTACATGAGCACGGCCTGTGGACTGTGTGTGGACCGGCCCTAATTTTATACGTGCTTCATCATCATCATCATCTTCAACAGCCATGAGATGTCCATCGCTGGACACTGCAGCAGATCACAAATGACAGGAGTCGTAGTGTTCCACAGCCTTAACGAAACTGTTGTTTTAGTACCATAGGCTTATAAGAGGACCGCTTGCACTACTTGTGTGTGGACCGGCCTTAATATTTATAAACGCAGTGAAAATACGGTGTTATTAGAAAAAAGATAGACGCGCGTTAAGACAGTGTGAGAGATATTCTTCCGTACGATATAACGTTGTCAAACGGCTTATACCATGTAAAACTTTTTTTGTAATTACTCGGATAGTGTCTAAAAATTGCACCATAAAAGGAGTTCCGCGGATATTTTAACCACAAGTGTACAGTCAAGCTCACACGCGATTAGACTCTCAAACTGCCAATGTAAGTCTTATGCGCGCGGCGTAAGAACGGTCCAAAGTCCAAACTGTCTAACCCAGCCTGATCTTGGCTTTACTACCTATTATAATGTATTTTCATAGATTTTACACACGCTGTACCACGGGTAGATGTTTAAGCAGTGGCTGACTATGCTTTGGATAACCGCACAGCATCTGCGGAGCTCCTTGCATGGCGCAAATTTAAGTACCTATACAGGATGGCCCGAATAGTGACGCCCAAAGACAATATTTTGATGCCTTATAGTATAAGTTATCATTCCCTATTACGAAACACTCATCGACTTAGATACACCGATATACAAACTTATACTGAGTAACCCCAATGTGCTTCGCGTTTTTTGTAGTTTTTAACGTTGTATAAAAAAAATACATGTTAGAAAGTAAAAACAAAAATGAAGGGAATAAATTATACAACAAGTGAATAAATTTTATTTCAATTTCATTTTAGAAATATAATAGAAGTAAAAAAAGTCATTCAGGTTGAATCTATACATAATATAATAAAACAGTCAACCAAGTCTGTACATTAAATAGTAATAAAAATCACTTCTAATTTAGTTCAAGTTATAGATCTCAAAAAAGTAACGAAAAAAACCTGTTTGTCTGTCCATGTTTCACGCAAAAACTAATAGACGGATTTCTACAAATTATTTTTCCCAATACCACTTTATAATTTGAGTAACAAAAATTCGAAATAATCGCGGAACATACGAGTACATGCGAGTGCTTCTGATACCCCTTAGTATAAGGCATACAAATTTTGTATTCCGACGACACTATTCGGGCCATCCTATATTATGGTAAATCTTAAGGTGCTGTTCCGAACCGAGCGGCCTACGGCCGACGGCCGACGGCCGATGGCACATGGCGCGGCTATCGGCCGTCGGCCGTCGGCCGCCGCGGCAGATGTCATTCCGAAGGCAGCGGCCGACGGCCGACAGCACATGTCAGAGTATAGTTTTCAGGATTTAGTTATTATGTTTATTAGGTTATTATGGTTCATCGGGTTATCATGGTTCATAAGGTCGTTGGGTTCATCTTGTCGTTAAGGTTCATCATGTGGCCAGAGTTCATCGGCTTGCTAGGTTGATCGGGTCATCATGGTTCATCGGGTTGTTGGGTTCATCTTGTCGTTAAGGTTCATCATTGGGCCAGAGTTCATCGGTTCACTAGCTTCATCGGCTTATTATGGTTCATCGGGTTATCATGGTTCATCGGGTTATCATGGTTCATCGGGTTATCATGGTTCATCGGGTTATCATGGTTCATCGGGTTATCATGGTTCATCGGGTTATCATGGTTCATAGGGTCGTTGGGTTCATCTTGTCGTTAGGGGTCATCATGTGGCCAGAGTTCAACGGTTCGCTAGGTTCATCGGGTTTATACGGTTCATCGGGTCGTTGGGTTCATGTTATCGTTAGGGTTCATCATGTGGCCAGAGTTCATCGTTTTGCTAGGTTCATCGGGTTATCATGGTTCATCGGGTTATTATGGTTCATCGGGTCGTTGGATAAAGCCTAACGACAAGATGAACTCAACGACCCGATGAACCATAATAACCCGATGAACCTAGTGAACCGATGAACTTTGGCCACACGATGAACCCCAACGTCAAAATGAAACCAATGACCCGATGAACCGTAATAACCCGATAAACCATGATAAACCGATGAACCATGATAACCCGATGAACCTAGCGAACCCATGAACTATGGCCACATGATGAACCCGAACGACAAGATGAACCTAACGACCCGATGAACCATAATAAATCGATGAACCATGATAACCCGATGAATCTAGCGAACCGATGAAGTCTGGCCACAAGATGAACCCTAACGACAAGATGAACTCAACGACCCGATGAACCATAATAACCCGATAAACCTAGTGAACCGATGAACTTTGGCCACATGATGAACCCTAACGTCAAAATGAACCCAACGACCCGATGAACCGTAATAACCCGATGAACCATGATAAACTGATGAACCATGATAACTCGATGAACCTAGCGAACCCATGAACTCTGGCCACATGATGAATCCTAACGACAAAATAAATCCAACGACCCGATGAACCATAATAACCCGATGAACCATGATAACTCGATGAATCTAGCGAACCGATGAAGTCTGGCCACATGATGAACCCTAACGACAAGATGAACTCAACGACCCGATGAACCATAATAACCCGATGAACCATGATAACCCGATGAACCTAGTGAACCGATGAACTTTGGCCACATGATGAACCCTAACGTCAAAATGAACCCAACGACCCGATGAACCGTAATAACCCGATGAACCATGATAAACCGATGAACCAAGATAACCCGATGAACCTAGCGAACCCATGAACTCTGGCCACATGATGAATCCTAACGACAAAATGAATCCAACGACCCAATGAACCATAATAATCCGATGAACCATGATAACCCGATGAATCTAGCGAACCGATGAAGTCTGGCCACATGATGAACGCTAACGACAAGATGAACACAACGACCCGATGAACCATAATAACCCGATGAACCATGATAACCCGATGAACGTAGCGAAACGATGAACTCTGGCCACATGATGAACCCTAACGACAAAATGAACCCAACGACCCGAAGAACCGTAATAACCCGATGAACCATGATAACCCGATGAACCTTGCGAACCGATGAACTCTGGCCACATGGTGAACCCTAACGAAAAAATTAATCCAAAGACCCGATGAACCATAATAACCCGATGAACCATGATAACCCGATGAACCTAGCGAACCGATGAACTCTGGCCACATGATGAACCCTGACGACAAGATAAACTCAACGACCTGATGAACCATAATAACCCGATGAACCTAGCAAACCGATGAACTATGGCCACATGATGAACCCGAACGACAAGATGAACCCAACGACCCGATGAACCATAATAACCCGATGAACCATAATAACCTATACACAATAACTAGTTCTGAAAACTATATTCCAACCCAACCAACGTAAAGCCGCCGCGGCACTACTGGTCTGCAGTTATGTGCCGTCGGCCGTCGGCCTTTAAGGTGCTGTTCCGAACCGAGCGGCCGACGGCCGACGGCCGACAGCATATGCCGCGGCGGCCGTCCTTGGCCGCTGCGGCACTACTGGTTCGTATGGACTTGTATGGGATACTATCCGAACCGAGCGGCGACTGCACATGCTATCGGCCGCCGCGCATCTGCCGCGGCGGCCGACGGCCGACGGCCGACGGCACATAACTGCAGACCAGTATAGCCGCGGCGGCTTTACGTTGGTTGGGTCGGAATATAGTTTTCAGGACTAGTTATTATGTATAGGTTATGATGGTTCATCGGGTTATTATGGTTCATCGGGTCGTTGGGTTCATCTTGTCGTTCGGGTTCATCACGTGGCCATAGTTCATCGGTTCGCTAGGTTCATCGGGTTATTATGGTTCATCAGGTCGTTGAGTTTATCTTGTCGTTAGGGTTCATCATGTGGCCAGAGTTCATCGGTTCGCTAGGTTCATCGGGTTATTATGGTTCATCGGGTTATTATGGTTCATCGGGTTATCATGGTTCATCGGGTTATTATGGTTCATCGGGTTATCATGGTTCATCGGGTTATTACGGTTCATCGGGTCCTTGGGTTCATTTTGTCGTTAGGGTTTATCATGTGGCCAGAGTTCAACGTTTCGCTACGTTCATCGGGTTATCATGGTTCATCGGGTTATTATGGTTCATCGGGTCGTTGAGTTCATACTGTCGTTAGGGTTCATCATGTGGCCAGACTTTATCGGTTCGCTAGATTCATCGGGTTATCATGGTTCATCGGGTTATTATGGTTCATCGGGTCGTTGGATTCATTTTGTCGTTAGGATTCATCATGTGGCCAGAGTTCATGGGTTCGCTAGGTTCATCGAGTTATCATGGTTCATCGGGTTATTATGGTTCATCGGGTTATCATGGTTCATCGGGTTATTACGGTTCATCGGGTCGTTGGGTTCATTTTGTCGTTAGGGTTTACCATGTGGCCAGAGTTCATCGTTTCGCTACGTTCATCGAGTTATCATGGTTCATCGGGTTATCATGGTTCATCGGGTTATTATGGTTCATCGGGTCGTTGGATTCATTTTGTCGTTAGGATTCATCATGTGGCCAGAGTTCATGGGTTCGGTAGGTTCATCGGGTTATCATGGTTCATCGGTTTATCATGGTTCATCGGGTTATTATGGTTCATCGGGTTGTTGGGTTCATTTTGACGTTAGGGGTCATCATGTGGCCAAAGTTCATCGGTTGGCTAGATTCATCGGGTTATCATGGTTCATCGGGTCGTTGGGTTCATTTTGACGTTAGGGTTCATCATGTGGCCAGACTTCATCGGTTCGCTAGATTCATCGGGTTATCATGGTTCATCGGTTTATTATGGTTCATCGGGTCGTTAGGTTCATCTTATCGTTAGGGTTCATCATATGGCCAAAGTTCATCGGTTCACTAGGTTCATCGGGTTACTATGGTTCATCGGGTCGTTGGGTTCATCTTGTCGTTCGGGTTCATCATGTGGCCATAGTTCATGGGTTCGCTAGGTTCATCGGGTTATCATGGTTCATCGGTTTATCGTGGTTCATCAGGTCGTTGGGTTCATTTTGACGTTAGGGTTCATCATGTGGCCAGACTTCATCGGTTGGCTAGATTCATCGGGTTATCATGGTTCATCGGTTTAATATCGTTCATCGGGTCGTTGGGTTCATTTTGTCGTTAGGCTTTATCCAACGACCCGATGAACCATGATAACCCGATGAACCTAGTGAAACGATGAACTCTGGCCACATGATGAACCCTAACGACAAGATGAACCCAACGACCCTATGAACCATGATAAACCGATGAACCATGATAAGCCGATGAAGCTAGAGAACCGATGAACTCTGGCCCAATGATGAACCTTAACGACAAGATGAACCCAACGACCCGATGAACCATAATAAACCGATGAACCATGATAACCCGATGAAAAATAATACCGTGTTAGTATGCCGGCTTAGAATAGCATCACCCCATTTCTTACCCATGGGTGTCGTAAGAGGCGAATAAGGGACTCGAGGGTTAGATGTGTATTGCAATTTTAGGCGATGGGCTGACAACCTGTCACTATAGTCATACACAGTTATCTGATTGACCGTCAAACTTTGTACAAATTTAATGAGGCTTCTAGTTAATCAACATATTACAAACATACCTATTACCTTACCTTGAAGATATAGGTTCGCTAAGTAAGTACCTACATTATTTACAAGCCAAAGGAATATTTGGCGGTAGGTCAGTTCATAACCTGCGATGGTATTTGAACTTGGTTAAATTCAAATTGAATAGAATAACAAATATTTAAACTTTTGTCAGAAGTGGTGTTAATATCTGTTTTACGGCCGTTAATGCTCTGCCTACCCCGTAAGGGATATAGGCGTGATTTATGTATGTATGTATGAAAAATAATAACCCGATGAACCATGATGACCCGACCAACCTAGCAAGCCGATGAACTCTGGCCACATGATGAACCTTAACGACAAGATGAACCCAACGACCCTATGAACCATGATAACCCGATGAACCATAATAACCTAATAAACATAATAACTAAGTCCTGAAAACTATACTTTGACATGTGCTGTCGGCCGTCGGCCGCTGCCTTCGGAATGACATCTGCCGCGGCGGCCGACGGCCGACGGCCGATAGCCGCGGCATGTGCCATCGGCCGTCGGCCGTCGGCCGTAGGCCGCTCGGTTCGGAACAGCACCTTTAGAGAACCCATACCTAGCTGGGGTGATGTTAAAATTATGTATTTTTATAAGGAATTAAATGTCTTAGAGTTCGCAGGCAGAACTCAGTTGAATTGATTTATTATGTGTCACTTAGGTTTTATTAAAAACACTAAAATAATAAATTATCCTAATTCAAGAAATCCATTTATACCGATTTAGTTTAAAAAATAGTTAATCAGATGGCAATAACCTTGTTATTAATAAGTATTAATCACTGATTTAAGTAAATACAAACTATTTCAAGCATCAACACGCTGCAGTTTGAATTATTAGCTAATTGTCTCTTCAAAATTTCAAATTTATTATTATCTCTACCTACTTTTCTTTAAGCCAATAACCAGCTAAATAGACCGAAAAAACGCTCCAACACGGCATTATTTAAATAGAGCGTAAATTCATCAAAGGCACGTGTTACTCGGCCGCGCGCTAAAGCTCGAATGACCACAAACAAGCGCAGCCAGCGGGATAATGCCTCGACGTGGCGCGCTCTGATTGGTCAACGTGACCACAGACTAAGCAGCTAACCATCTTCTAATGAAGCGGAGGCCCTTTGATCTTTCGCTTCAGTAAGTTTAAAATACAAAGGGTTAAGTTGAGTGGGAGTAAGTCTGTGTTGTGTGTAATATGTATACGGTCGAATGCTGGTGTTTATTCAGTGAAAGTTCAGTAAACGGCCGATGTGGTGCAGTTGTAGTGCGACTGCCTGCGACGCAAAGGTTCCGGGTTCGATTCTCGGTACGTCATTCACAAAGTTGATATTAATCACTTTGTGTATTTGTTCCCAGTCTAGTCATTGCGTGTATTGCATTGAGTGTCCGAAAAGAAAAATGGTCTTGTGCTACGGAGGGCACGTTCAGCCGTCGGTCCCGGTTGCTGTCTATGATTACTTAAACGGTGGTCGTTACACAACCATGTCAGAGGCCGGCTACTAGTAGTAGGCGGTTAAAAATCTCTGACACCCAGGGTTCATCACGTTTTTCGTCAACTCAGTGTCCCACACGAAAAGAAGAAGAAGTTTTGAAATACTTTGCCGTTGTACTGTGGTTTTATTATGTACTCACATTGCTATACTATTTTCATAAATGAAGATAAGAAGAAATTGAAAAAATGTCCCAGCGGCACAATTTCTTATTTTCATTTACTTTACCGTTAATAAAAGAAGGCAAATCCATACGTGTTTGTCCTTCTTTCCCATCTGGAGCGTGCTATAACTACTTTTTACTGCGGTAAAACGTATAAGTACCTAGCCAAGGGTGGCACCACAGAGCGGAAAACTTAGAACGGGTCGGATTATAATGTTCACAATAATATGTATACAAAAATATGTTCACAACGAATTATACGAAAGAATTGAGTACACTGTAAAATGTATGAAAAACAGTAGGTATGCATACATACATATATCACGCTTATATCCCTTGCGTGGTAGGTAGAGCTTAAACAGCCGTAAAACGGTAATTTACGCCTGACAAATATTTGAGGGTCATTCGGAACATTGTGTATCGCCATAGTGACAAGTTGTCAGCCCATCACCTAAAATTGCAATACACATGTAACCATTATGAATCAACGGGGAAGAAATGGGGTGAAGCTATTCTAAGCCGGCATCACACGGTATACACAAAAAAAATGTTACATTAACCCTTTCCAACGCACATATTGTGACACACACCGTGTGATGCTGACTTAGAATAGCATCAACCCTTTTCTTTCCCATCGGTGTCGTAAGAGGTGACTAGGAGGCTCGAGGCACAGTATAATGAATAGTACTCTCGAGGTTTACATGTGTATTACTTTAGGCGACGGGATGACAACCTGTCACTATGGTAATACATAGTTTTCCTCGAGTCCTAGTCGAGTCGCCTCTTATGACTCCCACGTAAAAGAAATGGGGTGATGCTATCTAAGCCAGCATCAAACAGACCAGTGATAAAAAACACTGGAAACAAATAACAGCTAATAACTTCCTGTTTTTAGAATTGCTAAGAATAAGCACAGACAAGTGTCCTGTCAGAATCGAGTCAAGTGACAACCAATTTGGTAAAAAAGATACATTTCTTTGATCAAAAAATATTTCAACTTTCAATGGTAAGCGTCGTCGGTTTTTGCATATTTTTCAATAAAATTTCAAGTTAAAAAATATCCTGGACATTTCCAAACTAAGCATAGCTAGTACTATGGGAACTAAATAGCTGATATTATTACTTAACCCTCTCAGACTTACAACTGACATTTCCCAGCTACCGTTCGCTGGTGTCAAATTTCGCAAACAAAAATGGCGACTAATTTCGCAAGGATTATGGTTGCAAAAATATAAATTATTTAAAATTTTTACGGTTTAATATACATCATACATAGAAAACACCCAGACTAAACACAAATATCTGAAAAATTAACTTAACAAATATTTGTGTCTTGTGGGGATCGAACCCTTGACCCTCGGCGTAGAAGGCAGGGGTACTATCCGCTACGCCATCGGGCCAGTTTGCCAGTTACCAGCGTTTTCACTCAATTAATACTTTTACTGATTTTAAATCGGCAATTTTTATTAATTAATTGTAGTTTTAAAGCGCAATCGTGATGAGTGTAAGTGAGTGAGAGTACAACAGTCAATGGCACAGATCTATAACTAAAGCTATAGAAACCAGACTAAAATAACAACAATATATCGTTTCAACCTATTTTACCTTATTGCTCTTTTAATGCGCTGAAAAAGAATACATTTAGGTTATACAATTTAATATATTTTTATGAATATGGCTTCAGTCGACAGGGACAATTCTGCCAATGTCGAGGTTGGAAGATACACGGGGATGAAGATTGATGAATGATCTACAAATCCTTATTAGCCGTTTCTCGGATATAGGCCTAGAATTGAATTTCGCTAAATGTGAATTGTACATACATCCATCCGTAGCTCCGGAGTGCAGAGATGACATCCACCAAAAGTTTCACGACGCTGCCCCTAACATCCGGACCATCACCCAGGACTCGTTAAGGCTACTAGGAGCTCCTCTGCTGGACGAAGGCATCTCACCCTTCATCCAAGAACAGGTAGCCAAGTTTGAGGACACATTCGATCGTCTGCTCAATATCAACCCTCACATTGCCCTGACCGTTATAAAATTCTGCCTTTTCGTGCCGCAGTTTACTTATGTACTGCGGTGCTGTCCCCTTTGGCAATTTCCGGGCCTACTGTCGGGCGTAGACGATCGAATCTCAATACTCCTGTCGAGGATAATGAATTGCGACCTGTCAGTTGATGCCTGGTCGCAAGCCTCCCTGCCCGTTCGATTTGGGGGTATTGGGGTTCGCAAAGTGTCCTCAGTCTCACTCCCGGCCTACTTGTCATCCGCTTACAGCTGCCACCAACTTTTCAGCAAAATTGTCAGTCCCTCCTTAGGGGTTGCTGAAATTGTCCATCCTCCGGAGGCTGTCGACACATGGAAATCCCTTTGCTGCCGCGACCCTCCTGATGCCATGCACTTACAGAGACGGTGGGATGAACCGTTTTGCGAAAAAATCCAACAGGACCTCATGAGTTCGTGCTCATGTCCGGTTCAACGCGCCCGACTTCTAGCTGCTTTTGAGAGAGAGTCTGGCCTTTGGCTGAATGCCATACCCTCAGCAAATACTGGCACATTGCTCGACAGCTGCACACTCTCTCTCATCATCGCCCTCCGGTTGGGTCTCAAAACGGTCCACCCCCACCAATGCAGATGCGGTGCGCCTGTAAACGAACTTGGCCACCACGGGCTGTCCTGCCGCATGAGTGCCGGTCGCATTCCACGCCACGCAGCCCTCAATGACGTCCTGCGTCGGGCCCTTGTCTCAGCGAACGTTCCGGCAAAGCTAGAACCAAACGGTATCGTTCGTTCTGATGGCAAGAGGCCCGACGGGGTAACGCTCATCCCCTGGCAGAGAGGCAAGTGTATGGTTTGGGATGCCACGTGTGTGGACACCCTCGCGCCCTCGCACATATATGCCACATGCGCCCGTGCAGGTGCCGCAGCTGCCGGTGCTGAGGTAGCGAAGTCCCGCAAATACGAGGAGATTTCTGGGAGCCACATTTTCTCACCCGTGGGCTTTGAGACGATGGGTCCCTGGGGCCCATCTGCGAAAAAACTCGTAAACGAGGTGTCAGCGCGCCTCAATGAGACCACTGGTGACCGAAGAGCTGGCAGTTTTCTCGGCCAACGACTAAGTTTGGCCATCCAAAGAGGGAACGCTGCCAGTGTACTGGGTACCATGTCTAATGGAGGCGCACTAGACGACTTTTTTTTAGCTTAAATTTAGTCTAGTTTAGCTTAGTATTAATTGTTATTTGTCCCTTTATACTTATACCCCAAAATAAATATATAATAGAAGGTTGCGGTTGTCACAAATTTAATTTACTGTACGTCAGAATTCAGGTGTCATAAACAACGACATACTTTGACACATCGCCAGTAGTTTTCAACAAAGAGCTAGAACTTCAAAGAGTTTTTTAACTTCTAAAATTGTTTGGTGTATAGTACCACAAAGTAAGTATTGGCGGCTGCGCATAATACTCCAATGGCAAGGACTTCATTCTGTCAGGTTAAAACTAGTGACATGCACAAAAATTATAAAAAAAGTCAGTCTTTTGCGTCTCGCTTATACCTGCATATGCTAAGGAAGCAAAATTGAATAAGATATTGATATTTTCGTTCGTCTTAAAGTAAATTATTGTGTTGGTTCTATAGCTTTTGTCATAGTTCCGTGATCAATAGACTTTTCAGAGTTATCTGTTCAGTAGCCGGGGGCAGTAGTGTCGTGTTTAGTGTTGCTATTTAAGTATGTATACCAAAATTGTAGGGAATCCACTGTAACTGGGCTGTATCTTTATTCTGTACACATGAGATATTTTCACGGCCGTTAGAAGCCAAAATGTTGTTCTTTTTAATATTTGTCTTTCTGTGTCTTTGTACGCACATCAGGAAAAACTATTCAATGTAATTTAATGCGGTTTTAATAGTTGAGTTGCTCAACGTAACTTAAAACTGGCCCATATCTAGTTTTTTTTAATAGTAATGTTTTATAAAAATAGTTTTTTTTAACACGTAACTAACAGTAGGTATATTATGTATAACAAAATAAAAATAACAACTCGTTTTTATCTTTTTATATTTCATAAAAATAATTGTGGTCAAGATATACACTTTCAAACAGCCGTTCTCCAGAAATTCCAGAAGACATATTAGAGGTAGACGGGCTTGACGATTCCCATAACTCTCCGTCATCGTAATCATCATCACTCGAGTCGCTTTCGCTATCGCTTTGTAATTGAATAATAAACGGTACATCTAAATAGCCATCCTTCGTCCTATACTCGCATTCAATTTTTTTAACATGGTTACAATGGTTTTTCCATTCTGCTGGAATAATTTTATTAAATGCATTTTCAATTAACTGGGGCATTTCGGCACTGGACTTCCCAATATTATGCTCCGCAACATTTCTTTTCATTGAGCTCCATACCATTTCAATCGGGTTTAGGTCGCAATGGTACGGCGGCAATCGAAGAACAGAGTGACCGTGACTTTTCAACAAAGTATCAACTTCATATTCGGGCGCATGTTTATTTCTCTTTATTAATTCTTGAAGCTGCGGTTTTGTCATTTGGCTTGAAAACTCAATGTTTTTTTCTGACAGCCACCTTTGCATGTCAGCCTTTAAGCTATTTGAGTTGGGACATTTATTAATGCAAATACTATGATATGGTGCGTTATCCATTACAATAAGTGAAGGTTTACGCAGGTTTGGGAGCAATTTTTCCAGAAGCCACTTCTTAAAATTATTGTTATTCATTTCGTGGTGATAATCTCCACTAGTCGTGTTTGATTTAAATACAAGCAAGGCATTCTCCACAAAACCTTCTTCGCCACCTGCATGGACTATAATCCATCTTTGCCCTTTTGACACAGGTTCTAAATCACCTTCCACATCAGAGCTTTGCCAGCATTTGCCAGTTGAATAAGATGAGTGTATGTAGGTCTCATCCAAATAGACAAGGGGTCTTTGTTCTCCACACTCATTTTCATGAATTTTTTGTAGAAAAGTAGCCCTCCATGCCACAATGTCGTTGCGTTCACACAGCAACTTGTTTGATTTAGTTTTTCTAAAACGAAATCCTATTTTGAGCAACAGTTTTCTGAGTGTTTCGCGTTTACCTTGGAAACCAATTTCTTCTCTGAAAATGTTCAATAATTTTGACAGTGTTGGAATTTCTTTCTTCACTGCATAAAATTCGTGTACTTTCCGTCTTATTACACCAATATCAAAATCATCAACTTCTACTTTCCCACTTTTCCTGTTCCTATGCATGCCAGGCGTCGAAATTTTAGTATTGTTTGCATCAGCTCGTTTTTCTTCATTCATTAATTTGTAAACAAATCGCTCACTAACACCTATAACAAAAAGGAGTACTATGAGAAATATGAAAAAATAAGTAGGTAAAGTATGAACCAAAATATTTTCTGGAATATACTGAGAACATTTTACAAAAACACATTTTTTAAAGTGATAACCGGTGGGACTCTTTTTTATTAACTAGCAACACTAACCTGTAGCAGCTGCAACGCGTTCAGTCACTTTTTCAAATGGTATTTTCGGAGATTGAAGGCGTTTTTCTTCTCTCATAAAAGCTAACACTTTTAAAATAATCTATCGCGCATCACTTTTTAGTGGTTTCGGCATGATAATGATACTTTTAACAATAAAACAAGACTAAAACACACGGAGCACTCGCACTTCAAAAAAACTGACAACGAATGACACTTCACAGAATGGCGGCTGTAGTTCCAATTTTGTCTACTGAACAGATAAGTTGGTGGCACTGGTCGCCTACTGGACCACAATGTTTTTTTTAAAATCTTTATTAAAGGAGTTTTGTCATGATATGCCACTCTATAACCACAATAGGGTAATTTAGGGGGTTATCGGCCACTCTTGCGATTTTTTGACTTGAAGATAATCTATTTGTATCAAATATTTGGACGAGACTAAAGTATAAAATGATTTTGAGATCAGTAGATATTGTAGTCTTAGTTAAGAAACCCCTATAATTGAAAAAATGCTTCAAAAAGAAATAAATAAATAAAATATCTGAAATGAGCGAATTTGGGGGTTATCGGACAGAACATTCAGTTATCGCCCGTCAAAACAACTACTTTTCGGCCACCATGTAATGCGTTGAAAAATAAGTCTTAGTGCTTTGTAGTAAGGATTGGTTTTCAATAAAAAATGAAATGTATGTAAAGTAATGAACATATTTTTATTCAATATTTATGTTTTTGCCATAGTTCAAAACATGATAAACCATTATTGATAATCAAAACTAAGTAGAAAATAATATTACGCTTCGTGAAAGCTTAAAAAATATTGTTACAAAAAAATTACTTACTTATAAATTGTAATAGTATTCCTAATGCAGTGGCCGGAAACCAAGACATAGATTTTTGGTTCTCGGCCACATTAGTATACTCTATGCCGATAACTAAAATGCACAAATTCAACTGCCGGCCGTCAATTTCAGAATTATTAAAAAAAATATGTATATATTATTTCAAATAATTGTATGAAGGTGCATGGCCGCCTGTTAACTAAACCGTTGCCTTCTGATATAAGAACGCTTGAAATTATATAATTCCTCTAAAGCTTTTCAATATTTAATGAAAAAGAGGATGTAAATTGAATGGTTATCAGCTAGCTATCGACCTATAGGCCGATAGCTAAATTTCCCCCAAAATTGCTTCTAGTTAACCGGACATTTAATTTTAATGCTAAATATTGAAAATTTAAAGTTTTTTATTGAAATTAACGTAAATGAGAATCATAAATAGTCACACTATGTCAATATTTATATCCAATAAATTATAAACAACGCTGTAAATTACCTCAAAAAATGCGTTGCTCCAAGATTTTTTCACTGTATTTGCACACAACCGCAGTCGCAAATTTTAAGAGGCCAATGTACAAGACACTGGAGCAGTAATAAGGCTAGCTAATTAAAATGTGATGGGAATAGTCGAAAAGTTTTGAAAGACACTGACTTTTCTAATAATTTACATAACGTTTTCATCTTCGGCGCAAATAATTGGGCAGTGTCCGATAGCTACTGGTGTCCGGTCAACCAGCTAAATTACCCTATAAATAATTTGAATATAACAGTTACATACAGTCAGGCCATTTTAATGAGCCCAATTTGACAGCTATCGGTTTCACACTAAGATACATACACATATCATGCCTATAATTACTTGCATGGTAGGCAGAGCGCAAACGGCCGCAAAAAACGGGCATTTACGCGTCGTCTGACAAATATTTGAGGGTCATTCGAAAAGTTGTGTATCACCATAGAGACAGGTTCGCCTTCGCCTTAAATTAAAGTATCCTCGGGTCCCTTAGTCGCCTCTTACTACTCCCAAGGGAAAGAAATAGGGTGATGCTATTCTAAGCCCGCATCACACGGCATCTGAGAGAATTGTCAACAAATAAAATGGATCCTCTGCAATAGCATATTTTCACGAACCCAGCAGCTATCAAATCGGGCTTATTATGATGGCCTAACTGTAAAACTTTTGGGGGTTTTCTAAAGGCCCGCAAACTTTTCTCATCAGACGTTGAAAGGCAACTTAGTTACTGTTAAGAAAGCTATGATTGTTTGAAATTGAAATTCGTTATTCAATGTAGGATAGTATCACCTATTGACGTCATGATCCGTCATTGTAAAAAAAAGAAATTTGTATAACACAATTTCCTTTTTTAACGTCCGAATTGAAAACCGGCTCGGTCGGGATAAAATAATAAAAATAAAGGCACTGCCACGGGGCTGGCCAGGTTAATCACACGGCATGTAACTTTACGCCACTACTATTCTATCAGCAGCACCTTTAGCAACCATTCGAGGGATCAGCTTAAACTGGCTGGTCTTAATAACAGTATGCAAATCCAGTTTCATTGACCCCATAGGAAACTGGTAAGTATACCAATAATAATAACAAAAACAATAAAATTTTATTTCAACTGTCACTCTAAATTTTCTTAATTTGAAGTAGGAAAAAATCAACTTCAGCGAAAAGAAAGAAAACAATATTGTTTTTACGGTGACGTCTGTCAGACACAAAATGGCCGTCTCATCTCGTATTTAATGAGGCGTAACTTTGTTGATGGGCCCTTGTCAGATTGAGGGGATGGTATAAATCACAGCCCAATAGGTAAGTGGGTTTTACGGTGCGGCCATTTCAATAAACCATATTTGACAGCTTTCAGATTCGTGCATATGCTATGGTAAAGGGTCCATTTTCCTTTGTTGGTATATCTTATTTTATTGTAGTTTTAATATTTTTTATTTGACATTCAAATTACTTAAAATTCGTGTCTATTTGTTTAACTTACTTTAATTTACTGTACTATTTTATGTTATTTGTTTTATTGAGTGTTTAAATTTACATGCCATAATTGGTAAAATATGTGATACTAATTATATTGATGTTACATTTGTAATTTGCCATGTTTTATGTGAATAAAGTTCTGTATTCTGTATTCCTTTAGAACGGACCTGACAGCTGGCAATATGGCTTATTGGGATAGCATAAAGACGTATAAAATGTGGGATCGATCTGGAGTCAAATGATCCTAATTTTTTTTATTTATTTTATTGTACATAGATAAAAAAATACAGAACAATATTTATAAACAAAGCAACAAATACAACAAGGTGACCTTATTACAGCGGTAGCAATCTCTACCAGGCAACCTTTTTCTACCCATTTGTAGCACCATTAATTTCCCAGCCCAGTTCTTCTCTTAAAATAGGGCCTTTTCAATAAGCCCGATTTAATAGCAGTCAGAATCGTGCTTATGCTAAGGTAGAGGGTAAATTATCCTTTGATGACACCTCACTTAGTATAAAAGTGACAGCTGTCAAATCGGGCTTATTAATATGGCCCTAATGTAGCAACTTTGGGTAGAGTTTTGATTAAGGTACTTCGATAAAAATATATATTATTTTGCCACAAAACTGGCTATTATCATAAAGGTATAAAAAATAAACAATCTGTCACATTTGCTTTCCCACTGCAAATGGCTTTACCAATAATTTTCTGAAGCAGTTTCTATCGGCCAGTAACCTACTGAATCGATTATATTTTATTTAAAACTTTTCTCTGAAACTTTGCCGTAATGGCTATTGCCATAAAGTTTGGAAGAAAAATCAAAAGTCATAATTTACTTTTCAGACACAAATGGTTTTTGGGGCACTGTTTGAAGAATTTATGGCCGATATCTATTGAATTATAATCTATCCGCCGTGTGATTGCCGGCTCCACCATGTGATTGCCGGCTTAAAATAGCATCACCCTATTTCTTACCCATGGGTGTCGTAAGAGCCGACTAAGGGAATCGAGGGATGTGTATTGCAATTTTAGGCGATGGGCTAACAACCTGTCACTATAGTGATACACAGTTATCTGATTGACCCTCAAACTTTTGTCAGACGTGGTGTTAATATCCGTTTTACGGCCGTTAACGCTCTGCCTACCCCGTAAGGGATATAGGCGTGATTTATGTATGTATGTATGTATCTATTGAATTATTGAAGTTAAAATCTCTTTGCTCGCGCCTTTTTCTAGTATTAAGGTACTATGGAATGCTACTTTTTTTCATATATAATGCCGCGTTCACACACTCAAGCTGTTTAATTTAGCGTTGCTATGCTGGGGTAAGTTAGGTATTAAAGACGGTCTATGAATGCGCCGCGATTTCGCACGCATCGCTCTGGGCATATGTTGTCCCTTTCTCGCTCGCGGGGCGAGGGTGGCGGCGTGCGCGCGGGCCGCCTGGTGGGCGCCAGGCGGTGATTTCTGCACCGCACTATCAATCACTCAAAACCGTTCGGACGAGAACGTATTGTGTTTTGTACGGATTTCCCGCCACGCGTTTTGTGATGCCGCGTGTAATGGACGATTCAATTTGAGATCGCGCGTGTTGATGCATCGTATTATTGCGGTTCTCCTGGGTTATACTAGAATACCAGGCTTAGTGATTGTTGGATGTCTCGACGTCTTCCACGTGAGCGTCGCGTTGAATAGGCATCAATTGGCCATTTTGGCCCGCGTTTGTACGGCCCAAATTCGGGTTGGGTCACGCGTAATGACTAATATCAAAGTGGAATACGAACAGAAGCTGTGAGTGGTTTGACGTGAATAACGCGCCAAGGCTGTAGTGGAATGCTGGGTGTCGATATCTTTTCCACCCAGCCCTGTAAGTACCCACGGAATCCCCATTTGATCCATTCCCTGAACTTCCTTTCTCCGTTGGGTATTTTATGCATTTGGACCGGCACGTTGACTGTAAGTGTTAAACCTGGTTGTTTAGTATAAAACTGTTTATTCGTGTTAATGGTGTGTTCCCTTTAGTCATATTTGTTGTACCATATCATTGTGACTCCTTAGTACGAATTGCGGAATTCGTGGGGTGATATAATTTGGAGGTACTTACTTATAATCTAGTGCTAATACGTGTGACGTAACGCCAGATCGGCAGACGGTATTTACTACCGACTTGAGTTATGTAAAGGTCAGAACACATCATTTGCCAATTTCACTCAACTTAGTTAATTAAGTTAAATAGATTTAGGTTCACGTTTAATTCATAGTATGCGCTGCTATATTGTGCAGCGTATGCTATTTAGCGCTGCGTAACGCGGCCATTGTCTGCCTTCAGTTGAACTCCTGGTATTTTACTAGAAATTTACCTGTGTAAATCGCTTCCACTGCGGGAGTTTAGCTTGGAATTAGACAATTTTTGGTAGCAGAGCGTGGTTCAGAAAACCACTAGATTTAAGATTATTTTAGTATAAGATTTTTAATCTACCTACATAAAAAAAATATATTTATTGTGATTGTAGTGTGTGCCCTGTGTAGAATATCCTATCGGTAGGATCAGGGCCAATCAATTAGTGAATTGCTTGTTATTATCGTTGTGTTTACCCTGTGCGGATATCCTAACGGTAGGATCAGGGCCGATTGTCTATTATTTTTTTTTATTGTAAGGTTCGGTGTTACTTGAGTTGGTACCATGGCTCCCACAATTACACAGCTTCAGGCAAAAATTAGAACGCACCTAATTTGGTTCGCGACTAAGCAGGCGATGGTCGGTCGCGGGGACCGAGAGGACGCACTCATCGCTTGTGCGCAACGGATTGACGAACGGGTCGCGGAGGTGTTGGATTGCCTCACTGGATGCGAGGAGTTATTTGATGGGACGCCTGATGAGGAGGTCAAACTTACGGTCCGGACGAATGTGACCCAGTGCATGGAGATGGGGCAGGAGATCCAGCAGGCGGCTGCTGTGATCACCAGGCGTATAGCTGGGGAGCCGGACCCACCCCATGGTCCGCGGGGACCGGGGGTGCAAGTGCCCCTGCCGGCTGTGGCGATTCCGGTCTTCCACGGGGACTACACGGATTGGACCCGATTCCAGGATCTGTTTGACAGTGTGATTCATAACCGCACTGACTTGCAGCCGGCATATAAAATGGCACAATTGATGGCCAAGCTGCAAGGTGAGCCCCATGGGCTAGTAAAGCATCTACCAGTCGATGATGCAAGTTACGAGACGGCTCGCGGTTTGCTGATCGAGAGATACAGCAACAAACGTCTCATGATTGACCAACTCCTGGAACAGTGGCTCACCGTGCCGACCATCACACGAGGGACGGACCTCAGGGCCAAGGTCCTCAACCCTGTCTGCGTTGCAGTGAACGCTCTTGAGAGACAGGGGATGCCGGTGTCAGGCTATGATTATATCCTGGTCCACACGTTGTTGCGCCGCCTGCCGAGCGACATGGCCGCTCGTTTTGAACAGTCACACGGAGGTAAGACATCTGATTACCTCCCGACCTTCGAGGAGCTCAAGTCCTTCCTCGAGGCCGAGTGCAGGCGGGTAGATGCCCAATTTGGAGAGTCGCCTCACGCGGAGTCTGCGGCCGCTCGCCGCCCGGAACGGCCGGGTGCACAGGCGCGAGACGGTAAGAGTAGGCCACCCAGGCGATACAATGTCGCTAATTTGGAATCGAGGTGTGCCTACTGCAGAGAGGCGGGGCATCAGGTGACTGCGTGTGAGGAGTTCGCTGCACAGCGGGTGCAGAAACGTCGTGGTGTGGTGCAGCAACGGCGTTGGTGCTTTAGGTGTATGGGGCCGCATCAGGTGCGAGAGTGCCCATCAAGCACCAACTGCAGGTACTGCCAGGGTGCCCACCATCAGCTCCTATGCATGAACCGCAGCGGAGATTACGGAGGCAGAGCTGACGCGGGTCAGCGGACGGAGTCTGCCCTACCTAGACGGGAGCAACGCTCCCCACCCCCTCCAAGGAGGAGTCCTCTTCCACCAGGGTTTCAGGGACGAGGCCAGGGACATCAGCAGGTGATGCCCCCTTCACCACGCGCGAGACAGTCACCACCTCGGCAGCAGGTGCCGGAACAGGGTAGGTGGTCACAGGTCCAAGGTCAGGGGCACCCATCACAAGTACGTGATGCTACGGGCGGGTGCCAACACCAGGGCCAGTACATGCAGTACTCGGCGGGTCTGAACAACATGGTGAGTTCCCATGACCCACGCATGCCTCTCCCCTTGGCTGAGCACCCGCGGCTACAGGCGCATCCACGGTACGCGCGCCTGCCGCAGGGTTACTATAGGCTGCCAGCCATGGCGTACAGGACCAGAGGTCCCTATCAGCAGGAGTGGGACCCACTCGAAGGTGTACGGAGAGAGGGGACCCCCCCGCAGGACGCGGACACTCCGCGCTTAGGTTCCTGCTAGGTAATCGCCGCCTACACACCAGCTTCGGCCCCCCGGCCAATTACGGTATTGTTGCCTACGGCAATGATTTGGGTATGGGGATACGGTGGCCGCAGCATACATGTAAGAGCCTTGTTAGATACAGGGGCTCAGGGTTGTATTGTGTCTAGTAAGCTGGTGAGTAGGCTACGCTTAAATATAAGGCCCACAACGGATGGGGCTGTAGGTATTGGAGGTGTAGATGTGCCTGACGTTCGGGGTCAGGTGAACTTCGAGTTCACATTAGGTAATACAGGTACAGGGGTCAGCTATCATGCCTCAGCAGTGGTGCTGGATGAAGTGGTAGGGAAACTTCCTCAGGTTCGGTTACCGTCAACGGTACGAGGGTTAACCACAGGCTTAGAGTTAGCTGATCCTGAATTTGATACTCCTGGTACGGTGGACGTTCTCCTCGGGTCAGACGTCCTCGGGAGATTCTGGTGTGGCAGAAAACGGGTACTTCAGCAAACTGGTTTAGTGGCCGTTGATACCACAGGGGGGTATGTTATTTTTGGCCCAGTTTGGAGACCTCAGGACCTACCAGAGGGCGATACGGTTCTCTATGGTAGTGTGTTGTCGGAGGTGCTGCAGAGGTTTTGGGAGTCTGAAGAGCCACCCACAGCGGATAGACGGAAGCCAGAGGATGACGAGTGCGAGCTGTTCTATCAGTACAACACTGCACGAAGTTCGTCAGGTAGGTTTGTTACCAGGCTGCCATTTCTCCCAAACCGCCCCTCCTTAGGTAGTTCGCGACAGATCGCGGAACGGAGACTACTGGCTATGGAGAGAAAGATGAAGCGAGATGCAGCACTTCGGCAGAAGTATATCGAATTCATGAGGGAGTACCTAGAGTTAGGCCACATTTCGGTGTCCAGCATAGATTGGAGGTGTGTCGAGCATTACTATATACCACACCTGGCTGTTTTGAAGTCACCGGAGGCGAAGATACGGGTAGTGTTTGACGGTTCTGCTCCTACATCGAATGGTGTGTCTGTGAACCAGTGTCTGCACGCGGGTCCCAAGTTGAACCGGGACATTGTGGACATCCTCACAGATTTTCGGTTGCACCAAGTAGCGTTCGTAGCAGACGTCAAAATGATGTTTCGCCAAACAATTATACACCCAGATGACCGTCGGTACCAGCTGATTTTGTGGCGTGAGAGCCCTGACGAGCCGATGGTCACTTATGAGCTTAACACGGTAACGTATGGTCTGAAGCCAAGTCCGTTTTTGGCAGTACGCACGCTGCGAGAGTTGGCCGCACAGGAAAGGGTAAAATTCCCTCGGGCCGCAGCAGTACTGGATCGCGACGTCTACGTGGATGACATCTGCACGGGTGCAGATAGCGTGCAACAAGCACTGCTACTACGAGACGAGCTGATCGCGATCATGGAATCAGGAGGTTATGAGTTGCGGAAATGGCTGTCCAGCTTTCCAGAGCTCCTGGCCGGGTTGCCAGGTGAGTTCCAGCAGGACCCGCACCTTTTCGAGAACCCGGACAATCCAAATACGTTGAGCATCCTAGGGGTGCAATATAGGCCAACGCATGATGTCTTTACGTATCAGATCGAGCCAGACCTTTTGCAGAAGACTTGGACGAAGCGTTCGGTATTATCGACGATCGCCAGAACTTTCGATCCTAACGGGTGGATCGCACCGGTGACGTTCATGGCGAAGTGCTTCTTGCAAAGGTTGTGGATAGCAAACTTGGGTTGGGACGACCAGCTCTCCGGAGAGCTGTTGAATGATTGGACCAAGTTTGTGACCACCTTACCAGGGATCGTACGCATCGCCATACCTCGCAAGTTGCTCCCATCGGTGGGATGTAAGGCTACCCTACATGGGTTTTGTGATGCCTCGGAGCGAGGGTACGCGGCAGCTGTCTATTTGCGGACAGTCAGTTCAACGGGAACTGTAGACGTGCGTCTAGTTATGGCCAAGAGTAAGGTGGCTCCGGTTAGGACAAGATGGACCATTCCAAAGTTGGAATTGGCGGGAGCAGCGCTTCTCACGCGCTTGCTACATTATGTCGCTAGTAATCTACGCGGTACCATCAATTTGGATGAAACGGTGTACGCATGGACCGACAGTAGGATAGTTCTGTGCTGGTTACAGACGTCGGTACATACTCTTGAGGTTTTCGTGGCAAATCGGGTGTCACAGATTAAAGGATCGGAAACTCCGTTGGTATGGAGACACGTACCGGGAGAACAGAACCCAGCGGACTGCGCCTCACGGGGATGTAGGGCCCCTGATTTGGTAGGTCACTCACTGTGGTGGGGACCTCAGTGGCTGACTGAGTCACCTGAGAGATGGCCATACAATGAGTGCGGGTCGCCGCTTGGGCCACCTGATCGAGGTTTGCGAGTGAACGTAGGGCAGATCGTACCTAAGCCTAGTGCGGCTTTCTTGCTGGAACGATACAGCTCCCTCGACAAACTTCTAGGGGTGACAGGTTGGATCAAACGGTTCGTGAACAACTGTAGAAAACCTCAAGCAGAACGGAACTTGGCACCTGTCCTCTCGCCTGCGGAGCGGAATGCGGCTCTAAGTTTATTGGTTAGGGTCGTCCAGGCGGAACATTTTGAGGAAGAGGCCAGGCTGCTCAGGGATGGCCGTGGAAAGCTGAAGGGAGGTCTTGTGCGCCTCAACCCGTTCCTGGACGAGCATGGAATGCTCCGGGTTGGAGGTAGACTTCGGAACGCTAACCTGCCCTTTTCAGCACGGCATCCGCTGTTACTCCCAAAGAGGGGACCTTTGGTAGAACTTATAGTTAGGGATCGTCACCAGAAAAACTCGCATGCGGGCTGCAATGCACTTTTGGCTATTCTGCAGCGCGAGTTTTGGATCTTGTCTGGACGACGTACGGTACGGAGCATTGTGTTTCGGTGCTTGCCTTGCTATCGGTTGAAGGCAGCCACAATGCAACCTCAGATGGGAGACCTCCCACCGGACCGGGTGACGGAAGCCTGGACGTTTGCGGGTGTGGGAACGGACTTTGCGGGGCCTTTTATGGTAAAGGCATCACGCCTTCGCAACGCGAAGTCAATCAAGGCGTATTTGTGCGTGTTTGTGTGCCTAGCAACCAAGGCCGTCCACTTGGAACTCGTGGCCGACCTCACTACGGAGGCTTTCTTAGCAGCTTTAGATAGATTTGTGTCGCGAAGAGGGCGACCAGCGCTGATCAGGTCGGACTGTGGTACCAACTTTAAGGGCGCTGATCGATGTATGAAAGAAATTATAACGTTTTTATCGGAAAACGAGGAAGCTATCGGCACGAGCCTCTCCCGTCAGGGCATTAACTGGGTGTTCGATCCACCAGGATGCCCCCACTGGGGTGGTATATTTGAAGCGGTTGTAAAGTCCGCTAAGACGCATTTGATGCGCGTTATAGGTTTAACGATATTAACCTTTGAGGAGCTAGCGACCGTGTTTTGTAAAATTGAGGCCGTTCTCAATTCACGTCCTTTGTGTCCGCTTAGCTCAGATCCGAATGATCTGGAGGCCCTGACACCAGGGCATTTCTTAATTGGCCGACCACTTAACGCCTTGCCAGAATACCCCTACACAGAGGTCAGTAGCAATCGTTTGACGCGTTATGAGTTGCTGCAGCAAATGTCTCAGAATTTTTGGAAGCGATGGTCGCTTGAGTATTTGCACATTCTGCAGCAACGCCTTAAGTGGACGGACAGAACTGAACCCCCTCGCATCGGAGATCTCGTTCTGGTTAAGGATGCCAACCTGCCGCCACTGCGATGGCGCAGAGGGCGCATTCTCAACTTGTTCCCAGGTAGTGATGGCACTCCTCGAGTCGCGACAGTTCAGGTAGGGGATTCAGTTCTTAAGCGAGCAATAGCAACGCTATCTCGTCTCCCCAGTAGTGAATAGGCCTAAGGGATTCGGCCTAGGGCGGGTGAATGTTTAATTTAGCGTTGCTATGCTGGGGTAAGTTAGGTATTAATGACGGTCTATGAATGCGCCGCGATTTCGCACGCATCGCTCTGGGCATATGTTGTCCCTTTCTCGCTCGCGGGGCGAGGGTGGCGGCGTGCGCGCGGGCTGCCTGGTGGGCGCCAGGCGGTGATTTCTGCACCGCACTATCAATCACTCAAAACCGTTCGGACGAGAACGTATTGTGTTTTGTACGGATTTCCCGCCACGCGTTTTGTGATGCCGCGTGTAATGGACGATTCAATTTGAGATTGCGCGTGTTGATGCATCGTATTATTGCGGTTCTCCTGGGTTATACTAGAATACCAGGCTTAGTGATTGTTGGATGTCTCGACGTCTTCCACGTGAGCGTCGCGTTGAATAGGCATCAATTGGCCATTTTGGCCCGCGTTTGTACGGCCCAAATTCGGGTTGGGTCACGCGTAATGACTAATATCAAAGTGGAATACGAACAGAAGCTGTGAGTGGTTTGACGTGAATAACGCGCCAAGGCTGTAGTGGAATGCTGGGTGTCGATATCTTTTCCACCCAGCCCTGTAAGTACCCACGGAATCCCCATTTGATCCATTCCCTGAACTTCCTTTCTCCGTTGGGTATTTTATGCATTTGGACCGGCACGTTGACTGTAAGTGTTAAACCTGGTTGTTTAGTATAAAACTGTTTATTCGTGTTAATGGTGTGTTCCCTTTAGTCATATTTGTTGTACCATATCATTGTGACTCCTTAGTACGAATTGCGGAATTCGTGGGGTGATATAATTTGGAGGTACTTACTTATAATCTAGTGCTAATACGTGTGACGTAACGCCAGATCGGCAGACGGTATTTACTACCGACTTGAGTTATGTAAAGGTCAGAACACATCATTTGCCAATTTCACTCAACTTAGTTAATTAAGTTAAATAGATTTAGGTTCACGTTTAATTCATAGTATGCGCTGCTATATTGTGCAGCGTATGCTATTTAGCGCTGCGTAACGCGGCCATTGTCTGCCTTCAGTTGAACTCCTGGTATTTTACTAGAAATTTACCTGTGTAAATCGCTTCCACTGCGGGAGTTTAGCTTGGAATTAGACACAAGCTATGGGCAGAAATAGTAAGGGAAGTGGGCAGCGCGAGTATGTAAACAGATCACTCGCGCTGCTACTCGTCATGACTCGCTGCCACTTCCCGTGCTTTTTCGTGCGCGAGTAAAAGGAAGGAATGTATTGCTATCTCGCTCACTCGTATTGCTGCGAGAAGAGTATGACGGCAGTGTGTGAACTGAACACTCACCCTGAAGTGTTTTGTGCATATTCGCGGCAGCGGCAGAAGCGAGAGCAGAAGCATGGTGTGTAAATAATAGAACATTCGTTGGATGTTACTACAATGCTTAGTAATAGTCGACGGCGTACTAATAACAAGTACAAACTTATTTGGTTCATCGGGGTGTTCGAAGACTCAGCGTCCCGTACCCACTAGTATGAATAACCTATTTATTGTACATACATATTTTAAGTACATCACGTCTATAGCCCTATTTCATAAGTAAACATAATTACATGGGTATCACGAATCTGTTTTCAGATCAATCCAACCTCTAACATTTTCATAGAAAATGACCGCGTATGTAGTAGCCTCAATTCGGAAAATAAATTATCTTAACTTTAGGGCTGCCGCAGACCAAACGTACGATTTTGCGAGCGGCACAGCTCAAGCACTTTTCACGGAAATCCAAAAAAGAATACCGTAATTGAAATAATGGTGGCATTGCCTAGAATGACAAATGCCGTCTAATGTCGCCGAGCGATCATGGGAGCCGTATGTCAAAAAATCAAATCAAAAAGCTTTATTATCATGATTTGTTACATAACATTCTTGAGTCTTGTAATTAGATAACTTGTGTTGGGAATGACTCGCCTCATTCCATTCGTCATAAGCTGTAGGTATGTGAACTACTAATACAAAATTAATTAACAGGAATAATGTGTGTGTGTGCGTGTGTGTGTGTTTTCTTCATTTCAATTACGATTGAATTTGTTTTCGCATTTCTAGTCCAAAGTGCTCGATAGCTCGCAAAAACGTTTTTCGCTCTGCGGTGGCCCTAAGTAAGTAAAAACTCTTTAAAACACACGAATACAGGATAATTAAAAACAGAAAACCTTTAACTAGAATGCGCAAAGGCGGTCTTATCGCTAAAAGCGATCTCTTCCAATCAACCTTTGTTTAGAGGAAAGCAGTAAAGCAAACAGAGCAGTGTATAAGAATTAAAGAAATAGAAAAGCTATGAGGTACAAAAATAAAATTTATAATTAAGTAGAATAAAAAAATAATTAAATGTTTATTTTATGTTCCTTGTTCAGTATTTTTAGGGTTTATCTGTTCAGTATGTACTAATAAATAAAAGAAAAATGTTGCTATCGGTCACTAGTAAAAATTCCTTTCACCCTATATTGTCCTATGAGGCTTCCACTCGTTCGACTCGTGGCAACGCACCGTAACACTCGCTATATCCTAATTTAACACCCTATATGCTACACAGAGCATGCGATCAAAGGCCGACACTTCAAAGTGTGCTCAGTGAGACGTGGGCCGGGACTCGAACGCACTACCCGTCTGGTTGGTGCCTAAGCTACCGTGACGGATTTGTGTAAATTGCTGTTAATAATATCCATAACCCTATGGGACATATTTACAACATGTATGATTCCCTTGCGGGGTAGGTAGAGCGTAAACGTATGTAATAAATACGGATGTTTACCGGTCTGACTAGCATTTGAGGGTCGTTCAGAAAATTGTGTATCACCATAGTGACAGGGTGTCAGCCTGTTGCCTAAACTAATACACATGTAACCCTTCTTAGTTGCCTCTTACGACACCCATGGGAAAGAAAAGGGGTGATGCTATTCTAAGCCGACATCACATGGCGACAACATGTAAGATGGAAAGGGTTAATAAATCTGGTTTTTTGAAAATGTATGCCGTTAGAATACTTCAACCCATTTCTTCCCCAGTGGGTTTTAAAGAGTTACATGTGTATTGCAATTTTAGGCGATGGTCTGACAACCTGTCACTATGGTGATACACACTTTTCTGAATGACCCTCAAACGTTTGTCTGACGTGGCGTAAACGCTCTGCCTACCCCACAAGGGATGTAGGCATGATATATTCTTGTGTGTATGTGTGTTTAAAAAAACAATGGAAGTGATTTGTTAAAATACGTGACACGTTCAAATCATAAGTGTTTTTTCATTATTACTTACAGTTTTAATTTTATCAAAATCGGTCTAGTATTTTCAGAAATATAGCGTCGTAGAAATCTACTTCTTACAATCGCTTCATGATTAGATGTCACGTGACGTCATCATCACGGGAACTTTGGTGTTATTTTTTCTGTTAAAAAACCTAGGGGAAAGTTGTTCAGTTTCATGTGTAGGGCGGTTCACTCAGTTGTCGTCTGTCGTTTAGTTTTTTCCGTCCGTGCGTAACGGAGGCGTCTGTCAAGTCGTTTGACACACGCGTCCGTTATACGCACCGTAGCCGTATTTGTATGGGAATAAGATCGGAAATTGCAATTTCCTTTCGTCTGACAGACGCATGCGTTGCGTTAAAATAACGGAACGACGGACGACAAGTGAGAGAACCGCTTTACTCCTTACAATATCTCAAGCTGAATATTTCGAAGGGACTCGAGTGTGTGTATTGCAACTTTAGGCGATGGTCTGACAACTTGTCACTATGGTAATACACAATTTTCTGAACGACTCTCAAAAATATGTCAGACGTGGTGTAAATGGCCGTTTTTTGCGGTCGTTTTACGCTCTGCCTACCCCGCAAGGGATTATAGGCGTGATATGTGTGTGTGTGTGTGTGTGTGAATATTTCGAACGCACTACCCGTGCGGTTGGTGCTTAAGCTACCATCACTGATTTGTTTAATTTGCTGTTACCAATTACCATAGGTATATGTATCGGGCCCGGATGTATATAATCGTTTGCCGGAAAGCATAAGAGATGCACCTTTCAATTCATGTTTTAAAACTCGCCAAGAAATGGTTGAAGACTGAACAATTTTATGACTACAACGATGTTTTTAATTTGCAATTATAATTCATGTGCAATGAACTATACAAGTACTTATAGTAATGCTTTATTTCAATTATTAATATTTTGTAATGTGGTGTGTTAATGATTAATGAATTAACGTCATTTCATTTAACCTTAATGTTAAATGAATGACGTGTAACAAAGTTATAAATAAATGTGATCTTATCTTATCTGAAGTGGTCAGGTGTAAGTTTTAAGCCCTAAGGCTAAAACCGAAAACTCCAGTCTTGAAAAAAATCTAATAATAGGTACGATAGATAGTTGGAAAGATAAACATAGCCCTTCACAGGCAAACTAAACTGAATGCTTCATTATTCGTTGGATATATAATATATTCTTAATTGCATAAATACACAGTTTAAACTTAAAATTAAAACAAAGGCGAGCTTATCTCTATAAGATATGTATTTCAGTCAACCTAATGGGAGTGGAAGAAGTGATAAAACGGGACAAAAGAAATACAATAATGAAAAAACAAACAAACTAAAAACTACCTAAACATAATATTACAAATAAACTAATAAATACTAACATGACAGACACATATTATAATACTTACATACATACATACATACATATTATCACGCCTCTTTCCCATAGGGGTAGGCAGAGACTACATTTTTCCACTTGCTACGATCCTGACACACCTCTTTCGCTTCTTCAACATGCATCAATCTTTTCATACATGCTTTCATACAAACATACTTATAAAATATACAATAGATAATATTAATATAATAAATCACAAAGATGAAAATAACATAAAATGCTTTTTCACTCTTTTTTTTAAAGTGAAGTAGGTGGGAACTATCTTGAATAGCTCTGAGTAACTTGTTTCACATGTAGGATAGGGATTTTGGAAGGTAAGGTCATTTGATCGCAAAGATTTTTTCTCTTTTGAGGTTGTAATCTTTTTAGTGCCGAAAAGGCCTTCCTATTTTTCCTTTTTGTGAACTTTGTCCAATCTTTTGTGGTTTTCACATGCACCGCATATTTTCCGGTGTTTTGCCGGATCAGGTTTATTGACGCAAGGAGACGCAATGAGACAACAATCCGATAGAAGTTATATCACGGCACACGTCGCAGCATTAAATTGCGGTTGTCACACATTGTAACTTTTATGGTGACTTACACGTCACTACGGAAAACAAGCCCTTCCTTCAATTGGATAGCCCCGGGATTGGGGTCTATCCAAGAAGTTTTCAATGGTTATAAGACCATCACAAATAATCAAAAAAGACAACAATAAAAAGTAAAAATAAATCAAGATGGCTGATATAAGTACCTATTTTTGAAAACTAGCAAAATTTTCAAGCGCGGGCAGGATTTTTAATCCAAAATTTTGCATGTTTTCAAAAATTGTATGTATACATAACACGGGAAGTGTTTTAAAATTTGGTATTCATGGCTGACACAGTGACAATGCGTTAAAGAAGTACTCAAAACAGTACATTAAAACTTAAAAAAATATATTTTAGATCTAGGAAAACCTTGTTTAAATGTTTTTGATTATCTGATCAATTAATAAACCCTTTCTTGGCAATACTAAATACCCCAATATTTGTTAATTCTAATTCCAAATTTGCGGGAGTATAAAATGGTAGGGATCCCGCGGCCCGGATCGTATTTCCTACACTTACCGCAATATAGTTCGGCACGTGTGCGTGCGATCCACCGATCTGTTGTAATATGCATGACGCCCGCTTTAAATATTCACCAAGGTAGGTTTTTCCGTTTTTCCCGATAGTATTTCGATAGACGCTGAATAATAAATGAATTTGGTGTCTTAGCCTTTTACTTGAGATAAGGGATGAAAGAAGTCTTAATTTGGTGAAGTTTAATGCTACGTTTACAATATATCACTGATATATCATTATAAACATACATACATCAGCCTATCGCAGTCCACTGCTGGACATACAGGGTACACCATAGGGCACGATCTCCCGTTTTCGCCATCCAGTCGCTACCAATATAGAATATACTTACCATTATGGAAAATACGAGTAGTAAGGGAAGTGGGCAGTGCGAGCATGTAAACAGGTTACTCGCGCTGCTACTCGTCATGCCGCTGCCACTTCCCGTGCTTCCTCGATTGTCGGCTTTTCGCGTGTTTTATAATAAACCTATTTGACGGAAGGTGACAGCACTAATTTAAGGCAAGTAAGGAGAATTTATAATTCAGGCTATGTATACCATATCTTAAAATGTTATGTGAAGTATTCGTTTAATTTTATACACATTAAAATATTTTAATCTGTCAGCTACAATATAAAAAATTACGCAGGTGAAAGAAAAAAGACACAAAATAAAATATACATTAAACGCAATCGTGCAAAAAATAAGCAACATTACAATTTTTGTAAGTTATGCCAGCCGTATTCAACTATAAGGCGTGTGATGCCGGCTTAGAATAGCATCACCCCATTTCTTTTCCTTGGGAGTCGTAAGAGGCGGCTAAGGGACTTGAGGGTGTGTATTGCAATTTTAGGCGATATGGACTGACAACCTGTCACTATGGCGATACACAATTTTCCGAATGACCCTCAAATATTTGTTAGACATGGCGTAAATGTCCGTTTTTTGCGGCCGTTTGCGCTCTGCCTTCCCAGCAAGGGATTATAGGCGTGATATGTGTATGTATGTATGTATGTGTATGTATCCAACTATAAGGCAAAGGTTTAAATATTTTACCTAGTTTTTCTCCGCTGGAATTTTTCGTGGCGCTGACCCTATTTTCGGCATCGCTTTGAAGACGTAGCGCGCAGTCACTTAGTCTTTTAGCCATTTTAATCCGATTAATGAAACTTAATTAAATCACGTCTTTATCATCTTGCGGGGACGAGATAATCATTAAAATTGGCCAGAAATCCAGAATTTACTGTTACAAAGTTTCATCCATTGGTACAAAAATAGCCGATGTGCTAATAACTCTACCTGTGTACCAAATTCCATTCAAATCCGTCAAGCCGTTTAAACTTAAAAATGGAACCAACACACACACACACGCTCGGATTTATAATATTAGTATTTTTGGATATTTTGAACTATGTTTCGCTTATTTTGCACTCACAGTGCTATATAATTTTTATAAATCAAAATGAGAAATTTAAGAAAAAGTCCCGCTTCAAGATTCAAGGCAAGATGATGAAAATTTGGAAGTGTCCGATCGGGGCGCCGCCGGTATCTCAGTGGCAGAGCAGTGGGATGGTACCTCACAGGCTCCGGGTTCAATCCCCGGCCGACGCTAACATTTTCTTATTTTCATTTAATTCGAACTATGTTTACGGGTGATGTATTTTCATTTGCCGTGTGATGCCGGCTTAGAATAGCATTACCCCATTTCTTACCCATGGGTGTCGTAAGAGGCGACTAAGGGACTCGAGGGTTAGATGTGTATTGCAGATTTAGGCGATGGGCTGACAACCTGTCACTATAGTAATACACAGTTATCTGATTGACCCTAAATCTTTAGTCAGACGTGGTGTTAATATCCGTTTTACGGCCGTTAACGCTCTGCCTACCCCTTAAGGAATATAGGCGTGATTTATGTATGTATATATGTATGTATTTTCATAAATCTTAGTTACATCAGCAGAGAAGGAGTAGGTAATATTTACACGGGCAATTGTATTCCAGAAGTTTAATTCAATTCAGTTTAATTCAATTCAATTCAGACGTCTTAACAACCCATCTTAACTTGAACAAATTGTTTTATCCCCCTCAAACAGAAATAACTTTTGTTAAATTTTAAAAGGGCTACTTAAAAGTACTTTAGGCGGCGCCGACCGTCCAGTGGCGCCCTCGCCTGTTTTTTAACAATTTATTAAAATCTAGAACAAACATTAAAAATCTAAGACGGACAAATTGTTGTCCTACACGATAAGTTTATTTTAAGGTACAACATTATGCTTTACATTGTTATACGTTTTAAGTATTAGACCGGGTCTATCGCGATAATATTTAGGTAAATATTAGTAATTTACCAGTGTCCCGACGTTTCAACACAGTTTCATGTATTGTGGTCGCGGGTTGACTGACCCGGTCTAATACTTAAAATGAGTGAAAGTGATCGCGAGTGCTTAAAAAGTTATATTGTTATACGTGTCTTTAAAATCACTAAAGGGCGGCCGCCATTTGTGGGCCACCATTTTCCGAGTGATTTAAAATTTAAAACACAAGAAAAAGCTCATTTTTGTATTTTGGAATAAACTATAATTATATAGGGCAGGTTAAGCCGTCGGTCCCGGTTGCTTTCTATGATTACTTAGACGGCGGTCGTAACATAACCATGTCAGAGGCCTACTAGCGGTAGTAGGCGGTTGAAAAATTCTGACACCAGGGTTTATCGGGTCGTTGGACGACTCGGTGTCCCACACGAAAAGAGAAAGAGAAATAAAGTGCATCAATTTGTCCGTTTTAGATTTTTGATATTCAGATTAAGACAAATTAGTTAAAAACAGGTGAGGGCGCCACTGGACGGTCGGATTTCGCTCAGCGCAGGCTTAAGTAAATGAACAGATGGGCGCCCAGGTTGGAGGTATTATTTTTGGAGTTGATACCTTTTTGGGCGGAAAGTTTGGTTGAGAAAATCGACGTTTTTCGACGTGTCGGGCCATACCTGTAGAGATTCCGTCGCGGATCATGAGTTGCGGTACGTTTTCGGTTTCTGATGCCGTCAAAATTGATGTGGTAACTAGACTTGGCAAAATACTGTACTTAATTTAATATACAGTAACATTTAAAATGTCGAAGGAGAGCTTTTTAACTAAGGTAGATGGAGCCGTGCCAGGCAATACTGGCATTAAAATACACTTGCAAAATGGAACGAGCTGCGGTAGCCCAGATGGAAGAGGCGTTACAACTAGTAATGGCGAAAGTCGCACGTTCAAGTCCTGCCCGCGCCTGTAAATATTGCAAGTTTTCAAAAAAAGGAGTGGTCTCTAAGCTAATCTAATAAAGCTTCGTAAGCACTTTGAGTCTCAATGTGGATACTGTTGATGGTTGTTCGCCATCTTAGATAGTCACTTTGTGTAAAGTCAGTATTTATTAATTAGTGTGTAGTATATGTATAGTAGTTATTATATTATATATTTGGAGCCTGTATAGTATTGTATAGAACGTAGTATATTTTATGACCATTTATTTATTTATAATTTGTTCGTAGTAATTTGTTAACGTATAGTCCTATGCAAATACGATTATGCACTGCTCCCGCTGCTCCATATACAATTTCCTGTACCTAGGTTGCCTGGAAGAGATTGCCTGTTAGCAATAAGGCCGCCTAATTGTACGCTAATTAAGTTCTACTTTGGCTGTATATATTCATGTTGTTTCCTTTTGTGTGCAAATAAAGTATTCTTATCTTATCTTATCTAATTTTGTAACGCAATCAAATCCATTTCACGCGAATTAATGACACTTACGGTGTTTATTTATCTATATCTTTTTTTTCAGAATGGGATTAAATACATATTTCTAACGATCCAAGCAGGCGCTCTTAGCTACCTAGTGAACTAATGTTGCCAAAATTCACCGCTCAGAATGTGGGGTTTTTGAGCGATTCTTCTACTTTTCGGCCGTCGCTGCGTTTTATAAACGCACCGTAATGCATGCGTCTGTCAAACGGAAAATGCTGTTTCCAATCTTATTCCTATACAAATACGGCTACGGTACATTTACGGATGCGCCTGAGTACCGTATCGTACCGTACCGTATCCGTTTCACGGATGCGTCTGTCAAACGCAACGCATCCGTATTTTTATAAGAATAAGATCGGAAATTGCGATAGCCTTTCGTCTGACAGATGCATGAGTTTTAGTGTGATAAACTGACAAGTGGAAGAACCGTCAACTTACCATCTTCTTTTTTAATAAAACCTACAAACTTATCTGCGAAAATGTTCACAAAAAACGGATGCTAATATTTTTATATAAAAAATAGGCCCGCATTTGTCTGCTATCTCACCTGATGGTAAGTGACGATGCAGACGATGTCGGTACATGTTTGCCTAGATAATGCCTGTTCACTCTTGCCTTGGAAAGGCCCAAGTTATAATGTTCCGGAAACAGATCCGCCGGCAAGGCATTCCACTCCTTAGCTGCTCGTATGATGAAGGTTGTAACAAATCGTACACGTTTTTAAACGAAATACCTATATACCGCCTCGGCTTACCACAGATCTGCTGTAAAATAACAGGTTCTTAAATACAGTAGTGTGGGTGTGCCTATGACTGTATAAACGACTTATTTCTCGAAGAGCCTAAAAGGTTAGCGCCCTAAATGGGCACTTCCGGAAATTGTGCGAAACGTTACATATAATTATTTGATTATTGTCGTTCTAGGTGTGACCATTGTACTCCATGTTCTGAGAAGCAATAAAATAACTTACAGAAGGACCGTTTGCTTTATTTTTATACATTGATGCCTATGCTACTGTTTTATTTCTGAATGTATTACCAAGGTTACATTGCTTACAATACACCACATAATTATTGTACAGTTTTTTTTTAAATCGACAATTCGTTCCCCCATCGCTGCATATTTTTAACACGCCGCGCCGCAACGCATGCTTCTGTCAGATGAAAGGAAATTGATAATTCTGATCTATTCCCCATTGAAATACGTTTATAGACGACTGTAAAACGAGTTGACACACGCATCCGTTAAGGTGCGCTACAAAAACGCATCGACGAACAACCGCCTGAGCTAATTTGCAACTTGCATGATTACTTTTGTACCTAAAACAGTAGCGTTACGAGTGAATAAGCTATTGCAAAAGAAAATCTTGCATTTCTACTGTGTTCGCATTGAAATGGGATGTTTCTAGAAACTAAACGATAATTTTAAAACTTATTTTCACTATGTTATTCAACTTTTTTATCTTTTACTAAATCTACTAAATCACAATCTTCTCGCACTGCTCTGTTTTCTATTTCGTTTTCCTCCAAACAAAGTTTGTCTGGAAGAGATCGCTTTTAGCGATAAGGCCGCCATTACGCATTCTGGCTTAAAAAGTTCATGTTATTTGTATTGTTTATTTTTGTGCAATAAATGTTCTTACTGACTTACTGCAGCTGTTTTTAAACAATTAAACCAATACGCATGGCCGTGTCGAAAGAATAGACAATGCGTTTTCTATTAGCCAAATACAGTTAAACCGGGCACAGTTAAATAGGCAAGAAACGATTTACCATGCGGTTCCATTTCGCTCGTAAGCGGCGTGTACATGTGTGCGTGAGCGTATTGGCACGTTCCCTCTTAGTGGTCTATAGTCTCTATAGTCTGTTAGAAGATTTAAGCTGGTTCTCACACCTTTCTCTTTGTTGTTTTTGCCGTATCTAGCTGTCAGACGAAAGGAATTAACGAACTCCCATATTAATGTAAATATTATTTTTCTGTATATATATTTATCTTACACATCTTATACACATAATATTGACGTCATGGTACGTCATTGCAAATAAAATGTATGATGACATCCTGATGGAAAACTGGCTCGAATGGCATACAAAAACTAGACATTAAATAACGGCTGTCATAGATTGTTATTTGTATGTCGGCTGTCATCAACCACATTGTATGGGCTGGACAACAGTGCGTGCGAAAATTCCATCCGTAGCGAAGTATGCCGCTAGTGTGACTTGGCCTTTACAATGATATTACGTGTATCGACACGTGTAAAAATATTTTGTTCATTAGGGCTGCGATTTTAGGTCACATAATTTTCACCCTAAAAACTCCTTTGTAAGGCGATATTTAAAACTTTTTTGACAATTATCACTCAACCCTTTAAAATTGCTTAAAAGCCGCAAAAATAGAATTTTACACATATACCCTTTTTCCACATTGGTGAGATTTAGGTACCTATTACAAAAGGGTATAACTTGATTATTTAAGGTTGTTCTAAGTCTTTTAATACTCGTAGTCAATGATATGACTCGTAGCGAATGACTACGTAAAGTCTACGACCATCTACGACATTCGTAGGCAAGTGCTACGAATTTCAAGTGGTTAAAAAGTTGAATCTCTACTTAGACACACGCACACGTACAAAAACAGACACTCATATACAATAAGCACACACGTATACAGCCTTTATTCCTTGCTGGGTTGGCAGAGTGTGAAGGGCCGTAGAAAAGGTTAATTGTTATTGCTATATTGCCGTGTGATGCCGGCCTAGACTAGCATCACCCCATTTCTTACCCATGGGTGTCGTAAGAGCCGACTAAGGGACTCGAGGGTGTGTATTGCAATTTTAGGCGACGGGCTGACAACCTGTCACTATAGTGAAACACAGTTATCTGATTGACCCTCAAACTTTTGTCAGACGTGGTGTTAATATCCGTTTTACGGCCGTTAACGCTCTGCCTACCCCGTAAGGGATATAGGCGTGATTTATGTATGTATGTATGTATGTATGTTATTGCTATAATATATGTCAAGTATAATGAACTTATTAATTAGGTGTCGATACTAATTGCCGTGTGATGTCGGCTTAAAATAGCATTACCCCATTTCTTTTCCGTGTGTATCGTAAGAGCCTACTAAGGAACTCGAGGGTTACTTGTATATTGCAATTTTAGGCGATGGGCTGACAATCTTTCACTATATTTATTATTAGCGATACACAATTTTTTGAATGACCTCAAAATGTTTGTCAAACGTAGCGTATATGTTCGCTTTTTACGGTCGTTTACCCTATGCCTACCACACAAGGGATATTAGGCGTGTTATGTTATACATGCATGTCGTTGCTAAAAAACTCAATTGATTCATTATATTAGCACTGCACCGTATACACATTATTTGGTTAGAAATAATATAATTTTATATCTATGTTTATATTTTTAATAATAAAACAAACACTCCCTCTTCCTTTTCTCTTCTCTTGCTGCTACTGTTAAATGACTATTATACTAGTCTGAATACCATGCATGGTTCGGTATACATAGCTGGTTATTATATGGGTGTCATTTCAATAAACTCACGATAACCAGCAATATATGCCAGACGGTATTCAGGAACAGTGTAACATAGGTCTTACAATTGAATATGGCGAAATTTTTTGGCAATAAAAAAATTCAAAAACAGTATAAACCGACCAATAATTAAGTAAACGTTTTCTAATTTGTGAATGTGCGTGCACTCTGAAGTGAAGAACAATTGGATCACATGGAAATACCCAGCGCCATCAGCATCCTACAATGGTAGAAAAAATAGTCATAACTTTTATTGAAACCATCCTGCTAAAATTATAAATGCGAAAGTTTGTATCTTTGTTTGTTTGCTTGTTACTTCTTCACGCAAAAGCTACTAAACCGATTGTTATTATATTTGGCACACAGGTAGAAGGTAACATGGATTAACACATAAGATAGTTTTTATCACCACTAACGTAGGCAACGCCGCGGGAAACAGCTAGTTGTTAAATAAGTTTAAGTGTATATAAGTAAACGACGGCTGATGTGGCGTTGTGGTAGTGCGTCTGCCTGCGACGCAAAAGTTTCGGGTTCAATTCTCGTTGGGGTACTCACAAAGTTGATATTATCACATTGTGAATTTGTTTCCATTTTGTATAGGACATTGCAAGCTGAACCACTTGATTGTCCGAAAAGAAAGATGTTTCGGTACTATAGAAGGCACGATAAGCTGTTGGTCTCGGTTGCTATCCATGATTACTGAGATAGAGGTCGTTACACAATCATGTCAGAGGCCGTAGTAGTCGGTTGAAAAACTCTGATATCGTCTCACACGAAAAGAAGAAGAACTTATACAAATTAACTATTCCTATCAAGCCTTATCATTATAACCTATATTCAATAACCCATTTAGCAAAATATCAAGTTACATCATCATAACAACAATACCTTCAAAAACAGGGTTTATCAGTTACACTGTTTTACCCGACGGCTTCACTACCTACCTATATTTAGTAAAGTGTGTTGCCAGACTCTCGCTATGAAAAATGTACAAAAATATAGTGAAAATTTAATAGCAACTAAACTGAAAATTCTGCTGCTGGTTTAGAAAAGCATCACTCTTATACAACCCGTAGGTGTCGTAAATCTATAGGTGTCCCTAATAGTGGGAGGCCCATGTCGAGCAATAAGTGATAATACTTTCCTACATTGAATAATGAATTTCAATTTCAATTAGGAAGGAATTATCTAGCAAAATACCAACTGTTTTATGTTGTTAGTCTGACAATGAAACTAAATTCTTAGTTGCCTATTTTGATTTCAGTCTGCGCCATTTGCAATATGAATTTGGATGACGCGAACTAGATTTGTTTTAAGACTGGCATCTGGGAACAGATCAAATTTAAATTTGATTATTTACTACTTTGTAAGTTTTTGTAAGGGCATTGCAGGCTCATCAAGAATTATAAAAAGCCCTTCTAGGTATTAATTAATTAATGACGGTTTACCGTGTGATGTCGGCATGTCGGCGGCGGATGTCATTTCTTTCCCTTGGGAGTCGTAAGAGGCGACTTAGGGACTTGAGGGTGGGTGTTGTAATTTTAGGCGATGGGCTGACAACCTGTCACTATGTCGATACACCATTTTCCGAATGATCCTCAAACATTTGTCAGACGTGGCGTAAATATCCGTTTTTTGGGGCTGTTTGCGCTCTGCCTACCACGCAAGGGATTTGGGCGTGATGTGTGTATGTAAATGATGGTTGTAATAAAACTTCAGAAGCTTTCGGAATAAGAATGAGAATATTTATTTGCGAGGATACAGTTTGCGAGTATTTATATCATAAAAGTTTCATATCTTCGCTTACATGCGTGGAAATCACAAACAAATTACATAGCTTTAAAATGCAAATTGAAAACTAACATAAATAATATTTGTCACATAATTATAAAATTAATAATTTGGACCATCACTTTCTACTAGTTACCTGGTAATTGCATTATTAAAAACTGACTCGACGCCATGGGTCGTTTGTTGACTCAGTCTCTCCACAAGTAAAATAAAATTGATTGATTGAATCCCTGTATATGGAAGTTTGAGAGATTTTAAGACTCCCAAACCAAACATAAATAAATATATAGGTATCAGTGTCGTCCCATTCCTTTCAATCTGGCAACCCTTACCTCAAGTACATAACCCGGCTTGCCTCTACTCCCCGCTCAGTCGCGCGCCAGCCTCCATCGGGAGAGGTCGCTACCGTCGCCCGCGCCCTCTATGCGAGTCGAGTATGTACTACACGTTCGCGGCAAAAATAACGCTAATATAGCGCTTGGAGTTGAGTTTTTTTGTGTTTTGTGCGCTGGTTGAGTACAGGAACCTGGAAAACGGTGAGTTTTATTTTTATTTGTGTGTGGTTTACTGGATTTGTGAAGGAAATAGGTATCGAGCCGTGTTTTACGAATTAAAAATCTTCAAAGGAATACGTTAAAAGGTTTTTAGGTTTATCGTTATCAAAGAAATACTTTCGAAAAATAAATACAATACTATTTTTAAAATATTTGAATATAGAATATCCTTAGTAACCGTTGCTCGTAGGGAGCGTCTACGGTTGCTACGTCTTTTACTTGTTTTCTCGTAGAGCTTTACTACGAACGTAGACAAGGTACTACGGATGAGCTACAACTTTTTCATTGATCTTACTTTTACACTGGTTTTTCACACAGTTATTAAGAATGACCAGTATACGTTAATCCGTTAAACAGGTAACTAAGAGTGCTGCTGATAGTACCCAACTATGGTGTAACCGTTATATACATACATACATACACATATCACGCCTGTAATCCCTTGCGGGGTAGGCAGAGCGTAAACAGCCGCAAAAAACGGCCATTTACACCACGTCTGACAAATGTTTGAGAGTTATTCGGAATATTGTGTATCGCTATAGTGACAGGTTGTCAGCCTATCGCCTAAAATTGCAATACACACCCTCGAGTCCCTTAGTCGCCTCTTACGACTCCCAAGGGAAAGATATGGGGTGATGCTATTCTAAGCCGGCATCACACGGCAAACGGTTACGGCACAGTAACCGTTATATTACGTCATAATTATAATTTAGGTTATTTGACAGGTACGGTAAGGTAACTATTTGTATCTTAATTACTCTAATGAAATTAACGGACCCTTTTATGCTTACATATCTATTATTTTGTTGTTCATGAATGTGGCAGGGAGATGACGTAAAATGCCGTGTGATATCTGCTTAAAACAGCATCACTCCATTTATTTCCCGTGGGTGTCGTAAGAGGCGACTAAGGGACTCAAGGGTTACATGTGTATTGAAATTTTAGGTGATAAGCTGACGGCCTGTCACTATGGTGATACACAATTTTCTGAATGATCTCAAAGCGCGATTTACGTATGTTTGTATGTATTTTTTCATATTGAATGACGGACATGAAGGAGGGTATTGCCATACTCACCACGATTGGCAGTCAGATTGGCGAGTGCATTGAAAGATGTTGCATTCACAGGGAACGCTGCTGCCCATCCCCTGGATCTAATAATCCCATAGTCGCTTTTAACGTGCAAAATGGGGGTGATGCTATTCTTAACCGGCACCATACGGCGCATATCCATATCCGTACTCATATTATAAAGCTGAGAGTTTGTCTGTGTATGTATGTCTAATTCCAAGCTAAACTCCCGCAGTGGAAGCGATTTACACAGGTAAATTTCTAGTAAAATACCAGGAGTTCAACTGAAGGCAGACAATGGCCGCGTTACGCAGCGCTAAATAGCATACGCTGCACAATATAGCAGCGCATACTATGAATTAAACGTGAACCTAAATCTATTTAACTTAATTAACTAAGTTGCGTGAAATTGGCAAATGATGTGTTCCAACCTTTACATAACTCAAGTCGGTAGTAAATACCGTCTGCCGATCTGGCGTTACGTCACACGTATTAGCACTAGATTATAAGTAAGTACCTCCAAATTATATCACCCCACGAATTCCGCAATTCGTACTAAGGAGTCACAATGATATGGTACAACAAATATGACTAAAGGGAACACACCATTCACACGAAGAAACAGTTTTATACTAAAGCAACTAGGTTTACCACTTACAGTCAACGCCGCCGGTCCAAATGCATAAAATACCCAACGGAGAAAGGAAGTTCAGGGAATGGATCAAAGAGGGATTCCGTGGGTACTTACAGGGCTGGGTGGAAAAGATATCGACACCCAGCACTCCACTACAGCCTTGGCGCGTTATTCACTTCAAACTATTCACAGCTTCTGTTGGTATTCCACTTTGATATTAGTCATTACGCGTGACCCAACACGAACTAGGGCCGTACAAAACGCGAGCCGATATGGCCACTTGATGCCTATTCAACGCGACGCTCACGTGGAAGACGTCGAGACATCCAACAATCACTAAGCCTGGCATTCCAGTACAACCCAGGAGAAACGCAATAATACGATGCATCAACACGCGCGATCTCAAATTGAATCGTCCATTACACGCGGCATCACAAAACGCGTGGCGGGAAATCCGCACAATACGCGATACCCTCCCGTCCGAACGGTTTTGAGTGACTGACTGCGGTGCAGAAATCACCGCTTGGCGCCGTCAGGCGGTCTGCGCGCACGTCGCCAGTCTCGCCCTGCGAGTGAGAAAGGGACAACACACGCCCAGAGCGACGCGTGCGATCGAGCACCGCGCCGCATTCATAGACCGTCATTAATACCTAACTCACCCCAGCATAACAACGCTAAATATTAAACATTCACCCGCCCTAGGCCGAATCCCTTAGGCCTATTCACTACTGGGGAGACGAGATAGCGTTGCTATTGCTCGCTTAAGAACTGAATCCCCTACCTGAACTGTCGCGACTCGAGGAGTGCCATCACTACCTGGGAACAAGTTGAGAATGCGCCCTCTGCGCCATCGCAGTGGCGGCAGGTTGGCATCCTTAACCAGAACGAGATCTCCGATGCGAGGGGGTTCAGTTCTGTCCGTCCACTTAAGGCGTTGCTGCAGAATGTGCAAATACTCAAGCGACCATCGCTTCCAAAAATTCTGAGACATTTGCTGCAGCAACTCATAACGCGTCAAACGATTGCTACTGACCTCTGTGTAGGGGTACTCTGGCAAGGCGTTAAGTGGTCGGCCAATTAAGAAATGCCCTGGTGTCAGGGCCTCCAGATCATTCGGATCTGAGCTAAGCGGACACAAAGGTCGTGAATTGAGAACGGCCTCAATTTAACAAAACACGGTCGCTAGCTCCTCAAAGGTTAATATCGTTAAACCTATAACGCGCATCAAATGCGTCTTAGCGGACTTTACAACCGCTTCAAATATACCACCCCAGTGGGGGCATCCTGGTGGATCGAACACCCAGTTAATGCCCTGACGGGAGAGGCTCGTGCCGATAGCTTCCTCGTTTTCCGATAAAAACGTTATAATTTCTTTCATACATCGATCAGCGCCCTTAAAGTTGGTACCACAGTCCGACCTGATCAGCGCTGGTCGCCCTCTTCGCGACACAAATCTATCTAAAGCTGCTAAGAAAGCCTCCGTAGTGAGGTCGGCCACGAGTTCCAAGTGGACGGCCTTGGTTGCTAGGCACACAAACACGCACAAATACGCCTTGATTGACTTCGCGTTGCGAAGGCGTGATGCCTTTACCATAAAAGGCCCCGCAAAGTCCGTTCCCACACCCGCAAACGTCCAGGCTTCCGTCACCCGGTCCGGTGGGAGGTCTCCCATCTGAGGTTGCATTGTGGCTGCCTTCAACCGATAGCAAGGCAAGCACCGAAACACAATGCTCCGTACCGTACGTCGTCCAGACAAGATCCAAAACTCGCGCTGCAGAATAGCCAAAAGTGCATTGCAGCCCGCATGCGAGTTTTTCTGGTGACGATCCCTAACTATAAGTTCTACCAAAGGTCCCTTCTTTGGGAGTAACAGCGGATGCCGTGCTGAAAAGGGCAGGTTAGCGTTCCGAAGTCTACCTCCAACCCGGAGCATTCCATGCTCGTCCACGAACGGGTTGAGGCGCACAAGACCTCCCTTCAGCTTTCCACGGCCATCCCTGAGCAGCCTGGCCTCTTCCTCAAAATGTTCCGCCTGGACGAAACTAACCAATAAACTTAGAGCCGCATTCCGCTCCGCAGGCGAGAGGACAGGTGCCAAGTTCCGTTCTGCTTGAGGTTTTCTACAGTTGTTCACGAACCGTTTGATCCAACCTGTCACCCCTAGAAGTTTGTCGAGGGAGCTGTATCGTTCCAGCAAGAAAGCCGCACTAGGCTTAGGTACGATCTGCCCTACGTTCACTCGCAAACCTCGATCAGGTGGCCCAAGCGGCGACCCGCACTCATTGTATGGCCATCTCTCAGGTGACTCAGTCAGCCACTGAGGTCCCCACCACAGTGAGTGACCTACCAAATCAGGGGCCCTACATCCCCGTGAGGCGCAGTCCGCTGGGTTCTGTTCTCCCGGTACGTGTCTCCATACCAACGGAGTTTCCGATCCTTTAATCTGTGACACCCGATTTGCCACGAAAACCTCAAGAGTATGTACCGACGTCTGTAACCAGCACAGAACTATCCTACTGTCGGTCCATGCGTACACCGTTTCATCCAAATTGATGGTACCGCGTAGATTACTAGCGACATAATGTAGCAAGCGCGTGAGAAGCGCTGCTCCCGCCAATTCCAACTTTGGAATGGTCCATCTTGTCCTAACCGGAGCCACCTTACTCTTGGCCATAACTAGACGCACGTCTACAGTTCCCGTTGAACTGACTGTCCGCAAATAGACAGCTGCCGCGTACCCTCGCTCCGAGGCATCACAAAACCCATGTAGGGTAGCCTTACATCCCACCGATGGGAGCAATTTGCGAGGTATGGCGATGCGTACGATCCCTGGTAAGATGGTCACAAACTTGGTCCAATCATTCAACAGCTCTCCGGAGAGCTGGTCGTCCCAACCCAAGTTTGCTAGCCACAACCTTTGCAAGAAGCACTTCGCCATGAACGTCACCGGTGCTATCCACCCGTTAGGATCGAAAGTTCTGGCGATCGTCGATAATACCGAACGCTTCGTCCAAGTCTTCTGCAAAAGGTCTGGCTCGATCTGATACGTAAAGACATCATGCGTTGGCCTATATTGCACCCCTAGGATGCTCAACGTATTTGGATTGTCCGGGTTCTCGAAAAGGTGCAGGTCCTGCTGGAACTCACCTGGCAACCCGGCCAGGAGCTCTGGACAGCTGGACAGCCATTTCCGCAACTCATAACCTCCTGATTCCATGATCGCGATCAGCTCGTCTCGTAGTAGCAGTGCTTGTTGCACGCTATCTGCACCCGTGCAGATGTCATCCACGTAGACGTCGCGATCCAGTACTGCTGCGGCTCGAGGGAATCTTACCCTTTCCTGTGCGGCCAACTCTCGCAGCGTGCGTACTGCCAAAAACGGACTTGGCTTCAGACCATACGTTACCGTGTTAAGCTCATAAGTGACCATCGGCTCGTCAGGGCTCTCACGCCACAAAATCAGCTGGTACCGACGGTCATCCGGGTGTATAATTGTTTGGCGAAACATCATTTTGACGTCTGCGACGAACGCTACTTGGTGCAACCGAAAATCTGTGAGGATGTCCACAATGTCCCGGTTCAACTTGGGACCCGCGTGCAGACACTGGTTCACAGACACACCATTCGATGTAGGAGCAGAACCGTCAAACACTACCCGTATCTTCGCCTCCGGTGACTTCAAAACAGCCAGGTGTGGTATATAGTAATGCTCGACACACCTCCAATCTATGCTGGACACCGACATGTGGCCTAACTCTAGGTACTCCCTCATGAATTCGATATACTTCTGCCGAAGTGCTGCATCTCGCTTCATCTTTCTCTCCATAGCCAGTAGTCTCCGTTCCGCGATCTGTCGCGAACTACCTAAGGAGGGGCGGTTTGGGAGAAATGGCAGCCTGGTAACAAACCTACCTGACGAACTTCGTGCAGTGTTGTACTGATAGAACAGCTCGCACTCGTCATCCTCTGGCTTCCGTCTATCCGCTGTAGGTGGCTCCTCAGACTCCCAAAACCTCTGCAGCACCTCCGACAACACACTACCATAGAGCACCGTATCGCCCTCTGGTAGGTCCTGAGATCTCCAAACTGGGCCAAAAATAACATACCCCCCTGTGGTATCAACGGCCACTAAACCAGTTTGCTGAAGTACCCGTTTTCTGCCACACCAGAATCTCCCGAGGACGTCTGACCCGAGGAGAACGTCCACCGTACCAGGAGTATCAAATTCAGGATCAGCTAACTCTAAGCCTGTGGTTAACCCTCGTACCGTTGACGGTAACCGAACCTGAGGAAGTTTCCCTACCACTTCATCCAGCACCACTGCTGAGGCATGATAGCTGACCCCTGTACCTGTATTACCTAATGTGAACTCGAAGTTCACCTGACCCCGAACGTCAGGCACATCTACACCTCCAATACCTACAGCCCCATCCGTTGTGGGCCTTATATTTAAGCGTAGCCTACTCACCAGCTTACTAGACACAATACAACCCTGAGCCCCTGTATCTAACAAGGCTCTTACCTGTATGCTGCGGCCACCGTATCCCCATACCCAAATCATTGCCGTAGGCAACAATACCGTAATTGGCCGGGGGGCCGAAGCTGGCGTGTAGGCGGCGATTACCTAGCAGGAATCTAAGCGCGGAGTGTCCGCGTCCTGCGGGGGGGTCCCCTCTCTCCGTACACCTTCGAGTGGGTCCCACTCCTGCTGATAGGGACCTCTGGTCCTGTACGCCATGGCTGGCAGCCTATAGTAACCCTGCGGCAGGCGCGCGTACCGTGGATGCGCCTGTAGCCGCGGGTGCTCAGCCAAGGGGAGAGGCATGCGTGGGTCATGGGAACTCACCATGTTGTTCAGACCCGCCGAGTACTGCATGTACTGGCCCTGGTGTTGGCACCCGCCCGTAGCATCACGTACTTGTGATGGGTGCCTCTGACCTTGGACCTGTGACCACCTACCCTGTTCCGGCACCTGCTGCCGAGGTGGTGACTGTCTCGCGCGTGGTGAAGGGGGCATCACCTGCTGATGTCCCTGGCCTCGTCCCTGAAACCCTGGTGGAAGAGGACTCCTCCTTGGAGGGGGTGGGGAGCGTTGCTCCCGTCTAGGTAGGGCAGACTCCGTCCGCTGACCCGCGTCAGCTCTGCCTCCGTAATCTCCGCTGCGGTTCATGCATAGGAGCTGATGGTGGGCACCCTGACAGTACCTGCAGTTGGTGCTTGATGGGCACTCTCGCACCTGATGCGGCCCCATACACCTAAAGCACCAACGCCGTTGCTGCACCACACCACGACGTTTCTGCACCCGCTGTGCAGCGAACTCCTCACACGCAGTCACCTGATGCCCCGCCTCTCTGCAGTAGGCACACCTCGATTCCAAATTAGCGACATTGTATCGCCTGGGTGGCCTACTCTTACCGTCTCGCGCCTGTGCACCCGGCCGTTCCGGGCGGCGAGCGGCCGCAAACTCCGCGTGAGGCGACTCTCCAAATTGGGCATCTACCCGCCTGCACTCGGCCTCGAGGAAGGACTTGAGCTCCTCGAAGGTCGGGAGGTAATCAGATGTCTTACCTCCGTGTGACTGTTCAAAACGAGCGGCCATGTCGCTCGGCAGGCGGCGCAACAACGTGTGGACCAGGATATAATCATAGCCTGACACCGGCATCCCCTGTCTCTCAAGAGCGTTCACTGCAACGCAGACAGGGTTGAGGACCTTGGCCCTGAGGTCCGTCCCTCGTGTGATGGTCGGCACGGTGAGCCACTGTTCCAGGAGTTGGTCAATCATGAGACGTTTGTTGCTGTATCTCTCGATCAGCAAACCGCGAGCCGTCTCGTAACTTGCATCATCGACTGGTAGATGCTTTACCAGCTCATGGGGCTCACCTTGCAGCTTGGCCATCAATTGTGCCATTTTATATGCCGGCTGCAAGTCAGTGCGGTTATGAATCACACTGTCAAACAGATCCTGGAATCGGGTCCAATCCGTGTAGTCCCCGTGGAAGACCGGAATCGCCACAGCCGGCAGGGGCACTTGCACCCCCGGTCCCCGCGGACCATGGGGTGGGTCCGGCTCCCCAGCTCTACGCCTGGTGATCACAGCAGCCGCCTGCTGGATCTCCTGCCCCATCTCCATGCACTGGGTTACATTCGTCCGGACCGTAAGTTTGACCTCCTCATCAGGCGTCCCATCAAATAACTCCTCGCATCCAGTGAGGCAATCCAACACCTCCGCGACCCGTTCGTCAATCCGTTGCGCACAAGCGATGAGTGCGTCCTCTCGGTCCCCGCGACCGACCATCGCCTGCTTAGTCGCGAACCAAATTAGGTGCGTTCTAATTTTTGCCTGAAGCTGTGTAATTGTGGGAGCCATGGTACCAACTCAAAGTAACACCGAACCTTACAATAAAAAAAAAATAGACAATCGGGTTTGATCCTACCGTTAGGATATCCGCACAGGGTAAACACAACGATAATAACAAGCAATTCACTAATTGATTGGCCCTGATCCTACCGATAGGATATTCTACACAGGGCACACACTACAATCACAATAAATATATTTTTTTATGTAGGTAGATTAAAAATCTTATACTAAAATAATCTTAAATCTAGTGGTTTTCTGAACCACGCTCTGCTACCAAAAATTGTCTAATTCCAAGCCAAACTCCCGCAGTGGAAGCGATTTACACAGATAAATTTCGAGCAAAATACCAGGAGTTCAACTGGAGGCAGACAATGGCTGCGTTACGCAGCGCTAAATAACATACGCTGCACAATAGCAGCGCATACTATGAATTAAACGTGAACCTAAATCTATTTAACCTAATTAACTAAGTTGAGTGAAATTGGCAAATGATGTGTTCCAACCTTTACATAACTCAAGTCGGTAGTAAATACCGTCTGCCGATCTGGCGTTACGTCACACGTATTAGCACTAGATTATAAGTAAGTACCTCCAAATTATATCACCCCACGAATTCCGCAATTACGGAGTCACAATGATATGGTACAACAAATATGACTAAAGGGAACACACCATAAACAGTTTTATACTAAAACAACTAGATTTAGCACTTACAGTTAACGCCGGTCCAAATGCATAAAATACCCAACGGAGAAAGGAAGTTCAGGGAATGGATCAAATGGGAATTCCGTGGGTACTTACAGGGCTGGGTGGAAAAGATATCGACACCCAGCATTCCACTACAGCCTTGGCGCGTTATTCACGTCAAACCACTCACAGCTTCTGTTCGTATTCCACTTTGATATTAGTCATTACGCGTGACCCAACCCGAATTAGGGCCGTACAAACGCGGGCCAAAATGGCCACCTGATGCCTATTCAACGCGACGCTCACGTGGAAGACGTCGAGACATCCAACAATCACTAAGCCTGGCATTCCAGTACAACCCAGGAGAAACGCAATAATACGATGCATCAACACGCGCGATCTCAAATTGAATCGTCCATTAAGGTGCTGTTCCGAACCGAGCGGCCGACGGCCGACGGCCGACGGCCGATGGCACATGCCCCGACTATCGGCCGTCGGCCGTCGGCCGCCGCGGCAGATGTCATTCCGAAGGCAGCGGCCGACGGCCGACAGCACATATCAGAGTATAGTTATCAGGACTAGACTTAGTTTTGTTTATTAGGGTATTATGGTTCATCGGGTCGTTGGGTTCATCATGTGGCCAGAGTTCATCGGTTCGCTAGGTTCATCGGGCGGGTTATCATGGTTCATCGGGTTATTATGGTTCATCGGGTCGTTGGGTTCATCTTGTCGTTAGGGTTCATCATGTGGCCAGAGTTCATCGGTTCGCTAGGTTCATCGGGTTATCATGGTTCATCGGGTCGGTGGGTTCATCTTGTCGTTAGGGTTCATCATGTGGCCAAAGTTCATCGGTTCACTAGGTTCATCGGGTTATCATGGTTCATCGGTTTATTATGGTTCATCGGGTCGTTGGGTTCATCTTGTCGTTAGGGTTCATCATGTGGCCAGAGTTTATCGGTTCGCTAGGTTCATCGGGTTATCATGGTTCATCGGGTTATTAAGGTTCATCGGGTCGTTGGGTTCATCTTGTCGTTAGGGTTCATCATGTGGCCAAAGTTCATCGGTTCTCTAGTTTCATCGGGTTATCTTGGTTCATCGGTTTAGTATGGTTTATCGGTTTAGTATGGTTCATCGGGTCGTTGGGTTCATCGGGTCGTTGGGTTCATCGGGGCGTTGGGTTCATCTTGTCATTAGGGTCCATCATGAGGCCAAAGTTTATCGGTTCACTAAGTTCGAGGGTTACACATCTAACCCTCGAGTCCCTTAGTCGCCTCTTACGACACCCATGGGTAAGAAATGGGGTGATGCTATTCTAAGCCGGCATCACACGGTATTATTTTTCATCGGGTTATTATGGTTCATAGGGTCGTTGGGTTCATCTTGTCGTTAAGGTTCATCATGTGGCCAGAGTTCATCGGCTTGCTAGGTTGGTCGGGTCATCATGGTTCATCGGGTTATTATTTTTCATCGGGTTATTATGGTTCATCGGGTCGTTGGGTTCATCTTGTCGTTAAGGTTCATCATTGGGCCAGAGTTCATCGGTTCACTAGCTTCATCGGGTTATCATGGTTCATCGGGTCGTTAGGTTCATCTTGTCGTTAGGGTTCATCATGTGTCCAGAGTTCATCAGTTCGCTAGCTTCATCGGCTTATCATGGTTCATCGGATTATCACGGTTCATAGGGTCGTTGAGTTCATCTTGTCGTTAGGGTTCATCATGTGGCCAGACTTCATCGGTTCGCAAGATTCATCGGGTTATCATGGTTCATCGGGTTATTTTGGTTCATCGGGTCGTTGAGTTCATCTTGTCGTTAGGGTTCATCATGTGGCCGGACTTCATCGGTTCGCTAGATTCATCGGGTAATCATGGTTCATGGTTCGACCCGATGAACCGTAATAACCCGATGAACCATAATAACCAGATGAACCATGATAACCCGATGAATCTTGCGAACCGATGAAGTCTGGCCACATGATGAACCCTAACGACAAGATGAACTCAACGACTCGATGAACCATAATAACCTGATGAACCATGATAACCCGATGAACCTTGTGAACCGATGAACTTTGGCCACATGATGAACCCTAACGTCAAAATGAACTTAACGACCCGATGAACCGTAATAACCCGATGAACCATGATAAACCGATGAACCATGATAACCCGATGAACCTAGCGAACCCATGAACTCTGGCCACATGATGAATCCTAACGACAAGATAAACTCAACGACCTGATGAACCATAATAACCCGATGAACCATGATAACCCGATGAATCTAGCGAACCGATGAAGTCTGGCCACATGATCAACCCCAACAACAAGATGAACTCAACGACCCGATGAACCATAATAACCCGATGAACCTAGTGAACCGATGAACTTTGGCCACATGATGAACCCTAACGTCAAAATGAACCCAACGACCCGATGAACCGTAATAACCCGATGAACCATAATAACCCGATGAACCTAGCGAACCGATGAACTCTGGCCACATGATGAACCCTAACGACAAAATTAATCCAAAGACCCGATGAACCATAATAATCCGATGAACCATGATAACCCGATGAACCTAGCGAACCGATGAACTCTGGCCACATGATAAACCCTAACGACAAGATAAACTCAACGACCTGATGAACCATAATAACCCGATGAACCTAGCGAACCGATGAACTATGGCCACATGATGAACCCGAACGACATGATGAACCCAACGACCCGATGAACCATAATAACCCGATGAACCATAATAACCTATACATAATAACTAGTCATGAAAACTATATTCCGACCCAACCAACGTAAAGCCGCCGCGGCTATACTGGTCTGCAGTTATGTGCCGTCGGCCGTCGGCCGTCGGCCGCCGCGGCAGATGCGCGGCGGCCGATGGCATGTGCAGTCGCCGCTCGGTTCGGATAGTATCCCATACAAGTCCATACGAACCAGTAGTGCCGCGGCGGCCAAGGACGGCCGCCGCGGCATATGCTGTCGGCCGTCGGCCGTAGGCCGCTCGGTTCGGAACAGCACCTTTACACGCGGCATCACAAAACGCGTGGCGGGAAATCCGCACAATACGATACCCTCCCGTCCGATGGTGTTGAGTGACTGACTGCGGTGCAGAAATCACCGCCTGGCGCCTACAGGCGGCCCGCGCGCACGCCGCCACCCGCGAGCGAGAAAGGGACAACATATGCCCAGAGCGATGCGTGCGGGCGAGCATCGCGGCGTATTCACAGACCGTCACCAATACCTAACCTACCCCAGCATAGCAACGCTAAATTAAACAGTCCGTTTATTCGGCGTCACTTCAAAGGACAACATAATGTTTTTTTATTCAATTCACTTGAAAACATTTTGAGGAAAACAGTCACCCCGCCCATTCAATCAAATAAAAACAAAATTGTTTTAGGCGGTTTACTCACTTGTCGTCCGTCGCTGCGTAAACGTTTAACAGACCGTAACGCATGCGTCTGTCAGAAGAACGTAAATTGCATATTCTGATGTTATTCCCACACAAATACGTGCCGTGTGATGCCGGCTTAAAATAGCATCACTCCATTATTAAGAGGCTGCTAAGGGACTCGAGGGTGTGTATTGCAATTTAAGGCGATGGGCTGACAACCTGTCACTATGGCGATACACAATTTTCCCTAATGACCCTCAAATATTTGTCAGACGCGGCGTAAATGGCCGCAAGAGCGCCATTTACGCTCTGCCTACCCCCCAAAGGATATTAGGCGTGATCTGTGTATGTAAATACGACTACGGTACGTAACGGATGCGTCTGTACGTATTTTTTACGGTGCGTTAAAAATACGCAGCGAAAGATGACAAGTGGGAGAACCGCCTTACTTATAAAAAAAATAAGACCAACTGAAAGATGTTAAATTGAATCGCACACACTCCGGAATTTATTTCAGTTAGAAGCAATTTTGACAGGCGACGCGTGCCATTGTATCCGGTTCTGTTTGAAATTTCGTAAACTTCTTTTCTTTCGTCAAAAACCGGAACGTCGTGCTGGGCGTGTGTGAACCACCTTTGAATATTCTCGTGTTATTTTATTGCTTTTTTATTTTATGAGATACTTTTAGAGCATTAACTTTTAATTTTTAGCCGGCATAGAATAGCATCACCCCAATTCTACTCGTGGGTGTCGTAAAAAAATCATATCATCATCCATATAATTGAGATAATCATTCAGGGAATGGGCAGCAACGTTCCCAGTTAATAAAACATTGCACTGCGCTTGCCAATCCGCCTGCCAAGCGTGGTAAGGCAAATACCCTCCGATTGGGGAAGGCCCATGTCCAGCAGTGGGCTGTTGTGTATGTTAAAGTTGAACCACCTCACTTTATGCCTTCTCACTACCCTAGGTCTGCTGGAAGAGATTTCTTTTTAGAAATAAGCTGACCTGTTGTGTATTGATCTATATGTTGTGTCCTTTGTGTTATATTGTGTACAATAAACGGTTAAATAAATAAATAAATAAACCACCATAGAGTAAGTTTAATTCAACTTACAATTAAATCAAACGTCAGTTTAGCATACAAGTGACCAAATGAACACATTAATAATAATACGCCGTGTGATGCCGGCTTAGAATAGCATCAACCCATTTCTTTCCCGTGGGAGTCGTAAGAGGCGACTAAGGGACTCGAGGGTGTGTATTGCAATCTTTGGGGATGAGTTGACAACCTGTCACTATGGCGATACACAATTTTTAGAATGACCCTCAAATATTTGTCAGACGTGGCGTAAATGTCCGTTTTTTGGGACGTTTTACGCTCTGCTTACCACGCAAGGGATTATAGGCGTGATATGTGTGTGTAATAATAAATCATCATCATTGGCCTGACACGTCTGGGACAGATGATGTAATCAGTGTCTGAGGCAAGACTTTTCATGGCTGTATAAGCCGATACGGGAGCGGCATAATTTTCCGCACGCTCTACAAGTGAAGGTGGAATTTGAGACTGGCACATGCAATAAGAAATAATGAATATATAAATATCTTAGACATTCACACAGCGCCACCTAGCCCCAAACTAAGCAAAGCTTGTACTATGGGAACTTGATAGCTTATATAATAAATACATACCTTTTTGTAAATAAATACATACAATGCATAGAAAACATCCAGATTCAACATAAATATTTGAAAAGTAACTTACAAATACTTGTGCTGTGTGGGGATCAAACCCACGATCCTCGGCGTATCAGGCAGGGGTAAGTAAGGAAGCAAGTAAAAACACTTTATTGCACATTCAAAACACAAATAAATAACAGGAAAACTTAAACTAAAAATGCACAAAGGCGGCCTTATTGCTGAAAGCGATCTCTACCAGTAAACCTTTGGGTGGAGGAGAAATCAAAGGGAAGATACCATTTTTTATATTTGTTTATTTCGGAAAATGGCATGAATAAAGCAAAGAAAATGTGTTGGCTGAAGGTTTCCTAAGTAAATACCCTGTCAATATTGAGAGCAATGTATATGTCGCAGTAAAATGGATAAATCAGGAATTCGGAGATAATCCTAAGAATTTGCTCAAAAGCCGGAGTATGGTAAAATTTTAATTTAAGTCTGCCATCTTCCTAAACAGATCTAGGAATTAGGACTTTAGCCAAATCTCCGGGATTATGACCAATTTCTAAAGTTCTTTATAAATATGGCAAAACGAGGTTTTAAAGATACCCTCCGAATACTTATAGGGTGCATTCAGATCATGAAACTGAACAACATTTTGTAATGAACACAGATTTAATGGTAATGATTTATTTCTTTCGTTAGTTATTGTTTCTTTTTCAAGAAACAAGGAATAATCATTAAATAAAACTCAAAAATATTTAAAATGACATGAAACTTCTGCATTTAGTTTTCCCATATTTCTAAACCAGTAAAGAAATTTTGGATATACTTGGGAAAATCGTGGAAGAAAGTCTTCGCTTTTACCATATTTTTGCTTCTGGCCAAATTCGTGGACATATTTCAGGATTTGGTCCGAATTCCTAAATCTGGCATCTTACTGCGACATATACCTATCCCACATCTATTCATAGTCGAGTCACCTACCCTCTGTTAGATAATAGAAAGATGTTCTTTTGTTGGCTGACATTATTGAGTCTCGCTCGGATGCGATCAAGGTTACAAATACAGACAAAATTTACAGATATACATAGTTAGGTTAGGTAAATGGGTTCTCGAGTGGAGGCCACGCCTCGGCAAGCGTAGTGTTGGACGACCTCTGGCCAGATTGACCGATGACTTAAAAAAAGGCGGCTGGTATCGAGTGGATGGCGAAAACGGGAGATCGTGCCCTATGGCGTACCCTGGGTGAGGCCTACGTCCAGCAGTGAACTGCAATAGGCTAATGTAGATGTACAAAGTTAGGCGATTCTCTTACTTGTCGTCGTTTCCGTTTTTTTAACGCAACGTAACGCATGCGGCTGTCAGCCGAAAGGAAATTGCCAATTTCGATCTTATGCCCATTAAAATACGGTTATGATGGGTTTAACGATGCGTTGCGCTGCGGTACGGAGGCGTCTGTCAAGTTGTTTAAAATAAATCAGCATTGTTATTATTATACATACATACATACATAAATCACGCCTATATCCCTTCTAGGTAGGCAGAACGTTAACAGCCGTAAAACGGATATACACCACGTCTGACAAAAGTTTGAGGGGTCATTCAGATAACTGTGTATCACTATACTATAGTGACAGGTTGTCAGCCCCTTAAATTGCAATACACATCTAACCCTCGAGTCCCGTAGTCTCCTCTAACGACACCCATGGGTAAGAAATGGGTGATGCTATTCTAGGCCGGCATCACACGGCCACAGGATATTTATTTATTTATCTTTAGCATATGTAGGTTCTTATGTAGATATACTAACAGAACATTCTCAATATCTATTTTACAACATCGCGACGTGTAGATAATACAGAGTTCAGCTTTTGTATAATTAATACCAAATTTCTTGGTAAATTCTTGTTATGAGAAACGCGTCGTGTGCAAACATTTTCATTTTGTTTTGACAAAATGTCGTCAGAAATAATATACGGTCCATCAATGCCGCGGATGCCGCATATTTACCTGATTTGACGTTGTCGCATAAAAGTATTACATACATATATCACGCCTATAATCCTTTACGGGGTAAGCAGAGCGTAAACGGCTGTAAAAAACGGACAGTTACGCAACGTTTGACAAATATTCCAGGGTAGTTCGAAATATTCTGTATAACCATAGTGACAGGTTGTAAGCCCATTGCCTGAATTTGTACCCACCTTCAAGTCCCTTAGTCGCTTCTTACGACACCCACGGGAAAGAAATGGGGTGATGCTATTGTAAGCCGGCATCACATGGCAAATACACATAAAAATATTACATACATACATACATACACATATCACGCCTATTATCCTTTGCGGGGTAGGCAGAGCGTAAACGACCGCAAAAATGGACATTTACGCCACGTCTGACATATATTTGAGGGGCATTCGGCAAATTGTGTATCACCATAGTGACAGGTTGTCAGCCCATCGCCTAGAATTGCAATACACACCCTCGAGTCCCTTAGTCGCCTCTTACGACTCCCACGGGACAGAAATGGGGTGGGGTGAGGTTTGCTGTGTGATGCCGGCCTAGAATAGCATCACCCCATTTTAAAAACATTAACGGGTGAATAATAACCGTGTTATTAACAATAAAGTACGACGCGCATTAAGACGCTGTCTCAACGATTTTTCCATACGATTTGACTTTATCAAACGCTTAGACACTGTTCAAAATGTTTTGGAATAACACCGTAAGTCATAAACAAAATATTCAGTGAAAGCTCCTTGTAAATTAATTTAGAAACAACTTCTTCTGTTCAAAAGGACAAAGAAATAAAAGGTCACGCCATGACCATCTATCTACTTACTCAAGTACTAGACTATTAAAATATCTCTTAGTAAGTTTAATATGAATATGATATCTATTGCTCATTGTTTATAAAAGATGGCGGCAAAAGGTAACCTTGACTCTGGCAGAATCATCGTTTAAAGGCGATGTAAGCCAAATAAAAAAAAAATATTATATAAACTAGTCTCATAATTTTCAGATTACAAATTCGAAAAAGTTATGAAGGCATGTTGTATGCATTCTGCCTATAAAAACCACAGTTTTTTCACAAATGCTGTATCACTACGTCTTAAGAGTCCTACTTCGCCGGAAGGAACGAAATTCAAATGAAATTCGGAAGTCATGTCAAAGAGTATATTATAGAGGTGTCACCATTTCATATAATGTTAGTCTAACTGGTACTGATACAATACTTGACGACCAATGGTAGTGCGACTGCCTGCGGCGCAAAGGTTTCGGGTTCGATTCTCGGTGGACTACTCACAAAGTTGATATTATAACTTGGAAGGAATATTAACCTACATTATATTATAAGGACCATATTTTGAAATAAGCTGAACCATTCGCCAAGACTTAGCTGAACGCATAGTATCCATATTAATTATGAACTCTATAAACTGTACTGTCTGTTTGTTTGTTATTCTTACACTTTCAGTACATGAAAAGAATTCATCTAAAAATAAGGGCTTAATCAGTTCACAAAACACTTATCTTCATAACATCTCAAATCATATTTACAACTTTTTAGTTTAACGTTATTACAGAAGAAGCAAAGTCATTAAACTAAATAAAGCCAACTTATTAGTTCAGGTTTAAAAATGCAAGTGGCCAGTATCATGTTACGCACTTTGCGCGAACATATTTTTGTTTCGTTTTTGTCCATCCTGGTATTGTAAATTTTTTTGCGAACTTCGACATTAAGAAACTTTTTTTGGATATTTCTTTGTCATTTTCGTCATTGCGTGCACCTTAAGCGCAACTAATACTGTTAAATTAAAATTTCAATTTTAAACGTTTATTGCATAAATCAGTATACATAGATGTAAGTTCAAAATATAAATAGTAAAAACCAATTAGCGACGGCCATTATATATTCGAGTATGATATTATGATATGATAATATATAGCGGTCGCATTCTCGCACCGTTCATTAGGTTTTGAACAATATTTGTTGACCATCAGACATACACAGAGCCGCATGCCTTAAAATTTTCAAACCTTCGAACACCTTTAACAATCTTTTTCCTTTAATCACCGACACCAGTTGAATTGCTTCATAGTTAAAAATTATCATACATTTTGGTGATATCTATTAAAGTAACTAAGAAAATCTTAAAATCGAAGGTGCTTCTAATTGTTTTTTTGACTAAGGTTTTTAATCCATTCCTATCTGGATAATCCTGTAATTTTTGGTCTTGAAATTGGTATTTTTAGAAAAGGGATTTATAGCCCTATACAATGTTTGGTATATTTCGGTGTAACCAACGAACCAGGGTGACCACAACCTTTAATATAATGATACTCTCGACCTTCCCGAAATTTTAACATTAGTATTGGCATTTTGTTCTGTGACACTCTAGGACTTTCCAGCTAGGTATAAGTCTAGAACCTTTCAACCCAGTGTTACCCTAGCATGAACATCTTGACCCAGTGCCACTCTAGAACCCTTCTACCCCATAACACTAAAAACCTTCCGAATCAATTGATCCCACTCTTGAACTGAAATCTGACAAAAATCTTTTACAACATAAATAATACTTTTGTATACTAGGTACGCAAGTTGCAAGAGATATGGGCGTGATATGTGTATATATGTATGTACGTAAGTACATGTACATAATTATTATCCTTGCTTTCTTATAATTTATCCTAAAACTGTGGTTGGTGGTGACCGTATGCGCAGCGCTCCATATTTACAATTAAAAATTTCCGCCGCGGTTAAAAAACTGCTTTTGTGCCGCCGTGCCGCCGTCTAGTGTTGCATATAAATCGAATCTTACTACTTCATACTAATCTGCACTAACAACCACGTCATCCTATTATTTGATCGTAAAAAAAAATTTAATACCTACGTCTAACCGGTTCATATTTTGCGTTTCGTTCGATGTATCAATCAACGTAGTATTGACATTGGCAAAATTATCCATAGCGGATAGAATGCCGTTGTTGTAGATAGTTGATATATTTTACGGCAAAATTCTAGCTACAATAATTTTTCACGGTCAAAATATCGAACAAATGTAGTGTGTGTCGCGTCTGCATCATATTCCGTTTATCTATGATCAATTCCACGTCAGTTTTGACAGCAGAGGAAACATATCAAAACAAAAACCTTTTATTCCCAAGGAAATCAGCCGGAAACAGTAAGTGTTTTGCTAAATTTTCATAATATCTAAACGTTTTGTCAAAAAATAACCGCCCGGGCGGGTTCAACGTGAAATTGCCATTAATAATCATACTAAGATCAATACAGTTCGATTAGCACTGGCGGAGGAAATCTCTTACGCCACGCTTCATCACTGAAAAATAGAGGTAACTTCAAATTTTAATATCTCCGTAATTAAATATAAAATGAGATTTTGCGCTGCCCTGGCGTATTCCTCATATCTTGAAGATTAAAAAACAATATTTTGTTGACAGTGATGTGCCTTAGATTATGCATAAAATGCATTCTCGTAGCTCGTTTTCACCTCACTTCATGGAAGTAGGCCCGTTAAGGGAAAGGTACGCCTTTCAATAAAATTGAGGAATGAAACGATTTGCCGCCATCCTTCGCCGCACCTGACACCCGTGCCGTGTAATGTTTTGCTTTTTGTTAACCGTTTGTTTTTATCAGGATTTTGTAATGTTTTTCTTTTTTAAGTACTTTATGGTAGGTTGATTTTTCAACACAAATCCCTTCAATATTTAAAACACGTACAGACTCAAAATACCTTCAGGTAGTATGGGTCAACCGCAGGGTTCTGAACTTTATAAAAAATTTAAAGCCTTTGCCCATTAGCTTACACACCTAAATTATTTACGGTCTAGAGATTTTTTAGGGTTCACTTGGAAGAATGGGATAATGCAACGTTTTAATTCATAGATATATTTTTCATCCGGTAAAACAGTAGACATATTTCAAGTTAGGAAAGAGATACATATTTTTCTGTAATGTTTACATTTACTAGCAAGCTAGAAACTCCATTGCCGTAACAGTAAAATATGTAAAAACTTCTATGAAAAGCCTCTCTAATACCTAACTTACCTCAAAGTATTTTCTTTTTCTTAAAAAAGAAAAGTTCCTGTGAAAGGTCACGTCTTAGCTCAGCATGTTTTTAAACACCCTGTTTAAATTAATAAATAAATAGTTTAATATTTTGGACATTTCACACAGCACCATGTAGCCCCAAACTATGCGAAGATTGTACTTATGGGAACAAGCTAACTGATAGCCTGATATACTACATAAATACTTTTGTTTTTGTAAATAAATACAAACAAACCATAGAAAACACTTAAACTTAACACAAATATTTAAAAAGAAACTTACAGATTTTGTGCTGTGTGGAGATCGAACTCACGACCCTCGGTTAGCAGGCAGGGGTACTATCACCTAGAGTATAACAGATTAAGGAAGACATAATATATATACATACACATATCACGGATATAATCCCTTGCGGGGTAGGCAGAGGGTGAACGGACATTTACGCCACGTGGGAGAAATATTTGAGGGTCATTCGGAAAATTGTGTTTCGCCATAGTGACAGGTAGTCAATCCATCGCAGGTTCAGGAATGAAGTAAATAAACTGATATATAATGCTAATAAAATTATTTAAAAAAAACTTTTAAAACAAGCTTTTATTTAAGTGCTCTGAAAAGATGAAAATAAAATTTTGAATGACATTAACCACATTCATTTATGACTTTACAGAAATGAAAATATAATAAAAGCTTGTCGCGATGCCTAGAAGAAACTACCTAATTACAGTTAGGTGCGTACCTTATTACGAAATTTCAATCACAAATTGAAAGTTTCGCGACAAGCTTTTTTTTTCATTTCTGTAAAGTCATAAATGAATGTGGTTAATGTCATTCAAAATTTTATTTTCATCTTTTCAGAGCACTTAAATAAAAGCTTGTTTTAAAAGTTTTTTTTAAATAATTTTATTTTATATTTTTTAGTTTATGTTACGATAGTTATTGATCAATACGAAAGTCTTTCTATAAAACGGAGAAACCTTCAATAGAAAAACTTAAGGCACGGGGAAAATTAACATTAGGATAAATTATAATTATCTCTTTTATATTCTATAGAAGTAGGTTGGTACCTACTCCTCCGGCATTCATAAAAGAAGAATTAGCTTGTAATATGTCTTAGTCTTTTCATTTCATTGATGGCGTCATTATTACATGGCCGAGTCCTAGTTAATTTCGAACAGTCTAATTCTTCTATCAGGAGGCCTTCTATTGACGTGACCCTAATTCATGGTGGGCCTACCAACTGCCTATCATGAACGAATTCGTATACAAAATTGCAAGTCCCAGCAGTTGAATATTGAGGAGTTCTATAGTTCGAAGACAACCCTGGATGTAGCGTCTAATTCATGGTGGGCCTACCAACTGCCTATAATAAACGAATTCGTATACAAAATTGCAAGTCTCAGCAGTTGAATATTGAGGAGTTCCATAGTTCGAAGACAACCCTGGATGTAGCGTCTAATTCATGGTAGGCCTACCAACTGCCTATAATAAACGAATTCGTATACAAAATTGCAAGTCCCAGCAGTTGAATATTGAGGAGTTCCATAGTTCAAAGACAACCCTGGATGTAGCGTCTAATTCATGGTAGGCCTACCAACTGCCTATAATAAACGAAATCGTATACAAAATTGCAAATCTCAGCAGTTGAATATTGAGGAGTTCCATAGTTCGAAGACAACCCTGGATGTAGCGTCTAATTCATGGTAGGCCTACCAACTGCCTATAATAAACGAATTCGTATACAAAATTGCAAGTCCCAGCAGTTGAATATTGAGGAGTTCCATAGTTCGAAGGCAACCCTGGATGTAGCGTCTAATTCATGGTGGGCCTACCAACCGCCTATAATAAACGAATTCGTATACAAAATTTTGTGTCCCAGCTATAAACCGCTGAGGAGATCTCTCGTACGGAGCCCATCCTGGCAGCAGCATCAGGTCAAATTTATGATTAACATGCATTGTCATCGGTTCTGGACCAACATGCAAAATTTCAACTCAATCGGATACCGAGAAGTGGTTCAAATTAAACTTGCAAGATTTGCACCGAACAAACATTGTTACTTACTTACATACACTGCAAGTTAAATAAAAGCTTTTAAATAAAAATCAATATAGGCAGCAAGAGATACAACATTTTATATAAATTTATTATGAAATATTTGGGTAAAATGATATAGTTAATGTAGGTACAATTTTTTCCAATACCTTTACTTACAAATAAAATTAAAAATATTTAACATAATTGTACTACTAAGAAAAGAAACTACTAAGAACCAGAATAAAATTGACATTTAAGGAGCTCCCATACAACAAAGGTGATTTGAAGCTATTTTTATACCTAAGTACATAATGGTACGGAACCCTTCGTTCGTAATATCCGACACGCTCTTGACCATTTTTTATTTGTTTTGTTTACATCGCGACTGCTCCGAGCTACACTAAACGAAGCTCCCAAACAAATATACTTTGAAAAGGAAATGGTCAAGTGCGAGTTGGGCAGTGACAGCTAAGGGTACAAAAAAAAACGATATAATTATTGCAAACAATTTAAATTATTTTATGTGAAGGCTATTTTAGCAGTTATAATATAATAATAATAATAAAATTCTCAATTGCACATAATACAGAAAATGCAGAACAATAATTATAAACAGTAACAAGTACAACAAGGCGTTATTGATACGGTAGGAATCTCCACCAGGCAACTTTTTGGTGATGGGACAGAGCGTTTAAGTAAGCGGGATAGTAACAAACATAGAATACTGCGTATTTAAATTAAATAGACTAAGGAGATAAAACAATAATTTGTACGTATTTGAATGTTTTGTGTGAAATGATTGCGGAACGTTTTTTTTACCTATCATGAGAAGAGGTATTTAAATGAAAAGGCTTTACGAGATAAAAGGGAGTTTTATGTTTATTTTTTTAACACTTCCTTAGTCGCTCGACAGATGGCACTGTACTAGGGACGTTAACGTAAGGAACGGAACGTCACATAATTTATATCGATGTTTTCACTTGGAAGAATGAGATCGTAAAACGAAACGTGACTATTCATTGTTACTTCACTCGCATGACAAAAATATTTTCTTTCATGGGGTTTCTTGTATATTAACGAAAACCACAACGTACAAACCAAACAGAGTATTAATTAATAACAAAACGTGAAAAACGAGAACAGATTTAGAAATAACAATACTTTTTTTGTGCATACTGTGGCACCTTTTTTTTATTATTAATGATGGGTTTGCTCTTGACTCTAGTCTAGGTCATAGGACAGAGACAGAGTCTAAGATGGAGCGAGCTCACCCAGAAGAAGCCTGTTAAGGTACTGGCGCTCCCACACACTGACGTAACGCAGCAAGCTACTTAGCGCCAGACTTCGGTGGGATGGTGGTCGCGAGCCAGGCGGCCCCTTACGGAGCCTTCCACCGCTTAGTGGGATCGTTCAGCCGGACTTATCCACAGGCAAGCCTGTGTTGCCGTTACCCGGGGTGGACCGCTAGGAGGTAGATCCCATACCACCCCAAAAATAAAAAAAAATCAAAACTACACCTTTAGATGTAGTGGACTTATGTCTCTCTCTTACGTTGATTTTACATCATTGTAACTAATAATGTAACTCAAATTGGTTGTACTAATAAATAAATAAATAGGTAAATAAATGCCTTTTGGCTTTGGCATCTAGTAAGGTAGTCAGTTCAACGCCATCTACAGAATTTTAGAAAACTGAACTTTTTTTAATTCTCAGGAAGAAAACTTCCTATTACAAAATCAACACAAATTTGTTTTTTTTTTTCATTTTAGCCGAATTCATACCCAAACCAAAAGATCAAGTAAGACAATTTACGTCAACCATTACCGTTACGGATCCCTAAAAACGAAAATCCAAACGAAACTCCCTAAATTAGGTCATGGTTTGGAAACGTGGTCCTTCCTAGAAGCCATTTGCAATGACGATGTTAAAAACGTTACGTTGGGATTTTGGGAACGTTTATAAAACAGGAAAATAATTTCAATGTTGTTTATCTACATTCGACTCTTATTATTCGGGCTAAATTATTCGAAAACAGGTGTCAACATTTGACCGTGTAGCACCTTAGAATAATATCACCCCATTTCTACTCGTGGGTGCCGTAAGAAGCGACTAAAGGATCATTTTGGGGAATGGGCAGCACTGTTCTCTGTGAACATCTAGAACACCTTGTACTGCACTCGCCATTCCGCCTGCCAAGTGTGGTGAGTATGGCAATACCCTCCAATAGGGAGACGCCCATGTCAAAAAGTCTGTAATATAGATTATGTTTTTTAGAAGTCTTTTGATAGGGGCTGCAAAATAATAAAAAAAAAATTGAGGTTCTGTATCAAATAAAAGGGCTTGATTGATATGCATGATACGGAACCCCCGGTTAACGAATCCGTCTTGCACTTGACCATATTATTTTTCTTTATTCTAAATTTCACCCAGACTAAACACAAATACTCAACAAATATTTGTGCCCTTTGGAGATCGAACCCACGATCCTCGCGTAGCAGGCTATCTCTACCTACTACGCCATCGGGCCAGTATTGAACCTGAAAGTAACAAACAGACTAGAACGAGACTAATCAAGAGGAAAAAAAACCGAATACAACCTGTTACCAACAAGAGAACAAGAGCTGAAAATATAAAAATTAAAAACATAAACCGACTACAGTAATTAAAATTTTTCTCGCGTGTTTCGAGTTTTGACTCAAAAGGATTCGAAACTCATAAATTACCTGAATACACATACACTTATCACGCCTTTGTTTCTTTTATTGTAAATAACCTTGTTTGTCAGACGTGGCGTAAATATCCGTTTTTTGCAGCCGTTTACGCTCTGCCTACCCTGGAAGAAATAAAGGCGTGATATTATGTATGTAGGTATATAAATAACTTTGCAATTATTCATTAAATATACTATTGATATTTTCAATATCTTTATTTATGTTACCGAATCCAAATCGTAATTACCATCACCTTCAAAAAAATATAAATATTTCTATTATTTACTAATTTTTTTAAAATTTTGGTTTAATAACTTTAACTTTTATCCTTTTTATTGAGAACAATCATGACCTCAATTAATTAAAATCACAAGAGAAACAGCTTACATTACGACAACAATACCTGATCTAATAAATCTCTCGTTTGCCGCTCGCAGTCGGTTAAAAACAAAAACAAACGTTTCATTTCAGATGAAACACAATAAAAGTCGGGAGTTTTAACGAACTGTCACGTTCAACTTTGTTCGTTTGACAGAACAATTTTGAAAAAATCCACCGCCATTGCTTAAGTAAGAATAACTGTCAAGTATTGGAATTTATTGGTTGAAACGCCTGCGACGTAAAGGTTCCGGGTTCGATTCTCGGTGGGACACTCACAGAGTTGATATTTATCACTTTGTGAATTTGTTCCCGGTCTGGTTAGGATATTGCAGGGTGAACCACCTGGTTGTCCGAAAAGAAATAGTTCCGTGCTTCGGAGGGCAAGTTAAGCCGTCGCGTCGCGTCGGTCCCGGTTGCTGTTTAAGCTTACTTAGACGGCGGTCGTTACACAACCATGTCAGAGGCCTACTACTAGTGGTAGGTGGTTGAAAAACGCTGACACCAGGGTTCATTGGGTCGTTGGATGACTCGGTGTCCCACACGAAAAAGAAGAAGAAGGTTGAAACGGAACAGTATTATAATTTCAATGCATCTTTCATACTATGTTAATACTGGTTTTCCATGAAGTTTATGAAAAACTGTAGCTCTTATTGCAAAGAAATGAATATAGTATTTTATTCTTCTTCAATTGCCATGCCCTAACGGAAGTCGGCGACCACCTTTGCAAATGCGAGTCTATTCTTAGCCAGTCTTGTGAGCGTGGCTGCGTCTTTGATATTAGTCCACTTTTTGATGTTACATACATACATACATACATACATTTATCACGCCTTTATCCCTTTCGGGGTAGGCAGAGCATAAACGGCCGCAAAAAACGGACATTTACGCCACGTCTGACAAACATTTGAGGGTCATTCGGAAAATTGTGTATCGCCATAGTGACAGGTTGTCAGCCCATCGCCTAAAATTGCAATACACGCCCTCGAGTCCCTCAGTCGCCTCTTACGACTCCCACGGGAATGAAATGGGGAGATGCTATTCTGAGCCGGCATCACACGGCATTAATTTAAGAATATTATATTTATCGTTTCTGTATAATGTCCAAAGTAGGCTATTTTTCTCTTCTTTACTGAGTACTTCCAAACTCTTATAGTATTTTATGCAACTGTCATATACTGGGGGAATTTAAGGCGAGTGTAGCAGCCAACGACCTTCACAGTGGCGCCACACGAAAAAAAAAAGTTTTCTCTTTATACATACAATCTATCAGAATATCCGTTGCCTAAGTTTTTAGTATTACATATAAGTAAAATTAGAATATGCAAACTCAATTAAATATTCGCTGCAATTAAAGTAATGGAAAAAAGTGCCTAAAAACGGCTACTTTTGGTATTAATTTCCAATATGTTATGATAAAAGTTTGACACAAGCATTTTAATGCCTTATTAAGATATATTTTTTTATTTATTAATGATGGGTTTGCTCTTGACTCTAGTCTAGGTCATAGGACAGAGACAGAGTTTAAGATGGAGCGAGCTCACCCAGAAGAAGCCTGTTCACTCTTACTTTGAAGAGATTAGGGTTGTATGCGTTTGGAAACACAGACGCAGGTAGTGAGTTCCACTATATGATATAATATGTGTATGTATTTAGCAGTCTCTACCAGCCAACCCTCTCACAGTGGCTTAATTGTATTAATCCTCATTTCTATAAGGATTATACTCGTAAATCAATTATATAATCTGTGGGAGTTTCCAATAGCCGGGATGATTAATATAATTGCCGTGTGATGCCGGCTTAGAATAGCATCACCCCATTTCTTTCCCGTGGTAGTCGTAAGAGGCGACGAAGGGACTCGAGGGTGTGTATTGCAATTTTAGGCGATGGGCTGACAACCTGTCAATATGGCGATACATTATTTTCCAAATGACCCTCAAATGTTTGTCAGACGTGGCGTAAATGTTCGTTTTTGCGGCCGTTTACGCTCTGCCTACCCCGCAAGGGATTATAGGCGTGATATGTGTATGTGTATGTATGTATAAATAATTATATTGTCCCTTAGTCGCGTTTTACTACAACCACGGGAAAGAAATGGGGTGATGCTATTCTAAGCCGACATCACACGGCATACACGATACATGCAATATTAATTCCCCATTTGACACAATAACATTCCGAACATCTATTAGACGAGCAAACAACATAGGGGGTCAAGCCCCCCTGACCCCCCCACGCTAAAAGGGGGGGTATCACCCCCCACGGCCACACGTGTTCGCATTTTTACGAGTCTGAGGGTAGTTAAATTAGAAGTGGGTATGTAGAAAATACTAGATAGGAGTGACTATACAGGGTGTAAGGCCCTCCGAATACTAATAGGTCGCATTCAGTATTTCATTCATTTATCTTAGTAAGTAAATGTTGTCATGTGATGCCGGCTTCGAATAGCATCACCTCATTTCCCCTTCGTGCACTTTTGTAAACAGTTTTTCGTAACTAGCTACGAAATACACTTTTTATTCACTGTTTCGTAACTAGTTACCAATAAACACGGTTTTTTTCTTTCCCTTGGGAGCCGTAAGAGGCGACTAAGGGACTCGAGGGAGTGTATTGAAATTTTAGGCTATGGGCTGATAACCTGTCACTATGGCGATACACAATTTTCCGAATAACTCTCCAATATTTGTCAGACGTGGCGTAAATGTCAATTTTTGCCGCCGTTTACGCTCTGCCTACTCCGCAAGGGATTATAGGCGTGATATGTGTGTGTGTATATGTTGTCAGCTGATCGTGGTTTCGTATGGCTGCTTGATTTTTTTGTCGTTTCCTGAAATATGTTCCAAGGGGAAAGTTGTTCAGTTGCATGGTCTGCATGCATCCTATCAGCATTCGAAGGGACTTACACCCCGTAGAATTACAGGTTCTTACTTATGCTTTTTTGGCATCAACCTAGCAGCAACCTTGCGGGGTAGGCAGAACGTTAATGGTTGTAATAATACGGTCGCTATGGCCACGTCTGACGAATATTCGATGGTCGTTTCAGAAAAATCGTGTATCACTATAGTGACATGTTGTCAGCCAGTTGCCTAAAATTATAATACACATGAAACCCTCGAGTCACGTAGTTGGCTCTTACGACACCCACGGGAAAGAAATGGGGTGACTTATAACACGCGTCATTAATAAACATTACCTAACTATGATATACCTACTGCTGACAGTTGTAACAGCCGAATTCGGTTAAGGCAAGTGTAGTCGTGAACGGCCTCGACAGTGGCGCCACTTTACAAAATAATATTTTTCTCTTAAAACTAACAATCTATCAGAATGTCCGTTGCTCAAGTTTTTAGTATTATCCTTATGTAAAATTAGAATCTACAAACTCAATGTAAACATCGTACCTACCTATGAACAAAACACATAATTAATAACAAACCGCGAAAAACGAGGATAGATTCAAGATACTAAGAACAACGCTCACGCTTCTTTAGGTCTGCTGGAAGAAATTTCTTTAGAAATAAGCAATACCATTTTTCCGTATGTTCTGTGTTTTTGTATTTTCTTGTGTACAATAAATTATTAATTAAAATAGATAAACAATAACTTTTTTATATGCCTTTTGGCTTTGGCATCTAGTAACTGAACTGACTAACAGTTCAACACCATCTACAGAGTTCTTGAAATAATAACCTTTTTTTTTATTCTCAAAAGGAAAACTCCCTATTATTTAAATTTATTGGGTTTCGTAATAGCCACAATACAAATGACAATCTCTGACCGCCGCAAATAATGTAGTAATATCCTGCTTTTGTATGAGACTTTCTAAGCTTTTTTTGACAAAAACCGGATCCGGATAAACACCGGGAAATTATGCGGTAGAAATCACCTCCAATTACGAGTTCAAGTGCTGAATCAGCTACTTTATGTCATAATTAAAAGGAGTCAAAGAGAATTTCCAGGACTTAACTTGTCTTTTAAATATTACCAAAAATGTGGGAAAACTGATGTAGGATTTAATGTCAAAATGTAAACTTTTTATTCTCAAATGCAGCGCCAAGTAAGTCAAAAATGTGAAAAACTGGAAACCGCTTACAAAAGGTAAAGTTGTTGAGTTTAGGACAGGCGCATATCTTAGGCGGTTTTCACAAACACCCCATGGTGTTCCATACGGTTTTTTTGACAAAATCCCATACAAACCCAGGTATCATAACACACGTACCTCAATATTTTTCGGTTTTTTGCCGGATCCAGGTTTTTGACGAAAGGTGTTTACAAAATCCCACTTTTCTTACACACGCACGCAATAACGTTTCGATCTGTGTCGTAGTTTAAACCAATTTTTAAATCAATGAATTTTGCTTATATTGGTAAAATTCCTACTAGTAAAGAAATCGAGATACAGATGGCGTAGAAAACACGCGAGTTTACACGACTTGTATAGAACTAACGGTCCCGACTATTCCAATTTCAAATTGTAAAGTCTTTTCAACTTTGAGGGCAGGGCTTGTAAAAAACTTTCATCGGCACATGCTTTCTGGGAGATGCAGCCATGAAAAAAAAATTACACAGCGATCTTTGAGCGACTTTTCAGTGATAGTGTTTTTTTTTTGTCATTATAATGCCATCGATACTCAATTGTCATTTTACTGCTACTGTGATTTTCTATATTTCTTAATGTTAGCGGAGTACGAAACGACCAAAACCATCCAACTGACACTCGTTTGAAACACAACTGAAACCCTTTTCAAAAAGCGGAATACGGCCTCAGTTGTTCCGTGATCGTGGCCCATGCAACTGGGTCGAAATAATTCGGTATGTTAAAATATTTTGGTTTTTATTTCTGAAAGAATAAACCATTTTAATAATAGTTATAATAGTTTATTTATTTTCAGACAATTCTAATCCATTATTGTTAGTAGATCTTAAATCTATATGAGGTGGTTAACATTTGAAGGTAATAGAATTCATTTTATCAGAAGTCCCAACCAGTGTCTCAGTATGGGATAATATATTCTATCAGTAATGAATGACCGACAGGACACTATCGGAACTGGCCCGCACCATGTACCTACAATAAATTTAAAGAAACTGATTTCGATTTTATGTTTCTGTGATCATCCGTGATTTATAATAAATTGTTAAAATATATAGTTTGATGACGTCGGTGACGAAATGTAACTGCGCTAAATATAAGTTAATTTTAGAGTATACATTTACTGAATTGACGTCAATATTGACTTTATAATAATCACCATGAAGTTTATATTTAATTTGCTACTGAAAATGGCGCACGCTGAATAGCACTAAATGTGCGCGAGCCCTAACTAGATGAATTATAGTCCCACCTAGTGCCGTGTGGTGCCGGCTAGAATAGCATCACCCCATTTCTTTCCCGAGAGTCTCATATAAGAGAAGAATCGAGGTACTCATTATATTGTGTTGCATATTTCAGCAACGGGTTGACAACCTATCACTCTGCGATACCATCAGTTTTTTAAATAAAATTACTCTTAATATTTTCAGGTACGTGGCGAGAACGAGCGTCTACCCCGCAAGGGTCAAAGGCGTATTTGTGTATGTACTAGACAATAAATTACATTAGAATAAATGTAGCCATCTTTACTTGTGGGTGAGTACATTTATTACGTGAGCAAAAGTGTGTGGGAGTGGCAGAAATTAGCATTAAATCTTCTGAGTAAAGATCGTTTACGGTTAAGGTACCGGTATAATATCAGTACCGGTATAAGTTGTAAAGGTAGACAGAAAAAGGTTTTCAATGGGTTATGGTACGTAAAAAGGTAGATAATAGCGGTTCCGCTACCGAAATAATTTCGATTTCGACATAATTACGCTTCTTTCTCTCTCTGTATACCTTCTGGTTGGCCGGTAGAGAATGCCGTCTGGCATTAAACGTGCAATATTGGATGTGCAATAAAGTATTAATAAATAAATACACATTGCACTATATTAACACAAAAGTATATAAGTATAAAGGGACAAATAACAATAACTATATTAAGCGAAATTGAGAAATCGTAGAGTATTGTATGTAGGAAAACGTTTCGATAGCAGTTTAGGTACCGTGAACAGAAAATTTCAGTACCGAAACGTTATGATATCGCAATATTTCGGTATGACGTCTTACCCTTTACCGTTTCAACCGAAATTATTTCTGTAAAACAATCCCTGCTTCTGAGCTGTAACTTTCAACATAAAATTAATTTTCACGTTTTGCGAATGAATCTGTTTTACAGAGTTATCTTCAAGGTGTCTCGTATGAGTAACTCCGTGTTAGGTCTAGGCTCACTTGTCATCCGTCGTTCCGTTTTTTAACGCAACGCATGCGTCTGTCAGACGAAAGGAAAATGCGTATTCCTATCTTATTCCCATACAAATACGGCTACGGTGGGTTTACGGTGTCAAGTCGTTTGACACACGCATCCGTTACCAACCGTAACCGCCTTAGCCTGATTACCGTTCTTGGGCCGTATTATGCTATTTGAAAATCGTTTCAGTTGCGTTCTAATAGAGTGTCAGTTGGATGGGTTGGTCGTTCCGCGAATAGTTTGAAGTATAAAAAAGTCACTGTGGCAATAGAATGAGAATTTAGTGTCAATGGTATACAATGGCAAAAAAATAAGAAACTCAGAGCCCTTTTCTATTAGGACATTACAAAATTGTTATAAAAAAAAGAAAATTGTGTGATACAAATTTCTTTTTTTTCATGACGTCAATAAGTGATATGATAATACTATCCTACATTGAATAAAGAAATTCAATTTCAATTTTAATTTCAATTTCCCTGGTAAGGTGGTTCGCCTGCTTTGATAGATTGACAGACGTAGTTTGTCAAAACTACGCATCCGTCTGTCGAAATTTTGTATTCCCATACTGACAACGGATACTATGGCATACTGTTTCGCATGCGATTTGATCAAGGTGTTTGACAGACGCATTCGGCAGTCCATCATAGTCTGGGATTCAAAGGCTAATGGATCGAATTGTAATTCAACAACATTGTAGTCTTATAAAACTACCCCGTACTTTTTACCTACATTTTAAAAACTATGAGCGCTGTTTTGACATAATATCAAATAACTCAGACAAAACTTTACCAAAAAATGTGCTTTGAATTGGACGGGCTTTTGCACACCATCTAACATATGCTAAGTCTGGTACAAAATATGTGGTATATATCGTTGTGCATGGTGCAGTGTAAAAAGTACTTTATTGGTTCAGATGTTACAAGAGAAAAATGTATAGTATTATAAGAGTAGTGTTTGAGCATATAATAACAGTAGTAAGGAGGAAAATTCGTTTCATTTTTCGTTTAAAGTGTGCTATAATAAAAAAAGTTATTAATTTACACAGATTTTCGTTCACAATAAGTCTCATTAATTAGCAGAGGCACAATGGATAAAAAGTCTTTTTGCAATTGTTTTAGAATTTGTAATCCGAACTTTATGGGACGTGCTAAGATATACAGGGTGTAAGGGATCTTGATTTTTTCGAGTTTTTTTGTAGAGTGTAGATACAATAGTGTATGCAACTGCATCTATATGCCAATTGCACAAACAAATTTAAAATATCCCATTTTTTTCCCGTGGGAGTCGTAAGAGGCGACGATGGGACTTGAGAGTGTGTATTGCATTTTTAGGCGATGGGCTGACAACCTGTCACTATGGCGATACACAATTTTCCGAATGACCCTCAAATGTTTGTCAGACGTGGCGTAAATGTCCGTTTTTGCGGCCGTTTACGCTCTGCCTACCCCGCAAGGGATAAAGGCGTGATATGTGTATGTATGTATGTAAATTTAAAATAAATAAATATATACATACATACACATATACCTTGCAGGGTATGCAGAGCGTATACGGCCGCAAAAATGGATATTAACGCCACGTTTGACAAATGTTTGAGGGTTGTTCGGAAAATTGTGTATCGCCATAGTAACAGGTTGTCAGCTCATCGCCTAAAATTGCAATACACACCCTTGAGCCCCTAAGTCGCCTCTTACGACTCCCACGGGAAAGAAAAAGGGTGATGCTTTTCTAAGCCGGCATTACACGACATAAATATATACAATTACTAACACACACCCAAACTCAACACAAATACTTGTGTTGTGTGGGGATCGAACCCACGACCATCGGCGTAGCAGGCAGGGGTACTATCCGCTGCGACATCGGGCCAGTTCAGTAGATATTGCTGTTTTCTGTATTTATTTTGTGATGTCGTTGACACATCGCATGTTGATGTGTCATAATGGAACCTAATACAGGCTGATCGCGGTTTAACACGATATGTCTTAAGGGCCTGCCGTGAACTTCTAAACGTTTCTTTCCCACTAATGGCAAATCCTGTGTGTGAGAACAGAGCGTAATCGCCACATTTAGACGATTTTTGCACTCTTTTGGAAATTGCTCGCCAAATAAGCATGTAATTAAAAAACTGTACGACAAGAATCTAGTAATGTACAAGACATATCGTATTCGCAAAATATAATGTGATATGTTAAATAAATAAAAATGTTTCCTACCAAATTTTAGAACACTTCTCTTTTTAGGTATACAATTTATAGAAAACTAGCAAAATTTTCTATCGCAGACACGATTTGAACCTGCTACTTAGTTGCAAAACTGTCTCAGTAGATGGAGCCACGCCACGCATTGTTGGCATTAAGATACACTTGCATAATTTCGCAGGCAACGGTTGAGCCGCGGTAGCCCAGGTGGAAAAGGCGTCGCTACTAAACTCGCAGGTTCAAATCCTGCCTAAGGTAAAAAAAAACCAAGTTTAAGAGACGACTCTTAGTCGCTTTTTACGACGCCGATGGGTAGAATTGGGGTGATGCTAGCCAGCATCACACGGCTATTGCGTACAGACTACAGAAATAGAGATTAGCCATGAGTTACTAACCGAAAGAAAACTTGCAAAATCCATCCTATGCAACAGTATTACCTTTGAATGCAATATCTTACACTGCGCTTGCCGATCCAATAGCACTTAATGTTACCACACTACACGTATAAAGCGAGTAATACTAAATGCATTTGCTTTACGACAAGTACTAAAAGTCTAGATTTAGTACCTTAGTTGTGATTGTAAAACTAACCTAGTGTCTATTTTATGGTGTACCTATCCCTTAGAGCGACGTTAAGGCGAGTGTAGTCTGGAATGACCTCGACAGTGGTGCCACTTCACAGAAGAAAAACTCTTTATACAAACAACCAATCAGATTGCTCAAGTTTTAAGTGTTATCCTAAGTAAAATAAGAACCTACAAACTCAATGAAATATTCGCTGTAATTAAAGTTATGGCAGTTAATACCAAAAGTGGCCGTTTTTAGGCACTTTAATTACAGCAAATATTTCATTGAGTTTGTAGATTCCAATTTTTTCAAGGATAATACTAAAAACTTGAGCAACGGACATTCTGATAGATTGTCTGAAAGAGAAAATATTATTTTTGTGAAGTGGCGACACTGTCGAGGCCGTTTACGACTACACTCGCTAGAAATGAAAAATAATAATCTGTTCATTATTTAGAATAACATGGAGCAATCAGTTCTTTTTTAAATTGTTTTTTTGGGGAATCTGTGTTATTGGATTTGCCCATTTAGAAATTTCAATGTATTACAATCATCTAGAGTTTAGATTTTAAATTTAATAATTCTGAAACGTGTTTCATATGACTGGCCTGATGGCGTAGCGGATAGTACCCCTGCCTGCTACGTTAAAGGTCGTGGGTTCAATCCCCACAAGACAGAATCATTTTTTACGTAAATTTTAGATATTAGTGTTTAGTTTAGGTGTTTTATCAGTTTAAAATGTATTTATAAAAAAAAGTATATAAGTATATCCTGTTCGAGGATAATTATAAATTAAACCACGAAATATCATGTGAACGCTTTAATCTCGGCTACAAAACTGAAGTACATCCAAGTACCCTCACATACGTTTTCTTAATAAGTACCTACAGATACTACATCCCTCCACCCTTATTTCTAATAATAATCTGTCCAACTTTATCGTACCTTCAAAGGTGAACAGACGATAACAAAATATAATAGTAGTAACAAGTAAAGAGTCAAACTTTATAATTAATATTTTTGTTTCTAACAGCACGTATCGGACGAGATGATGTTACTAGTAAGGGTGCACCGTCCCCGACTACGTTTGGTTCTGCTCGTGAGCCCCCTGTGGTCGACTTAGGTTCAATTTCATGTGTTTCCGCTAACTCAGCACCATTCTCCTCCTCCTCTAGCTCCTGCTGGAGAGGCGAGCCTGGCCCTGGCGTGATTGCACTCTCTGGGGCAACATCAAGTGTGTCGCTGTCGTCTCTCAACGAAACATCTTCATCTGCTGGCATCGATGTGAATGAATCGTCTTCATTCGATTCATTTGATCTGCAAGATGCGTTGTCTTCTTGAAACCCTTCAGGCTCTGGCTCATCGAGCTGGTCTATCGCTATATGGTCATCGTATGAACCGCTGAAACTTAAGTCGTCGTCATCCTGGTCTCCCGGTGTGTCTAGCCCTTTGTAAACTAGTAACTGGTCCACATGTTTTCTTACAGTACAGTTTAATTCGGGTAAATTTACTAAATACATCCTTTTACCCAGTCCTTCTTTTATAATTCCGCACTTCCATGAAAATTTTGTCCCATTTTTATAAAAACTTTTTACTAAAACTTTGTCTCCTTTTTTTAAACTTACTTTATATTTATTAAACTTGCCTAATCCATCCCTGAACAAAATAGAAAACTTCTCTTTTAACGTCTCTGCCGCGTCTCCGTTATCTTGCCTAATATTATTACAATCTAATCGACAAAGTCCTAAATTGAATGCACTTATAAAATCTCTGCCTAACAAAGTCGGCATGCTGCTTTGAGTACTGATAACAAACAACGTAATCATTCTAGACCGGTTTTCGTACGTCACGGGTAAACGTAAACAACCAATTGGTAGAATTTTGCTTCCGTTATAACAATTCAATGTAACTTTACAAGGTAGTAAATTATATTGACTAAAACAAGCCCGGTAGGTATCATCAGACAAAACAGATACTGCACTGCCACTATCTACTTCGCATAAAACTTGTGCACCACTAATTGATACCATTTGTCGCATTGGCTGACTATCGATGCATTCAATACTATATAAATCAAAGTTACCTTCAATCAGGTCATCGCCCTCTTCCGCTGTACTGATGAAAAAATTACTTTTATCACTAGATCTGCACATCCGCTGAAGATGCCCCTTTAAATTACATTTCCGGCAAGTATACTCGGAAAACCGACACTTTTCTTTTGTATGGGATTTAAAACCGCATGCTTCACAACACTTCACTTTATTATTACGCGAATAACTTGAAGTGGAACCGGTGCCCGAGCCCGAGCCGCGCGCGCCGCCGCCGCCGCCTGGTCGCATGGCGAATACCTCGCCTGACGTCACCGCTACTGCGTCACTGCGCGTCGCCGCCATAGCTTGCCGCGCGCACCTCACACTCTGAGCTAATGTTACCGCTTTGCTAAAAGTGAGCGTATCCACGTCTTCTGCAAACAATTTCTCCTTCTCCTTAATGTTCTCCAGTCCGAGAACAAACCTGTCTCTCAATGTCGTATCTAGCTCTTTTGTAAACCCACAAAACTGAGCTAATCTTCGCACTCGCGCCGCCCAATCCGCCAAGTCTTCCCCGGATCGTTGTTTCGCTTCATAAAACTTATACCTCTCAGCGAACGAACATGTCTTTGGTTGGAAATGCTCATCAAATTTGTCACAAATAGCCTTGAACTCCAATTCCTCCAATTCCGTCGGGAAAGCCAGATCCCTTGCGACGCGGTATGTGTCCTCCACCAACGCCGTGAGTAGCAGAGCCCGCTGTTTGACTCCAGCTTTGTCGGTCTCCGCATTTATATTATTTGCCGTACAAAACTGCGAAAACCGACGTTTGAAAATACTCCACTCGTGCACATGATGGTCGAACGTGAGCGTGCCGCCGAATAATGCATTACTACCAGTTTCACCCATGATATTTCTACACTGTATGGTACTATTATCGCGTGGGCTAACAACTCGTCGCCAAAATTATCCTGTTCGAGGATAATTATAAATTAAACCACGAAATATCATGTGAACGCTTTAATCTCGGCTACAAAACTGAAGTACATCCAAGTACCCTCACATACGTTTTCTTAATAAGTACCTACAGATACTACAAAGTATATACTTACATCAGTTATTTAGTTCCCAAAGTACTAGCTTTGCTTAGTTTAGGGTTAGATGGCGTTGTGTGAATTGTCCAGAATATTTATTTAAATATTTAGCAAAATGAAAATATATATATATGTCGGAGATTGATCAAACTCTGGTGGGTATTGGCTGAAATTATTTGACAGTTCGCGTTTTGTAATTATTTTCTTCCGTTCAATTGCTATTTGATTCTTGTAGAAACGAAACGCATAATCGCTGGCAACACTCAAATACGCGATGCGCTTTATTCGCGCGCAGTTAGCTATCGACTGTAAGATAGACTGGAGTGACGTTAGAGGCATTGTAGTGCGTTCTCACAATTCATTGTTGGCTGCGTTCGTGATAGAGAAACGGAACTCAAATGGGTTATGGAGTAAACAACTTTGACAGTTCCGGTTGGTCTGTCGTTCGATGTGGTCGTTTTGAAGTTAGGTTTTGAATCTGGTAAAATCTTTAGAATCTTGGAGCGTTTGGAGAAACTGTGGTCGTCTAGCTATGGCGGAGCCCTAGATTCGTATTGCCAGTGGAATATTTGTGGAGATCATGAAGTGTTTGTTGGTTATTGTCGTATTTCACCGAGGTTGTAGCTGATGTTGGTGAAATGCAGAGATTGTACGAGGTTGGTGACAGTTGCTGCTGTGGTCTCTTTGTAGTCCTGCGGGTGGTGGATTTCAATGGTGTTCGGTGTTGAAGGTTAGTGTCAATCGGTATCTTTGGTGTTGTGAAGACACGTTGACGTAGATCAGCGTGTGTCTAAGGTTCTTAGGTTGGTTCGGTAGACAGGTCGGTTGTAGTACGGTTACACCGTGCCTGACGATGACCTGCCAGGTCGAAACAGCCTCACCGTGGGAATTGACTGCGTAATGATATCGATGTTGTGGTTAATCATTTCAGTGGCTAGCGATAGCATTTGGTGATGCAGTATTCTACAGGGTTCAACGAGTATACGCCCACGACGTGTTGTTCTGTATCCTGACGTAAGGTTATACTTCCTCAGTGTTATTTCATATCCTGACGTAAGTTTGATTATGATGTGATTTTGAGTATCATCCAGACTTGCTGGTTGATTAGTTTTGGGGTCCATTCTTTATTGTTTTCTACAGCGAACTTGATGCAGTGTCATCCTGATTTAGCGGCATCCTGATGTTCACGGCGTGTGTGCCTGTATGTATCCAGGATCTCATCCTTTTTCGTTGTGTTCGCTTCTTTTCTCTTTTCTTTTCTTATTTTTTTCTTACTATCATCGACATATATATATATATATATATCATATTATGGGCTGAATTCATAACCCTCTTTTTAAAGGCGGTCAAAATACCTTGTTGTTTTTAAAAGGTTTAATCTACATGCGTATAATAAACAAGATGCTCAAAAAAATAAACAAACAAAAGTTCCCCAAAAACCTGCCCAAAAGTGCTCCTACTCCAAATTAACAAACTACCCTAGCTAATTTTGGAAATAAATAAATACGTGGCTCCTAAAATGGCTCCGCTGAAATTCCCCCATCCCAATTCCATCCAGTATCTCTGTTCAAAATTCCATTTCTCGTCATGAATTACAAATGTTTTAAGTGAAAACGATTTACCGAAACAAGTCGTGTTTATATTATTTATATTTGACTTACTGTTTACATTTTGACGGACGATGTGGCGCAGTGGTAGTGTGACTGTCTGCGACGCAAAGCTTCCAGGTTCGATTCTCGGTGGGGCACTCACAAAGTTGATATTCATCACTTTGTGTTCCCGGTCTGGTTAGGACATTGCATGCTGAACCACCTGATTGTCCGAAAAGAATGATGGTTTCGTGCTTCGGAGGGCACGTTACTTTTTATGATTACTTAGACGGCGGAAATCGTTACACAATTATGTCAGAGGCCTACTACCTATAGAAGGCGGTTGAAAAACTCTTGACACCAGGGTTCATCAGGTCGTTGGATGACTCGTCGGCCCACACGAAAAAGAAGAAGGAGTTTCTAACTAACTTTATATAGGTTGAAATTTTGGAACAACTACTCCAAGGATCATAGGTCGAAATACGAATAATAAATTGAGACCTCCCATACAAAATTACCGATCAGCTGACTTGTAGAAACTCAAAATATTTTTGTTATTATTACAACCTATGTTCAGTTGTTTTTTGTTACCAGCCCATCTAAAGATTTTGCTTTCGGTCACAAATAAAATTTCATGCTAAATAAAGAGGTAGATTTGTTACATTTAAAATAGCAGATAAAAAAAGCGCGATAAATAAATAAATTGTCTGTAATACGATTCGACGGCGTTCTGAAATTACGCTTCAGTATCTGTACTTCAATCTCCAATAGCGGATTTTAGATAAAATAGGTACGTTTTCATGGAGTTATGAATTTTCAGTCATAATTAAATGATCGAAACACTACCACGGCTATGAAGACGGCTTCATAGTTTAAGGAAATTCTACAAAAAAATTACCCGACCTAAAAACATTTGCATTTGAAAATAAAATTAAGTCTTTATATAGAATATATGACGTTTAATTTTTCTTCTGATTTTATGACAATATCGTGGCGAAGCCTTCAGCAAAAAGGTTTTCAATAAAACTCGTAACTATTTATATATATAAAATAGGTCCGCATTCGTCTGCTATCTCACCTGTATTTTTTATGTCTATTTAGATTAGGTCCGCATTTGTCTACTATCTCACCTGATGGTAAGCGACGATGCAAACGAAGATGGTACATGCTTGCCTAGATAATGCCTATTCACTCTTGCCTTGAAAAGGACCAAGTTGTAATGTTCCGGAAACAGATCCGCCGGCAAGGCATTCCACTCCTTAGCTGCTCGCTATATTCATATTCATATAGTATTTATTGAATAATATCACATGGTAGTATATACAGATGTTAATAGTATGACAATTTATAGATACAACACATGATACCCTTTAAGGTATATATTCGCGGTAGCGGCAGGAGCAGGTGTAAACGTAGCATGAAGTCCTCATCAAAATCAAATCTTCACCCCACCATATTTGACTCGTCAATAGAATAAACTCAGTCTTCTTCTTTTCTTGTGGGACACCGAGTCATCCAACGACCCGATGAACTCTGGTGACAGAGTTTCATGGTTGTGTAACGACCGCCGTCTAAGTAATCATAGACAGTAACCGGGACCGACCGGTGCACTCCGAAACACGGAACCATCTTTCTTTTAGGACAATCAGGTGCCTATGTTATGAAACTACAGGCTAAAAGTCTACAGTTGAAATTTTTAGTACATTGCGTAGCCTGTTCATATTCCTGGTATCATAATGGCTAACCGACAACGCAATGAACATCAAATTTCACCTGTAAAATTGTAGCCTGTAGTTTGATAATATCGGACACAGGTGGTTCATCCTGCAATGTACCTACTAACCAGACTGTTAATAAATTCACAAAGTGAAAAATATCAATATTGAGTGACCCACCGAGAATCGAACCCGGATCTTTTACGTCGCTGCCAATTGCACTACCACTGCGCCACATCGCCCGTCAAAGCCGTCAATAATAAATAATATACTCAGTAGTAAATAGAAAGTAAACGGTTTCCGGGGAACGGTAACATTTTTGCTCCAAATTACGACTTGTTTATATTATTTCTCCTTAAAACCTTGCTGTTTATTTACCTACCTCTCTTTTACTGATGTTTTTTGGTAATCAAAGGGACTGAGAATTTGCCTACAATCTTTCTAAAACATTTAAATAAGCTTATATTTTTCTCAAAAGAAACCAATCATCAGGCGATTTCTGATATCAAAACTTTCAAATTCTCAAAATGTTTCGCCGGTTTTACTTTCAGCATAAGAATAGATAATAATACTGCGTATAGAAACGAAACTCCTTTGTCTGGGCCCCAAAAGCCGCGCTTTAAATACCTACTTCCCCCCGCAGCCCGTAACGCCCCGCACTCTCCCGCGCTTTTAGTCGGGGCTGTCACGTGCCAATAATTTTATTCCAGACTAGCGGCCAGTCAAGCGGTTGCGACCGCTGCTAACAGTTTTCCCGTGGGAACAAAATATTTACCCATTTTAAAGTCTTACCTTACCATTTTATTGTTAATAGGTAGGTACAGAATTTTAAAATAGGTGCAAAACATACCTACGATACGAATGTGCTTATTTATCATTATCAGCTAACAATGACTTACGCACCTAGGTAGTTTAAATTAGAAAATGGAAACTAGGTACCTACGTAAGTAAAAATAGGAGTACACACAACAATTACGTATAATAAAGAATGGTAGGTACCTAGGTATTTACTGTAAAATCATCACTTACCTTGGCTCATCTTTAGGCAAATTAAAAAAACTTAGATGCGGAGTCTTCCTCGCATCACTTTTGCAGCCATACACACCACAATAATTCGGAATTGCTAAATTTTTCACAAAAAATGAAAATTCGGCCTGCACGACGAACGTTTCCGCGGCGAAACGCAGTTAAGCGCACTCCCGACTGAATTGTTCGCTAAGAGACAGCCAGACGGATTGACCTTGAGCGCGTCTGGAGCGGGAGTGTCATCTCTATGTGATTTCTACTCTATGCTTTCAGCCAGTGCCTATTAGATACCTTTCCACCTCTCCAGCTTGAAAAGAACAGTTTTGCCGCGTAAATCCAGTGGGCAAAGGTTTCTATCCACTCGATGGAGAAAAGTGATTTGAATTTCGAACATCTCATTTTATCAAAACTAAATTGTGACATAGCGGCGGTGTGTTCTGAAAACTATTTCGGCCAGTTATTTATTTCTTTTTGTAAGCGTTTTCTTCTATTGAATATTTCTAAATACATACATACATACATAAATCACGCCTCTTTCCCGGAGGGGTAGGCAGAGACTACTTCCTTCCACTTACTACGATCCTGGCATAATACTTTCGCCTCCTCCACATTCATCAATCTCTTCATGCATGCTCTTCGGTTTAGGGTACTCTTGACCTGACCTTTCTTTAGGACGTCCCCGATTTGATCAAGGTACGTTCGTCGAGGTCTTCCCCTTCCGACGTTCCCATCCACACTTGCCATATACACCTCTTTCGTTAATCTTCTTTCATTCATCCTCTCTACATGACCAAACCATCTGAGCATACCCTTTTCTACACCAGTCACTACGTCTTCTTTTATACCACAACGTTCCCTTATCACGCTATTCCTTATCCTGTCACTCAATTTTACGTCAATCATACTTCTTAACGCTCTCATTTGTACTGCATTTATTCTACTTTCATGCTTTTTCTGCCATACCCAACTTTCACTCCCATACATAAGTGTCGGAACTAACACCCCTCTATGCACAGCCAGACGAGCCTTATCAGAGACTTTCTGGCTGTTCATAAAAGCGTGCAACGCTCCATTCACCATGTTTCCGGCATTCACCCTTCTTTCGATGTCACTTTCACACTTTCCATCTGATGTGAACATGGAGCCCAAATACACAAACTCTTTCACTTGTTCCACCCTCTCTTCTTCTATCATAATTTTACACTCTGTCATATTTTACTCTTTCTCAAAAACCATTGCTTTCGTCTTACTTACATTCACTTTCATTCCTTTCTTTTTCAAAGCCTCAGTCATAATATTTACCATCTCCTGCAACCCTTCAGCCGACGACGCAAGGATAACTTGGTCATCAGCATAGAGAAGACATTTGACGAGTAAACCATTCATTCTCAGACCACATTCACTCTCTTTCAAATCCGCCAAACAACTATCCATGAATAGATTGAACAGCCACGGTGACGCAACACATCCCTGTCTAACACCTTTCTCGATGTTAAAGAGTTCACTGTACGCCCCGTTTATCCTGACACAAGCACTGGAATCCTTATATAAGGATTTCAGTGCTCGTATCAAGATACTGCTCACCCCATGCATGGATAGTGCCGACCACAATTCATTCCTCACCACTCTGTCATAGGCCTTTTCCAAATCCACGAATGCGCAATAGACTTTCTGGTTTTTGGCCAGGAATTTTTCAGCTATGCAGCGCAAGGAAAAGACCTGATCCGTACATCCCGTATATTTCTAAATATTGGTACATATTATGTAATGTTTGGTCGTTTCGTATTCGTATCGTTTGTGGTTGCATGCATTACGCTCAACCACAGATTGTTTTCAGTGAGCTGGGATATATACCCAAGGAAGTAAGTTTAGACATGACCACACCTCGAACACTCCATACAGCGGACTCTTTATAGACAACTGTCATTTCTACATGTGCATGTGTGGGTGATCACATATGTGTGAGTGCAGGGATGCTGCATTGGCATACTGGTTGATCTTTATGATGAATACATACAGTTACATCCAAAGGGGATGTAACAAGCCTAGCACTAGTTTCTACTTAATTCTCCACTGGTATTTTGACATTTCTCGGGTGAGGGCGGGTCGGGGGCTGGGGTGCGGGGAGGTGAGTGATATAAGAGATCTGTGGGTGAGTGTCCATTCTGTATGTATAATTTAAACTACATACTATTGGTTATTCTGTGACATGACATGTCAACTGACAGCTGTCCAAAATGGGTTTTTATGGATGGCCATACTGTAAACCTTATTTAAACGCTGGCAATGAAAAGAGGTGTACATTAAAATATGATCACATGATATGAGTTTGTGAGCTCTCTCCGGTGGAGCCCTTGAGGTCGTGAACTTTGTATCTCTGAGGGCGGGCCTAGAGCAATTTATAAGGCAGAGATAGCAATTGCCGTGTGATGCCGGCTGAGAATAGCATCACCCCATTTCTTTCCCGTGGGGGTAGTAAGAGGCGACAAAGGGACTCGAGGGTGTGTATTGCAATTTTGACAACCTGTCACTATGGCGATACACAATTTTCAGAATGACCCTCAAATATTTGTCAGACGTGGCGTAAATGTCCGTTTTTTGCGGCCGTTTACGCTCTGCCTACCCCGTAAGGGATTATCGGCGTGATATGTGTGTGAGTATGTGTGTGTGTGTAGATAGCAATCTTTTTAGAACGGTTCTTTTCTTGACATGACCTTGAAAATGGCCGCAAACGTATAATCACGTTATGTTGTAGTAGTATGCCGTGTGATGCCGGTTTAGAAAAGCATTTATTTATCTGTATGTCAAAATAACTTACTTGCTAAGAGACGACTGAGAGACTTGAAGCGACAAGCTTACAACCTGTCACTAAAGTGATACACGATGTTTCTCAAATGACTTTCAAATCTTAAATATTTTTGTCAGACGTGGCGATAGCAACCATATTTTACGTCTGGTAACGCTCTGTCTACCCCGCAAGGGACAAAGACGTGATATGTGTGTGTATTTGTGTGTGTTGTAGTTGTTTTACTTCTCAATAGTTAACAAAATTTTCTTGAACTGCGATTTTAAACTATCGCATCGTATGAACGGCAACAACACAACGATATATTTTATAGTAACGTCTGTGGCCATCTGTACTATACGAGTATAATATTATGAATCTGAGAGTTTGTGTGTGTGTATGTATGTATGTTTGTTACCTCTTCACGCTCAAACGGCTTGACCGATTTGGATGAAATTTGGAACACAGGTAGAATATAACCCGGAATAACACATAGGCCACTTTTTACCGCGAGAAAACAACTATTACCAGGAAATCTAGTCTTGAGATGAAAAAGTAACAAAAAGGGTACACCAAACCGAAAAGAGGTCAAGTAGCTCATGAAACTATTATAAAAAACGACCTATGTTCCTTGTGGAAAGTTGTTTAGTTTCATGGGCTGGTTCACCCCTTAAAATAATCAGAGCTAATATTTTTACACATGTAGGTATATCGACCCAGAACCGTGTGATGTCAGCTTAGAATAGCATCACCTCATTTCTTACCCGAGGGTGTCGTTAGAGGCGACTAAGTGACTCGAGGGTGAGATGTGTTTTGCAATTTTAGACGATGGGCTGACAACCTGTCACTAAAGTGATGCACAGTCACCTGATACCCTCAAATTTTTGTCACACGTGGTATTAATATCCGTTACGAACGTTAACGCTCTGCCTATCCCGTCAGGGATATAGGCGTGATTTATGAATGTATGTATATCGAACCATATTCCATGGAGAAAGTTGTTCAGTATCATGAGGATATTGACCTCCTTTCGGCTTGATTTACCCTATTTGTTACTCCCTGTATTAGTAGACGAAATAGGCTCGACTGAAAAACAGCGTCTAGCTCAACTCGAGATAGACATTATGCTGAGTCGTGACCTTTTCACTGTTGTGCCCTGTTGCATACTTTAATGTAGAGTATAGGTTTGTATTTTATTTGTGTAACATGTTAAAGTGTAACAATTATTGTCTTTACCTTTTAGTATGTACCTTGTCACAATTTTTGAATAAATATGTTTTCTTTCTTTCTTTCTAGACTCTGTTTTATTTAGCTACTCTGCCGAATCCCGAATAGATTAACAATTTAGCACATAACTTAGTTAGGAGTTGGACCTCTTACGAAAGGCCGAGTCACGCAGTATTTAGACCATTTTAGACCTCTCGATTGCTCTGTGATGCCGGCTTAGAATAGCATCACCCCATTCCTTTCCAGTAGGTGTCGGAAGAGGCGACTAAGGGTCTCGACGGTTACACGTGTATTGCAATTATAGGCGATATGCTGACAACCTTTCTGAATGACCCTGAAATGTTTGTCAGACGTGGCCGTAAATGTTCGTTTTTACGGCCGGCTACGCTCTGCCTACCCCGCAAGGGATGTAGTCGAGCTGTGTGTATGTATATAGACCTTCCGCAGATTGAGGGTTGTCACGGGAAAATTTACACTCAGAGGGTTATTAAAATAATTACTTACCATGGCATGATTTTGACAGTTGTCAAAATTAACTTTTTCATGGGCTGGTTCACCAAGCATCAAGGGTGCATACAGACCATCAAAGTAAACAACTTTCCCCTAGAAACATGTGTCAGAAAACGACAAAAAATATTCGACCTCCCAATGTCTCCCATATCAAATCCCAATCAGCTGACTGCATTTCCTATGAGGAGTAAAAAAAAAGTGACGTTTACTGAAATATTTTTATAAGAAGTTGTCCAGTTTCAGGGTCTGAATCAAGGTCAGAATGCACCCTATCGGTATTCGGAGGGCTGTCACTTACACCCTGTGTAATAAAGACGTATACAATATCAGTATTTTAACCATTTTATAAAGACACTAGCGGCCCGTCCCCGTTTTCCCATGGGAATGTGACAATTTCCCGGAATAAATTATACTTATAAACCTTCCTCTCAAGTTACTCTTTCTAATAAAAAAAACCGCATCAAAATCCGTTGGGTAATTCTAAAGATATAAGGAGACACCAAACGGGAAGCGACTTTATTTTATACTATGTAGTGATTTATTATTTTCTGTTCCACCCTGTATGTATACTACAATTATAATATTTTTATTTTTGTATCATATCGGTTGACGACACAACAATAATACCTGCCTACCTTTTTTACTGAATAACAAAAGGAGAAAATAATGTAATGGTCGACCTCTTTTGTTGGGTATTTTTTATTCAAGTTTTATTTATTATGCAAGCAGCGGCACGAGGATTTAAACTTTCCCTACATCCTCAGGTAAAGAAAGTGATTCAGAGGGAATAATGAACAGCTTAAGTGAGGCCACGAAAAACTCAGACTTTAAAAATTACTAAACTACTATTATATAAGATTTAAAAAAAAAATTGCAAGCCAGCATCAAACCGCAATATTAAATTAGATAGTTAATTTTCCTGGTAGTATTTTATATAGTGCTCTTTTATAGTCTATTTAAAGTGTTTTTGTGAGCTTGTGACGAGTTTTTCATGGCATGATTCATCTATAATATCCCCTTACTCTGAGGAAAAAAAACTCCCTTTTATGTGCGTCCCTTACATGTCTTGAGGTCGTGACCCGAAATAAAATGATAGCTTTTCTGTTACGTTTACAATACAAATATGTATGTAACTAGTCTAATGAATGGCTCCGTGCTTCCAAAGGTATGTTCGTCGGTTCCGGTTTCTGTCTTTTATAATGATTTAGACGGCGGTCGGTACGAAAACCGTTTAAGAGGGCTGTGTAATGCCGGCTTAGAATTGCATCGCCCCATTTCTTTCCCGCGAGTGTCTTTAGAGGCAACTAAGGAACTCGAGGGTTTGATATGAATCAAAATTTTAGGCGGCAGGCTGACAATCTGTCACTACAGTGATACACAATTCTTCTGAAACGGCTTTAAAATATTTTTCAGACGCGGTGATAGCGACCGCAGTTTACAGCCGTTTACGCTCTACCTACCCCGCAAGGAATATATGCGTGATATATGTGTGTATGTATGTATGAGAAAATGTATCAAACTGCTACCAGGAGCTCAATCAGTCCGTTCCGTACTTCTCAAAACAACTCCCAAGCCCATTTGCGCCACAAGGACGAATAAAACACCTTACACTGCGCTTGCCAATCCGCCTGCTAAGCGTGGATACATACATACATATCACGCCCATAATCCCTTGCGGGGTAGGTAGAGCATAAATGGTCGCATAAAACGGACACCTACGCCATGTCTGACAAACATTTGAGGGTCATTCGGAGAATTGTGTACTGCCATAGTGACAGGTTGTCAGCCCATCGCCTAAAACTGCAATACACACCCTCAAGTCCCTTAGTCGCCTCTTACGACTCCCACAGGCAAGAAATAAGTATGGCAAAAGGCAGTAGTAAACTGTTGTAGCTGTTTTTGAAATTGTACCTATACTTTTCTTTGATAATTTCCACAGGGTTATTCGACAACTCTAAATCCCTCTGAAATAAGACGATGAAACTAAGCTGAACATCAAAACAATTCCAAATCTCCTCGTTATTTAGATCTGTGAAAGTTATTTTAACTTCATCCAGAGTCCATTCGAGAATAGCGATCGTTTTCTACAGATAGCAGAAAAAGTTTGACATCATTTTTAATACAGAATCAACAATTGGGCTATTTCAAGGGACAGCTCAAAACCATTTCGACATTTATACTTTATCAACAATAAAACCAATAAGTATAAAAAATAAAACAAACGTTTTTTTATAAAATAACCGCATTTGTCTGCTAAGTGTAATAATAGGTATGCCGTGTGATACCGGTTTAGAATAGCAGCACCCCATTTCTTTCCCGCGCGTGTTGTAAAAAGCGACTAAGGGACTTGAGGGCTTCATATGTATTACAATTTTAGGCAAAAAGCAACCTGTCACTACACAAAGGCAACATTTATACGATTTTCCTGAAAGGGCCCTAAAATATTTGTGAGACGTTTCAAACCATTCTATATCGAGTCAGTATGTCATGTCTGTCTGTTTCTAGTCAGTCTCAGTCCACTGGCCAGTAGCAAGCCTCAAGCCAGCATCCGTAGAGGTCGTTACAGTGGTGATAATGACTGTATTTAACGGCCCTTAACGCTCTGCCTACCCCGCAAGGGATAAAGGCGTGATTAAATGAGTGATTATTCATGAGATTTCTTGCGCAAATAGTATATGATAGTACTATTTTCACAAGAAGAATACCTTTTTGCTATTTAGTTCACATGATACGTTTTTAGTATAAAAAAGTATCGCAGGCCTAGGTAAAATTATTTTGCTGTCTCTACCCTCAGTGCGTCATTCAATGTTGTGCCACATAATTGTGTTTATTCAGTATACATAATTTATCTGCCTATCTAGTTCAGTGGTGTACCCCTTGGGAGCTCGACTTGGGAGTTATAGGTTCGATTTTTAAGACACAATATTAATATTTTCTGGGTATCTGGATAACCTGGATGATAATTGTTTTTTTTTTACACTGAACCTTGTCGCTCATCGCTGCGTATGAACGAACCTGTGACTTTCGCCATCACTAGTGGCGACGCATCTTCCATCTGGGCTACCGCGGCTCGTCCAATGCCAGTGTTTTAAAATTTGGTAGGTAATTGTATATTATAAATGATGGGCGGTATAATCTCAGAACTGCCCAAAAGCATAAAAAGTAGGAGTAGAAAAGTGGCTACTGGCTGATGTCATAAACTCTTTAAAAATAAAACATACTATCACTTTTGCTTTTCTATAGCAAATGGCTTTCACAACTATTTTCTTGGGAAGTTTCGGACAGTACTGCACCGATTTCTAAGTTGAAACTTTATTGTTAAGACTTCGTCGCGATTTTTTAATATCGTATTTGTATGGTGACCTTAAAAAAAAAATAACGTAACCCAAAGTTTAAAAAATACTTTGTTGTTAGTCCTTCCGGTTGTCACGACCCTTTGGCAGTTCTCTCACTTGTCGTCCATCGCTGCGTATTTTTAACGCACCGTAACGCATGCGTCTGTCAGACGAAAGGAAATTGTGGATTTTGATTTTATTCCAAGAAAAATACGGCTACGATACGGCGTTAACAGTGCGTAACGAATGCGTCCGTCAAGTCGTTTGACAGACACATTTTTTTATTTTTTATTAAGTTTATTTTTGTTAAGGTTTGCTCTTGACTCTAGTCTAGGTCATAGGACAGAGACAGAGTCTAAGATGGAGCGAGCTCACCCAGAAGAAGCCTGTTCACTCTTACTTTGAAGAGATTAGGGTTGTGTGCGTTTGGAAACACAGACGCAGGTAGTGAGTTCCACTCTTTAGCAGTGTGCATTATAAATGATGACTGGAAGCGCTTAGTCGCTGTAGCTGTATTTGTATGAAAGTAAGAATGAAATCCGCAATTTTCTTTAGTCATATGCATGCGTTACGGTGCAATAAAAAAAACGCAACTATGAGCGACAAGTTAGAGAACCGCCTAAGTAAACAATCTTATACGTACTAATAGAGAGAGACTGAGAGTTTGTGTGTGTATGTATGTTTGTTACCTCTTCACGCTCAAACGGCTTGATCGATTTGGATGAAATTTGGAACACAGGTAGGGTATAACCCGGAATAGCACATAGGCCACTTTTTACTGTGAGAAAACCACTATTACTACGGAAAAATGAGGGGCAGTGGGTGAAACCGCTGGGCGATAACCTAGTAAGAAAATAGTTTTATAATAGTAGAGTTTCCAGAGAAAACATTCACTGGGAAAACTAGGCTACTGGGTCATGTTATGATTACAAAATGTCGGTAGATTTCAATACTGCTTGTAGAGTGTCGCTAACCTAACAAGGGATTCGTTCGTTGCTATTTCCGTAATGGCGGATGTGAACTGGTTATAATTTTCTTTTTCTTGTTTATTTCAGTGTTTGGTGAATAATGCTGATAGTTTTTTAAGCAACAAAGTATATTTTAAGTGATCATGAAATAGGAAATTGTAATTAAAGCATATATCTGACACTAACGGCCCGCCCAGCGGTTTCACCCACTGCTAACCACTTTCCCACGGGAAACTAACCTTCTCCCGACTCTCTATCTTTTTTCATGTGGGGCACCGAGTCGTCGAACGACCCGATGAACCCTGGTGTCAGAGTTTTTCAACCGCCTACTACTAGTAGTAGGCCTCTGACATGGTTAAATCGTACATAGAAACCTTTCTCTTGAATTACTCTATCTACTAAAAAAACATCCAGATCCGTCAGGTGGTTATAAAGATTTAAGGATACATACAAACAGACATAGGGACAGACGCAGGAAGCGACTTTTCTTTATACTATGTAGAGATAGTGATAGTTTACTATTGACGAACGGATCTACACGTGGCGCAGAAATTTCAATAAAAAGTTTATGTTGCCACACAAACTGCGCAACACAGCCCCTAGTTGTAACGTAAGACTAGGTTCCTTGTGTTGCGAACTCTCCCTCGGTATAATGCCACTTACTTTTTATTCACTTCACTGACTTTTAACTTAACCTAACCTGACATAAATGACAAAATACGTCTCACATAAAAAGCTGTGACGCCGGTGGCTCTGCCACCACCAAACTAATAAATAATAATAACCTAAGCCCGATTGGTAAACTGTCAAAGTTACGTAACTATTATTAGTCTGGACGTTGGTCCATTTTCAAAGCTGATTGGTATTTTTCAATATACATAATGCACATTGTAAGATTATAAGAGCCTAACGTCTGTAAAAGTGGTTCCGTGCGTCGGAGGGCACGTTAAACCGTCGGTCTCGACTGGTGCTACATCTAGTTGATAGCCGTTTTCCTGCTATGACTAATTGACGGACGTATTTGTATTTGAACAAATCTTATCGTATCGTAGTTTTGTTTTTTCGAAATCTTCAATTCCCATACTCAAAACCGTCCAAGTGCGAGTCGGACTCTCCCATTCACAGGGAACGCTGCTGTACTTTCCCTATAATTAAGTATCTGTATTAAAATATCAAAATGAGCAATGAAACAATCAACAATTTTCTACTAGAATACAATGGCAACGGATTTTTTCAGTTCACTCCTCGTTCATTCATTCAATAGTTCATTTGTTCATTGCACAATCAATTTGAACTCGCTCAGGCCGGTATTCCAATTCGTTTTTTGAATACCCCGCTACGAAACGACGCAAACATTTTTTACTGTTGTATTTTTATCGAATGATTAAATTGGTTGGTTTTTTGGTCAAGCAAAATGTACGTGAAATAGTGGAAAAGATATTTACATATCTCATGCATTGTATGTAGGTCTTAACTGACACAAAACTATACAAGGTGTTACAAAAGAAACCAAAATAATAAATATACTTTATTATCAACAGTCAGACATAATTATAATCACATCACTAGTCTAGGTCCCGAAATTCGGTTTGACATACATTGCTGGTTATCTTTAGTTTATTGAAATGATGACACGACACCCTATGAAATAACGAGCAATAGGTATATACCGAATCGCCGTGCGCCGCGTTGGCAACTAAAGTTGATCTTAAAATTGTCAAAGTAGTGCTGCGATGCAACGCTAAAAAAATTGTGTCATTCAATTAAAAAAATGATCATCGTAAATTTCAAAAACGACTGCGTTTTTAATTTTTTACAAGGTACCCATAGTTATGGATATTTAATAATGTCTGTTACAGTTTAGCGAGTATTTTTTGTTTGGTTTGTATTTTACCTTAAAAAAACGTCCTCATTGATATTATATTGAGTACTGTAGGTCGACTGAATAGGTTAGGTAGGTCTATGTCATAAGATAAGAGCCATTCCGTGAAAAAAAATCCGTGACAAAATACAGGGTTTTGTAGCCAAGAAATATGGATTAAACGTGGAAAATCTAATCGGAATTTTTCTAGACAATCTTTAAAATGGCGTCGAGCTTAACTGAAAAAAGTTTCTTCCCAAGGAAGCGTAAATAAATTAGTTTGCGGCTCAACCGGAGCAAAAATGTTTAAATATAAATAATAATATTAAATTCTCATGCCTTATATAGATATTGGCAGGAACGGCTCAAACAATCCTACAAAAACCATATGCAACTGAAAAGCAAATTATGACGTGTGTTTTTTCTTCTTCTAAAGTTCATGGCATCAGCCAGTTCTGTTCAAATTACAAATATTGCTAATGAGTCTTCAGCAAAAAGATTTTAGATAAAACACAGTTGAGCGCTGGCTGGTGAAAATTGCGCCAAGAAAATATTTTAGTAAAAGCCATTACTAAAGCAATGCAGAAGCAAAATATGTCATATTTTGTTTAGTATTTTATGATTTTATGACATCAGCCATTAGCCAGTTCAAGACAAATTAAAAAACTATTTTTAAATTTGCAATACACCTATTAATCACTAAGTAATACTAAAACAAGAAGCGGAATATTATTACTGAAGGCACGGCAGTGCCCCCCAGGCTAACTTGCAACCATTTCCCACGCAAAATAGAATAGATCATTTGACGTTTTTGTAGATAACATTTAAATTCAAGTATACAGAGTCTAAAGAAGAAAATGAAGGGTGTAACAAGACGAAAGGTGGTCAAGGTACTCATGTAACTGAACAACTTTTCCCATAAATTGGACCTTCTTTAGTAAATTAACCATCTGATCGGGTATTACGAACGGGAGGTGTATTTTTTTATATTTGACCCATGTTTCATAGGGATTGTTGTTCAGTTTCATGATTAGTTTTTGAGTATTTAGAAAAAAGATGGTTCCGTGCTTAGGCGGAGCGTAAACGACCGCTAAAACGGACATTTACACCACGTCTGACAAATATTTGAGGGTCATTCGGAAAATTGTGTATCGCGATAGTGACAGGTTGTCAGCCCATCGCCTAAAATAGCAATACACACCCTCTAGTCCCTTAGTCGCCTCTTACGACTTCCACGGGAAAGAAATGGGGTGATGCTATTCTAAACCGGCATCACACGGCACGTTACATTCTAGCTCGCTCCAAATTCGAAATAATGATAAACAAATGCGCGAGCCTAAAGTTATTATTATCCAACTTGTGAAGAGTATTTTAATTTTGAACACAGATCCACTAAACAATGTTGTTGGAAACATTTTGTCGAGAAAGGTGGGTCCAGACTTAAGTAAGAGGATACCTAATAATTATAAAAAAAAGTTTTGAAAATTTTTAGAACATTTTGCAAAATTTTCTACCGCCGCCGGCAGGATTTGGGTATAAGTTGCGAAACTAACCCAGTAGATGGAGCCGTGTAATGCTTTATTGGTATTTCTCCCAGGGTACGCTATAAGGCACGATCTCTCGTTTTCGCCATCCAGTCGCTACCAGCCGCCTTTTTTGAGTCATCGATCCATCTGGCCGGAGGTCGTCCAACGCTACGTCTGCCGAGGCGTGGCCTCCACTCGAGAACCCGTTTACTCCACCGTCAGTCGGTTCTACGACAGGTGTGCCCAGCCCACTGCCACTTCAGTTTGCTACACTTCCAGACTATGTCTGTTACTTTGGTCTTTTTGCGGATAGTCTCATTCCGGATTTTAATCATTACCTAGATACCGAACATAGAGATTTTCATAGCCTTCTGAGTGACATGTAGCCGGTGGGCCAGTTTTACAGACGGGCTGTGGATAGGGAACAAAACTTTCCCCAAGAAACATAGGACGAAATAAGAACAAAACTATTGCACCCCGTTTTACGTAACGGTCTTTAGCATTACATGATTTTATATAGTTTTAGCCAAAACCTGTTTCACTATTCATTGGGCACGTGAAGTCGTCGGTCCCGGTTGCTGTCTATGATTATTTAGACGGCGGTCGTAACACAACCATGTCAGAGGCCTACTAGTGGTAGTAGGCGGTTGAAAAACTCTGACACCAGGGTTCATCGGGTCGTTGGACGACTCGGTGTCCCACACGAAAAGAGAGAGAGACTGTTCATTTTATATACCTCGTCTTCCATTTTTTTTTTAGCTCTATGTCCGAAGGTAGAAGTTATTTCGTGGGCGGATTACAACTCAAAGGAACAATTTTCATCAGCTTAAATGTTATAATATTTTCGTCAAAATACTTGTGTACCTATTGTATTTTTGTTATTTGTGTAAGGTGATTAAGGGACTTGAGGGTGTGTATTGCAATAGTTGGCGATAGGCTGACAACCTGTCACTATCGCGATACACAATTTTCCGAATGACCCTCAAATATATGTCCACGGAGTATATGTCAGACGTGGCGTAAATGTCCATTTTTGTGGCCATTTACACTCTGCCTATCCCGCATGGGATAATAGGCGTGATAATAGGGCCGGGGCACATCGAGCGTGATTTTTGCGCAAGCCATTTTCAGTAGAGAATTGAAAAGTATCTGTATAGCGGGTGACAGGGGTAATGCCAATAGGCAGAATGAAGGGTTCCAGGTGGAGTCAGGAAAAGGGTAGGTGCCCTGGCCGGGTGTTGCGGCCACGGGACCGACTGGTCCACCTGGATCAAATTGGAAGTTGTAGAATAGAATAGAATAATTTATTTTACATATAAAGTAAATATACTTAGAAGTACTTAAATATTACAATTTAGCCTGAACTAGGATTACCCTGTATCTCAGGCAAACAAGGTCATATTTATTACTTACATAATACGTCGTTGTACCTCTATATATGCGTTCTTCTTCAAATTTAAGAGTCAAACTCTTGTCGAGTAACTTCCAATCTTCTCTCCTCTCCGCCAGTGACTTGCGTTGCGCAGTGAAAATTTGTTCCCAGTCTGGTTAGGACATTGCAGGCTGAAATCAGCTGATTGTCCGTAAGAAAGATGGTTCCGTGCTTAGGAGGGCACGTTAAGCTGTCGGTCCCGGTTGCTGACTATGATTACTTAAACGGCGGTCTTTACACAACCATGTCAGAGGCCTACTACTAGTAGTAGGTGGTTAAAAGACTCTGACACCAGGGTTCATCAGGTCGTTGGATGACTCAGTGTCCTACGCGAAAAAGAAGAAGGGAAAAACTTTGATACCGCGTTCCAGGCCCTTTGTTCTCTGCCAATCTGTCACATGGCGCCATCTTGCAGATATGTTGGAACTTCTTTCGCGTCTTGCTTGCTTGTGAACCACTTGAGAGAGCTTCTTGTAGTAGCTCCCAGAGGTCGCTTCATCTGTATCGTATCTGTAATAAAGTCGATAATAGCCGGCAAGAGCATGGGCTTAGATATGAGTTGAAACATGATAAATTACAAAATTATAAAATTACACACACACACACACATATCATGCCTATAATCTCTTGCGCGGTAGGCAGAGCGTAAACGGCCCAAAAAAAGAACATTAACGCCTCGTCTGACAAATGCGAGGGTTATTTGGAAATTGCCATAGTGACAGGTTGTCAGCACATGGCCTAAAATTTTTATACACACCCTCGAGTTCCTTAGTCGCCTTTAACGACTCTCACGGGAAATAAATGTGGTGATGCTATTCTAAGCCGGTATCACACGGCATTAATCAACCGATACAAATAACTTTTGAAATAACTAAAAATTAAAAAAAAAAAAAACATAATTATTATCCTGGATATACAGCGCCATCTAACCATAAACTAAGCATAGCTTGTACTATAAGAACTAAATAGCTGATATTAATACTTATATACTTATAAACTTTCGTTGCAACTTGAAAGTTTTCTGGAAATCCATAAGGACAGCTCGAAATAAAACCACATCGTCCGAGTTGAGTAGGATTCGAAGCCAGGATGGTAGTGTAATAAAAGGTGAGGAATGTGTGTTGAAAAGATGGAAGGAATATTTTGAAAGCTTATTTGAGAAAGAGGATCTAGCGCAAGAAATAACTACTGCAGAAGTGGATGAAATTGAGAACGAAAGTGAGATTGAAATGGATGAGATTGTGAAAGCGTTAAAAAGTATGAAATCTTGTAAAGCTGCAGGGTATGATAGGGTGTCGGTCGAAATGCTGAAGGCTGGCGAAGGCGTTGTGGCTAGTCAGCTGTACCTCCTTTTTAACCTTTGTTGGAGAAGCGGTCGAGTGCCAAGTGATTGGTGCAAAGCTGTAATAGTGCCATTATACAAAGGAAAAGGGTCACAGCTGGACTGCAAAAATTACCGCGATATAAGCCTCCTCAGTGTCGTCGGCAAACTGTATGCAAAGGTGTTGATTGAAAGAGTGATGAACGAAACGGATGAGAAAGTATGGGATGCTCAGGCAGGATTTCGTAAGGGGATGGGATGTACGGATCAGGTCTTTTCCTTGCGCTGCATAGCTGAAAAATTCCTGGCCAAAAACCAGAAAGTCTATTGCGCGTTCGTAGATTTGGAAAAGGCCTATGACAGAGTGGTGAGGAATGAATTGTGGTCGACACTATCCATGCATGGGGTGAGCAGTATCTTGATACGAGCACTGAAATCCTTATATAAGGATTCCAGGGCTTGTGTCAGGATAAACGGGGCGTACACTGAACTTTTTAACATCGAGAAAGGTGTTAGACAGGGATGTGTTGCGTCACCGTGGCTGTTCAATCTGTTCATGGATAGTTGTTTGGAAGATTTGAAAGAGAGTGAATGTGGTCTGAGAATGAATGGTTTACTCGTCAAATGTCTTCTCTATGCTGACGACCAAGTTATCCTTGCGTCGTCGGCTGAAGGGTTGCAGGAGATGGTAAATATTATGAATGAGGCTTTGAAAAAGAAAGGAATGAAAGTGAATGTAAGTAAGACGAAAGCAATGGTTTTTGAGAAAGAGGAAAATATGACAGAGTGTAAAATTATGATAGAAGAAGAGAGGGTGGAACAAGTGAAAGAGTTTGTGTATTTGGGGTCCATGTTCACATCAGATTTAAAGTGTGAAAGTGACATCGAAAGAAGGGTGAATGCCGGCAACATGGTGAATGGAGCGTTGCACGCTTTTATGAACAGCCAGAAAGTCTCTGATAAGGCTCGTCTGGCTGTGCATAGAGGGGTGTTAGTTCCGACACTTATGTATGGGAGTGAAAGTTGGGTATGGCAGAAAAAGCATGAAAGTAGAATAAATGCAGTACAAATGAGAGCGTTAAGAAGTATGGTTGACGTAAAATTGAATGACAGGATAAGGAATAGCGTGATAAGGGAACGTTGTGGTATAAAAGAAGACGTAGTGACTGGTGTAGAAAAGGGTATGCTTAAATGGTTTGGTCATGTAGAGAGGATGAACGAAAGAAGATTAACGAAACAGGTGTATATGGCAAGTGTGGATGGGAACGTCGGAAGGGGAAGACCTCGACGAACGTACCTCGATCAAATCGGGGACGTGCTAAAGAAAGGTCAGGTCAAGAGTACCCTAAACCGACGAGCATGCATGAAGAGATTGATGAATGTGGAGGAGGCGAAAGAAGTATGCCAGGATCGTAGTAAGTGGAAGGAAGTAGTCTCTGCCTACCCCTCCGGGAAAGAGGCGTGATTTATGTATGTATGTATGTATGTATACTTTTTTGTAAATAAATACATATTCATCGCAAATATCTGAAAATTAACTTAACAAATATGTGTCTTGTGACGTTTGAACCCACAACCCTCGGCGTAGCAGGCAAGGGTAGGTACAATCCGCTACGCCATCGGACCAGTCGTGAGTCAAACTATGAAACGCCATCTTGTTTTTATACTTCGACCTTACTTTGGGGCAAGATGTTCTGTTTTAAAAATTGCTTATTTCTTTTAATGTCTTTATATTTATTTTATTTATCTATTTATTTTTATTTGTTAAAAATACATTTAAAGCATTAACTTTACTTCCTACCTTACAAAAGTTTGTGTCGGCACTGCACATTCCTCAGTTATACAAAAAATAAGACAAACCAATTTCAAAGATAACCTAAACTTATAACACAGTAATAATATAATAGAATAAAATCTTTAAAATAGACTCTTCTCCGTTCAGAAAGTTAAATCGAGGCGAGCATGAGGCAGGACCAACTTTTGCCACAAGCAGTTCTCACACGTACCGCGTGATCTTCCGGTCTTTTGCCGAATCCGGTTTTTGACGAAAGAATTCACAAAATCCACAGAATAAATAAATTAAAAACCGGACATCGTGGCACACGTTGCCGCAGCAAATTACGGCTGGTTGATATAGGGTCAAATTTTACTTGTGACCGATACCGAAATCTCAGATTGTGCCGGTGATAGGGAACAACTTTCCCCTAGAAACATAGGCCCAAACTCGATATATGAAAAATAAAATGGACCTCTCACACAAAATTTTCGAACAGCCGATTTAAAAAAAATTGCAATGGTGTATTTCAGACCATACATTGAGCTAGAAACGTCTTAATGAAAAAAAAATGATTTACTATAAAATAGAATTTTAAATTTATTGTCTTATAGGTACCTATATTCCTTGGGGAAAGTCGTTCCTTATCACCAGCCCGTCTTAAGTTTTCACTATCGGTCACTAGTAACATTTCACCGTATATACTGTACTAGCTTTTACCCGCGACTTCGTCCGCGTTAGATGGTTTTTTTTTTCACTCCTCCTCGTTCCGTTCGCCCGTTAGTGTGCACGTCTACGTCTAAGCGCTAGTTCAATTGATAAATATTTGAGTAGCAAGTTTTTATATAATTGATGTAAAATTAGAGTCATTGTGTTGTGTTTTATATGATCAGCTTAATGGTACAAATTGTGAACAAAATAGATAATTATTTCAAAAGATATTTGCATTAACAGTTTAAAAGTGAGTGAAAAACGACAGTAAGTGGACATGACCTATCTCAATGTTCGACTCTCAACAGCGTGTCAAGCGTAAGTCGGCGCATAGTCGGGGTCACTGACCGACGAACAAGTTGACCTTGAGTGCGTTCTTACACAGCAGCGTAGAGAACTAGGGACTAGTAGCAGTATTTCGCCGGTTACTACACAGCGCCGATAGCCGAGTGGATAGAGCATCTGCCTTCGAGTACTAATGTGCGAGATCGCTACTGAGCGGAAACTGACTATCGCAACTTTTTTATTTTATTTTTCCATTCATTGATTGCTATTTTGAACAAGAATTGACGACGATTTAGACACAAAAAAAATAATTTCAAATAATGCCTTCAAACAAGAAATCCTCATCTGCGGAAGCTAGTTCCACTTGCGATAAATGCAAAGTTAAAATTACCAGAAATAGAGGTTTGCTTTGTATTAAGTGTAACAAATATTATTGCCAGGAGTGCACTAATACGGAGAAACTGTTTTATTTATTGAAAAATAAACAGAGTTGGAAGTGCAGAACCTGTGTTAAAGAAACTCCAAACAAGGACCTGGAGTATCCGAACTCTAACAGGAACTCTCCTTCAAATGAGAATACAAATGAGGGTTATACACAAACTAACAGGCGTTTCTGTGCACAGCAGGAGAGTGAAAAAGTGAATGAATCAAATATTACTCTACCGAACAACACGTCAACTCCAGAACCACCTCAGGCTGTTTCAGTGTTTTTAGAGGTACAATCAGGGGAGGAGGTTGTGTTGGAGCCGGTGATTCCTTCAACTTCTGCTTCGAGTGGTTGTGATATAAACAAAGACTGTCCCAAACCTGACGTCTCGTCTTCCGCAGCACCAATTGTAGATAATGTTACAAAAAGGACTCTTTTTCGGTCAAACGTAACTACAAGCAACTCGTTTGAGTTACTACTCGTTGACGAAGAGAATTCACTTGAAACACAAAAAGGGGAGTTCCAAAATATTAATAGAAGCTGCCCAGAGATAGGGAAAAGCAACAATATTCAAGAGGAATTAAAAGAAAAAAAGCTTCTTATTATTGATCTGGAGTATAAATTAGAAAATTATGATAAATTATTTAACAAATATCTACTAGAAAATTCAGAATTAAAAAAGAGGATATGCTTATATGAACAGAAAATTAACAGTTTGAATAATATATGTGCGTCTTCTTCAAGAAAAAACTCTACCTGCAGTAATTTGAAGATTACACCACAGAGAGAAAGATTGGATTTGGAACTTTTGAAGCGTAACCTAGAAGAACAAGAATTTTCTGCATCTGTGAAGAAGTCCTTGCAGCGTTGCTCAAAGAAACCCCAGAATCTTGACTATAATACACAACTTTCGTCCTTAATCAATAAAATAACAGAACTCCAAAAACAACTAACAAATACACTTCAAGACCTCAAACAATTACAATATAATAAAAAAGACGAATTGAATAATATCGAGAAGTCGTTTGAAGAACAATACTCAGGGTATAAAGGCAATATAACTTCGTCTGATATTCCAGAAATGAGACACAGCCTTATTAATGATCCCAAAGACGTTGGAACCTGTCATATTTGTAAAAGCGAATTAGCTAGTGCAAAAGTAAATAATGATAAGAAAGTTGAGGACTTTAGACATAGGGTGTTAATTCTCGCTGATGAGAATGGAAAAGGTATGAACAACAAACTGCGGACACTGTTGGGTAATGATTTTTTTGTGGTTTCGTTCGTTAAAAATAACGCTACCTTGGACCAAGTATTGTCTGACAGTGTTGCTCTTTGTAAGGACTTCACCAAAGAAGACTATTTGATAATAGTTGCAGGAAGTAACGATAAAGATCCTATGAAATTACAATTGGATCTGTATAAATATCTGTATTTATTACAACACACAAATGTCTTGGTTGGAGAAGTCTACCGCAATAACAATGTTACTGAGATAAAACTTAACCAGGTGTATAAACTAATATGTTCATATTTTGACAACGTAAGGCTTCTTAAAGTAACTGGAAATGCAAATAACATTCATAGAATTGACAGAATCTCGTTGTGCAAGGAAATGTTAAGAGATATTATAAATATACAGTATAAAAATAACTTTATTGATTACAAGAAGAAAACTGCGTTGTTTTTGAAAGAAAACGGTAGGACTGTAACAAACATATCAACTCAAACTGATGAAACGCATTGTTTTTTTCGTGACTAACAATTGTATTATTACTAATTTCTGTACATATAGTGATATAGATAGCGTGTGTCATACTAAATCTAATATAAAGAAAGCTTTTGATCAAATATTGACTCCTTTTTTGGTTTTTCATCAAAATGTTTGTGGTGTGTTGAGCAAGAAGCCTGAAATAGAAATATATATTGATAAATTACCAAACAAACCTAGTTATATTTGTATAAGTGAGCATTTTTTAACGAAGGATTCTTTTCCGTCTTTTAACTTACATAATTATAATATAGTATCTCATAATATCAGAACGAATATGAAACGGGGTGGTTCTTTAATACTTGGTAAGGACGGTAATCATTGCGAAGATTTGCCAATTTGTAACACTCTTTACAAACGGGAATTCTTTGAAGTTTGTGGCGTTAAAGATACTGATGTTAATATGTATATATGTTGCATTTATCGCAATCCCATAAAACAAAACTTTGATGAGTTTATAGCACAGTTAGAAAAACTTTTATCACATTTCTTCAAAAAGAATTGTCTAATAGGGGGCGATTTTAACGTAAATATATTAAAAGAGTCCGACGGAAAAAGTGAATTTATGTCACTTTTAGAGTGTTACGGTTTTAGGCTTGTGCATAATGAGATTACATTCAGAAGAGGAGGAATGGAGTCTTGTCTGGATAATTTTATCACAAATTTACCAGAAGAATACGTACAAGAGGTAAATGTTGACGATAACGGACTTTCTGATGGACACTCGGCCATACTTTGCCATTTGGAACTAGAACGAATTAAAACAAGTAAAAATATTGAGGCAGTTATATGGACTACAAAGAGAATTTTTAATAATAACAATAATTTATATTTCAGAGAAAGCATCTTGCATCAGCAGAGCAAGCAGTGATCTCATAAATGCAAATATTACCACATTTTTAAGTAAACTTAATAAAAATTTCAAAAGTAGTTTTAGAAAAAAGCATAAAAAGGTAAATTTAAAAAAAGATCACAAAATACGTTATGTCACCAAAGGAATTCGCGTATCCAGCAAGATGAAGCGCTTTCTTAATACGATATATAAACAGGCAAATAATAAAACCATCATTGACTATAAACTTAAGTATATTAAAATTTATCGTAAAGTAATTAGGGCTGCTAGAAAATTGACTGTTCAATCTGAAGTAAATAGGGCGCAAAATCGTAACAAAGCTATTTGGACAGTGGTTAATAAGCATACCAATAAAAAAACTGTAAATAAAAAAGAAAACATAAAACTAAAAGTAAATGACATAATAATAGATAGTCCAATGAAGGTGGCAGAAGCCTTCACAAAAAAATTTGACCATAATAAAAATACATTATTAGGAGATTACCAGCAAGCGACTTGTATTTTAAATAAATGCGTAGATAGAGTCTCTGAAAATATGTTCTGAGACAGTGTCACTCCTGAGGAAATCACTAAACTCGTGAAGAACATGAAACCAAAAACCTCCTGCGGGCTTGATGGTATTCCTATCACGGTTATTATTAAAAATATTGATTTACTGGCCGCACCTTTAGCAAATTTCTTTAATAACTGCTACGAGCAGGGCTTGTTTCCGGAACAGCTAAAAATAGCCAAGATCATCCCAATACATAAAAAGGGATCGAAAAGCGACTACAATAATTACAGGCCCATTTCTATATTACCCGTTTTATCAAAACTGTTCGAGAAGTTAATAAAAGCTCGATTGATGAGACATCTTAATAAGAACAGAATATTGAGTGATAGGCAATTCGGGTATAGATTAGGGGTTGGAACTTCCGAAGCTATTAACACCTTGCTTGATGATATAGTGGTGAATATTAATGCCAAGCTTAGGGTAGCCGGACTCTTTTTAGATTTAAGTACTGCCTTTGATATGGTCAAGCACGACATACTTATAGCAAAACCAGAGCATTATGGTATAAGGAATAAGGCATTGGAGTTATTTAATTCATATCTCTACAACCGTCATCAGTTTGTTGAAATAAAGGCTATAGAGGGTAATGAAGAGAGAGAAGTTCGCTCTAAGATGGTGAGCATCAAAAGAGGTGTACCTCAGGGCTCAGTGCTGGGTCCAGTACTTTTTATCATATTTACGAATGATCTGGTCGACTTTATCTCAAACTTTGCACCCGGAACTTCTATAATAATGTACGCTGATGACACCAATGCTGTGATTTCGGGGTCCTCTATAGAAGAGTTAAATGTCAAAGTAAATTTTGTCCTGAGTGGTTTTCAACAGTGGTTTTCATTAAACGCTCTAAAACTTAATGCTAATAAAACAAACACACTATTGTTTAAAACTACGTCGCGGAATAAAGACAAGCTTATAGTTAGGACTGATAATGAGTTGGTTTCCAGTGTGAACTCAATTAAATTTCTAGGCGTGCACTTCGATTCATTTTTAAACTGGAAGCAAGAACTGGCCGCTTTAAATACATCTATAAGTTCAGCCTGCTATGCTTTAAGAAGTTTAAGAGAGGAGGTAGTTGTGAATCAATTAAAAATGGTTTATCACTCGCTCGTAGAATCTAAACTTAGGTATAGTATAGCGTGTTGGGGTAATAGTTATGAGTACAATCTGAATGGTGAATTTGTATTGCAAAAAAGAGCTATTAGAACCATAGTTAGAATCCCCCAAATAGCATCATGCAAAGAGTATTTTAAGCAACTAGAAATACTAACTGTGCCTTGCTTATACATTTTTGTTTTACTGAGCAATCTGGCTAAACATCATTGGAAGGTCGAAACTCCTGACGAAAATCTTGCCAGAATAGAAACCAGGAGAAAAGATATTCCAAATAGTATCCAACCAAAACTACTGGTTGTTAAACACAGTGCACGCTATCAGACAGACCGTTAAGTTATTTAATAAATTACATACGGATTTAAAAGCCTTGCTTGACAAACCCACAATTTTTAAAAGAAAATTAAAAGCTTTCTTGTGAGAAAAATGCTACTATTCCATTGACGAATTTATTAATGACAAAATATAAATTATTTACGCAAAATTATTGACATTATTTTTCATTTTATTATTATTTTTATTATGTGATGCAACGAATTTAATATTAATTCACTGAAGTGGTGTATAAATTTAATTTAGATTTAATAATTTAATTGACATTAAGTATTACTATAGTTATTTATTGTTTTTAATTTGTTAATGTTTAATATGCTCATTATAATTATGTATAAATTTCCATACAATGTACTATTGTTATGAAATAAATTGAATTGAAATTGAATTGAATTGAATTTGAAACAGGTTCTAAAGTATATATGTATATTCATAGTAAGTATTATGATATTAGAACAGTTCTTATCTCTACTGTTTTAGGATGAGTTGCTTGCTTCTGTTTTTAAAGAGCAATTCGAAATTTGCTATCCGGTGTACGGCCCTGAGAGATCAATATTTATAACCATTGAATACAAAAGTCAGTAGATAACAAAAAAGTCCTCGGTAAACAGTTGCTAATGTCCTTTCTCAACTTATTCCCATCATACTGAACAACTTTTGTTTTGGAACCATGCCTGTATCTCTATTAGTTTAGCTGGGCTCCTGATGGTACACCTGGTGGTCTACATAAGGTACTCCAGATCCCCAATGTCCTTGTGTAAAGAAGCGGCCTATCATACTGAACAACTTTTGTTTTGGAACCATGCCTGTATCTCTAATAGTTTAGCTGGGCTCCTGATGGTACACCTGGTGGTCTACATAATTTACTCCATATTCTCAACGTCCTTGTGAAAAGAAGCGGCCCATCATAATGAAGAACTTTTGTTTTAGTACCATGCCTGTATCTCTAATAGTTTAGCTGGGCTCCTGATGGTACACCTGGTGGTCTACATAAGGTACTCCAGATCCTCAATGTCCTTGTGAAAAGAAGCGGCCCATCATACTGAACAACTTTTGTTTTGGAACCATGCCTTTATCTCTAATAGTTTAGCTGGGCTCCTGATAGTACACCTGGTGGTCTACATAAGGTAGTCCATATTCTCAATGTCCTTGTGAAAAGAAGCGGCCCATCTTATTGAACAACTTTTGTTTTAGTACCATGCCTGTATATCTAATAGTTTAGCTGGGGTCCTGATGGTACACCTGGTGGTCTACATAAGGTACTCCAGATCCTCAATGTCCTTGTGAAAAGAAGCGGCCCATCATACTGAACAACTTTTGTTTTGGAACCATGCCTTTATCTCTAATAGTTTAGCTGGGCTCCTGGTGGTACACCGTGGTCTACATCTGTACTCCAGACCATCGAATGGTGATAAAAAGTAGCCTATGTCCGTTCTCGGTATGCTAGCATTCTCTGTGCCAAGTTTCATGAAGATCGGTTCAGCGGTTTTGCCGTGAAAGCGTAGCAGACAGACAGACAGACAGACAGAGTTACTTTCGCATTTATAAAATTAGTGTGGATATACTGTCACATTGTCTGGTATGTGTGCGATCCACCGAACTTTTGCCTCAAACGGAGTTGAAAAATTGATATTGAAGCAAACTTTTTTACCCATATCAATGAAAGTCAATACTTTTATTGCTTACAAAAGCCCTTTTCGCCCTTGATCCTTTTTAGTGACCGTATAAAAAATCTTTGGGGAGACTCAGGCATTTGTTAACATTTTTGACAGACACAAAAAACAACTTTAAATGGATTTACCACACACATATCACGCCTTTAATCTTTTGCGGGGTAGACAGAGCCAAAACGGCCGCAAAAAACGGACATTTACGCCATGTCTGGCAAATACAAAGTTTGAGGGACAATCTGTAAATATAACTGTGTAGGTATCACTATTAGTGACATGTTGTCAGCCCATCGCCTAAAATTGCAATACACACCCTCGAGTCCCTTAGTCGCCTCTTACGACTCCCACGGGTAAGAAATGGGGTGACGCTATTCTAAGCCGGCATCGCACGTCACGATGTGTTTATTTTGGATTTTACAATTCCTACGTTTAAAATTGTTGTATTAGGATGAGTAATTAATTACTTGTGCAAACTCAAAAAAGTAATAATTTTTGACAGTTTTGTAACAATATCATTAGAGATTACTTTCGAAGTAAATAATTAATCATATCGAAGTCAATAATCTGTTTAGGAGTATCAAACAACGAAAAAATCTAATGTATTTCACACATACATACATACATACATACACATATCACGCCTATAATCCCTTGCGGGGTAGGCAGAGCGTAAACGGCGGCCGCAAAAATGGACACTAACGCCACGTCAGTCAATTTTTGAGAGTCATTCGGAAAATTGTGTATCGCCATAGTGTCAGGATGTCAGCCCATCGCCTAAAATTGCAATACACACCCTCGAGTCCCTTAGTCGCCTCTTACGACTCCCATGGGTAAGAAATGGGGTGACGCTATTTATTACAAATTGTATTTCACTTGTGAATAATTACGTTTTTCTTATTTTTTATTTTTTATTTATTATTTAAATCAAGAGAAAATCAGATAGGGTAGAAATTGAAACAAAATATAAGACCTCCCATACAAAATTGCCGACTTGAGTTAATATAGAAACTCGAAATATTTTTGCATTCAGGTGTTTCAGCCTGCAATGTCTTAACAAGACTAGGAACAAATCCACAAAGTGATAAATATCAACTTTGTTAGTGCCTCACCGAGAATCGAACCCAGAACCTTTGCGTCGCAGGCAGTCGCACTACCACTGCGCCACATCGGCCGTAAAGCGTAGCAAGTGATTTAACAATAGCATCCTGAGCTCAATAAGGGATTCAAAAGCACGAATTGTGAATGAATTTGCTCTCGTGTGGTACAGTCTCAGGCTGAATTAGACAGTTTGGACTTTGGACCGTTCTTATGCCGCGTTCATACCTAAGACTTTTATTGATAGTTAAAGTGTCTAACCATATGTGAGCTTGATTGTACACATAACTTTTCACTTTCACCAGTGAGAAAATTCTGCCAATGTCAAGTTTGAAAAATTGGCTGTACGGCCAGAACGCTTCAGGTTAAATAAAAATTCCCGCCAAATTAATTTTCTGAAGGTGCGTTCAGAAATATCACATACGTCTCGTCAAAATATTTAGAAATTTCAAATATTTAGAAAACGCATGCAAAAAGAAAGAAATATAACTAGCTGAAATAATTTTCAGAACGCGCCGCCGCCATTTTTATGATTAGTTTTGATAAAATGAGATGTTCGATATTCAAATCACATTTCTCCATCTAGTGGATTTACGCGGCAAAACTATTCTTTTTAAGCTGGAAAAAATTAAGTATGCAAAAAAAAACATTACCTATGAAATAAATACACCCTCAGAAATGCCGATAAAATACCATGAAAACCACATAATTTACTCCTAAGTCCCAATCAGTATGTAAATTACACGGAACTGGGTACCAATTACGTTGTTAGGCCCGTTTCGCCACACCTTAAAAACATGTCCTAGTTCGTCACAGAGCTAATGGCCTGGTTCGTTACAACTTGCCGTATCTTTTTTTGTGTGGCACGCCGTCTCGTCTAACGACTCAATGAACCAGTAGGCCTCTGACATGGTTGTATAACGACTGCCGTCTAAGTAATAATAGACAATAAACAGAACCGACGGCGTAACGTGGCCTCTGAAGCACGAAACCATTGTTTTTTTCGAAAAACAAGTTGGTTCAGCGTGAAATGTCCTACAGACTGGGAACTAATACACTAAGTGATATACCTACATCAACTTTGTGAGTGCTCCACTGGGAATCGAACCCGAAAACTGTGCGCCGCAGGCAGTCGCACTAATACCGGCGCACCATATCGGTCCTCATCAAAGCTGTGAAGAACCAGGATATACAAATACATAATGTATGCTATAGTTATATCATATTTAAACATGAATTTGCCAGGATAAGTTCAAAGTTACATATTGAATACCAAATTATAAAACACTTCCCGTGTTCATCTTGTAAATTCTACTTATAAATAAATGCTCTGATTTTTAAATCAATATAAAATTATCATTATTGAATGTGATGAACCGGGACTCTGTGTAAGTATGTTTTTATTTTTGTGGCAAACTGGGATTGTGACAAATCGGCCCTGACTACCAATTAGGTTATCGAGTAAATTTTTTATTATGAATGAATCGAATGCCCCAAATTCGTGTGGGATCAATACAAAATTACTAGCGCGTTCGTTGTTGCACGCTTTAGCGTGTGTAGTTACGTGGTTTTCACACGTGCCGCAAGGTTTTGTGGTATTTTGCCGATCCAAAAAAGAAGTTGTATGAAAATGAAAATGAGTTATTAGGTATAACAAGCCAAAAAGAGGACAAGGTACATGAAACTGAACAACTTTGGTCATGGAACATAGAAAAAAATTACCTCATTTGATTTTATGAACGCGATTTTAGGCAGTTGACGATACTTAAGGCTTCAATACAGGGTGTCCCGTATAGTGACTTCCAAAGGCAAAATTGGAATGCCTTATACTGAGGTGTATCCGAATCACTCGCATGTATTTTTCGCACTTTTTGTAGTTTCCGAGCTATGCAACTTCTAAAGTTGTATGGAAAAATTCGCCTGACAGGCTTCTTTTCTTAATTTTTTACTTTCGGTAAGGGCTTTCTTGTGGTTATCTTTAGATTTTCATGATTTGTACTTTCTAGCGTACAAAAAAAGGAATAAAAGGTGCTAAGTAATTAAATTTTCCAATACAATTTTAATAGTTGAATAACTTGGAAACTACAAATAATTGAGCATCATACATGGGGGTATTTCGAATACCCGTCAGTAAAAGGCATTCAAATTTTTTTTCGATGGACATTACTATTCACTATAAGTATAAGAGTTTACAATAGAATGTAGTATGTTTAAGTATGTTTATACAAAATGCACTATCCCGCTTACCTTTATGCACTTTCCTATCACCCAAAGGTTGCCTGGTAGGACTTGCTACCATAGCAAGAAGGCCGCCTTGTCTGTTGTACTTAGAATCCTACTTCCTACGTTTATTATAAATGCGAAAGTTCGTATGTTTGTTTGTTACTTCTTCACGCAAAAACTACCAACCCGATTGTTATGAAATTTGGCACACATATAGAAGGTAACATGGATGGTAATTATAACATAGAATAGTTTTTGTTTTATACGCAATAAATAATTTTATTTTTATTATTGCCCAAATGGGCCACCCTGTACGAAAACCAGAATAAATTGATCCAACATCTTATAACTCAATCTGCTGCCGAAAGTACATGTTTTCATTACATCAAAAGCTGTTTTACCCGTAGTAGATCCATCGCATAGTTAATTAACTTAACTTATTAAGGGTGCTCTGGAGAAGGCGGTGGCATTGAAACTTTATTTATTTATTTTTTTATTTATTAAACTTTATTGCACAGAAAGTACAAAGGGCGGGCCTAATGCCACGCGGCATTCTCTACCGGCCAACCAAAAGATAAACAGAAAGAGTAAAAGCGGGTGCCCATACACAAAAAAAAAAGAAATATAATCGTACTTAAATTTCGCACTAAACTACAATACATAAGAAGGAATAAACTAAAATACTTAATGTTAGTTTGTCAGTTCGGACTGTCAAGTGGATACTTAATAATTTAACATGAAAAATAAAAATACATAAAATAAATACATGCATACATAAATAAATAAGATATACCAACGACAAGCTAACAGAAATGAGATAGGATGAACGCCATCTAACAAAATTACTAAGAAACAGAGAGAAAGAGAGAGCCAGGTATGCCAACTATTTTAGGATAGATGGCGGTGATGTGACTTTTGTTTGACATTTTCTTAGTTTGACTTGACAGTACTCTAAACTTTCTCATTTGCAACGGGTATTAGTTACAAACCTATGTAGAAATTGTTTTTATAGTTTGGGCGAATTCTTTAAATATAAATTTTAATAATTATTTGACATTGTTAGTAAATTATATCATGATGACATCATGTATCTAATTAAATTCGATTTTAATTGTTTAACTAATGTTCTTAACTTCATTTACATTTGCATGTTGTTGTTGACAGCTGTATAGGAGATTCTTATTTAATGTGATATTACGATCCATTGTACCCTATTCAAGCAAATAAGATATCTTGGATCTTGTAAAACTAACCCGGTAGATGGAGCCGTGCCAAGCTACACTTGCAAAAGTCGCGGGCAAGGGACGAGCTGTGTAGCCCAGATGGAAGAGGCGTCGCCACTAGTGATGGCGAAAGTCGCAGGTTCAAATCAAAAACTTTAAAAATTTTGCTTGTTTTCTAAAATTGTACTTCTAACCCGGGAATGTTTTTATTTTGGTTTTCATATTTTTTCGTATTGAAAGTTTGAAGAAGACGTTATTTAGCAACAATTTGACCACCTTAAAAGTTAAACTGACTTATAAGTGAAGTTCGCCGTGTGATGCTGGCTTACAATAGCATCAGTCCAATCGTTGGTGTCGTAAAAAGTGACTAACGAATTCATTTATCTAGGGAATGGGCAATCCGCTTGCCAAGCGGGGTGAGAATGGCAATACAATACAATACGGGTAGACCCATGTCCGGCAGTGGACTGTTGTGGTTGTAAATATCATGTTATGTAATGTTATTGCCTGTACCTATAATTTTGAAAACTGGTAATCTGATTAAATATATATTTTTGATACTTCTAAGTTAGAAAATCTCTAAACTAATGAAAAAGACGTACCGAAATCCGTTACACTAATGCGATAGACCCGATTTATCAACTAAAATGAATGTAAGATAAGATAAGAATACTTTATTTGCTGTGTGCAAGGAAACAGCATTAATATATACAGCCAAGAACTAGAACTTAATTAGCGTACAATTAGGCGGCCTTATTGCTAATAGGCAATCTCTTCCAGACAACCTAGGTACAGGAAATATTTGCATAGGAGTATACGTAAACTAATTACTACAAACAAACAAAAAAGAAATGTAATAAAAATGATGTGGCGCTACTTTCCAGGCAGCGACCCTTAAGGCTTTCACGTAACGTATTCACGATACACGGCATAACTTGATTTGCAGTCAATTTGACCCCGATACTGTCAAAGGTTCTATCAGCTGCAAATAGTGTTACCCAGGGGTCAAAGCAGTACTGATGTGGATGTTGTAGTTGTAGCAGGGGTCAATAAATACTTAATTTCAAAATTAGCTAGAGTAGCTTAGAGCCTAGATAGATTCATCGTGTCGTTGGACTGGTAATGGAGAAAGTCGCAGGTTCAAATCCTGCCCGCGCTTGTAAATTTGCATGTTTTCAATAAAATTGTATACCACACGGGAAGTGTTTTAAAAATTTGGTACCGCAGTACCGTTACAAATATGAAATCTACCGTTTCATTCATTAATGCATTCCGCGTGGGAGACTAAGTCTATCTGTGTTCCAGTTAGGTTGTTAAATAGGACATTCACTGTAATGGCTATGTGGCTGGCAAAGCTAATGGTCGAAAAACACTTAGAAACAGACGCTATTATTCCCTAATGTGGGCTTTAAGGCGAGTGTAGCCGTCAACGACCTCGACAGTGGCGCCACTTCACAACAAAAACAATCTATTAGAATATCAGTTGCCCAAGTTTTTAGTATTATCCATTAGTCAAATTAGAACCTGCAAACTCAATGAAATATTCGCTGTTATAGCAATTAATACCAAAAGTGACCGTTTTTAGGCACTTTTTTCCATAACTCTAATTGCAGCTAATATTTAATTGAGTTTGCAGGTTCTAATTTTACTTAAAGATAATACTTAAAACTTGGGCATCGGACATTCAAATAGATTGTTTGTATACCTAAAGAGAAAATATTTTTTTGTTAAGTGACGCCACTGTCGAGGTCGTTGACGGCTACACTCGCCTTAAGGTGGTTCTCCCACTTGCCGTTCGTCGCTGCGTATTTTTAATATCACAACGCATGCGTCTGTCAGACGAATGGAAATTGCTACTTCGGAACTTATTCCCATACAAATACGATTATTGCGTAACGGATGCGTCTGTCAAATCATCAGCGGCATCATGCTACCGTTAACGCACTGTAGCCGTATTTGTATGGGAATAATACCGGAATTTGCAATTTGCTTTTACATAAAAATGAAAAACATAAATTCAATAGACTTAAACATGCGATGAAGAGCAATTAAAAAAAAATGCTTATGAGAAATAATATATCTCTCTTTTCGTGTGAGACACCGAGTCGTGACAAACGACACGATGAACCTTGGTCTCAGAGTATTTCAACCGCCAATTACTAGTAGTATGCCTCTGACATGGTTGTGTAACGACCACCGTCTAAGTAATCATAGACAGCAACCGGGACCGACGAAATGATGAGGGCACACCTAAATTTGACACGAAACTAGTTTTAGTTAAAAGATAAAGCCAATTTTGTCCCCATTAAAATCAAACTCATTTTTTGCAGCAGTAGCTCCATCTATTGGCGTAAAGTAGCAAATCAGTTCTAACAAAGAAATTTATTTTTATTATTTTGCTAACATTGTATATCATTGTAACCTTCCCATCGAGTTTTTCAATTAGACTTTCTCCCTTAGGTCCCCTTTGAAGACGTAAGTCCATTTTACTTTTGTATGAAAAACGCCCCACTTTAAGTAGATAGAGTGATTTAAGAGGAATGTTTTTTATGTATACCTATTTAATGCCAGGAAAACGGTTAACAGCGGGTGCAATCGCTGGGCAGTTAGCTAGATATAGATAATTAACAGTCTGTTAATACCTACCCCTATTAAAACTAGCCCCAGACTCATAACCTTAGTTATATTTTTATCAAACTAATTAACAAATTGTTTTTTTTTACAGGAAATGGACTAATCATGATTGCGTGTGGTACGTATTGTCTTTTAATTACTTAATTATAAGTACTTAATCCACAACATTTCATTTTACGTTAGATACAAAAAAATAATATATCATCGTTTAGAGTGTTTGGGATGCTTATTAAGATAAACATATTTTCATAATTTTTAATGCAATCGATTCTAAAATATTTTGATTAAATATGAATACTTCAAAGTTAGGAGTACCCTGAAAAGATCCTTTGCTTCTAGTAGAAAAAAAAACAGATTGAGGCAGCATGGTCTTCTTCCCCTGTACAGAATACACAAAGTAAAAAAAACTCTATATCCATTAAAAAAAACAATGACAGACTAGTGCGATATCCACCAAAACAACCAAAGAGAAAACGATCTGTAGAGAAAACTTCACTCATTCATCTGTAAATGTCACATCAGTTTTTTTTAAAATAAAGGTCATATAAGTGGTAGGCAAATAGATTTTGTTTTCAGCAGCCTAGTTATTGGAGCTAAACTAAAGCACTTTTCAAAATTTTAATTCTTTGATTATGAAACAAAATAAAATTAAAAGAACTTACCTTTTATTTAATGATGCGATAAGCTATCTATTAAAAATATAAAAAAGTGTTGTTAGAAATTTGAAATGTTGTGGATTGTATTATTGTAGGTAGTATACTTTTGTTGTACATCAGTAGTTGTTTTGCAAATAGGCACACAACATTTTATTCAAATCCATAATTTCAATTGAAAAAGCTTAATTATTGATAATCTATTTAAAATTATGAAACGTTCATTAATTGAGCTTTTAAAATCTAAATTTAGTTTAATCTAGTTCTGACTTTATATTGCTTCATTAAGGCGGCGATATCGCACGAACAAGATTTTTAAACCAGTTTTATTTAGACAATTACAGCCATAAAATTCTGAAAAAATATACGTTTTTGTCGAGGATACCTATCAGTTACACTACACTATTCGACAAACTTTACTTTATAGAAAAAAAACCTAAGTAACCCCTATTTGAAACATTTTTTCAATATTACCTATGTCTACAGTTTTAAAGTAATAACAAAAAAAAATATGCTGTAATTTTTTGTAACTAATAGGTATATGTAGATCCTCGACAACAACATATATTTTTGCAGAATTGTATGTATATAATTGTCTAAATAAAACCGATTTAAAAATGTTACCCCCGCCTTAAATCAGTTTAATAAGCTCAATATCTTAATACACTTAATACAATAATATTCCGATCAATTAAAACTGTTCAATAGAAAACAATTTAAATAACCTTTCTCCATTAGTTGTTGGACTCGATTCTAATACTACGAACTAAAGCTGAATTCAAAATAATATACATACATACACATATCACGCCTATTATCCCAAGCGGGGTAGGCAGAGCGTACACGGCCGCAAAAACGGACATTTACACCACGTCTGACATATATTTGAGGGTCATTCGGAAAATTGTGTATCGCCATTGTGACAGGTTGTCAGCCCATCGCCTACAATTGCAATACACACCCTCAAGTCTCTTAGTTGCCTCTTACGACTCCCACGAGAAAGAAATGGGGTGATGCCATTCTAAGCCGGCATCACACGGCATTAATATGGTCACAATAAATCAATTTTTAAGGTATATCGTGTTTAATATCGTCAAAGTTATAGACTAGAATAGAATTTTTGACATATGGACTGGCATATGGCAGGGTCGCCATGCAATGTTGGCGTTAGGGTAGGATCCAGAGAAATACGTATGTTTAGTTCAGACGTATATCGGCGACTGACTTAAGCTACAAGCTAGTTCATACATAATTATAGTATCCTACTAATTATAAATGCGAAAGTTTGTATGTTTGTTATTTCTTCACGCAAAATCTACTAAACCAATCGTAATGAAATTTGGCAAACATATAGAAGGTAACATGGATATTTTTATCACCACTTAAGCAGGCAACGCTGTGGGTAACAGCGAGTACCTAATAGTAAGGAGTGATGTGTCACCACAGTACATACACCATGGTGTATGATGTCATGTTTTTTTTTAGTTCTGGACCCTATGATTTTAGCCCCAGGGCTATTAAAATCTACACCTGACTTTATGGTGGGAGCTCACCCGGAGAACACAATGTGTTTTGTTCAATGTGAAACGACGCTTGAAAGGCAAAATGATCTAAGCGACATCCGACTAACTTTACAGTAGAGCAGTTTAAAGATTGAAATTTTAGAAAAAAAATCGTGTAAATTCATGTGATTAAGATAATTGCGCAGTTCTTAGATATATTTTTCATGATTTATTGAGGTACGTATTGGTAAATGAATTTATTAAAAATAATGCTTAGTTAGAAAGTTAGTGTCGCTTAGTCAAATTTAACCTAAAAGTAGCTACAGGAAAAATTGACTAACCGACAAGGTTTGGTTAAGAAAGGTAAGGTAAAATTTTAATACATGCTTTTCTTAACAATTTTCTGCCGAGTAAAAATTATCTAACTTAAATTGAGACTGTTTAAAAGTTGAGTCAAAACAACCTAAATTAAATTTATTGGTTAAGAAAGGTAAGGTAAAATTTTAATACATGCTTTTTTAAACAATTTGCTACCGAGTAAAAATTATCTAACTTAAATTGAGACTGTTTAAAAGTTGAGTCAAAACAACCTAAACTAAATTTCGTATTTTAATTTTGACCGTAAATTTGTCATAAATGATGTTCTCACCTAAAATTGGATCAATTATTTTCTTCAAGAATGTAAATAAAACTGTCTTCAGTTTTAATTATCACTATAAAATCAACACTGAGGCACACAGAAGTAGCATAGCTAGCTATTACATTTTTCTTTGCTTCTTGGTAACCATTTTGTAAAATGTCCAGCAGTGAATTTCAATAGGCTGATCTGATCTGGAATATATTTTATAGCAATATTCATACTACATGCCTATTTTGAAACTTACTATAATCTTAGAATATGTTTTAACCGGGCGCGTTTTCCAAGTCCAATTTCCAATTGTCCGAATGATTTATTATCTGCTTTGTTTGCATATGATTTTATCTTGAAATTGAATGTCAGCATATAATAGAATGCTGCATATAGGCAACACATAATTTTGGTTTCTCTTGGTGTTTTTACGACTTGGCCACGTACATTTTGGACTCTGTGAACCTTATTATTTGTGAATAACCTTGACATTAACCCTGGATACTATTCCTGCTATACATGACAGCCTAAGCTTTCTATGCGGACACAGTTATATTGTTCTGTTTCATGGCTTTGGTGACAGTTCGGCATGGCTGGCAGTTTACACCAGTCTACCAGTCGTGGTAGAGGGAAGACTTTAAATAGCCAAGCGCGTGAGTTGGTGTTGAAGTTAAGCGCGTAGCTGCTGCTTTGGGAATAGGCATCAATACAGTTGCCAGCATAAGCAAGAAAAATATGGTGCTTCTGGCATTGAAGAAAATAAATTTAGCAAAGAAAAGGAAAATAACCTATGTTTAACAAATAAAGAATTTGAATTAGAATTTGAATTATTATACCAACAAGAAACCCAACGAGGACCAAACTTCTGAATTCCTTACGTGAAGCTGGTTTATTTCATGGTGGCAAGACTTCACTGTCACAAATTTTAAACAAATTGGCGTATCAATATCAAAAAGTCAACCAGAGGAAAAAAGTGTTCATGGAGCGAACCGACATAATTTTAACAAGAAACAGTTTTCATAATCTTACATGAAACGTGGCTGAATGCCAACCACACCGTATCCAGCACCTGGGCAGATAACACAGCGCAATCGACATCAAAAGTCTCAACGGGAAAAGGGGGTCGCAGTAATATATGCCATGCCGGGTTCGGGAGCGTAGTGTTTTAAAGAAGGTAGTCTAATGGCATTTGCGACAAAAAAACTACCATGAAGAAATGGACGCAGATAGATTTGAAGAATGGTTGCGTTGACTACTCATCAGCGTAGAAGAGCTTCTGTAATTTTAATGAACAATGCACCTTACCACTCGCTAAATTGACAGAGCACCAATCCAAAATAATAAAAAAGCCGATTTCGTTAACTGGCTCCAGCCACACCGAAAAGAAGCCGACCAAAACATGCTGAAAGCAGAATTAGTGAGGCTGGTGAAACTTTTCAAGCCAGCACGGTTAAATACGAAATGGCATTAGAGAACGGCCATCGTGTGGTTCGACTACAGCTATGCCATTGCCAATACAATGCCATCGAATTTATTTGCTATCTAGCTATCTATGTACGATCTCAGTCGGTTATTTTATTATTGAAAAGTAGACAAATTACTGAATTAATTTTGTCCCTTGCAATATTTTTTCTTTAAATAAGTAGGTTTCTAGTAGAAAGAAACTACTTTAGTTAGATTGTATTTGTATTGATTGTAAATTAAAAAAAATGTCATGACATGATGTGTTGCAGACATGCATTCAGCTTCGGATTTAAATCAATGTTACTCGAATAGGTATATTTTTTACATTATTGACTGTATTTTTGTATTGTTATAGGATATGTAGGTCCTTACAACACTGAACCGCCATTTAACACGGGAAAGATGTTAGAGCTTTTGAAAGAAGCTTGTTCAAAAGTAACCAAAGATCGGCCAACGTGGTGAAACACACTTAAAAAAATATTGACGACGACTTTGACAGAGACGTGCGTATTGATAATTGTATAGACAATGAAATAGACGGAGTGGCCTCTGAGCTACTTAAAGCTGGTAGAAAAACCTGTCCTGGAGGAGCTGAAAAGGCTATTCAACTCTATTATAGCCAATGGAAAACCCCCGAAGGCGTGGAGCAGAAGTGTTGTGGCATTGTTTTTCAAGAAAGTAGATAATACGCTCCTCAAAAACTATAGACCGATCACACTTCTGAGCCACGTCTATAAGCTGTTCTCGAGAGTCATTACGAATCATTTGGCATTAAGATTTGATGCCTTCCAGCCACCAGAACAGGCCGGGTTTCGTAAAGGCTTCCTCACCGTGGACCACATTCAAACCGTACGGCAGGTTATACAGACGTCAGAAGAGAATAACCAACCGCTATGTAAGGCCTTTGTGGACTACGAAAAAGCCTTCGACTCCATCGAATTCTGGGATGTTTTGGACTCCTTGCAGCGGTGCCAAGTAGATTGGCGATATGTGGAGGTGCTAAGAAGCCTATATCAAATGGCAACGATGTCCGTCTAAGTACAAAATCACAAAACAGGATCTATCAAACTACTCCGAGGTGTAAGACAGGGTGACGTTATGTCCTCGAAACTCTTCACCAATTCGCTGGAGGATATCTTTAAGACTTTGCAGTGGGATGGACTAGGCATCAACGTCAACGGCGAATATCTCCCACATTTCCGCTTTGCCGACGATATAGTCATAATGGCTGAATAGCTTCAGGATCTGCAAAACATGCTGACCAGTCTTAACGTCGCCTCGAGACGTGTTGGACTCGGGATGAACTTGGACAAGACGAAAGTCATGTTCAATCAACACATCATCTCCTAGCCGGTCTCCGTCGAAGGTATAGCCCTTGAAGTTGTCTAGAAGTATGTGTACCTTGGGAAAACTTTCCAGCTGGGTAGAAACAACTTTGAGGCTGAAATCACCAGAAGAGTGCAGCTAGGCTGGGCAGCATTTGGGAAGGTGCGTCATATTTTGGTCGTCATACCCTTACCACAATGTCTCAAGACCTGCCAGTCATGACCTATGGAGCCGAGACGTGGAACCTGACAGTGAAACTGGCCCACTGGTTACATGTCACTTAAAGAGCTATGGAACGGTCTATGCTCGGTATCTCTACCTCTATAATATCCGCAAAAATACCAAAGTAACGGACATAGTCTGGAAGTGTAGCAAACTGAAGTGGCAGTGGGCTGGGCATATAATATGTCGTAGAACCGACGGACGGTGGAGTAAACGGGTTCTCGAGTGGAAGCCACGCCTCGGAAAGCGTAGTGTTGGACGACCTCCGGCCAGATGGACCGATGACTTTAAAAAGGAGGCTGGTAGCGATTGGATAGCGAAAACGGGAGATCGTGCCCTATGGCATACGCTGGGGGAGGCCTACGTCCAGCAGTGGACTGCAATAGGCTTATGTATGTATGTAGACAATGAAATTATCATCAGATTGTTTGAAGACAGCACGAGCAGTGACAGCGAAGAACCTTCCGTCTTCATCGCCGGAAGAAGAGTGATACTACGTATGTAAACGTAAATGCTACGTACATTTAGTGCTCATAAAAATCAAATACGACCTATTCGGGTGGCGACAGTATTTTAGTGACTTTGAAACTAACTTTAATGTTTGCGCTAGCGACTGCGCGCGTGTCGCCCGCAGGTCTAACCAACATTTTTATGTGAATTACTGTTAGGTAAAAATACTCTTTGCGCCTTTACTTGACACTACCGTAGGTAATAACCAACATTGAATAATTATGACCGTTGAAGTAAAAGTTGTCTAAATAATAAAATCACACTTAGAAACGGCAGGTAAACCTTGTTCAAGCGACAATCGGTTTCATTTTTCGGCAGGCAAAAATTTACTAAGCGACAGTCAGTCGTATTTTTAGGCAGGTAATATATGCTGAAGTAAATAAATAAAAAAAATAAAAAACAGGTAATTTTAACCAAACGCCATAATGGAAAAAATAACGAATAAGTAAAAATTACCTAAGTTATAAAAAAATAAAACCTTTGTGAAGAAAAAAATTACTAAGCTCGTAACACTTAATTGCCAGATCCTGGAAAAATTGACTAAATACAAAAATATTCTACGAACAGAAAGGAAAAAGTTATCCACATACAAATTTACCATTACATAATTACTCAACCACCAAATTTTCTAAAAAGGGTCAAAAATTGTGTCGGTTAGATAATAAAAAATTGTTGAAATTCGCAAATCCTCAAATATCTAAGCGCCAAAAAAGTCATCGTAGAGAGACGTGAGTAGGACCAAACGACGCAGAAAAATCAGGCGATTCCAACAATGTATATAACTCAATATGGCCAAAAATGTCGCTTAGATCATTTTGCCTTTCAAGCGTCGACATGTTCTTCATTCGCAAGGTACTCATGAAACTTTTCCAACAGAATATATATGTAGAAAGTAAGTTATAACACTTTTTTGCACAATAAAAAAAAGAAAAACAGAATATAGGATACATTAAAATAAAAACGCGCTAAATAAAAAAAAATACATGCATATATTATGTCACGCCTTTAATCCCTTACATCACCCCATTTCTTGGAGTTGTAAGAGGCGTGTAAGGGACTCGAGGGCTTGTATTGCAATTTTAGGCGACGGGCTGACAACCTGTCACTATAAAGATACACAATTTTCCGGATGACCCTCAAATGTTTGTCAGACGTGGCATGTCGATTTTATGCGGCCGTTTGTGCTCTGCCTACCCCGCAAGGGATAATAGGCGAGATATGTGTATGTATGTATGTAAATGACTGAAACTGGCTTTAATTTTATGAATTTAAAAGTGACACGACTCATTTTAGCTTTAAATGTGCCTAACAGTTCAGAATTAGGTCCACGCTAGTAATAAAAACCACAAGACCGGTTTTGATTGTTTATACCGATCCTATACACTACAGGCAATCTGTATAACAAAATGACTAATCTAGGATACCTGGGGTTGCCAACCTTGATAACACATTGTTCTGACCTGAGTAGTGTTGCCACCACTTAAAAGTTTATCGATAGTTTTACATAGTGATATTTCTGGGCATTTTTCAAGTGTGGTGCCGGCTTAGAATAGCATCACCTCAGCTGCAGATAATTTGCAGAACAGTACGGAGTAATCTAAGATACCTAGGGTTGCCATTCCACGTTGTTCTGACCTAATAAGTTTTTTTACCACTTAATACTTTATCGATAGATTAACAGTGCCAAATTTTTTCAGATATTTTAATGTAATTCCTGCATGGATTAGCATGTGCAGATAGTCTGTAGAACAAAAAATAGTGTAATCTATTAATACCTGAGGATTGCCAACTTACATAAAACATTTTTTTTATTCAAATGTACGAAAATATGCCTTTCTTTGATTAAACTGGCCGAAAATAGGCAGTATCGCCATCTTTTAGCGTAAACATTTTCTTTTTTAATTTGTTATAAGTGGGGTTATTTTATCTGTTTATTGATTTATAGTCTTGGTTTACATAAATCGATGGATCATTTTATCGACAGTTGCCAACACTAGTTACACAGGCGCTGGTTTGAGATATGCACTAATGGGTAACATACAAGTCTATTACATCGGTATTCCTGTTTCTCTATTGATTTTAGTGTCGTTTCAAGTAGAGCGCCTTCATTCATTTGAGTGATTGTAAAAATACTAAACAACTTTTAAAACGGTGTCCCACACGAAAAGAAGAAGACTTCAAAAACAACATAAACATACAAACATACACATATCACGCCTATAATCCCTTGCGGGGTAGGGAGAGCGTAAACGGCCTCAAAAAACGACCATTTTCACCACGTCTGACAAATATTTGAGGGTAATTCGGAAAATCGTATATCGCCTAGTGACAGGTTGTCAGCCCAACGCCTAAAACTGCAATACATACCCTCGAGTCCCTTAGTCGCCTCTTACGACTCCCACGGGAAAGAAATGGGATGATGCAATTCTAAGACGGCATCACACGGCAAATCACTTGGACATACAGATAGAAAAGAAAGAGTACAATACAGGTGGCCTCATAGATAGGTAGCTATTTCTACCAGACAACCTTAGAGTAAAGGAAAATAGATTTGAGATGCGGGATAATGCTTTTACGTACAAATAAAATACATTATACAATAATACCTACATATTTTACGTAAATAACAATATGAGTATTCTTCTACATACCTTATAGTACAATTAACTAATACATATACATTATTATTAGAGAGAAATATGTATGCATTGAATTGTATGAAAGTTTTGCGTAGTAAGGTTTAAATAAATAACTAAATAATTATTAAATAAAATTAGGATTTCAAAAACTAAACACATCACCATTTTATGCGACTGGCTGACAACCTGTCACTATAGTGCAACACGATTTTTCTGAAACTGCCCTCAAATATTTGACAAACGTGACGATAGTGTTAGTGACCGTATTTTACCGCCACTAACGCTCTGCTTACCCCGCAAGGGATAAAGGCGTGATATGTGTGTATTTAAGTAGAGATGGGAAAATAATTTAACCGACAAGGTTAAACAAGCTTGATAGTGTAATCCGTACTTTATAATAATATAATATTATAAATCTGAGAGTTTGTGTGTGTGTATGTATGTTTGTTACCACTTCACGCTCAAACGGCTTGACCGATTTGGATCAAATTCGCAACACGGATAGAGTATAACCTGAAATAGCACATAGGCCACTTTTTACCGTAGGAAAACAACTATTACCACGGGAAAATGAGTGGAAACGGGTGAAACCGCTGGGCGGAAATCTAGTCATGGAATTATCTAATCGTTATCAAGTGCTTGCCACAAGATAAACCAAGTTCTCCCACTAACCATCCGTCGCGGCGTATTTTTCACGCACCGTAACGCATGCGTGCCGTGTGATGCCGGCTTAGAATAGCATCAACCCATTTCTTTTCGCCCCATAGTCGTAAGAGGCGACTAGGGGACTTGAGGGTGTGTATTGAGGCGATGGGCTGACAACCTGTCACTATGGTGATACACAATATTTCAAATGACCCTCAAATGATTGTCGGACGTGGCGTAAAGGTCCGTTTTTTTACAGCCGTCTACGCTCTGCATACCCCGTAAGGGATAATGGGCGTGATATAATGTGTAACGTCTGCGTTTATCTAATCCATGCTAATTATGATTTTGATTCAAACACTTGTACTCGTTTTCGAAACGAGTACAAGTGTTTGAATCAAAATCATAACAATAGAGTTTCACCAAGTGCCGACAATTGCAAGTATAAACTATATCCATGCTAATTGATTGTCATTGTTTTCTGACACTAGGGTTCATCGAGTCGTTCGTAGATTTGGTGTCCCACACGAAAATAGGGAAAGAGAGATCCATTGTCATAATAAAACAATTTGAAACGGATTGAAGTTGTGTTTATTTTGGATTTTACAATTTCTACGTTTCGAGCTCTTTACAGAGCCCGTGGAATTGTAAAATCCAAAATAAACACAACTTAAATCCGTTTAAAATTGCTTTATTGTGATGAGTAATAGTTGTGCAAACTCAAGAAAATATTAGATCCATTGTCCTTTGGCGGTCCGCTGCGTGTTTTTAACACACGTCAAGTCATTTGACGGACGCATCCGTAAACGCACCGTTGCCGTATTTGTGTGAAAAAAAGATCACACGCATGGGTTACGGTGCGTTAAAAATACGCAACGACTGACGACCAGTAGGAAAACGGTAGGTAAACCCATTTATCAATCGATTATTTTAGTCTGCGCTGTCCGGGTACCACCAAGACCTACTTTGAATTGACTGTCATGAATCGCAGGTACCTGACTAACTTCTTCTTCTTCACTTCTTCGAAATACTGGAGCTGCTATAGTTCATAAGAATAGGTACTTCTTATTTTAATGGCTGATTGCATTAACCTATGGCGATGTAGAAAATTTGTTAGTAAGAATTAACTAGTAAAGTGGAACCGACCGAAATATCTTTTTCACTCTCTCTCTCTTTTCGTGTGGGACACTGAGTCGTCCAATGACCCGATGAACCCTGGTGTCAGCGTCTTTCAACCGCCTACTACTAGAAGGCCTCTGACATGGTTGTGTAACGACCGCCGGCTAAGTAATCATAGACAGCAACCGGGACCAAACACATGCTCACGCACACACACATTTACACACACACACACACACACACACACACACACACACACACATCCTACAGAATATTAAACTTGCCAACATACTCACTATTTTCATTTATTGTATTACTATTTCTTTTATTATTTATTTACTTTTCTCAAACATGCTAGGAAATGTGTTCATTTCTTTCAAAAAAAGAAACCGCGAATTTTTACATTGTTTGTCACGTCTCAGATCACGCCAGCAAAGTTGTATGGAAATCCTTTGCTGGTGTCCATTAAGATAAATTCGCTATACGCTAAACCCACATAATTTGATTTCAAAATTATCTCGATGACTCTCATAGAAACGGAACGTAATTTTGTATGAAACAAGTAACTAAAGACGAGGCTGTATGATGTGAAGACCCTTGCCTGTCCAGAATTAAAAAAGAAAAGAATGAACTTAACATTTAGTATGGCTGAATATTACGTAATACTGTGCCTTACAGGCGAATTTATTTAAAAAAACTACAATTGGTGGGAAAATTGTAAATTTTTATTTGTTTCGTTGTGTTGTGGTCGCTAGCTAACTTTTATAAGAAGTACTAAGCACTATGTAAGCCTCGGGGAAAATTACTTTGCTTGACTTGTATAATTGAAGTTCAAACTATAAGTACTCGTCCAGCAAAGTCTTATTTTCCATACCTCGACAACAATGTACTATTATGTTTTTTTATTCTTATCTGGGATTGTTATAATATTTAGAATAACATTATCAATTAAGGCAAAATTTTGTTACTTACTTTACTTTGTAATACTATTTGAAGGAAAGGAAATAAGGAAAATGTTTTGTTTTTCATTTTATTTATCTTGTAAAATTAGACAGATCTGTTGTACAATATATAACTCTGCTTAAAGATAGTACTAACCGGAGCCGAGCTCGACTGTACCAGTGCAGGTCTGAAGTTATCCTTTATTAACTAGCTATTATGTCCCCCGGCCTCGCCCGAGGTTGTCACATCACATCCCAACATCGTCACTTATTAAGGCGACGTAACTTAGATTGCTTAAGTTGCGGTGAGATGCTCAAATTACAGAATATATCTAACTTAAATTTTATGAAGCTTTGTTTTGTACATCATTCATTCATTTTGGGAGTATGGAATAATATGAAAATTTTGTACATACATACATATATCACGCCTTTATCCCTTGTGGGGTAGGCAGAGCGTAAACGGCCTCAAAAACGGACATTTACGCCACGTCTGACAAATGTTTGAGGGTCATTCGGAAAATTGTGTATCGCCATAGCGACAAGTTGTCAGCCCATCGCCTAAAATTGCAATACTTACCCTCGAGTCCCTTAGTCGCCTCTTACGACTCCCACGGGAAAGAAATGGAGTGATGCTGTTCTAAGCCGGCACCACACGGCTCCCTTACACTTTGCATACTCGTACTTACTTGTAGACACCAATAACGGTTAAATCAAAATTTCAAAATAAGAATTCTGTTAAAGAGGCGGTATTTAAGCAAATTCAACTACCCGGCGAGATCTAATCAGCACGCTTCCGGTCCAGCCGGATGTTCTGACCGCCACTTCCGCCCTTCAAGAGTCGCTCCGAAATTCAATTTCATATTTCAGTAGAAGCGACATGGCAATTCAGTTAGCGAGTGTAATTTCAGAATTGGAGTGCGATACTGGATCACGACACATAATTCACGAATCTTTGTTCCCCGATATCATTAAATAACGAATCTCCTTGGCACGTATGTTCTTATCGAGGGTCTTGTTGAAACCAATATAATTTTAAGATATTAATGTACCTACACAAGAAAAGCAATAAAGTTATTGAGTATTGAGTACCTTAATAATGGTATTCCGAATGCACGCCATCACGAATTTCGCTGCACTGAAACTATTTTAACCCGTATCATTCATACCCGAACCAATGAAATCACGAAGCTCACCCAAAGTCACAATTTCAATGGGTGTGAGTGTGCCTTAAGCAACCAAAACGTGTTTTTACTGAGTTTTTTAATCATGATTTTACAAATTCAAAAAAATTGCATTGTTATTTAATTTAACGGTCATATTCGCCGCAAGGCGTTCTCAAACTAATTTGAGTGATATGGGAATCAACGTTACTTTGCCCACGGGTGTCGTTAATCCAGTACAGTTTGCGATTTTGTATTGGCACAGTAAATGTTACCTATATTGTAGATATGCACCATTTTTGGTGACGTTTGGGAGATGAAATCGCGTGAGTAATTGTTCTTTTAACCTTGTCTACCAATTAACAGTTGTAGTTTCAAACATTTTATTAATCTAGTTTTTGGAAGTGTATATTAAAATTCAATGTCGTTATTACAGTACACTACAAAAAAGAACGACAAATCGACTTTGCCGACTATTTAGTGTATCTTTACTATATTATAATTAACCATCAGGTGAGATAGCAGACAAATGCGGGCTCATTTTATTTTTTTAAACGTATTTTAATAGTGACTTACTTTAAAAATTCTTGTCACTTCCACCTTCCAATACTTTCTACTTCTGTGCTAGTTGTTTATTATTTTGTGACAGTGCCCGGTAAACGGCGGCAGGCCGGTAAATTAAACAGGTTTGATCATTTATTCAGCGGTTTGAGCATCTACAGGATACAAAGTTAATAAAATATCTAAGTGGGCAGCGCGAGCATGTAAACAGGTTACTCGCGCTGCTAGTGTTGGCTTTCTGCGCGGAAGTCAAAAGAGGCAGCACGAGTGCGAGTGGAATGTATTGCTATCTTGCTCACTCGTGTTGCTGATAGTAGAGTATGATGGCAGTGTGTGAACACTCGCTCGCGTTGATACTTTCGCGGAAGTTAGTCGGGCAATATTCGCGGCAGCGGCAGGAGCAGGAGCAGGTGCATAGTGTGAACGTAGCATTGAAACAGTGTATTTTTTGGGCAAAATGCAAACTATCCAGGATGTTTTTTTACCAGAGTCTACTACGCGAGTCTAAGAATCTACGACGTAGCTGTTTACTACGAGGTTGCTACGAATGCTACAATTTTATAAGAATCTAGAAAGTTTATTTGCAAGAACAGAAAATAAAACATAAAAAGTAACCTGTGTCGACTGAGGGCGCAGTCTTAGTGCAACTGCCTGAGGCGCAAAGGTTCCGGGTTTGTGAATTTTTCCCAGTTTGGTTAGGACGTTACAGGCTGAACTACCTGTTTGTCTGCAATAAAAAGGGCTCCGTGCTATGGAGGACACGTTAATCCGTTGGTCCCGGTTACTGACTTTAATTACTTATGACGGCGGTCATAACACAACCATATCAGAGGACTACTAGTAGTGTCGTTTATCGGGTCGTTCGCCTACTCGGCGTCCAACGTTTGTAAAATACCCATACTTAGCAGCGCGTCAATCAACCAATCAAAGGGGTCAATTTTTACTGGTTTTTCATACTTACTAGTTAACCAGTGTAAATTTGATCCCTTTAAATTAAATTATTTCATATTATGTAGGTTGATTTTATGTACCGTCTGAAAAGTTCTCATCCTCAATACTTACTAAAATACGGCCTTTCCAATAAGCCATATTCGACAGCTGTCAGATCCGCGCTAATGCTATGGCAAAGGTTAAATTTTTTATTAATGACGGTTTTGGTAGGGAGTTGACAGATGTAAAAGTGGCTTATTGGGATGGCCCGGGTGTACACATTGTCAAAACATGTAACATTTTGTATTCATCACACTTTTTGTGGCCCATCCAGGTCAGTTCCAATATACTTGAAAGCTGGGGGTAAAAGCAAAACCGTGTTCCGCCCCTGGTTAGACTAGGAGCTAATGACTAACTTACAAAGCCATTCCGTAATTAAATAAATATATTAATTAACTGTTTGATAAGACACTCGAGTACACACCGTATTGCAATTTTAGGCGATGGGCTGACAAACTGTCACGATGGCGATACACAATTTTCTGAATGATCCTCAGATATATGTAAGACGTGGAGTAGATAAATGTCTGGTTTTGCGGCCGTTTACGCTCTGCCTACCCCACAAGGGATAATAGGCGTGATATGTGTATGTTTGATAAGACGTGGTGTTAATATCCGTTTTACGGCTATTAACTCTGCCTACCCCGTAAGGCATTTAGGCTTGATTTATGTATGTAGAACTAAAAACATTTTTTAAATGTTTAGCATGATAAAAACATATTCTTGGAGATCGATTATTGGAGATATACGGTGTAGTTTTACTAGTGATCGATAGCGAAAATTCACGACGTCTCAATTTATAATAGGAGATTTCGCTATTGGTCACTCGTAGAATTTCACCCTATATACTTAAGTCATAGTCTGGCAATCAATTAGGAGCAATAAGTCGCTGAAGTTTCAAAAAAATAGATGAAGGGAAAGTGATCTTGCAATTATGAATTCAAGGTAGTTTGCAAGGGTTTAGCAACACTACTAAACAAAAAAACATGAAAGTTAAGGCTTAAACTTCGATCAAGTAAATTCTGAAAATATTATTAATCATCTCCACAAAATGACTGCAGAACTCTAGTCACTGGCACCTAGTCTATGTGTCATTCGACCAGGGCCGGCCGGGGCATTGGATATACATTTTTGAACACTCGCTGAGACCCTGGTTGACCCAATTGCGAGGGAATATGATACCTTTGGGACTTCTACAGTCCACACCCTTGGTAGGTAGTGATGTGCGAATTTATAAACCTATTAACTAAAAGTAACAGGAAAATTTTCCGCCGCCGATATAGTGTGATGCCGGCCTAGTCGAGCATCACCCCATTTCTTTCTCGTAGGTGTCGTGAACACTAGATGTTTTTTCGGAAGATGTAAGAGAAACTCTCACAACAGTGTTACACACACGGTTTCTGATCGAATTGATTACAAATGGTAAAGATCACATTGACATTTTTAAACATAAAGGACTTAGATATCTCCTATCCTTTTCAAAACATATTTGACTGTGAGATTTATTTGATTGCGAGAACACTTTTGGAAATTACTACAAGTTTAATCACCTTGATTGTTGTCATTATCATTATTTTTTACTTCCCTCTATATTTATTTCTACGGTTCGTTTTAATTTACTTTTATAATGCCCGTGGTTAGGTATAAGAATATTTATGTACATACATACACAATCATACTTATGTATCACGTGATATGTATCACGCCTATAATCCCTTGCGGGGTAGGCAGAGCGTAAACGGATGTAACAAAACAGACATTTACGCCACGTCCGACAAACATTTGAGGGTCATTTGGAATATTGTATTTCACGATAGTGACAGGTTGTCAGCCCATCGCCTAAATTTGCAATACACACCCTCGAGTCCCTTAGTCGCTTCTTACGACACCCACGGGAATGAAATGGAGTGATGCTATTCTAAGCCGGCATCACACGGCCGATACATTTAAGATAAGTTAGTTTTTTTTACTGTATTGAAGCCAAATGTCAACCTTTACACTGGCTAAGGATAAACCGGGCTCCCATTTTCGATAACTCAATAAATTCCTTTAAAAGCCAAGTCGACGGTAGTAAGTGAATTTTCGAGTTGGGCGTGTGCCGCGATCATGTGCCGCCTTCTGCGCGTCGAGCGTCAAATTTCGTTTATGGATAATTTTATTTTGAAAGGAAATTTTCTACAGATTTTTCGAAACAAACTTTGTTACGGTAATATAAATACATTGGTCTTAAGGCGAGTGTAGTCGTCAACGGAAAAAAGTCTTTCAAAACGGCTTCTGGTATTATTTGCTGTAACTTTAATTATAGTAAATTTGCCGTATGATGGCGGCTTAGAATGGCATCACCCCATTTCTTTCCCGTGGGTGTCGTAGGAGGCGACTAAGGGACTCGAGGGTGTGTATTGCAATTTTAGGCGATAGGCTGACAACCTGTCTTTATGGAGATACACACTGAATGACCCGCAAGTATGTCAGACGTGGCGTAAATGTACCTTTTATTGCGGCCGTTTACGCTCTGCCTACCCCGCAAGGGATAATAGGCGTGATATGTGTTTGTGTTTAATTACAGCGAATATTATATTGAGTTTGTAGGTACCAATTTTACTTAGAATGATACTAAAACTATACTAATCCAGGGAATGGGCAACAGGGTTCTGTGTAAAACAACACCGTGCACTGCGCTCGCCAATCCGCCGCAATAAGTATGGCAATACCACTCCGGTAGGGGGAGACCCATGTCCAGCAGTGGGCTGTTATGGATGTTAAAGTAAAGTAAGTTAATACTAAAAACTTTAGCATTCTGGTTATACTGTTAGTATGAGATTGTTTTTTGTGAAGTGGCGCCACTGTCGAGGCCGTTCACGAAAACACTCGCGTGAGTTTGTGTGGCCAAATCAGTAATTTGGCCAAAAGACAGATCTTAGCAGAATTTAAGACTTCATTTCGTCATCTAATCATCGTCGTAAGCAGATCCAGAAATTCGGACTTTACTTAGATATTAGATGAACTTTCTTTTTGTTTCAATAAAATTCGTTACGTAGAAGCAAACACAGGGACAGAAAGTCACGGGAAACGAATTTGTTTTAGACTATTAAGTAATAATCCTTATGTTCTGACCAAAGGACCAATTAATAAGATGGCGAGTTATAAAAGAGGCAAAATAGGAAAAGTGACAAGTTTAAGAAAATTAAGAAGTTGACCTGAAGGAGCTTATAGAAGAATTTACGGGGTCATTTTCTCTTTTTAAGTACCTTCATTTACCTATCGTATGCTGAAGTACCCCTTGGAAGTACCTCTTTCTTCAAAGTAAGAGTAAACAGGCTTCTTTTGGGTGAGCTCGCTCCATCTTAGACTCTGTCTCTGTCCCTATGACCTAGACTAGAGTCAAGAGCAAACCCATCCTTAATAAATATATATATATATATATATATTTACTACAAACCTTTCATCCCGCTGTTTAATGGGAATGAGATGTATTACCGCGGTAAAAATTAGCCTATGTCACTCTCCAGACTTTAAACTATCTACAAACCCAAAAAACAATTACATAAAATTGCTCCGTTGCGACGGGAAAGAAGGACGAACACACTTTCCCATTTATTATTATTTATTTATTAGGATTTACCAATTGCAGTTACATTATTAGTTACAATGATTTAAAATCAACATAAGATATATAATTAGGTATTAGTATACATTTGGAAAATGAATTCTCTTAACTGATCTTAAATTATAGCTATAACTTTCCAACAAATAGGTTTAGAAAAGGATAGAAGATGTGCCATGTCTTATAATTTGACGTAAAAACGCGTTATCTGCCAAAATAAGGTGAAGATGAAAACAATGGAGCAGGTGCATAGTGTGAGAATTTATTTCCCGAAATGAGGCCATTTTCACCTTTGTAATAATAAGCCCAGGTAATCTATAATAATCCCCGGCCATATTGTCGCTATGTTTATGAGTTCAACCCGCACTCGTGTTTTTGAAGTATTTCCGCCATTACTCTCTCTAAATTGTACTTTATGGCCGCCATTTTGTAAAATATGTTGGCATTTAATTTTGCTCGCGATTCTAAGGGACTATTTCTTTTTTCTTTTTTGTCTCTAAACTCACCACCGTGTAGTCTAGTCTGAAAACTTCAAACAAACATAATTCACGCCTATATCCCTTGCGAGGTTGGCAGAGCGTAAACATCTGTACAAGAGGGACATTTGGGCCACCTCGCAAACCTTTGAGGACATTGAAAATTTAGTGTGTCACCTTAGTGACAGGTTGTCAGCTCATATGTCGTAAAAATGATAATACTATCCTTTATTGAATTCATTTTCATTTCATGGTTTTAATATGACAATAAACAGAAAGTTAAACTTCGGGCCAACACCCAAAAATATAACAATATAATAGGTATAGGACACGCTTTACCATCGACTACAATCTCCTTGCCGAGTGATGCCGGCTTAGAATAGCATCACCCTATTTCTTTCCCGTGGGAGTCGTAAGAGGCGTCTTAGAAACTTGAGGGTGTGTGGTGCAATTTTAGGCGATGGGCTGACAACCTGTCATTATGGCTATACACAATTTTTCGAATGACCCTTAAATATTTGTCAGACGTGGCGTAAATGTCGTTTTTTTGCGACTGTTTACGCTCTGCCTCCCCCCAAGGGATTATAGGCGTGATATGTGTATGTATTTATGTACTACAATCTCCTTCTACATGGAGTAACAAAAAGAGTATAACAAGCCGAAATGTCTCATGAAACTGAACAACTTTCCTCTGGAGAATATTCGACGATGACAGCACATCCCTATCTGTCGGGAGAATGTTTTTTCTCTCTTTGTGGTGCTACTTTCGCATACAGATGCGTGGCTGCAATTCTAGAACCTTTCAACCCAATCGATCGTTAGTTCTTCATGTCCTACTATCACAAAATAATATAAAGCAGAAATAATAAGGCCTTTTTTGACAGTTGCTTAATAAAGGAAAAAGTACTCAAAATCATCGATAGATGGCGTTAAACATCTAAGGGACATATTTTTTCGGGAGTTTGATTCTTGTTCGTTTCTTGTGGGACACCAAGTCGTACAACGCCACATGAACGTCCTTGAAAAAAAACATACAACAACTGTGCAATTTGGTTATGTATTCCAAAAAAGTATAACCATTTTTAGCAAAATTACAACACTTATCTATATTTACAAGGTCTTGTTGATTCTAAATAACCTTTGTAGGTATTTATTGCCGCGAATTGATACTTTGATTGCCAGATGACAAGCGTGTCCAGCCAAGGATTTTTTCTTGTTTGTGGACGCCAATGGGCTCTCAAACCACCTGAACGCCATCTATTGGTGCAAAGAAGCGTAACTTTTTTAGTCTGTATAAAGTAAAACCTTATTGCCGTTTCTACAGTCATAATGTTTCTTACTCTCTCACAAAGCGATACGATACAGGTCAGTTAAACATTGAACCCAGTTTACCAAAGGAATTATTGCTCGACTGAACTGCTACAATGCTACAAAGACTCGAGTCCACGGGCGCTTGTAACAAAGGCTCGAGTCCTTGTTTTGTACTCAATGAAGTCCTTAGTTGTACTTGATTATTCACCGTTCAAGACAATCTTGTAGAGACTGCTAGTAAGTTAATACAATGCGAATTTTCACAGTAGTCAGGAAATGTTTAATTTCATTGAAGAGTCGGTTTCAAAAACTAGCTCAGAGTTAGTCGATAGCCAAAAGTTTAGCAAGTTTTTAGTTTTTTTGGTCTCCTCGATTTTAGCCGCGGGGCTTTAGAACCTACACCTGACTGTTTGCTGCGCTACTGGGCTTAAGAGTTGTTCCGGGAAGAACGGATCGGACTGAATCTATCCAGTACATGCCGGTAGTTCCCAAAATGGGGAACAAATTATACACAATGACATCAAACTCCGTCGATTCGGTATCCCACACGAAAATGCAAGAAATATATTATCACACTAAGCGGTGGAAGGCTCCGTAAGGGGCCGCCTGGCTCGCGACCACCATCCCACCGAAGTCTGGCGCCAAGTAGCTTGCTGCGTTCCGTCAGTGTATGGTAGTGCCAGTGCCTTAACAGGCTTCTTCTGGGTGAGCTCGCTCCATCTTAGACTCTGGTCCTATGATATAGACTAGAGTCAAGAGCAAACCCATCAATCATATATTATTTTAAATTGGCGGGCAAGGAACGAGCTGCAGTAGCCCAGATGGAAGAGGCGTCGTCACTAGTAATGACGAAAGTCGCAGTTTCAAATCCTGCCCGCGCTTGAAAAATTTTGCAAGTTTTCAAAAATTGTATACCTAACACGAGAAGTGTTTTAAAATTTGTATTCAATGCATGAAATATTATTACATTTATTTGGTGCGCTAGTTTTGGTCAAGTCAAGAGTACCCTAAACCGACGAACATGCATGAAGAGATTGATGAATGTAGAGGAGGCGAAAAGAAGTATGCCAGGATTGTAGTAAGTGGAAGGAAGTCTCTGCCTACCCCTCCGGGAAAGAGGCGTGATCTATGTATGTATGTAGTTTTGTTGACTCTCCTAACTAATTCTTATTTCGTTGTCCGTTCCGAACATTTCCAAAGCTATATTCATTCGTACCTGTCACACAGTGGGGTCACAATGACCCCGGAGTGGGGTCACGCTGACCCCAAGTCGACAGAACCCCATTAAAATTGTATGGCGAGGAGTATTTTTATTACTCCCTCAGGACTATGCGTAATTGGATAAAAGGTGAAACGCACAGACGATATCGTGGTTAGAGATAGCCACCATACAAATTACAATCTGTCACAGCCGCAATTGCGGTAACGCGTGTCATGATATCCGGTTTATGTTAGTAAAATCTTACGGTGCGTGTGAGATCCGTCAAACGGTAGGTACTCTATGGGTATATTAAATCAAGGTTTTTTGTGGACGTATGTTTAATGATTCAGTGGTTTGAGTTCGGCTTCAAGATCCGGAGGTAACTTTTTCGATTCTTGTGGAATCAAAGTTAATACGTACATTCATACATGCATATATCATATTTATATACCATGTGGGGTAGGCAGAGCATAAACGGCCGTAAAACATTTGGGGGTCATTCTGAAAATTGTATATCGCCATAGCGACAAGCTGTCAGCCCATCGCCGAAAATTGCAATACAAATGTGATTCTCGCGTCCCTTGGCCACCTCGAATCCCTTAGGGTTCTTACGACACCCACGGGAAAGAAATAGGGTAAATGCTACTCTAAGTCGACATGACACGGCATTCAAACATTTTTTTATGCCACGACACAACCTTTCTTTAATTATTTTTTGATATATTGTGCGTGAAACTGGCTGATGTCATTAAATCAATAAAAAGAAAAAGAACTGTCACATAATGTTTTTCCATTGCAAATGGCTTTCACAAGAATTTTCTTGGGCAGTTTCAACCAGTACCGACCCAATTTTTATGTAGAAACTTTTTGTTGAAGTCTTTATGTCACGATAATTTTAAATGACTAGAACTGGCTGTTAACATTTAAGAAAATTAAAATCAAGCGTTATAGGGCCAGCTCACATCCATTGTATGAACAACAAAATGAACTGTATGTTGGAAAATTTATTCGACATTGGTCTCATCACGAAACATTTTGCCTTTCTTTTACGCCAGCAAAAAGTAATTTTTATTTACATCGCGATACAGATAATTTCAATTCGAAATCACTCAAAACAGCTGGCGCCTAATAGCTTCCGATGTACGCACGCTGGCCTTTTTTATTTTTATTCGCATTAAGTTTTCGGCCAATACTTTTAGAAAAGTATAATAATAAATTTAAATCTTTTTACTCTCGCCTTCTTTTTGTAAACTGGGGTGGGAAATTGGCTATTAGTCTTCAATGTTATTTAGGGAAATGTTTGCTAGATACTACCTAGAACTGTATAGTCTTTCATGTCCTGAATAAAACTAGTCCTAAAATAGACTAGGTTATGTGCATCGCAGTAAACTGGAAATATCAGAAATTCAGCCGATCCCCAAAGAATTGGGCTAATATCTGGGATATGGAAAAGTCGTGACTTCATTCTGACATCGTCCTCTAGGAAAAGGTTTTTTTGTCAATATTAAAGTGGACTTCGATGGCACTGCTAAGCTAAACTGAAAAAGTTTATCTCCATGAAATAAATGTATGACTCAAACGCACATATCTATGACCAAAGAACCAACACAATATTTTACTTTTGAACGAACAAAAATATGTATGTATCAATTTTATAGTACCACAAAACAAATTTACAATAACAGCAAAAGATAGAATAAAATAAGAGGCACAAAGGCGCACTTATCCCACAAAGGGATCGCTTCCAGTCAACCTTTAAGAGACTCAGAGGATATGTAATATTCCGGGTTTTTAGCAAATTCCAAGAAATTCAATTAGTGCATATTACTGCAGCAACATATACAGGGGTAAGGGACAGCGAAGTCTGACAAAACCTTTCGGCGTTACGGTGCGTTAAAAATACGCAGCGACGGACGACAAGTGTAAAAACCGCCTTAAGCTTCTTGAGAATAGGAGTCATAATTACACTTTAATTTGATTAAACAGAATTCACGGCAAGACTTTTGAATAGGGAGTACTGACTGAACCTTCTGCTACATTTTCTTTTCGTGTGGGACACCAAGTCTTCGTACGACCTGATAAACCCTGGTGCCAGAGTCTTTCAACCGCCTACCACTAGTATGTGTATGAGAATCTTCTTCCTTTCGTGTGGGACACCGAGTCGTCCAACGACCCGATTAACCCTGGTGAAAGAGTTTTTCAACCGCCTACCTCTAGTAGTAGGCCTCTGACATGGTTGTGTAACGACCACCATCTAAATAATCATAGACAGCAACCGCGACCGACGGGTTAACGTGCCCTCCGAAGCAAGGAATCTTCTTTATTTTCGAACAATCAGGTGGTTGAGCCTGCAATGTCCTAACCAGACTGGAAACAAATTCACTGAACCGATTTGTAAAAAAATTATTGCGCCTTTTAAGTCAGACTTGCCGTGCGCTGCTTAGAATAGCATCACGCCAATTCTACACGTGGGTGTCGTAAGAAGTGACTATGAGATAATAATTCAGGGAATTGGCAGCAGCGTTTACTTTGAATGCAATGCGTTTATCTTGCACTGCACTCGCCAATGCACCTGCCAAGCATGGTGGCAATACCCCCCAAAATGGGGAGGTCTATGTCCAGCAGTGGACTGTTGTGGCTGTTAAAGGTATGTTTGAATAAGTAGTCTTACTTACTTACTAATTTCAAAATTAATAAAAAAGTCATCGAAATTTGCTCAATAGGTATATTTTGAGATATGCTAGGATAAACCACTGAAGATAAACAAACATACATAAATTCAGGGAATATAGTATTTTACAATTCTGAATACCTACACGTTGAAATGACGCCGCTTAGAATAGCATCGTCCCATTTCTTTCCCGCGGGTGCCGTAAGAGGCGACTAAAGGGACTCGAGAGTTTCATGTTTAAAATAATTTTAGGCGACAGGCTGACAAACTGTCACTAAAATGATACACGATTTTTCTGAAAAACCTTTTAAATACTCGTATTTGTCAGAAGTGGCGATAGTGACCGTATTTCTACGGTCGGTAACGCTCTGCCTAACCCGTAAGGCATAAAGTCGTGATATATATATATGTGTGTGTGAGAGTTGAATTGAAAATATTCATTTACGAAGGCGGTTACATAAGTATATTAAACTCAAAGTAAAATTATTCTCAAAGAACAATAAGCTTCTCATAATAAAATTATTACCTCGAAATTAATAAAAACCCAAGTTATATCTAAGTGTCACGCCACATCAGTGGCATACCTACTCCGCGACGGAACGTTAGGCTCGAAATCCTGTAAGTGTCTATTTGCCGTACCTATCCTGCTGCAAACCATTTTACCGTGGGATTGAATGGTTTTTAGTAAAAGGTAAGGTAGCCTACTATATCTAGGATTTTATAGTTTTCTAACAGTGAAAGATTCTGCAAGGGCCATAGTGCTTTTAAAAACGTCTCAATTGTTTTGCAATAGAGTGGCAGTTGGATGATTTTAGGCGTTTCGTATTCCGCAAGCAGTTTGAATGAGGTATATAAAATTACAGTGGCTATAGGATGGCAATTGAGTTTCGTTGGCAGTAAAATTGAAATTGAAATTGAAATTGAAATTGAAATTGAAATTGAAATTGAAATTGAAATTCTTTATTCAATGTAGGATAGTATTATCATATCACTTATTGACGTCATGAACCGTCATTGTAAAAAAAAGAAATTTGTATCACACAATTTTCTTTTTTTTATAACAATTTTGTAATATCCTAATAGAAAACCGGCTCGGGCGGGAGAAAAAAATAAAAATCAAAGCACTGCCACGGGGCTGGCCAGGTTAATCACACGGCATGTAACTTTACGCCACCACCATCTGAAAACGATATTTGTTTCAAATTGAAGTCAAGATTTTTAAAGCGTGTAGTTTACATGCGTATAATTAATCGGACCTCCTGAACAGGAAAAACCCACCAAAAAAACCTGCCCAGAAGTGCTCCTACTCTAAATTAACAATCTTACTAGCCCCTAAGCTACCCTAGCTAATTCTGTAAGTAAAAAAAAATATGTATGTATAGACCAAAAATGGCTACATTTTTTTTTTTTTTGTAAAAGTTGAAGTAGATAAATCTACCAGTTTTAACTTATAAAATATTTACTTTAAACAATTGAAATTACATCCATGCAGATTTGTAAAATTATGTCAGTTGTAAACTCCACGCACGCCCCATTTTGGTATTAAAAATGAGTGCGTGTTTCTTGTGCTGCGCTGGGATTTCAGAGCTCCATGCCTCTTTGTCATTAATGTACTCATCTAACTTATAGTAAGCTTTATAACATAATGTTTTCTTGATAACAGACTTAAATTTACTTTCTGATAAACTCAATATATCTTCCGGTATTTTGTTATAGTATCTTATACTTAGACCTTCAAATGAAGTCCTAACTTTAGCGAGTCTATGCTTAGGTTGATCTATTTTATTTTTACTCCTTGTATTGCGGTTATGCCTGTCACAATTTCTAGTGAAAGTATTTATATTTTTTCTAACATACATGATATTTTCATAAATATATTGACACGGTACAGTCATAATATTAATTTCCTTAAACAGTTCCCTTAGGGAATCACGACTGCAAAGTTTATAAATTGCTCTAATGGCCCTCTTTTGGAGAATAAAAATTGTTTCAATATCAGCGGCGCGCCCCCACAGCAAAATTCCATAGGACATAATGCTATGAAAATAACTAAAGTAAACAAGTCGCGCAGTTGCAATATCCGTGATCTCTCTAATTTTACGTACCGCATATGCTGCTGAGCTTAATCTTCCCGACAAAGATGTAATATGAGGGCCCCATTGGAGACTTGAGTCGAGAGTAATCCCTAAGAAAACTGTACTGGTAGTAAACTCTAATTTTTCATTATTAAGTACGACATGATTATTCAAAGAATGTACTACGTTAGGTAAAGTGAATAATACACATTTAGTTTTTTTCTCATTAAGAACTAAATTATTTGCAGTAAACCAACTATGAATTTGTCCAAGAGTGTTGTTTACTTCGTCATAGTTATGTGCATGTCTATCGACCTTAAATATAAGGGATGTGTCATCAGCAAATAGTACAATCTTGGACAAATTCTCTACCATGTAAGGCAAATCATTTATGTAAATTAGAAATAGAAATGGTCCTAAAATAGAGCCTTGAGGCACACCAATTTTAACACGAGACCCCAGTGATTTGGCGCCGTTTATTTGGACCTTTTGAGTTCTATTATCTAAATATGAATTCAAAAATTTCAGAGCTGCGTTTCGAATACCGTAGTGTTCTAATTTTAGCAATAAAGTTTCATGATCTACGCAATCAAATGCCTTGGAAAGATCACAAAAAACACCAATGGCATCTTTTGATTCTTCCCAAGCATTAAATACATGTTTGATTAGAGCAACACCAGCATCTGTGGTACAACGTCCCTTTGTAAAACCGAATTGCTGGTTGTGTAACAAATTGTTCTGATTAAAATGGGACAGCATTTGATTTAGTATGATCTTCTCAAACACTTTGCTGAGTACTGGCAGAATTGATACAGGCCTATAGTTACTGGGGTCTTGTTTGTCACCAGCTTTAAACAGCGGAACTACCTTGCTATGTTTCATTAAATCAGGAAAAATGCCGTGATCAATACATTCATTGAAGATATCTGCTAAGTATGGTGCTAATATTTCGATTACTGATTGACAAACTTTAACTGACATCCCCCATAAATCTTCGGTGCTCTTTACTTTGATATCTTTAAAAGTTTTTAAAATATACTGGGGACTTACATGAGTAAATTTAAATTCAGAATTGCAAACATCTACATTTTGCTTCAGCAATGAATATGAAATTGTAGGTGAAGATCTTAATGACTCAGTAGTTTTTAGAGGTATATTTGTGAAAAATGTCTCTAACTCCTGCGCTACATCTGAATTTAAACTAATCACTCCTTTGTCGGTTTTAAGTGAAAAGTTATTTTCGCGTGGCTTAGTTTTACCTGTTTCGCTATTAATAACTTTCCAGACAGCTTTTATTTTATTATCTGAAGACTTTATCTTATTACTAATAAAGTTTGCTTTAGCAATTTCACAAGCTATTTTGAAGGTTTTAGAATATTTTTTTACTAGCTCACTAAAACTTACATCGTTTGTCATGTCTTTAAGCTCGTAAAGTTCAAAAAGCCTATCTCTACTAATCCTAAGACCTTTGGTTGCCCAATCACTAAACTTAAATTTCGTATTAATTTCTTTCGTTTCTAAGTTAAAAATGATTTCGAATTCTTTGCTTAACAAATTGAAAACGTCTTCGTATACATGATTTGGGTTTTCAAAATTATAATTATGGACAGGCAATTTCTCGATTAACACATTTTGATATTTTTCCAACCTGCTTGCAGTGATGCGCCTGGTTTCTATTTTGATCGTTTTAATATGGTTTTTGAATGGGAATATTACACTTTGACCCTTGTGATCTGATTGAAGAGAATTTATAATGCATTTTTGTACCGGGTCACAATCGCTGAATACATTATCAATACATTTGGCAGAAGTAGGCGTCACACGAGTAGGTTCAAAAAATATATTAAATAAATTGAATGATGGTTAAAAAAAGACCAAGTCCACTATCGTGTAAAGGAGATGATCGAATACTTACAAATGATTAAAAAAGTAATATTTTTGCGTTATTAACAGTTATGATTTGGTGCAATGGCAATACCTAACGAGATGTCATATTATGTCAATTAGGACTTTACTATCTGTAATTTCTCGACCTTTTTTATAACTCCAAATCAGTATGCTTTTTCCAAGCCACGTTGTCTAAGACGATAGAGGAAGAGGAAGACCTAGACGCACATTCTTCTTCAAGTAAAGAAGAAGATTAATGAAGTGTCATATCAAGAGGTCAAGTCGCTGGCAGAAGATAGAAAAATGGCAATCACTCCACCGACAAGAGCCAAGCTCGAATGTCTAAGAGTCGAATGATTCGCAATGCAAACTACGCAGGTATGGCCCGACACTCACATTGTGATGAAAAGATAGAAGATAGATGAAACTTACTCTAGTTTCGCTCACGGAATTAGAGCAAGGTCGCATCTGGCGGTCGCGTTAAGAAGTTTGTCTAGCAAGATGGGGGACTGAAGTTTTTTGCCTATTTCGAAAGGAGGGGGCGGTTTTTGTGTAGTATGTTTTCTTTTACATTCAATAAAATAAGAAACTGAATAATAAAATGGAGATTGATGAATGTAGAGGAAAGAAGTATGCCAGGATCGTAGTAAGTGGAAGGAGGTAGTCTCTGCCTACCCCTCGGGGGAAAAGGCGTGATTCATGTATGTATGTAGAATAAGAGGCTGAATAATGAATACACATATCACGCCTAATCCCTTGGTAAGCAAGGCGTAAACGGCCGCAAAAAACGGCCATTTACGCCACGTCTGACAAACGTTTGAGGGTTATTCGGAAAATTGTGTTACGCCATAGTTACAGGTTGTCAGCCCATCGCCTAAAATCCCATGGGAAAGAAATAGGGTGATGCTATTCTAAGCCGGCATAGAGGCTGAACCAGTCTAAAATTAGTATTCACTCCGGCCACGTTAACAAACACAAAGATTCCCAAACATTAAACGGAGCGACATGAATAGGCTTTCACAGGGAGGCATCAAGGGGTAGGGGTGGTGGTATAAACGGAATCAGGAACACTTATATGGGGGGTTCATTCAATAAAGCCGCCGTATCCACACCGTGTAATGCCGGGCTTAAAATAGCATCACTCTATTGCCCGTGGGTGTCGTGAGAGGCTACTAAAGGACTTAACGAGTTGCATGTGTATTGCTATTTTAGGCTGACAACCTGTCACACACAATTTTATGAATGACTCTCGAATTTCTATCAGACGTGGCGTAAATATATGTTTTTATGGTTGTTTACGCTCGCTAGGCGCGACATATGTATTTATGTCATTCAATATTAGCTTTATTACGCCTCAACTCTCTTTCACTAAAAAGAACACAGGTCAAAAAAAATTACACTGCGACACATTTCATCTTTTTAGAATATATTTACATAGAAAAAAACTCAGCGCCATCTAAGCACACATAAAGATGTGCTACAAAAAAACATTGATTGGTTAAGTACCTATTTTTCATGAGAAAATGAACATACACTGATCATATTTGCAAACCTACTCAGAAGCTTTTACTGAACAATTTCACCTCCGTTTTTTTCGTCGAGTTTCAGTCGTTTAAAAACAATATGACACAAATAGGCTCTCACTGGGAGGGATCGAGGGGGGGGCGGCTATAAACGATGTGGGGTCAGTCAGGTACGTATTTAGGGTGGCGTTCATTCAATGTTAGTTTTATTACTCACTCACTAGCGAGAAAAGAATGATTTTGTCAGGATAAAACAATGTTGCATAGGTAATAATAATATTATTTGTCGTATTATTAAGCTTACCGGCTTAGAATAGTATGCCGTGTGATGCGGGCTTAGAATAGCATCACCCCATTTCTTTCCTGAGGGAGTTGTAAGAGGCAACTTAGGGACTCGAGGGTGTGTATTGCAATTTTAGGCGATGGGCTGAATGAAAACCTGTCACTATGGCAACATTCTATTTTCCGAATGAACCTCAAGTATTTGTCTCAAGTGTTTGCGCTCTGCCTACCCCGCAAGGGATTAAAGGCGTGATATGTGTATGTATGTATGTTGCATTTTTTTATTGTTTGAACCTGTGTGGTGCTGGCTTAGAATAGCATCACCCCATTCTATACGTGGGTGTCGTGAAAAGCGACTAAGGGATAAAATCATCTAGGAAATGGGCAGCAGCGTTTCCCTTGATTGTAAAATTTTGACCTGCACTCGCCAATCCGCCTGCCAAGCGTGGTGAGTACGGCGATACTCCCCATTAGAGGGAGACCCATGTCCAGCAGTGGACTGTTGTGATTGTTAATGTAAAAAAAAGTTTGCATTTTGGTTTTATTATGCACTCACAGTGCTATATTATTTGCATAAATGAAAATAAGAAATTGAATAAAAGAAAAGATTATACAATAACACAATTATACAAAAACAGTATTCATTACCGTGCCGTAATATTCGTGCAGTATTCGTTGCCGTGTGATGCCGGCTTAGAATAGCATCACCCCATTTCTTACCCATGGGTGCCGTAAGAGGCGACTAAGGGACTCGGTTAGATGTGTATTGCTATTTTAGGCGATGGGCTGACAACCTGTCGCTATAGTCATACACAGTTATCTGATTGACCCTCAAACTATTGTCAGACGTGGTGTTAATATCCGTTTTACGGCCATTAACGCTCTACCTACCCCGTAAGGGATATAGGCGTGATTTATGTATGTTTGTATGTAATATTCATTACAATAACATATACAAGATGTCGCCCGTACGTCGCTTCGAGATGAGTACCAAGAGATTGAAGATTTGGAATTATAAGTCGAGTTGCCGGTAGCAACAAGGTTGTAAAGCAGTGGAGCAGTACTCCACAATCCCGGGTTCAAGTCCCGGCAAGCGCAATTTTTTTTTAAATATCTTATTTTAAATTATGAAAATAAGTTTGAATCACACCAGCTTGCATTGCAACTTGCTCTGAATACAATACCGCCATCTTGAAATCTTAAAAATATTCGAGATGCGATTTCAGAAAACGTTCACTGCACCCACAACAAAAATCTTTATTGAATAAAGGAAATTCTAAAACTTGTAAGCATTTTATACGCAACATGTTGCAAAATCGGAGTTGGAAAAATAAAATTGTTTTCGAGGTAGATAACTTTTAGAAGAATACATATAATTATCAGGCTATTTGCAGTCCATTGCTGGACTGCTGCCTCCCCCAGGGTACGCCATAGGGCACGATCTTGTTTTCGCCATCCTGTTGCTACCAGCCGTCTTTTTTATCATCATCATCTGGCCGGAGGGCGTCCAACGCTACGCTTTCCGAGACGTAGCCTCCACTCGAGAACACGCTTAGTCCTCCGTCCGTCGATTCTACGACAGATTTGCCTGATTTCTTATAATAGCATGATGTAATATCTTACTAAGCAATTTTTTCCATTATAGTTATTCATTATCTATTCATAATATGTATAGCAAAGAATATCTATTGAAAATATGAATATGTACCCCCATTCAGTGTACATTTGAAAAGAAGTCAGCTTCAGTACCACACATGCCGTCCGCATATGTTATATATCCTAGAGCAAGGATTATGTTCAGAGAAATCTGCAATAACTAGAAAACATACACATATCATGCCTATAATCAAGAGATTATAGGCAGTAGGCAGAGCGTAAACAACAAACAAAGACAAGTATTTGAGGGTCATTCGGGAAATTATGAATCGCCCCAATGACAGGGTTTTAGCCCATCACCTTAAATTGCAATACACACCCTCGAGTCCCTTAGTCGCCTCTGAAGACTCCCACGGGAAAAAAATCGAGTGATGCTATTCTAAGCCGCATCACACGGCAGTAACTAGAATGAAGCCATAAAAACTCGTCGCAAATATGGGGAAAAGTTAGCTACTGTAACGCACATAATTTATGCTGGTCACACATGTTACACAAGCTAGAGTAAGGAAAGTTCAGAAAGAACCGTACAAAAAGTAGAATGAACCTGTGGCGCCGCGTATGCGCTCCACATATAAGCCCTGAAATGCGTATCGAACTGTTTCCGCCGATTGGTATTTAAACAACCTCCAAATATGTCCAAACAGTAGTTCCCCTGGTCACTTCCTCACATTCATCACCAGGATAAATAGCCTCATGAAAAACTCGTCGACAACAGATTAGAGCTTTCAACATCAAGAGCTACTACAGTCCTAGTCGGCTCCTACATGGCAGGGGGGGGGTAAATTTCCATAGTCACCAGGCTTAGTATACGGATAGGCCATCGCAATTAATGGTGTTGTGTTAATAAGAACCGCTATTGCCTATTCCCTGGATTTGTCTATTACGACACCCACGGGTAGTAATGAGGCGATTGTACACTGGCAACGCATGGCATTTAAGCTTGGTATATTCAATTGCGATGAGTTTTAATGACTTCAGTCTGGTATGTCGTAATTTACCTCTGATATGTTCACTAGCTCTGAGTATTCAGCATGTATAGAAAGGGATTTAGGGGTCTGTAGTGAACCGTTTTTATTACCTACACTTGCGATAAAATTTATGTCGCTTTTTCTGGCACGATACATAACATCTGTGCACACAATTTCACCAAAATAAACTCGGTGCCAAAGAATTCGGTATGCCTGCGTTGTTTTTAGGTTATATTGGAAAATCTTATGGTCGGTACTCATCTAGAAACATAGCCGTTTTCAGGAAATAACGGCCAATGTGGCGCAGTGGTAGTGCAACTGCCTGCTACGCAAAGGTTCCGGGTTCGGTTCGGAACCAGCACTGCATCGCCACGCCAGACTGCATCATCACGCTACATGACGTCATCAGCCCCACTTCGCTCGCTGACGGTATCGACCTCCGGTCTTGAGGGGGAGTACTGTAGCGACCTCTGGGAGCTACGACAAGAAGCTCACTCCAAGTGGTTCACGAGCAAGCAAGACGCAACAGAAGTTCCAACATATCTGCTAGATGGCGCCACGTGACAGAACAAAGAGCCTGAAACGCGGTATCGAAGTGTTTCACCACGCAACGCATATATACAACTTCCAATTCTATCCAGGCGGACCAGTCGGTCCCCTGGCCACAACACTCGGCCAGGCGGGAAGCTACCCTTTTCCCGACTCCACCTGGAACCCTCCATTCTGCCTATTGGCATCACTCCTGTCACCCGCCATACGTATATGAAAGAAGCGTCTCGTCGCTTCTTCGATAATGCTCCCCATCATAAAAACCCCTTGATAGTTGCCGCGTCCAACTACTTCCCTCATCCAACCTCGCGTTTTAAACACCGTCCGAGACACATCCTTACGGAAGAAGATGATGAAATCACAGTAGCCACTGCTGCAGCCATTGCGAGTAGATCACACTCCACAAGCTCCTCAAGCAACCGACGCCCGCGCCGGCGGGGGCGCGCAGGTCCCTCATTTGCTCCCCACTTTGGGAACTACCGGCACGTGCCGGGTAGATTCAGTCCAATACGTTCTTCCCAGAACAACTCGTAAGCCCAATCGCGCCCCGAGGGCGCGATTGAGCTGGTTGTTTGAACAACCACGAGCTTTTCCGGGTGAGCTCCTGCTCCCCACCATACAGTCAGGTGTAGATTAAAAGCCCCGGGGCTAAAAATCGTAGGGTCCACAACTAAAAAAAAAAAAAGGTACGTATTAAGGGTGGCGTTCATTCAATATTAGTTTTATTACTCACTCACTAGCGAGTAAAAGAATGCTTTTTTCAGGATAAAACAATGTTACATAGGTAATAATAATATTATTTGTCGTATTATTATGAAGCTTACCGGCTTAGAATAGTTTGCCGTGTGATGCCGGCTTAGAATAGTATCACCCCATTTCTTTCCTGTGGGAGTCCTAAGAGGCGACTTAGGGACTCGAGGGTGTGTATTGCAATTTTAGGTGATGGGCTGAATGAAAGCCTACATCTTGCCAACTACTGAAGACACTTCCAAACCCAATTGTATGTGTATGTATACTATGTTAAAATAAATAATAAATAAAAAATTACAATGAGGACTTTTCTATCGAACAGTTCTGAGCTTTTTTATCATGTCACCAGATGTTAAAATGTTGACATTTGGGTTACAGATACATATTTCAACTTTTTAGAATATACTAGATTTCCGCCCAGCGGTTTCACCCGCTGCCACTCATTTTACCCGTGGTAATAGTTGTTTTCCTGCAGTGGCCTTTGTGTTATTCCAGGTTATATTCTACCAGAGTTCCAAATTTCATCCAAATCGGTCAAGCCACACAAACTCTCAGATTTATAATACTAGTACGGATTTACATAGAAATAAACTTTTTCAGTTTAACTAAGTACCTACCCTAAAAGCACACTTAAAGATGGGCTAAATAAGCTAAAAATAACGGAGCCGTACCACGCGTTACTGGCATTAAAATACATTTGCAAAATTGGCGGGCAAGGAACGAGCTGCGGTAGCCCAGATGGAAGAGGCGTCGCCACTAGTAATGTGAAAGTCGCAGGTTCAAATCCTGCCCGCGCTTGAAAATTCTGCAAATCTAACACGGGAAGTGTTTTTAAAATTTGATATTTAAGCTAAAAATAAGTTATTTTTTAAGAGAATGAACATACACTGATCATATTTGCAAACCTACTCAGAAGCTTTTACTGAACAATTTCACCTCCGTTTTTTTCGTCGAGTTTCAGTCGTTTAAAAACAATATGACACAAATAGGCTCTCACTGGGAGGGATCGAGGGGGGGGCGGCTATAAACGATGTGGGGTCAGTCAGGTACGTATTTAGGGTGGCGTTCATTCAATGTTAGTTTTATTACTCATTCACTAGCGAGAAAAGAATGATTTTGTCAGGATAAAACAATGTTGCATAGGTAATAATAATATTATTTGTCGTATTATTAAGCTTACCGGCTTAGAATAGTATGCCGTGTGATGCCGGCTTAGAATAGCATCACCCCATTTCTTTCCTGAGGGAGTTGTAAGAGGCGACTTAGGGACTCGAGGGTGTGTATTGCAATTTTGGGCGATGGGCTGAATGTAAACCTGTCACTATGGCAACATACTATTTTCCGAATGAACCTCAAGTATTTGTCTCAAGTGTTTGCGCTCTGCCTACCCCGCAAGGGATTAAAGGCGTGATATGTGTATGTATGTATGTATGTATGTATTATTATTAACCACTTCGCTCAGGTCGAATTTTGCAACATAGATTTGTATTGTACTTCAAGCACACATGTGTGCTGTTACGAGCGGAGTAGATAAGGCGAGTCACAAAGTAAGTATTGGCGGCTGCGCGCCGAATACAGAGAGCTCACTTCAAGCAAACGTCAGAAACTCTCGCACAATTTGACACGCCGCTGTTACAAGGAAATCCAAACCAATCCAAACACACTTGTAGTCGAGTGTCAACCGCGTTTAGAGTGGACGTGCAAAACGGCTTCACGCAAATATAAATTGGTAATAAATAGGTTTATGTATACGATGTGATTTGTACAATGTTCTTTATTGTACGAACTTAAATAAAAACTTGCTTTCTTATAAGAACAAACAAGATTAATAACTCTAATCAGTATTTTTTTTATAATGTGATTTGAGTTTCTACTTAAATAAAGGCTAAAAACAACTTTTCATTTTTGATGTACGTACATACACATATCACGTCTATTATCCCTGGCGGGGTAGGCAGAGCGTAAACGGCTGCAAAAATGGATATTTACGCCACATCGCATCTGACAAAAAATTTAGGGTCATTCGGAAAATTGTGTATCACCATAGTGACAGGTTGCCACTCATCGCCTAAAATAACAATACACACCCTCAAGTCCCTTAGTTGCCTTTTACGACTCCCACGGAAAAGAAATGGGGTGATGCTATTCAAAGCCGGCATCACACGGCACCTAATTTTTCATGTATGTTTTGTTTAATATTACTACATAAATATTACTACGTACTTTTCAGTTCATCAACCTATTATGATTATAAAATCTGCGGAACCAAATTCATAAGAAAAAGAAGGTCAATTTGTTGATTTGTCACGTGTGTGTCACTCAGTCCGCCACCTCCGGCCAGGATCACCAGGGTCACTATGCCAGCTAAAAAGGTCTCAACAGCCTCAGAACAGATATCTACCTACTCGTGACTCCCCATTTCATAATAATTGTGCTACGTAGGAAGTATAAGTAATGTAAATCCAGGGAGTAACAGAACGAATATATCAAGGCGAAAGGAGGTCAAAGTGGGGAAATGGGGAAAGTTGTTCAGTTTCATGAGCACCTTTCGGCTTGATATACCCTTTCTGTTATTCCTTGTATGTTTAGGTACCTACACCATTGAATAAAATCGGTAAGAAAACTGTGACAGCCCTTGCCAAAAGCGGCAATAATCGAAAAAAGGCCCGAGTGATCCTTCTGTCCATTCTCTATTTTGTGGGCGAGTGTAGCCGTGAACGACCTCGACAGTGGCGCCACTTCACAGAAATAAAGTTTTCTCTTTATACAAACAATCTATCAGAATGTCCGATGCCCAAGTTTTTAGTATTATCCTAAAGTAAAATTAGAACCTGTAAACTCAATGAAATTAGGAGGCAATAGCCTGATGTATATAATCTTCTAAAAGTTATCTACCGCGGAAACAATTTTATTTCTCCAACCCCGATTTTGCAACATGTTGCGTATAAAATGCTTCCAAGTTTTAGAATTTCCTTTATACAATAAAGATTTTTGTTGTGGGTGCAGTGAACGTTTTCTGAAATCGCATTTCGTGTATTTTTAGATTTCAAGATGGCGGTATTGTATTCAGAGCAAGTTGTAGTGCAAGCTGACGTGATTCAAATTCTTTTTCTTAAATTAAAATATGTTTTTGAAAAAATTTGCGCTGGCCGGGACTTGAACCCGGGACCGTGGGGTACCGCTCCACTGCTCTACCAACTGAGCTACCGGCGCCTCAACTTATACTTCCAAACCTTAAATTTGTTGGTAGTCATCTCAAAGCGACGTACAAGCGACATCTTGTATAAGTTACTGTAACGAATACTGTTTTTGTATAATTGTGTTATTGTCATGCCGTGTGTCGGCTTAGAATAGCATCACCCCATTTCTTTCCCGTGGGAGTCGTAAGAGGCGACTATGGGACTCGAGGGTGTGTATTGCAATTTTAGACGAAGGGCTGATAACCTGTCACTATAGCGATACATAATTTTCCGAATGACCCTCAAATATTTGTCAGACGTGGCTTAAATGACCGTTTTTTGCTGCCGTTTACGCTCTGCCTTCTCCGCAAGGGATTATAGGCGTGATATGCGTATGTGTATGTGTTATTATCATTTCTTTTTCTCAATGTCTTATTTTCTTCTATGCAAATAATATAGCACTGTAAGTGCATAATAACACCATAGTACAATTTTTTTTTACATTATCAGTCACAACAGCCCACTGCTGGACATGGGTCTCCCTCTATTGGGGAGTATCGGCATACTCACCACGCTTGGCTGTCGGATTGGCGAGCGCAGGTCAAATTACAATCAAGGGAAACGCTGCTGCCCATTTCCTAGACGAATTTATCCCTTAGTCGCTTTTAACGACACCCACGTATAGAATTGGGGTGATGCTATTCTAAGCCGGCATCACACAGATTCAAACAATCCAAAAAAAAATAACTGAGCTACAAGTGCTAGTGACCAGCTCAGCTGTTCCACCCGTGACTACTCGTTTTCCCGAGAGAAAATGGCATTTTACCGCAGTAACAGGTAGTCAATGATAGTCCAGTCTAATGAATTATGCTTGACTATCATTGACTGATTATCCAGCAAGAAAATTAAGCGAAAGGTTTTTTCAAATTAATGTTTCTTGATTAGGTTCAACCTCTAATCATAACCCTCCTTTTTGCTTTGCCGTAGTCGGGAAAAAATAAACAAAATTCTCTTCTTTCATAAATACATACATCCGCCTATTACAGTCCACTGCTGGACTGCTGCCTCCACTGCTGGACTACTCCCCCAGAGCACACCTCGGCGGGACGCTGGCGCTCAAATGTATGAAACAAACGCATACAGTCTAAGCTCGCGTAGGTGAACGCGGACCATGCTTGTGTGTGTGAGATAAGACATGTCAGGGTTGCCGCCATTTTGCGTTCGCGAATCGGGAATGCAATGTGCGGCAGTATGAAAGTACCTTCGTTCGCGCATCCTTGCTAGCCGGTGTCTGACTGTCCTCCGAGCGCGGGTGGGCGGCGCTTGTAGGGGGAGGCAGGGAGTGACCATACTGTACGCTAGTACTATTAGTTATACTGTGCCCAGAGTACCTACGCCATAGGGCACAATCTTGTTTTTGCCGTACAGTTGCTACCAGCCGCCTTTTTTATCATCACCTGGCCGGAGGGCGTCCAACGCTACGCTTCCCGAGACGTAACCTCCACTCGACAACACGCTTAGTCCTCCGTCGACAGATTTGCCAGATGTCTTATAATAGCATGATGTAATATCTTACTAAGCAATTTTTCCACTATAGTTATTCATTATCTATTCAAAATATGTATAGCAAAGAATATCTATTGAAAATATGAATATGTACCCCCATTCAGTGTACATATGAAAAGAAGTCAGCTTCAGTACCACACATGCCGTCCGCATATGTTATATATCCTAGAGCAAGGATTATGTTCAGAGAAAGTAACAATCACTAGAATACATACCTACACATACCACGCCCACGGCAGAGCGTAAACGGCAAAAGGGACATTTACGCCACGTCAGACAAGTATTTGAGGGTCATTCGGAAAATTGTGTAACGCCGTAGTGACCGGTTGTCAGCCCATCATCTAAAATTGCAATACACACCCTCGCGTCCCATAGTCGCCTCTGAAGACTCCCACGGGAAAGAAATCGGGTCTATCTATTCTAAGCCGGCATCCTACGGCAATAACTAGAATGAAGCCATAAAAACTCGTCGCAAATATGGGAAGAAGTTAGCTACTGTAACGCACATAATTTATGCTGTTCACACATGTTACACAAGTTAGAGTAAGGAAAGTTCAGAAAGAACCGTACAAAATTAAAATAAAACTGGCAGCGCGCATGCATTCCACCTACAAGTCCTAAAACGCGGTATCGATGTGTTTTCGTCGATCGCTATATATAAACAACTTTTAAATACGGCCAGACGGCACAGCAGGTTCCCTGATCACATAGCCTACCCCATTCCTAACAGTCATGAAAAATTCTTCGACAGCAGACTTAAATTTTCAACATCAACAGTAACAACAGTCCTGGTTCACCTCCCCAAAGGGGGGGTATTTGTCATACTCACCAGGCTTGGCATGCAGATTGTCCAGCGCAATTCATGGTGTTGTGTTCAGAAGGAACACTGTTGCCTCTTCCCTGGATTCATCTTTAAGTCGTCTTTTACGACACCCACAATGAGACGATTGTACACTGGCAACGCATGGCATTTAAGTTTGGTATATTCATTTGCGATGAGTTTTAATAGCTTCAGTTTGGTATGTCGTAAATTACCTCTGATATGTTCACTAGCTCTGAGTATTCAGCATGTATAGAAAGGGACTTAGGGGTCTGTAGTGAACCGTTTTTATTACCTACACTTGCGATAAAATTTATGTCGCTTTTTCTGGCACGATACATAACATCTGTGCACACAATTTCACCAAAATAAACTCGGTGCCAAAGAATTCAGTATGCCTGCGTTGTTTTTAGGTTATATTGGAAAATCTTAAGGTTGGTACTCATCTAGTGGCTTAGCCGTTTTCAGGAAATAACGGCCAATGTGGCGCAGTGGTTGTGCGACTGCCTGCGACGCAAAGGTTCCGGGTTCGATTCTCGGTAGGGCACTCACAATAGTTGATGTTTATCACTTTGTGAATTAGTTACCAGTCTGGTTAGGACATTGCAGGCTGAACCACCTGAATGTCCGAAAAGAAATAAGGTTCCGTGCTTCGGAGGACACCTTAAGCTGTCGGTCCCAGTTATTGTCTATAATTGTTTAGACGGAGGTCGTTACAAAACCGTGTCAGAGGCCTACTACTAGTAGTAGGCGGTTGAAAAACTCTGACACAAGGGTTCATCGGGTCGTTGGACGACTTGGTGTCCCGCACGAAAATAAGAAGGAAATATAAATTAACTCTATCATGATGTAGATACGAGACTTACTTGTTTCTTATTTGATAGAGTTTATCCCTCTACGTTTCGGCTGGTTAAGACAGCCTTCTTCACGGAGGTCGACAGATCACATACGCCCGCCCGTCAGCTGTGATTGCCAAGCTAGCTGGTACGTATAGCTAAACTCTCTACCAAATAATAAACAAATAAGTCGCGTAAACCTACATTATGATAATGAGTGATACAGTACTTATTCGTTTAATAATAAAATACCGCGGTTCTCCTTATTGTCGTACGTCGCTGCGTATTGTAAACGCACCGGAACGCATGCGTCAGTAAGACGAAAGGAAATTGGATATTACGATCTTATTCCCATACAAATGTGTTGTTTGACAGACGCATCCGTGAACGCACCGTGTCCGTATTTGTATATAATAATATAATAATCAATACTTTAGACATTATATACAGCGCCATTTAGCCCCAAACTAAGCAAAGCTTGTACTATTGGAACTAGATAGCTGATATAATACATAAGAAAAATATTTACTAAATTTGTCCAATAACTGAAAAAAAGCTGCGGCCGAAGTTGCAGGCAGGAATCTAGTTTCATAATACATACACATATCACGCCTATTATACCTTTCGGGGTAGGCAGAGCGTAAAAGGCCGCAAAAATTGACATTTACGCCACGTCTGGCATATATTTCTGGGGCATCTGGAAAAGTGCGTATCGCCATAGTGACAGGTTGTCAGCCCATCGCCTAAAATTGCAATACACACCCTCGAGTCCCTTAGTCACTTCTTACGACTCCCACGGGATAGAAATAACATGATCGTATTCTAAGCCGGCATCACACGGCACTCATAATCTTAAAAAAGCACACCATGTCCTCTGGATTTCTCAAAGGTTGACTGGGAGAGATCCCTTAATGGGATAAGTCCGCCTTTGTGCCGTACCTTTTCTGTTACTTGTGTTTTTTTTTTGGTGATATTTATTTGGTGCAATAAAGTTATTACATACATACATACATACAAATATGTAGAACCTCTAACAGTAAAGTTCAGCGCACACTTGGCGGTCATATTTCTGTCGCGCGCAGGTGGCGCGAATCAGAGCATGTGTTAGCTTCAGAGGCTCTTGATAACGCGAATAGAAATCCACTCAGAGATAGCTATTGTGAAGGCTGAAAAGCCATGGACTGATCTTTGTTATATATTTTAAATAGCTTAGTAGACAGCTGATGTTGCGCAGTGGTAGTCCAACTGCCTATGGAGCTAAGGTTTTGGGTTCGATTCCCGGTCGGCCATTGACATGACTTCTGTGACAGGCAGTGGTTTAAAACTCTGATCCATATCAAGAGAATAAGATGATTCATGAATGGATCCTTACACTGGGTGTAAGGGATAGCCCTCCGAATACTGATAGGGTGTAAATGAAAAATAATTCATTAATATCCAATAACAAGCGTCACTCGAGGGTGTGTATTGCAATTCAGGCGATGGGCTGATAACCTATCACTATGGCGATACACTTATTTCCGAATGACCCTCAAATATTTGTCAGACGTGCTGTAAATGTCCGATTTTTGCGACCGTTTATGCTCTGCCTACCCCGCATGGGATTATAGGCGTGATTTGTGTGTGTATGTGTGTGGACTCGAGGGTGTGTATTGCAATTTAGGCGATGGGCTTACAACCTGTCACTACGGCGATACACAATTTTCCAAATGACCATCAAATTTTTGTTTGACGTGAACGTGACGTAAATGTCCGTTTTTTATGCATGTTTTCGGTCTGCCTGACCCCACCAGAGATTATAGGCGTGAGATGTGTATGTATGTATGAATTTTCATTTATTAGTCACTTTTTACGCATAGAAATAAGGCGATATTACAATATCCTTCAGGGGATAATCTGTTTTCTTTTTATTGATGTAACACCCTGTATATTGAGGATAAATTGCTCTTGGAACTCTGAACTCATCCATCATTGCTGATGAGGTTTTGTTTGGCTTTCGGCAAATAACTAATACCTACCAAGTTTTTTGGTTCCAAGGATTTCATACAAATATCGGAATATTATAATTAATTTATTAATTGTGTTACATGTACATTCAGTAGTTCTTATTATGTAATGTTTGTATGGTACATGCACCCTGTTAGGGCATAACAATTTTAACAATGTGGGAGAGAACATTTTTAAAACTTATCTATTATACACACATTTTTGTCATTTAACTATTATGATAATCAAAATATAATCAAGAATTAATTTAAATATTCATGTCACATAATTTTTTCTATAAACTTTCTTTGTATAAATAAAAGTAAACATAAAATAAAATCAAATCAATAAATTAGAATTTGTGCTTTAGATTAAAACGCATGCATGTCAAATTATTAATACCTAAATACATTTTATACTACATGTCATAATATATTCAAATTCATTATTATCACAGTTACCTATTACCATTTTTCACACATATATTCATCTTCATTATAATACGCCTTTTCCAGTAACAATAATTTTAGTTTTTTACTATACGCTGTCTATTTATCCTCGTTTTTTATGAAGTCTATTAGATTTACAAGATAATTATTTTATATGTTTTCCTAGTTCTTTACATTAGTTCATCGGGTTGTTTGTTGACTCCGTGTCCCATATGACAGAATAAACTAGAAAAACAGGTACTATCTTCTTGTGTCATATGGGACACGGTAGAATTATAATATTTTTTTTCTTTAGAGCTGCCGAAATGAAATTTTACAAGTGACCGATAGCAAAAACTCAAGACGGGCTTCCCCAAAAACTTGGACGTTCTATTCAAAATTACGGATAAACTGTTTTGAGTTATTATGTCGACTCAATATATTTTTGACACATCTAATCTGTTGCTTGGGGAAAGTTGTTCAGTATCGGTTAATATTTTTCACCCTTCGCTTGGTCACTTTGGCTTTTCGCTCACCAGAGGTCGCTACTGCGTGAAAACGAGGCAGAATGGCATTTATGATTTTGCCTGTATGCGATGACAGTTACTTTCTTTGAATTATTTCGTGGCGCGAACCTTCGAATGCCGCGTAGCAAACAGCTACAATTTACGCCGTAGCCGTAGCGAACGCTACGCGACGTAGAGTATGGGCGTACAATGTCCCGCTATTAGCTAAACAAATATTATCGTATATTCTGTTGATATTGCGTTTCGTTACAGCTAGCATACAAATGACAACCTGTGAATTTAATGCGGCGACTTGTGCCGTTAAATGCTTTAGGAGAATACTACACTATGACGGACTGACGGATGCGTCTGTCAAATACCTTAACCAACTCGCATGCATTACAGTCAGCCATGATCAAAAAACTACTTTCATCTGACAGACGGATGCGACAAAATTTACATCTGACAGTCTGTCATAGTGGGAGAACCGCATAAATCTTTCTGTCAGAAAACTGGAGCCAGCAAAAATAAAACGAAAAACATGCGTGCCTTATAAAAAATTGTCCTCTCTACAAATTGACTTTATAAAGCCCGGCTGGCACTATACAGGGTGTAAGGGACAGCCCTCCGAATACGTATAGGGTGCATGCAGACCATAAAACTGAAGAACTCTCCATAAAAAATGTTTTATGAAACGTAAATAAAATTTTGACTTCCCATAGTAAATGCAGTCAGCTGATCGTAATTTTGTATGGGAGGTCAAATATTTTATGTGGTTTCGTTGCATATGTGCCTAGGGGAAAGTTGTTCAGTTTTATGGTCTGCATGCACCCTATAAGTATTTAGAGGGCTGTCCCTTTCACCCTGTATATAAGTGTGTAAGATCATATTCTTATTTTCTAAACTTCGACCTATATCTTCCTTTTAAAGTTTTAAAACTATATCCGCAGTAAAACTTCAACCTTTCTTGGAGTTAAACAGACGCCGTGTAATTAGTGGCTTCTTTCTGTGAACACTTGGAACTTGAGACTTGGGGTCAGCTCAAGTGGAGACAAGTATGTTTCTTAACTCACCGGTGCTGTTTTTTAGGGTTCCGTACCCAAAGGGTAATAACGGAAACCCTATTAGGTACTGAGACTCGGCTGTCCGGCTGTCTGTCTGTCCGTCCGTTACGAAGCTGTATCTCCTGAACCGTTGTTATACCTAGACAATTGTTTTTTTTTTGTTACTTTTTGTTCAGAAGTCAAAGTTACATGGGAGTATGAACGTGCTCTTACATTTTTGTTGGAGCAACGGTTCATGTAAAATAATAAAATTTGGTAACACAGGTTGTAATAGTATTTTAAGGGGTGAATCAGCGCGTGAAACTGAACAACTTTTTTCAAATAACATACCTAGGTCAAAACTTAAAAATAATACTTCCCAAACAAATGCTTTTTTTCGTATTTTGACCTTTGTTCCTTGGGAAAAGTTGTTCAGTTTCATAACCTAGTTCACCTATAAAATATTAGCAGCTCATATTTTTTCAACTGTATACAATTGATAACCTCTGAACAGCTAAAACAAATTTGAAAGTTTTTTATAATACCACACATTATAAATAACTCATTAGTTTTCAGTCACTTAATATCTACCACTTGCCGTCTATCTCTGCGTATTTTAAACGCACCGTAACGCATGCGTCTGTCAGACGAGAGTACTTTCATAATAGGGGTTATTCCTTTAGGAGATAAAATTCTGAAAATCCTTTCTTAGTGGATCGTTATAGAGTAAAATAAACGTACTGAATACCAAATTTTTAAAACACGTTCCGTGTTAGAAATACAGTATTTGAAAATTTTCATGTGTGGGCAGGATTTGTACCAGCGAATTTCGCTATTACTAGTGGGGCGTCTTTCATCTGAGCTGCCGCAGCTCGTTTCTTGCCCGCCAATTTTGCAAGTGTATTCGCAGCGACGGACGACAAGTGGTAGAAACGCGTATTACTTACATCCCTCGCGGCCGGTGCGTCCAGCTGAACTAATCCGCTCCTAACAAGTATAAACTCGTTAAAACCAGTTGAAACCAGTTTGGATAGCCTCAAACTTTCGGGTCGTCAAATAATTTGTAGCCGGCCGAATGTATAATAGACTTTTGCCGTGTAAATAATGAAATATGATGTTGGTGGCTACTTATTAAAGATACTTGTGGTAGTAATGATGTATCCCGAGTGATGCCGGCTTAGAATAGCATCACCCCATATTTTTCCCGCGGGTGTCGTGATAGGCGACTAAGGGGCTCGAGGGTGTGTATTGCATTTTTGGGCGATGGGCGGAAAACCTGTCACTATAGCGATGCACAGATTTCCGAATGACGCATAAATATTTGTCAGACGTGGCGTTAATGTCCGTTTTTTGCGGCCGTTTACGCTCTGCCTACCTTGCAATGGGTTATAGGCGTCATATATGTGTTATTTGACCCTTATATAAAAATGCAAAAAGTTAGATAAATCGTATGGAAAAATATTTTTAACACTGTCTAAAATGCGCGACTAATATTTTTGTAATGACGGTGTCATGTAATTAATATTTTTAAAAAAGTTGAATTAAGTATTTTTGGAAAATAGTTTTGTGCATATAACTTTTGTACTTTATTAATGGCTCAGTCAAGTATCGAATTGTGGAAAAGGTTTTATAAATAAAAGTCAGCTTTTTATTTTTCTGCAGAAAAATCCGTTTAATTACGTGTGAATATTAAACTTTCTATCACTCTTTGGTCGTGCCTATACAGGGTGTAAGGAAAAGTGCTGCGTTTCTTATGCGGGTTAAACTAGCCCGACAAACTGAACGCGCTTTAAAAATCTTGACTTCAATTTGAAACAAATATCGTTTTCAGATGGTGGTGGCGTAAAGTTACATGCCGTGTGATTAACCTGGCCAGCCCCGTGGCAGTGCCTTTGTTTTAATTTTATGATCCCGCCCGAGCTGGTTTTCTGTTAGGACATTACAAATCATGACGTCAATAAGTGATAATACTATCCTTCATTGAATAAAGAACTTCGATTTCAATTTTACAAAAAATCAATTTCAATTTCCACTTTCAACATAAAACGAAATTATAAATTATAACATCGGACCTCACATACAAAGTACTCGTATATGTATAATCTCTTTAATGTACCTTCTAAAAATTTCACAATTCAGAAAACACATATTCAAACAAAAACAATAAATGGCACAAAGGCGGACTTATCCTATTAAGGGATCTCTTTTAGCCAACCATTGAGAAACTCTGTCAGAATGTAATGTTAGCTTACCGACTGATTTTTTATTTTTTTATTTAATTGTGTTCAGGGAGCTAACAGCATAATTCACACAGTTGAAATCATTTTAGCAAGCATAATCCAATTTTAAGCTACCACATGTTGCATGGGTGGCTCTATTTTTTCATAATTCAATTTTTATTCCTTTGGAAAAGTTGTTCAGTTTTGCATGCTGGTTCACCCTTTAATATGCACTCAGCACTTTTGCTGACACCCTGTATAGTATTGTATGGGTCGATAGTGGACCTTGTTTTATTAAACTCTGCGAACAGTCGTTTGTCATCCGGTCAGGGTTGCCAGCTACTTGCCAGCTCAAGCAGTGTTGCCAGCTTAAGAGCTTTGTGCCTTGTTCGCCTCAAACCGGAGATTTGATTACGTATAAATTAGAGCTTTAGAACAAGACTAATTTGTAATGAGCTGTTACATCAATTATAAATTGTTCTATCAGCTGCATTTCGAGTTATCCATTCAAGGGTCAAGTTTTAATGGTTTTCGTAAAATTTATTAAAAATAAAAAGAAGTTTAAGAAATTCTAGTTAATAAAACACTCTTGTTCCAGTATCATTTCAATTAAAAAAAAATTTGTTGCCTGACGATGTAGTAACAAAACCGGTCGCTTTAAAAGCATTTTAATTAAAATTGTAGTGGAACTACTGTAAAAAAAATTCACTAGAATACCATGCAGTTCCATCAAGAAATCACAACACAAAGTGTAAAATAAGTTTAAAAAATGATAATAATATTGTTTAAAATCTGATTATATAACTCGCTTGTAGATAAAACATAAAAAAGGCGGCTGGTAGCGACTGGATGGCGAAAACGAGAGCTCGTGCCCTATGGCGTACCCTGGGGGAGGTCCAGCAGTGGACTGCAATAGGCTGATGTATTTATGCAAGGAAAACTAGTGTGACTAAACTTATAAATTGTATCTTAAAGCGCTGCTGATACGAGTACAAGGTAGGTAGGTACCTCATTTTGATAAGGATGGGACGCTTGACTCTAAAATCGTTCTGCAATTGTCTTGATTGCAAGAAAGTAAAAAACGCCTAAGGCAGTTCTCCCACTTGTTATAAATTAGTATTTAGTCCTTTTTTACTATGAGCTCTTAATTGCTTACTTAACTCAGATGTAAGATTTTTGTCTTTGTGAAACATGTCGTAAGTTTTATAAGCTTTGCTTAAGATATTTTTTATCTTATATCTATCATTCTCGAGTTAAGAGCAAATAACAAAAAATATGCTTTTTTGCCTTTTAAGAGTGATAAGTCTTAAACCAAGAGTCCGAAACTCGGGTACTTAAACCAAAGTCGACGATTCTCTCCTAGCAATCCTAAACCTATTTCTGAAATAAAAAAGGGTTTGTCCCTTTCATGTCGTCTATAATATGTATTTATATACAAAAAAGTATATAAGTACCGATATCAGCTATATCTAGTTACCGTTGTACAAGCTTTGCTTAGTTTGGGGCTATATGGTGCTGTGTGAATTGTCCAGGATATTTATTTATTTATAAGTGCATTGAAAGATTGGCTAAGAAATTCTCATTCAAGTTTAAACTAAGTTTTGAATCCACAAGTAGCGTATGCGGTAATAAAACTCCACCAGATACTTCACAACGGAAGGCTCCGTCGACAAATACACTAGTACGCTAAACATCCTTCCAACACAAAAACTCATTTGCACGCTCATCCCGGGGAAATTCTATTACCTGTGTTACTAGAGCTAAATAATGTTTCAGAGTTAAACTCGTTGATACAAAATGAAGGCATAAAATTCAGGGAATCTATAAAATAAACACGGCAAACTGCTAACGCAATATGTAGGCGTAAAGGCTAATTGAAAAACCACAAAACTACCGCTGGCTAAGCCCAAGGTCTTACGCTTTACCATAACCATTTAGCCCGTAGTTTAAACACATTTAAGTGTAGCGACCTCTAGGAGCTACTACAAAAAGCTTACTGAAGTGGTTCACAAGCAAGCTAGACGCAACAGAAGTTCCAACATATCTGCAAGATGGCGCCACGTGTCAGATTGGCAGAGAACAATGGGCCTAAAACGCGGTATCGAAGTATTTCACCGCGCAACGCATAAATACCGCTTTGAATTCTATCCAGGTAGACCAGTCAGTCCCCTGGCCACAACACCCAGCCAGGCAAAGTAGCTACCTTTTTCGCGGCTCCGCCTGAAACCCACCATTCTGCCTATTCCTATCACCCACCTTATAGATTTCGAAAGAGCTGGGCCCATATTTTCTTATTTTTTGCCACTGTAATGCCATCGACACTCGACTGTTATTCTTTATATATTATGTCAATATGATTTTCTATACACCAAACTGTAAGTGGAATACGAAACGGCCAAAACCATCCAACTGAAACACAACTGAGCCGATGGCTTCAAAACGACACACAAATACCTAATTCGGACTAAGCGCTTCCAGTCATCATTTATAATGCGCACTGCTAAAGAGTGGAATTTAATACCTGCGTCTGTGTTTCCAAAAGCATACAACCCTAATCTCTTCAAAGTAAGAGTGAACAGGCTTCTTCTGGGTGAGCTCGCTCCATCTTAGACTCTGTCTCTGTCCTATGACCTAGACTAGAGTCAAGAGCAAACCCATCATTAAAAAAAAAAAAAAAAAAAAAAAACCCACAAAGCTCCTTCTTGATCATTTCTCTTGCTCTGAGGCTGTATATAGGTCGCAGTCAAGGCAGAACAAAACTAGCTGTGCAGTGGAATGAGAAACATACCTTAGTACAACCGCATCCGTGGTTTAGTAGTATGTGACTTGGCTTATCGGGTCCAGAAGACTTCGTAGGTTTGAATCCCGATGGGATACACTAAGTTAGTTTAACTACCATACCAAATAAGCATCCTGTATAGTAGCTAAATAAATTATTTACCGCAGTAATCGGTGATTTTCCCACTGGAAACGCCACTCCTTCGATAAGTGACTAACTTTTCCTCATACGTAATTCTGCCAAGTTACACTGGCAGCGGCCACCTGGTACGGACAGCAGAAAAACTGTAGTAAAAACTTGGTTTTAATATTGTGTGATACCGGCTTATCAAGCATCACCCTATCACCTCAGAATAACCAATAAGTAGTATGTTGTATATATTATGCATACAGAACGGACACTCACCTCCCCGCACCCCAGCCCCCGCCCCGCCCTCACCCGAGAAATGTCAAAATACCAGTGGAGAATTAAGTAGAAACTAGCGCTAGGCTTGATACATCCTCTTTGGTAGTTAGTTACTGTATGTATTCATCAGGTTAGGTATCAAAATCAACCTGCATGCCAACCCTGCACTCACACATCTGTGATCACCCACACATGCACATGTAGAAATGACAGTTGTCTACAAAGAGTCCGCTGTATGGAGTGTCCGAGGTGTGCTATTACTACCCGAGGGTGTCGTAAAAAGCGACTATGGAATTGGCAGCAACTTTCCTTGAGGAGGCCATCGCTCAGCAGTGAGATCTATTGAGCTTCCTTAATAACCCAAATCTAGGCGGTTGAAAAAATCTGACACCAGTCATCGTGTCATTGGACGACTCTGTGTCCCACACGAAAAGAGAGAGAGAGCTGATCGGCAATGTTGTATGGAATGTTCAAATATTTTCATATTTCGACCTATATTTGTTGGGGAAAGTTGTTTCTTATCACCAACCCGTCTTGAGTAATCGCTAACGGTCACTAGTCAAATTTCAACATTCATAAAAAAATAAGTTATAAATAAAAAATTAAGTAAGATAGATAGATAGACGAACACTTTATTGCTTACAACATACACAACAGAAACAAAACAATACAGAAAACTTAAGACTAAAAGTAAGCCAAGGCGGCCTTAGCTTACTTTTAGCAGCGATTTCTTCCAGGCAACCTTTACATAGAAATTGAGACAAAAAAGAAATGTTTTTTTTTTATTATTATTAAGTAAGTAAGTTACTACTTACCTACCTAGTTAATTTTTTTGCTGGCGCTACCAACAAAGTTCGTCGAAAGCCAATTTATCAGTTTTTTTCTTCGACACTCTTTGTGTGCGTAGCGGAAATCGCAGCTATTATGACCTTTTAGGTTGTTAGGTGGTTTTCACACATGCCGCACAATTTCACGGTAAGTACCTACTTTCGCCAATCAGTTTTATCGACAAAATTGCATAGACACGCTGTTTATCATGGCACACAACTTGGCATCGCCGTGCGCCCGGCACAAGCTGTAATTTGCTTGCTGGCTGTAAAAAATCGCAATATCATGCGGCACGTGTGCAATCCTTCGTAGACTGTTAGTATACGGACAATAAATTCTACTAATGGTAAGCGGCATGAGTGAGTCCAATCTTTCTTACTGAAAAAACCAGTCCGTTCCATAGCTCCATGTTTCATTCATTCATTTGTAAAATATGAAAATAAATTTGCCGTGTGATGCCGGCTTAGAATAGCATCACCCCATTTCTCGCCCATGGGTGTCGTAAGCGGTGACTAAGGGACTCGAGGGTTAGATGTGTAATGCAATTTTAGGCGATGGGCTGACAACCTGTCACTATAGTGATACCCAGTTATCTGATTGACCCTCAAACTTTTGTCAGACGTGGTGTTAATATCCGTTTTACGCTCTGCCTACCCCGTAAGGGATATAGGCGTGATTTATGTATGTATGTATGTAAAAATAAATAAATAATAATCTATGGACGAGACGAGACACACAGCGTCGAACTTAGCAAAGTGTGATGAAAGTACATATAAAACTTGATAGACTATCTTGAAAATACATTTGTAAAAAAATAAATACTTATCCATGTGGGAATCAAACTCATGACTCTCAGCGTGGCTGGCAGGGCACTATCCGCTACGCCATCGGACCAGCCTCTGTCTACATGTAACATACATACACATATCATGCTGATATCCCTTGCAGGGCAGGCAGAGCGGTAACGGCCGTAAAATACGGTCGCTATCACCACTTCTGACAAATATTTGAGGGCCGTTTTAGAAAAATCATGTAACACTCTACTGACAGGTTGTCAGCCGGTCGCCTATAATCGTTGTACACGTAACATCATTTCATTTAAGATTTTTACAGCTAAAACTTAAACTTTTAAACTTCCAACGCTGTGGAAACTTTTATAAACGCTTTTCGAATATCATGAGTTCAACCGTGAACGAATTTCACTTGGCTAGTTCACCTTCAGAGAGAGGAATGTCAGAAGGAACCCCTACGAAGCAGAATGAAGCCGTGAAAAACTCTTCGCAATCTTTGGCATAAGGTAGAATAAAATGCAGAGAAACGCAAAATGTTCCTAATCCAAACAATCTTCTTAACAAAAACACGAGAATTATATGTAACGCTATTTAAATGGGTATTTGTTTCGTAGTTTTTGTTTTCCACCACAGCGGAGCAATTTTATGTTAAATTTTAGAGTGTAGGTAGATAAGAGGCTCGTGATTTACATAGGTAGGAAAATATTTGATTCCCTCAGTAAAACGCTTGGCTGGCCGGTATCCTACTAATATTATGAATTTGTATGTTTGAAGAGTTTGTTTGTTTTTTACTTCTTCACGCAAATACTACTGAACCGATTTTGATGAAATTTGGCACACATATAGAAGGTAACGTGGATTAACACATAGCATAGTTTTTATGAGTACGCGGGCAAAGCCGCGGGTAGCAGCTAGTTAAAGTATAAAAATGCTTATTTGTAGTGTAATTATTTAGCTCGCGGCAAGTCTAATTATGACGAGTTTTTCAAAGCTGTATTCTTTTTTTTTTCATAAAGATGGGTTTTTTCTTGACTCTAGTCTAGATCATAGGATAGAGACAGAGTCTAAAATGGAGCGAGCTCACCCAGGAGAAGCCTGTTCACTCTTACCTTGAAGAGATTAGGGTTGTATGCGTTTGGAAACACAGACGCAGGTAGTGAGTTCCACTCTTTAGCAGTGCGCATTATAAATGATGACTGGAAGCGCTTAGTCCGAATTGGTGGAATGGCAAACAGGTATGGACGGTATCCGGCGGTTCGTCTGAATGTCCGATGGTAGAAGGGAGCTGGTGGAACAAGGTCGTGAAGCTATTGAGCACACTCTCCGCAGTACAATTCGCAGGAATCTCTCTGAAAACAATCATTCCTCTCTGCTTCTGCTCTGGAAGTTTCCTAAATAGTTTTAATGATTACTACTCAGTTAAACAGTTGGATCATTTGCATGAAGTTAAAAACTTAAGTTAAGTCTTAAACTGCGATGGCGAGAACATTTTTATTGAACTAATTTTCTTCATTAAAAAGTGAGAATGTTTATTTAAAAATAGAAACCAGACTACAGTCACTGAAAATAATGAGAAACGTGACATATAATTCTTAATGAGCGTGTTGAAGAAACTTATCTAAAAGATGGCGCTATAAAAAATCTAAAAACTAAACATAACGCAGAAAAAATTTTGCTCACGTAAAATACATAGTATTTTTGGTTAACATTTACAACATTTATAACAACAATTATATTAATATTTTGTCTTTTATTGTTACAGATTTGCGCTGCGTGAACAAGTGAATAAAACATTACCATGCCATTCAACGCAAAGTGCCAAAAGCTTCCGCGTCGCGTTCGACAGGTGTCGCCACCGTCATGAAGAACAAGGGGCAGCCGTTAGATGGCGCTGTTCAGAATTTTGTAGAACGTTAGTGAAAAGTGTTCATAGTAAAGTTTAGTGTGAAGTTAGTGTAGTGTTAGTGTGAATTGGGTGTCGATTGAGTGTGCGATGCGAGACGGGTCCAAGCCGGGCCCCAGTGGAGCCGCGACGGGCTTCGATTATGAAGAAGGTGGGTTTTTCATTTGACGGCTGTCTTATCCAAGCTAATGCTATTGCATTGTTCATTGTTCTCCAACGGGTTGTACGTCAACTCAGTTTCCCACACTTAAAGAGGGAAAGAGAGGTCTAGCATGGATTTGACAGCTACCAAAATTTGCTTTTAAAACTGGCCAGAGCGTAATAAAGATTTTTTTTGACAGCTGTTTTAAAAATAATAAGTACTAAAAAAACGATAGATGGCGTTAAACTGGGGGACTAATTTTCTTAGGAGTTTGATACTTATTCTTTTCGAAGTTATAATTGGCGTTTGGTGGTTTGTAAATAATATTTGCGGCGCCAGTGGTGTTTATTTCAGCGCATTTTGATATTGCAATGAATAAGAACTACGCACATTCTTCACTCATGTAAAGGAAAAGATTAATGCCGTGTCGTATCAAGAGGTCAAGTCGCTGGCAGAAGATAGAAAAAAACAAAGAATTACTCCACCACCACAAAAAAGATAGAATTACTCCACCGACAAGAACCAAGCTCTTAAATTTGAATGAATGTAGGACTATTGGTCCAAAAAAGAAACGCCAGCAAGGTTATGAGGAAGAAAACAGTTCACTAGTACCAGAATACGCTTTTATTACTAAGTGTGACTAGTTGCGGAACCCCCAGATGTTTAACGCCATCTATTGGTGCAGAGTAGCGTATCTTTTAATATGTGTAAAAATACCTTATTGATAGTTGTGAAAATATTGGCTTACATTATTTCAAGGGCTGAAACCAGCCTATACGTCACACCTGCCTCAAGGACGCGATTGGGAAGTTTTTTGAACAACTACACAAACTTCACCAGGTTTAAAGCCCCGGGGCTAAAATTGCAAAGTCCAGTCTTGCAAAAATAACGCACTTGGCCGATTTTTAATGGATTTAGAGACGAGTATTTACGTGATCCGAAATGTCCGTCCATCTTAGCATTCAACTTGTGTCGCTAGCTCGTAGAGCATTTCATATTAAAGTAAACAAATTGGTAGCTCTTAAACTTAATGTATATCTCAATATCTCATTTATACAGGATAAGGCAAAAATAATCAACCAATTGTTTTTTAAACCTCATATTTTCATAAGTGCCTTCGCCAAATCGTCGGTTTTGCAAAAAAAAAATGCGTGTTCGTTGATTAAATACTATTCTAGATGTTGACTAGGCTTTATAGCTATACACAACTAAAAGTTTCATTCGAATCTGTCTAGTAGTTTCGGAGGTTAGCCTGGACAAACAGACAGACATAGAAATATGTTTTGTAATCCTATTTTTACATCACCTACCAGTTTTTTGTAAATTTGTTTAATGTACAGACACGCGGGTTTTACTGTTTTGTTTTATGTATAGATAGCTCTATAAAAATGGCTGAATATAAAAATAGCCGTGAGCTATGCCGTGTGATGCCGGCATAGAATAGTGTCACCCCATTTCTTACCCATGGGTGTCGTAAGAGTCGACTAAGGGACTCGAGGGATGTGTATTGCAATTTTAGGCGATGGGCTTACAATCTGTCACTATAGTGATACACAGTTATCTGATTTACCCTCAAGCTATTGTCAGACGTGGTGTTAATATCCGTTTTACGGCCGTTAACGCTCTGCCTACCCCATAAGGGATATAGGCGTGATTTATGTATGTAGTAAGTAAGTAAGTAAGTAAAAACACTTTATTGCACAAAATAAAAAAAACCAAAATATCAGGAAAAATTATTGCTAACATGCGCAAAGGCGGCCTTATCGCTACAAGCGATCTCTTCCAGACAACCTTTGGGTGGAGGAGAGAGTATTGAAAAACAGAGCAGTGCGAGAGTAATCATGAAAGAAAAGGTAACTTGAATAAACACAATAAATACAGAATACAAAACTATGATATAAATATAAACCTACATACAAATACACATATATTTATACATATATATACGTATATTAATATAATATAAATATATACATATATATTATAATACATACTCATCTATATATTATATATATATACACATCATTACACAAAAGGATATAAGTACCAACTAGGTATGTATATAAAAATAGTCTGTTTTCCTGACTACTCGGTGCATCTCTAGTTATTACTATTACCTTAACATGTAAATATTCTATTCTAACCGAGCAACACTAATGCAAGACATAAATTGCTTGCATAAAAATGCAATTTTCTACATCGAGACACAGAATAAATACAAAAGTATCTAATCGAGAACGCGTGCAAACTGAAATAGTGATGGGAAACATTTGTCAACGATATACAGGGTTGTAGCAATGCGACCTCCGGGCATCGCACTATTTTGTCAACACTGTCCACCACCAACTTCTATCTCATCTTTCACATTTGAATTTTGAATCGCTGTCGTTCCAAGACGCCATTTTTCAGCAGATCAAGCAGTCTAAAGTAAACCTCGGCATGGACTAGTCGTCCAGAGAACGGTGTTTTTTTAGTTATCATCTTATGCAAGCCCTCGTGCTTGCTAGTTTGTGCTAGTGTTCACCAAAGCTTTGCGGATCACCGATTTGAACCCTTAGAGGGTTCTTCCCCCCACATTAAATCGCCATCAACCAAACCAAGAGTTTCATTGCCTACCCTGACGATTGTCGCGGTGACGTGACAGTGTGAAAGGAAATTCGATACATTCCCTGGAGTTGTGTAAGAGGGAAGGCCATTTCCAACATATTCTTTCATAGAATTATATATCATAGAATTATATGCCGTGTGATGCCGGCTTAGAATAGCATCACCCCATTTCTTACCCATGGGTATCGTAAGAGGCGACTAAGGGACTCGAGGGTTAGATGTGTATTGCAATTTTAGGCGATGGGCTGTCAACCTGTCACTATAGTGATACACAATATTCCAAATAACCCTCAAGCATTTGTCAGACGTGGTTTAAATGGCCGTTTTTTGCGGCTGTTTGCGCTCTGCCTACCCCGCAAGGGATTATAGGCGTGATATGTGTATGTTATATTTTTTCGATGTTTTGTAAAAACGGACACTACCCCATCCCTAGTGGAAACTGATTTTATGAATACTTTAGCACAAAATTACCAACTAAGCTGTGTTGGCTGCGTTTTGCATCTATTCTGAAAATAAACTTTTGCAATGGTAAATGTTTTCTTATTTATCCCAGTTTATTACATAATATAAATATTTAATTTAATATTGGGACTCGAGGGTGTGTTTTAGCGATTTTTGGCGATGCGCTGACAACCTTTCACTATGGCGATACACAATTTTCCGAATGACCCTCAAACGTTTGTCGGACGTGGCGTGGGTGTCCGTTTTTTGCAGCCGTTTGCGCTCTGCCTACCCCGCAAGGGATAAAGGCGTGATAAATGTATGTATGTATGTATATTTAATTTGGCCTTTACTAACGAGGGTTTACTATGAAAAATTGTGTATTGCTTTCAATATGATATGAAATCAGTAAGTACAGTCGGTTGTACCGCATAAGGTACCAGGGGTACTCCAAAAGAACTGAACAATATCTTTTTCTTGAAACGAATATGTATTAGTAGAAAATGACTTATTTTAAAGAAATAAGTTATTTTTTTTATTATGTACTAGATTTCCGACCAGTGGTTTCACCCGCTGCCACTAATTTCCCGTGGTAATTGTTGTTTTCCTGCGGTTAAAAGAAGCCTATGTGTTATTCCAGTTTATACTCTACCTGTGCTCCAAATTTAATCCAAATCAGTCAAGCCGTTTGAGCGTGAAGAGGTAACAAACATACATACACACACACTATCTCTCAGGTTTGTAACATTAGTACGGATTAACTGGGGATAACAATAATTCAGTTCTTTTGGAGTTCCCCTAGTACCTTATGTGCTACAACCGACTGTACATACACAATTTTCTGAATGACCCTCAAATGTCTGTCAGACGTAGCGAAAAAGTCCGTTTTACGACCGTTTCCTGCAAGGCGTAATAAATGTATGTATGTAGAAAGAAAAAGGCAATCCAAACCACAAAAAAACCTTCTCTTTCTTTACAAAAGATCAGATATAAATAAAGTTAGCTTCCGACCTCGAACACCACAATCGAGTTAGGTATTGAGTGTAACCGCGAGAGCAAAGTCGTCCAGATAAATTGAGTTATATTCGAGGGCTCCAGAGGCCCTTTATACACGAACAACTTATTCAAGGGCTTATTGCGTTTATAAGACTGCGAGTAGGAATGGCAAACTGGTGACAGCTGATGACATGTTTCAAACAAACAACGAAAAAAAAAACCTTATAGCACGTTCACACCATGCACATGCTCCTGCTCCTGCCGCTGTCGCGAATATTGCTCGGAATACTTTCGCGGAAGTATCAACGCGAGTGAGCGTTCACGCACAGCCGTCATAATATTCTCACAGCAATACGAGTGAGTGAGATAGCGATACATTCCACTCTCGTTCGTGCTGCCGTTCCTTTGACTCGCGCACCAAAAGCTGACACTCGAATGAGCGTGGTAAGTGGCAGCGGCATGACGAGTAGCAGCGCGAGTAACCTGTTTACATGCTCGCGCTGCCCATTTCCCTTACTATTCCCATAAAGGCATAGTGTTAAAGTGACATAACACTCTATTGTTCTTGAAATTAAGCACATCAATTTATTTAGGCCTTTTTTGGCCTAAAGCTTCGTTCGTAAAAGTTCTACCTAAAGCGAAAGCTGTTTATAATTGCCTTAGCTAATCGTTTCTTTTGCGGAAGTATTATGAAGAGACTTCTAGAAAATATTACCGAATTTACCATGACTTAGATTTCTTTGCCGTGTGATGCCGGCTAAGAATAGCATCAATCCACTTCTTTCCCGTGGCAGTCGTAAGAAGTGAGTAAGGGACTCGAGGGTGTGTATTGCAATTTTAGACGATGGGCTGACAACCCGTCACTATGGCGCTATACAATTGTATTTTCCGAATGGCCCTCAAACATTCGTCAGACGTGGCGTAAATGTCCGTTTTTTGCGGCCGTTTACGCTCTGCCTACCCCGCAAGGAATTATAGGCGTGATATGTGTGTGTATGTACGTATATAGATTTCTTTTTAGTCGGCAACGTGGTATTGATACTCACACGGAATATCAATAGTTTTGTCATTTTTTGAACCGCAAATAATAACTACCAATTTCAAACATCGTCCTGCTGGGGAGCGCGACATCTTGAGCATTACCTGCGCGCCGCCGCCAATACTTACTTTGTGGCATTACGTTCGTATTTTCAGACAGTTCATTATTTTTATTTTATATTATTCAAATAGGTACAGTTACAGAAAACATACTAAATTGCTTAAAGCTGACCACCAGCAATTTTACGTAGGGTCATCAAGTCACGTTATCTTATACAGGACTAGGATAAAAAACCGTAACTAAATGCCTTGCGGATATTACTATACTTCGTTAAATAAATAGGTCTCATTAAACAAGGCATCAGTCCATTATATTGTATAAAAATCGGCTAAGTGCGTGTCGGACTCGGGCACACAATGTTCTTTACCAATATCTACAAATATGGCAGAATAATCACGTTTGTAGTATGGGAGCCCCTAAAATAAATATATATTCCTGATTATATTTGTTGAAATAGCGGCAACAAAAATCTGTAAAAATCACGGTTCTTTGAATTAAATATATCATTAATGTGACCACCTTCTCCCCCAGGATCATCAGGTCCGGAAGACAGCAGCCACGAGGAACTGACAGCTCTGAGGAGTCTTCTCCAATTTCCTGAAGAGGTGGCCCTCAAGCTGACTGATACCGAGTACCAGCTGTTTTATCAAGTAAGGACTTGTTTCATACCGTGTGATTAACCCACAGAGAAAATAGATTCACCTGGCCAGCCCCGAGGCAGTGCCTTTATGTTTATTTTAATATCCCGCCCGAGCCGGTTTTCTATCAAGGCAATAATTTTTGTAAAAAGAAGAAAAATTAGTTACATAAACGTTTTTTTACAATGACGTTAATAAGTGTTAGTACTATCCTTCATTGAACAAAGTTCATTTCACTTCATAATGACTTCAACATTTGTCTTATTTTTACACGAATGCCCAACCAAAAAAGGGGTGTAATGTTTTTAGAGTTCATGTAGGTATGTATGACGTATGTATGTATATTATGTGCGATTCTTTAGATAGGTAGGTACAGTAATCAAAATTTTCTGGGAGCCACATTTTCTCACCCGTGGGCTTTGAGACGATGGGTCCCTGGGGCCCATCTGCCAAAAAACTCGTAAACGAGGTGTCAGCGCGCCTCAATGAGACCACTGGTGACCGAAGAGCTGGCAGTTTTCTCGGCCAACGACTAAGTTTGGCCATCCAAAGAGGGAACGCTGCTAGCGTACTGGGTACCATGTCTAATGGAGGCGCACTAGACGACTTTTTTTTTGCTTAAATTTAGTCTAGTTTAGCTTAGTATTAATTGTTATTTGTCCCTTTATACTTATAATCAAAACCGTACTACAAAATTTCAAAGTTATACAAAAACTAAACAATACAAAATTATAGTAGTACAACTCGTCTCGGAAGAATCCTTTCATTATCCCAAGTGTCTAGGCTAGGCTTTATCTAAGAAAACAGTCGCGTTACTAAATATTTAAATTGATTATGCTTGTTCTTCAATCTGTCCATGTGTTGGTTTGAATCGTTTAACGGATTTACATGAAATTCGGTACACATATTGAGTATTATATTCACCTTTATTGAATAACACTTAACGGACAATTAAACAAATCAAGTATCGCGGTAATAACCTCGCTTTTGTATCATTTTTCAGTTGTTATGTGTGACCGCGAAAGTGTAAAACAGATTAGAGCAAGGTAATTCCAGTTAAAATTTTCCGCGAGCTTCCTTTCGTGGCGCAGACTCGAAGATAACGTCGTTATTCAGAGTTATACAAAGCAGTTGAGAATGTTTTCAATCAGTTCATTCTCGTTCATTCTTGTTTGTTCATTCAATCAATCCCGGTCCTTTGTTAAGCGCAGGCGAATTCCAGCTATTTTAAATCGTGTGTTGCCGTGTGATGCCGGTTTAGAATAGCATCACCCCATTTCTTACCCATGGGTGTCGTAAGAAACGACTAAGGGACTCGAGGGTTAGATGTGTATTGCAATTTTAGGCGATGGGCTGACAACCTGTCACTATAGTGATACACAGTTATCTGATTGACCCTTAAACTTTTGTCTAAAAAAGTTTTTTTTTGTTTAAACGTTTTACGGCCGTTAACGCTCTGCCTACCCCGTAAGTGTTAAATGCGTGATTTGTGTAGGTATGTATGTATTTTAAATCGTTAAAATAATCCGACTGAGGGTGGATTTAGACGTACGTAACTGCGTTCTACGCGGGCTCAAAGCGTGCTCTGTGCGTGTTAGTACAAAGTCACCCACGCAGTCCACGGTTTGCAAGTTCTACACGGGTGTGTTGTGGCGTGTTCTACACGGGTGCAACGCGTAAGCTACGCGTGTGACTTAGTACTAACATGCACACAACCCGCGTATAGCACGTGTAAAACATTCGTATATTCATACTTAAAGACAAATCAACATAGAAAATAGACTTTGTCATAGCACTAACATGGTTTAGACAACTGTCAAAATTGGCTTTTTAAAGTGGCCGGAGTTTAAAAGAGTTCATATAACGTAGGTAAGGTGGATAAGATAAGATAAGATAAGATAACTTTATTCAATAAACTTACTTATAAATAGGTACACTTATACAAAATAATTATGAGGCTTTCCTATTTCCTGAACTAAGAATGTGAATTCCTGTATCTCAGGTAAACAGACAGCCGACATAACTATTATCTTTAAAGAAACAAAACAAAAAATACTATACAATTAAAATAAACTTACTAAAACATATTATACAATATAAGTATTCTATAACTATAGCATTAGTGCATATGTAAAATTAATTAAATACTTAAACAAAAAAAACAACGAAGACCATACAACTGTAACAAAGCCATCATTCGCTGCCTCAGCAACGTTACAGTTTTATAAAAAGAGCCAGGTCTGAAAATATAAAAGTCACGCGTAAATACAAATGCTAACTTAGCACAACTCGAATTCTAAAATTAAACTCTAGCAGCGATGTACTATATTTATCGGAATGTTATTAAGAATTTCTTAATGCTTAGCGTCGAGATGGTTTTAGGGGCACTCATAGTCTATTGAACTAAGAAGTCGTAGTTCAGCGACTTTCCGGGCTGGGCATTGGTCGTCTCCAGTTTTGTGGTTGCTAGGTTTCTTGAAACGCTGGCACGTAGCACATTTTCCAGGTTGATCCTTTTTGGCACATTCCTTGATGCTGTGCCCAGTAAATCCACAGTGGCCACAAGTGGGGTTGTCGTCCTTGCAAAATTTCGCTGAGTGACCATACTGTTGACACTTGTAGCATCTGGTCACAAGGGTAAAATCCTTTACAGGGCAGGAGGACCAGTTGATAAATACTCGCCCCTGCTGTATGAGCACTTTTCTTATTTCAGCTGTCACTTGTAAAATGAAGTTACACGAAGCTGCTTCCTTCTTCCCAGATTTATGGCTGAGGCTGATTGAGCTGAATGTACTTTCCTTCGTCAAGCTTAGGCATTTATCAGCAATATTTTGCTCATAAATGCAATCCTTTAATTCATTTACAGACATATTAGAGGGCACACCGAGCAGGATTATTTTCGGCCTTTTCTTGGCGGTTATTTCAATAGTCAGTCCAGATTTTCTGAGATTTTCAGATTTTTTAAGCTTTTCCAAATCATCTTTTCTATCTGTGGATGGCACAAGTACAGCAAGAAATATCGTTCCTTATGGCATACCCGCATTATTTGCCGTGTGATGCCGGCTTAGAATAGCATCTCCCCATTTCATTCCCGTGGGAGTCGTAAGAGGCGACTGAGGGACTCGAGGGTGTATATTTCAATTTTAGGCGATGGGCTGACAACCTGTCACTATGGCGATACACAATTTTCCGAATAACCCTCAATTATTTGTCAGACGTGGCGTAAATGTCCGTTGCTTGCGGCCGTCTGCGCTCTGCCTACACCGCAGGGGATTATGGGCGTGATATGTGTGTGTGTGTGTGGCATACCCTAGCATTACAGCCTAGCAGCCTATTACGGTCCAGCAGTGGACCATAATAGGCTGATGTGATGATGTTGACGACGCTAGTTTCACTAATGGTGCATCTTAACACAATCTAATAGCAGTGCTATAGCTAGTTTAGTTATCTCGTAGCAGTTCCTGTCTCCAAGTTCTCTACCCATTAATTGTTTTTTCAGTGACAATTCCACATTTTGCCATTGACTTGACAAGAAGAAGAGTTAATGGCACCACACCAGTGTCGCTAAAGTGCACGTTAGCACAATCAAACGGCGGACCTATTTGCTCGTTATCTTGAGTAGCAATGTCTGCAAGTTCTCTACTCGTTTATGGTTTTTTTTTCAGTGTCAACGGCACTAGTGTCGCTAACAGTGCACCTTAATGGACCGCTTTGCCCGTTATCTCGTTCAGTCTCTAGGTTCCATTATTTTGTTTCCAGTGGTAAAAGCTATACAGGGTGTAAGGGACGGTGTACCGAAGACTTTGCAGGCATGATCAGAACATTAAACTGAACAACTACAGGGAAACGAGAAAATGAGTAATACGGGGTGTAAGGGACAGCCTTCCGAATACTGATAGGGTGCACGCATACCATGAAACTGAACAACTTTCCCCTACAAAACAGAGGAAAGCTGTTCAGTTTTATGGTCTGCATGTACCCTACCAGTATTCGGAGGTCTGTCCCTAACACTCCGTATAAATAATAAGTCACAATTTGTTAAATAAGGTTGTAAACAACTTGTTTCCAAACTTATAACCGCGAGAAAGGGACCGCCCCCGACATTTTGAAAACCGATAAATTTTTGCGGCTTTTGTTACTTTACTTTTTGTACAGGGACGTAATAAGTAAAATAAAACAAATTGCTGTTGAAACAGAATGAATTGAGATACTGTACGTGCCACAAAATAATGGACTTAACTCTAAGGTTGCCTGGAAGAAATCGCTACCTAAGCGAAAAGACCGCCTTGTGTACATTTGTTTAATTTATATCTTGTTTTTAATGTATTTCTGAATATTAATTTAAATGCGCGTTTAACTTTTTGTAAAAACAACGAAATAGTTGTTCCTATCCTAACTAAAGTCAAGAGACATAGTGTTTGTTTTTTTGAAGCGCTGCTAACCCTTGCTGTAAGTTGGCGGCCGATGTGGCGCAGTGGTAGTGCGACTACCTGTGGCGCAAAAGATTCCGGGTTCGATTCCCGGTGGGACACTTACAAAGTTGATATTTATGACATTGTGAATTTGTTTTCAGTTTGGTTAGGACATTGCAGGCTGAACCAGCTGATTGTCCGAAATTAAATATCGTTACGTACTTCAGAGGGCACGTAAAGCTAGCGGTCCCGTTTGCTGTCTATGACTACTTAGACGTCGGTCATTGCACAGCACAACCATGTCAGAGACTCAGAGGCCTTATGGTAGTAGAAAAACTAACACCAGGGTTCATCGGGTCTTTGGTCGACTCGGAGTCCCACACGAAAACAAGAACATAAAAAGGCGTATGTCCAGCTATAGATTGTTGTAGCTGTTGACTCCCAATTTTTTCTTGTATAAATTCCTCAACCATTTTTCTGAAAGCGATTTTCATTACGGATATCAGCGCCGACACCTTTTCTTTAACAAGGGTCAAATTCTCGCCATCATTGTGAGAAGAGGACTCCTCTTTCTTTCCCTAATTACACCCATTCTGACCCCAACGCCCTTAAATCGTCCCTTTACAAATATTTGTGGTTTCGCTGGGATTTTATATTTTGTAGGATTTAGGATAACGACGAAAATAGGTACAAATGGTAAAGTCTGTGCCACAGAACTATGACTAAAACTATAGAACCAACACAATATTTTAGTTTGAGGCGAACGAAAATAACTATATCTTATTCAATTTTGCTTCAGTAGCATATGCCAGAATGAGCAAGGTGCGAAAGACTGACTGTTTTTATTATTTTCGTGCATGTCACCAGTTACGACCGGCCAAAATGGAGTACCTGCCAGTGGAGTCCTATAAACCAAACAAATTTAGAAGTAAAGTAAAAAAAATAACGGATTTAAGTTGTGTTTATTTTGAATTTTACACTAAAGCCATCCGTGACCACGGGCTCTGTAAAGGGCTCGAATCGTAGGAATTGTACAATTCAAAATGAACACAACTTAAATCCGTTTAAAATTGTTTTATTGTGATGAGTAATAGGTGTGCAAACTCAAGAAAATGTTATAAAGTATGAAAACATTTTGTAGTTACGCTTTGTTTAAAACTACTGGCGATGTGTCAAAGTATATCATTGTTTATGATTATGACAACTGAATTCTGAACTACATTAAACTTGTGACAACCTTCAATTGGCGATACGAGATTATCTTATTCATCTGTGGATACGACTAACTTAAATATATCCAGCGCATTAAACGCACAATTAGTAAAAATAGGTTAAAATAATATATTCTGTCATTATATTTTTAGTCTGCTTCTATAGTTATAGTCATAGTTCTGTGGTCTGTACGGAAAGAGATTAGGCGTGGGCAAAAAGGGAATAAATCACGTTTTCATAGTTTGCTATGACATTTCTCATACTGAGGCACAGAGGCGCCCTCTATTTCCACGCCTATTCTCTTTTCGCACAGACTCTAGTTATGGCAATAAAATAGACACTTTTAACTTAAGTACATTATGTACTGTAGTGGAGTTTCAGAAAATAGATTTTGCTGATTGTATATCAGGCAAAAAGGTTAACCTAAATCAACTAAAAACTCTCAGATTTATAATATTATTACGGATTATTTAGATTAAAATATTGGAAAGAACATCTTTAACTTCAACCGGAATCACTAAGAAAGTGGCCTATGTACTATTTTAAGAGATATAAACAGATGGCCGTGTGATGCCGGCTTAGAATAGCATCACCCTATTTCTTCCCCGTGGGTGTCGTAAAAAGCGAGAGGGTGTGTATTGCAAATTTAGGCGATGGGCTGACAACCTGTCTCTATGGTGATACACAATATTTCAAATGACCCTCAAATGTTTGTCAGACGTGGCGTAAATGTCCGTTTTTACAGCCGTTTACGCTCTGCCTACCCTGTTAGGAATTATAGGCGTGATATATGTATGTATGTATGTATAAACAGATATAAGTGCGAAAACATAGCGAGTAATTTTGTGCAAAGGCCTCATCTTCGAATGATTATAACTCCACTCACTCCGGCCCTGGCATAATCCGTAATTTTTCACTTCATTTGGTCCGTGATGGCAGAGTATCGATCTTTTCTAAATTCGTCCTTTTGTGTACCTACCTACGTATAAGTACTAAGTATTATTGTATGTACTTACAAATATTTAGGCGGTTCTGCCACTAGACGTCTGTCGCTGCGTATTTTTTACGCACCGTAACGAATGCATCTGTCAGACGAAAGGAAATTTCGCATTTCGATCTTATTCCCATTCAATCGACTTGATAGACGCATCCGTTACGCACTGCACCAAATCCGTATTTGTATAAGATCAGAATTCGCAATTTCGTTACGCCTGACCATAGGTGCCATTAAGATCTTGTTTTAAACTTAACGTGCCTTTGAAAGCACTATAGCCACAGAATACAATAATAATATTAAATATCGACTGCATTAACAACTGCATACCTATGCATTAAGCTGTGTGATGCCGGCTTCGAATAGCATTACCCCATTTCTTTCCCGCGGGTGTCGTAAGAAGCGACTACGGGACTCAGGGGTTTCATCTGTATCGCAATTTTAAGCGACAGGCGGAAAATCTGTAACAAAGTCATATACGATATTTCTGAAACGGCCCTAAAATATTTGTCAGAAGTGACGGTAGCGAACGTATTTTAAGACGCTCTGCCTACCCTGCAAGGGATAAAGGCATGAAATGTGTATGTGTGTGTATTAACAACTGCTATGGCGACAGACGAGTGTCATGCTAGCTGAATGGATTTAACGACCTAATCCGTACTAATTTTATAAATCTGAGAGTTTGTGTGTGTATGTATGTTTGTTACCTCTTCACGCTCAAACGGCTTTACCGATTTGGATGAGTTTTAGAACATAGGTAGAGGTGGCGCTACTTCACAAAAAAGTTTTCTCTTTATACATACAATCTATCAGAAAGTCCGATTCCCAAGTATTAAGTATTATCCTTATGTAAAATTAGAACCTGTAAACTCAATAAAATATTCGCTGTGATTAAAGTTATGGCAATTAATACCATAACTTTACCATATTTTTATTTTATTTTATTTTATTATTAATTAATACCAAAGTGGCCGTTCTTAGATACTTTTGTCCATAATTTTAACTGCAGCGAATATTTAATTGAGTTTGCAGGTTCTAATTTTAAAGGATAATACCTACTAAAAACTTGGGCATCGGACATTCTGATTGATTGTTTCTTTAAAGAGAAATCTTTTTTTTTTGTGAAGTGGTGCTATCGTCGAGGTCGAGTTTCAAGTTTTTCAAGTTTTTATTTGCATTACCACATGGTTACACTACAAAGATCTTAAAAATATTACAAGTCCAGCATGTAGCACCTCGCAGAGGCACAGCAAATTCTTTTGGTAGCAACAATCATATTATTTAACAAAGATATTGATATACTATTTGTAACATTGAACATTATCATAATATGTGTTACTCTTTTTCTTAATAGTAAAATAATCTTTACATTCATAAAAGAAACTACTCAATATAATTTACTCTTTGGTCTTATCATTATCATAATAAAACTCTTTCAAACTATAAAACGCTTTTTCTAATAAGTATTTTTTTAAAAGGTTTTCATAACTTATTTGTTTTTCTTGGTTTTTAATATAGTTGGGGATTTTATTATAAATATTTATTGCCATTGAATGGGGTCCTTTTCTGTATAAGCTTAAAGTAGTAGACGGGAGTTTTAATTGATTTAAATAACGGTTATTTCTTTTGACTAACTTGTGTGGGGAGTACATGTGTATGTTTTTACGTACAAATTTACAGCATTCGAGGATGTATATAGAAGTAACAGTTAATATTTAAAATTTTTGAAAGTAAGGTTTGCATGATTCAATTTGTTTAATATTTCCAAGAATCCGAATAAATACTTTTTGTTTTATAAAAATATCGTCGATAGCAGTGCTATTTCCCCATATCAATATACCGTAGCTAATTCTAGCGTGAACATATGCATAATACGCACTGAGAGCAGAACTATAGTTTGTTAGTTTTTTAATTTTTGATATTGCATATATGCTAGGGATGAAAGACGTTTTGTTAATTCATTAATATGCTGTTTCCAAGTGAGGTGAGTATCTAAATGGATTCCTAATAATGTAGTACTGTCAACTGTATTAATGTTTATGTTTTTATATGTATATTCTAAATTTAGAGGTTTTTTTTGTATCGGTCTGAATTACATTAATTTGGTTTTTGTGACATTTAATTCCAAATTATTATTTTTAAGCCAGGAATTTACTTTATCTAGCGTACTGTGAAGTTTTAATTTTGCTTCGCTGATGGTAGTACATGAGAAAACGATAGACAAATCGTCAGCAAAGAGAGTGCATTTTTCATCTAAGACTTTAGGAAGCTCGTTAATATATATTAAAAATAATATACAGCCAAGAACAGACCCTTGAGGTATAGAGTTATTCAGGTACTGTAATTCTGACCGAACATGTTTTACTTTCCCTGTGTCAAAATCTGTGTGTTCTATTTCTACATACTGTGATCGGTTTGTGAGGTATGAAGTTATCCAGTTATCCAGTTATCCATCGGTTTGTGAGGTCGTTGACGGCTACACTCGCAATAAGTGTGCACCGGTCTTAATACCTGTTTGAATCGCTCCAACTAATCCAAAGCCCTATTACTTAAATCCAGATAAAGCTATTCATTGATCATACAAAGAGCCTTACAAAGCGTAAATCTCAGATCCAGGAAAGGTTCAAGAGGAAACCCACGACAACCAGAATGAAGCCATGGAAAACACGTCACAAATTTACTTGGCAAAAGGTAAAGCACTATTTATGCCACAGGTCCTTCAAATACTAATAAACTCGCTGTATTCTGCACACACATTTATGTAGAATGAAAATGCGTCTGAAGTTGTATAATATCAATGTTAGGTGCCCATAACCTCCTTTGACGCCTAATGTGGCGCAGTCCGTGGCGCAGTGGTAGTGCGACTGCCTGCGGCGCAAAGGTTCCGGGTTTGATTCTCGGTGGAGCACTCACAAAGTTGGTTGATTTCTTTGTGATTTTTTTCCCAGACTGGTTAGGACATTACACGCTGAACCATTTAATTTTGATTTTCCGAAAAAAGGTATGGTTCTGTGCTTCGAAGGGCACGTTAAGCCTTAGGTCCCGGTTGCTGTATATGATTGAATACTTAGATGGCATAAGTACGTTACACAACCATGTCAGAGGCCTAATAGTAGCAGTAAGTGGTTGAAAAACTGACACCTTATCTGGTCGTTCGTCAACTCGGTGTCCGACACGAAAGAAATACGACCTCCTGAAATTAAACTTATCATATAGGATAACAATATGTCCGTCTTCAATTTAAAATGTTTGTTCTAGATTTAAGGAAATTATAAAAAATCGGGTGACTGGACGGTCGGCGCCGCCTTTAGTCTGTCAGTTGCTTAAATCTACTTAAAAATCCCTAGGTATCATTCTGGGCTAACATAGTTTCTTTTTTTTATGCATTTTTTGTTTTAGCGCATATCAAGCCCGTTTGCGACGAGTTTCTCATGGCTTCATTCTACGTGTTACCTCTGAAGTTGTCCTTGTTCTGAGTCTTTAATCAGCTTAATTGAGAAATGTTTGATCTTCAGAGCTAATTCAGATCTGACTTATTGATTGACTCTCTGCTGTACTATCAGCAGCATGTTGAGTTGGGTACTCATTCAAATAGTCAACTGATAGGTACTAAAAGTTAATTTGATTACCTAGGTAAAACCAGGTACTACATAGACATCCGTACTTCCGTACTAATATCAAAAATCTGAGAGCTTGTGTGTGTATGTATGGTTGTTACCTCTTCCGGCTTAAACGGCTTGACCGATTGGGATGAAATTTGGAACACAGGTAAAGTATAACCCGGAAGACCTAATAGGCTACTTTTTACCGCGGGAAAACAACTATTACTACGGGAAAATGAGTGGCAGCGGGTGAAACCGCTGGGCGGATATCTAGTAGATACATATATCAAACCTTTGTCCCTTGCAGAGTAGACAAAACCTGCGCCTTTCGCCATCACTAGTGGCGACGATTTATGAAAAATTTAATAAAGCACCCATACAAAATGTATCACAATCCGAGTTGAGCTGTTTAAGGGGGAAAACAGATGGTTAGTTAGTTAGTACTTAAAGCTAAATATTTACCACATACAACATGTAACCAGACGAGATATTATTTAAGAAAAACTAAGTTTTCAATTGTAAAAATGTCAACAGACTCTTATGCTACGTTCACACTATGCTACTGCTCCTGCCGCTACCGCGAATATTGCTCGACATACTGCCGCGGAAGTATCAACGCGAAATAATGTTCACACACTGCCATCATACTCTTCTCGCAGCAATACGAGCGAGATGGCTCCTTTGACTCGCGCACGAAAAGCCGACACTCGCGGGAGCACGAGAAGTGGCAGCGCCATGACTAGTAGCATTGCGAGCATCCTGTTTACATGCTCGCGGTGCCCACTTCCCTTACTATTTCACAGCCCATATAGGCATAGTTCACACACACACACACATCACATCACGCCTATAATCCCTTGCGAGGTAGGCAGAGCGTAAACGGCCGCAAAAAACGGATATTTACGCCACGTCTGACAAACATTTGCCGTGCATTTGCCATACGGAAAAATTGTGTATCGCCATGACTAGATTGGCGGGCTGACTAGATTGTCAGCCCATCGCCTAATATTAAGGGATGAAAGAAATGGGGTAAAGCTATTCTAAGTCGGCATCACACGATTTAGGTCACCAAATAAAATACACTCTACAAGTCTACACTATACCTAGGTGCATAGCAGGTTTTAAAGCTAAAACGAACCAGATAAAAAAACATGGGTTGCTTCAAAACGCGGCCCTCTCTCTTCAATAACCGCTTTGAAAGAGTTTCGTGACTAGTATTCAAAGAGTATCGAAAAATGCAAAATAGCAGCAAGGGCAAATAAATCTGCCAAGTACGAGTCTGACTCGCGCACGAAGGGTTCCGTACTATTATATATAGACTACAACAGCCACAACAGACATTGGCCTCCTTTTATCGGGGGATGTTTGCCATACTCACCACGCTTGGCAGGCGGATTGGTGAGCGCAGTGTTCACTTTTAAATAGATATTCACAGAAAACGCTGCAGCCCATTTCCCGGATTCATCCCATTGCGTTTTACGGCACCCACGGGTGGAAATTGGGTGATTCTATTCCGAGCCGGCACTACATGGCCGATTATCCATACTAATATTATAAATGCGAAAGTGTGTTTGTTTGTTTGTTTGTTTGTTTGTTTGTCTTTCTTTCACGTTACAACAGAGCGATATCATGCAGTGTTTTTTAGGTGTGCAGTTAGGTGAGAGGCTGGAGAGTGACATAGGCTACTTTTTATCCCGGAAAAACATATTTTTCCCATCGGAAAAGCGATTAATGTTTAGCAATAGAATACACCCATACTACGAACATAGATGAGTATCATGCAGCGATGTAAAGCATTTTTTTTTTTGAGAGCAGCTAAATGAAAAGCTGGTGAGTGACATAGGTTATTTTTTATCCCGGAAAAACATATTTTTCCCTTCGGAAAACCGATTAATGTTTAGCAATAGAATACATCCATACTACATACATAAATGAGTATCATGCAGCGATGTAAAGCATTTTTTTTTTGGAAAGCAGTTAGATGAAAAGCTGGTGAGTGTCATAGGTTACTTTTTATCTCGGAAAAACATATTTTTCCCATCGGAAAACTGATTATTGTGTAGCATAGAATACATCCATACCACATAAAAAAGATGTATATACAGGATGTAAGGGACAGCCCTCCGAATACTGATATTCCCATAGTAAATGCAGTGAGCTGATTGTGATTTTGTATGGGATATAGAAAAAAAGAATTTAATCTATGGCAGGTTGTTCAGTTTCATGGTTTGAATACACCCAATCAGTATTCGAAGGGCTGTCACTTACACCCTGTATAGCACTACTATGAGAATGTCTCTTGAATATGAGTTTTGGGATATGAATGTGGCTTTAAGGGTGATGTGGGTATGTACTTGAGATACTTCTTACCACAGTAGTAAAGTTAATTTCTACAGTTAAACATGATAATAGCGTATTAAAATAGTGCTCTGTTCTGTGTCCATTAAGCTGTGTACTATGTCTTTAACACTCTTCTGGAAACAAACGCTCCGAAACACTGTAAAAGCATAAATCCCTCCCCTTTGAAAGACAATTTTTGTATACGCGCTCTCCATCAAGATATGTCTTCCATATTACTCACGATAATTTTTCCGGTTTAGTGACTGCGTCTCTATTAAAATTACGTTATCTTTACTTTTAACATTAAATGCCTGTTTTTCCTTACACTATAAATGTGTCATAATCTTCTTTCTAGCGTCGTAATATCTTCATTATTGAAGGTCGTAATTCCCCTGATGGGAAATATTTTTCTCATTCAGGATTCTTTTCCATCGCTGCGTATCTTTGGCGACATAGAGCGCTGAGTGTATTTAATGAGACCACCTAATTGTACTGAAACCTCTTGGTCGTTTGCCATCGACTTTTCCAGTGATCATGAGTGCAAAGTGGCAAAAGAACTCAAGAATCATTCTTGCGCCTCATTACTTGATTTTACAATAGCCTGTATTAGTGATGGTAGCGCCCAGGTACCACAAATTATATACTTTTTCAAGGAAGTGAACCATTCCAGTGTAGTGTCGTCTGTGTATCGGTGAATAGTGATTTTAGTGCCCTCCCAGTTTACACAGTTGTTCGCCTTACGATGTGTCGTTTAGAATACACAACTAATTAATAAAACTCTATGAGTACGCGGGCGAAGCCGCGGGTAACAGCTAGTTATGTATAAAAATGACATAAAAATCACGTTTGTTGTTTGCGAACCCCGATTATTTTAATTCTATTATGGTTTTTAGTATTTGTTGTTATAGAAGCAATACTAATAATATTGCTTCTATAACTGTTTTTGTAAAACAATGTTTTGTAAAATTTTCAACTCTAACTATCGCGGTTTATAAGATAAAGCCGGTGCTAAACAGATGGACAGACAGTTAAGTCTGATGAATAGGGTACCATTTTGACCCTTTGGGTACGGATCCCTAAAACACCAAAGTCAGCCGTAGTATATAAGTATACATTTGCAAAAGCTTGAGTTTATTATACACACACCCAATACACGCCTTTATCCCTTGCGGGGTAGGCAGAGCGTTACCAGCAGGAAAATAAGGTCGCCACGTCTGACAAATATGTGAGGGCCGTTTCAGAGAGATCGCGTATCACTAAATTGGCAGGTTGTCAGCCTGTTGCCTAAAATTGTAATACACGTTAAATACATATGAAACCCTCGAGTCCCTTAGTCGGCTCTTACGACACCCGCGGGAAAGAAATGGGGTGATGCTATTCTAAGCCGGCATATCCGGTTAGAGGTATATTAATTATTAACAGGACACGCTACTACCCATTTACTGGATGATTATCTCTAAGTCGCTTTTTACGACACCCACGCGTAAAATTAGGGTGATGATTTTCTAAGCCGGCATCACATTATATTTGGATTTACATTTTTAAAACCCACGGCCAATATACCTCATTAAATTAGTCCAAACCCGGGATATCCTCTTAACAAAAGGAAAGGAAAAAAAGTATATTTAATTTAGTCTCTTTCCAAACAATCCCTTTGAGAATGCGACGCCAAGGTCATTGGGAAACGAGATCTGTGATTTTTCGGAGCTCGAATTTTGAATCCAACTCGATGCTGAGGTTCAAGGTTTGATTCCCGGCGGACCCTTTTATTAAGTAGTGGGTATTTGACAGACTGAAGAATGTATTTCGTACTAAAGTGATCTTTGGCGGCCGATGTGGCGCAGTGGTAGTGCGACTGCCTGCGACGCAAAGGTTCCAGGTTCGTCTCTCGGTGGGACACTCACAAAGTTGATATTTATCACTTTGTGAATTTGTTCCCGGTCTGGTTAGTACATTGCAGGGTGAACCAACTGATTGTCCGAAAAGAAATGGTTCCGTGCTTCGGAGGGCACGTTAAGCCGTCGGTCCCGGTTGCTGTCTATGATTACTTAGACGGCGGTCGTAACACAACCATGTCAGAGGCCTACTAGTGGTAGTAGGCGGTTGAAAAACTCTGACACCAGGGTTCATCGGGTCGTTGGACGACTCGGTGTCCCACACGAAAAGAGAAGAACTAAAGTGATGCATTGTAATACATACATACATACACAATATATTACGCTTACCTTGCGGGGTAGGCAGAGCGCAAACAGCCGCAAAAAACCGACATTGCCACGTCTAACAAATAATTGAGGGTCATTCAGAAAATTGTGTATCGCCATAGTGACATGTTGTCAGCCCATCGCCCAAAATTGCAATACACACCCTCGAGTCCCTTAGTCGCCTCTTACGACTCCCACAGGAAAGAAATTGTGTGATGCTATTCTAAGCCGGCATCACACGGCACCACGTGGAGATATCTTGATGAAATTAAAACTGTAAACCCAAGCTCATAACTTTACGTTTAAATAAGGTACCGTTCATGCTGTAAATAAATTTAAAGCAAAAAAATACTTTTTAAACAAGCTTTTATTTAAATGCGCTAAAAAGAATAAAATAATACATATTCTCCTCTAAACTTTTACCATCAACTTATAACGTCATTTCATTACAAATTTTATATGATATAAAAGCTTGTCGCGAGGTTTAAACACTCGTAAATTTATCTGAGCATCAAAACTAAGATTATAATCAATTACCTACATCAAGTGACTTGATTTACCTTAGGTACGTGACTGATCTAAACAGTTAAAATCTCGCGACAAGCTTTTATATCATATAAAATTTGTAATGAAATGACGTTATAAGTTGATGGTAAAAGTTTAGAGGAGAATATGTATTATTTTATTCTTTTTAGCGCATTTAAATAAAAGCTTGTTTAAAAAGTATTTTTTTGCTTTAAATTTATTTTATACTTTTTAGCTATCGCTGGACAGGTTTCTTAGTCGGATCATCTCATTCAACGCATCAAAATATAATAAAAGCTTGTCGCGATGCCTAGAAGAAACTACCTAATTACAGTTAGGTGCGTACCTTATTACAAAATTTCAATCACAAATTGAAAGTTTCGTGACAAGCTTTTATTATATTTTCATTTCTGTAAAGTCATAAAAGAATGTGGTTAATGTCATTCAAAATTTTATTTTCATCTTTTCAGAGCACATAAATAAAAGCTTGTTTTAAAAGTTTTTTTTACATAATTTTATTTTATATTTTATAGTTTATTTTACGATAGTTATTGATCAATACGAAAGTCTTTCTATAAAACGGAGAGACCTTCAATAGAAAAACTTAAGGCACGGGGAATATTGAGGAGTTCCATAGTTCGAAGACAACCCTGGATGTAGCTTCTAATTCATGGTAGGCCTACCAACTGCCTATAATAAACGAATTCGTATACAAAATTGCAAGTCCCAGCAGTTGAATATTGAGGAGTTCCATAGTTCGAAGACAACCCTGGATGAAGCGTCTAATTGCCAACCAACAACCAACTGCCTATAATAAACGAATTCGTATACAAAATTTTGTGTCCCAGCTATAAACCGCTGAGGAGATCTCTCGTACGGAGCCGATCCTGGCAGCAGCATCAGGTTAAATTTATGATTAACATGCATTGTCATCGGTTCTGGACCAACATGCTAAATTTCAACTCAATCGGATACCGAGAAGTGGTTCAAATTAAACTTGCAAGATTTGCACCGAACAAACATTGTTACTTACTTACATACACTGCAAGTTAAATAAAAGCTTTTAAAAAAACGACTTGTTTTTGACTCTCCCAAGGGAATCTAAATTTATAGGATACTTTCTGCGAATCTAGTAGTATAAAATTTGACAAGTAGCTTCTTTTTGAAGTTGAAATTTAGGAAAACCGTACTCTGTGTAAAACCCCTAATAATATGCTTTATTATTTAAAACATTGCTTTTTAGGGGGCCGAGAAATAACAAAAGTTTAAATTGAGGCTTGTGGTCAAAGTGAGGAATCATATGAAAGGGCTAGATGTGCATGTTACGGAACACACGGTGGGCGAGTTATACTCGTACTTGGACGATTTTTGTTATTATGATTACGTTGACTAGGAAACCCTACTTATAGTCATGTCTGACACGCTTCGGATTTTTTTTTTTGTCGTTTTCCGACAACAGTTGTTTAGTTTCATGGTCGAAGGCTTTCAGTATTCGGAGGGCTGTCCCTAAAACTCTATAAAGGGTGTAAGGGATCTTTTTTCGTTTAAAATAAAAATGAAATTTACTGTATTGAATGTAGCATAGTACACTATATAACGTCATGATCCATTATTGTGAAACATCGAAACCCAAAAAAGTCTCCAAAGAAAAAGTTGTTTGGTTTTATATGGTCTAATCATGCCAGCAAAGTTTTTGACACACCGTCTTTTAGACCCTGTTTACACCGAATGAAGTAAAACAACAAGCATAATAAATTTTGAAATTTAAGAACACGACTGCTTTCTGAGATAAAGCCTAGCCTATGACACTCGGGATAATGTAAGGATTCTTCCAATTCCCATTCGAATCTGTTTAGTGGTTTACGAGTTTCAGTCTTATACAGAATCGCACATACATACATACATGAACTCTAAAAACATTACACTCCTTTTTTGGCTAAGCAGTCGTGTAAAAAGGAGCTTTGCTTGGAGCTTTAAGGCGAGTGTACTTGGAACGACCTCGACAGTGGCGCCACTCCACAAAAGAATATTTTCTCTCTATACAAACAATCTATCAGAATGTCCGTTGCCCAAGTTTTCAGTTTATCCTTAAGTAAAATTAGAACCTGCAAACTCAATGAAATTTTCGCAGTGATTAAAGTTATGGCAATTAATATCAAAAGTGGCCGTTTTTAGGCACTTTTTTCGATAACTTTAATTGCAGCAAATATTTCATTGAGTTTGAAAGTTCTAATTTTACTTAACTATTGGGCATTGGACATTCTGATAGATTGTTTGTATAAAGAGAAAACTTTTTGTTGATGTGGCGCTATTGTCGAGGTCGTTGACGGCTACACTCGCCTTAATAAATTTTCACCTTAAGGCTGTCTCGTCCCATCAGAATCCCTAAGTTAATTAGATCAACACGCCACCCGCGGTATATTATATTACATTTTCATAAGGCCGGATGAAATAATCCATTTTCTTATATTTTATATTCGCTGACAGATGATAAGGATGTTTGTTTCATTGTAGGCTTAGGTACAGTTAAAAATAAAGGGTGAAAATATATTAGCATCATTTTAAGCGTGAACCATGAAACTGAACAACATTCACCAAGGATGCCGATGATGATTGCCGTGTGATGCCGGCTTAGAATAGCATCTCCCCATTTCTTTCCCGTGGGAGTCGTAAGAGGCGACTAAGGGACTTGAGGGTGTGTTTTGCAATTTTAGGCGATGGGCTGACAACCTGTCACTATATCACTATAGTATACACAGTTTGACTCTCAATTTTTTGTCAGATGTGGTGTTAATAATCGTTATACGGCCGTTAACACTCTGCCTACCCCGTAAGGGATATAGGCGTGATTTATGTATGTATGTATACAGACTAGTGTAATAACCGTTTAAGACTAGGTATCTATACAAGGTGTAACAGAAAGGGTATAAGAAGCTGAAACGAGGTTAAAGTATACTCATTAAACTGAACAACTTTCCCCATGAAACATAGGTCGAAATATGAAAAAGAATATTGGATCTCCCATAGTAAATATATCAGCTGATCGGCAATTTTGTATGGGAGGTCATAATTAAAAAAAAACGACTCATGTTCCGTGGGGAAAGTTGTTCAGTTTTATAAGTACTTTAACCTCCTTCTGGCTTGATACTCCCTGTATAGCTTGACATTTAAACACTTCAATTTTTTAGTTTAACATTCTGCCACTTCGGCACTACATCCGGGTTGGCGAGCGCAGTTTATGAATTTACATTCACCATGATCGCTTGCTGCCCATTATGTAAATGTTACTCGTAAATAAAACGTTTACGACGCACATTTCCTACTCTGGAGGCGTATTTTTGAATCATTAGAAATTAGATGTCGCATGTGTCACACGAATTTACTAATCGTATCTATTTACAAACCCTTGATAACGATTGTGGGTTGAAATTTTAATAGCATAACGACTTCCTAAGTAAATAGATTAGAGCAGTAAGTAGTATAAGTTGCCGTTTGATGCCGGCTTAGATTAGTATCACCCCATTTTTTTTCCGTGGGAGTCGTAACTGGCAACTAAGGGACTCGAGGGACTAAGGGACTATTGCTATTCTAGGTGATGGGCTGACAACCTGTCACTATAGCGATACAAAATTTTCTGAATGACCTTCAAATATTTGTTAGACGTGGCGTAAATGTCCGTTTTATGCGGCCGTTCTACGTTCTTCCTAGGGATTATATGCGTGATATTTGTATGTATATAGTACTAGCTGTTACCCGCGGCTTCGCCCGCGTACTCATAGAGTTTTATTAATTAGTTGTGTATTCTAAACGACACATCGTAAGGCGAACAACTGTGTAAACTGGGAGGGCACTAAAATCACTATTCACCGATACACAGACACTACACTGGAATGGTTCACTTCCTTGAAAAAGTATATAATTTGTGGTACCTGGGCGCTACCATCACTAATACAGGCTATTGTAAAATCAAGTAATGAGGCGCAAGAATGATCCTTGAGTTCTTTTGCCACTTTGCACTCATGATCACTGGAAAAGTCGATGGCAAACGACCAAGAGGTTTCAGTACAATTAGGTGGTCTCATTAAATACACTCAGCGCTCTATGTCGCCAAAGATACGCAGCGATGGAAAAGAATCCTGAATGAGAAAAATATTTCCCATCAGGGGAATTACGACCTTCAATAATGAAGATATTACGACGCTAGAAAGAAGATTATGACACATTTATAGTGTAAGGAAAAACAGGCATTTAATGTTAAAAGTAAAGATAACGTAATTTTAATAGAGACGCAGTCACTAAACCGGAAAAATTATCGTGAGTAATATGGAAGACATATCTTGATGGAGAGCGCGTATACAAAAATTGTCTTTCAAAGGGGAGGGATTTATGCTTTTACAGTGTTTCGGAGCGTTTGTTTCCAGAAGAGTGTTAAAGACATAGTACACAGCTTAATGGACACAGAACAGAGCACTATTTTAATACGCTATTGTAAACGATATTGTAAGTTTTACCATCTGGGGATAAAATGAAGAGGTTCTGAGCATTGGACACACGCGAACATGCTACATATAGCTGGCCATGAGAGAAGCACGGTTTTTCTAAGTGGACCCCCGCTACCTTTAAAGTTTGTCCCTGCGCTTTGTTGATTGTCATTGCGAAACTAAGCGTGATAGGAAATTGCAGCCTCTTGAATTGGAATGGAAGATCTGTGGGAATAATTGGGATCCGTGGTATTATTACATTTTCACCCTTGCCAACGCCGGTTAAGATGGTGGCTCCAATTATGTTCCGTCCTAGTTGTGTCACACGAAGTCTCGTTCCATTACATAATCGAGGGGCATCTAAATTTCGCATAAGCATGACTGGAACGCCTACTTTTAATTGCAGCTTATGTGAGGGCACACCTGACAACTCCAATGAATTTAAAAACTCGACGGGGTATGAAGTGCTCTGTTCTGTGTCCATAACCGTGTCTACTTGTATATAGCTTTAATTTTTTTTTAATATTCCTGCTATTTTGAAATTTTTATTACATACAAACATGCTCCAAGAAGACATGAAAGAAAGGAGTGGGTATGTAATCAAGGATTTGAAAACCTATATTAGCTCCAAACCAAATTAACTTGGGGATGGATGTTCTTGGATTGGAATTATAATAATATGAATACGCAGTATAATGATTTTGCCTAGTCTTCAATTTTCAGGACTATGGTACCAAAAAATTTAAGTTTATTATGTGTCTTCGCAAGTATACGCAGGGCAAACTTACTGTGCTAAAAATGGTTATTATTATAGAAATGGACTTTCAAATCATGTTTAACTGTAGAAATTAACTTTACTACTGTGGTAAGAAGTATCTCAAGTACATACCCACATCACCCTTAAAGCCACATTCATATCCCAAAACTCATATTCAAGAGACATTCTCATAGTAGTGCTATACAGGGTGTAAGTGACAGCCCTTCGAATACTGATTGGGTGTATTCAAACCATGAAACTGAACAACCTGCCATAGATTAAATTCTTTTTTTCTATATCCCATACAAAATCACAATCAGCTCACTGCATTTACTATGGGAATATCAGTATTCGGAGGGCTGTCCCTTACATCCTGTATATACATCTTTTTTATGTGGTATGGATGTATTCTATGCTACACAATAATCAGTTTTCCGATGGGAAAAATATGTTTTTCCGAGATAAAAAGTAACCTATGACACTCACCAGCTTTTCATCTAACTGCTTTCCAAAAAAAAAATGCTTTACATCGCTGCATGATACTCATTTATGTATGTAGTATGGATGTATTCTATTGCTAAACATTAATCGGTTTTCCGAAGGGAAAAATATGTTTTTCCGGGATAAAAAATAACCTATGTCACTCACCAGCTTTTCATTTAGCTGCTCTCAAAAAAAAAATGCTTTACATCGCTGCATGATACTCATCTATGTTCGTAGTATGGGTGTATTCTATTGCTAAACATTAATCGCTTTTCCGATGGGAAAAATATGTTTTTCCGGGATAAAAAGTAGCCTATGTCACTCTCCAGCCTCTCACCTAACTGCACACCTAAAAAACACTGCATGATATCGCTCTGTTGTAACGTGAAAGAAAGACAAACAAACAAACAAACAAACAAACAAACACACTTTCGCATTTATAATATTAGTATGGATAAGTTAAAATATGGTGATTGGAATGGTGAGACTTTTCATGCTTTCCAACGCATGCGAAATCGGATTAATACGTATATCGGATTACGAATTTAATATCTGAAACGGTGTTTAATGAAACCGAGTACGGAACTACGACTGGTCTAACCACTCGTATCACTTTCTACTACCTACTCGATTTGTTTTAATGTAAAGGGTATGTGTGAATGGATAAATTTACTAGAACGTGCGATACGAGAACAATGCAGAGCAGATTTTTTAAATAGTTTTTGTGTATATTTGTATGTTTGTATGTTTTTTGTGTATTACATAGGAATTAACTTAAAAATTTAAGAATTTAACTCACAATTTATTTGCTTCTGCATCTGCAACTAGGTACTTGCAAATCTTTTCTTTCTGTCTTTCTTTTTAAGGTAAAGGTTGCCTGGAAGAGCTCACTGCAAGCTTTTCATCGCCTTAGCTCACTTTTAGATAGATAGATAGATTAACACTTTATTGCTTACAACATACACAACAGAAACAAAACAAAACTTAAGACTAAAAGTAAGCAAAGGCTTCTCGGTTGCACTTTTAGTTTTCTATATTGTTTTGTTTTTCTTGTGTATGTTGTAAGCAATAAAGTGTTAATCTATCTAAGGAGCAGACTCACGCGATAATTCAAAAATAGACCCCCTGAGCCCCGTTTAGGTAAATCCCCGTAAATCTAAGGGGCTTTTGGCGGTTATTCACCGGAAAATTGTCCGCCGTATGCATGTGACGGCAATGGTGGATCACACACGGCGCCGCGTGATATTGCGGTTTTTGACTGCCTTCAAGCAAATGACAGCCTCATATGGTAAGCGGCGTTTCTATTAACGTAATATCTTACAACTCCTATAGTTAGTAAAAGCGGAAACATACCGCAAAATAATGTGGTGCGTGTGAGAATCACCTAAGTGTGCGATTATCGTGTGAGCCGGTTTGAGGTTAGCGCACACTTGTCATTCGTGCCTTTGATGTGATTTGTCAGTTAAAATCTGAATATACGAAAACAGGCCGGAGACGTGGTTGGTCCTTCATACATACACATAACACGCCAATAATTCCTTGCGGGAAAGTCAGAGCGTAAACGGCCGCAAGTAATGGACATTTACGCCACGTCTGACAAACATTTGAGGGTCATTCGGAAAATTGTGTACCGCCATAGTGAAAGGTGGTCGTCCCATCGCCTAAAATTGCAATACACACCCTCGAGTCCCGTAGTCGTTTCTAACGACACCCACGGGAATGAAATGGGGTGATGCTATTCTAAGCCGGCATCACACGACACGATATTAGTCCTTCATCATATCATCATTTCAGGCCACATCTTTTTTTTCTTTTTAAACAATGACAAATGCGTCTGCGGGGAAACATAGACAATGGCATCAATTCGGGATATAAATTCTTCTTACTTGCCTTAAATTAGTGCTGTCACTTTCTGTCAAATAGGTTTAGAAAAGGATAGGAGATATTTTAGTCGTGTCATGTCTTATAATTTCATGCAAAATACGTGTTATCTGTCAAAATAAGGCGACGATCAACACAATCGCGACTAAATGGACTAGAAAAGGCGAAGAAACCATTGACGTTTTTAAAAATGACAGGACTTAGATATCTCCTTTCTTTTTCTAAACATATTTTGACGGAAAGTGACAGCACTAATTTAAGGCAAGTAAGGAGAATTTATATCCCGAATTGAGGGCAATGTCTCTCCTGCTTGTCTGCCCGAGCCTCTCTGAGACCTGCACATACGAGGACCTTAAAGAGGCCAACTCAAAAGCGACAGCTGTTGCCATGCATTGGCAATCGCTGCTATAGATTTTGTGCTTCAGTCCAGTCCGTTCTTTCCAGAACAACTCGTAAGCCCAATCGCGCCTTTGGGGCTGGTTGTTTGAACAACCACAAAACTTCTCCGGATGAGCTCCTGCTCCCTACCATACAGTCAGGTGTAGATTTTAATAGAGTCCAGAACTAAAAAAAAATGAATGTATTTGTACAATATGCATTGGGCGTATCCCATTGATACGATAAGATGAAGAAACCTACATCTACCCTCTGCTGAGTGAGTAGGTATAGGCCTCTTCTTTTTCTCGCCATCTACGCCAGTCCTGTGCCTCTTGCCTCCACTGTTTGCCAGCAATGGTCGCTAGGTCGTCTATCCATCTAATTAGTCCTTGCCGAGGAATAAAATAGTATTTCAGAGAGAGCCATACGCATAATTATAGAATCAGGCGATGAAAAACTCGCCTCATTCAGACTTGAAACCCGAGAATCAAACCCAAACCTTTGCATCGCAGGCAGTCGCACTGCCACTGTCAATCTTCAAAGAATATTTTTTTTATCAAACTTTATTGCACAGAAAATACAAAGGGCGCCGGGCCTAATGCCACGCGGCATTCTCTACCGGCCAACCAAAGGATAAACAGAAAGAGTCAAAGCGGGTGTCCATACACAAAAAAGGTTATACGAAGAATTCTCACTATACAATATTGCATAATCAATCAATCAATTGCTTTTTCAAACATTTGTCTTAAATAAATGCTATTTTGGGCAATTGACTATACTTAAGGCACTGCAAGTGTGAGCCCTATCTCCCCACTCATTAGTTAAGTGTAGATTTCAAAGCCAAAAAAGCTAAAATTGCAGAGTCCAGCCTTAAAAAATATACTTAAGAGAATCGACTACCGAGCTCTCGTCCATACAAAAAGAGAAAACGTTTTCCTACCCTAAATGTAATCCGATCTCAATGATTTTTTAGAATGTTGTTGACACAGTAAAAAACTAGGTTTATAGTTTTTCTTTTTTTCGAATTTTTCAATTGTTTGATAATTATAGGCGTCTAAAAGTCACTTTTTTTATTACAAAATCTTCCTTGAAGTAAAACGTTTGTATTTAAAAAACAAAGTTGTTTTAAGAAAAAATAAAAAGCTATAAACCTAGAATATAATATGCTGAAACCATGGACACCAAAATCAAAACTATTGGTTGTGATTTAGTATGTGGGAAACGTTTTCTCCCGAGACGCAAATTTCACCTTAAAAATACCTACAATTAGTCGCGAGCGGCAACGCTCTCTATCGCACTACTACGCGGGGACTTGAGCGCGCGAGCGACAGTATGAGTTTTCTTAAATACCAATTTTTTTGAAATGGCGATGGTATTCTGCCCTCTTTGGTAAAACGGCTGACAGCCGCAAGCACCGCATTAAGAATGCATAATAGCGAATTCACGTTCGATGTAAATGTCTGCGGTGAATTATTTGCTGATCAGGGCTGCCACTTTCTTACTGATACTGTTTATATTTGACAGCTTGTCAACTTTATGCCCTCAATCCAGGATATAAATTCTCTTATTTTACCTTAAAACTATCTCCTATCCTTTTCTAAAAAAGGTTTAGAAAAGGATACGAGTTATGGACATGTCATGTTTAAAAATGTCAGTGGCGTTTTCGCAATTTCTAGTCAACTTAGTCGCCATTTTTTTGCATCGTCGTCTTATTTTGACAGATCTATAACACGTATTTTGCATCAAATTATAAAACATGACGTAACTAATATACCGGGTGGGTATAATAGTGACGTCCAACAAAGACAAAACTTGAATGCCTTATACTGAGGGGTATCCGAATCACCCCCATGTATGTTCCGCGATTTTATGTAACTTCCGAGTTATTCAACTTTTAAATTTGTATGAGGAAAATTTCGACTCGCCGGATTTTTTCTTCTTTTCTTAATTTCCGTTAAAGGGCTTTTCAAGCGACCCCCATTATACGACAGTTGCATAAACTACTATTAATTTATTCCGAATTGAGAATCTGTCTTGTCACTATGGATTCGACCTTTTTTATAATTTTATTTATTGTAATTTTTAATTTTGTGTGTATTTATTGTTTATAATACTAATTTTAAACAATTACACATACATACTGTTAGTTAAGGGGTGCGGGGCGCGGGGAGACACAAGAAAACACGTCCGGTTATCGTGAGCCCGTTTAATCAACTGCCTACCTAGCTAGGGCGGCGCAGCGCCCTCATACACTAACCTAACATCTCTCCACCCTTAGCTTATAAATAATCTCTGAAAATAAACAAGTCCCTGAGAGGCCTTCGTGGAGCTGGCGCTTCAGGCGTTGTAATTGTCTCCGTAGCTGAGCTGTCATCAGTTGCGTGCTCTCCTGCAGAGCCAGGGGAGGCTGCATCTCCTGCAGGCAAGGCCGAACCTGCATCAGTCGCGCTGCTCATACTGATCTCTGGCTCATCCGTAGCAGGAGCTGGTTGCTGGTTCTCTGCTCCTTCTTCTAAAGCAGCAGACGATGACATAACGATGGGAGGCATTTCTGGTATTGAATTTAGGTCTGCTACTTCTGAGGAATCGCTGCTTACAGTGTCATCGAGCGAGCAATCTGGACGAACTTCCTCCCCCATAAACTTCAACAGTTGGTTGATATGCCTTTTAAATGGTTCTTTGTTAACTTCATCTTCTAATGCACGAACTAGATAAATGGAGTTGCCTATAATGTCCACCACAACTCCTTTCAACCAATAGGTTTTATTGTTTTTATACATTTTAACGAGCACTATTTCATTTTTATTAAGTGTGGTGACGCGTTTACCACCATAGTAGCTAGCCTGTAAGGACTGCTTTTCTTTCACTACACGATCGAGATCGAGGTCACATGATGAGGTTGGTCTTGTATTTAACGTGTCTAATCTACTTCTCAGTTTACGGCCGAACAGTATTTGCGCGGGAGATCGTCCTGTTGTAGAATGCTCCGAATTCCGATAGTAAAATAAAAATTCATTTAACTTATTCAATAAATCTCTGTTACCAATTCCGGACAAAATAAACGACTTAATAGCTCTTTTAATAATCTTGACGGAACTCTCCGCTTGTCCGTTACTACTCGGGTTATATGGAGGTGACGTTAAGTGTGTAATTCCATTACTTTTGCAAAAAACTTCGAATTCCTCGGACACAAATGAGGTCCCGTTGTCTGTGCAGACAGTATTAAAAATTCCAAACCTACTCATTACTTCGCACATCTTACTAATGACAATCTTTGTTCCGTAACCTGTACTAACATCAAAACATTCGATCCATTTCGAATAAGCGTCTACAATCACTAAATAAGCTTTTCCTGGAATAGGAAATAGAAGATCCATGTGCACCCTATACCATTGTTCAGGGGGAAAACGCCATACAGTGAGGGGGGCGCGCGGCGCGCTAGGCCGCAAGGATGCGCACACGTCACATGACGTCACAAACCGTTCAATATCCGCAGATAAACCCGGCCACCAAAACCGGTTGCGTGCCTCAGCCTTCATCTTGTTTGTACCTAGGTGTCCATTGTGTAACTCTCGCAAAATCCTATTACGATTACACATCGGAATTATAATCTTAGGACCCCTAACTAAACATGATCTTTCGATTGACAGTTCATTACGACAGCTAAAATACGACTTTAATGAACTATCTACTATGCGCGTAGGCCAGCCAGACTGTACATACCTAATTACTTGAGATAATATCGGGTCGGCCTGTGTTTGCGAACTTATCTCTTCTAAGCTTATAAAAGGTACCACATCATTACACACGAAGTTGATATAAGTTGCCTTTTCAATATTTATGTTCATGTCGTTAGCGATGTTACTCGTCTGATTAGTCACCGAACGACTTAAAAAATCTGCGGCATTATGGGAACTACTAACATACTCCAAAGTAAAATTGTATGACGACAAAAATATCGCATAACGCTGTAACCGGTTAGCAGTAATTTCAGGTATGCCTCTTTCTGGGTTGAAAATTGACAATAATGGTTTATGGTCCGTTCTTAGGGTAAACGGTACTGACCGTCCATACAAATATTGGTGGTACTTTCGTACACCAAAAACAATTGCAGTGGCTTCTTTTTGGATTTGACTGTAACCAACCTCCGCCTTACAAAGCGAGCGCGATGCATACGAAACAGGTCGTTCCACACCGTCGATACCTATTTGCGACAAAATAGCTCCGAGGCCTCCCGGGGCCGCGTCTACCGTGAGTATTAACTTCGCCTGCGGGTCATAGTGAGCCAACACCACATCCGAAACTAAGTCATTTTTGATTTGTTTCATTGCGTTTTCATGTTCCGTATTCCACTGCCAAGGGACATTTTTTTGTAATAACGCATGCAAAGGACTTAACTTTTTCGATGCATTTTCAATGAAATTACGGTAATAGTTCACCATGCCAAGAAATGATTTTAATTCCGAGATATTAGTGGGCGTTTTCGCATTTAAAATAGTGTTAATTTTGTCCTGGCATTTATGTAGACCCTCGCGATCAATTATGAACCCTAAGTAGGTTACAGAATCTTGAAAAAGTTTACATTTGCTTTTTTGCAAGGCCAACCCGGCGTGCTCTAACCGAGTAAAAACTTCGTGTAAATTTTTTATATGTTCTTCCTCATTAATACCTGTAACCAAAATATCGTCCTGAAATACTAATACCTTATCTATCCCTGAAAGTATTTGTTCTAATGTTTTTTGAAAAATAGCTGCTGAGCTCGATAACCCGAAGACTAGCCTGGTAAACTTAAACAGACCCTTATGGGTATTTATACATGTTAGCATCTGAGATTCCTCATCTAGGACTAATTAGTTGTAAGCCTGTGACAGGTCAAGTTTAGAAAACTTTTGCCCTCCGTGGAGTTTAGAAAACAACTCTTCAATCCGAGGTAATGGGTATTTATCAATAATCAGCTGTTTGTTTAGCGATACCGAATAGTCGGCACACAAGCGAATATCGCCATTACTTTTTAAAACCGGTACAATGGGACTGGCATAGTCTGAACTTCGGACGGGGACTAAAATACCTACTTTTACCAACCTATTAATTTCATGTTCCACGGCTTCACGCAACGCAAAAGGTACTTGTCGAGGCTTAAAAAAAATTGGTTGTGACCCTGGTTTAATGCTCAGATTAATTTGTTTTCCCGTGTAGCAACCTAAATTATTAGAGAATAATTTGTTATACTTGTTAGACATTTGTTCTAAAACATCCGTGCAATTATTTACTTGTGCTATTCCTAACCCGAATGTAGAAAAGAAGTCCCTGCCTAGTAAACAAGGTCCATTACTTTTTACTACAAAAACTTCTAACTCAGAGGACTGTAATTTGTAAGTAAATGGCAAGCAGAGAGTACCCAAAACTACAAGTTTACTACCACCGTAACTATACATATCTATATTACTTGTCTTTAATTGTACCGACTTGAAATTTAAGTTATATACTTTCTCCGGAATGATTGTGTATGGGGACCCCGAGTCCAGCTCAAAAGTAAGTTGGAATTTATCCACTAGGACGGTCTCCCGCATCGGCTCACAAAAAGAAGCCGAGACGCTACAAACAACTTGCTTACCGTCATCACCTACGTCATCATCTACCTCGACCTCGACGAAATGATGCTGCACTTTCTTCCGAGGACAAGCACGACGTAGATGTCCAAGTTCACCGCACGATCCACAACGGTACCGCCTAAACCTGCAGATAGCAGCCCGATGTCCTGTATAGGAGCACACGGTGCAAGCCGCTCCTGTCGACGCCGCCGCCGTTCCGGCCGCCGCTGACGTGCCGGCCGCCGCCGACCCGCCGCCTCCGGTGCCACGCTGCTCACGTGGCGAGCGCATGCCTCCCGAAACAACACGATATACTGGAATTTGAGTACTCCGCTGGATCTGTGAATTCGCTGCAGCTGATGCCATTTCCGCAGCACCTAGGCGCGCACTGTGAATGGCCTGAGCAGTCTCCAACGCTTTGCTCAGCGTTAGTTGCTCCATATCCTCAGTGAACAACTTGTCTCGTTCTGGGCCTGGAAGCATGCCAATGACGAAGCGATCACGCAGGGCATCATCCAAGCTCGTAGCGGAGAACGCGCAGTCAGTGGCCAGTCCGCGCACGCGTGCGGCCCATTCAGACATACCCTCCGATTCACTTTGAGTTGATGTGTAGAAACGGTTGCGCTCAGAAAACCCACACTTTTTGGGTATAAAGTGATTATCAAGTAGCTTTACAATCGCGTCATACTCCAACTCGCTAAGTTTTTTGGGTAATGCGAGATCTCTTGCTAACTTGAAAGTACTTTCTGCCAAGCTGCTCAACAAAACCGCACGTCGTTTGCTTTTTGACTTGTCATCATTATCCAACACGTCATTGGCCAAGAACCACTGTTCTAGTCTTTCCTTGTAAATAGACCAGTCTTGATTAATGTGGTTGAAAGTAGATAATGTTCCAACTGATAATTTGGCCATGATTTACACTATTTTACACGCACAAAACAATGTTTTTGCACAGCACGCGTAGGTTCGTGACTCGTCGTCACTGTTAGTTAAGGGGTGCGGGGCGCGGGGAGACACAAGAAAACACGTCCGGTTATCGTGAGCCCGTTTAATCAACTGCCTACCTAGCTAGGGCGGCGCAGCGCCCTCATACACTAACCTAACACATACATACACATATCACGCCTATAGTCCCTTGCGGGGTAGGCAGAGCGTAAACAGCCGAAAAAAACGGATATTTACGCCACGGCTGACAAATATTTGAGGGTCATTCGGAAAATTGTGTATCGCCATAGTGACAGGTTGTCAGCCCATCGCCTAAAATTGCAATACACACCCTCGAGTCCCTTATTCGCCTCTTACGACTCTCACGGGAAAGATATGGGGTGATGCTATTCTAAGCCGGCATCACACGGCAAATAAATTTTAAACAATTGTTTATTCCTAACTTAGTATATTTTAAACACAAATGTTTTTTAAATAATAAATAAGTAATTTAATGAAATTGAACCGAATATCTTGGCTCTACAATTAAATAAAAAGTGAATGTTGCCAGCCCTAACAATGAAATTGAATTTCGCCTACGAAAGCATTTATTCGGAATTGAATTCAAGTAGCATAGTACCGAGATAAATGTTTTGTTAGTGTTAAAATAACAATCATCATAATATATTATAATTATGTTCATGTACAGGGTGTAAGGGACAGCTTTTGAAGACTTATAGGGTGCATTTAGTTAGACCATGAAACTGAACAACATCCCATGATTTATTGTTTTCAAAAAACGGCTGATTGTCGATTTTGTATGGAAGGTCATATTTTTTTTCATATTTCGACCAATGTCGCTTGGTTAATTGGTGTTAATTCTTATCACCAGCCCGTCTTGAGATTTTGCTATCGGTCACTATTAAAATTCCACCTTATTTATTAGGAAATAAATAATTGGTCCTCCCATAATAAATTAACCAGTTTATCAGGATTTTTGCCTTGTGATGCCGGCTTAGAATAGCATCACCCAACTTTTCCGTGGGAGTCGTATAGTGCAATTTTAGACCCTGTCACAATGGCGATACACAATTTTCCGACTGACCCTCAAATGTTTGTCAGACGTGGCGTATGTCCGTTTTTGACGGCCGTTGCCGCTATGCCTACCCCCCAAGGTATAAAGGAGTGATATATATATATATGTATGTATAAATTCAATTTTCAATAAGTTTATTCAATGTCAATCCATGTTATGATGCTACGAGGAACATTTAATAAACCACTAGACTGGAGGATTCAACACGCTTCTTGCCTTAGACCAAAGAAAATTGATAGATGGAGCCGTGAGAACTATTTCAGTCAATGTAAAAAAAAACTCAAGGCATATTAAAGAGAGTAGTATTTTACCGCTTTACCTCACCGCACACCAAAGAAAGTTACGCGCCAAGGTAGTGGATACAATTTTATTGCAAACTACATAGTGGTTTTTTATTTATTATACGTCAGCCCTTTGCTCCTGCTCTTGCCGCTGCCGCGAATACGAGTATTGCCAGAAAACTAACACGGAAGTACCAACACGAGTAAGTGTTCACACACTGCTATCATACTTTTCTCGCAGCGATACGATTGAGCAAGATAGGAATACATTCCACTAGCGTTCGTGCTGCCGTTCCTTTGACTCGCGCACGAAAAGCCGACACTCGCGGGAGCACGGGAAGTGGCAGCGCCATGACGAGTTGCAGCGCGAGTAACCTGTTTTCATGCTTGCGCTGCCCACTTCTCTTACTATTTCCCTGCCCGTAGAGACACTGTGTGAATATGGCATTGCGTTTATGGGTAGGGAGCGAAACGAAAAAATGCATTCCTTGATTGACTTCTAGTTAATTTAACGTTAAACAAAGCTTAAGAGTCAATGCAGATGGTGAATATTCTTCTCCATCTTAGACTCTGTCTCTGTCCTATGACCTAGACTAGAGTCAAGAGCAAACCCATCATTAATAAAAATATATGCACTATTAAGCTTCAAATATCAACTAACATGTCTCCGTCTACCTTTTCTTTCTGATCTGAGGGTCTCATTAATTCAATAGTATGCAAAGCTTAGAGTCACTGCAGAATGGCGAATGATGAGCGCTTCTTGAACTAAGCAGTTTTCCTAACGTTTCCAACTACTTCAATAAATAGCGTTAATAGTAGAACAATTTACACTACAGCTTATGGAATGTCTTGCTGTTTGGTGCTGGCTTAAAATCTCTCTCTTTTCGTGTGGGACACCGAGTCGTCCAACGACACGATGAACCCTGGTGTCAGAGTTTTTCAACCGCCTACTACTAGTAGTAGGCCTTTGACATTGTTGGGTAACGACCGCCGTCTAAGTAATTAAATAGACAGCAACCGGGACCGACGGCTAAACGTGCCCACCGAAGCACGGAACCATTTATTTTTCGGACAATCAGGTGGTTCACCCTGCAATGTCCTAACCAAACCGGGAACAAATTCACAAAGTGATAAATATCATATTTGTGAGTGTCCCACCGAGAGTCGAAACCGGAACCTTTGTGGCGCAGGCAGTCACATTCTGTGCCACATCGGCCGTCAACAAATAAAGTTTGTCATAAAATAGCATCGCCACTTTACCTACCCGTGAGTGTCGTATAGATTAATCCCAGCAATTGGCCGCAGGATTCCCTTTGAATGCACACATTGCCCTGCGCTCGCCAATCCGCTGAGTGTGGTTAGTATTTAAAACGCAGCCTTACGTGTGGAGGGGCATGTCCAACAGTGGACTGTGGGTATACATACCAACGAAACGCGTAAACAATGTTACTAAGTATTACTGAGTTTTTTTTTTTTTTTTTTCATAATGATGGGTTTGCTCTTGACTCTAGTCTAGGTCATAGGACAGAGACAGAGTCTAAGATGGAGCGAGCTCACCCAGAAGAAGCCTGTTCACTCTTACTTTGAAGAGATTAGGGTTGTATGCTTTTGGAAACACAGACGCAGGTAGTAAATTCCACTCTTTAGCAGTGCGCATTATAAATGATGACTGGAAGCGCTTAGTCCGAATTGGTGGAATGGCTACCAGGTACGGATGGTATCCGGCGGTGCGTCTGGATGTCCGATGGTAGAAGGGAGCTGGTGGAACAAGGTCGTGAAGCTCTTGAGCACACTCTCCGAAGTACAATCTATGAAATACCGACAAGCAGGCAACCTTGCGGCGATGAGCCAGGCTATGTAGCTTGGTGTCCACCAGTTTTATGTCGCCTATGAGCCTCTTGGCCCTGCGTTCCACCGAGTCAAGAGCGGCAAGTTGGTATTTGGCTGAGCCATCCCAAAAGTGACTGCAATACTCCATGCAGGATCGGACTTGTGCTTTGTAAAGAGTTAAAAGCTGTCCAGGCGTAAAGTATCGCTTCACTCTATTCAGGACGCCCAGCTTTTTAGCCGCCTTCTGAGCCATGTACTCGATGGTCGCGCCGAAGTTTAGATTTGATGTCAACTCCATGCCTAGAAGCTCCAGCCTGTCAGTGACTGGGACAGATGTACCCCGAAAAGTAGGTGTCCAGTCGAAAGGACTCTTTTTTTCAGTGAAAAGACACGCCTGTGTTTTGGTGGCATTGAATGAGACCAGATTGTCGTCGCCCCATTGGGAGAGAAGACTTAAGGTCAGATCTGTTCGCTCTACCATGGCCTTTCTTAACGAACGTATTTCATCCCCACTGGTCCCTGCGCCTGTCAAGTATCTCTCTGAAACGGTACTATCATCTGCGTATCCAACAATACCATGCCGAAGGAGGTCATTGATGTGCAGCAGGAAAAGAGTTGCAGAGAGAACAGACCCCTGAGGAACTCCGGCATCAATGGCCATAAGATCAGAGGAGCAGCCGTCAACGACTACTCTGATGGACCGTTCACTAAGGAAGTCTGAAATCCAAGTACAAAAATCAGCTGTGATGCCATAAGCAGGAAGCTTGCTGAGCAGACTTGCATGCCAGACCCTGTCAAAGGCCTTCGAGATATCGAGTGACGGCTATTGCCCTTAACTGCCTTAAGGTATAATGTCAGATGTCTCTTTCTACTTAGTTTCTTTACATTATTTATCCAGATTTAATGGCCTTAGGTGGTTTTCTCACTTGTTGCCCGCCCGTATTTTTATACGAAAGAAGGAAACTGCGATTTCCGATGTTATTCCCATTGGCTACGGTGCGTTTACGGTGTGTGACGGATGCGTCTGTCAAGGCTTTATTTTTATGAGAACAAGGTCAGAAATCGTAGTTTCCTTTCGTCTGGCAGACGCATGCTTAACGTTATGTTAAAAATACGCAGCGACGGACGACAATTTGGAGAAGATCTGACAAATACTCCCAATCTTTTTATTATTGCATTTATCGTTTCATCTCAAAATCTATCTACATACAGACATCAGCATGTTCCAGTCTACTGCTTGACGTAGGCCTCTCCTAGGGTACGCCATAACTAATAACTCATTTATCAATTGATAATAATAATATTACATATCAAATCTTTAGATTAGATGATTATACATAGGGCACGATCTCTCGTTTTCACCATTCAGCCGCCTTTTTGAAATCATCGATCCATCTGGCTGGAGGTCGTCCAACGCTACGCTTGCCGAGACGAAACCTCCACTCACTCAACCCGCTTACTCCACCGTCCAGACACCATCGGTTCTACGACAGATGTCCCCAGCCTACTGCCACTTCAGTTTGCTACACTTTCAGATCATGTCCGTTACTTTGGTCTTTTTGCGGATAGTCTTAATCCTGATTTTATCCATTATAGATATACCGAGCATAGACCTTTATAATTCTATCTACAATAATCCCTTTAGGTAACCAAACTTGAGGAAAGATTTCATAATAATGATAAACCGTTACCATTAAATTGGATTATAACTCCACAGACATAATTAGAAATGGCCGCAATATTAAAAAGAAAATTAGGAATGACTGACCTTAATTATCTTTAGGGATTTGGGGAAAATATATTCGAAAATTATAAGAGTATTACAATTTAGACGTTCTTTTGGGTATTAATTCACCCGTAAAATGGTAGGTAATTTGACGTTTGGGTTACATTGACGTTAAGCTACTTTGTCATTTTGTGAGTTTGATGTTTTCATGATATTTTTGCCTTTTTGATATTGTATCTCAAGTAGAATCTTATAGCTTAGAATAGCATCACCCTATTTCTTTCCCGTGGGAGTCGTAAGAGGTGATTTAGAGACTTGAGGGTGTGTATTGCAAATTAAGGCGATGGGCTGATAACCTGTCACTATGGTGATACACAATTTTCAGAATGACCCTCAAATATTTGTCAGACGTGGCGTAAATGTCTGTTTTTTACAGCCGTTTACGCTCTGCGTGCCCCGTAAGGGATTATAGGCGAGATATATGTATGTATGTGTATGTATTTATGTATAACTAAATCGCACAGTTCAAACAAAAAAAAATGATTCTAAAGTTGTAAATCTTTGTAGTTAGTTATAGCTGCGAATTGTTCCTTTGGTTTCCGGATGAATAGCGCTACTGGGATCTCGAAAAGTGGTTACTTCTTGCATTAACGTTCTGCCTACCCCGCAAGCGCTTTAAGCGTATATATCTAACATCCGCTTTTCCTTGCCCCCAGGTACCTCCAATAGACTACCTCCGCCAAGTGACCCTCGACCTTGGAGGAGAAGGCGTCGTTGGAGCCGTGACTGAGAAACATATGATCAGGCGAGCGCCGCCGACGCATTCTAGTGCTTCGAAGAGCACGGTTCGGGCGCTCATTAGGAGGTTTAACGAGGTAAGCGGGGATTTTACTGTCAGGGCTCAATCTTTACTGGTTATTGTTACATACGGTATGCAAAACTAGTTCAAGTTGACCCCCGGTCTTGAAGGAGAAGACGTCATTGGAGCTGTCATAAATGACTGTCGCTGGGAACCATTTAATGATCAAATAAAATGTTAATAATATAACAGTTATCAGATATCTAGCAGTTACACAAGTTGACAAACTTATATCTCTGTTTGAAACATTTTGTCAATATTATGTCTATGTCAAACAAAAAATTTAATTTAGATACATATACTTTTTCTAGTAATAATGTCTAAATTAGAAATAGTAACGGTATTTCTTTTGTTTCTATTTTATGCCAAGCGTTGGTTTCAAGACGCGTTCTTCCTCTCATGAGTTGGACGTAAAAATATCATCGACTTCTTTTACACCTAATCCGACGAAATCTTGTAAAGTAAGATATTTCATTACCATATTCCACTATTAACACTAAAAGGGTTCCTTAGTAGGGTAACCATATTACCATAGAATTTTCGAACGAATACGAGTACCTACTGCTTTATTAATACGTTTTATCTATCTCAGTGATGAAATAATTTTTTTAAAACTTTTGTAACTAAACTTTTGTAAAACGTAGAACAATAAACAGTCGCACTATAGATAACTTTAGACAAAATGTAAGGAAGGTGAAATGGAAAGACTTAGGTATAAATGGAATTTTGACAAATATAAGTAGAGTGTTTAATGATAGCTTTAAAAAACGTAAGCGAAAGATTCATACGAAAAACACGACTGGATTAAAGTGGATTACTAAGGGAATTAAGGTCTCTAGTACAATGAAAAGAGTTCTCTGTAACCTAGATATTACACATAATGACAAAAGTTTATTTGACTATAGAAAAAAGTATATTGCAGTATATAGGAAGGTACTACATGAAGCTAGGCTCAGAACAGTACAAAAAAAGATAGACAAGGAAAAGTACACCGCAAAAGGTATATGGAAAGTTGTGAACCTGCAAAATAAAAACAAAAAACCTAAATTGAAACCAAAAATCCGTTTGAAAATGGATACAAGAATTTTAGATGATCCCTCTGAAATTGCAAGCATTTTCTCTGAAAACTTTAACCACGGTAAATTACAATCTTTTGGAAATCCCAGCCTTGCTTTAGAACTATTACAACAAAATAGGGTACGGATTGAACATGCAATAAAGCCCTGGTCTGTTACATCGCGTGAAGTCGAGATGGTTGTGGGTAAAATAAAAAGTAAACCGTCCTATGGCTATGACGAGATACCTATTTCCATCTACAAAGACTGTATTGATTTACTAGCACAGCCAATTGCCTTGCTTTTTAATCTTTGTCTTGAAACTGGCATTTTCCCGGAACAGCTAAAAATTGCGAAAATTATACCAGTCTTCAAAAAGAAATCGCCATTAGATCCACAGAATTATAGGCCTATCTCCTTATTACCTACACTATCAAAAATTTTTGAAAAAATTATCAACCATAAACTAGTGACACACTTTATTAAACATAAAATATTAAATTATAGACAATATGGATTCCAAAAAGGGGTGGGAACGGCAGAGGCTGTATAGAGGCTATATAGAGGCTATATAGAGGATATATAGAGGCTATATAGTTTAATAGATGAAGTAGTAAGGAAACTCAATAATAAAGACAAGGTGGCAGGCCTTTTTCTGGACCTGAGTTCTGCATTTGATACGATAAACCACTCTATTTTATTAAATAAGCTTGAATATTACGGGATAAGGGGTTGCGTTTTAAAATTATTAGCATCATATTTGGAAAATCGAAAGCAGTTCATTGAAGTCACGGGAGAAGATAAAAATGGGAATGAAGTCAAAAAGAGTTCAGAATTAGTTCGTATATCTAGAGGGGTACCACAAGGCTCTGTTCTTGGGCCAACCTTATTCATTATTTTCATGAACGATATAATCGACCATTTGCATGCTACTGTGCCTAGTGCCAAGTTAGTATTGTTTGCAGACGATACAAATGCGGTGATATCTGGGAACAGTATAGAGCATTTAACGAACTTAGCAAATGATGCATTGGAGGCTTTTAGTGGTTGGTTCACCCTAAATGATTTGCATCTTAACACTGAAAAAACACACGCTGTTCTCTTTAAGTCCACGGCTAGAAATAAGGACACATTAGAGCTATATCTAGAGCAAAAAAAAATTGACCAAGTCACCACAGTAAAATTTCTAGGCGTGCACGTGGATGAAATGTTGAATTGGAAATCAGAGTTAACTGAAATAGAGAGTTCTGTAAGTTCATCTTGTTACGCGTTGAGAGCACTTAGAGACGTCCTAAAGATTGATCAGTTACTCCAAGTTTATTACGCTTTGATCGAGTCTAAGTTGCAGTACAGTGTAAAATTTTGGGGCCAGAGTTATAGCTATAATATGAAAAAAGCATTCACTTTGCAAAAAAGGGCTATTCGTACCATCGCGCGTATCCCACCGTGGGAGTCGTGCCGTGAATATTTCAGAAAATATAAAATACTAACTATTCCTAGTTTGTACGTAATGGTGTTACTTACTGATGTATTAAAGTACCGAACCTTGTTTGAGTCTGACCAGGAGATGCAACTGCGTTTAAGTACAAGAAGGAAAGATCTGGCCAAACCTTTTAAACACGCTCTGAACATTGCCAAGCACTGCCCAAAGTATCAGGCTGTAGCTATGTTTAATAAACTACCTACAAATTTAAAAACTATATCTAGTTTGAGTCAATTTAAAAAGGAATTAAGACAGCTTCTGCTAGAGAAAAATTTATATACAGTTGATGAGTTTTAGATAAGTTTTTTTATTTTAGTTGACATAAATTTTTACATCAAATCTGATTTATGAAATGTTTAATTCTATTTTGATTTGTTATTAATTAATTATCGTATAGTAACCATTTTTCCAATTAAATTGTATTGTATTTTTTATTTTATCTAGTTAACAATTATATTTTATTTCAACAGACATTATAATTCTTTCTATGTTATGCTTTTTGTTGTTGTAATTAATTAATTATCTCGTTGTGGACATTTTTAATTTTATTTTTATGTAGTATTTAATATTTTGATGGTTGTATACTTTCGCACACAGTGTAACTGTTTTATGAAATAAATAAATTGAATTGAATGCCCCCCAAAATACTTATTAGCCATGCTTGACAATAAATACCGCATTTTACAGGCGTTTACCCAAAACCACAAGTAGTAGGTGGCTGTATTTTAAGATATTTGACCGTAGTTCTAATCTCTGAGATTTAAATCAAGTAATTATTTTTATGAGATGTAAGTGCCACTTAGTTTTGAGGAGGCTTTAAGATAAGCATAATTGTACCGCAAATAAGTCGTTGAAATGAAATATATTTTAGAAATACATAATATTTAGAACCTGGCGAACAAAAAATCAGCAATACATGAAAAAAAAACTTGTAAGTATATTTTAACCATGGAGAACAGATCCGTAAAGAAAGTTAATTAGTGTAATGGTTCCGTGAAATATTTTATTCTTTTACACCTAGAAGTAGTTTTGCTGCCGTGTTTGGACATATATATTATAATTTATATATCACTAGCGGCGTTGCCCGTATAAGTGGTGATAAAACTATTCTATGTGTTAATCCATGTTACCTTTTATGTGTGCCAAATTTCATTACAATCAGATCAGTAGTTTTTGCGTGAAGATGTATCAAACAAACAAATATACAAACTTTCACATCTATAATATTACTTGGATATATTTTATAAAACGAATGGCCACCCTACTACACCCGAAGGACTTGTCCTATTTACGTAATCCGATCATAGACATCGTAATATGCAAATACCTCTTTATAACCAGACCCTCGGGGCGTAAAGTGATCTCAATATTGTAGTAACGAGTTAATAATACCCGCAACTTAGTTAGTTATTTAGTATTTAATTACTTATTTTCTTATGGACTAAAAATTAAATTTTAAATCTTGTTGTTACATACATACATACATAAATCACGCCTATATCCCTTACGGGGTAGGCAGAGCGTTAACGGCCGTTAAAAGGATATTAACACTACGTCTGACAAAAGCTTGAGGGTCAATCAGATAACTGTGTATGACTATAGTGACAGGTTGTCAGCGTGTGATGCCGGCTGTGCCGTGTGATGCCGGCTTAGAATAGCATCACCCCATTTCTTACACGTGGGTGTCGTAAGAGCCGACTAAGGGACTCGAGGGATAGTATAATTTATAGGTGTACGGATAAACCAAATTATAAGGTTTTTGTGACACTTTCTCAAAATAAGTTTATATTTTTGTAGGTAATAATGTTATGTTCAATAAATAAATAAATAAAAAGGACCTCATTCACCGCTTGACAGGATCGTGACTATTGTCAGTCTCTCTCTTTTCGTGTGGGACACCGAGTCGTCCAACGACCCGATGAACCCTGGTGTCAGAGGTTTTCAACCACCTACTACCACTAGTAGGCCTCCGACATGGTTGTGTTACGACCGCCGTCTAAATAATCATAGACAGCAACCGGGACCGACGGCTTAACGTACCCTCCGAAGCACGGAACCATTTCTTTTCGGACAATCATTTGGTTCACCCTGCAATGTCCTAACCAGACCGGGAACAAATTCACAAAGTGATAAATATCAACTTTGTGAGTGCCCCACCGAGAATCGAACCTGGAACCTTGGCGTAGCAGGCAGTCGCACTACCACTGCGCCACATTGGCCGTCAACTATTGTCAGTAAACCAAAGTGGTACATTTTTTATGGTAACAAGTACAAATTAACTACAATTTCTATGCATTTTTTGTACGACAAAATAACTACCAATATCAAACATCGGTAATATAAAACCTGCTATCTATTAGTTTGAATCCTGTCTCTTCATAATTATTTTCTACTTTAGCTGCAACATAGTACAACATCTTTTCACTTCTTATTTCGGCCTAAGTGTGATAAAAATCGCCTGAACGTCTTCAGCGAACGATAATTTTCCTCTTATTACTTATTTTATTGTGCACCGTGAAATGAAACGTGCTCATTATGGCGGCTTATTCCGAAAACATGGAACGGAACGTCGGTAATTCATTGTTTGTTTATTGTCATTTGTTTTTAGGGCTTTTGCAAATTTGTAGCGAATGGGAAATTCTAGAGTTTCTCGAGTGTCATGTAGAGGTCGCTCTGCTTGATTGAAATAACGTTCCTTTACATGAAAACCTGTACCACTTTACAAAATTTATAGCGAACCAGAGGCTCCCTCTCAGGGCGAGTAGGGGTAATGTTCCGGCACGCTATAGGACATAGGCGTAGGCGCCAAGGCCATGCGCCGCTGCGCGTCGGGTAGCGGAGCTTATAAAACTGTTTGCCATAGTTACTCAGTCATAGATGGCGCTAACCGCCGGAAGTCATTCATTACATTCTTAATCGATTATCTATGATGATCGGTCATGTTATCGACATTCACTCTTACGTCATTCTTACTTCCGTTTTCTGTTCGGTTCTCTGCTTGTTCGAGGGTGCATGTCGATACATGTGGTTTTCCTAACGTAACTAATCCAATCCATTGTGATCATAATTATTAGTTTTGATTGTAAACGTATGATTGGTGATACTGATTAAATACGTGGCGAACGTACCCAAAGACTTTTTGATTTTTTTAGAAGAAACCCTGAGATGGAGGAGACTTTCCTCCCCTAAAATGGCACCCACCGTGTCATAGGATTTGCCAAGACTGTTTGCCGTGTAATAAGTGACTTTCGTGCTAATTTCTTCAACGTGACTCCAGTGAAATTGTGGATTTCTAACGCGTTTGGTAGGCTCGGTTCAAGATGCCCCGAGAAGGACTTAGAAGTCACCAACAGTCTTGCGATGGCGAGGATGCCGAGCATGGCGCCGCCTCGCAGAATCCTGACGTATCCAGTATCACCATGTCATCGGAAAACTTCGCCCTCTTGATGCAAACCATTCAAGAACATCAGACAAACTTGACCACTCACCTACTTGCACAACTTCGTCGTGATCAGCGTGAGTCGACGCCCCTTGGGTCGTCGGAGGCCGCGTCCGGTGTGGCCGCGTCGTTGGCGGGCGCTAATTTTGCTCTGTGTCAAGCAAAGTTTAGCGGCGAGCCCCGCGAGTCTGTTGAGAACTTCATCGACGCTGTTGAGATATATAAAACGGCCACAGGGATCGGCGATGAGAGTGCAGTGAAAGGTTTGGCCCTGCTGCTGTCAGGTACAGCAGGAACTTGGTGGCAAGGTGTCAAACAAGATGTGAAAAATTGGGATGATGCACTGAACATGCTGAAAAGTGCGTTTGGCGAGAGAAAGCCACCTTTTCAAATATATAATGACCTCCGTACCATGAAGCAAAATGGTCAAATGACAGATTTGTTTATTGCCCAGGTGCGGGCATTACTGGCTAAACTGCCCAAAGGGGATATAAGTGAAAAAGTAGCACTAGATATGGCCTACGGTATGCTGGATTCACGCATAAGAAAGAGAGTCGAGCGCGACAGTGTGACAACCTTCGAGGAGCTACTACGGCGAGCGAGGAGCGTGGAGGATTCGCTCAAGGAAGACCAGCCAGTAGGGTGCGTGCAGCAGCGCGCGCGGACGCCGGCCGGCGGCCCGCCACTGCGCAGCTGGCATACTCCCGCGCCCAGCGCGCCGCTTGCCCGCGGTGCGCAGGCGCCGCTGACATGGGAGCCTTCTCAGCCTCGGTCCGGAGTGCAGCGTGGAGGATCACACTCTCAACAGCAGGATCCGGGTGCCTTGGGTAACAAGGTCACTCAGCAGACAGGTGACAGAGAAGGAATAACAGGTACTGTCAAACGTTTTTGTTTCTACTGTAAAAATAATTCACATTTTAAAAGTGAGTGTCCTCGGTTGAAAAATAAAAGTGGACAGCCGCTGTCACAAATCTCTTGCTATGGGTGTAATGAGCCTGGTGTGACTAGGGCAAAGTGTTTGAAGTGCAATAACAATAATTCTAATGCTTTTTACTCTATTGATGCACCCCAACAAAATGAAAGTGTTTCTAACAAAATCGCTTGCGGGCTGAACAGTAACAATTTAATTGTAAAACAAAATATGTGTTCAAATTGCTCTACAATTAATCCAATTCATACTTTTGATACTGAAAGTATTTCCAAGCCTAGTAAAATTCAATCTGAAAAAGTCAACTTTAATATGGGTCATTCTCCTGAATCCCACATAGTTAAGGGTCATTCTCCTAGCAATCCCATGGGAAAATTCTCTCAGAACTTGGAAATAATTTCAAACAATATAAATGTTGTTTCTAATAATGTGGAATGTTTGTCAAATGATTCAACTAATGTTTCTAACACATATGGTGATGTTTTTAATTTTGAAAATAATTCTGAAAATTTGGAAATTAATTTTGAAAAATCAAAAAAATTTATTGGTGATGTGAAAAAAGTTTTTAACAAGTTTTATGGGTGTAATAATGCTAGTGAGCAGGGGGAGCCTTTGTGTACAAAGAAGGAAGGGTTGTCAGTTTCATCATTTCCGGTGGTTTCATGTGAAACAATGATGGGCTGCGGCAAGGGGGAGTCGGACACTTCTCTACTTTCTTTTACACCTTACCGCCGATCTATTATGAATATTGAGATCTTGGGGTCTAACGGTACTGGGTTGTTAGACTCTGGCGCTAAGGGTAGTATTGCTGGGCATTCGCTATATGCTTTCCTCCAGTCAAAGGGGCATCCTCTGCAAACTTCAACGAGGAACATTAAACTTGCTGATGGGTTTATTCGGCCAATGGAGGTTCTTGTGGCCAACGTTGATGTTAAAATTTTACACAAAATTGTTAATATTGAATTTGTGATTTTGCCCGATTCAAAAGATAATGAAACATTGTTGGGGATGGATTTTATTAGAAAAGCGCGTATTGTTTGTGATCATATTGATCATGTTTGGTGGTTCAAGGGTGATGGTCAGCTACACGAGCTGCGGTATGAAGGCTTTGTGAGCACTAATAATACTAACTTGCATGAGTATGCGCGGGAAGATTTAAATGAAAATGTGATGCTTTCCCAACTGCTTGCTGATTTTGAAGACGTTTTTAAGGAAACTGGACCACCAACTGAATATGCTGAGCATCGGATCGAAACAGCAGATCATAGACCGATCGCAGTGCCGCCTTACCGCCTGACTCCAGCGAGGAAGGAGGTAATGGAGAAGGAGTTGGAGCGCATGCTGGCCGAGGACATCATAGAAGAGTGTGAGTCTGCGTGGGCTGCTCCTGCACTGCTCGTACCAAAAAAGAACGGTACATTCCGGTTTTGCGTCGACTACCGCAAGTTGAACGCCGTCACGACATCAGATAAATACCCGATGCCCTTGATTGATGAGCTGCTACAAGCGACAACCGAAGGCTGTGTCATGAGCACTCTGGATCTGCGGGCTGGGTACTGGCAGGTACCTATCAGTAAGGAAGACCAAGACAAGACAGCGTTCACGACACCACTGGGATCGTTCCGCTTTAAGCGGATGCCGTTCGGATTAAAGAATGCGCCGGCTACCTTCCAGCGCCTTATTGATCGTTTTCGCTCAGGGGCATCAATGAAGAATATTACTATCAGGGCATACTTGGACGATATCCTGATAATCTCGCCTAATATGCAGCGGCATATGGAAGATTTGCGCATTGTTTTCGAGAGACTTCGCTTGTTTAAGCTACGCGTCAATAGGGAGAAATGTGTGTTCGCCTGTGACTCGGTGAAGTATTTGGGGCACATCATTTCGTCGCAAGGGATCTCGCCCGATCAAGAGAAGGTTCAGGCTGTCGCTGAAATGAAGCAACCTTCGTCGTTGAAACATCTCCGGACCTTCCTTCAGACTTGCTCGTGGTTTCGGAAGTTCATTCCTGGGTTTTCTCGCATCGCAGAACCGCTAACGAGACTTACCAAAAAGGATCACCCATGGCAGTGGGGACCGGAGCAGAACGGCGCTTTCGAGGAACTGAAGAAACTTCTCACCTCAGCGCCAATACTTGTGCAAGCGGATTACTCGAAGCCGTTCGTCCTTAGAACAGACGCGAGCTCGTACGCTTTGGGAGCTGTTCTTCTGCAGGGCAAGGACAAGAACGAGAGACCTATCGAGTACGCAAGTAGACTGCTGACGTCCGCCGAAAGGAATTACTCAACAACCGAGAGAGAAGCTTTAGCCGTCGTCTGGGCGGTAGAACGTTTTCGTGGCTACATCGAAGGACATCCTGTCGTTGTGGGGACTGACCATCAGCCGCTGAAATGGTTGTTGTCATTGAAGTCTCCATCAGGCCGTCTTGTGAGGTGGGCATTGAAGCTACAGGCCTTTGATCTACACTTCGAATATACTCCAGGAAAAGCTAATCTCGTAGCCGACACTCTCAGCCGTCCGAACTGTGACGAAGAGACATCCAACGCGTGTGGTGTCTGTTCGGTCATCATCGACTTACCGGCGAAAAGTCCTACAGAGCTGCGCGAAGAACAGTTAGCTGACCCGGATCTGAAGAAGATTATTGAAGATCTGGAAGGAGGAGTGGAGATTAATGCTCACTGTTGGACTGGCCGTGGATATCTCATGGAAAAGGGAGTTCTGTACCGCTACAACCCAGACTCGGACAACGAAGAACCTCAGCTTGTCGTACCTGTCGACCTTAGAATGGAGATTCTAAAGGAGTGCCACGACGCACCCGTCGCAGGTCATCCTGGTGTGGAAAGGACTTATCAGAAGTTAGCTCAACGCTTTTATTTCCCTGGGATGCGGCGTGCTGTTGTCGATTATGTAAAATCGTGTATATCTTGTCAACGTTATAAGCCGTCTAATGAGAAGCCACCTGGATTGCTGCAGACACCAGTAATGAGCCAGCGGAATGAGGTCTTGGCAATCGACCTATTTGGGCCGCTGCCGCCAGGTGAAGGTGGAGAACGATGGATTTTGCTGGTAGAAGATACGGCCACTAGATGGGTCGAGTTGTACGCGTTGCGCGAAGCAACTGCGGAGGCTTGTGCTAAGGTATTGATCGAAGAATATTTTCTGAGATTTGGCCTGCCGCGGCGTATTGTGTCGGATAATGGTGTTCAATTTATTTCTGCAGTGATGCAACAGGTAATGTTCATTCTGGACATAAAGCAAGAGCTTTTGCCGCTGTTCCATCCACAAGGGAATCCTGCAGAAAGGAAAAACAGAGACTTGAAGGTACAGTTATCTCTGTTAGTTGGAACCGAACACAACTCATGGCCCCGGCATCTTCCTTCTGTGAGGTTTGCTATGAATTCAGCTAGATGTCAGTCTACAGGCGTTTCTCCAGCTTATTTAACATTAGCTAGAGAGCTAAGATCACCATTGGAGGTGTCGCATGATCCAAGAGCGATATTGGATAAAGAAAATTTTGTGCCGCAAATAACGCCATATTTGAAGAGTTTTTTGAGTTCTTTGGCTGCGATCCGCGAAAAGGTTGAAATCCAGCAAGACAAAAGGAAAGAATATGCGGATCAGGCTCGTCGCGTCGGGGAAAATATTGAAGTCGGAGATAAGGTGCTGCTCGCCACGCATCTACTCAGCAGTGCTCCGAAAGCGTTCAGCAGCAAATTTGTCCCTAGGAGAGATGGTCCATACGTAGTTACCAGGAAGGTTAGCCCTACTACGTACCTGATTGCTCCTGTCGACGAACCTAGCAAGAGTTTGGGAAAGTTTCACTCTAAAGAACTAACACTCTTTCGCGGCCGTGTTGATGATGATCACCTACCAGCTCCAATTGCACCTAAACGTAATCGGGGTCGTCCTCAGCGTCATGTTTTGGACTCGGATAGTCCAGTTGAGGTTGCAGATGGTGCTCCAGAACCTCAGGACGTGCCAGTCCATGAACGGGGTCGTTCTCATGAACTGGAGGGGGAGTATATAGCGAACCAGAGGCTCCCTCTCAGGGCGAGTAGGGGTAATGTTCCGGCACGCTATAGGACATAGGCGTAGGCGCCAAGGCCATGCGCCGCTGCGCGTCGGGTAGCGGAGCTTATAAAACTGTTTGCCATAGTTACTCAGTCATAGATGGCGCTAACCGCCGGAAGTCATTCATTACATTCTTAATCGATTATCTATGATGATCGGTCATGTTATCGACATTCACTCTTACGTCATTCTTACTTCCGTTTTCTGTTCGGTTCTCTGCTTGTTCGAGGGTGCATGTCGATACATGTGGTTTTCCTAACGTAACTAATCCAATCCATTGTGATCATAATTATTAGTTTTGATTGTAAACGTATGATTGGTGATACTGATTAAATACGTGGCGAACGTACCCAAAGACTTTTGATTTTAGAAGAAACCCTGAGATGGAGGAGACTTTCCTCCCCTAAAAATTTTCTTTATTTTGTATTTATGTTATCGTTTTTTACATGAATTTTTGTTTGCTTACATGAATGACACTCAATATAATAGGAAGACGACGAGTTTATTTTGTAACAAATCAAACTAAAATAAATAAATTAGTAACGAACACAACGTGAAACGGAACCTGAGACAAAACTATGGCTGTCGCCATATTGAAACTTCAAATTTTCAGTTTAGCACAGTGCCCTCTGGTTTGACATTCAGAACTATCAACAGAACTGTCAACAGAAAAACTCCCATTTAAAATGAATTTCTACAGGGACTAACAGAAAGGGTCAGTAGTATTATATTATCTGTGGTATAACAAGCCGAAAAGAGGTCATAGTACTCATGAAACTGAACAACTTTCCCATTAAATATAAATTAATATTTGAAAAGCAATTGAACCTCCCATATCGTAAAAATCTGACTGATCGGCAATATTGTATGGGAGATCCTGTATTTTTGTTATCAATCCGGCCCATGTTCCATGGGAAAAGTTGTTCAGTTTCAACTCCTTTTGGGTTATACCCTTTTTGTTGCCGTGTGGGTGCTGGCTTAGAATAGTATCACCCCAAATCTACACGTGGGTGTCGTAAAAAAAGACTAAGGGATAATCATCCAAGGAATAGGCAGCAGCGTTTCCTGTGAAGCAATATCTTGCACTGCGCTCGCCAATCCGTCAGTCAAGCGTGATGAGTATGGCAACACCCCCCCTTAAAGGAAGGCCCATGTCCAGCAGTGGACTGTTGTGGCTGTTTATGTATGTAACGTATACTCATTTTGTAACTTCCTGTTTATTGGCTGGTTGATGATGCGTAACTAAACCAAAAACTAGGAGAACATGCTCAACTCACTACCTGCGTCTGTGTTTCCAAACGCATACAACCTAATCTCCTCAAAGTAAGAGTGAACAGGCTTCTTCTGGGTGAGCTCGCTCCATCTTAGACCCTGTCTCTGTCCTATGACCTAGACTAGAGTCAAGAGCAAACCCATCCTTAATAAAAAAAAACATAAGGACCAAAGCTACATACATATATCACGCGTATATCCCTTGCGGGGAAGGCATAGCGCAACCGACCGTAAAAACGGATATTTACGCCACGTCTGCTAAACATTTGAGGGTCATTCGGAAACCTGTGTATCATATCGACAAGTTGTCAGTCCATCGCCTAAAATAGCAATACACATGTAACCCTTGAGTCTCTTGTTCGCCTCTTATGATACCCATGGAAAAGAAATGGGGTGATGCTATTCTAAGCGGCAAAATTGCGCTGTTAAGGCCGCATTTACCATAATTTGATCAATAAAGCTACGTCCCTAAAAATAATTTTTGAGAAATAAAATGAGAGATTAATAGTAGTTAATCGTGTGATAACAGTTTGACACGAGCATTATAATCAGTTGCATACACTATTTTATCTACACTCTACAAAAAAAAACCAGATAATACACTTTTCCAAACGTCCGTACCGGCGATTGCAATACGAGAACGTAATATAGCTTGATATGAATTTTTGAAAATTCTCTTCTTCTTCATCAGTTGTTCGGATGTCGAGTCAGCAACTGAACAACAACTTAACTAAACAACTGAACAACATCTGAGCAACAACTAAACAACATCTGAATAACAATTGAACAACAATCTAATAAAACAACTCAACAACAACCGAACAATTACCGTACAACAACAACTGACAGGTGCGGTGGACGATAGCGATATGATTATAGCACAAAAAAACACTTCGTTTCATTTCTCAACTTTATTGCAGTAAGAGCCTTCTTGTTAAGGCATTACGCTTCTGTAAATTTCATGAAACTGTAATTTATTTAGGCAGAATGCATAAAGTAGGTCTTTATACAACTGTTTTCGAGTTCATTATTCGAACATTACGAGTCGAGTCTAGTTATTATTCTGTGGTCGAGTGTAGATAAACAAAATTAAAGTTCCATCTTACATTCCTTTGCAAAGGGTAGCCAGGATAGAAACTTTTTAACAGACTCTGGGTTGCATTAATGACATGATTAATGGTCTACAACTTTTGGGGTGATTTAAGATTGACGTGAAATGGAACGTCAAATATATGAGGGACACGCTTAGACTAGGGAAAAAAGAGTGGACTTGAAATACCTACGAAAAAAACGTGCATACCTACACTCGATCTGTCACAAATATGGCGGCATGCCATAGTGCTGCACTCATTATTACCTATGGATCTTGGATAAAAACTTATCGATAGTTGTATGTGCGGTGCTTACAGCAGTCGGAACTTATTGAACTCGATCATCTAAAATTCTGCAATATCTACATCTACACATAATAAACATTAAAGATATGTCTTTTTGTGTGTACCTATGTAATCGATAAACACTGAAACTGCTAGACCAATTATTAATTTTATATGAGAGTTACAACATTCCAGAGTAACATGGCTACTTTTTACCATAGGAAAATATCTTATTCCCACGGGAAAACAGTTAACAGCATGGAAACCGGGAAATCGCAAAAAAAATAGCAGGTATTACCCAAATTAGCCGAACCACATCTTTGCCACATTTCTGACATAAATGAAAATAAGAGATTGAAAAAATGTCGTTGCCTGCCGGGGCTTGAACCCGGGACCTGTGGATAACCAACCCACTATTTCTAGCATATTAGAGACGTACATGGACAAATTAATGTCGGAAATTGAGGATCTGGAATTCCTGACAGAGGGCACCAGGTGCACAGCTAAACTTTACAGGGCTATTTTTTATTAACCCAAAATTTGCAGGGTGATTCTACTCATAATTCTGAACAACTTTTACTATGGGGCCGTTTGCGAAATCGCTTCAAAAAATCAGCTGTTCCATACATTTTAATCGTGTAGGTATTCATTTTTGTATGGAACAGCTGCTTTTTTTCGCTATTTCGCAGGCGGTCCTATAGTAACAGTTGTTCAGAATCATGAGTAGATTCACCCTGCAAATTTTCCTGGGTGAATAAAAAACAACCCTGTACTTATAAGATGAGATACGATTTAAGGTATTTTAGAAAAAAATGTTCAGCACGACAGGCTGCTCCTGCTGGTCAATGAGGGTCTGGCGATCCGCTATATACATATGCATATCACGCCTAGTATCTTGTGGGGTAGGCAGACGTAGGCTTGATATCAATAAAACAAGAAATCCATATTTTATGATAGATTTATTAGAATCAGTACCCATATACAAATAATAGCAAAGTTTATACAACTAATACAATTGTTCTAATTGTAATTAAGATCTAAATATATATATTTTTTTAAATATATAATTTTATTTTTCAAAAATCATAATAGCCTTCTTATTGATAAATGCTAATTAATACCAATTGTAATATCATTATATTGGTAATCTATTGGTTATTTACTTAACCCTAGAGTGGGCGCGCTATGAATGAATGAATTTTAAAAGCAATACTTACCAACAACTCACTTGAAGGCAAAGCATCGTCTTGTTACATTTAATGTTCGGTTAAACCATTTATCTTTGAAATGCAGGGAACAAATGAAAATATCTTTGGTCATAGTATTTAAATTTTCGACCCCAAGTATATCTTCTTTCTTTCGGCCACTGCTTTCTTTGTTCTTGACGCCTTGGCAATCTATAATCATAAAACAATTCGGCTTTAAGTGTGCCCGCATTTATGACACTAAACTTCATACGAAAAACTTCGAATGTATGCGTGGGCACGATTCAAAAGTAAGCAATAAAGGGGATCACAATTGTTTCACTTATTCAAATATGATATCGATAAATTGAAAATGCCGTACCCCAACTCTATATACTATGATGAATGATTTTCGCAAAAAATCTCGGAATATCTTTTGTATAGCAGCAGATGATTATAAAAACGTAAGCGTTTCTTTAAAAAGTTTCTCACAGTTACCACAATCTTACAAAATAACAGGAAATACAACATATTTTAAATCAAATCGGTTACTTACCTGTGCAACGTTATCTTTTGATGTTTATTGTTGCTTTTCATGGGGCATCCCAGCACACTGCACCTACCCATATTAATATTATATTCTTCCAAGTTTTATCACTTTGAATAAGCTCAAATTTCACATAAAACACAAATATTCTTAAAAATTCCTCGATATTTACACGCGGGATGACAACTGACGTACTTTCATCTGACAGGGACTAAACATGACGGCCGGCCGCAGTGTTGCTATTTATGGTAATGATAAAACATTAGTTGTCCTTTTTTTCATACTGTAATACCCATAAGTTAAAAAGAGACGCAGATATGTCTTAGTTGTCTTCTTTTAATGCCGAGTCCACTCTTTTTTCCCTAGTCTAAGGGGACACGCGAAGCGCCCTACCAACATTTCTCGAAGTTCTTCGTCGTTTTTTTAATCCTCATTACTTTGGTTTCCGATATAACAGATTTTTAATAAATCTCAGAGTATGTTGTCAATAGTTAACTCAAAAAACAAAAAGTTTTAATTCGATAATTTTGATACTTTAGATTTTATTGATATCTGAAATACGCTGATTTCATCAGTCACTCATAATAATCAAAATGTTTGTACTGGGTCTAGATACATAAATACATATATCAAGCCTCTAATCCCTCGCGGGTTAGGCAGAGCGTAAACGGTCGCAAAAAACGGACATTTACGCCACGTCTGACAAATATAAGGGTCATTCGGAGAATTGTGTATCGCCATAGTGACAGGTTGTCAGCCCATAGCCTAATATTGCAATACACACCCTCGAGTCCCGTTGTCACCTCTTACGACGCCCATGGGAAGGAAATGGGGTGATGCTATTCTAAGCCGGCATCATGCGGTACTGGGTCTGGATTCTCTTATTTTTTTACCCTTGCAATGCCAGCGACACTCAACTGTCATTTTATTATCACCGTGATATTCTATACATTAAAATACGAAACGCCCAAAACCATGTCACTGACTCGCTATCTACATAAAACTGAAACGATTTTCATTTAGCAGACTTCGGGCAGATTAAGTTTAGTATACAAGCATAAAAAAAAAATAAAAACCTGTTGTGTTTCCCCCACAACCTGCTAAATCGAGGGTAAAAAGTTTGTATAAAGATATACACTACACTACACATATCACGCCTATAATCCCTTGCGGGGTAGGCAGAGCGTAAACGGCTATAAAGATACATACATACACATATCACGCCTATAATCCCTTGCGGGGTAGGCAGAGCGTAAACGGCTATAAAGATACATACATACACATATCACGCCTATAATCCCTTGCGGGGTAGGCAGAGCGTAAATGGCTATAAAGATACATACATACACATATCACGCCTATAATCCCTTGCGGAGTAGGCAGAGCGTAAACAACCGCAAATGCCATTTACACCACGTCTGACAAATGTTTGAGGGTAATTCGGAAAATTGTGTATCGCTATAGTGACAGGTGGTCAGCCCATCGCCTAAAAATGCAATACACACCCTCGAGTCCCTAAGTCGCCTCTTACGACTCCCTCGGGAAAGAAAAGGGGTGATGCTATTCTAAGCCGGCATCACACGGCTTATAAAGATATTTGATATATTATTACATATTTGATATACAAACATGCAGCTTAAAATAAAAAATACGTGTATTAGGAAAAAAAATGTTTTAAATAATATAGGAAATTGTTTATTTTCATGCAATGATTACGTTTGCACAGTTTTTGGTACTTACAACGCTTACACTCACAGTATTATTTGGTTTAAATGTGAAAGCACGTTGCTACGAAACTGCTACGTAAGTGCTACGAAATGGCCATTGTGTAGCATATTACTACAGCTACCGGTTACGGTAAGCTCTTTAGCTCAGGCAATTTTATGGTCAGCTAGGTAAATGTTTTACTATACAGGGTGGTACGGAAAATGTATGTGTCTATACAAGGTGTAAGGAAAAGTACTGCGGTCCTTTCAAGGTATGAACCAGCCCATGAAACTTAAAAACTTTCCCCAAGAAACATAAGTCGAAATATGAAAAAAAAAACTGGTTGTATGTGAGGTCTAATCTTTTTTCATATATTAGTTTTTTTACATTTTGGTTTACAAGGGGTTTCCTAAGGCATATTGAAAATGTTTACTAATGATCATACATCATAATATCATATCCTAGAGCTGCACATCTCTTCTATGTCCGTTGTGGCGCAGTAGTAGCGCTACGCAAAGGTTCCAGGTTTGATCGAAAATAGGGTTTAAAGCCTTTATAAATTAATCGATTATTGACGTCATGATTTAGTCATAGTCATTAGTCATTTTACAAAGATTAAGCACAAAACTATATATTTAGTCATAGTCATTTTACAAAGATTTAGCCCAAAACTATGGCTTAAGTCATATCCATTAGTCATTTTACAAACATTCTGCACAGAAATATTATTATTATTATTTATTTATTTATCATGTAACTGTGACACATTATGGTTAGTAGAATACTATAACCTAAGGTGTTAGTATTAATTTCCTATTACATTTATAATTTAATTTAATTTTGTTTCCATTGTTTCTTATTTCTAACCCCTGAGGCACACCTCGGACACTGGCGCTCAAATGTATGAATCAAACGCGTTGCTAAGCACACAGTCTAAGCTCGCGTAGGTGAACGCGGACCATGCTTGTGTGTGTGAGACAACATGTCAGGGTTGCCGCCATTTTGCGTTCGCGAATCGGGAATGCAATGTGCGGCAGTATGAAATGACCTTCGTCGTCGCGTCCTTGCTTAGCCGGTGTCTGAGCGTCCTCCGAGCGCGGGTGGGCGGCGCTTGTAGGGGGAGGCAGGGAGTGACCTTACTGTACGCTAGTGCTATTAATTATACTGTGCCTGAGGTGTGTAGCCCACAGCAGTGTTGTATGTAGGGACAGTCTACCCTGTCTCCTATCATACATAAAATCTTGTTGGTACTGGCCCGCACTTTGCGCATTAGCGATTTGCACCTTTTTCGCGCAGTGGTAAAAAAGTCGTCCACTTGCGCGTCAACAAACATAACATATGGCTTTAGTCATAGGGATTAGTCATTTCACAAAGATTTAGCACAGAACTATGGCTTTAGTCATAGGGATTAGTAATTTCACAAAGATTTAGCACAGAACTATGGCTTTAGTCATAGGGATTAATTGTATCAGGCGTTACTTTGCGGAAGTCCATCTTGATTGAATTAGATAGAAAGGTATTTAGCTTCTTCCGCACTTATGATGGCTAGTAATGCAGCTAGTTGAATGCACCACGCGTACGACCGCAAGTTAATGCAAATGCACAAGCGATGCACTTTACTCGCACTACCTCCACCGTTTTACACTCTACACGTGTTTCGCCCCTCCACGGAGCATCATCAGGAGATCTTCGACAGTCGAGTTCCGAGCACTGACTGAGTAACCGTCGTTGTCGGCTCGAGCTTATAAATGCTTCCTCCCCGCCACTAGGTGACGCAATGTACGAGAACCAATCAGAATGCAGATTGGTCAGGTGACTCTCTGCGATTGGTTATTTTGAAAAATACGCAGTAATGGAGAAGAGGAAACATTTACCTGCTCGTTGAAGATAGTTCCAGTACACCCGTGACGTATGATTTCTAATTGTTCCAACACGTTCAGCCTTTGGCCTTTATTACAAGTATGTAGAACTTTATAGGAATGGCTGTCTGTTAAACTATGCCCAGAATCTAGCAAATGTTTTGCGAAATGCGATCTTTCTGGACGTCCATTCCTATACGCAGAAGTGTGTTCTTTATAACGTGTATTAAAGCTACGACCAGTTTGACCTACGTAAACCCATTACACACATCGCATGCAAGTTTGTATACGCCCGACTTCTTACCAACCTCAGTCTTTTCTTTGCCGTTGCAAAGCGCCCGACGAATGGTGTTGTTAGTCCTAAAAGCCACATGAACATCGTTGTTCCTCAAAATTCTTGATATCTTTTCAGATATTGGTCCGACGTACAGTAAACTTGACCGATAGTGATGAACATCGCGTTCCTGTGGCGCTGAATATAAACGGCTAGAAACCTGCTGATTTATCTTTTTCCTGATTAACCCGTCCACCATTCGCCGGTCGTACCCGTTTGCAACTGCAATTGAGTAAATAGTATTCAATTCTTTATTATACGCTTGCGAAGATAGAGGATATGTTAATAACCTATTTACGTAACAATGAAAAGCCGCTAATTTGTGTTGCCAAGGGTGACAAGAAGTCGCCGGAATAACTAAATCAGTGTGAGTTGGTTTTCTGTATACTTCAAAGGCATGCTGACAACGCTCCCGTGTGATAGTCACATCTAAGAAGTTAATTGCGCAGTTCTGTTCGAGTTCTAATTTGAATTTGATTTTAGGATGGAATGTATTCAGACTACTAACAAAGATATCTAATTCTTGTCTCGTACCTGTCCAGCATATCAGTATATCATCAACGTATCTGTTGTAATAAAGGATATTACTGTTGCCCACGATGTACTTATTTTCGTAGTTATCCATGAATATCTCCGCCATCAATGGAGATAGTGGAGACCCCATAGCCAAACCCTCTTTCTGCCTATAATAAGCCCCATTAAACCTAAAATAGTTTTGTTTCATGCATATTGTTGCTAGGTCAATAAGTTCTTTTACCTCCTCTGGATGTAAGTTTTTTCTTTCTAACATGTCGGAAAGAAAAACTAAAACTTCTTCATAGGGTACGTTAGTAAACAAACTGTCTACATCCAAAGAAAGTAAAAGAGAGTTCGTGGGCAACACAACATCCTTTATTCTTTCTGTTAAGTCTTGCGTATTCTGTAGACTATATTTAGGAGAAAAACCTGACTTGTTCTTAATAATAGTATTTAATCTTTTAGCTAACTCATATGCTGGACACCCAATGTACGAAACAACAGGACGAATGGGAACGTTGTCTTTATGTATCTTAGGTAACTCGACTGTCGAAGATCTCCTGATGATGCTCCGTGGAGGGGCGAAACACGTGTAGAGTGTAAAACGGTGGAGGTAGTGCGAGTAAAGTGCATCGCTTGTGCATTTGCATTAACTTGCGGTCGTACGCGTGGTGCATTCAACTAGCTGCATTACTAGCCATCATAAGTGCGGAAGAAGCTAAATACCTTTCTATCTAATTCAATCATAGGGATTAGTCATTTCACAAAGATTTAGCACAGAACTATGGCTTTAGTTATAGGGATTAGTCATTTCACAAAGATTTAGCACAGAACTATGGCTTTAGTCATAGGGATTAGTCATTTCACAAAGATTATTGGTTTATAGTTATATTTATTTGAATTTCATTTGTAGTTGATATTTTAATATATCTTCTAAATACTCCTCTACACTATAATAACTTTTAATCCGTACTAATATTATAAATCTGAGAGTTTGTGTGTGTGTATGTATGTTTGTTAACTCTACGGCTTGACCGATTTGGATGAAATTTGGAACACAGGTAGAGTATAACCTGGAATATCACATAAGCTACTTTTTATTGCGGGAAAACTACTATGACCACGGGAAAATTAGTTGCAGCGGATGAAACCGCTGGGCGGAAATCTAGTTACTAATATTTTAGACCCGCTTCCACCTGTGCAAGAAAAATATAATCTCGATAAATACCCCTTTATCTTCAATCCCTTACATTCTGTTTATCACATTTTCATAAAAGTGGGGCAAAAAAACGGTCGTCTGAAAACATCTATAATAAGATCATCGGATTGACCTAAAATAACGTTGTTCTTCCATCATCCTTGACGTTACATCGAAAATGTATATTAGTTACAACTTTTTACCGGGATGCTTCTAAAAAGTAGGTTTGATAGGTTCTTCTTCTATTTATGTGGGACACCGAGTCGACGAACGACCTGATGAAGCTTGGTGTCAGACTTTTTCTACCGCTTTACTACTTCTATTGAGCCTCTGACATGGTTGTTTAACGAGCACCGTCTAAGTAATCATAGACAAGCCACCGGGATCAACGGCTTAACGTGCCCTCTCAAGCACGGAACCATCTTTCTTAAGGACAATCAGATGATTCAACCTGCAATGTCCTAACCAGACTGGAAACAAATACACAAAGTGATAATATCAACTTTGTGAGTATTCTACCAGGAACCGAACTCGGAACCTTTGCGTTGAAGGCAGACGCACTACCAATGTGCAACATTTGATAAGTTCTTAGAATGTTACATGCGGCCAATCATATGGCACAGTTTTCGATCAACGCAGCCTTTGGAATGAGACGGAAGACCGCGTTGCTAGAAGGGCACACAATTAAAAATAGTCAGTCAGACATACATACGTACCGGTCAAAATCATAACCCTACTTTTTGCTTTGCCGTAGTCGGGTAAAAATAGTCAGATAAATTATTATTTTTGTTTTGTGGCGTTTTTATTGTGATTTCCTCAGTGTAAAATTTTTATTTTTAAATCAATTGTGTTTTTTATTTGTGGCGTTTTTATTGTGATATCGCCAGTTTCAAGTTTGCTCGGTGGTCAAAAGTGACAAACAAAATCATAATCATCACACACACACACACACACACGAGCTGGAAGCCTGATGTCAAGACAAACCTTTTCGGGTTTAGTGACGTCATGTAATGTTTTTTGTTTTAATTTTAAAGAGCAAAATAAATAATAAAAAAAAACAAGTAGAAAAAAAACACCTCTATAACTCCTTGTGGGGTAGGCAGAGCGAAAACGTCTGCCAAAAACAGACATTCACACCACGTCTGACAAATATTTGAGGGTCATTCGGAAAATTGTGTATCGCCATAGTGACAGGTTGTCAGCCCATCGCTTAAAATTGCTTTACACACCCTCAAGTCCCTTAATCGCCTCTTACGACCCCCACAGGAAAGAAATGGGGTAATGCTATTCTAAGCCGGCATCACACGGTAATCATCATCAACAGTGCCAAAACAGGCACGGGGCTTTTTCCTTCATTGACCGGTATTTTCATTTTCGCAGAAAAACATATTGCATTTTTTTTATTACTGATGTGTTTGCTCTTGACTCTAGTCTAGGTCATAGGACAGATGTCTAAGATGGAACGAGCTCACCTAGAAGAAGCCTGTTCACTCTTACTTTGAAGAGATTAGGGATGTATGCGTTTGGAAACACAGACGCATTTACAGAGAATCACTGCCCACTCCCTAGATATTTGTAGTTGATATTTTAATGTATCTTCTAAATAGATAGATTATCCCTGATAAAACTATGACCTCAACAGCTGTGATCACTAAGCTTATTACATTACATCACAGAAATCTCTTATGTCAACGTGAAACCCTTGTAAGGTTATATGAAATCATATCCTTACTTCATCATCAAATCTGTCCCTTTTCGGTGTGAAGCCCTATTTGACAAGGGTTAGAGAAATTTTGTCCATTAGGCCCGTCTTTCCACAGGACTATGACTAAAGGTATAGAAACCAGACTAAAATAACAACAGAATAATATAATTTCACACTATTTTTTACACGACTGCCCATCCAAAAAAGGAGTGGAGTGTATGTATGTGTATAAGTGTATGAGTATTAATATTTGTGCGATTCTTTAAAGGACTGAAACTCGGTAACCACTGAACAGATTCGAATGGGAATTGTTTCGGAAAACTAGGGTTTATCTCAGAAAGCAGTCGTGTTTAAAAAAATTTAAATTTTTTAAACTTGTAACATACTGCTCTTTCAATGCATTGAAAAAGGATACATTTATTCGTATCGTCAATTAGAAGGTTCTCACAAGTTTTATTTACTATACGCCAGAATTCAGTTGTCATAAACAACGATTTACTTTGACACATCGCCAGTAGTTTTAAACAAAGCGCTAGGGATTTTTTACTTTACTTCTAAAATTGTTTGGTTTATAGGACTCCAATCGCAGTGACTCTATTTTGGCACAAAATAGAGAACTTACAGAAGGATCACTCTTGTCTTATTTCCATTATTTCCTCCTTCGGCAAAAGCTGCCACAGTTTTCGTCCGATTTTTTTAAATTGAGTAGGTACCTTAACATACAGGGAGTAACAGAAAGGGTATTTCAGGCCGAAAGGTACTTATGATACTGATCAACTTTCCCCATGAAACATGAGTCTAAATATGAAAAAAAATGGGCCTCCCATAGTAAATCAACCAGCTCGTTGGCGATTTTGTATGGGAGGTCCAATTTTCATATAATTCAACCCATGTTCCAAGTGGGAAAGTTGTTCAATTTAATGAGTACCTACTTTGACCTCCTTTCGGCTTCATATACCCTTTCTGTTACTCCCTGTATTTACATTACTCGCACTACCTACACAGCGCAATTATTGTGAAATGGGGAATCAAGAGTACGTAGGTACCTGCTCTGGGGCTGTTGAGACCTTTTTGGCTGGCACGATGACGATCCTGGCCGGTGGTGGCGGACTGAGGGACACAGACGTGACACAAACACACAAATCGAGAAATTGACCTTCTCTTCTATGAAATTTGAAAATATTTAAGCCCCATTTCTTTGCCGTGGGAGTCGTAAGAGGCGACTAAGGGACTCGAAGGTGCGTATTGCCATTTTAGGCGATAGGCTGGCAACCTGTCACTCTGGCGATACTCAACTTCCCGAATGACCCTCAAATATTTGTCAGACGAGGCATAAATGTTTGTTTTTTGTGGCCTACCCCGCAAGGGATTATAGGCGTGATATGTGTATGTGTATATTTTTGTATTTTATAAATCTTTATTGCACAGAACGTACAAATGGCGGGCCTTATGCCTCGCAGCATTCTCTACCGGCCTCTCTCTAGCGGTATTTATGTAAACAGATACCTTATCTTTGACAGGTGTCAGCGTGGGTGACGGAGCTGGTGCTGTCAGCGAGCACCGTCGAGGATCGGAAGGTTGCTCTGGCCTGCGTCTTGAGGACGGCGCTCACCTGCTGGAACATCGGCAACTTCAACGGCGCCATGGAGGTCGTAGCTGGTCTCAAGTGAGTTACGACTTGGCTGGAGCACTGCCGTGCGCTTTGACTATGAGCAGGGGTACATTTTTACTCAGGGTTTAGCATGTTTTATTATTAATAATAAAAGGTGTGAGGAAAAGTAGTGCGTGACACTATTTGTTTGGGAAGTTAAAAAAATTTGGTATTTCGACCTATGTTCCTAGGTTTTTTAATTTTTATTAAGTAAGGGTTTGCTCTTGACTCTAGTCTAGGTCATAGGACAGAGACAGAGTCTAAGATGGAGCGAGCTCACCCAGAAGAAGCCTGTTCACTCTTACTTTGAAGAGATTAGGGTTGTATGCGTTTGGAAACACAGACGCAGGTAGTGAGTTCCACTCTTTAGCAGTGCGCATTATAAATGATGACTGGAAGCGCTTTGTCCGAATTGGTGGAATGGCAACCAGGTATGGATGGTATCCGGCGGTGCGTCTGGATTTCCGTTGGTAGAAGGATAATATGGTCGTAGCTGGTCTCAAGTGAGTTGCGACTTGACTGGAGCACTGCCGTGCACTTTGACATTAAGCCACAATGTCATTGGATGTTACATACACACATATCACGCCTATAATCCCTTGCGGGGTAGGCAGAGAGAAAAGGGCCGCATAAAACGGACATTCACGCCACGTCCGACAAACATTTGAGTGTCATTCGGAAAATTGTGTATCGCCATAGTGACAGGTTGTCAGCCAATCGCCTAAAATTGCAATACACACCCTCGAGTCCCTTAGTCGCCTCTTACGACTCCCACGGGCAAGAAATGGGGTGATGCTATTCTAAGCCGGCCGCAAAGAAGATGAAGAAGAAAGAAGATTGAAGAACGACAATAAGTACAGTCGAAAGGGGTTTCTTTCGGCCTTCAGCTGTTTAAAGACTGTAGGCCGGCGGAAACTACTTGCCGACTGTACTTCTCATCATCAACGAAGAAGAATCATGCAGATCAGAAGAATCAGAATATATATATTTTTTTTTCATATTTTATGAAACATTTATTTATAAGGTATATGAACATGAAACTTATACAATTTAATTATTTACAGAAAAAAATAACCTAAAACTAAACTATGAATAGGTCCACCAGTGCGCCCCCATCAGACATGGTCCCCAGTAAGCTGGCAACGTTTCCCCTTTGAATGGCCAAACTTAAACGTTGGCCAAAGTAGCTGCCAGCTCTCCGATCCCCGGTAGTCTCATTGAGGCGCGCTGACACCTCGTAAATAACTTTCTTTGCGGAGGGGCCCCAAGTCCCCATCGTCTCAAAGCCCACGGGAGAGAAAATGAGGCTTTTTTTTAATTTTATTCATTACTAGATTTCCCCCGCTGCCACTCATTTTCCCGTGGTAATAGTTGTTTTTCCGCGGTAAAAAGTAGCATATGTGTTATTCCAAGTTATACTCTACCTGTGTACCAAATTTTATCCAATTCGTTCAAGCTGTTTGAGCGTGAAGAGGTAACAAACATACATACACACACAAACTGTCAGATTTATAATATTAGTACGGATTATTATTATGTTGGTACTCTTAACAAACAAACCTACAAACTTTCGCATTTAAAATATAAGTAGGATTTTTACTTTGACTATCTGTATCTTTGTTCTCCGAATTAACTTTGACTATTGTTTTCCGAACTTTCATCATGTCTTTAATATTATATACATACATACATACATACATCAATCACGCCTATATCCCTTACGGGGTAGGCAGAGCATTAACGGCCGTTATATTATATCACTAAAAATAATTACCAGAATACCTTTATCTTAATTCTCTTCTTGTCAAAGATAGACATTGGCCTCAATTCAGGAAACAAATTTTCTTAAATCACCTTAAATTTGCGCTGTCAACTGATTCTTTGTTATTTCTACACAATTTAGTCACCATTGTTTTCATCTTTTCGACGTCAATAGGTACTTCGTTATATCTAGACAATTTAGTCACCATTGTTTTCATCTTTTCGATGTCAATAGGTCCTTCGTTATATCTAGACAATTTAGTCACCATTGTTTTCATCTTTTCGATGTCAATAGGTACTTCGTTATATCTAGACAATTTAGTCACCATTGTTTTAATTTTTTCGATGTCAATAGATCCTTCGTTATATCTAGACAATTTAGTCACCATTGTTTTCATCTTTTCGATGTCAATAGGTCCTTCGTTATATCTAGACAATTTAGTCACCACTGTTTTCATCTTTTCGATGTCAATAGGTCCTTCGTTATATCTAGACAATTTAGTCACCATTGTTTTCATCTTTTCGATGTCAATAGGTACTTCGTTATATCTAGACAATTTAGTCACCATTGTTTTCATCTTTTCGATGTCAATAGGTCCTTCGTGATATCTAGACAATTTAGTCACCTTTGTTTTCATCGTTGCCGTCGTATTTTAACAGATAACGCGTAGGTAATATGCGTCTAAATATAAGACATTACAATTTTGTTATCTCCTTCCTTTTTTTAAACCTATTTGATGAAAAGTGACAGCGCTACCTTAAGAGCCAACGCTGCGTCGAGCGGGCTGCACGAGCGGGTCGGCCGCGTGCGGGCTTGATTCAGTAAAATACTAGACCAGCGCTGCGTGATGCCGAGCGTCCAGCCCGCGCCGCGGTCCGCCAACACGCGGCGCGGGCGCGACTCGTCCAGACACCTCGGTGCATTATAGCTGCTTAGGCACGATGCGCCTTCTAAATTCGGACGGATAATAATGTCAAGCAACAAGACGCGCCGGCTCGCCGCGCGTGCAGCCCGCTTAACGAAGCGTTGGCACTGAGGAAAATGAAGAGAATTTATTTCCCGAATTGAGGCCATTCTGTTCGTAACCCCAGGGGTCCAACGGATCTTCTTATTACGAATCCATACAATTTAATTAATACCCGTTGGAACGCCGAAATTATTATCATGAAATAAGATATATTTATGAAAATATCATGTATGTTAGAAAAAATATAAATACTTTCACTAGAAATTGTGACAGGCATAACCGCAATACAAGGAGTAAAAATAAAATAGATCAACCTAAGCATAGACTCGCTAAAGTTAGGTCTTCATTTGAAGGTCTAAGTATAAGACACTATAATAAAATACCGGAAGATATATTGAGTTTATCAGAAAGTAAATTTAAGTCTGTTATCAAGAAAATATTATGTTATAAAGCTTACTATAAGTTAGATGAGTACATTAATGACAAAGAGGCATGGGAGCACAAGAAACACGCACTCATTTTAATACCAAATTGGGGCGTGCGTGGAGTTTACAACTGACATAATTTTATAAATCTCCATGGATGTAATTTCAATTGTTTAAAGTAAATATTTTAACTGGTAGATTTATCTACTGCAATTTTTACAAAAAAAATATGTAGCCATTTTTTGTCTATACATACTTTTTTAATTCCAGAATTAGCTTAGGGGCTAATACGATTGTTAATTTAGAGTAGGAGCACTTCTGGGCAGGAGGTCCGATTAATTATACGCATGTAAACTACACGCTTTAAAAATCTTGACTTTAATTTGAAACAAATATCGTTTTCAGATGGTGGTGGCGTAAAGTTACATGCCGTGTGATTAACCTGGCCAGCCCCGTGGCAGTGCTTTGATTTTTATTTTTTTCATCCCGCCCGAGCCGGTTTTCTATTAGGACATTACAAAATTGTTATAAAAAAAAGAAAATTGTGTGATACAAATTTCTTTTTTTTACAATGACGGTTCATGACGTCAATAAATGATATGATAATACCAAGATAATACTATCCTACATTGAATAAAGGATTTCAATTTCAATTTCAATTTCGATACCTTCATAATATTTATGGTAAAGAATTTCGGTAGATACTTATCTATATTTTTTTTAGGTTCGGAGAGGGTGATGAAAATACATACACATATCACGCCTAATAAGCCTTGCGGGGTAGGCAGAGGTAATAATAAAATGTTAATATTCTCTGAAACATTGCACTGCTCTCTTACAGAGTTTATTTCATAAATGGAAGATGACAATGATTTCTCTGTGACATACCTATGATCCGCCATGTCAGTTTTGCGTGGGTTGATATTAAATGGTGGGTTGTGGCGTGGGTTTATTATATGTACCTTTTCATTGACTAGACAACCGGTAGGCGGAGAGATGGTGACGTGAAAGAGCATTTTTTTAAATTAATTAGGATTGTACAAGTCTCCATCGCAACGTGAAAGAACACCGTATTTTATTTTATTTGTTGTTGTACAAGCCTTTTCTGCTTTTCTTTGTAATGTATCACTTCCTTAGATCAGCTGAAATAAATTTCTGTATGGAAATAAGCTGTAAGTACCTGGGCTCCCGATTCACCTATTTTTAAGCCATTCTAATGATGCCATCGATACTCAACTGTCATTCTATTATAACTGTGATTTAAAATACTACAAACTGTTAGCGGAATACGGAACTGGTAAAACCATCTATCTGATATTCTTTTGAAATTCTATCACGTTTTTGTGTGAAAATATGAACTACGATTTGATATGTAACGGTGCCCAGCGCGTTGTTAGAAATAGTGTTAGGTGAAGTTTAGTTTACTTAGATAATTATTGACTTTGTTTGTTTTTATAACAACTAATATTTTTAATAAGGCCAGAACTGGAAAAGAGTAGAGGAGGCCTAGCAGTGGGATGATGCAGTCTTGCCAACAAGAAGATAAAGAATATTTTAGTTACTATACTAAAATATTCCTCATCTTCACTAGCGGCCTGCCCAGCGGTTTCGCCCGCTGCTAACCGTTTTCCCGCGGGAAAAAGATATTTTAATATAGCCAATGTTCATCATGGAGAATGTAGGATTTTAATGATTAAATATATTTTTTAATCGGTCCAGTAGTTTCGGAGCCTATTCAATTCAAACAATCAAATTTTTCCTCTGTTTGATAATATAGATAAAAAGGCCGGGAAGCATTTTGATTTTATCATTGAGTTAGAATGTTTCGTTATTTGTCAATTTGAACATCTTTTCACGTAGCTATCTCTTAGACTATTTGCTTTGTTGTAATCGCCCACGCAGAAGCGAAATCTTTTGACGCCGTTAAAAGACATTGTATTAAAAACAATCAAAAGGTTTTATTAGATGTGGTATATCTACATCTACACTAATATTATAAAGAGGAAAGATTTGATTGTTTGTTTGTTTGTTTGTTTGTTTGTTTGTTTGTTTGCATCGAATAGGCTCCGAAACTACTGGCCCAATTTAAAAAATTCTTTCACCATTAGAATCCTACATTATTCCTGATGAACATAGGCTATATTTTATACCCAAAAAAAATAGGGATCCGCGTGAAAATTTCGATAATGTAACCCAACGTGTGAAAAATGTACCAAAAAAATATATTATATCGCGTACGCTGTGGAAATTATTGACAATAGAGCAAAGTGATGTACTACAGTTTTATAGAGGACATCAATATCTATAATAATGTCCGCGATACCATATGTCTAACTATTACAGTTAAGCCACAATAACTACTTTTTCGTTTAAAAATGTACAAATGTACCAAAAAAATATCTTATATCAGGTACGCTGTGGAAATTATTGACAATAGAGCAAAGTGATGTACTACAGTTTTATAGAGGACATCAATATCCATAATAATGTCTGCGATACCATATGTCTAACTATTACAGTTATGCCACAATAACTACTTTTTCATTTAAAAATGTACAAACTACGCCACATTATTCGTACCAGTAGTGTAATGATTACATTTAATCATTACTGTATTAAAGGTTGTAAGGGATAGCCCTCCGAATACTGATATGGTACATGCAGACCATGAAACTGAACAACTTTCCCCTAGGAACATATTTCAGGAAACGTAAAAAAACTGACTTCCCATAGTGAATGCAGTCAGCTGAATGTGATTTTGTATGGAAGGTAATTTTTTTGGCGTTTCCTGACATATGTTTCTAGGGGAAAGTTGTCCAGTTTTATGCTTTATGCACCCTATCAGTATTGTTTCATGCACTCTGTCCCTTACTCGGTTTAAAAAAAGACGACAAAAAACATTAAGTAATGCATTCAAAAAATCTACACTAAAATAATACATACATACACATATCACGCCTATTATCCCTTGCGGGGTAGGCAGAGCGTAAACAGCCGCAAAACGGACATTTACGCCACGTCTGACATATGTTTGAGGGTCATTCGGAAAATTGTGTATCGCCATAGTGACAGGTTGTCAGCCCATCGCCTAAAATTGCAATACACACCCTCAAGTTCCTAAGTCGCCTCCTACGACTCCCACGGGAAAGAAATCGGGTGATGCTATTCTAAGCCGTCATCACACTTAAATAATAATAATATAATCTACACTAATCTATACTAATATTAGAAACAGGATTTTTTTATTATTTGTTTGAATTGAATAGGCTCCGAAACTACTGAACCGATTTCAAGAATTCTTTTACCGTTAATTGAAATTGAAATTCTTTATTCAATGTAGGATAGTATTATCACATATTGACGTCATGAACCGTCATTCTAAAAAAAGAAATTTGTATCACACAATTTTTTTTATTACAATTTTGTTATAACCTAATAGAAAACCGGCTCGGGCGGGACAAAAATAAATAAATAAAGGCACAGCCATGGGGCTGGCCATGTTAATCACACGGCATGTAACTTTACGCCACCACCATCTGAAAACGATATTTGTTTCAAATTAAAGTCAAGATTTTTAGTTTCCTACATTATCCCTGATGAATGAACATAGGCTATATTAAACTGTCTTATTCCCGGGGGGAAATTGTTAGCGGCGGGTGAAACCGCTGGGCGGGCTGCTAGTCATAAAATAAAAATAAAATATCTTTATTTCAGGTCATAAACCCATAGACTTAATGGTACTACATTTAAAATTATGGAATCTTAGATAAAATTAGTTTAAAATGTTTAAGTTTTTGTTTTAGTAATTTTACTATATGTGTCACATACTTAATTTTATAAATATTTTTTTTCTTTCTTCTTTTATATTAACACCCTTTTTTTGTTACAAATTGAATTTAAATTACAGAATACGTCGTTACAATAGAAATTCAGATTAAAATCTTAGGAAAACTACCTTAAATTAGACGAAAATCATAATATTTATAATAATTTATACAGGTAAGTAAAATTTACTAGGTGACAACCCAGGTAGCACAAATTGCTGCACAAGCGCTTAATTAAAGCTGCCATGAAAACCCAAAACTGTATAAAGGTGTAGAGATTGCCCTTAATAAGGTGTTAGCAGTGCTGTGAACTCAAAAAATGGCCCCAAATTATACAGCCTTTGGTATTACAAAGGCTGGATGTTTAATATTTAGCGTTGTTATGCTGGGGTGAGTTAGGTATTAATGACGGTCTATGAATGCGGCGCGGTGCTCGATCGCACGCGTCGCTCTGGGCGTGTGTTGTCCCTTTCTCACTCGCAGGGCGAGACTGGCGACGTGCGCGCAGACCGCCTGACGGCGCCACGCGGTGATTTCTGCACCGCACTGGCAGTCACTCAAAACCGCTCGGACAAGCGTATTGTGTTTTGTACGGATTTCCCGCCACGCGTTTTGTGATGCCGCGTGTAATGGACGATTCAATTTGAGATCGCGCGTGTTGATGCATCGTACTATTGCGTTTCTCCTGGGTTGTACTGGAATGCCAGGCTTAGTGATTGTTGGATGTCTCGACGTCTTCCACGTGAGCGTCGCGTTGAATAGGCATCAGGTGGCCATTTTGGCCCGCGTTTGTACGGCCCAAATTCGGGTTGGGTCACGCGTAATGACTAATATCAAAGTGAAATACGAACAGAAGCTGTGAGTGGTTTGAAGTGAATAACGCGCCAAGGCTGTAGTGGAATGCTGGGTGTCGATATCTTTTCCACCCAGCCCTGTAAGTACCCACGGAATTCCTCTTTGATCCATTCCCTGTACTTCCTTTCTCCGTTGGGTATTTTATGCATTTGGACCGGCACGTTGACTGTAAGTGGTAAACCTAGTTGTCTTAGTATGTCTTAGTGTGTTCCCTTTAGTCATATTTGTTGTACCATATCATTGTGACTCCTTAGTACGAATTGCGGAATTCGTGGGGTGATATAATTTGGAGGTACTTACTTAGAATCTAGTGCTAATACGTGTGACGTAACGCCAGATCGGCAGACGGTATTTACTACAGAATTGAGTTATGTAAAGGTCAGAACACATCATTTGCCAATTTCACTCAACTTAGTTAATTAAGTTAAATAGATTTAGGTTCACGTTTAATTCATAGTATGCGCTGCTATATTGTGCAGCGTATGCTATTTAGCGCTGCGTAACGCGGCCATTGTCTACCTTCAGTTGAACTCCTGGTATTTTACTAGAAATTTACCTGTGTAAATCGCTTCCACTGCGGGAGTTTAGCTTGGAATTAGACAAATTAGATTAGAGATTAGACAATTAAAAGCTGAAATAAGACTTGTCATAGGCTTTAAAAGAGGTTTATTACGGTATTATGATATGTTTAATTCTGTACAAGGCTCCCATCATCAGCTCTTGTACAGCTTGTTACCTTTGCAACGTTGTATATTTACATTTTCTTTCAGCTTTTTTGACAATTGTTATTTTTAATAATAATATTACAAAAGAACATCCATCTTAGACGTTATCGAAGCAGACTCCATTTTAAATGTAAAATTATATTATCATATGCAGAATAAGTGATTGCAAGTGACCATAGTGCGTTCATAATGCGAGTGCTACTTGATCGTGTACTTTATACCAATTATCTAACTAAATTTTCATGCGCCGTTCAAATAATCAGATTTTAATCTTAAAAATGTTTAGAAATACAAAGAGTACCTATAATTATTTACGAGTTTGAACTAATGTTATATTCATCCCCCTTATGAAATTATTTTCTTTACAGTTGATGTTTAAATTAATATTTAAAAATGTGATTTCATAGAATCTACTTTATTTATAAAAATACAAATCTAATTATTTTTAGGCTAGATATGGCTTCCATATAGTGTTCAGCTTATATAGTTGAAAAAATTGTTTGTGACTCTTTTGGCTGTTAATCAACCATTGACTTCTTATGTTACTTTAAGAGACTTTTATTCATACTTCTAGTTGTATGTTGGTATTGGATAATGCAGTTCTAATGACTTCAGCGTTATATTGTATTATAATACCTATTGTTCGCAGCCAATTCGGGATTTCTAGCAAAAGCAAATTGTAAATTTGATTTTAGACCAGTCAATAAGTTATTAAGCGCTAATATAAGTTACATTTATAATATGTCATGGAAAAATTGTAGAATAAAGGCCTTCTTAACTTCATTATTTATTTTAATACGTTAGCAGGATCTGCAGTCTGAACAACCATTTTAACAATTGGATTAAAAAAGCTGTAATAGGGTGCCAATAAAAGCAACGAGTTTTTATGTGGTGTATCCAGATATAAAAAACTGTTTAATTGTATTAAAAAAATACACTATAACTTTTTGAGAATTACAAAGCACCTGCAAAATGGCGTTAAAAAACTTCTCAAACAAAGCTGTTTAAAGGTACAACTTCATACGCGTATTCAGCTAAAGGAATTATTATTTTCTTTTTAGGCGTCCTTTAAGCAGCTGCAAGCTGATATAAGTATTTTTTACACACCTTTAAACAATATACCCTACAGTGGTTCCTAATTACACCGCATGTACGTCAACAGCTGTATAAAAGTTTCCTTCAATGCTAACTAACAGCTTTTAACGTTAAAATACCCTTCGGTCACACTGCTAAGCAGCTGGTGTTACAAAAGAATTGTCTTTCACCATTAAACAGCAAAATACTTTAATAAAAAGTAATTATAATCCTTTAAACAGCCAAAAGCTGATATAAATATTTTTGAAGTGTCTTATGCAGACTATTGAATTTATAAATATTTTGAATGCTTCTTATCAGCTTTGAGTAGCGGCCAGAACCGCTATACATCATTAATTACACTTTTAACCTCAAGTAGGTGAAAAATTCGACAATTAATCAGCTAATGTGTTACCTGGGAAGGAACATAAGAAATACCTTCCATCCATATACCTTTTAATTAATCTTTGATACCTAATTCCTAAATCAGTAGGCATCGTATCTTAATTTTGACGGCTGATGTGGCGCAGCGGTAGTGCAACTGCCTGCTACGCAAAGGTTCCGGGTTCGAATCTCGGTGGGACACTCACAAAGTTGATATTTATCACTTTGTGAATTTGTTCCGGGTCTGGTTAGGACATTGCAGGCTGAACCAACTGATTGTCCGAAAAGAAATGGTTCCGTGCTTCGGAGGGCACGTTAAGCCGTCGGTCCCGGTTGCTGTCTATGATTTCTTAGACGGCGGTCGTAACACAACCATGTCAGATGCCTACTAATGGTAGTAGGCGGTTGAAAAACTCTGACACCAGGGTTCATCGGGTCGTTGGACAACTTGGTGTCCCACACGAAAAGAGAGAGTATCTTAATTTAACTTAAATCTTTTTCTTCTCTACGTAGTGCCGTGTACATATTAAATCTACATACCTAAGTTATCAACATCAGCCCACATACGAGTAAATGAATCCCTTTTAAATAAGCCTGAAATTTATCCAGTAAAATTAAACCTGAACTGCTAACTTATCTAAAATATATATATAAGTATGGTTATTATTTGTATATATGTATGGTTGTAAGTGTACTTACAACATAGATGTTATTTTAAAATTTAATTATTTTAGCGCTAAAAAAAAAAAGTGCTAATTTGCTTATACAACTACTTGCAAATCTTTTCTTTTTTGGCTGCCTTTGCTTACTTTTATTCCTAAGTTTTCCGTATGGTTTTGTTTTTGTTGTGTATGTTGTAAGCAATAAAATGTTCATCTATCTATCTACTTAGGTACTCGCCTTATTCAAATATTTTTCTAGTATTTTTATGTAACATTAGGTAACAAGTTTTAATAGACCTTGTTTATAAGTACGAAACGGCGTCTGTTTGTGGAAACCTGTTAAAATTTCTACCTTGAACATTGTATCTAAGGGCCAGTTCATACTGACACACGACGCGACGCTTTAAGATAGTCAGACGCATATGATAACAATCCATTATTTAATATAAAATTTCAAAACACTTCCCGGTTTAGATAATTATTATAAAATTTTGCAAGTTGAAAAAAAAGTCATGGCATGAGTGAAAAATGCTGGCGAAGCGGCTTTGAATTACGTCGCGCCTCACCCGAAATAACATTGAAACTTCAATAATGGCTCCATTCCTTATCTTATCTTATCTAGACATCAGGATCCCACTGCTGGGCAAAGGCCTCCCCCCCCCCCCCACCTCCTTCCACTGTTCGCGATCCTGTGTCTCCGCATACCAGTCTTTGGAAAACCCATCCAGTTCGTCTCGCCATCTGCGTCTTGGCCTCCCTCGACGGCCCGGCCGGTGAAATATTACCAAGCAATTTAAACTAGTTTCATATTTTATTTATTTTAAAAATATTAACAAAAATAAAATTCTTTACACACATAAATTGTACTCTTTTTATCCGTAGTAAATTGTCTTTGGTTTAATTGCCTGCACTTTGGCGGTTCACTCACTTGTCGTCCGTCGTTTCGTTATTTAACGCAACGCAACGCATGCGTCTGTCAGACGAAAGGAAATTGAGTATTCCAATCTTGTGAGAGAACCGCTTTTGGTGGCACAAAGTTTGTAGACACTCAATATGAACTGACCCTAAACGTGACTTATTGTTACAAAATTAAAATTACGAAACCTGTATAACGATAAAACTTTCCAAGTCAAGTAATTTTGAATTGCTACAAAAGGCGTTTTCTTTGAGGATTTATTTAATTTATACTTTACTAGCTATTATCCGCGGCTTTGCACGCGTACTCATAAAAACTGTCCTATGTGTTAATCCATGTATTTTGGGTTTGCTCTTGACTCAAGTCTAGGTCATAGGACAGAGACAGAGTCTTAGATGGAGCGAGCTCACCCAGAAGAAGCCTGTTCACTCTTACTTTGAAGAGGTTAGGGTTGTATGCGTTTGGAAACACAGACGCAGGTAGTGAGTTCCACTCTTTAGCAGTGCGCATTATTGTGCGTATTTATACTTTATATTCTTTAATACTTTAAGTGTTGCTATACCCCGACGGGCTGTCATAATTAATATATAAGACCTATGTACTTATAGATAATACTCGTAGGAATGTACATTACCTATTGATTATGATATGCAATAAAATTTATGATTATGATTATGTTACGTTCTATATGTGTGCCAAATTCCATTACAATCGGTTCAGTTGTTTTTGCGTGAAGAAGTACCTAACATACAGACAAACAAACTAACAAATTCTCGCATTTATAATATTAGTAGAATTGCATATCGTACAAAAAGCGGGCCTAATGCCACGCGGCATTCTCTACCGGCCAACCTGAGGGACAGAGTGAAAAGGAGCGGTTGCACTAGAAAGTGAAAATGAAAACACAAAAGGAAAACAACGTAGCTAGTCTTATCCCTACAGGAAAATGGTTGACAGCAGGTGAAACCGCTGGGATGGCCGCTAGTTAAATAACATTCAGATAAAAAATCTTTTACCTTTCGATATAGGATTTATTTTTATATTTAGGCCTATATTACTTGGGAAAAACCATCATATATCAGTTTTCACCATCCCATACGTAATTTTCAGGCAGCAAAATTTTCCCTTATTATAAAATTGCTAGCGCACGGTTCTAGCGCCATAAATCAGTCTAGATAGAAGACTAACTTCACGATACCAAACTTCTGTGCCAACGACCATTTAGCGTACTAGACGGCGCATTAAACTAACATAATACTTTCTAGAAATCCGTGCTAATATTATAAATCTGAGAGTTTGTGTGTGTGTATGTATGTTTGTTACCTCTTCACGCTCAAACGGCTTGATCGATTTGGATGAAATTTGGAACACATGTAGAGTATAACCTGGAATAACACATAGGCTACTTTTGAGGCCGGAAAACAACTATTACCACGGGAAAATGAGTGTATATCATAAAAATCCAGGGCCCGAAGTCTTCTAAATAAATTGTTTCAGTTGTGTGTCAATGGCATGTTAGTGGGACAGTTTTGGTAATTTCGTATTCTGCTAACAGTTTGACGTATAGCAAATCATAGTGACATTATAATGACAGTTGAGTGTCGCTAGCATCGCAAGGGTAAAAACATAGGGAATCTGGGCCCTGGACAATTGACACAGCGCCATCAAGCCCTAAACTAAGCAAAGCTGGTATTGTGGGTACTAAATAGCTGATATTATTAAATAAATACATAGAAAACACAAATATCTGAAAAATTCTTCGAAAAATATTTGTGTCTAGTGGTAATCGAACCCACGACTTTGGACTTAACAGGCACGGGTACTATCCGCTTCGCCATAGGGCCAGCCCAAAAGACACCCAATAATTCTACTTTTTCAAGTGACTGGTCATTTATGAAGTGACGCGACCACTTGCCAATCGATATGCACTCATTAAGGCGGGTTCAGACTTACGCGCGCTGTTTGAGTGCTATACGCGGATTGAGTCACCTGCGCAGCTTACGCGTTGAACACGCGTAGAACGGAATGGAACGCGTGTGCTGTGTGTGTACTAAAACACGCACAAAACGCGCTACCGCTGATCCCGACCCGCGCAACACAGCTTTTTGATTGAATTGTAGCTTGGATAAATAGCTATGGCCATGGACCAATTACTACTAGCTATGGCTACCTTTTCATGTTTTAAAGAAGTTTATATTTGGTTCGTAGATTCCAGGATTTCTAGGCCATTGGCCAAACCCAATTTATAATTTTTTATCAATGTAGGTTTCGTTTGAAGTGGATAAAAACGACTCAAAATGGATTTTTACAATGTGTCGACTGTCACATAGACAATACTGGTGTTTTTATGATATTATGGCGGGTGACAGGAGTGATGCCTATAGGCAGAATGGAGGGTTCCAGGTGGAGTCGGGAAAAGGGTAGCTACCCGCCTGGCCGGGTGTTGTGGCCAGGGGACCGACTGGTCCACCTGGATTGAATTGGAAGTTGTATATATGCGTTACGCGGTGAAACACTTCGATACCGTGTTTCAGGCTCTTTGTTTCTCTGCACATCTGTCACGTGGCGCCATCTTGCAGCTATGTTGGAACTTCTGTTGCGTCTTGCTTGCTCGTGAACCACTTTGAGTGAGCTTCTTGTCGTAGCTCCCAGAGGTCGCTACAGTACTCCCCCTCAAGACCGGAGGTCGATACCGTCAGCGAGCGAAGTGGGGCTGATGACGTCATGTAGCGTGATGAAGCAGTCAGGCGTGGCGAAGCAGTGCTGGTTCCAATGTCCACGGTGAGTCGGGACGTCTACGGTGAGTCGAGACGATGATGGAAGACCAGTGAAGCTGCCGTGTTGTGACTGCGGTGGGTGCTGATGACGTAGAGTAGTTGGCTGCATGCTGTAGTGGTTGATGCGTGGTTGAAGGCTGCGAAGTCCAAGGTAGGGGTCACCAATATGGCGGGTGACAGGAGTGATGCCTATAGGCAGAATGGAAGGTTCCAGGTGGAGTCGGGAAAAGGGTAGCTACCCGCCTGGCCGGGTGTTGTGGCCAGGGGACCGACTGGTCCACCTGGATTGAATTGGAAGTTGTATATATGCGTTACGCGGTGAAACACTTCGATACCGTGTTTCAGGCTCTTTGTTTCTCTGCACATCTGTCACGTGGCGCCATCTTGCAGCTATGTTGGAACTTCTGTTGCGTCTTGCTTGCTCGTGAACCACTTTGAGTGAGCTTCTTGTCGTAGCTCCCAGAGGTCGCTACAATATTATTATTAGACACTTCAAAATTCTGTCTAGTCACAAAGACAATTCTGGTATTTTTTTGTTTAAAGACATTTATTTCTCATCAAAAGACTTCAAAATTTAATTTCATAAATAAGATATCGTACATTGAATAGACAATTTACGCAAGCGTAAAAATTTACACAATATGTAATATGTGCTTTACAGACACACAACGCAATCGTATAAAAAATAAGCGACTTTAGAATTTTCGTAAACAAGCTATGCCCTCAAATAATGCCAGCCATACCGGACCAAAATTGGCACGTAAGGTGTCTAGTAGTCTGTGTGGTTGTTGGTTTATACCGATACCTAACTTTGGTATCGATTCCAGACGCGCCTTCACAAATAGCTATAACGTGCCTGGGACGCTTAATAGCGGCCATATAATACACACTATGTATAAAAAACGCTGCGATTCAACTTTAAAAAAATAACTGAAATATTGTAAGAGGTGTACCAGCCCAAGAAACTGATCAACTTTCCCCAAGGATAGGTTGAAATATGAAAAATAATTGGACCGGGCATTTGTAAGGAAAATCTTTTTTTTTCGTTTTTGTAGATATAATAATATGTCTTTACGTAAGTAGTTAAGTGTAAACTTTGAACTGGCTAATGAGTGCCGAAATACAAAAGACGAAAAGTACTTATTTTTGCATAAACTAGCGGCCTGCCCAGCTGTTTCATCGATCGTCGTTTAGTCGCAATTTCAAAATATAATCTTACAGCAAATTAGTGGTTGATAACTGAAAATTCTTATTGAATAAAAGACCAATTTGGTGGTGAATATAATAAAAGGAAAGTAACTTTATTCAATGTCGGATAGTACAGACGGTGACAGCAGTTACCTGACCCCCAATGATTTAAAACAAACATTCGAATATGTCCTCTATTCTCAGTAGTTTAATTTGGCAGTTTCATTCTGTTTGACAACGAAATACTTAAAACAGACTTCTTGAAAAAGAAAAAAGCATTTTACTTGATATTGATTTACGCTGAGATTTGAACTCGACTCTTTGAGTGTCTTAAGCGCTCAACAGGCCGCTAGGCCAACTGACCCGACATACATGGTAGTGAATTTGAGCATAGTGTTCTTCCACGCCTAATTTTGCGTCGTTATTCAAGTTACGTTTTATTGTGGGTATATGTAGATCTTTTAATGAGTTAAGACTTCTATAGCTACTACACCAGACTGAATACCGTGCACGGTCCTACATACATTGCTGGTAATCATATGGGTGTCATGTCATTATTACAATAAACTAAGACCATACTAAGTCAACCAGCCAGCAATGTATGCCGGACCGTCATTCATCCAGTTTAGCCTTGTTTAGTGTAATAATGGCTAAAAAACTACAATTATCGATCAGTCTACGTTTTGGCAGTGACTACTTGCGCTATAATTTTTCAGTAATTGTTCACATTCTAGTGTGTATTTATTGGTTTAACTAGTGAATCATGTCGCGGTTGACCGATTACCAAAAATATAAGATTATATTTTTTTATGAAGAGTATACTCCTATCAAAAAGATTGCTCGTGAGCTCAATATAGCGGTAAGTAGTTTCTATATAAACCGTTATTTATTATATTCTTGGTTGGGTATTGTGACTTACCTTTAACTATTATTTAAAGTAGGTAAAGTGAATGATTAAATTATTTATATGTCCATCATTTTTACAGAGAAATACTGTAAAGCTTTGGATCCGCCGATACGGTGAAACAGGGAGTGTGCAACAAAACCGGCCTGGACCAAAACCCCTCATGTTTACTGATCAATCGGAGCGGCATCGAGCTATTGTTGCACAGCATCAGAAGCACCCATTTGCTACTACACGATCCACTGCAGTAAGCCACGGCGTTTCTGTGCAAACAATTAGACATCATTTGCACGCCGCTGGATTTAAAACATATAAACCAGCCCGAAAGATTAAGTTATCACCTGCACACCGCCAAGCAAGAGTAAGGTTTGCGCAAACCTATCAGAATTTTGATTGGATTAATAATGTCGTGATTTTCACAGACGAGAAGGTATTTAAATCAGATAAAGATGGAAAACAAATCTTATGGCGAAAGAAAGGTCAAAGATATGAAGAATCTTGCATGCTACCTTGTAGAACGAGTGGGAAGATTTCTTTAGGCTATTGGGGCTGGATGTCGTCCATGGGACCTGGTGAGCTGATAGAGGTGGGTGCTCACTTTAATAGCCGTGACTATAGAGAAATACTCAGGGATGTTATGCTGCCATCAGTGCGTATCGCCTACCCAACTCAAGAAATATATTTTGTCCAAGATAACTGCTCTATCCATCGTGCACACATTGTTCGTCAATGGCTAGAGGAGCAGGATGGCGTTCATGTTATAGATTTGGCCATCCAAAAGTCCCGACCTCAACCCCATAGAGAATTTATGGGGTTTGATGACCCTTAACTGGGACCCTTCTGAAGTGCGAAATAAAGAAAATTTGCCTGCAGTCGTGACATCGACCTGGGATTTCATGAGAGGACGTGATCACTGTTGGAACATGGTTAATGGTATGCCTGGTCGTCTGCAGCAAATCGTCGATAAATCAGGTGGAGCACTACGTTATTAGGTATTTGTCTGTGGTAGTTTACGAGTTTTACCCGACTACCTCAAAAGGAGGGTTATGTTTTTTAAATATTGTAATGTAAATAAATACCTACTTAATCTATTAAACTTGTTTAACATAATGCTAGCAGTGATGTTATTGTTGTATAATTAAATATGACATGTTAATTCACTGCATATTATTAATTGCAAACAAGGTTTACAATTAACACTACATTATTACAATTAAATAATATCAATATAATTATCATTAAAATAGGTCAACTACTTACAACTCACCCATAAGATATTGATAATCAAAGTATTTCTATTAGAAATATGAAGTAAGTAGGTATTTTTTAACTTTAACTAACTATCTGCTTATTTTGGTAATAAACTGTTTTTTAGAAGATCTTTTGATGGTTTTCCTTATGTGTTTGCCCCTAACAATGTGCGGGAAACGGAAAAGAAAGGGCATGGCAAATGAGGGCGCTTCTGTCCCTCATCTCAGTATGAGAAATGTCAAAGATCTATGATAAAAAATGATTAGTTAACTTTTTTCCCACGGCCAATCTTAAATCGAGACTTAAATACCTTGATCACCTCACAAACACTTACATATTTTAAAAATAAAATACAAAACAAAACAAAACCGTGGTGTGTATCGAACCAAAATGTCAGTTAGTTAATATCCGCTCCACTAGCTGTCCACTTTGGCCACTACACCACATCTACATGTGCAAAAACTAGTGAATTTAAGGATACTTGATAGACAGCTATTTGAAAGCAAATAGGCTTAGCTGATAACACCCCTATGTTCACTACATAAAAGTGTGTTTCAATTAGCAAGCATTACTCGCGGCTCAGTGGCGCCCTCTTCTGTTTATTTCTTAATTGAAACCACACTTATACCCGCAATTCAATATATTCTTTGTTACAATAACAATAAGGACGAAATTACCTAAGAATCTACCAACTTTGTTAGAGGGGTCAGGTAACTCCTACAACCGTCTGTACTATCACTGCGTGCATTTACTAAGCGTTACGGTGCGAATGCGTCAGTCAAGGCAAACGCACCGTCGCCGTATTTGTATGGGAATAATCGGAATTCGCAATTTTTTTTCGTCTGACAGACACATGCGTTACGGTACATTAAAAATACGAAGCAACCGGCGACAAGTAGCAGAACCGCCGGTACCTGAAGCTGTTTATCAAAATTCTATCGTATAAAAAAACGCGGCGTTTTATCACCAATTGAGTCAAAATTTCACAGCAAGGAATTTACGGTCCGCATACATTCGTTCGGTTGCTGTAGGAGGTGCGAATGAGAACGACCTGATTTCAATTTTAGGGTCCCGTAGGAACATTTCGTTACACAATAGCCTCAATTCGGGAAATAAATTCTCTTAACTTACTTTAAATTTCACTTTCTATCAAATCGGTTTAGAAAAGTATACAAGATACGAATACCTGTATTTCTTTAAATGTCAATGGGTTATTCGCCATTTCTAGAAAATTTAATCGCCATTATTTTCATCGTCGCCTTATTTTGACAGATAACGCGTATTTTGCATCAAATTATAAGACATGACATGATTTAGATAGATTGAAGAGGTAAATTTTTTTGGAATCTGTACAGATGAGCATTTGAACAGGAAGAGGCATATGGAAGGCTTGAAGAACAGTTTGTCATTAATGAGGATATCAACAAAAAAAAGCTGCTCTCCAGGCTTAATTTGCATTCATCCAGTCCAGGGTTCTATATGGTCTTATTGTTTGGAGTGGCTCTGTCGATTTTAATAATTTACATTTCAAAACGCTGCATTCGTATTTTTTCCATACGATCAATTCAAAAGTCATGTAGGTAGAGCATCCTTTACTAAACTTAAACTGCCGACAATCACAGACCTCTCCATCTTAGAACTGATGAGTAAATTAAACTTCAACGTGCATTTTATGGCTGAAATAAATGTAATGAAATGATAAAATGAAAAAGATGGCATGGAACATGATAGAACCAACAAAATTATAAGCTTTCACTTGACCGCCCAACCCAATATCGAAATATTTCGTGCGGATAAGCAAGTAAACGTTGTTTGATCGAAAAATTATACTGTCAAGTAGCTGACGAAATAGCTGTTTCTTTTTTGTTTATTACTAGAAAAAAAAACAGGGAGGAGAGAATTTGTACTATGAGTAGTAAATGGATATTCTAGCCAATCTTTAAGTGTATTTTTACATAAACTTCTCCTAAAAGGGGAGGGACAAAAAAAGCGTTTTTAAAACAAAAACAGACGCATTTTTTTATGTTGCGTTGAGGGATCGATTTTTTTACAACTAATAACATGTTATCTCTACGTGTTCACGAGGAGATCGTGACAGACGGACGGATCACTTTGTTGTCCGTTAGTATCATAAAGGGTTCGTTTTATTTTGTTTTGATGTACGGAATCCTAAAAATATCTGTTCAGGATGTAAAAATACTAGCTAAAAATATTTAAAGGAGTGGACCAGCTCATGAAACTTAACAACTTTCCCCTAGCGAGGAACATCAATCGAAATATGACAAAGAAATTGGGCCGCCTAAAGTTGCACAGTAACCTGGAACATTTTGTCTTAACAAATTTATTTTCATATTTCAACATTTGTTTCTTGAGGAAAGGTGTTCAGTTTCGTGAATTGGTTGCCCAGCCCTTGAAATATTTGCAGTTTTTTTATATCATTATTAATAAACAGTTTATAATACACAATAAAAACATAAAGGACTCATAGATATATGGAACAATTCACAACAGGTCTACTTATTTCTGAATAGACCTTACACCTTACTTTATAACTTTTATTGTCTACAGGTCGAACAAGCTGAAATCCTTCTGGCTGACGATATCTGACGAGCCACTCCCAGCGCTGGACTTCCTGTCTGCCGCGCTCCTGTCTGCCGAGTACGAGCGCGCGCTTGCCAGAGCGCTCGCCATGCCAGAAAGCAGGCTCGTGCCGTTCTTCGGCGCTTTCCTTAGAGAACTGAGGTATGTTGTTTTATTATTATGTTATATTAAAGAATTAATAAAGAATTATTAAAGAATGTGTCCAGTCTCTATCTGTTTCTGACGAGCCACTACCAGCGCCCGCCAGAGCGCTCGCCATGCCAGAGAGCAGGCTCGTGCCGTTCTTCGGCGCTTTCCTTAGAGAGCTGAGGTATGTGTTCAGTCCCTATCTGTTTCTGACGAGCCACTACCAGCGCCCGCCAGAGCGCTCGCCATGCCAGAGAGCAGGCTCGTGCCGTTCTTCGGCGCTTTCCTTAGAGAGCTGAGGTATGTGTTCAGTCCCTATCTGTTTCTGACGAGCCACTTTCAGCGCTGCGACGGCTAATGTGGCGCAGTGGTAGTGGGACTGCCTGCGACGCAAAGGTTCATGGTTCGATTCTCGGTGGGATACTCACAAAATTGATATTTATTACTTTGTGAATTTGTTCCCGGTCTGGTAAGGACATTGCAGGGTGAACCACCTGTGGCCTGTGCTATCATTGAACAACTACAATTCTACAGGCGAAAAAGTGGCAACATCGCGCCAAAATTAATATTTAAATAGCAACACTGATGAAAATTACAACTACAGGCGTTTTTTGAAGCTACAGGTCTACAATTTTACAAGTCACAGCTACAGGCACCTGTAGATTTCCATCGACAAACCATAATGTAGATTTTGCTTTTAAAAACACAATCGAGCAAGTTTTTACAGGTGTTCATCAAAAGACTTGTAAACTACAACTGTAAAAACTTACAACTTGTGAATAATTTTACAGGTCGTCTGACCTAGGTAATTATTTTACAAGTGCAAGATTTCTGCATACAAAACTATTCAATATGTTCAAAAGTACTCAAAATGCGTTCCTTTCCAAATTATTTTGCTCGAGGCGTTAAATAAAGCAAAACTTTATCGTCAATTGTGGATTATTATTATTAATTCACAACAGTACTATTTTAACGTACTCTATCAATAATATGATTTTAATTAGAAATATTGTTGATTTCATTTTTATAATTTCCTTTTTATTAAAATAATTATTTTCAGTGTAATGTTTTATATATTCAGCTAAGTGTTTACATACTTTCACATTATTTAATCTGTGCTATAACATTGACGTTGAATTTGTTGAGTGAATGAAATGAATGAATCGATAGTGTTGTACATCGACTTGTAAAATTTACCTGTAGTCGAGACTTTGGACCGGTACTGACAATAGTAGCTTTGTGTCTTCATAAAACGCCTGTAACCTGTAAATTGTAACTACAAGTGCGTTACAGGCAGATTTCCGCCTGTAAATGTGGACCTGTACCTGTACAATGATAATACATGGCACTGATTGTCCGAAAATAAATGGTTCCGTGCTTCAGAGGGCACGTTAAGCCGTCGATCCCGGTTGCTGTCTATGATAACTTAGACGGCGGTTACACAAATATGTCAGAGGCCTACTACTAGTAGTAGGCGGTTGAAAAACTCTGACACCAGGGTTTATCTGGTCGTTGGATGACTCGGTGTCCCACACGAAAAGAGAGAGAGAGCGCTGGCCGAATACGAGCGCACGCTCGCCATGCCAGAGAGCAGGCTCGTGCCATTCTTCGGCGCTTTCCTTAGAGAACTGAGGTATGTGTCCAGTCCCTATCTGTTTCTGACGAGCCACTACCAGCGCTTGCCATGCCAGAGAGCAGGCTCGTGCCGTTCTTCAGCGCCTTCCTTAGAGAGCTGAGGTATGTGTCCAGTCCCTATCTGTTTCTGACGAGCCACTACCAGCGCTCGCCAGAGCGCTTGCCATGACAGAGAGCAGGCTCGTGCCGTTCTTCGGCGCTTTCCTTAGAGAACTGAGGTATGTGTTTAGTCCCTATCTGTTTCTGACGAGCCACTACCAGCGCCCGCCAGAGCGCTTGCCATGTCAGAGAGCAGGCTCGTGCCGTTCTTCGGCGCTTTCCTTAGAGAGCTGAGGTATGTGTTCAGTCCCTATCTGTTTCTGACGAGCCACTACCAGCGCTCGCCAGAGCGCTCGCCATCCAGAGAGCAGGCTCGTGCCGTTCTTCGGCGCCTTCCTTAGAGAGCTGAGGTATGTGTTCAGTCCCTATCTGTTTCTGACGAGCCACTACCAGCGCTCGCCAGAGCGCTCGCCATCCAGAGAGCAGGCTCGTGCCGTTCTTCGGCGCCTTCCTTAGAGAGCTGAGGTATGTGTTCAGTCCCTATCTGTTTCTGACGAGCCACTACCAGCGCTCGCCAGAGCGCTCGCCATCCAGAGAGCAGGCTCGTGCCGTTCTTCGGCGCCTTCCTTAGAGAGCTGAGGTATGTGTTCAGTCCCTATCTGTTTCTGACGAGCCACTACCAGCGCTCGCCAGAGCGCTCGCCATCCAGAGAGCAGGCTCGTGCCGTTCTTCGGCGCCTTCCTTAGAGAGCTGAGGTATGTGTCCAGTCCCTATCTGTTTCTGACGAGCCACTACCAGCGCTTGCCAGAGCGCTCGCCATGCCAGAGAGCAGGCTCATGCCGTTCTTTGGCGCTTTCCTTAGAGAGCTGAGGTTTGTCAGTCCCTATCTGTTTCTGACGAGCCACTACCAGCGCCCGCCACAGCGCTCGCCATCCAGAGAACAGGCTCGTGCCTTTCTTCGGCGCCTTCCTTAGAGAGCTGAGGTATGTGTTCAGTCCCTATCTGTTTCTGACGAGCCACTACTAGCGCTCGCCAGAGCGCTTGCCATGCCAGAAAGCAGGCTCGTGCCGTTCTTCGGCGCCTTCCTTAGAGAGCTGAGGTATGTGTCCAGTCCCTATCTGTTTCTGACGAGCCACTCCCAGCGCTGGACTTTCTGCCGAGTACGAGCGCACGCTCACCATAACAGAGAGCAGGCTCGTGCCGTTCTGCGGCGCTTTCCTTAGAGGGCTGATGTTTGTCTGTCTCTATCAGTCCCTTTCTGATTCAATCTGTCTTCCACTGACGATATCGGACGTCTTTTTAAGGGAACTCAGGTGAGAGAGAAAAAACATACATACATACAAATATCACGCATTTATCCCTTGTGGGGCTGGCATAGCGTAAATTGCCATATATACAAACATTTATATGCTCCTGCTCCTGTCGCTGTTCCTTCAACGGGAGTACCTATCAACGTGAGTGAGTGTTCACACGCTGCCATCATTCTCGCAGCAGTACGAATAAGCGAGATAGCAATACATTCCACTCGCACTCGTGCTACCGTGCTTTTGACACGCGCAAATGTGGGAGCACGGGAAGTGGCAGCGGCATGACGAGTTGCAGCGCGAGTAACCCGTTTACTTACTTTTTCCCTGCCCATAGAGGCATTGTGTGAACGTGGCATTTAGAACAATAGGTATAAGTTCCAAAAACTAAAATAACGGCCATCACAACACGAACAATGGCAGTATTAAAAGTAAATAAAATTAAATGAAAAATATGGGTGACCTTGACCTAATTAATGACCTTCGCATACATGGATGACCTTGACCTATATTTAGGTCGATGACCTCCATTTATTTCGCTTGGATGCTTGGCTGTGTTAATTTTAGGGGCCGCAGTTTTTTGCGGCTCTTGTGTCTAATTTAACATACATACATACATCACGCCTTTATCCCTTGCGGGGTAGTCAGAGCGTTAACGGCCGTAAAATACGATCGCTATCACTACGTGTGACAAATATTTGAGGGCCGTTTCAGAAAAATCGTGTTTCACTATAGTGACAGGTTGTCGCCTAAAATTGTTTTACACCTGAAACCCTCGAGTCCCTTGGTCGCCTCTTACGACGACCACGGTAAAGAAATGGGGTGATGCTATTAGTAAGCCGGCATCACACGGCTAATTTTACTTTTAGACAAGTACTTACTTTTGATAAATGACTGATTTTCATCATCAACATCATTATATCAGCCTATAGCAATCCAATGTCTGACTGACTTTATTGTAATAATATTCTAAATTTATATACAGGGTGTAAGGGACAGCCCTCCGAATACTGAAAGGGTACATTCAGACCATGTAGCTGATCAATTTTCCATAACAAAATATTTTAGGTAACTTTTTTTTTTTTTACTTCCAATATTAAATGCAGTCAGCTACTTGTGATTTTGTATGGAAGATCAAATATTTTTTGTCGTTTCTGAAAAATGTTCCAAGGAAAGTTGTTCAGTTTCATCATCAGTATTCGGAGGGCTGTCCCTTACACCCCGTATTTAGGCAGCGCAATATTTTTAGAAAATTAGGACTTTTAGCTGGATCTCTTATTTCCTGTCAAACGACTTGACAGACGCATCCGGTACGCACCGTAACGTACCAATAACGCACCGTAGCCGTATTTGTATGGAAACAAGAACGAAATTCGCAATTTTCTATCGCCTGACAGACGCATGCGTTACGATGCGTTAAAAATACGCAGCGACGGACGACAAATGGCAGATCCGCCTCATACAGAGTATGACCCACAACCTAACCGGGGCAAATACATATTTTACGGTCCGAAATTACCCACGCAACTGAACAACTTTCCCAAAGAACATAGGTCGAAATATAAAATATTGACCGACCTATCAAACTGACACCCAAAACAGTAAAATTTTTATAATGTTTTTTTTTTACTATTTAAGGTTTATTTCAGTTAAGGTGCTTATCAAAGTTAATGTTCTATGCGTTTGCTCGTGTCTCTTAAACCAAAAAAATTATTAAATTTATAAAAATTTAACATAACATTAACAGCCATAACCGTCCACTGCTGGACATGGACCTCCTCCATCGGGGGTATTGCCATACTCACGACGCTTGGCAGGCGGAATGGCAAGCGCAGTGCAAGATATCGCATTCACAGGGAACACTGCTGCCCATTCCCTGGGTGATTATCCCTGAATCATTCACAAAACCCACAGGCAGAATTGGGGTGATGCTATTTTAAACCGGCACCGATTTTTTACAGAACTTATTTACATACACATACATACACATATCACGCCTATAATCAGGTAGGCAGAACGAAAACGGCCGTAAAAAACGGACATCTACGCCACGTCTGACAAACATTTGAGGGTCATTTGGAATATTGTGTATCACCATAGGGACAGGTTGTCAGCCCATCGCCTAAATTTGCAATACACACCCTCGAGTCCCTTTGTCGCTTCTCACGACATCCACGGGAAAGAAATGGGGTGATGCTATTCTAAGCCGGCATCACACGGCAGAACTTATTTAGCCGTGATTAATATACAGAACGGCACGGACATTGAAGCTGAACCCTTATATATCTAAATTGGGATCTAGATGGAGCCCTTAGGAGGATATTGGAAGGATATTTACTAGATTTAATCTGAGATTTAAGGCGAGGAATTAATAGGTCCGGTTTTTGGTAATAGTGGCATAGTTTCCGAGATTTTAAGCAATTTTACTTGATCCTTTTTCTTTGCAATCCTGTGTATAATATTACATACATACATATATCACGCCTATAATTCCTTGCGGGGTGAGCAGAGCATAAACGGCCGTAAAAACAGTAATTTACGCCACGTCTGACAAACATTTGAGGGTCATTCGGAAAAATGTGTATCGCCATAGTGACAGGCCCATCGCCTAAAATTGCAATACACACCTTCGAGTCCCTTAGTCGCTTATTACGACACCCACGGGAAAGAAATGGGGTGATGCTATTCTAAGCCGGCATCACACGGACCTTTATTATATTCGTATAGTATTTATATATATTCTGTTGTTAATTTAGTCTGGTTTCTAGTCTAAATGCGCGTCTAACTTTTTGTAATAACTGAGTTAAATGAGAGGTGTTATACTTTAATTAATATTCCCAAGTATTGCAACCTAGGGTATTCAATAAGGCAAATTAATAGGGTTGTCACGCTGCAGATATAAAAGCCACACAGCGCCATCTATCCCCAAACTAAGCAAAGCTTGTACTATGGGAACTAGATAGCTGATATTAATTCTTACATATTTTTTTTCTGCAAATAAATACATACTTACATAGAACCCCAGACTAAACACAAATATGTGAAAATTTATTTGACAAATATTTGTGGAGATCAAAACCATGACCCTCGGCGTAGCAGGCAAGGATCTATCCGCTACGCCTTCGGGCTAGAGTACAATACATTACTAATCATGCTAACACGGATGGTATGGTATGAGTCATAAAATGTCAAAATGTGTTATTTGATATTAAAATGTATACTCATTGATTTAATTTTGTTACTTAACTATTCTTACTTACTTTCTATGAAATGAATTATTTAAGAACACCCAATTTTTGACTAGGGGTAAGCTTAAAACCAGCAGTGTGCTGTGCCTACACCCATTTCAGCTCATGTTGTATATTTGTTTTGAATTTTTTGATTGTTGTGCCTAAGATGTGATGCGAAATAAATATAAAATATATTCTTATTTGTACTCCTAAATGTGTTGTTAATGTCGTTTTTACGGCCGTTAACGCTCTGCCTACCCCGTAAGGCGTGATTTATGTATGTATGTACTCCTAAAAAGTTTCAGCTTTACTTGTTGGCTCTATGGCCCGGAAAATATGCAAAACGGTACATTACACGAGTTTGTGAACTGAGATGATTCGAGCTTTTAGAAATGTTTTGATGCTTTGCAATTTAGGCAATGGGCTGACAACTTGACCTTCTTTATTCTTTGAAAATCTCTATTATAAAAACTAGACATCAGTCTTCTTTAGGAGGGCTCCTACTTATCGTCCATTGCTGCGTATTTTTAACGCACCGTAACGCATGCGTGTGTCTGACAAAAGGAAATTGCGAATTTCGATTTTATTTCCATAAAAATACGGCTACGGTGCGTTATCGGAGCGTAACGGTGTGAAACGGACGCATCTGTCAAGTCGTTTGACGCATGCGTAAGCGCACCGTAAGTAAGTAAGTAGGTAAAAACGTTATTGCACAAAGTAACAAACATAAATCCTATGGCTACAAGCGATCTCTTCCAGACAACCTTTGGCTGAAGGAGAGAGTATTGAAAAGTAGCCGTAGCCGTACGTAGCCGTATTTGTATGGGAGTAAGATCGGAATTCGCAATCTCCTTTCGCATGACAGACGCATGCGTTACGGTGCGTTAAAAATACGCAGCGACGGACGACAAATGGGATAACCGGCAACGACGGACGATAAGAGCCCTCCTTAAGAAGACCGATGTCTCTTTCTTGAATAGAGATTTTGAAAGAATAAAAAAAGGTGAGGTTATCAGCCTATTGCCTAAAAGAAAGCAGTCGTGTTTTTAAATTTTTATATTTAATATGCTTGTTAAAGTCACTTGTTCATAACTCGTAATTCGATTAAAAAAAAATTCAAAGAAACTTGGAGATTATAAAATTTATTTCATGTTTCACTGAGACAAAAATCTTTTATCTTTTATTGTTCCTGAGCAAAAGATGATTTTGTTTTTAGAAGTATTTGTTTATTTTATATGTAATGCCGTGTGATGCCGGCTTAGAATAGCATCACCCTATTTCTTTCCTTTGGGAGTCGTAATAGGCGGCTAAGGGACTCGACACAGGTAGGTGTTAGGTAGGTAGGTTTAGGTAGGTAGAACCTGGAAAACATAATTTGGATAGTCACCTGAACTGAACTTAACCTTTAAATAGAAAAAAAAAACACATAATATAAATAATCAGATTGCCGTTTGATGCTGGCTTAGTCATCAGAGCATCACCCCATTTCTTTCCCGTCGGAGTCGTAAGAGGCGACTGAGGGACTTGAGGGTGTGTATTGCAATTTTAGGCGATGGGCTGACAACCTATCACTATGGCGATACACAATTTTCCGAATGACCCTCAAATATTTGTCAGACGTGTCGTAAATGTCCGTTTTTGCGGCCGTTTACGCTCTGCCTACCCCGCAAGGGATTATAGGCGTGATATGTGTATGTATGTATGTAAAAGACCGTTACGACAACGATTCCGCTTGCTGTCTTTGATTACACAGAGACTCGAGAAAACTTGACAGAGACATACAAGATGTCGTAAATTGCAAGACAGTAGGTATATTTATTTACAAATATAAGTATAGTACAATTTATTTAAATGTAGGTATATTTTTTTATTTTAAGTTTATTTAGGTATATTTAATCTATTCGTGTTTATTTTATCTTATATTCTATTGTGCACGCCTAATCCGTCTGTCTTATATTTGCGTAGGATAGCTGGAAGAAATTTCTTAGTAGAAATAAATTATCCTGTTGTGTCGTTATTCTTTATATGTGTTGCTCTTGTAATGTTTTTATGTAAAATAAACAGTTAATAAATAAAGAAGATACATAGTCGCATTATCAAAATCTACCCGGATCGGGAAACAAACACAGAACCCTCCGTGTACTCTACAACTGCGCCATAGGGGTCTTCGCGTGCTTACCTAATCCAAACAAATTACCTCAAAATTCATTTACAAAATGGACATTGTGTTTTTCGGTAATTTGCGTAAAATACGGAAATTAGGTCATTCTACAGAAATAGGCCGAAGTTTAACTAATCAACGAAATAAGGCTCTGTTCACTGTCCCGATTATTTAAAATTACAAATAAGTAACATTATTTTTGTTTATGTTTTAACTTTATTGGAAGCACTCTCCGAAAATGGGAACGTAAACTCCATCGTCACTAGTAATGACGAAAGTCGCAGGTTCAAATCTTGCCCGAGCTTGAAAATTTTGCGAGTTTTCAAAAACTGTATACTTAGTCCAAAGTTCTTTATTTGTGTTTTAAAATTTGGTATTTAGGCAGAATTGAACCCTGCGACTTTCAAAATTGTTATAAAAAAAAGAATTTTTTTTACAATGACGGTTCATGACGTCAATAAGTGATATGATAATACTATCCTACATTGAATAAAGAATTTCAATTTCAATTTCGGTACCAGTACTACCTACTAGGCTAACGCGGCTCATCTGACTTAAGTGAAATTATGCAAGTATATCTTGATGCCAATAACGCGTGGCATGGCTCTATCTACCGGAATACTTCGGAACTAATTCCCGACGACTAATCCATTCTTTACAGTTAGAATGTAGCCGAGGCGATGAAAACCCTACAATTAAAAAAAAACTTCATCATGTAGGTATACAATTTTTGAAAACTTGCAGAATTTTCAAATCATGCACGCACTTGCAAATTTTCAAAAAAAACTAGATGGGCTGCTAGTAAAAGCGAAAGTCGCAGGTTTTAACATAAATCTACTCGTAAATCGTACTACCCTCGTTCGATTCCCAGAAGTGTTAATGACAGTTCCGTGTCAACACCAATCATGCCGACGACAGCGTGTGGATGTTGTTTTTTAATTAAACACGTGTTGACACACCGATTGTAGCATAAAATGGAGCCGCTGCTTAAATTCGTGTTACATTCACGAAGTACTTTATCTACGCGTGTATTTGAATCTCATTTTGGTTTGGGAAGAATTCTTCGCCTCTTCTGTCTGGGCTACCGCAGCTCCATCTATCTACCGGGTTAGTTTTGCAACTAATACCCAGCGACTAATTCATTCTTAACAGATTGAATGAAGTCAAAGCGATGAAAACACGCTATAAATTGAATACCAAATTTCAAAACACTTCCCGAGTTTGGTATACAATTTTTGTATTTTTTCAAGCGCGGGCAGGATTTGAACCTGCGACTTATATTCCATTTTTTGTAAATACTTTTTAAACACAAATATCTGAAAATTTACTTAACAAATATCGATGGTCTAGAAGACAAACGTGCTAACTACAAAAAAATCGATTTTAACATTTTAATGCCATATGTATTAAATGAAGATGCTGTATCGTTTACACAAACCCAAATACCCTAATTACGTCTCTTTCTCCCCAAACTATAGATGTACACTTATAGTAAGTGATGTCAGTTTGATGCCAAAAAATGTAATTATAATTATCTACCATTAAACTTAAAGTACAAAAATATTAAATATATTTAGCGCATCTTTTTTGGATTTACCATAATTACACAATAAGCTAAATGTCATTATTATAATTGTCATTTGGTAAATCTTGATTCCCAATTACAATAAAAGATATTAATCTTTACAAGATGCCAGTGACAAATGGTTTAAGTAGTCTTACTACTACTGGACACTGCTCAGCATACAGAAAAATATATTAAGTGCTTTAAACATAAAGACATCATAATTGACAAATGATTTAATCACCAATTACTAAACAAAATTCTGGAGCCCAAAAGTTTTAAAGTTATTTAATCTATTTACCAAGGTAAAGACAAATATTGAAACGTATATTAATGTGAGTGATATCTCATACTATAACGTTGCATTTCACAACAAAGGATTTTAATACTTTGTATAATTTTATTTTGGCGGTAATCTCGGCATAGCAACAAGGTGCAGCCGCCGCTGCTTCATCGCTCGCTTCTGTTGCCTCGATGCCGCCGCCCCCACCTGAAATAAACGCCGACATTCCGACACTAGCCGCTGACTCTGACGTTCCAGCGTTAGCCCCTGATACCGCCGCTACTTCACCGCTCGCCTCTGCTGCCCCGGTGCCGCCGTGCTCGCCTGAAGTGAATGCTGACGTTCCAGCATTATCCCCTGGTGCCGCCGCTGCTTCATCGCTCGCTTCTATTGCCTCGATGCCACCGTCCCCACCTGAAATAAACGCCGACATTACAACATTAGCCCCTGACGCTGACGTACCAGCATTAGCCCCTGATGCCGCTGTTGCTTCACCGCTTGCCTCTGTTCCCTTGATGCCACCGTCCCCACCTGAAATAAACGTCGACATTCCAACATTAGCCCCTGACGCTGACGTGCCAGCATTAGCCCCTGATGCCGCCGCTGCTTCACCGCTCGCCACTGCTGCCCTGGTGCCGCAGTCCCCGCCTAAAATAAACTCTGATACACAAACAAAAACGACTGATGTTCCCTCAAAAATCCCGATACATCCACGAAATTTACCGATGTTTACGACACCAGCGCTGCCTTAGTACCGTTGTCTCCACCTACAGAATTCGGCGACGCTCTCACAGAAATTGCTTACGCATCTTGTGATAGAAATAATTGCCTTGAACTTAATTTCTATACAAAATACATCTAGACAGTCACCACTTCCCAGTACATCGAATATGAATATTACAGAGCAACTACTTCTCGACCTATATATTTGGCTGACTCAGATGATGTAGCCCCATCTATCCTAAAATAGTTGCCATACCTGGCTAGTCTCTCTGGTTCTTTTCTTAGTTATTTTATTTGAGCGTTCATCCTATTTTATTTCTGTTAGCTTGTCGTTGGTATATCTTATTTATTTATGAATGCATGTATTTATTTTGCCTTGTCACAATGCCTCAAGACCAAGGTGTTCGATCAGTGCGTCCTGCCAGTCATGACCTATGGAGCCGAGACGTGGAACCTGACAGTAAAACTGGCCCACCGGTTACATGTCACTCACGAGAGCTATGGAAAGTCTATGCTCGGTATCTCTATAATGGATAAAATCCGGCATTCCGGATTACCGGCACAGAAATATCCGCAAAAAGACCAAAGTAACGGGCATAGTCTGGAACTGTAGCAAACTGAAGAACTGTATTTTATGTAGGTTATTGTATTTTTATTTTATTATGTTAAATTATTAAGTTCTTTGTATTTTTGTTTATTTCTTATTATATCGCTACCTTTAGTGAGAACTTTACGTACGATTATATTTAGTTTTTTTTGTGGGGGCACCCGCTTATCAATTGGTTGGCCGGTAGAGAATGCCGCGGGCATAAGGGCCGCCCATATTCCTGCTGTTGATGAAGAAACTTTAATTGATGATTGTTCTGATTCGGAGTGTGATGATGACTGAACTTATGTTTGAATTATTAGATAGATACCTACTACATTATTTAGATTTGATCTCATGTTTGAATTATTTACTAACAAAGACTTTTTATTACTTACTTCTTGATTTTTCTTAGTATCACATCACGTCATCACACTACACAAAAGTGTTAAATGAATATTACGTATTTTAAGTTTATGTAAAAACAAATTAAGTGACGCCTTTTTTTACTAAATTCATTTTTTTAAGGATCTTAAATAAAAATCATGTTCACTTAATAAATAGATCATTAAAAAGATAAATATTCTATCTAAATACAGGTAGTATATACATGGTTCCTATGTTCCATTTTAAGCTACAGCATCTACAACTTATACGTAACTAAAAATGCTCCTCCTGAAAAGTTGGATAGTCTGTAATTATCATGTTTGTCTTCTAGACCATCGATATTTGCATCTTGAGGACATCGAACCCACAACCCTCGGCGTAGCAGGCAGGGGTCACACCATCGAGTCAGTCATTTTAATATTGCTTTTTCTTTGTTACAGAGAGATCCTGGCCGCCACTCCATCTCTGACAGGTAGCCACACAACCACGCCCACCCACAGAAGGGACTTCAAACGTGACTCTGTTAAAGAGGACAGGTAGATACAAGCTTTAATTCGGGATATAAAGTCTCTTAACTTACCTTAAGGCGAGTGCAGTCATAAACGGCCTCGACAGTGGCGCCACTTCACAAAAAAACCTCTAACAAACAATTTATCAGAATATACGTTGCTCAAGTTTTTAGTATTATCCTCAACTAAAATTAGAACCCGCAAATTCAATGAAATATTCACTGCATTTAAAGTTAATAAGCTAGCCTAAAAACGGTCACTTTTGGTATTAATTGTCATTCTGGTAGATTGTTTGTATAAAGATAAAATATTTACCTATGTTTGTTGTGAAGTGGCACCACTGTCGAGGCCGTTCACGACTACACTCGCCTTAAATAAGTGCTGTCACTTTCCGTCAAATACTTTTAGAATAGCTTGAGATATCTAAGTCCTGTCATGTTTAAAATGTCAATGGTTTCTTCGCAGTTTCTAGTCAATTAAGTCGCCATTTTGTTTTCATCGTCGCCTTATTTTGACATATAACCCGTATTTTGCGTCAAATTAAAAGACATGACATTACTCAAATATCTCTTAACCTTTTTTAAACCTGTTTAACGAAAAGTGACAGGACAAATTTAAGAGAAGTTAAGGGAATGTATATCACATATTGGCCACAATTCGGGATGTATTTTCTCCTTTCTTGCCTTAAATTAGTGCTGTCATTTTCCGTTAAATAGGTTTAGAAAAGGATAGGAGATATTTTAGTCGTGTCATGTCTTATAATTTCATGCAAAATACGTGTTATTTGTCAAAATAAGGCGACAATCAAAACAATGGCGACTTAACGGGCCTACTTCCATGAAGTGAGGTGAAAACGAGCTACGAGAATGCATTTTATACATATTCTAAGGAACATCACTGTCAACAAAATTTTGTTTTTTATTCTTCAAGATATGAGGAATAAGCCAGGGCAGCGCAAAATCTCATTTTATATTTAATAACGGAGAAATTAAAATTTGAAGTTACCTCTATTTTTCAGTGATGAAGCGTGGCGTAAGAGATTTCTTCCGCCAGTGCTAATCGAACTGTATTGATCTTAGTATGATTATTAATGGCAATTTCACGTTGAACCCGCCCGGGCGGCTATTTTTTGACAAAACAACTTAGTTATTAAGAAATTTAGCAAAACACTTACTGTTTCCGGCTGCTTTCCTTGGGAGTAAAAGGTTTTTGTTTTGATGTGTTTCCTCTGCTGTCAAAACTGACGTGGAATTGATCATAGATAAACGGAATATGATGCAGACGCGACACACTGTACATTTGTTCGATATTTTGACCGTGAAAAATTATTGTAGCTAGAATTTTGCCGTAAAATATATCAACTATCTACAACAACGGCATTCTATCCGCTATGGATAATTTTGCCAATGTCAATACTACGTTGATTGGTACATCGAACGAAACGCGAAATATGAACCGATTAGACGTAGTTATTAAAAATATTTTTACGATCAAATAATAGGATGACGTGGTTGTTAGTGCAGATTAGTATGAAGTAGTAAGTTCGATTTATATGCAACACTAGACGGCGACACGGCGGCACAAAAGCAGTTTTTTAACCGCGGCGGAAATTTTTAAATGTATATATGGAGCGCTGCGCAATACTGCGCATACGGTCACCACCAACCACAGTTTTAGGACAAATTATAAGAAAGCAAGTATTAGTACATTGTTGTCGAGGTATGGAAAATAAGACTTTGCTGGACGAGTATAGTTTGACTTCAATTATACAAGTCAAGCAAAGTAATTTTCCCCGAGGCTTACATAGTGCTTTTCTCAAAAAAAGGCTAGGAAATGAAAGATTGTACTTCTTATAAAAGTTAGCTAGCGACCACAACACAACGAAACAAATATAAATTTACAATTTTCCCACCAATTGTAATTTTTTAAAATAAATTCGCCTGTAAGGCACAGTATTACGTAATATTCTGCCATACTAAATGTTTAGTTCATTCTTTTCTTTTTTAATTCTGGACAGGCAAGGGTCTTCACATCATACAGCCTCGTCTTTAGTTAGGTACCTGTTTCATACAAAATTACGTTCCGATTCTATGAGAGTCATCGAGATAATTTTGAAATCAAATTATGTGGGTTTAGCGTATAACGAATTTATCTTAATGGACACCAGCAAAGGATTTCCATACAACTTTGCTGGCGTGATCTGAGACGTGACAAACAAAGTGAAACTTCGCGGTTTCTTTTTTTGAAAGAAATGAACACATTTCCTAGCATGTTTGAGAAAAATAATTATGTACATGTACTTACGTACATACATACATACACATATCACGCCCATATTTCTTGAAACTTGCGTACCTATACCTAGTATACAAAAGTATTATTTATGTAGTAAAAGATTTTTGTCAGATTTCAGTTCAAGAGTGGGATCACTTGATTCGGAAGGTTTTTAGTGTTATGGGGTAGAAAGGTTCTAGAGTGGCACTGGGTCAAGATGTTCATGCTAGGGTAACACTGGGTTGAAAGGTTCTAGACTTATACCTAGCTGGAAAGTCCTAGAGTGTCACCGAACAAAATGCCAATACTAATGTTAAAATTAATATCCAAGTAGGTACTTATCATTTCGGGAAGGTCGAGGGTATCATTATATTAAAGGTTGTGGTCACCCTGGTTCGTTGGTAACACCGAAATATACCAAACATTGTATAGGGCTATAAATCCCTTTTCTAAAAATACCAATTTCAAGACCAAAAATTATAGGATTATCCAGATAGGAACGGATTAAGAACCTTAGTCAAACAAACAATTAGAAGCACCTTCGATTTTAATTTTTCTTAGTTACTTTAATAGATACCACCAAAATGTATGATTATTTTTAACTATGAAGCAATTCAACTGGTGTCGGTGATTAAAGGAAAAAGATTGTAAAAGGTGTTCGAAGGTATGAAATTTTTAAAGCATGCGGCTCTGTGTTTGTCTGATGGTCAACAAATATTGTTCAAAAACTAATGAACGGTGCGAGAATGCGACCGCTATTTTATATATTATCATATCATAATATCATACTCGAATATATAATGGCCGTCGCTAATTGGTTTTTGCTATTTATATTTTGAACTTACATCTATGTATACTGATTTATGCAATAAACGTTTAAAATTGAAATTGAAATTTAACAGTATTAGTTGCGCTTAAGGTGCACGCAATGACGAAAATGACAAAGAAATATCCAAAAAAAGTGTCTTAATGTCGAAGTTCGCAAAAAAATTTACAATACCAGGATGGACAAAAACGAAACAAAAATATGTTCGCGCAAAGTGCGTAACATGATACTGACCACTTGCATTTTTAAACCTGAACTAATAAGTTGGCTTTATTTAGTTTAATGACTTTGCTTCTTCTGAAATAACGTAAAACTAAAAAGTTGTAAATATGATTTGAGATGTTATGAAGATAAGTGTTTTGTGAACTGATTAAGCCCTTATTTTTAGACCAATTCTTTTCATGTACTGAAAGTGGAAGAATAACAAACATACATACAGTACAGTTTATACAGTTCATAATTAATATGGATACTATGCGTTCAGCTTAGTCTTGGCGAATGGTCCAGCTTATTCCAAAATATGGTCCTTATGATATAATGTAGGTTAATATTCCTTCCAAGTTATAATATCAACTTTGTGAGTTGTCCACCGAGAATCGAACCCGGAACCTTAGCGCCGCAGGCAGTCGCACTACCATTAGTCGTCAAGTATTGTATCAGTACCAGTTAGACTAACATTATATGAAATGGTGACACCTCTATAATATACTCTTTGACATGACTTCCGAATTTCATTTGAATTTCGTTCCTTCCGTCGAAGTACAAGCCTTAATTGACTAGGAAAGGCGAAAAAACCCTTGACGTTTTTAAAAATGACAGGACTTAGATATCTTCTAGCCTTTTCTAAACCTATTTGACGGAAAGTGACAGCACTAATTTAAGGCAAGTAAGGAAAATTTAAAACCCCGAATTGACCTCATTGACGTCCGTCATGATCCATTTATGTAAAAAAAAGAAATTGTTTATCACAATTTTATTCTTTTTAATAACAATGTTGTACTAACCGATAGAAAACCGGCTCGGATGGGATAAAAAAAATATAAAATTATGTAAAAAAAACTTTTAAAACAAGCTTTTATTTAAGTGCTCTGAAAAGATGAAAATAAAATTTTGAATGACATTAACCACATTCATTTATGACTTTACAGAAATGAAAATATAACAAAAGCTTGTCGCGATGCCTAGAAGAAACTACCTAATTACAGTTAGGTGCGTACCTTACGACAAGCTTTTATTATATTTTCATTTCTGTAAAGTCATAAATGAATGTGGTTGATGTCATTCAAAATTTTATTTTCATCTTTTCAGAGCACTTAAATAAAAGCTTGTTTTAAAAGTTTTTTTTACATAATTTTATTTTATATTTTTTAGTTTATGTTACGATAGTTATTGATCAATACGAAAGTCTTTCTATAAAACGGAGAGACCTTCAATAGAAAAACTTAAGGCACGGGGAAAACTAAGATTAGGATAAAGTATAATTATCTCTTTTATATTCTATAGAAGTAGGTTGGTACCTACTCCTCCGGCATCCCTAATAGAAGAATTAGCTTGTAATATGTCTTAGTCTTTTCATTTCATTGATGGCGTCATTATTACATGGCCGAGTCCCAGTTAATTTCGAACAGTCTAATTCTTCTATCAGGAGGCCTTCTATTGACGTGACCCTAATTCACGGTGGGCCTACCAACTGCCTATCATAAACGAATTCGTATACAAAATTGCAAGTCCCAGCAGTTGAATATTGAGGAGTTCCATAGTTCGAAGACAACCCTGGATGTAGCGTCTAATTCATGGTGGGCCTACCAACTGCCTATAATAAACGAATTCGTATACAAAATTGCAAGTCCCAGCAGTTGAATATTGAGGAGTTCCATAGTTCGAAGACAACCCTGGATGTAGCGTCTTATTCATGGTAGGCCTACCAAATGCCTATAATAAACGAATTCGTATACAAAATTGCAAGTCCCAGCAGTTGAATATTGAGGAGTTTAATAGTTCGAAGACAACCCTGGATGTAGCTTCTTATTCATGGTAGGCCTACCAACTGCCTATAATAAACGAATTCGTATACAAAATTGCAAGTCCCAGCAGTTGAATATTGAGGAGTTCCATAGTTCGAAGACAACCCTGGATGTAGCGTCTAATTCATGGTGGGCCTACCAACTGCCTATAATAAACGAATTCGTATACAAAATTGCAAGTCCCAGCAGTTGAATATTGAGGAGTTCCATAGTTCGAAGACAACCCTGGATGTAGCGTCTAATTCATGGTGGGCCTACCAACTGCCTATAATAAACGAATTCGTATACAAAATTGCAAGTCCCAGCAGTTGAATATTGAGGAGTTCCATAGTTCGAAGACAACCCTGGATGTAGCGTCTAATTCATGGTGGGCCTACCAACTGCCTATAATAAACGAATTCGTATACAAAATTTTGTGTCCCAGCTATAAACCGCTGAGGAGATCTCTCGTACGGAGCCGATCCTGGCAGCAGCATCAGGTCAAATTTATGATTAACATGCATTGTCATCGGTTCTGGACCAACATGCAAAATTTCAACTCAATCGGATACCGAGACGTGGTTCAAATTAAACTTGCAAGATTTGCACCGAACAAACATTGTTACTTACTTACATACACTGCAAGTTAAATAAAAGCTTTTAAAAAGTAAAGGCACTGCCTTGCCTCCACCACCAGTAAACGACATTAGTTTCGGATTCAAGTCAAGATTTTCAAGATGTGTTGTGTATTATTAGCCTGCCTACCTATCACACGAACTGGTTGTTAATTAATTGTAATATATTGGTAACTAGATTTCCGCCCAGCGGTTTCACCCGCTGCCACTCATTTTCCCGTGGTAATAGTGGTTTTCCCGCGGTAAAAGTAGTCTATGTGTTATTCCGGGTTATACTCTACCTGTGTTCCAAATTTCATCCAAATCGGTCAAGCCGTTTGAGCGTGAAGAGGTAACAAACATACATACACACACACAAACTCTCAGATTTATAATATTAGTACGGATACTTACTATAATGTTCTTTTTCAGAGGATCTCTGAAGCGTGAGCGGGACAGCAGAAGAGAAAGCGGCAAGCGGCAGGACTCCTCCACCAGCACCAGAGACAGTCCAAGTTCACACAGGGATAGTTCTAGCTCACATCGGGATAGCAAGAGGGACAGGGAGCCTAGCAAAACAGTGGTAAGCTTTTTTTATTGAATTAGATAGAAAGGTATTTAGCAATGCAGCTAGTAGCTTATGATGGCTAGTCTTCCGCACTAGCCATCATAAGTGCGGAAGAAGCTAAATACCTTTCTATCTACTTCAATCAAGATGGACTTCCGCAAAGTAACGCCTGATACAATTACTTACTTTTTTTTATCTCACCTATATGGCCTAATTTATATATGACTAGATTTACGCCCAGCGGTTTTGCCCGCTGCCACTCATTTTACCGTGGTAATAGTGGTTTTCCCGCAGTAAAAAGTAGCCTCTGTGTTATTACAGGTTATACTCTACCTGTGTTCCAAATTTCACCCAAATCGGTGAAGCCGTTTGAGCGTGAAGAGGTAACAAACATACATACATACACACACTCATACTAACTCTCATATTTATAATATTATTATTAGTACGGATAAACATATATGTGTAGTATTTCTTCTTTATTGTTATTACTAGCAGCCCGCCCAGCGGTTTCACCCGCCGCTAACAATTTCCCCCCGGGAATAAGACAGGGATAATGTGGGATTCTAAAAATCTTGACTTCAATTTGAAATAAATATCGTTTTCAGATGGTGGTGGCGTAAAGTTACATGCCGTGTGATTATGCAGTGCCTATATTTTTAATTTTTTTTATCCCGCCCGAGCTGGTTTTCTATTAGGTCATAACAAAATTTAAATAAAAAAAAGTAAATTGAGTGATACAAATTTCATGACGTCAATAAGTGATAATGCTATCCTTCATTGAATAAAGAATTTCAATTTCAATTAACGGTAAAAGAATTTTTAAATCGGTCCAGTAGTTTCGAAGCATATTCAATTCAAACAAACAATAAATAAAATCCTGTTTCTAGTATTAGTGTAGACTATATGATTATTATTTTAGTGTGATGCCGGCTTAGAATAGCATCACCCAATTTCTTTACCGTGGGAGTCGTAGGAGGCGACTAAGGGACTTGAGGGTGTTTATTGCAATTTTAGGCGATGGGCTGACAACCTGTCACTATGGCGATACACAATTTTCCGAATTACCCTCAAATATATGTCAGACGTGGCGTAAATTTCCGTTTTTGCGGCCGTTTACGCTCTGCCTACCCCGCAAGGGATAATAGGCGTGATATGTGTATGTTTGTATTATTTTAGTGTAGATTTTTTTAATGCATTATTTAATGTTTTTTGTCGTCTTTTCATACCGAGTAAGGGACAGCCCTTAGAATAATGATATGGTGCATGAAACATAAAACTGGTCAACTTTCCCCTAGAAACATATGTCAGGAATCGCCAAAAAAATGACCTTCCATACAAAATCACAATCAGCTGACTGCATTCACTATGAGAAGTCGGTTTTTTTACGTTTCCTGAAATATGTTCCTAGGGGAAAGTTGTTCAGTTTCATGGTCTGCATGTACCCTATTAGTATTCTGAGGGCTATCCCTGACACCCTTTAATACAGTAATGATTAAATGTAATCATTACACTGGTATGAATAGTGTGGCGTTGTTAGTACATTTTTAAATGAAAAAGTAGTTATTGTGGCATAACTGTAATAGTTAGACATATGGTATCGCGGACATTATTGTAGATATTGATGTCCTCTATAAAACTGTAGTACATCACTTTGTTCTATTGTCAATCATTTCCACAGCGTACGCGATATAAGATATTTTTTTGGTACATTTTTCACACGTTGGGTTACATTATCGAAAATTTCACGCGGATCCCTATTTTTTTCTCGTATAAAATATAGCCTATGTTCATCAGGAATAATGTAGGGTTCTAATAGTGAAAGAATTTTTAAAATCGGTCCAGTAGTTTCGGAGCCTATTCGATGCAAACAAACAAACAAACAAACAAACAAACAATCAAATCTTTCCTCTTTATAATATTAGTGTAGATATGTATGTTCATATTACTAAGTTTTATATTCAAGCCTTTCTTTCGTTTTTTTTTTGTTTAATGCACCTGCTTTGACCCTTTTCACATGCCCTAAGGTACACTGGGAGATGGCGTTAAGTCCGCCTGTGTAAATTTTTGCCCATAAAATTAAATAAATAAATATGGCGGGTGACAAGAGTAATGCCAATAGACAAAATTGAAGGGTGTCGGGAAAAAGTTAGCTACCCTGCCTGGCCGGGTGACCCTGGAGATTGGTCCACCTGGATAGGATTGGAAGTTGTTTATGTGCAGCGCGCGGTGAACACTTCGATACCGCGTTTTAGTCCCATTGTTCTACCTCGTGGCGCCATCTTGCGGATATGTTGAGAACTTCTGTTGCGTCATGCTTGTTAGTGAACCACTTGAGTGAGATTCTTGTTGTAGCTGCCAGAGGTCGCTTTACATCTAAATGCTCTCATCATCAGTCATCAATCTATTTGGCTCAAATTATATCTATCCGCTGTGATGCCATCGAAACTCTATACGTAAAATTTTCTATACTTCAAACTATTAGCTGATTACGAAACGGTAAAAACCATCCAACTGTCACTCTATTAAACCACAATTGTGACGCTTTTCAAATAGCGACATATGGCGCCTTGTCACTCTGACGCAAGTTTACAAACTATTATCCAACTAATTATATGCACCTGCTGGCCGCTGGCGAGCATTTTCTTGTAAACTTGCGATAAGTGAATTGACCGCTGGCGGCTGGCGGGAGAATATAATTAGAGCCTTAAAGAGACACCTCTGCCAGCGTAGAAATAGAAATAAGTATTATAAATATACAATTCAACAGGTTTTCAATTACCTACCAATTTAGCTTAAATCTTATCTATTGGAACGAGAACGTCACTATCACGTTCCAACGCTATATATTAAAAATATTAAAATAATAAAACCACCAAAATAATAATATCGAATCTTGCAGTACTAAGTAATATACCTTTTCTCTTCACTTGCTTATCTTATCCGACAATCATTTATAAGGAAAAAAGATTGATATTACTTAACCCTTCCTCATGTAACATCTACTGAAAGGCCGTGTACTTGTATCTCTACACTGTTTGCTATCAATCACCGAGATAGAGCGGTCCGTTTACCCCAATCAGGGCACAAAGGGTTATCCGGGACACACACATGAAAGGGCATACAGGGTACAGCCCTTGAAAGGGCTATCTTTGACTATATCATGTAGTACCTAAGTAGTACGGCAGCCGATGTGGCGCAATGGTAGTGCGACTGCCTGCGACGCAAAGTTTCCAGGTTCAATTCAATCGGTGGGGCACTCACAAAGTTGGTATTTATCACTGGCTGACACCAGGGTTCATCGGGTCGTTGGTCGGCTCGAAGTCCAAAACAAAAAAAAAACTCGAGCAAGTAGTACTTAGATAATTTTCCGTGTAGTGTCAGTTTTGCGTAGGTATCACACCTACGCAAAACGCATTCAACAATAAACTAATATAAAAATAAAAATAATAAATGAAACTGAACAACTTTCCATAAAAAAAACAGTGAACGTATTTTTTTTAATCCTTTTTACATGCAATCAGCTGATCGTGATTTTGTAGGGGAGGACGAATATTTTATGTCGTTTTCTGACATATGATCCTAGGAGAACGTTCATGGTCGCATGTACCTTATCAGTATTCGGAGGGCTGTCCCTCACATTCTGTATATGATCAAAATACAGGCACAAAATTACAACGAAACGCAGCCGAAAAATAGTGTACTTTTATGACTAACATTATTCTGCAGTACTCGGCTAATAGACGGTTAACCCACTAGTAAAAAAATAAAATATATACGATTAATAACAAAACCACTCTCTTTTTTTTTCAGTACATAGCATCGTTCGACGAGGAGAGTGGGGAGCAGACTCCTGGCTGGAAACGAGTGGGTCCTGAGGGTCTGGTCAATTTGGAGAAGGTCAGTCTTGAACTCTTACAGCCACAACTACACAATAGTCCACTGCTGGACACGAGCCTCCTCCTATCGGAGGTATTGCCATACTCACCACGCTTGACAGGTGGATGTGCGAGTGCAGTGCAAGTTGTTGCTTACACAAGGAACGCTGCGGCCGGGTCATGGATGAATTTATACCTAAGTCGCTTTTCACGGCACCATATTTCCCCGCTTCACTATCTGTTTCCTCATGATCTCTCGAATTACCTGGTTTTTGATAACATCCGTCGGTAAACACTAGCTTAACACACGAGCATATTTTTTGATGATGTTACTAGCATATGTAAGTGCTTTCAAAGGCATAACATCAATGACAATCTTTGGATAAAACAAGAAACTGATCGCATTAAGGCATACACGTTGTGGTCATCATCATCATAATCCGCCTCCCTAAAATCATTCGGGTTTGGCAATTCATTTTTATTTGTTTCATTCTCTGTCGCAGCTTCATACACACCTTTCTTCATACCTACTCTTAGTATCTTCTTCAAATTTAAGAGTCAAACTCTTGTCGGTGGAGTAACTTCCAATCTTCTCTCCTCTCCGCCAGTGACTTGACCTCTTAGTATCATCATTCATTAAAAAGCTATGAGCTGTGCTTTTATCGGCGGAGTAAATTCTTTTCATGCCTCTTCAGTCCGATCCGGTCTTCCCAGAAAAACTCCTAAGCCCAGTCCCGCTCAAAGGCGTGATTGGGATGGTTGTTTAAACAACCACACAAACTTTTCCGGATGAGCTCTTGCCCCCCAACAAACAGTCAGGTGTAGGTTTTAAAGCCGCGGGGTTAAAATCGAAGAGACCAGCAAAAAAAATCTCATGCCTCTTTCTTGTCAGGATTTTGGACTCCTTTAAACGACACAACTCATTCTGAAATTAAAGTAAAGTATGTACGTCTTATCTTGATGCCTTGATCTTCCTCTTCCTCTTGTCCTTCGACCTTAAAATATTATTATTTCAAAGGCTTCTAAACTTGTTTCCAGGTGTACCGCACGCAAGCAGTCATGGATCACATCGCGAGCTTCCACCAGCACCATCACGCGTTACCTAGGGGCCAGCTGTTGCAGCACCTTAGGTGAACTACAGTTCCTCATAGGGTGAAAGGAACGTAGGTCGAAATGTGGGAAAAGATTTGGATCTACAATTCATTGCATTTTTCATATTTCGACTTAAGTTTATTCCTTGGGGAGAGCTTTCCTTTATCGGTCAAAATTTCACCCCATAGTTCTAAAATTGAATCCACTGTTCATCGTAGCAATGATGTATGTGACAGCGGTAGGACAGAAATATGTTTCTTTTCGAATGTAACAAGGATAGACTACTGTTACAAACGTCAGATTAGTCCACAGACCAGTGGACTCAACCATAGCAGAGCCCAAAATCGAAATTCTTTCTCCTTTTCATATCCAGGGTTTCAGATATAGTACAAAGTCCGAACCCACTGTTGGCATTTACACTCCCAAATTGCTCGAACCAAATCTGAAACACTTTTGTTCGGGCCTACTCTATTCGAATTAATTAACCCTAAAGATTTCTCCTCACCCACAACCTTCGTTTCAGAACAGCAATGTCGACATGCGACGAGCCTGTGTTCGCGCAGCCAACTGTGAAACCGTCTGACTCCTTCGAGAACGAAGCCTTATATGAACTGGAGGGTGGAGGATACTGTCCAGTGCAACCACCGCCTCATGATCACGGAGTCACCATGTTTCCACTCGCCCCACAAAACGGAGAGAGGATGGATAGGCATATTTTACAAGTGAGTCGCTTTTTAAATATGAATAAAGATAAAGTAATCGCAGGTTCAAATCCTGCCCGCGATGGAAAATATATACCGTAATAACAAAACTTGGTATTGAGTAAGTCGTACAGACAGTTATGGTACAGAATTTAATGCCGAATATTTTACTACTCAAAAGTTTCTGTGTCACATTAACCGTTTTTGAATAAAAGCACAAAAACCGAAAGTAGGGACATTAAAAGGGGGAGAAGGGGGGAAACATTCATTTGACAGCTTGTTCCCCCTTAAATTATTAATTACACATTATAAAAGCCACAAGCATACCAAGTTTCATGCTTGCTTCCGGATGGGACCATAGCTTCATACAAAGTCGGAGCTAAGGAGCCGCACTATTGTACAAAACACACTTTCTGTCATCTCCAAATGCATATACCGTCTCCGTTCCGTCGTGGGTAAATAATACTTAGATATGTGCGGAAAGAAATAGGCGTGGGTAAAAAGTGAAGTAATAATTTTTTCATAGGTTGCTATGACATTTCTCATACAAAGGCACAGAGGCGCCCTCAATTTCCACGCCTATTCTCTCTCCGCACAGACTCTAACTATTTAATCTTATTTCCCCACAGATAATGCACCATGGTACGACGTGTGTGGTAGGTGAGGCAGAGTGGGGTGGGACAATGGCGCATCTGAGGCTGGAGAGGGCTTGTGCTTTGCTCACGTGGTGTCGGACGGCGCATAGGCCTCAGTCACATTATGGTAAGATACATACATACACACATAAATCACGCCTATATCCCTTACGGGGTAGGTATAAAACGGATATTATCACCACGTCTGACAAAAGTTTGAGGGTCAATCAGATAACTGTGTATGACTATAGTGACAGGTTGTCAGCCCATCGCCTAAAGTTGTAATACACGTCTAACCCTCGAGTCCCTTAGTTGCCTCTTACGACACCCATGGGTAAGAAATGGGGTGATGTTATTCTAAGCCGGCATCACACGGCATATGGTAAGATACATACATACATAAATCACGCCTATATCCCTAACGGGGTAGGCAGAGCGTTAACGGCCGTAAAACGGATATTATCACCACGTCTGACAAAAGTTTGAGGGTCAATCAGATAACTGTGTATGACTATAGTGACAGGTTGTCAGCCCATATCGCCTAAAATTGTAATACACGTCTAACCCTCGAGTCCCTTAGTTGCCTCTTACGAAACCCATGGGTAAGAAATGGGGTGATGTTATTCTAAGCCGGCATCACACGGGAAAGTATGGTAAGATAACTGTTTGTAACTGGCATCATGGTGAGTGATATAACATAAAGTAAGTAAGTAATTAATATTGAGAGAATGAATGAAAGAAGATTAACGAAACAGTATGTATATGGCGAGTGTGGATGGGAACGTCGGAAGGGGAAGACCAAGACGCACGTACTTGGATCAGATCGGGGACGTGTTAAAGAAAGGTCAGGTCAAGAGTACCCTAAACCGACGAGCATGTATGAAAAGGTTGATGCATGTTGAAGAAGCGAAAGAGGTGTGCCAGGATCGTAGCAAGTGGAAAGATGTAGTCTCTGCCTACCCCTATGGGAAGGTGGAATTATATGTATGTAAGTTATTAATAACTTTATTGGCACAGTAAGAAAAAAACACTAAAAAAGGTCAAAGTATGATAGCAAACTAGCCAAATTATTATGCTGCATGCAAAATTTATTAATAATATAACCTAGCCAAATTATAATGCTGCATGCAGAATTTATTAATAATATAAACTAGCCAAATGATTATGCTGCATGTGACCTTCGAAAATAGTGCATTAGCACAGAATATATAATAGTACTAACGTAGCATTAGTAGTAACGCTTTCAGGCCTTACAACTTCTTTACAAAAAAAAACTTTATTTATCTCGGAAACTATGCACACCTACTAGATGATTCGTTTTTTTAAGAATGTTGTAGGCCTTGACGAGATCTTCATTGGAAAAGATGGACAATGGGCAAAAACTACCAACCCGTGGTTTACCTATAGCAGGTGGACTAATAGGTGGACTACGGGGCTGAAGAGAAAAATATGTATAATTTTCTTGTGTTGCGACGAGCGATCTGGCCGCCGCGTTTGGCGGGCGAATATAAATCATACCTTACTTGCATGCCTTGAGCTAACCAGCATTTGTTCATTTAACGAATACCATTCATACCTTACTTGCATGCCTTGAGCTAACCAGCATTTGTTCATTTAACGAATACCATTCATACCTTACTTGCATGCCTTGAGCTAACCAGCATTTGTTCATTTAACGAATACCATTCATACCTTACTTGCATGCCTTGAGCTAACCAACAATCCGTTTATTTACACCAATATTAAATTGACCCGTGTGATGCCGGCTTAGAATAGCACCACCCCATTTATTTCCCGTGGGTGTCGTAAGAGGCGACTAAGGGACTCGAGGGTGTGTATTGCAATTTTAGGCGATGGGCTGACAACCTCTCACTATGGCGATACACAATTTTCCGAATGACCCTCAAAAATTGTCTGACGTGGCGTAAATGTCTGTTTTTGCGGCCACCGTTTACGCTCTGCCTACCCCGCAAGGGATTATAGGCGTGATATATGTATGTATGTATGTAATAATAAAGAATTATGAAATTCTCTTAACCTTCCGTTTCTCTCATCCCTAGATAAAACCTTTAAAATTATCTTCTTCTTTTCACATCACCAGGTGAAACCCCAAGCGAAAACGTCCAGCAGCCAGAAGTGAGCCTCTCCTACAACCCCGAGGAAGTGATTCCTCTCAAGTACACCTCTAATCTGCACGAGCATGAAGCTGGCATCGTTGGAGAAGAGGGGTTAGTAAAAGTTTGTGTGTCGTTGTCAACAGATGTCACTGTACCTATCAGAAGGCAAAATCTTTTAGTATTTAGCTAAACGTGAGTCTTTTACAATCCCGAAGAGGTACAGTCTGCATGAGAACGAAACTGGCATTGTTGGAGAAGAGGGGTGAGTAGTTTACGTATCGTTGACAATAGATTTCGCTGTATCACAAGCCAAAACCATTAAAGGTTTCCCCTTAAGTTTTGCTCATGGTCAAGGTTCTATTCTCTGTTCACTCTTCAAAGAACGATTTTGACGCAAACACCAAGTTCCTACCGACAACAGTACATTTCCCTAAGCATGGAGAGTGTAGTAGTTACTCCATAAGTGTCTGGAGGGGGGAGCTATAACGTCACAAAGATGGCTGCCGGCCAGTTCTAAATAAGCGGCATTTTTAGATAACTGGGCTGACACGGCCTGAGCATTTGTATCTCGTTTCGGGATCTTACTGTTCTGATCACATGATATTTACCAATAGTTAGTTAATTTAACAACCAATCTTTTATAAAAAAAACTTCTGCAGGTTCATCGACCTCCAGTGTGTCAAAGACATGCGAGTTGGCGGCAAGTTGTTGGAACAACGGGATATAGCAGAGTTGGTCACGTGCGCCAGAAGACACGGCCTAGATATGGCAGCACAGAGGTGAGTCACATTTAAACTTCAGATAAATAATGGCTCAAAATTGTGCTACTGTGCTCCGATACGGAGTAATGTTTTGGGGAAGCGCTGCTGATTGTTTATACGAACTATTTATTTAGTGTCTTTGTACAATGTGTGAGTTAGTGACAATTTAAAGGACTGAATAGATAAAGCCAAGTTCGTCGCGTGTGCTAGAAAACAAGGCCTACATGAGAGAACAGAGGTTGGTAGCATTCAAAATGTCTACTCCATGTTCAATTCTCTTCTGTGCTGCAATATGGACTCATGTTGTGGGGTCACGCTGCTGAATGCTACCTTCAAGTGTTATTTTCGTGTCGTGGCAAGCTGGATCAACGGGATATAGTAAAGCAGGTTACGTTTGCCTAAAGACACGGCATAGAGATGGAAGGTAGAAGCATAACACCCCCTCCTTAAATATCTGAATTAACCCCTTTGTTGTTCTGTCTGTAAAACGAAAATTAGTAGTACATTTTCAATTCCTGAATTCACGATTAACCCGTTGACGGTATACTGGCTCCAACCATATCAAACGTCTGTTTTATCCCCTTGATTGTGAAATAATGGGTTCTTAAACAATCTTGAGTATTGACTTAGCCCAAAACTACAGATGTAGGAACATTTTATACTCTCACTCAACTCAAACTTAATATCTGACTTAACCCCTCCTCTGTCGAATGTCACACTAATAATGACACGTATTGTCTTTTTATTTCAGCCCCTACGTTATCACACTAGTATACGGAAGGACTTTGAGTGACAACAGGACAGTCCATTTTATGTTTCCAGCGTATTCTTACAGGTAAGATAATTATTTTACATTTTTATACAAAGCTGTCTCAGGGGCGCGCTTCGGTCGCCAACCCGTCTGCCAAGCGTGGTGACTATGCCAAATAAAACTCAATTAGGGAAAGCTCATGTTCAACAAGGACTGTTGCGGCCACAGTATAATTAATAGTACTAGCGTACAGTATGGTCACTCCTTGCCTCCCCCTACAAGCGCCGCCCACCCGCGCTCGGAGGACGCTCAGACACCAGCTAGCAAGGACGCGACGATGAAGGTCATTTAATACTGCCGCACATTGCATTCCCGATTCGCGAACGCAAAATGGCGGCAACCCTGACATGTTATCTCACACACACAAGCATGGTCCCCGTTCACCTACGCGAACTTAGACTGTGTGCGTAGCATCGCGTTTGTTTCATACATTTGAGCGCCAGTGTCCGAGGTGTGGTTGCGGCTGTTGAAAATGAAGTCTGTCAGGAGTGTCGTTTATAGAAAGCTAGCTTACACAGCCTACAATGTTCAAACTAAACTGGTAACGATCAAACAGCACAAAATGGCAAATGAGTAAACAACAACATTTTGTTAATCAACTTTGGGTGCAGTGGTAGTATTTTTCATGTTTGATTCCCGGCTTGAACAGATGGTTTGGATTTTAAATTGGCCGTCGGCTATTTTCTATCTGGTTTCTGTGTACGATATATCTGGTGAAATTACACTAATGATAATGACCGATACTGAAAACTGAGAACGGGCTTGTTTGACAAGGAACAACTTTCCCCAAGGAACATAGTTCGAAATATGACAAAAATATTTTGGGCTTCCATAGAGTAATCCAAATCAGCTGATCGGTATTTTTTTACATTTGTCGACATATGTTCCTTGGGCAAAGTTGTTTCTTGCCACCAGCCCGTCTTGAGTTTTCGCTATCGGTCACCAGTAAAAATTCCCCCTATATATTCATGACACCGCGATAAACTGTATTGTATCCTAGTTTCTTTGTAGATACACCAAGCCAGGTATTGAACCCGGGACCTCTAGTTCACTTGGCAGTCGGTTCTTTTTTGTCTGGTTTCTGAGTAGGATATATATTCATGATACCCCGATAAATCGTATCCAAGTGTCTGTGTAGATACACCAAGCCAGCTGTTGAACCACTACTGAGACCAGCAGGCTCTCTGGACCTCAGGGTGACCTTATCTATTTCAAGTGTGTTTCCTCCTTTCCCAGGGTATGGGCGGTCGGTCTGCACGCTGTGATCAGAGCGCTGCTCAGCCAAGCCAAGCTAGCCGACAGGAGTCTGGCTTGGCTCAAGAACAAGTACACTGCGTTGTACTACGAGGATGGTTGCTGCTGTGAGCCGCTGGTCTCCGACGCTATACGGGTATACTGTCATATTTCATATTGCTACCTTAAATCTTTTGACCTTTTATCTTTCCGCCTTTAATATTTCCACCTTTCCACCATCCATCTTTCAAATTTTCACGTTTTATATTCCGCCCTTCATCTTTCCATCTGTGCACCTTTCATCACTACTTAGTATAAAATAAAATTGCTTCCCGTGTACCTAATCCCTATGTATGCTTAAATCTTTAAAACTACACAACGGATTTCGATGTGTTATTTTTAAATAGATGGAGGGAGTCAAGATAAAAGTGTTTAAAAGTATATACATACATGCCGAAAATAGGACTTATTTCCGCTGGGAAACGGTCGGCAGCGGAAGAAACCACTGGGCGGGCTGCTAGTCTTTCATAAATTTCACCTTTCGTCTCTTCTTTCTTCCCATCCCATCTTTCATATTCCCTCCTTTCATCTTCAATCTTAATTGGAAACAGCGTCAATACGGACTTCTGGTGCAAATCTGCGGGGCATCATCGGTCTAAAAAGTGACGTATGACAACTCGGTATGAGTTTCGTCCTCTACCATAAGCCATCCATCTTTATTCTTTCACCTATCAACCTTAATTTTTCACATTTTGTCTGTTTATGTTAAAAAAAGGGTAGCTATAGCTACCCTGCCTAGTTGGGTGTTGTGGCCAAGGGAACGACAGGTCGACCTCGATAGAATTGGAAGTAGTATATAGGTGCGCGGTGAACACTTCGATACCGCGTTTCAGGCCCATTGTTCGCTGCCAATCTGTCACGTAGCGCCATTTTGTGAATATGTTGAAAACTTCTGTTGCGTCATTCTTACTTGTGACCCACTTGAGTGAGCTCTGAGAGGTCGCTACAAGGTTTTCAGAGGCAAAGTCTAGGTTTTAAGTCAACTTGCGGCAGCTCGTCTTACTGCAATCTCGTTCTACTTTAATACTTCATCTTCCATAATTCAGTTTCGTTCTTCACATTTTATCATCATCATCAGCCCACATCCACCTACTGCAGCGCATAGGCATCTTCTCTATTGCGCCAATCTTCACGGTCCCGTGTTAAACTCATCCATAGAAATCCCGTCGACTTGGTGATATCATCCGACCACCGGCTTCATGGTCTGCTCGCTGACCTTTTTGCTCCCCTTGGCCACCACTCTGTGACTGCTGACATTTCATCTTTGCCATTTATTCTATCATACTTTATCCTTCACCTCTAATATTTCGTGTTTAATCTTTCGTTGTCCATCAGGTGTTCGGAGGCAGGGAATCCAGTTGCGGTAGCTCGTCCCACACCACTCCTGTCAAAGGTGCCTTCACCGACTCACACTCGGAATCTATCAAAAGTACAGGGATCAAATTTAAGGTGAGTGAACCCCATTATCTCATGAGAAAACCTGTTGGTGCTGGCCATCGAAAGGCTGCCGAAGACCCAGTAGATCTATGCAGTTTAAATGGTGCTGTGCTGGCACTTAAAATACCCTCGCTTTTAACAGATTTTAATTAGCGTGTCTTATCAGCAAATCATTCTCGATAACTTCTGGCTGTGGCTAAGTTAAATAGTAAATAAGACCAAATAGCGTGTAATTCAGAATAAGACAACCGTTGTTCCATAAAGTTTGATTCAGACGGGTTATATGGGATTCTTGTACCTATTCTTCTTTCTGCGGGAACTGAGGGGATGGATCTGATAAAATAATATGCCTTATTATTCCTAACTTTACAATTATCGCATAGCGCTATTCATCTTGACACATCTGATCTTAGAATAGCATCTGTTTAATTTAGCGTTGCTATGCTGGGGTAGGTTAGGTATTGGTGACGGTCTGTGAATACGCCGCGATGCTCGCCCGCACGCATCGCTCTGGGCATATGTTGTCCCTTTCTCGCTCGCGGGTGGCGGCGTGCGCGCGGGCCGCCTGTAGGCGCCAGGCGGTGATTTCTGCACCGCAGTCAGTCACTCAAAACCTTTCGGACGGGAGGGTATCGTATTGTGCGGATTTCCCGCCACGCGTTTTGTGATGCCGCGTGTAATGGACGATTCAATTTGAGATCGCGCGTGTTGATGCATCGTATTATTGCGGTCCTCCTGGGTTATACTAGAATACCAGGCTCAGTGATTGTTGGATGTCTCGACGTCTTCCACGTGAGCGTCGCGTTGAATAGGCATCAGGTGGCCATTTTGGCCCGCGTTTGTACGGCCCAAATTCGGGTTGGGTCACGCGTAATGACTAATATCAAAGTGGAATACGAACAGAAGCTGTGAGTGGTTTGACGTGAATAACGCGCCAAGGCTGTAGTGGAATGCTGGGTGTCGATATCTTTTCCACCCAGCCCTGTAAGTACCCACGGAATCCCGATCTGATCCATTCCCTGAACTTCCTTTCTCCGTTGGGTATTTAATGCATTTGGACCGGCACGTTGACTGTAAGTGTAAACCTGTTTATTCGTGTTAATGGTGTGTTCCCTTTAGTCATATTTGTTGTACCATATCATTGTGACTCCTTAGTACGAATTGCGGAATTCGTGGGGTGATATAATTTGGAGGTACTTACTTATAATCTAGTGCTAATACGTGTGACGTAACGCCAGATCGGCAGACGGTATTTACTACCGACTTGAGTTATGTAAGGGTTGGAACACATCATTTGCCAATTTCAATCAACTTAGTTAATTAAGTTAAATAGATTTAGGTTCACGTTTAATTCATAGTATGCGCTGCTATATTGTGCAGCGTATGCTATTTAGCGCTGCGTAACGCAGCCATTGTCTGCCTCCAGTTGAACTCCTGGTATTTTGTTCGAAATTTACCTGTGTAAATCGCTTCCACTGCGGGAGTTTAGCTTGGAATTAGACAATTTTTGGTAGCAGAGCGTGGTTCAGAAAACCACTAGATTTAAGATTATTTTAGTATAAGATTTTAATCTACCTACATAAAAAAAATATATTTATTGTGATTGTAGTGTGTGCCCTGTGTAGAATATCCTATCGGTAGGATCAGGGCCAATCAATTAGTGACTTGCTTGTTATTATCGTTGTGGTTACCCTGTGCGGATATCCTAACGGTAGGATCAGGGCCGATTGTTTATTATTGTTTTTTATTGTAAGGTTCGGTGTTACTTTGAGTTGGTACCATGGCTCCCACAATTACACAGCTCCAGACAAAAATTAGGACGCACCTAATTTGGTTCGCGACTAAGCAGGCGATGGTCGGTCGCGGGGACCGAGAGGACGCACTCATCGCTTGTGCGCAACGGATTGACGAACGGGTCGCGGAGGTGTTGGATTGCCTCACTGGATGCGAGGAGTTACTTGATGGGACGCCTGATGAGCAAGTCACACATACGGTCCGGGCGAATGTGACCCAGTGCCTGGAGATGGGGCAGGAGATCCAGCAGGCGGCTGCTGTGATCACCAGGCGTAGGGCTGGGGAGCCGGACCCATCCCATGGTCCGCGGGGACCGGGGGTGCAAGTGCCCCTGCCGGCTGTGGCGATTCCGGTCTTCCACGGGGACTACACGGATTGGACCCGATTCCAGGATCTGTTTGACAGTGTGATTCATAACCGCACTGACTTGCAGCCGGCATATAAAATGGCACAATTGATGGCCAAGCTGCAAGGTGAGCCCCATGAGCTGGTAAAGCATCTACCAGTCGATGATGCAAGTTACGAGACGGCTCGCGGTTTGCTGATCGAGAGATACAGCAACAAACGTCTCATGATTGACCAACTCCTGGAACAGTGGCTCACCGTGCCGACCATCACACGAGGGACGGACCTCAGGGCCAAGGTCCTCAACCCTGTCTGCGTTGCAGTGAACGCTCTTGAGAGACAGGGGATGCCGGTGTCAGGCTATGATTATATCCTGGTCCACACGTTGTTGCGCCGCCTGCCGAGCGACATGGCCGCTCGTTTTGAACAGTCACACGGAGGTAAGACATCTGATTACCTCCCGACCTTCGAGGAGCTCAAGTCCTTCCTAGAGGCCGAGTGCAGGCGGGTAGATGCCCAATTTGGAGAGTCGCCTCACGCGGAGTCTGCGGCCGCTCGCCGCCCGGAACGGCCGGGTGCACAGGCGCGAGACGGTAAGAGTAGGCCACCCAGGCGATACAATGTCGCTAATTTGGAATCGAGGTGTGCCTACTGCAGAGAGGCGGGGCATCAGGTGACTGCGTGTGAGGAGTTCGCTGCACAGCGGGTGCAGAAACGTCGTGGTGTGGTGCAGCAACGGCGTTGGTGCTTTAGGTGTATGGGGCCGCATCAGGTGCGAGTGCGAGAGTGCCCATCAAGCACCAACTGCAGGTACTGTCAGGGTGCCCACCATCAGCTCCTATGCATGAACCGCAGCGGAGATTACGGAGGCAGAGCTGACGCGGGTCAGCGGACGGAGTCTGCCCTACCTAGACGGGAGCAACGCTCCCCACCCCCTCCAAGGAGGAGTCCTCTTCCACCAGGGTTTCAGGGACGAGGCCAGGGACATCAGCAGGTGATGCCCCCTTCACCACGCGCGAGACAGTCACCACCTCGGCAGCAGGTGCCGGGACAGGGTAGGTGGTCACAGGTCCAAGGTCAGGGGCACCCATCACAAGTACGTGATGCTACGGGCGGGTGCCAACACCAGGGCCAGTACATGCAGTACTCGGCGGGTCTGAACAACATGGTGAGTTCCCATGACCCACGCATGCCTCTCCCCTTGGCTGAGCACCCGCGGCTACAGGCGCATCCACGGTACGCGCGCCTGCCGCAGGGTTACTATAGGCTGCCAGCCATGGCGTACAGGACCAGAGGTCCCTATCAGCAGGAGTGGGACCCACTCGAAGGTGTACGGAGAGAGAGGACCCCCCCGCAGAACGCGGACACTCCGCGCTTAGATTCCTGCTAGGTAATCGCCGCCTACACGCCAGCTTCGGCCCCCCGGCCAATTACGGTATTGTTGCCTACGGCAATGATTTGGGTATGGGGATACGGTGGCCGCAGCATACAGGTAAGAGCCTTGTTAGATACAGGGGCTCAGGGTTGTATTGTGTCTAGTAAGCTGGTGAGTAGGCTACGCTTAAATATAAGGCCCACAATGGATGGGGCTGTAGGTATTGGAGGTGTAGATGTGCCTGACGTTCGGGGTCAGGTGAACTTCGAGTTCACATTAGGTAATACAGGTACAGGGGTCAGCTATCATGCCTCAGCAGTGGTGCTGGATGATGTGGTAGGGAAACTTCCTCAGGTTCGGTTACCGTCAACGGTACGAGGGTTAACCACAGGCTTAGAGCTAGCTGATCCTGACTTTGATACTCCTGGTACGGTGGACGTTCTCCTCGGGTCAGACGTCCTCGGGAGATTCTGGTGTGGCAGAAAACGAGTACTTCAGCAAACTGGTTTAGTGGCCGTTGATACCACAGGGGGGTATGTTATTTTTGGCCCAGTTTGGAGACCTCAGGACCTACCAGAGGGCGATACGGTTCTCTATGGTAGTGTGTTGTCGGAGGTGCTGCAGAGGTTTTGGGAGTCTGAGGAGCCACCCACAGCGGATAGACGGAAGCCAGAGGATGACGAGTGCGAGCTGTTCTATCAGTACAACACTGCACGAAGTTCGTCAGGTAGGTTTGTTACCAGGCTGCCATTTCTCCCAAACCGCCCCTCCTTAGGTAGTTCGCGACAGATCGCGGAACGGAGACTACTGGCTATGGAGAGAAAGATGAAGCGAGATGCAGCACTTCGGCAGAAGTATATCGAATTCATGAGGGAGTACCTAGAGTTAGGCCACATGTCGGTGTCCAGCATAGATTGGAGGTGTGTCGAGCATTACTATATACCACACCTGGCTGTTTTGAAGTCACCGGAGGCGAAGATACGGGTAGTGTTTGACGGTTCTGCTCCTACATCGAATGGTGTGTCTGTGAACCAGTGTCTGCACGCGGGTCCCAAGTTGAACCGGGACATTGTGGACATCCTCACAGATTTTCGGTTGCACCAAGTAGCGTTCGTCGCAGACGTCAAAATGATGTTTCGCCAAACAATTATACACCCGGATGACCGTCGGTACCAGCTGATTTTGTGGCGTGAGAGCCCTGACGAGCCGATGGTCACTTATGAGCTTAACACGGTAACGTATGGTCTGAAGCCAAGTCCGTTTTTGGCAGTACGCACGCTGCGAGAGTTGGCCGCACAGGAAAGGGTAAGATTCCCTCGAGCCGCAGCAGTACTGGATCGCGACGTCTACGTGGATGACATCTGCACGGGTGCAGATAGCGTGCAACAAGCACTGCTACTACGAGACGAGCTGATCGCGATCATGGAATCAGGAGGTTATGAGTTGCGGAAATGGCTGTCCAGCTGTCCAGAGCTCCTGGCCGGGTTGCCAGGTGAGTTCCAGCAGGACCCGCACCTTTTCGAGAACCCGGACAATCCAAATACGTTGAGCATCCTAGGGGTGCAATATAGGCCAACGCATGATGTCTTTACGTATCAGATCGAGCCAGACCTTTTGCAGAAGACTTGGACGAAGCGTTCGGTATTATCGACGATCGCCAGAACTTTCGATCCTAACGGGTGGATCGCACCGGTGACGTTCATGGCGAAGTGCTTCTTGCAAAGGTTGTGGATAGCAAACTTGGGTTGGGACGACCAGCTCTCCGGAGAGCTGTTGAATGATTGGACCAAGTTTGTGACCACCTTACCAGGGATCGTACGCATCGCCATACCTCGCAAGTTGCTCCCATCGGTGGGATGTAAGGCTACCCTACATGGGTTTTGTGATGCCTCGGAGCGAGGGTACGCGGCAGCTGTCTATTTGCGGACAGTCAGTTCAACGGGAACTGTAGACGTGCGTCTAGTTATGGCCAAGAGTAAGGTGGCTCCGGTTAGGACAAGATGGACCATTCCAAAGTTGGAATTGGCGGGAGCAGCGCTTCTCACGCGCTTGCTACATCATGTCGCTAGTAATCTACGCGGTACCATCAATTTGGATGAAACGGTGTACGCATGGACCGACAGTAGGATAGTTCTGTGCTGGTTACAGACGTCGGTACATACTCTTGAGGTTTTCGTGGCAAATCGGGTGTCACAGATTAAAGGATCGGAAACTCCGTTGGTATGGAGACACGTACCGGGAGAACAGAACCCAGCGGACTGCGCCTCACGGGGATGTAGGGCCCCTGATTTGGTAGGTCACTCACTGTGGTGGGGACCTCAGTGGCTGACTGAGTCACCTGAGAGATGGCCATACAATGAGTGCGGGTCGCCGCTTGGGCCACCTGATCGAGGTTTGCGAGTGAACGTAGGGCAGATCGTACCTAAGCCTAGTGCGGCTTTCTTGCTGGAACGATACAGCTCCCTCGACAAACTTCTAGGGGTGACAGGTTGGATCAAACGGTTCGTGAACAACTGTAGAAAACCTCAAGCAGAACGGAACTTGGCACCTGTCCTCTCGCCTGCGGAGCGGAATGCGGCTCTAAGTTTATTGGTTAGGGTCGTCCAGGCGGAACATTTTGAGGAAGAGGCCAGGCTGCTCAGGGATGGCCGTGGAAAGCTGAAGGGAGGTCTTGTGCGCCTCAACCCGTTCGTGGACGAGCATGGAATGCTCCGGGTTGGAGGTAGACTTCGGAACGCTAACCTGCCTTTTTCAGCACGGCATCCGCTGTTACTCCCAAAGAAGGGACCTTTGGTAGAACTTATAGTTAGGGATCGTCACCAGAAAAACTCGCATGCGGGCTGCAATGCACTTTTGGCTATTCTGCAGCGCGAGTTTTGGATCTTGTCTGGACGACGTACGGTACGGAGCATTGTGTTTCGGTGCTTGCCTTGCTATCGGTTGAAGGCAGCCACAATGCAACCTCAGATGGGAGACCTCCCACCGGACCGGGTGACGGAAGCCTGGACGTTTGCGGGTGTGGGAACGGACTTTGCGGGGCCTTTTATGGTAAAGGCATCACGCCTTCGCAACGCGAAGTCAATCAAGGCGTATTTGTGCGTGTTTGTGTGCCTAGCAACCAAGGCCGTCCACTTGGAACTCGTGGCCGACCTCACTACGGAGGCTTTCTTAGCAGCTTTAGATAGATTTGTGTCGCGAAGAGGGCGACCAGCGCTGATCAGGTCGGACTGTGGTACCAACTTTAAGGGCGCTGATCGATGTATGAAAGAAATTATAACGTTTTTATCGGAAAACGAGGAAGCTATCGGCACGAGCCTCTCCCGTCAGGGCATTAACTGGGTGTTCGATCCACCAGGATGCCCCCACTGGGGTGGTATATTTGAAGCGGTTGTAAAGTCCGCTAAGACGCATTTGATGCGCGTTATAGGTTTAACGATATTAACCTTTGAGGAGCTAGCGACCGTGTTTTGTAAAATTGAGGCCGTTCTCAATTCACGTCCTTTGTGTCCGCTTAGCTCAGATCCGAATGATCTGGAGGCCCTGACACCAGGGCATTTCTTAATTGGCCGACCACTTAACGCCTTGCCAGAATACCCCTACACAGAGGTCAGTAGCAATCGTTTGACGCGTTATGAGTTGCTGCAGCAAATGTCTCAGAATTTTTGGAGGCGATGGTCGCTTGAGTATTTGCACATTCTGCAGCAACGCCTTAAGTGGACGGACAGAACTGAACCCCCTCGCATCGGAGATCTCGTTCTGGTTAAGGATGCCAACCTGCCGCCACTGCGATGGCGCAGAGGGCGCATTCTCAACTTGTTCCCAGGTAGTGATGGCACTCCTCGAGTCGCGACAGTTCAGGTAGGAGATTCAGTTCTTAAGCGAGCAATAGCAACGCTATCTCGTCTCCCCAGTGGTGAATAGGCCTAAGGGATTCGGCCTAGGGCGGGTGAATGTTTAATTTAGCGTTGCTATGCTGGGGTAGGTTAGGTTTTGGTGACGGTCTGTGAATACGCCGCGATGCTCGCCCGCACGCATCGCTCTGGGCATATGTTGTCCCTTTCTCGCTCGCGGGTGGCGGCGTGCGCGCGGGCCGCCTGTAGGCGCCAGGCGGTGATTTCTGCACCGCAGTCAGTCACTCAAAACCTTTCGGACGGGAGGGTATCGTATTGTGCGGATTTCCCGCCACGCGTTTTGTGATGCCGCGTGTAATGGACGATTCAATTTGAGATCGCGCGTGTTGATGCATCGTATTATTGCGGTCCTCCTGGGTTATACTAGAATACCAGGCTCAGTGATTGTTGGATGTCTCGACGTCTTCCACGTGAGCGTCGCGTTGAATAGGCATCAGGTGGCCATTTTGGCCCGCGTTTGTACGGCCCAAATTCGGGTTGGGTCACGCGTAATGACTAATATCAAAGTGGAATACGAACAGAAGCTGTGAGTGGTTTGACGTGAATAACGCGCCAAGGCTGTAGTGGAATGCTGGGTGTCGATATCTTTTCCACCCAGCCCTGTAAGTACCCACGGAATCCCGATCTGATCCATTCCCTGAACTTCCTTTCTCCGTTGGGTATTTTATGCATTTGGACCGGCACGTTGACTGTAAGTGTAAACCTGTTTATTCGTGTTAATGGTGTGTTCCCTTTAGTCATATTTGTTGTACCATATCATTGTGACTCCTTAGTACGAATTGCGGAATTCGTGGGGTGATATAATTTGGAGGTACTTACTTATAATCTAGTGCTAATACGTGTGACGTAACGCCAGATCGGCAGACGGTATTTACTACCGACTTGAGTTATGTAAGGGTTGGAACACATCATTTGCCAATTTCAATCAACTTAGTTAATTAAGTTAAATAGATTTAGGTTCACGTTTAATTCATAGTATGCGCTGCTATATTGTGCAGCGTATGCTATTTAGCGCTGCGTAACGCAGCCATTGTCTGCCTCCAGTTGAACTCCTGGTATTTTGTTCGAAATTTACCTGTGTAAATCGCTTCCACTGCGGGAGTTTAGCTTGGAATTAGACAGCATCACAGCTATTCTTTCTTGGGGATGTAGATAGAAGGAGGTGACAAGGGGATCCGAGGGTTTCATGTGTATTATATACAAAATTAGGCGACAGGCTGACAACTGGTAACTATAGTGATAAGTACATAATTTTTCTAAAACGGTTTTCAAAATATTTGTGAAACGTGGCGATAGCGCTCGACTTATTCCGGTCGTCAACGCTCTGCCTACCCCGCAAAGGATAAAGGCGTGATATGTGTGGGTCATTCATTGCTAACTTATTCATTTTGTTTACAGAAAAACAAATCTACGTCAGAACTCAAGACGAGTTCACCTAAAAACTACGCGTCGAGCTCAGCTAGGAGCGACGATGAGGTTATCCACGGATCACCACGACACAGGTAGCCTTCCTTCCAGATTAAACCAATTCCTTTAAGAAATGACACATTCCATAGACACCTTGGTTCCATATTCGTGTCTTATATTTTTAAGTCTTTACGAAACCAAATCTAAGCAAACTGCCAATCTCTCTTCAATCTCTCTCTGCCAATCTCTCTTGCGTTGCTGTTATTCTATTGAAGTATTCCACCAAGGAAACAGAGGATGAAGTAGAACCCAGCACGTTTCTTCAGCAGAACTCCCTTGAGTAGCACTTGTCACTTTTTGTTTCGCAGCTCATACTCGGCCGCCATGACGCATCATCACCCGTGCCCGCCAAGACATAGCAGTCTGACAGCTGCTGCTACCAGTATCATGGCCAGCAGCACGAATAGACAAAGCAGGTAAAACATAAAATCTATGGCAGAAAAACGTGGCCGCCTCTGCGAGCCGGGTTCCGGGTTCGATTCCCGGTAGGGCACTCACTAAGTTGATATTATCACTGTAAATTTGTCCCCAGTCTGGTTAGGAAAATTTTGGCTGATCCACCTGATTGTCTGTAAGTGGTGCCGTACTTGGGAGGGCACTTTAAACCGTCGGTCCCGGTTGCTGTCTATGATTACTTAGACGGCGGTTACATGACTTTGTTAGAGGCCTACTAGTAGTAGGTGGTTGAAAACTCTGACACCAGGGACCATCGGATCGGTGTTCCACAGGAAAAGAAGAACAGACTTCACAAGACAGCTCGAAGTCAGGTGCGATGGAGAGGTTTCTGCAGGCTCGGTGTTTCAGCTGATATGATCAGAAACAAAAGTGAGGAGAAGGAACATAGTCTCCTTTCTCACGTGGCTTACAAGATTCAGCTAAGATTTGAGCAGATGCTTTTAAACTAACTTTAAATTTCTTTCTTGCAGTTTAAGAAGACTGGAGACCAGCGAGCGTTTCTGGGAGAACCTGAAGCATTTACGGACAGGGTCTGTCGGTTACGACACGCAGTTAGACTTCGCGGATTTCGTCGCGTTGTTTAGGAGTTTTAGGTGAGAACAGATCATTGACATTAGGATTCAACCAAGAACCTTGGCAGGATAGAGAAGAATAAGGATGAAGGAAGATAAGACCTCATGTCGAAATCTCTTGTATGGCTGATTATCTATTCCCGGAAGATAAGAGGGTAGGAAATATACAGTTATCATTTGAGTACTGAAGTGAAATTTTAATTCTTAAGATTGGACATCTGACTTGCTGAATTCTTCGCAGACAGTACGCCATGTTGGCCTGAAGGATAAGGGCGTCACTAGTACCCATAGCGAAGGTCGCAAGATTGAAAGTTATCCGCGGCATGAAAATTAGCCAAGTTTTCTATAAAATTACTCTTTTACAGTTTAGTAATGCGGTCGGAGCTTCGCGACGTGTTTGAGCAGCTGGCCGTGCCGCGCGTACGGTCCCCTCCGTTACACGAGAAGTGTAGGAGTTCGCCGGAGCTGTTTAGCGATCACGTGTTCAAAAGTGGTACGATTTTTTTAATCCTTACACAAACTGGTATTGATGTCCGACTACCAAAAAGTTTGCACTAGGAGTTGGTTGGAGAATAAAGATTAGAAGTGGTATTTTAATATAAATAAAAGATTCAATGGACACGCCAACACAAAGAATACTTTACTCCCAGAGCCTCAGCACAAAGTATTTAATTTTTGGTAAAATAAACTGTGGTAATCAGAAGTGGGATACATCCATCAAAACTTATGCCATCTACCGGAAGTAACCTTAAAAATGTATTTTATAAAACTTTAATACAGAGATAGACAATACTGTCCATGCCGCATAGGTCCTTGCCAGTTGAACGGATATTTGATTTAGAATAAGTACACTTGGTATTATATTTAACAGCCTCCTTTTTTCCAGGCCTATTAACAAGAAACGGATCGTTGGACCTAAAGGCTGGTGACAAATCTGGTCGGAAGAAAGCCTTCGACCTGCTGGCAGCTGCTGCGTTACCAGGTAAGTCTTATCTTAGCAGAATTACTGTCATTATTGCCTTGCTGTCTTATTAATGCGATGCACGCGTCCTGTGCGATCATAGAAAGTTGTTCCAAGTGTCTTAATTGAATGCGTTTCAAGCAATGCATAAAGGGTACAAAATTGTTCTGAATTTAGCACACCGTTTGGACGCATCGGCGTTGCAAAGGCTCCGGGTTCGAATCCCGGTGGGGCACTCACAAAGTTGATATTGATCTCTTTGTGAATTTGTTTCCAGTCATGTTAGGACATTGCATGCTGAACCACCTGATTGTCCGAAAAGAAAAATGGTTGCGTGCTTGGGAGGGCACGTTAAGCCGTCGGTCCCGGTTGCTGTCTATGTTTACTTAGACGGCGGTCGTAACACAACCATGTCAGAGGCCTACTACTAGTAGCAGGCTGTTGAAAAACTTTGACACCAGGGTCATCGGGTCGTTGGACAACTCGGTGCCCCACAAGAAAAGTGAGAGAGAGAGAGATCGGCGTTGCGTGTATCAGGGCAAATTCATTATTAATATGATGCTATACCTACTCCTGAGTTCAAGTGTCTGTAGTTGATTTTATCCAGCACTACTGTGCTTTGGGCTTGTGACGTTGGGATACCCAGTAACATTTTAGATACGAATGGTTAGAAATATGTCAGAACGGTTCGCTGGGTGATTTATAAACCTAAAAGAAATCAAGAACACTTTCTTTTATTACAGATGAATTCTTCGATTCATCTCATCGTTTTTGGATTATTTCTAATAATCATTTTTTTTCTGCAGGAGCGTGTCCAGACGTAAGCGGGAGGGTGCTTTCCTTGCCAACGCTAGGGAAATTCTGTGAGACTAGACAAAATGAGCCTAAGACTGAAAAACAATTAAGGGATATTATACAGGTAAGTACTCCAAACTTTTGGTGTAATATACATATATATATATGTACTGGCAGACACGGTGCAAAATTTAAAACACAGGAAGCGGAACCCATTGATTATATCTGTCCCCTTTCTCAGTTGAAGTGCTCGACTGATACAGTACGCTACTGCACATTCCATATCTGACTAAGGCAGAGTTACTGATGCTTCATCATTACAACTTATACGGGGTGTAAGTAACAGCCCTCCGAATACTGATAGAGTGCATGCAAACCATAAAACCGAACAACTTTCCCCTAGACACATATGTCAGGAAACGACAAAAAAAATCGACCTCCAATACAAAATCACGATCAGCTGACTGCATTAACTATACAATAATTTAATACAATACAAACTTATTTATTGTGACACACAGGTTATAAAAGATGTAAACATAGGTAGAGAGTACACTGAGGTCCGCCAACAGGCATACAAACAAAATACACATACATACACACACATACACATATCACGCCTATAATCCCTTGCGGGGTAAGCAGAGCGTAAACAGCCGCAAAAACGGCCAATTACACCACGACTGACAAATGTTTGACTGACAAACAAAATAATAAAAATAATAAAAAGATTTCTTTTTAGAAATAAGCTGACCTGTTGTGTATTGTTCTATATGTTATGTCCTTTGTGTTATATTGTGTACAATAAACGGTTAAATAAATAAATAAATAAATAATAACAATAAAATTAAATAAACTAAATTCAATCACTCACTATTAAAAATAATTAAATTAAATGTCAAATTAAATCGATTACATCATATTCTATACATGTCAAATTATCCTAATTCACGGTCATTCATAAATTCATTAATAGTATAATATGTTTTATCTACACTCGTCTCATAATGTTCGAATTATGAATTCGAAAACAGATGCATAATGACCTACTTTATGCATTCTGCCTATAAAAACTAGGGTTTTCTATAAATTACAGAAGCGTAATGACTTAATGAGAAAACTCTTAATACGATAAAGTTGAGAAATGAAACGAAGTTTTTTTTTTCCAATACTCAAATCACTATTCTCCGCCGCACCTGACAGTTGTTGTTGTACGGTAATTTTTCGGATGTTGTTTAGTTGTTTTAATAGGTTTTTGTTCTGTTGTTGTTGAGATGTTGTTCAGATGTTGTTCAGTTGTTGTTCAGATGTCGATTAGTTGTTTAGTTATTTGCTGTTGAGACTTGACATCTAAACAACTGTTAGTAAAGAATCTTCAAAAATTCATATCAAGCCATATTACGTTCTCGTATTGAATTTGACCATGTATCGGGCCTTGCAATCGCCTGTGCGGACGTTTGGAAAAGTGTTCAACTGAGTAAATTTTTTAGAGTATAGATTAAATAGTGTATGCAACTGCATATAATTAGGCATTAGAATGCTCGTGTCACTCTATTATAAACAGACACTCGCATTCTAATGACCCCCATTATATGACAGTTGCATAATAGTAGTTTATGCAACTGTCGTATAATGGGGGTCATTAGAATGCGAGTGTCTGTTTATCACACGAGGCGCAGCCGAGTGTGATAATAGTTTGACACGAGCATTCTAATGCCTAATTATAGCAGTTGCATACACTATTTTATCTACACTCTCCAAAAAAACTCAGAAACACTTTTCTAAACGTACGCACCGGCCATTGCAAGGCCCGATACAAGGACAAATTCAACACGAGAACGTAATATGGCTTGATATGAATTTTTAAAAATCTATACTTTAGCAGTTGTTTAGATGTGGAGTCTTAACAATAACTTAACTAAACAACTGAACAACATCTGAACAACATCTGAACAACATCTGAACAACAACTGAACAACATCTGAACAACATCGAAACAACAACTGAACAACATCTGTACAACAACTGAACAACATCTGAACAACATCTGTACAACAACTGAACAACAACTGAACAACATCGGAATAACATCTGAACCACAATTAATCAACATCTGAACAACAACAAAACAAAAACCTATTAAAACAACTGAACAACATCCGAAAAATTACCGTACAACAATAACTGTCAGGTGCGGCGGAAGATAGCGATTTGGGTATTGGAAAAAAAAACTTCGTTTCATTTCTCAACTTTATCGTATTAAGAGTTTTGTCATTAAGTCATTACGCTTCTGTAATTTATAGTAAACCCTAGTTTTTATAGGCAGAATGCATAAAGTAGGTCATTATGCATCTGTTTTCGAATTCATAATTCGAACATTATGAGACGAGTGTATATAAACTACTATTATCTACATGTAAGTCATATACCTAATTTAGTTTTAAATAGTCCAATATTATTTAGGCCGTACGCTCGCTTACGCGGTTTCACGCGCGTGAGGCCGCGCGCGGTCTCGCGGGATCCGCGCGGCGGTCTGACATCGCCGCCATTATTACCCGTCCAAATTTAGAAGGCGCATAGTGCCTAGGTAGTTGTAATATGGCAAGTGTCGTCGTGTTCGTACGGGTTATATTATGTCGCGGGTTGCTGAAGCCGCGGCGCGGGTGACCGCAGGCCGCGTCACGGGGCGCCAATCTTGTGTTTTGTCAAATCTGGCCCGCGCGGGCCGTCCCGCGCGTGAAACCGCGTGAGCAAGCGTACGGCCTTAAATTTTTTAAACTTCTAGGTAACTTATTATATAGTTTCGGTGCCATCCCAATTACACTCTGCTGGCACAATGTTGTTTTATGCGGCATGGCTCGCAACTGATCACATCTCAACTATGTGAAGTAAATTTTTTTTTTACGTTTCCTGAAATATTTTTTGATGGAAAGTCGTTCAGTTTCATGGCCTCAATACACCCTATCAGTATTCGGAGAGCTGTCTCTTACACCCTGTATAAAGTCTTGAGATTAAGACCATGTAAGACCCACACCATTCTGACATTTTGATAGATGTGTTAAAAAGATTGACCTATTTATTATATATGATGTTTACTTGTGTTTTTTATTTTTAAATTAGTTTAACATGTATTTTATATTTTAATGTTTTTTCTATACAATGTAAATTGTTCTGAAATAAAGAAACTTGAAACCATAACGGAACACAGCAACTTTTAATAGTCGTATCCTGTGAACGGGTTGAGTGCTAGATGATCCTTAAAGGAGTCTATAAAGATCGTTTAATTGGACTTATTTATGAGAGACTATTTTGCCCTAAGATTTGGCTGTTTACCGCATCTCCCATTCTCACCAAGCTATTTCTTCAACAGAGGCACGAGCCAGACCCAGCCTTGAGATTAGAGAACTGCCTCTCATTCGAGGGTTTCGTGAGATTCCTCGCGGATAAGGACAACTATGCGTTTGTGCCTGAACAAAGACGCGCGCATAACTTATTAGGGTGAGTATATCTTTTATTTGGATGAGTATATTTTTAATTGGGGTGAGTATATATCTTATTCCCGTGAGTATATCTCTTATTAGTGTGAGTATATCACTTATTAGTGTGAGTATATCACTTATTAGGGTGAGTACCAATATTACTGATGCTGACTTAGATTAGCAACAGCCCAGCAGAGAACTGCCTCTCATTCGAGGGTTTCGTGAGATTCTTCGCGAATAATGACAATTATATTCTTCGATACCCGCACCGAATATCGACACATTAATAGTAGTTTTTGCCACGGATTGTCAAAACACAAAAAAATACGGTAAACAACGTTATAAAGATAGTTCTAACAATCTTCCAACACTTTCTTTCTGCATTCTTGACCATTTATATTTTTAATCTCCTATTCAATTTTCATTTACTGTATTTTAATGCTTTCACAGAAGAACTTCATCATCAGAGGAAGACGAAGCCTCAAAGGACATATCCAAGGACATGACGGGGCCACTCAGCCAATACTACATCGCCAGTAGCCACAATACCTACCTAACTGGACATCAGTTGAAGGGAGAATCTTCTGTGGAGCTTTACAGTCAGGTAAGTGGCAAACATTTGACAGTTGGGGGTTAAACAGAGATTTTGCATACGATGGGAACTAACATTTGAAAGATTAGGTATTAACAGACGTTCAGGATTTATTGCGAGCTAGTATTACACATGTCACTCAGCCAATACTACATCGCCAATAGCCACAATACTTACCTTACTGGATATCAGTTGAAGGGAGAATCGTCGGTAGAACTGTACAGTCTGGTAAGTGAAGAACATTTGACAGTTGAGGGGTTAAGTCAGAGATTTAACATACGCTGGGAACTAACATTTGAAAGGTTTATTGAGAGCTATCATTACACATAACATGTCACTCAGCCAATACTATATAGCCATTAGCCACAATACTTACCTTACTGGACATCAGTTGTTGTTGTTGTACGTACAGCCTGGTAAGTGACGAACATTTGACATCTGAGGGGGTAGTATAGTCAAGTTTGCATTATTATGTCGGCAAGTATCCAGTTGACATTTTAGCATGTGGCCAACGTAATATGACATTCAAGGGGTTAAGTCAGATATAATTCTAAGTCTAAGGAGATTTTGCATATGTTAGAATAACTTTTGACAGTTGAGGGGTTGTGTCAGAAATTGAAAACCAAAACAAGATTACAGAGAGAAAGTTTATTTTTAAATTTCTTATCTTAAACGACTTATTCATACGGTAATTATAAATCAACTTAACCCACACACACACATATGGTTTCAAAATCGACAAAATATTAATACAAGGAACATTTTCATACCAAACCCCACTTAATGTGTGTTTCGTCTGTACCAGAATCTCGCTCTGTAGTCATCACTACATGTCAGAAAAGCTGGTGCCGTGCCTGAGTGTACTATGTGCCTGAAAATATAACATAGAAAATTGATATGTATAAGTCAATATATAGTAATTGAAAAAATCGGGCATTAGTTGCAAAACTAACCCGGTAGATGGAGCCGTGCCCCGCGTTACTGGCATTAAAATACACTTGCAAAAGCTGCGGTAGCCTAGATGAAAGAGGCGTCGCCACTAATGCGAAAGTCGCAAGTTCAAAATCCTGCCCGCGCTTGAAATTATTGCAAGTTTTCAAAAATCTGTTGGGTAGGTTAAATTTTGGCAACAATTTTTTTTGTTCAGATGAATCCGCAGTGTGTTGCCCCGGGGCTATGAAATCTACACCTGACTGTATGGTGGGGAGCGGGAGCTCACCCGGAAAAGTTTTGTGGTTGTTCAAACAACCAGCTCAATCGGATCGCGCCCTTGGGTTGGGTTTGGTTGGTCGAATGGGTTGGGTTGGTCGCTTGGGTTGGTCGTTTAGGTAGGGTCGGTCGTTTGCGTTGGGTTGGTCGGTTGGGTTGGGTTGGTCGCTTGGGTTGGGTTGGTCGCTTGGGTAGGGGTGGTCGTTTGCGTTGGGTTGGTCGGTTGGGTTGGGTTGGGTTGGTCGGTTGGGTTGGTCGGTTGGGTTGGGTTGGTCGCTTGGGTTGGGTTGGTCGGTTGGGTTGTGTTTGTCAGATGGGTTAGGTTGGTCGCTTAGGTAGGGGTGGTCGTTTGCGTTGGGTTGGTCGCTTGTGTAGGGTTGGTCGTTGGCTTTGGGTTGGTCGCTTGGGTAGGGTTGGTCATTTGCTTTGGGTTGGTCGCTTGTGTTGGGTTGGTCGTTGGCTTTGGGTTGGTCGCTTGGGTAGGGTTGGTCATTTGCTTTGGGTTGGTCGCTTGTGTAGGGTTGGTCGTTGGCTTTGGGTTGGTCGTTTGCGTTGGGTTGGTCGCTTGGGTAGGGTTGGTCGCTTGGGTAGGGTTGGTCGTTGGCTTTGGGTTGGTCGCTTGTGTAGGGTTGGTCGTTGGCTTTGGGTTGGTCGCTTGGGCAGGGTTGGTCATTTGCTTTGGGTTGGTCGCTTGTGTAGGGTTGGTCGTTTGCGTTGGGTTGGTCGGTTGGGTTGTGTTTGTCAGATGGGTTAGGTTGGTCGCTAAGGTAGGGTTGGTCATTTGCTTTGGGTTGGTCGCTTGTGTAGGGTTGGTCGTTTGGGTTGGGTTGGTCGGTTGGGTTGTGTTTGTCAGATGGGTTAGGTTGGTCGCTAAGGTAGGGTTGGTCATTTGCTTTGGGTTGGTCGCTTGTGTAGGGTTGGTCGTTTGGGTTGGGTTGGTCGGTTGGGTTGTGTTTGTCAGATGGGTTAGGTTGGTCGCTAAGGTAGGGTTGGTCATTTGCGTTGGGTTGGTCGCTTGTGTAGGGTTGGGCGGTTGCGTTGGGTTGGTCGCTTAGGTAGGGTTGGTCGATATGGTCATTTGGTTTATTCGGTTGTTGTATATCTACCTGACGGCGCCATTATGTCCCAGTGACATCAGCTGGCATCTAGAAGCGTTCCTCGAATGCCAAGTGCAAAGTGACGTTGTCGCTTCATCAGGGAACATGACGTAGTCCTCGGTATGGTTGAACACCGCTTGGGCTATGTGTTCTTGTTTACCTGGAAATAAGGAAAATCTGATTGAAAAATGGTATCTCCTTCTTTTCGTGTGGGTCACCGAGTCGGTGAAAAACCCGATAGAACATGGTATGATGTCGCGTATAGCCTCAAGAGGTTGCTTTTCATAAATTTGACAACTTGCTTTGAATATAACACATACATACACATATCACGCCTATTATCCCTTGCGGGGTAGGCAGAGTGTAAACGGCTGCAAAAAACGGCCATACACACCAAGTCTGACAAATATTTGAGGGTAATTCGGAAAATTGTGTATCGCCATAGTGACAGGTTGTCAGCCTATCGCCTAAAATTGCAATACACACCCTCGAGTCCCTTAGCTGCCTCGTACGACCCCCACGGGAAAGAAATGGGGTGATGCTATTCTCAGCCGGCATCACACGGCAATATAACACATACATACATAAATCACGCCTCTTTCCCGGAGGAGTAGGCACTAGGCAGAGACTACTTCCTTCCATTTACTACGATCCTGGCATACTTCTTTCACTCGAGCGAATATAACACACACACACACACATATCACGCCTTTTTACCTTACAGGGAAGACAGAGTGTTAACGGCCGTAAAAATAGGTCGCTATCGCCACATCTGATAGATATTTGAGGTTCGTTTAAAAAAAAAATGTGTGTCACTATAGTACCAGGTTGTCAGTCCATCGCCTGAAATTGAATACACACCCTCGAGTCCTTTGGTCGCCTCTTACGTCTCCCACGGGCAAGAAATGGTTTGATGCTATTTTAAGCCGGCATCACATGGCAAAGACCATACTCAGATCTATAGACCAGGGTTTAAAAATAGCTTACCGGTGGTACCAGCGCCCGTGTATTGTATGAGGCATCGGCTGCTAGCGAGCTCCCAAAGTTTAATTGAAGAATCCAAGCCTGAAGTCAGCAGATACTGAAACAACAAATAAAAATGTAGCCTGTAGTATGGACATACCATGTTTGCTGATTATCCTACTACTATTGTAAATGCGAAAGTTTTAATACATGCATACATACATAAATCACGCCTATATCCCTTACGGGGTAGGCAGAGCGTTAACGGCCGGATATTAACACTACGTCTGACAAAAGTTTGAAGGTCAATTAGATAACTGTGTATCAGTGACAGGTTGTCAGCCCATCGCCTAAAATTTCAATACACATCCCTCGAGTCCCTTAGTCGGCTCTTACGACACCCATGGGTAAGAAATAGGGTGATGCTATTCTAAGCCGGCATCACACGGCGGAAAGTTTTAATGAATGTATTAAAACATCTGTTAGATGCAGTGTACCATCGATTGTTATTTTATGTTATATCTTGTTATATTATGTTTGTGTCATGTTATGTTATTCTATGTTATGTTATGTCTCACCTTGCTGTTCCTTGTAAATGCGACTGAACACACTTCGCTTCCATCATGAGCGTTAATGAATGTATTGAAACATCTGTAGGATGCAGTGTGCCATAGATTGTTATATCTTGTTATGTTATGTTTGTGTCATGTTATGTTATTCTATGTTATGTTATATCTTGATATGTTATGTTATGTTTGTGTTATGTTATGTTATGTTATGTTATATCTCACCTTGCTGTTCCTAGTAAATGCGACTGAACACACTTCGCTTCCATCATGAGCGTTAATGAATGTATTGAAACATCTGTTGGAGACGGTGTCCCAAAGTTTGATGGTACCGTCGGCGCTGCCACTGGCGAAGTATTTGCCGTTTGGCGAGAATCTGGGAAGGAATATGTTATAGATTAGAAAATTGTCGTTAGGGGAGAATTTGGGGAAAATACATTGTAGGTTACAAAACACGATTAAAGATATATCAAAATATAATGTACACATTCAAAAAGTATCACTTTACGCAGCTAAAAGAAATTTCTTAGTAGAAATAAGTTGGCCTGTTGTGTCACTATTCTTTGTATGTGTGTATATTGTGATGTTTTTGTGTACAATTAATAAATAAGCTATCCTATCAAATTAGGGCTCACAGTCCAAATCTAAAAATGATCGACCAAAATTTTATATTTGGAGATGATAATTATTGTTTGTCCTTTCTAGTAGATGTCGCTAACGCTCACAGAGCAGTGAGTTTCAAGTCTCGCTCGCGCTTTTATGCTCTGTGCTAAAGCTACGTATTTTCCAAAGACACGAAAATTTTCTGTGTGTGTGTGTTTAAGTTATTTTTTATGGGCTATACAATACAAGTGTGTATCTTTTTGCGAAAAATTACTTACTTCACGGAGTTGACAGTGTCAGTATGGTGATGGGACGGTACTGGGCACACGAAGCATTGACTGGTTGTCACATCATACAGCCTGATGACAGGATGCGTGGTAGCCGCTATAATGTGGTCTCCTAATGGATGGAAGGCCACGGCTAGCACTTGTTCGGCGTCCTGAAAAAAAAACCTGATATAAGTTGAAAAATTTCGCGGGAATTATTCGAACCTGCGCTTTCCACTTTCATTCCGGGACACAAATACTGCTGATGTGGCGCAGTGGTAGTGCAACAGCTTGCGGCGCAAAGGTTCCGGGTTGGGCACTCAGAATGTTGACATTATCTCTTTGTGAATTTGTTTCTGGTAAAACTCTGACACCAGGGTTCATCGGGTCACTAATCGTCAAGAAGGTCAATGTCTTCAAGAGTCGATGTCTCGCAAATAGTAGTGAAATATTAAACTTTCTCAGGTATAGTCACTAAATGCCAAGGTCACCAAAGGTCAAGGTCACCAAAGGTCAAGGTCACCAAAGGTCAAGGTCACTCACCGTAATAGATTTGTAAGCTTTCTTGGCGGACGCTTTGGCGATGTCAAATAGCTTGATGCAGCAGTCCCGTGAGGCTGACACGAGGATTTGCTCGCGAGGGTGGAAGTCCAGAGCGGTTATCTCATCGGTGTGGTCGTAGCTAGAAAAACATACATACATACATAAATCACGCCTATATCACTTACGGGGTTGGCAGAGCGTTAATGGCCGTAAAACGGGTATGTACACCAAGTCTGACAAAAGTTTGAGGGTCAATCAGATAACTGTGTATCACTATAGGGACAGGTTGTCAGCCCATCGCCTAAAATTGCAATACACATCTTACCCTTAGTCGCCTCTTACGACACCCATGAGTAAGAAATGGGGTGATGCTATTCTAAGCCAGCATCATATGGCCGACTAGAAAAACATGTTGATTAATATTGTGGCACAACGAAATTAGTGAATTGACAATCCAAAAAAAAATCTGCAGCTGGAATGTTTAATATTCCATCGCAAGCCATACTAACTGAGCAAATTTTTGGCCATATCGACGAAATTTGTGATCTCTTGATGTTTTTGCAAGTTTCATGTTTACTTTAAAAATTTGGTATTCTTCTTCTTCTTTTCGTTTTGGTCACCAAGTCATCTAACGACCCGATGAACCCTGGTGTCAGAGTTTTTCAACCGGCTACTACTAATAGCAGGCCTCTGACATCGTTGTGTAACGACCGCCATCAAAGTATCATAGACAGCAATCTGAACCGACGGCTTAGCGTGCCCCCCGAAGCACGGAACCATCGTTTTTTTCGGACAATCAGCCTGCAATGTCCAAAACAGACTGGGAACAAATTCACAAAGTAATAAATATCAACTTTTTGAGTGACCCACCGAGAATAGAACCTGGAACCTTTGCGTCGCAGGCAGTCGCACTACCACTGCGCCACATCGGCATTTGGTATTCAATCTACAGAATTCTTGGAATACTAAACTAATCCTAATTCCCGTAACGAAAACTCTCTTAAAGCCGTGTGATGCCGGCTTAGAATAGCATCACCCCATTTCTTTTCCGTGGGAGTCGCAAGAGGCGACTAAGGGACTTTAGGGTGTGTATTGCGATTTTAGGCGATGGGCTTACAACCTGTCACTAATGGCGATACACAATTTTCCGAATGACCCTCAAATATATGTCAGATGTGGTGTAAATGTCCGTTTTTGCGGCTGTTTACGCTCTGCCTACAAGGGATTAAAGGCGTGATATGTGTGTGTGTGAAAACTCCCTTACAGTGTCCTGATGACAGGGTGACCTTGTTGCTCCCTGCCCGGATCCACCTCTTCCGGAGCTGATTTAGCCAACATACGCTCCACATCCAATATCTGAAACAAATGCCGTTTTATCATAAGGGTTCTGCATTCATCTTGACTTAATACTTTTCGCCTAATCGGTCCCGGTTGCTGTCTATGATTACTTAGATGGTGGTGATTACACAACCATGTCAGGGGCCTACTAGTGGTAGTAGGCGGTAGAAAAAACTCTGACACCGGGGTTCATCGGGTCGTTGGATGACTCGGTGTACCTCACGAAAAGAGAGAGCCTATTGGGATATTTTCATTACGGATTTGTAAAGCCTGTTTTTAACGTTAAACTAGGGTTTTGATATTTTTTTCACAACTAGATGCGGCTGTAGACCTGAGTATATCTTCCTTGAGTGATCAGCTTTGCTAGGTGGGAACTATTTCACCCAATTAGAGTATACGAATTTAATTTCAACATATCTTTAGGTGTTCCCGGCATAAAAAGTCGTGACAGATGGACAGACGGATGGGCAGACTACAAAATGATCCTATAAGAGTTCCGTTATTCCTTTTAAGGTAAAGAGCCCTACTAGAAAATTCTTTAAACCTTAGGAAAAAATGTTAAAAGGTATTTTACCCCTTTAGGTGTTAGATTTTAAAATCCTATCTTAGTGCAATTACATTATTGAGAACAAATCCGTACTAAGTTCTAATGAAATCAACAAAATTTATAATTTAAATTTGCTGTTCGGTAATGGAATTTCTGTTTATTCTGGGTAGTAATAATCCTAAAAGCTACACCTGACATGGCATTTAGCTAGCCAAATAAACTTAAACCTAATGAAGTACCTTAATGCCGTGTGATACCGGCTTAGAAAAGGATCACCCCATTTCATTTTACAAAGAAGCTACAAAGGGACTCGAGGGTGTGTATTGCAAATTTAGGCGATGGGCTGATAAGCTGTCACTATGGTGATACACAATATGCCAAATGACCCTCAAATGTTTGTCAGACGTGGCATAAATGTCTGTTTTTACAGCTCTGGGGGGATTATAGGCGTGATATAGGCATGTATGTAAGTACCTTGATACTGGCGTCAACACTGCCGGTAGCCACAAGTTGTCCGCAAGCACTGAACGCGCCGGCGCGACACGCCATCTTGTGTGACGTCACGTAGGCAGTCTCATAAGTCGCCGGCTCTGGGGCGAGCGAAGATGCGTCCATTTCGTATTCCAAGTCTAGTGACAGATAAAGAGTAACATGAAAAACATATGAGTCAAAAAATAATCTTACAAGAGTATTGTGCAAACTGATTATTAGCAGTGGCATGACCAAGTAGCTAATATAATTCACTAAAATCTTGCCCTGGAATACAAACTAATAAATTCACAGAATGGTGGCCAAGAGAAGCAAAAAGGTCAGTGGGCAGACTAGCTGCCCCTTGGTCCGACGATATCGTCAAGTTAACAGGACGGCACTGGACAAGGCTGGCACAGGACCGTGAGGATTGGCGCTGTAGAGATGAGGCCTATACCCTGCAGTGGGTGGATGTGGGCTGAGGATGATGAAATTCACAGCCATTTCCATATTACAAATACACCCCAAAATCAATATTAGAAAATACAACTTACAAATTAAAATTTTGATCGTGCAATACTTACTGACAAGGCAATACATTTCAATAGACTGGATATTACCCTTTTTGATAAAATTGATAATTGCAAAAATAATAGACATAGCAGTACCTAATTCACACAATTTACAGAAAACAATTTCATGTCTACTGTAATATGACATTTAATTTTAAATGAACTACATTTAATTTTAAATAAACAACATTGAATAAAATGTTCAAGACAAGGTTTAGAATTAGAAACAAGTACACACCCGTTGGCCATTTTTGTAGTCAGTGATTTTAAGCCGATTAGTTAGTAGTACTTCAAGTTACTCATAGCATTTCAAGTTTGTGTTGTAAAAGATAAAAGCTTTAAATGATATTACCAAAGCCAGTAGTGCCAAGTAAATGCTCGGCCCCGCTGGAAGCAGCCAAACGGTCCTTGCGGTCTGGCTCGTTCTGCAGTCCAACCATCATCAAGTTAAGCAGCCTGTGAAATGATTTCTTGAAGTATGGTTAAAACGAAAATTAAATTACTCTCTTCAATTTAGGATAGTATAATCACTTATTGATGTTGTGATTTTCTTTTTTTATAACAATTTTGTATTGTTCTAATAGAAAACTGGCTCGGGCGGGATAAAAAAATAAAAATAAAGGCACTGCCTCAGGGCTGGCCAGGTTAATCACACAGCATGTAACTTAACGCCACCACCATCTGAAAAACAACATTTGTTTCAAATTGATGTCAAGATTTTCAAAATGTGTCTCAGTTATGCATTTTGTATTGCGTCAATGTTTTCTAGCATCAGGACAATTTGAAATCTCTCAATTACCATACCAAAGGTTCATTACTGGAAGCATAAGCAAGCATATCTATGAGTCTCTAGGTAGGTTTAATGTTATACATACTCATCAAACATACGCTGCCATGTGATGCCGGCTTAGAATAGCATCACCCCATTTCTTTCCCGTGGGAGTATTAAGAGGCGACTAAGGGACTTGAGGGTGTGTATTGCAATTTTAGGGGATGGGTTGACAACCTGTCACTATGGCGATACACAATTTTCTGAATGACCTTCAAATGTATGTCAGACGTGGTGTGAATGTCCGTTTTTGCGGCTGTTTACACTCTGCCTACCCCAATATTATTATTATTATTATTATCTGTGAGCAGGCAGGCAGTCGATGTGCAACTGATAATGCCTGTATCCAGTTACTTATAATAAGTTTTCATTTCTTTAATCTTTATTTGTTTTTTATGTTCGTCTAGTCTGTTCTTGAATATATTGATGTTTGGGGCTGAGACTACATCTTCTGGCAGTTTATTCCATTCATGGACAACTCTGTTAGCAAAGAAGTTTTTGTGAGGAAGATTGTGCGAAAAACTGGTTTCCAGTTTTAGGTGGTGGCCTCTTAGACGCGTGTTCATGTCCTTATTAAACATTGATTGAAAGTTTTGGAGATAATAGGTGTGATATGTGAATGTGTATGCATGCATACTCATCAATTTGACTACTGATGTGGAGCAAAGGTACAGACTAGACAAACATAAAAAACAATGAAGATTAAAGAAATGAAAACTTATTGTAAGTAACTGGAACTAATGACTGACTGACTGAAATAATAATAAATAAAGGTTCCCGGTATGATTCTCAGTGTAGCCCTCACAAAGTTGATATTCATTACTTTGTGTGGTCCCAATTTGATGCGAGTTCTACTTTTGCTATGCAACAAACATTAACAAGTTGATGAAAATGTTACCTGTCGCTAGGCGGGCATGGCGGGTCGGCATGGACCGCAGCTGCTAAGGTCGCCGCGATAGGTTGGAAGCCATCATAGTACAACTGGCTGCAAAAGAAAACACAACAAACAATTTTATACCGAACATAACCTTAGTTTATTTAAGCTGCTATTGGCATTTATTGGCACTTGTAAACGATAAAATCAATGTCATTGCAAAAAACTATGGAATATTCATTGAAGTAGTAGAGTTTTTAAAGTTAATTGCAGGAAATAAGTATCATAAAACAAGCTTTTACTATCGGCAGTAGCAATCAAAGTTCTTACCTGATTATCATACGATATAGCAATTCTCTGTTCTTCACGACGTTGCGTGTATCAATATCACCATTATTTTCCTTCATTTTCGCACAATTTCGCAAAGAATTTCAATTAATTTGATCAAAACCGGCTGAAAACTAAAGCCGCTTTAGGTTATGTTTGACAACAAATTGACGTTTCGAATTTCGACGCTCTTGTCTATGGTCTTTTGTAGTGCGGCGCACTAAGCGATTTTAAATTACTCAAAAAAGATTGGAAAGTCGAGAAAAATTAGATTCGGTCAGACACCTACACCTCAAAACCAACGCTCATCGCATAAAAGCCACTGGTTGGTTTCTGAAAATCAATACTTTCAGACATGCGTATCGAAACTGAGAACGAAGTTTGAGTTGCGCCTTGTTTTCTTTTATCGATATGTCGATCTTTTATTTTCTGTTTGTACCCCGTCACTATAGGTGTTCTAATACCGGAAGCGGAAATGCAAAGCGCGGTAAAGTCAAACTAAAAACTTTTTTCATCTCGTTGAAGCTGTTTGTTTTACCTATTTATAATTTCCTTGTTTATAGGTTTTGCTGACGGGATGCCGCTGTGTAGAACTAGACTGCTGGGATGGTGACGATGGAAGTCCCGTTATTTACCACGGACACACATTTACTACGAAAATACCCTTTCGAAGAGTCGTCGAAACCATTGCAAGGTTTGTTTACAAACTTTTGTTGTATCTTCTTTAGCAGTCTTGTCTTCTTTATTGCCTTTAATTTCAAACTTGTTTTTTTTTTACTTGAAAGCGATTGTGCTTGTTAAATCAAAATATTTACAAGCGAGTAAACTTTTGTTAACCATCTTAAAATCATAACGTCGAAGTTTTCTTTTCGTGAAACGGTGTATTCCCGTTGTCACGGTGACCGTGTGCTGAGGGTATGTGAGGATTTAGCAAGGTGTGTGTGGCATGGTGTGTACTGCCCCACCCTCAGCCACAACTTCTTCCACCTGCCTCACCTTGCCCCACCTTACTCCACCCTCAACGGGGACACGGTCACTGGGGACAACGGAACATCCTACGCGTAAAACTTGTAGTAATACATACGAGTGAATGCAACTACTACACAAATTAAGAGCAGGCCTCAGACATAAGCGCTACGTGACAATAGCATTCGGTAAAAAATATATACCTATTTAAGTACTTACCTCATCATAGAGGGATGCGGTGTGATGCCGGCTTAGAATAGCATGATGATTCTTGCCCTTGGGAGTCGTAAGAAGCGACTAAGGGACTCGAGGGTTAAAATGTGTATTGCATTTTTAGGCGATGGGCTGATAACATGTCACTATGGCGATACTCAATTTTCTGAATTGCCCTCAAATGTTTGTCAGACTTGGCGTAAATGTCCATTTTTTCTCTGGGCTCTGTATATGTAGAGGGAAGGGACCAACGCTATAGTGTTACCTTAGACAGTTCAAGCTTACGATGATTTTTATTTTCAGGAGTGCGTTCATCACGTCTCCGTACCCGCTAATACTGAGCATAGAGAACCACTGCAGTCTGCCGCAACAGCAAGTCATGGCCAGCACTTTTGAGGTCAGTGACCGCAACTATGCCTACCTACCTATCTATAGTGTAGTGTATGTAGGTACTATTTTATTTACGATTTATTGAACACAGGAATAGTAAAAAACGTCATAAAACTGGTAGACATCAAGCTACATAGCCTGGCACATCGCCGCAAGGTTGCCTGCTTGTCGGTTTTTTACAGATTGTACTTCGGAGAGTGTGCTTAAGAGCTTCACGACCTTGTTCCACCAGTTCCATTCTACCATCGGACATCCAGACGCACCGCCGGATACCATCCGTACCTGATTGCCATTCATTTATATTCATCATTCATTATCATCATTCATCATTTATAATGCGCACTGCTAAAGAGTGGAACTCACTACCTGCGTCTGTGTTTCCAAACGCATACAACCCTAATCTCTTCAAAGTAAGAGTGAACAGGCTTCTTCTGGGTGAGCTCGCTCCATCTTAGACTCTGTCTCTGTCCTATGACCTAGACTAGAGTCAAGAGCAAACCCATCCTTAATTTTAAAAAACTATACCTACATACTTTTAAGTAGTGTAGTGTATGTAGGTAGGTACTAATTTATTTACGTTAAATTGTACACAGGAACAGTAAAGAGACAAACACATATTCTAGAGACAAAACAGGCACTGCTTAACTCTAATAAGAAATTTCTTACAGCAGACCCAGGGAAGAGTAATGATATTAAACGAAATGCGGATAAGTCGTGCACAGAATACTAATACCAAAACTCAATCTACACTTGCAAAATTCGCGGGCAAGGTACCTCGGTAGCCCAGATGGAATAGGGGTCGTCAGTAGTGATGACAAAAGTCGCAGGTTCAATCCTGCCCGCGGTAGTAAATGTTTTCTAAAAGCCGGGTTATTACTTAATTATTGATGAGTAACATACAGCAACAGCCAAGCCAAGTAGACGACTGTAACTAAAGAGCGCTCATACGTTTCGTTCGTCTACCACGCTTGGTCGGCCGATGTGGCGCAGTGGTAGTGCGACTGCCTGCTATGCAAAGGCTCCGGGTTCGATTCTCGGTGAGACACTCACAAAGTTGATATTTATCACTTTGTGAATTTGTTCCCGGTCTGGTTAGGACATTGCAGGGTGAACCAACTGATTGTCCGAAAAGAAATGGTTCCGTGCTTCGGAGGGCACGTTAAGCCATCGTTCCCGGTTGCTGTCTATGATTACTTAGACGGCGGTCGTAACACAACCATGTCAGAGGCCTACTAGTGGTAGTAGGCGGTTGAAAAACTCTGACACCAGGGTTCATCGGGTCGTTGGACGACTCGGCGTCCCACTCGAAAAGAGAGACTACGCTTGGTCGTAACACTGGCATTCTCATTCAGGCAGTGTTCGGAGACAAGCTGGTGACGTCATTCCTGTTCGAAGTGGACTACACGGACGAGCCGCGGCTGCCTACCCCGCAGCAGCTTAAACATAAGGTCAGTGTTAAAAAACTTTTCTATTAATGAATGAAATTTATTACTGGGATAGTATAGTATACATGGTGTAAAAAAATTAGCTGAAAATATTTTAAGGGGTGAACCAGTACGTGAAACTGAACAACTTTCCCTAAGGAACATAGGTCGAAATATGAAAAAAAATTGGCCCTCCCATACAAATTATGCCGGCTGGGCAACACACTAAGTATGGGATGGGAGGGTCAAATAATTTTTTCATATTTTGACCTATGTTCCTTGGGGAAAGTTGTTCAGTTTCACGTACTGGTTCACCCCTTAAAATATTCTCAGCAATTTTTTTTACACCTTATATACTTACCGTGTGATCTTCTTCTTCTTCTTTTCGTGCCGGCTTAGAATAGCCTCATCCCATTTATTTACCGTGGGAGTCGTAAGAGGCGACTGAGGGACTCGAGGGTGTGTATTGCAATTTTAGGCGATGGGCTGACAACCTGTTACTATGGCGATACACAATTTTCCGAATAACCCTCAAATATTTATCAGACGTGACGTAAATTTCCGTTTTTTGCGGTTGTTTACGCTCTACCTACCCCGCAAGGGATTATGGACGTGATGTGTATGTATGTGTGTATGTATGAAATTACTTTATTCAATGTAGTATAGTATTATCTATCACTTATTGATGTCATGATCCGTCATTGTAAAAGAGTAAAACACAATTTTCTTTTTTTATATCTATTTTGTATTGTCTTAATAGAAAACTGGCTCGGGCTGGCTAAAAAAATAAAAATAAAGGCACTGCCTCGGGGCTGGCCAGGTTAATCACACGGCATGTTACTATACGCCACCACCATCTGTAAACGACATTTGTTGAAGTCAAAATTTTCAAAGCGTGTTATTATAATATCTTACTAACTGGCCCGATGGCATAGCGGATAGTACCTCTGACTGCTATGCCGAGGGTCGTGGGTTTGATCCCCACAGGACATAAATATTTGTAAAGTCAATTTTCAGATATTTGTGTTGAGTCTGGGTGTTTTCTATGTAGAAATATTTACTTATTTATTTACAAAAAAGGATATAAGTATTAATATCAGCTATTTTGTTCCCATAGTACAAGATTTGCTTGATTTGGGACTAGATGGCGCTGTGTGATTTGTCGAGAATATTTATTTTCTCTTACGGTATGACAGTTCAGTTTGATGGTCTAGTTCAGCCGTACTCTTTTTTAAGTTTTTTTGGCTACATGTCACTTCGAGAGATATAGCAAGATCTATGCTCGGTATCTCTATAATGGATAAAATCCGGAATGGACTCCGCAAAAATACTGTCTGGAAGTGTAGAAAACTTAAGTAGCAGTGGGCTGGGCACGTCCGTTGACAGACGGTGGAGTAAGAGAGTTCTCGAGTGGAGGCCACGCCTCGGCAAGCGTAGCGTTGGACGACCTCCGGCCAGATGGACCGAAGGCTTAAAAAAGGCGGCTGGTAGCGACTGGATGGCGAAAACGAGAGATCGTGCCCTATGGTGTACCCTGAGGGAGGTCTACGTCCAGCAGTGGACTGCAATAGGCTGATGTATGTAAGCATAGTTTAATTTATGATGTTTCAGGTGTGATGCCGGCCTAGAATAGCATCACCCCATTTCTTACCCATGGGTGTCGTAAGAGCCGACTAAGGGACTCGAGGGATGTGTATTACAATTTTAGGCGATGGGCTGACAACCTGTCACTATAGTGATACACAGTTATCTGATTGACCCTCAAGCTTTTGTCAGACGTGGTGTTAATATCCGTTTTACGGCCGTTAACGCTCTGCCTACCCCGTAAGGGATATAGGCGTGATATATGTATGTATGTATGTATGTATGTATGTAAGCATAGTTTAATTTATGATGTTTCAGGTGCTAATAAAAAACAAAAAACTGCCTCCAGTAGAAGCAAGTCCGACAGTGGGCGTGACTGGAGCGAGCTCGGCGCAGGGATATAGTGGAGCCTTAGCGCACGCATTTAGGTAACAACCTTTTTTAAACCGCTTTTTGGTTCTCAACTTAAGGCGAGTGTAGCCGTGAACGACCTCGACAGTGGCTCCACTTCACAAAAAATAAGTTTATATTTATACAAACAATCTATCCTAAAATGTCCGTTGCCCAAGTTTTGGCAAATAAAATGGCAAAAAGTGCCTAAAAACGGCCACTTTTGGTTTTAAGTGCCATAACTTTAATTACAGCGAATGTTTTATTGAGTTTGCAGGTTCTAATTTTACATGTAGCGACCTCTGGGAGCTACTGCAAGAAGCTCACTCAAAGTGGTTCACGAGCAAGCAAGACGCATCAGAAGTTCCAACATATCTGCAAGATGGCGCCACGTGACAGAACAAAGAGCCTGAAACGCGGTATCGAAGTGTTTCACCGCGCAACGTATATATACAACTTCCAATTCTATCCAGGTGGACCAGTCGGTCCCCTGGCCACAACACCCAGCCAGGCGGGTAGCTACCCTTTTCCCGACACCACCTGGAACCCTCCATTCTGCCTGTTGGCATCGCTCCTGTCACCCGCCATATTGGTGACCCCTACCTTGGACTTCGCAGCCTTCAACCACGCATCAACCACTACAGCAAGCAGCCAACTACTACGTCATCAACACCCACCGCAGTCACAGCACGGCAGCTTCACTGGTCTTCCATCATCGTCTCGACTCACCGTAGACGTCCCGACTCACCGTGGACATTGGAACCAGCACTGCTTCGCCACGCCTGACTGCATCATCACGCTACATGACGTCATCAGCTCCACTTCGCTCGCTGACGGTATCGACCTCCGGTCTTGAGGGGGAGTACTGTAGCGACCTCTGGGAGCTACTGCAAGAAGCTCACTCAAAGTGGTTCACGAGCAAGCAAGACGCATCAGAAGTTCCAACATATCTGCAAGATGGCGCCACGTGACAGAACAAAGAGCCTGAAACGCGGTATCGAAGTGTTTCACCGCGCAACGTATATATACAACTTCCAATTCTATCCAGGTGGACCAGTCGGTCCCCTGGCCACAACACCCGGCCAGGCGGGTAGCTACCCTTTTCCCGACACCACCTGGAACCCTCCATTCTGCCTATTGGCATACCTTCCTGTCACCCGCCATATACATAAGGATGATACTAAAAACTTAGGCAACGAACATTCTGATACATTATTTGTATACAAAGTGAAAATATATATTTTATGAAGTGGCGCCACTGTCGAGGTCATTCACGAGTACACTCGCCTTAACAACTTTTATTTATATTTCCGCTCAACGAAAAAATATATCAGCTTCCTTCCGGCCTCTTCGAATAGCTATCTACCCACATTTTATTTTTGAATGAGACGGCCATTTCATTTTTTGAGATTTCGCAAGTGAATCCATAATAAGAGTTGTTTATCTTGATGATTGTTTACCTTGCAAAGTTTATGAGTTGGCTATAAGATGACTCTGTATTTCCAGGTCTAATGGCATCCGTCATACTTCAGCCTCGCTACCGGAGCAGGCGTCCCGCACCGGTTCTGGGATGTCGGCGCAGTCTGCTGCCAGTTCTTTGGCAGAATACTTCAGTGATGAGGACTACGATGAGGATGACGAGGATATTGATGGTGAGTGATTTGAAGATTGTGTGTGATTAAATGTGTGTTTTGTGTTGGTAACTGTGAGTGTTTGTGCAAAAAGTTGAGTGTTGCAAAGTGTGAGAAAATGTGTGGTTTGTGTGAGATAGTGTGTGTTTTGTGTGAGATATTGTGTGGTTTGCGTAAGATGGTGTGTGTTTTTTTGTGAGATAATATAGTGTGTTTTGAGTGAGATATTGTGTGTTTAGTGTGAGGGTGTACAAGATTCAGTTTTGTTGTGTAATTTTAATTTTAATTTTTTTTTTAATTTTCTTTATTCAGGATTACCAGGGAGTGTTACATTGTAAATTTCATTGATAAATTTGCTTATAGGTTTTATGCTAAATGTACATTCTATTAAAGGTAACCACAACATGCAAACATATTCTAGAGATAGACAAAAGTACTATAAAGTTATACAAGAAAACTAGTCTCTGAAAGGATTTAATAATAAATAACAATAAGATTCTACTATCAAATTTACCTACTTTTGCAAGTTTAAAAAAAAAATATATAAATACAAAGCAAATAAATTAACTAAATGAAATAATTTACAATTCAATAACTTTTTTTATTTCATTTACTTTAATTAAATTTAAAAATACCTAAGGAAAAAAAAAACTAAGCATCCCCAACAAGTAAATCATGCACCTTATCCTTTAAATGAGCCTGGGAGTCATGAAAAATATCAACTGATTGACCGAGAGAGTTATATGTGTGTGGCAGACGATATGCAACGTTATGCATACGCAAATTAGATCTGGCGCGGGGAAGATTAAATACAGTAGTAGGGAAACGAGGGGGCTTGCGGGGAACCCGGATCCCAAACAAATCCACAAGCTCCGGACAGTCTATGCTATCTCTTACAACTTTAAAGAGGAAAGTAAGATCCAGGAGATCCCTTCTGGTCCTCAGGCTGTCCATGCCAAACTGTTGCAGCCGGTCACTGTAGTTTACCAAAGTTTTACTTCTGCCAGTGCAAAACGCCAGGTGCCTGGTGAAGCGCTTCTGAATTCGTTCTATGCGTAAGGCATGAACATTGTACTTTGGGGACCACACCACGCTTCCATACTCTAAAATGCTACGAACGTAGGAGTTGAATATTGTTATTTTAGTTGAAGGATTTTTAAAGACTTTTGCTGTTCTTAAAACAAAACCAAGCATCTTCGAGGCTCTCGATATAATGTCATCAATATGTGGAACAAAGGTCATCTTAGAGTCTATAATGACACCCAAATCCCGCAGCTGATGAACCTCTTCAAGTTTTCTCCCATGGATAAAGTAGCTTGTGCTGATTACGTGGTTTTTGCGAGTGAGTTTAATATGGTAGCATTTTTCTACGTTCAATGACATATTATTCTGCATACTCCACTCGCACAAGCTGTCCAAATCCCTTTGGAGTAGTTCGGAGTCAGATGCGTTTCCAATAACTTTGATTAGTTTCAAGTCATCAGCATAGAGATAAACTCTACAAAATTTGATCACATCAATTATGTCATTTACGAATATATTGAACAGCAGTGGGCCCAAATGGGATCCTTGCGGAACCCCAGACAGTGTCAAAAATTGGTTTGATTGAAAACCCCTGATGACCACACACTAGCACCTTTCAGCGAGATACGATTCAAACCAGTGCAACAATGGACCACCTATACCATAATTATGAAGCTTCTTTATAAGTGTTTTATGGCATACTTTATCGAAGGCCTTCGAGAAATCTGTATAAACAGCATTGACTTGGTTATGATTATCGATGGCGTCAACTATGTTATTAGTATAGGCAACTAAGTTGGTGTTTGTTGATCTGGCCCGAACAAAACCATGCTGATGCTCTGAAATTATTTGTTTAAAGTGGTAGTGCATATAAGGGCACATCAATGCCTCGAATACTTTGGCAAACGTTGATAGTATTGAGATCGGTCTATAATTCTTCACTTGACTTAAATCACCGTTTTTGTGTATGGGCACTATCTTCGCTGTCTTCCATATACTTGGAAAAACTCCGGAATTCAGAGATTTTTCGAATATAAGCATTAATGGAAAACACAGCGACGAGGCGCAACTGGCAATAAATATCGGAGGCACTCCATCCGGACCCGCTCCCTTCGTTTGGTCAAGTCTTTTTAAACGTTTTAGTATTTCCCATCGCGTTAAACTTATTTTGGTAAGGCTGTTAGGGTTAAGAGAGCCATTGTCGGTTAAGTGTAGATTATTGCCATCAAGGTTTAAAGAGAACGCAGAAGTGAAGTGCTCTCCAAACATATTACATATGATGCTTCCATCAGTTGATGTACTGTTATTATATGACATTTTGGCCGGATAGTAGGACGCAGAGTTCTTTTTAGATTTAGTGAAACTCCAAAAGTATTTTGGATTTTTGGAGATACTAAGCTCTATTTTATTGACATAGACTTTATAACATCTTACAGTTAAGGCAGAACAGTGGTTGCTTATAATGTTGAGAGATATTTTATCACGAGGATTTTTATGAATTTTATACTTTTCTAAAAGTTTGTGTTTTTCTTTAAGCCTTTTTATTAGTGAATACGTGTACCAATGAGGGTATTTTTTGCTACGAATTCTAGTTTTGGGGATACATTTTTCTATGATAGCATAAATGTGATTGTAAAAGATTTTGACCATTTCGTTCACATCTTGACATTTCAAAAACTCTTTGAGCCAATCTATTTTGTCTAATTCCGAAATTACCAAGTTATAATCTGCTTTATAAAAGTTGAATTTAATGATATTATTATCGTTACATTTAAGCTCGGCAATTCTGGAATAGTTAATCGTTATTAGTAATGGTGGGTGGTATTCGTCTACTTTAGATAAGGCATCCAAACATCTATTGACATCTACATTGCAAGCGTTATTTACTAATACAAGATCAAGAATTTTATCCTGTTTATTTAAAACATAATTGCGTTGTGTCAAATTATTTAACGACACAAAATCAATGAGCAACTGCGCCAATTTTGAACCATTATATATAGGATTCAAGTTCCCATTCGTAGTTTCACAGGCCCAGGTAATGCATCTCAAGTTAAAATCACTGTTTAATTTAGCGTTGCTATGCTGGGGTAAGTTAGGTATTAATGACGGTCTATGAATGCGCCGCGATACTCGTTCGCATGCAGTCGCTCTGGGCATATGTTGTCCCTTTCTCGCTCGCGGGGCGAGGGTGGCGGCGTGCGCGCGGGCCGCCTGGTAGGCGCCAAGCGGTGATTTCTGCACCGCACTATCAGTCACTCAAAACCGTTCGGACGAGAACGTATTGTGTTTTGTACGGATTTCCCGCCACGCGTTTTGTGATGCCGCGTGTAATGGACGATTCAATTTGAGATCGCGCGTGTTGATGCATCGTATTATTGCGGTTCTCCTGGGTTATACTAGAATACCAGGCTTAGTGATTGTTGGATGTCTCGACGTCTTCCACGTGAGCGTCGCGTTGAATAGGCATCAAGTGGCCATATCGGCTCGCGTTTGTACGACCCAAATTCGGGTTGGGTCACGCGTAATGACTGATATCAAAGTGGAATACGAACAGAAGCTGTGAGTGGTTTGAAGTGAATAACGCGCCAAGGCTGTAGTGGAATGCTGGGTGTCGATATCTTTTCCACCCAGCCCTGTAAGTACCAACGGAATCCCTATTTGATCCATTCCCTGAACTTCCTTTCTCCGTTGGGTATTTATGCATTTGCGCCGGCACGTGACTGTAAGTGTTAAACCTAGTTGTTTTAGTATAAAACTGTTTCCTCGTGTTAATGGTGTGTTCCCTTTAGTCATATTTGTTGTACCATTATCATTGTGACTCCTTAGTACGAATTGCGGAATTCGTGGGGTGATATAATTTGGAGGTACTTACTTATAATCTAGTGCTTATACGTGTGACGTAACGCCAGATCGGCAGACGGTATTTACTACAGAATTGAGTTATGTAAAGGTCAGAACACATCATTTGCCAATTTCACTCAACTTAGTTCATTAAGTTAAATAGATTTAGGTTCACGTTTAATTCATAGTATGCGCTGCTATATTGTGCAGCGTATGCTATTTAGCGCTGCGTAACGCGGCCATTGTCTGCCTTCAGTTGAACTCCTGGTATTTTACTAGAAATTTACCTGTGTAAATCGCTTCCACTGCGGGAGTTTAGCTTGGAATTAGACAATTTTTGGTAGCAGAGCGTGGTTCAGAAAACCACTAGATTTAAGATTATTTTAATATAAGATTTTTAATCTACCTACATAAAAAAAATATATATATTTATTGTGATTGTAGTGTGTGCCCTGTGTAGAATACCCTATCGGTAGGATCAGGGCCAATCAATTAGTGAATTGCTTGTTATTATCGTTGTGTTTACCCTGTGCGGATATCCTAACGGTAGGATCAGGGCCGATTGTCTATTATTTTTTTTTATTGTAAGGTTCGGTGTTACTTTGAGTTGGTACCATGGCTCCCACAATTACACAGCTTCAGGCAAAAATTAGAACGCACCTAATTTGGTTCGCGACTAAGCAGGCGATGGTCGGTTGCGGGGACCGAGAGGACGCACTCATCGCTTGTGCGCAACGGATTGACGAACGGGTCGCGGAGGTGTTGGATTGCCTCACTGGATGCGAGGAGTTATTTGATGGGACGCCTGATGAGGAGGTCAAACTTACGGTCCGGACGAATGTGACCCAGTGCATGGAGATGGGGCAGGAGATCCAGCAGGCGCCTGCTGTGATCACCAGGCGTAGAGCTGGGGAGCCGGACCCACCCCATGGTCCGCGGGGACCGGGGGTGCAAGTGCCCCTGCCGGCTGTGGCGATTCCGGTCTTCCACGGGGACTACACGGATTGGACCCGATTCCAGGATCTGTTTGACAGTGTGATTCATAACCGCACTGACTTGCAGCCGGCATATAAAATGGCACAATTGATGGCCAAGCTGCAAGGTGAGCCCCATGAGCTGGTAAAGCATCTACCAGTCGATGATGCAAGTTACGAGACGGCTCGCGGTTTGCTGATCGAGAGATACAGCAACAAACGTCTCATGATTGACCAACTCCTGGAACAGTGGCTCACCGTGCCGACCATCACACGAGGGACGGACCTCAGGGCCAAGGTCCTCAACCCTGTCTGCGTTGCAGTGAACGCTCTTGAGAGACAGGGGATGCCGGTGTCAGGCTATGATTATATCCTGGTCCACACGTTGTTGCGCCGCCTGCCGAGCGACATGGCCGCTCGTTTTGAACAGTCACACGGAGGTAAGACATCTGATTACCTCCCGACCTTCGAGGAGCTCAAGTCCTTCCTCGAGGCCGAGTGCAGGCGGGTAGCTGCCCAATTTGGAGAGTCGCCTCACGCGGAGTCTGCGGCCGCTCGCCGCCCGGAACGGCCGGGTGCACAGGCGCGAGACGGTAAGAGTAGGCCACCCAGGCGATACAATGTCGCTAATTTGGAATCGAGGTGTGCCTACTGCAGAGAGGCGGGGCATCAGGTGACTGCGTGTGAGGAGTTCGCTGCACAGCGGGTGCAGAAACGTCGTGGTGTGGTGCAGCAACGGCGTTGGTGCTTTAGGTGTATGGGGCCGCATCAGGTGCGAGAGTGCCCATCAAGCACCAACTGCAGGTACTGCCAGGGTGCCCACCATCAGCTCCTATGCATGAACCGCAGCGGAGATTACGGAGGCAGAGCTGACGCGGGTCAGCGGACGGAGTCTGCCCTACCTAGACGGGAGCAACGCTCCCCACCCCCTCCAAGGAGGAGTCCTCTTCCACCAGGGTTTCAGGGACGAGGCCAGGGACATCAGCAGGTGATGCCCCCTTCACCACGCGCGAGACAGTCACCACCTCGGCAGCAGGTGCCGGGACAGGGTAGGTGGTCACAGGTCCAAGGTCAGGGGCACCCATCACAAGTACGTGATGCTACGGGCGGGTGCCAACACCAGGGCCAGTACATGCAGTACTCGGCGGGTCTGAACATCATGGTGAGTTCCCATGACCCACGCATGCCTCTCCCCTTGGCTGAGCACCCGCGGCTACAGGCACATCCACGGTACGCGCGCCTGCCGCAGGGTTACTATAGGCTGCCAGCCATGGCGTACAGGACCAGAGGTCCCTATCAGCAGGAGTGGGACCCACTCGAAGGTGTACGGAGAGAGGGGACCCCCCCGCAGGACGCGGACACTCCGCGCTTAGATTCCTGCTAGGTAATCGCCGCCTACACGCCAGCTTCGGCCCCCCGGCCAATTACGGTATTGTTGCCTACGGCAATGATTTGGGTATGGGGATACGGTGGCCGCAGCATACAGGTAAGAGCCTTGTTAGATACAGGGGCTCAGGGTTGTATTGTGTCTAGTAAGCTGGTGAGTAGGCTACGCTTAAATATAAGGCCCACAACGGATGGGGCTGTAGGTATTGGAGGTGTAGATGTGCCTGACGTTCGGGGTCAGGTGAACTTCGAGTTCACATTAGGTAATACAGGTACAGGGGTCAGCTATCATGCCTCAGCAGTGGTGCTGGATGAAGTGGTAGGGAAACTTCCTCAGGTTCGGTTACCGTCAACGGTACGAGGGTTAACCACAGGCTTAGAGTTAGCTGATCCTGAATTTGATACTCCTGGTACGGTGGACGTTCTCCTCGGGTCAGACGTCCTCGGGAGATTCTGGTGTGGCAGAAAACGGGTACTTCAGCAAACTGGTTTAGTGGCCGTTGATACCACAGGGGGGTATGTTATTTTTGGCCCAGTTTGGAGACCTCAGGACCTACCAGAGGGCGATACGGTTCTCTATGGTAGTGTGTTGTCGGAGGTGCTGCAGAGGTTTTGGGAGTCTGAGGAGCCACCCACAGCGGATAGACGGAAGCCAGAGGATGACGAGTGCGAGCTGTTCTATCAGTACAACACTGCACGAAGTTCGTCAGGTAGGTTTGTTACCAGGCTGCCATTTCTCCCAAACCGCCCCTCCTTAGGTAGTTCGCGACAGATCGCGGAACGGAGACTACTGGCTATGGAGAGAAAGATGAAGCGAGATGCAGCACTTCGGCAGAAGTATATCGAATTCATGAGGGAGTACCTAGAGTTAGGCCACATTTCGGTGTCCAGCATAGATTGGAGGTGTGTCGAGCATTACTATATACCACACCTGGCTGTTTTGAAGTCACCGGAGGCGAAGATACGGGTAGTGTTTGACGGTTCTGCTCCTACATCGAATGGTGTGTCTGTGAACCAGTGTCTGCACGCGGGTCCCAAGTTGAACCGGGACATTGTGGACATCCTCACAGATTTTCGGTTGCACCAAGTAGCGTTCGTCGCAGACGTCAAAATGATGTTTCGCCAAACAATTATACACCCGGATGACCGTCGGTACCAGCTGATTTTGTGGCGTGAGAGCCCTGACGAGCCGATGGTCACTTATGAGCTTAACACGGTAACGTATGGTCTGAAGCCAAGTCCGTTTTTGGCAGTACGCACGCTGCGAGAGTTGGCCGCACAGGAAAGGGTAAGATTCCCTCGAGCCGCAGCAGTACTGGATCGCGACGTCTACGTGGATGACATCTGCACGGGTGCAGATAGCGTGCAACAAGCACTGCTACTACGAGACGAGCTGATCGCGATCATGGAATCAGGAGGTTATGAGTTGCGGAAATGGCTGTCCAGCTGTCCAGAGCTCCTGGCCGGGTTGCCAGGTGAGTTCCAGCAGGACCCGCACCTTTTCGAGAACCCGGACAATCCAAATACGTTGAGCATCCTAGGGGTGCAATATAGGCCAACGCATGATGTCTTTACGTATCAGATCGAGCCAGACCTTTTGCAGAAGACTTGGACGAAGCGTTCGGTATTATCGACGATCGCCAGAACTTTCGATCCTAACGGGTGGATCGCACCGGTGACGTTCATGGCGAAGTGCTTCTTGCAAAGGTTGTGGATAGCAAACTTGGGTTGGGACGACCAGCTCTCCGGAGAGCTGTTGAATGATTGGACCAAGTTTGTGACCACCTTACCAGGGATCGTACGCATCGCCATACCTCGCAAGTTGCTCCCATCGGTGGGATGTAAGGCTACCCTACATGGGTTTTGTGATGCTTCGGAGCGAGGGTACGCGGCAGCTGTCTATTTGCGGACAGTCAGTTCAACGGGAACTGTAGACGTGCGTCTAGTTATGGCCAAGAGTAAGGTGGCTCCGGTTAGGACAAGATGGACCATTCCAAAGTTGGAATTGGCGGGAGCAGCGCTTCTCACGCGCTTGCTACATCATGTCGCTAGTAATCTACGCGGTACCATCACTTTGGATGAAACGGTGTACGCATGGACCGACAGTAGGATAGTTCTGTGCTGGTTACAGACGTCGGTACATACTCTTGAGGTTTTCGTGGCAAATCGGGTGTCACAGATTAAAGGATCGGAAACTCCGTTGGTATGGAGACACGTACCGGGAGAACAGAACCCAGCGGACTGCGCCTCACGGGGATGTAGGGCCCCTGATTTGGTAGGTCACTCACTGTGGTGGGGACCTCAGTGGCTGACTGAGTCACCTGAGAGATGGCCATACAATGAGTGCGGGTCGCCGCTTGGGCCACCTGATCGAGGTTTGCGAGTGAACGTAGGGCAGATCGTACCTAAGCCTAGTGCGGCTTTCTTGCTGGAACGATACAGCTCCCTCGACAAACTTCTAGGGGTGACAGGTTGGATCAAACGGTTCGTGAACAACTGTAGAAAACCTCAAGCAGAACGGAACTTGGCACCTGTCCTCTCGCCTGCGGAGCGGAATGCGGCTCTAAGTTTATTGGTTAGGGTCGTCCAGGCGGAACATTTTGAGGAAGAGGCCAGGCTGCTCAGGGATGGCCGTGGAAAGCTGAAGGGAGGTCTTGTGCGCCTCAACCCGTTCGTGGACGAGCATGGAATGCTCCGGGTTGGAGGTAGACTTCGGAACGCTAACCTGCCCTTTTCAGCACGGCATCCGCTGTTACTCCCAAAGAAGGGACCTTTGGTAGAACTTATAGTTAGGGATCGTCACCAGAAAAACTCGCATGCGGGCTGCAATGCACTTTTAACTATTCTGCAGCGCGAGTTTTGGCTCTTGTCTGGACGACGTACGGTACGGAGCATTGTGTTTCGGTGCTTGCCTTGCTATCGGTTGAAGGCAGCCACAATGCAACCTCAGATGGGAGACCTCCCACCGGACCGGGTGACGGAAGCCTGGACGTTTGCGGGTGTGGGAACGGACTTTGCGGGGCCTTTTATGGTAAAGGCATCACGCCTTCGCAACGCGAAGTCAATCAAGGCGTATTTGTGCGTGTTTGTGTGCCTAGCAACCAAGGCCGTCCACTTGGAACTCGTGGCCGACCTCACTACGGAGGCTTTCTTAGCAGCTTTAGATAGATTTGTGTCGCGAAGAGGGCGACCAGCGCTGATCAGGTCGGACTGTGGTACCAACTTTAAGGGCGCTGATCGATGTATGAAAGAAATTATAACGTTTTTATCGGAAAACGAGGAAGCTATCGGCACGAGCCTCTCCCGTCAGGGCATTAACTGGGTGTTCGATCCACCAGGATGCCCCCACTGGGGTGGTATATTTGAAGCGGTTGTAAAGTCCGCTAAGACGCATTTGATGCGCGTTATAGGTTTAACGATATTAACCTTTGAGGAGCTAGCGACCGTGTTTTGTAAAATTGAGGCCGTTCTCAATTCACGTCCTTTGTGTCCGCTTAGCTCAGATCCGAATGATCTGGAGGCCCTGACACCAGGGCATTTCTTAATTGGCCGACCACTTAACGCCTTGCCAGAATACCCCTACACAGAGGTCAGTAGCAATCGTTTGACGCGTTATGAGTTGCTGCAGCAAATGTCTCAGAATTTTTGGAAGCGATGGTCGCTTGAGTATTTGCACATTCTGCAGCAACGCCTTAAGTGGACGGACAGAACTGAACCCCCTCGCATCGGAGATCTCGTTCTGGTTAAGGATGCCAACCTGCCGCCACTGCGATGGCGCAGAGGGCGCATTCTCAACTTGTTCCCAGGTAGTGATGGCACTCCTCGAGTCGCGACAGTTCAGGTAGGGGATTCAGTTCTTAAGCGAGCAATAGCAACGCTATCTCGTCTCCCCAGTAGTGAATAGGCCTAAGGGATTCGGCCTAGGGCGGGTGAATGTTTAATTTAGCGTTGCTATGCTGGGGTAAGTTAGGTATTAATGACGGTCTATGAATGCGCCGCGATACTCGTTCGCATGCAGTCGCTCTGGGCATATGTTGTCCCTTTCTCGCTCGCGGGGCGAGGGTAGCGGCGTGCGCGCGGGCCGCCTGGTAGGCGCCAAGCGGTGATTTCTGCACCGCACTATCAGTCACTCAAAACCGTTCGGACGAGAACGTATTGTGTTTTGTACGGATTTCCCGCCACGCGTTTTGTGATGCCGCGTGTAATGGACGATTCAATTTGAGATCGCGCGTGTTGATGCATCGTATTATTGCGGTTCTCCTGGGTTATACTAGAATACCAGGCTTAGTGATTGTTGGATGTCTCGACGTCTTCCACGTGAGCGTCGCGTTGAATAGGCATCAAGTGGCCATATCGGCTCGCGTTTGTACGACCCAAATTCGGGTTGGGTCACGCGTAATGACTGATATCAAAGTGGAATACGAACAGAAGCTGTGAGTGGTTTGAAGTGAATAACGCGCCAAGGCTGTAGTGGAATGCTGGGTGTCGATATCTTTTCCACCCAGCCCTGTAAGTACCAACGGAATCCCTATTTGATCCATTCCCTGAACTTCCTTTCTCCGTTGGGTATTTATGCATTTGCGCCGGCACGTGACTGTAAGTGTTAAACCTAGTTGTTTTAGTATAAAACTGTTTCCTCGTGTTAATGGTGTGTTCCCTTTAGTCATATTTGTTGTACCATTATCATTGTGACTCCTAAGTACGAATTGCGGAATTCGTGGGGTGATATAATTTGGAGGTACTTACTTATAATCTAGTGCTTATACGTGTGACGTAACGCCAGATCGGCAGACGGTATTTACTACAGAATTGAGTTATGTAAAGGTCAGAACACATCATTTGCCAATTTCACTCAACTTAGTTCATTAAGTTAAATAGATTTAGGTTCACGTTTAATTCATAGTATGCGCTGCTATATTGTGCAGCGTATGCTATTTAGCGCTGCGTAACGCGGCCATTGTCTGCCTTCAGTTGAACTCCTGGTATTTTACTAGAAATTTACCTGTGTAAATCGCTTCCACTGCGGGAGTTTAGCTTGGAATTAGACAATTTTTCCGCCACCCTCGCCACGCAAACCACGCTCTGCTACCAAAAATTGTCTAATTCCAAGCTAAACTCCCGCAGTGGAAGCGATTTACACAGGTAAATTTCTAGTAAAATACCAGGAGTTCAACTGAAGGCAGACAATGGCCGCGTTACGCAGCGCTAAATAGCATACGCTGCACAATATAGCAGCGCATACTATGAATTAAACGTGAACCTAAATCTATTTAACTTAATTAACTAAGTTGAGTGAAATTGGCAAATGATGTGTTCTGACCTTTACATAACTCAATTCTGTAGTAAATACCGTCTGCCGATCTGGCGTTACGTCACACGTATAAGCACTAGATTATAAGTAAGTACCTCCAAATTATATCACCCCACGAATTCCGCAATTCGTACTAAGGAGTCACAATGATAATGGTACAACAAATATGACTAAAGGGAACACACCATTAACACGAGGAAACAGTTTTATACTAAAACAACTAGGTTTAACACTTACAGTCACGTGCCGGCGCAAATGCATAAATACCCAACGGAGAAAGGAAGTTCAGGGAATGGATCAAATAGGGATTCCGTTGGTACTTACAGGGCTGGGTGGAAAAGATATCGACACCCAGCATTCCACTACAGCCTTGGCGCGTTATTCACTTCAAACCACTCACAGCTTCTGTTCGTATTCCACTTTGATATCAGTCATTACGCGTGACCCAACCCGAATTTGGGTCGTACAAACGCGAGCCGATATGGCCACTTGATGCCTATTCAACGCGACGCTCACGTGGAAGACGTCGAGACATCCAACAATCACTAAGCCTGGTATTCTAGTATAACCCAGGAGAACCGCAATAATACGATGCATCAACACGCGCGATCTCAAATTGAATCGTCCATTACACGCGGCATCACAAAACGCGTGGCGGGAAATCCGTAATTGAAATTGAAATTGAAATTGAAATTTTTTATTCAATGTAGGATAGTATTATCATATCACTTATTGACGTCATGAACCGTCATTGTAAAAAAAAGAAATTTGTATCACACAATTTTCTTTTTTTTATAACAATTTTGTAATATCCTAATAGAAAACCGGCTCGGGCGGGAGAAAAAAATAAAAATCAAAGCACTGCCACGGGGCTGGCCAGGTTAATCACACGGCATGTAACTTTACGCCACCACCATCTGAAAACGATATTTGTTTCAAATTGAAGTCAAGATTTTCAAAGCGTGTAGTTTACATGCGTATAATTAATCGGACCTCCTGAACAGGAAAAACCCACCAAAAAACCTGCCCAGAAGTGCTCCTACTCTAAATTAACAATCTTACTAGCCCCTAAGCTACCCTAGCTAATTCTGTAAGTAAAAAAAAATATGTATGTATAGACCAAAAATGGCTACATTTTTTTTTTTGTAAAATTGAAGTAGATAAATCTACCAGTTATAACTAATAAAATATTTACTTTAAACAATTGAAATTACATCCATGCAGATTTGTAAAATTATGCCAAATCAAAAATTGTATACCTAACACGGGAAGTGTTTTAAAAATTTGGTACTCAATTTATCGCTGGTTTTCATCACTTAGACTACATTCAATCTGTAAAGATAGAATTAGTCGCCGGCTATTAGTTGCAAAACTAACCCGGTAGATGGAGCCATGCCAAGCGTTACTGGCATTAAAATACACTTGCAAAATTGGCGGGCAAGAAATGAGCTGCGGTAGCCCAGATGGAAGAGGCGTCGCCACTAGTAATGCGAAAGTCGCAGGTTCAAATCCTGCCCGCGCTTGAAAATTTTGCAAGTTTTCAAAAATTATGCCAGTTGTAAACTCCACGCACGCCCCATTTTGGTATTAAAAATGAGTGCGTGTTTCTTGTGCTGCGCTGGAATTTCAGAGCTCCATGCCTCTTTGTCATTAATGTACTCATCTAACTTATAGTAAGCTTTATAACATAATGTTTTCTTGATAACAGACTTAAATTTACTTTCTGATAAACTCAATATATCTTCCGGTATTTTGTTATAGTATCTTATACTTAGACCTTCAAATGAAGTCCTAACTTTAGCGAGTCTATGCTTAGGTTGATCTATTTTATTTTTACTCCTTGTATTGCGGTTATGCCTGTCACAATTTCTAGTGAAAGTATTTATATTTTTTCTAACATACATGATATTTTCATAAATATATTGACACGGTACAGTCATAATATTAATTTCCTTAAACAGTTCCCTTAGGGAATCACGACTGCAAAGTTTATAAATTGCTCTAATGGCCCTCTTTTGGAGAATAAAAATTGTTTCAATATCAGCGGCGCGCCCCCACAGCAAAATTCCATAGGACATAATGCTATGAAAATAACTAAAGTAAACAAGTCGCGCAGTTGCAATATCCGTGATCTCTCTAATTTTACGTACCGCATATGCAGCTGAGCTTAATCTTCCCGACAAAGATGTAATATGAGGGCCCCATTGGAGACTTGAGTCGAGAGTAATCCCTAAGAAAACTGTACTGGTAGTAAACTCTAATTTTTCATTATTAAGTACGACATGATTATTCAAAGAATGTACTACGTTAGGTAAAGTGAATAATACACATTTAGTTTTTTTCTCATTAAGAACTAAATTATTTGCAGTAAACCAACTATGAATTTGTCCAAGAGTGTTGTTTACTTCGTCATAGTTATGTGCATGTCTATCGACCTTAAATATAAGGGATGTGTCATCAGCAAATAGTACAATCTTGGACAAATTCTCTACCATGTAAGGCAAATCATTTATGTAAATTAGAAATAGAAATGGTCCTAAAATAGAGCCTTGAGGCACACCAATTTTAACACGAGACCCCAGTGATTTGGCGCCGTTTATTTGGACCTTTTGAGTTCTATTATCTAAATATGAATTCAAAAATTTCAGAGCTGCGTTTCGAATACCGTAGTGTTCTAATTTTAGCAATAAAGTTTCATGATCTACGCAATCAAATGCCTTGGAAAGATCACAAAAAACACCAATGGCATCTTTTGATTCTTCCCAAGCATTAAATACATGTTTGATTAGAGCAACACCAGCATCTGTGGTACAACGTCCCTTTGTAAAACCGAATTGCTGGTTGTGTAACAAATTGTTCTGATTAAAATGGGACAGCATTTGATTTAGTATGATCTTCTCAAACACTTTGCTGAGTACTGGCAGAATTGATACAGGCCTATAGTTACTGGGGTCTTGTTTGTCACCAGCTTTAAACAGCGGAACTACCTTGCTTTGTTTCATTAAATCAGGAAAAATGCCGTGATCAATACATTCATTGAAGATATCTGCTAAGTATGGTGCTAATATTTCGATTACTGATTGACAAACTTTAACTGACATCCCCCATAAATCTTCGGTGCTCTTTACTTTGATATCTTTAAAAGTTTTTAAAATATACTGGGGACTTACATGAGTAAATTTAAATTCAGAATTGCAAACATCTACATTTTGCTTCAGCAATGAATATGAAATTGTAGGTGAAGATCTTAATGACTCAGTAGTTTTTAGAGGTATATTTGTGAAAAATGTCTCTAACTCCTGCGCTACATCTGAATTTAAACTAATCACTCCTTTGTCGGTTTTAAGTGAAAAGTTATTTTCGCGTGGCTTAGTTTTACCTGTTTTGCTATTAATAACTTTCCAGACAGCTTTTATTTTATTATCTGAAGACTTTATCTTATTACTAATAAAGTTTGCTTTAGCAATTTCACAAGCTATTTTGAAGGTTTTAGAATATTTTTTTACTAGCTCACTAAAACTTACATCGTTTGTCATGTTTTTAAGCTCGTAAAGTTCAAAAAGCCTATCTCTACTAATCCTAAGACCTTTGGTTGCCCAATCACTAAACTTAAATTTCGTATTAATTTCTTTCGTTTCTAAGTTAAAAATGATTTCGAATTCTTTGCTTAACAAATTGAAAACGTCTTCGTATACATGATTTGGGTTTTCAAAATTATAATTATGGACAGGCAATTTCTCGATTAACACATTTTGATATTTTTCCAACCTGCTTGCAGTGATGCGCCTGGTTTCTATTTTGATCGTTTTAATATGGTTTTTGAATGGGAATATTACACTTTGACCCTTGTGATCTGATTGAAGAGAATTTATAATGCATTTTTGTACCGGGTCACAATCACTGAATACATTATCAATACATTTGGCAGAAGTAGGCGTCAGTGGCGTCACACGAGTAGGTTCAAAAAATATATTAAATAAATTGAATGATTTAAAAAGACCTAAAAATTTATCACTTAATGCATTGATTTCTAAAATGTCTATGTTAAAGTCACCTGCAACAATTACATGTTTATTAGTTTTTGTGACTAATTTGAGTACATCTTCCATTATTTCTAGGAATTTGGTAAAATTTTTTGCTATTGGCGGTCTGTATACGCATACTATAACATGACTTTCCAGCTCAACACAAGATAATTCAGTACAACACTCAACCGACAATCCGACAACATCCTTGCGTTCTTTGAATTTAATGTTGTTTCTAATAAGTATTAAGGAACCTCCATGTATCGCGGATTTTCGGTTGAAAGAACTGGCAATACAATAATTTTCATAATTTATCAAAATGTCAGGATCTTTGTGAAAATGTTCCGTTAAACAAACTATGTCATAATTATGCTTTTCTAAGAATAATTCAATTTCTAATACTTTGCTAGCAAAACCCTGAATATTTTGATGTAACACTTGTAACTGATTTTGCTTTTCCTTTGTCTGAGGATGAGTGCAAGAAAACCCCGGTTTGTGTTTGTTATTAATATCAGTCAAAGAGGGGATTTCCTTTGTCTTAAATTCTAGTTTAAATTATTGTTAGTAACATTACAAATTAATATAGGAGATGACACAGATTTTGTGTCATTTATATTATATGCTAACAATGTAGCTACTTGTTTTTTATAATAATCAGACAGGTACATAGTATCCTGAGTCAAAATAAATGTGTGAATAAAATTATTCAAGTCAAAATAAGAAATAGCATCGCTATGATGACATGTTATATTGTATAGGTGCATGTTCATTCTATGCACACAGTTGTTTTGTTGATCTGACAGGTTTGTACAGTATGGGAAGTTGCACAAAATGAACTTGCACTTTGTCTGATTGTGTAAATTGAGCAACACCTCTACACTATTGTCTAATGTACTACGACTAATGTTAGAATGATTTCCTATCATAATTATAATGGTGGTGTGCTCATCAAATTTCCCTACAGCTACTTGTTTAACAATATCCTCAAATGAGGTGTCAGGACAACACATGTTTGTCACTTGTTTATTTAAACGATAGTTTAATAATTGTCCGAAACCTACACCTATCTCGTCAGAGTAAATTAGAGTCTTTGATTTTGCCTTTATCGTTTTCGTTGCACTCACACTGTCAAGAAGTGGTCCGACGTTGGGTCGAGGAGTAGGACACGGGCGCGGGCCACGCCGTCGCGGCTTCGGTGTCGGGACAGCGGGGGCTGAGGTGGTAGGCGCCCTAAAAGTACGCGGTGCAGCTACTGGAGTGAGCGGCACTCTCACCGCCCTTTGCAACCCGTTGGTAGGGGAGGCAGGTGACCCCGCAGGCTGCACGTTGCTGTCGGCTCCCGATGCCTGGTGCGCCTTTGTGTCCACAGCGGGTGCAGGAGCACGGGAAGCGCCCCTACCGCGTCCACCGCGGCGTCCTCCGCGTCGTCCTCGCCGGGTGGGTGACGTAGTCGCGGCCGGCGCAGTCGATGTTGGTCGCGCCTTTGTTCCCACAGGCAGTGCAGGAGCACCTCTACCGCGTCCGCCACGTCGCGTTTGCCTGGTGGGCGCGTCAGACGCAGCGATAGTCACGGCCGGCGCACCAGCAGCGACGGGCGCGGCCGGCGCACCAGCAGCGACGGGCGCGGCCGGCGCACCAGCAGCGACGGGCGCGGCCGGCGCACCAGCAGCGACGGGTGCAGCTGGTGTGTCTTGCAAGACGGGCGAGGGAGGTTCTCCTGGGACGAGTGCGTCAGTAGTGGCAGCAGTCACGGCAGCTAAGGACGGTGTGGCAGGTTTTGTTCCACCTAGAGCCGAGACCAATTCATCGTCTTCCATGAGCAATTCAAGCAACACTGTGTTTTGTTGCTGTAGTTGGAGTAGCTCTGAAGTTACAAAAGAAAGTTGATTGTGTTCTATTCGGCTCTCTGCATATTTAGTCTCAGCCTTTGCGAGTTGTGTTAGAAGGTTGTCAATATACAACTCACTGCTTGTGTGCAAGCTTTCTGAGGCTGTAAGTTGCACCGTCAGCTGCCTATTGTGTGCTTCTGCTTCGTGAAATGCCACATTCATTTTTCTAATTTTTAGTCTTAGGTCCTCAGTTTCATTCAATAAATTTATTCTCTTGATTCTATTTGGTTGTCTTTTTTGAGTTATTTTCAACAACTTAAGATTATGTCTAGTTTTTCTTATGAATTTATTTAGTCTTAAATATTTCTTTATTTTGTTGCCCTTTGTCAAAATTGTGTGGCGTACAGTACTAATGTCCTCCACTTCCAGTTCATGGCGTAGGGAAACACTGAATCTATTTTCAGTATCTTCTTTTTCTTTGTGTAGATCAGCTAACTGGTTGTTAGCTTCGTTCAGTTGTTGTTCTAAAAATTTACATCGATCCCGGGCAGAATTTCGGTCAGAACTTATTTCAAAATGAGCATGTTCCAGAGACTTTATGAGATCAGTATGATGGTCAATCTCTGCTTGTGATTCTGCACATTGTGCTCGCAGAGTAATAACACTCTCGCTTAACTGAGTGTTTTTTGATTTTATTTGCTTCATCTCATGGTCAATCTCATCTCGTTCAACTAGAAGTTTCTCATTGATCTGCTCGGCTTCAGTAAGTGTTTGCTGAAGTTTAGCCATCATCTTTTCAGCATGCATTCTACGGGTGGTCATCATGGACATGGTTGAAGCCGTAGCTGGAATTGATATAGAAAAACTTATTTAATATCAAACTTACACTAGTTGTTTTAGGTAATCTAATTAGGAGGCTAAACTACCTACTCTGTGTAATTACCAATGATAATACTTAATAATTATAGAAACTTGTTTAAAATTATATGTAAGTAGTACTAAGATTAAAGGTTATAATGAAGGTATGCTATGTATAAAATGTAAATAGTACCTATCAAGTATCATCAGATCCACTTTCCACACAGACAAGTGAACTGAGACACTACAAAATCTAGCCTACAGCAAAATTACCAAGGAAAGTAAGGTGTTATGGTTCCTAAATGTGTAGTATTATTTGAATTAACTTGTCTGAGCGGCGAGCCTTCCCGTCAAATAAACTTCAATAGAAGTAAGATGAGGCAAGGTTACGGCGCTAATGTGTGAGTAGGTCGTCGTTTCTCACAAAAGCGAGTTAAGTATGTGCAGTTATGTGATCGTTTAATCTGCGATTACTATCAGGTCTTATGAATAACAAGCCTGGCTGGTGTAACAGTTATGAAAAACAATACTCCCCGGGTTTAAATCCGTTAGTCATTCGAATCAAAATTCGAATCGTTGGTTGGTTGACAGCACTTTTGGTAGGTATAAAATCCGTGTTGTTATGATTCACCGAGTCCGGATAGCGCTGGTAACTTTCACTGACACTTATTCTACTTAATTAAACACAAATAAACTAATAATATTCATAATTTAGTGCAAAATTGTATTAAAATATAAGAACAGCTGTTTATGACGTCTGTTCGGGTTGGGGATGCCAGCCCAAAACGTACAAAACACAATACGTTCTCGTCCGAACGGTTTTGAGTGACTGATAGTGCGGTGCAGAAATCACCGCTTGGCGCCTACCAGGCGGCCCGCGCGCACGCCGCCACCCTCGCCCCGCGAGCGAGAAAGGGACAACATATGCCCAGAGCGACTGCATGCGAACGAGTATCGCGGCGCATTCATAGACCGTCATTAATACCTAACTTACCCCAGCATAGCAACGCTAAATTAAACAATCACCCAACAAACAAATATCGCCATCAAATCTTTCAGAGACCTCATTAAAATGGTCTGTAAAGTGTACCAATAAGTCTTTATTAAGTGGTGATGGAAGATAGATAGCGCAAATATTAATAGATTGTTTGGTGTTTAAATCAATTTTTACCCATAAGTCTTCACAGTATTTACTTTCATAGGATACTAAGCGAGAAGAATTAATATTCTTTAAAACAGCTATAAGAACGCCACCTCCTTCTTTAATTTCCCCATTTTTATTGAGGATTGTCCTGTTTTTCTTATAAACAACATAACGGGTATCAAAAAGTTCAGCGTCTTTAACACTTTCATTCAACCACGACTCAGTTAAAACTATCACATGGTGATTCGAATTCGTAAGGCTACAATAAAATTCATGCGTTTTCGTACGTAACCCTCTGACATTCTGGTAGTATACGTTTAATTGGTTCATTGCAAACAATTTAACCCTTAATATCATGCAATAAAAAAACACAGTTAAGTTAATTTATCCAAGAAAGCCTGATCTTTGACGTAGATAAAGTCAGAGCTTTCATTTTTTCTCATAAAAATCTTTCCATTTTTAACCCACACAAACTTGTAGTTGAGCACTTTCGATTTACGCCTAGCAGCAGCATGAAGGGCCTTATTGACAGTTGAGAGGTGTTCCATGACGTAAATTGGCTTCTTGTCTCCACCAAACCCAATGTGGTTCGTGTTGAGTTTATCACTCGCGTTTGCTCTGTTGAAACGAGACACGCTGGCTAGTAAAGTGTCACGAATTCTAGGAGCCGCTAATTTCACTACGATTGATCTGGGTCGATTATCGTCCTTATTAATTTTCGCAACTCTTGTGTAATTATGAATATCTGAGTCCTGTAAGTCGCAGTTAACAGATTTGGCCAGTTGCTTTATAATTGTAGGTATGTTTTCGTTTTTATGTTCTGGCACACATTGGATTTCTAGGTTGCAGGATCGGTTGTTTTGCTCTATATTCTGAAGTTTTATATTCATTATTTTGACTGTTTCATTAAGTGCTGCGTTTTCTTTTTTCAATTCCTCTAGTTCCTGTGTATGCTTTTCGCACCTGGACTTAAATACATCGTGTTGATTGCCTAAAAATGTCGTGGATTTTTCCAGCTCTGCGACCTTCTCATCAATGACCTTGGTTTCCAGCATAAGACGACGTTTTAAGCTGGCTTCCAACTCTTTAAGTAATGTCACTTTAAGGAAATCTATTTGTTCTTTTAAAATTGATCTGATGTCTTCCTTAGTTAAGGGGCTACTTTCTGCTGCTGGTGGCGTCGGCGGGTCTGTCTTTTGTTTACCCCCACCACTTCCGCGCGTCATATTGACATTGACCGTTTCGGCAGAACTGAGCCGCGTATGGTGCGGGTTAGGCAGTTCGTGGTTTTCTTCAACCGACTGTGGGTTAACGTATGCGCAGAAGGAACAGTTCCAAGTGTCTTTTTGTCCTTTTTTAAGAGCTAAAAAGCTTTCTTTTTTCATCTGAATACAATCAAGGTCGTAAGTTTTGTTGCACTCCTTACATCTTAAATAGAATGTAGTCAAAATAGTCTTACCACAGTTGCTGCAATCGATAGGCATTTTTTTAATAGCGCGCAGGAGTCTCAACTCAGTATAAGACAAGTGGTTTAAGCAGTAGTAAATCTCTCGGCGCGGCGTAAAGCGGGTGGTGGCGGCAGTGGCAGCGGTCTGTAGCGGTGCGGTGTGGCCCGATCTTGCCCGAATGCTCGCTCGGGCGGCGGCGGCGCCTCGAGGTGACGATGCGATGACGTCGGGTGACTCACGCACGGCAAGCGACCGATGTGCGAGAAGCGGTAGGAATGGCGATGTTATAAAATATTATTGAAATGTATTTAGTTATATCACCGGATTGCGTATTGGTATTGCAAAACGAATTTCACTACGCGAAAGCTTAGGATTTGTAGATTCTAGTATTTATAAGTTATAAGGGAAGCAATTATTTTTAACAGCGATTACAATTTAACAACGCGGAGCAAAATAAAACACGTCTTTCTCTAACGTAGTATCGGACGAGACAGCCTATCGGACGAGACAGCCTATGATGTGTATGAGTGGTGTGTACTTTGTGAGAGATATTGTGTAATATATTTTTGTTTTTGAATGAAATCATGGTATTTGCGTTTTAATGTAAAACTGATTGAAAGATTGTGGGTTTGTGTATGAGTATTGAGTAAGTAAAATGTGTGAGAGATTTTCTCTTATATAAATGGGGTATATTTTTTTATGTTTTGAAAACAAGCTATTTATGAGTGAGTACACACAGCCTGAAAATATGAGCAATGCATTTAAAATTACCTTAGTGGCCGGCCTACAAAAAGGGCAAATATTTTACGGGGCAAAATTATCCATGAAACTGAACAACTTTCCTCAACAAAATGTACCAGCAGACCTAGTCAGTATGTATGGGAAGTCCATTTTTTTGTAATTTAGCTTTATGTTCTTTGAAGAAAGTTGTTCAGTTTCATAGGTTATTTCGCCCCGTTAAACATTTGCCCCTTTTGTGGTATTAAAAAAATAAAAATACCTGCTTCTTTGCGTGTCGAAATACCTTTATTGTCTCTTCTTGTCCAGGTTACATTGCTGTTTCTTATAAAGAAAGAGTAGGTAGGTACATGGTTCATTACACAATGCCACTGTTTCTGGTCCCCAAACTAGGATACCCTGTACTATGGGTGTATTTAATCGACGAATTACGACAATGGGGTCTTGAAGTAACTATAAACAACGTTCAATATTGTCCCCAGAAAAAGAGCTACACAAGATCCTAAACTCAATGGACGTAGACAAGACGGGTCGCGCTTCCCTCTCCTTCTACCAGAGTTGGAGGCGGGAGGGGGGCGAGGGGGGGGTGGGCAGTGTGAAGGCGCCGGGCAGGAAACGCAGCAATCAGATCGCTAAGGAACTGAGCGATATGGTCACATATGTACAGGTACGGCACTATTTTAAAGCTTATTTTCTATGGTTAGTATTAAGATAATTGACATAAGCCTCAAAGAAACACATACTCACTCAGTTAAACATTGATCAAATACTGATATCGAATGGGAAACTTGAGAAATAGGTCACAATCAAGTCAAGCTTGGACCTACCATGAGTTGATTAGAAAGCAGCATTTCTTGTAATTTTTTGTCACAAAGCGACAGTTTTGGAAAAAGACACTATCACCCATAAATAATTTATCACACATATAAAACAATTAAAAAACAAACAAAAAAATACTTGATGTTACAAATTATTCAACAATCACTTACTTACTCACACACATTTTTAAAATACACAGCCACAGAGCCACTCAATTAATTTCACACATTATCGCAACACACACAAACACAATAGATGTGATTGTGTGACAAGACGGGTCGCGCTTCCCTCTCCTTCTACCAGAGTTGGAGGCGGGAGGGGGGCGAGGGGGGGGTGGGCAGCGTGAAGGCGCCGGGCAGGAAACGCAGCAATCAGATCGCTAAGGAACTCAGCGATATGGTCACATATGTACAGGTACGACACAATTTTAAGCATATTTTCTTTTATAGTTCGTATTAAGAGAATTAACACAAGACTAACACAAATATTTCTCGCCTTAAATAAAGACACACACACACACACTCAGTCAACTAAACATTGATCAAATACTAATGTCGAATGCGAAACTTGAGAAATAGGTCACAATCAAGTCATGGTAAGCTTGGACCTACCATGAGTTGATTAACAAGCAGCATTTTCTATTTATTTTTTAATAATGTGACAGTTTTGGAAAAAAAATACACTGACTTTATCACACATATAAAATTCAAACGCGGATTAAAACTTATACAACAATAGAGATAAATTTATCGTATCGGACAACAATTTCTCCGTCGTAGATTTTAATTCTTGTTCTTGATTTTAAGAAATTAATAAAAACAGGTAAGGGCGGCGCCGTCTTAAACCGGTCGTAAATTCGACTTCTCAGTACAAGATTCAGAAAATCGATTATATTAAATAGAAATGTTTGTTTCAGGCGATAAAGTTCCGCGGCCTCAACCCCTTATCGCCGCGCAGTTCTATGAAGCAACCAGCCCAACACAAGGACAGTGCGGGCTGCAGTAGCTTCGAGTCGAGCGAAAGCAGCGATAGTACTGGCACGGTGAGGAAATATACATCATTTCAATTGTAATGTTTACTAAATTTCCACCCAGTGGTTTCACCCGCTGCCACTCATTTTACCGTGGTAATAGTTGTTTTCCCGCAGTAAAAAGTAACCTATGTGTTATTCCAGGTTATACTCTATATGTGTTCCAAATTGCATCCAAATCGGTCAAGCCGTTTGATCGTGAAGAGGTAACAAACATACATACACACAAACTCTCAGATTTTTAATATTAGTACGGATAGCCAATCAGATAGCGACCTCTGGGAGCTACTATAAGAAGTTCACAAGCAAGCAAAACGCAACAGAAGTTCCAACATATTTGCAAGATGGCGCCACGTGACAGATTGGCAGAGAACAATGGGGCCTGAAACGCGGTATCAAAGTGTTCACCGCGTATCCTAGCTTCCCTTTTCCCCACATCACCTGCACTCGTCCATTCTGCCTTTTTGCAATATTCCTGCCACTCGCCATATAGCCTAAATTTGGCTAATTTGGGTAATATTTTGTATTTGCAAATTTATGATTAAATTACTGATTTTAACTTTCAACAACAGCTAGCCGAGGCAACTTACTGAGTTCTTGTAAAAGTGTAAAATTGTATGTGGTAGTGAGTGGCTTGTCTGTGAGACATTTTCTCTTCACTATTTGATACACATGTTGGCCCGAATAGTGACATTTAACCCCTATATAGCATAATAAAAAACCCCACAATTTTGTCTTTGAACGACTGTTTAGGCAAACCTGTAATTCAATATTTTCAATAAAGCTATGTCAAACATTTTCTGACTATTTATAACTTATGTCACGTTCACACAGTGCTAATATGGACAGGGGAATGATAAAGGAGGTAGGCAGCGCGAGTATGTAAACAGGTTACTCGCGCTGCTACTCGTCATGCCGCTGCCACTTCCCGTGCTCCCTCGAGTGTCGGCTTTTCGTGCGCGAGTCAAAGGAACGGCAGAACGAGCGCGAGTGCAATGTATTGCTATCTCGCTCACTCGTGGCGCGAGAAGAGTATGACGGCAGTGTGTGAACTCTCACTCGCGTTTATATTTCAAGCAATATTCGCGGCAGCGGCAAGAGCAGGTGCATAATGTGAACGTGTTTTTATGTTTTACAGCAGTTAGCAGCGACAACGTCAAATCTGTCCGCTCGTGCGCGATGCCTCAACCAGCCAGCGGCCGCGCATCCTTGCTATAAATGTTCATCAGTCAATGAAGCTATCGGTGAGATTTCAAATGAATATAGGTATTTGTGGGTGGGTGTTCTCACAATCTACATATTTTTTCTACCCACGGTTGTCTATTAATTCGACTTGTGGGCATCCTTATTATTATGATAAATAATATGCCCTCAACCGACTATTAAATTAAGTTCACATTTTGTATAAATAGCGTCTCCACTTCCTCAACTCCCACTCGTGGTACGCAACTAACGTCCCACATAATAAAATTTAAAAAGTAATCTATTGTACTATTTTTTTCACTTTAACGATGGTGAAATGCATTCCAGGAGGAGAATACCTTCAATTTTATTTCGTTTTCAGGCAAGAAGATCTGTCGAAAGCACCCAATGGCGGTAATTGCACATACGGAAACGCAACTCGTACGAACATATCCCGCCGGGTAATTAATTCACCGATCTTATATTTTGTCAAAGTCGACAATCCCTGTCGCCAGAGTTTTTACACCAACAGAGGCATCTGACGCGGTGATAATGCTGTGAAAGAGTATTCATAATATGGAGTCATTAAATTAATCCCATATGCCGAACAGTGAGCGAAATCGTGCTGACGAAGAAGAAGAAGAAGAAATTAATCTAGAAATATACCTTACCTTCTCAGAATTATTCGTACCTATACATATTGTTCCAGATGCCAAACGTAATGAATTAGTCTTATATTCAAATTAATGTAGTAGTTGGAAAAGACAGCAGCAATTAGGTCAATTAATATTTTTATTTTTATTCGACAGTTAATAAGTAGATTACGCCTTTCTTAGATTTGATTTCTGTAGGGACTATATTAATAAGGTGTATAATCGCAAATATTTTTAAGAGTGAACTAGCCCATAAAACTGAACAATTTCCTGAAGAAACATAATACGAAAACTCGAAATACGAAAAAAATATTTGGTCCTCCCATACAAAGTGTGTAAGCCGGCCGGATTAATTTGTATGGGAGGGCCAACATTTTTTTTTCGACCTATGTTCCTCAAGAAAAGTTGTTCAGTTTCACGAACTGGTTCACCCTATAAAATATTTGCAGTTAAATTATCTTACTAGATGCCCTCTTTTATCCACAGCCTAAGAATAGACTCGTCAAACTTCGATCCGGTAACGTTCTGGTGTTGTGGCGTACAACTTGTCGCTTTGAACTATCAGACAGAAGACGCCGCTATGGCGATAAATGCGGCCATGTTTGAGAGCAACGGATGTGTTGGGTTTGTGAGGAGGCCAAGAGTCATGTGGGATCCCAGACACATAGCTTATAGAAGGTAAAATATACACACATTTACAGACACATTTGAAACCAAAACACACATTAACAACAAAGAAACACACAAATTCACACTAACACACACTGCTCTCACTCTTAACACAAAGTTACCATTGGTTATCAAACGTTTAGTTACTGCTATGGCTATAAACGCGGCCATGTTTGAGAGTAACGGATGTGTTGGGTTCGTGAGGAGGCCAAGAGTTATGTGGGATCCCAGACATATAGCTTACAGAAGGTAAAATATACACACATTTGAAACCAAAATACACAAAATATTCACACACATTAACAACAAAGAAACACACAAATTCACATAATTCATCACAAAGTTACCGTTGGTTATCAACTTACTGCTATGGATATAAACGCGGCCATGTTTGAGAGCAACGGGAGTCATTTGGGATCCCAGACACATAGCTTATAGAAGGTAGTCAATATCGATACATACGAAACCGCATTTTAAATTACACACATAATTACTCGTGCAACATCATACTAACAATAATTAACAACAAAGAAACACAGAAATTCATATTGACACACAAAAAATCACACAAATTCACAAAAAGAAACACACAAATTCACACTGATACACATTAAAACCACATAAATAACTTGATCAATTACACATTCACAGGTTATACTAACACGGTAGGTAATTATGTTTGTCATTATACCAATCTCTTAAACACATAATTATGTGTAGTTCTTACTAAATATACCATAGATCAAATGTGTATATCTTTCTCAGTAACACACACAGTAACACTCTCTATGAATTACTACTTTATTCGCTATTTAAACTGATAATTCTTTCCCCAGATTCAATCCAATGGACAAAGAATTCGACGGTATCCACGCGGCGCAACTAACATTGTCAGTAATCTCGGGGCAGTACGTCGCTGAAAACGTGTATTCATTCTACAATGTGTTTGTTGAAGTTGAGATACTGGGTTAGTTTATACCTCTAAATAAAGGAAAAATATTATTTTGGACATACGCCTCCCTAAAGAGCCATGCGATTCTACTCAATATTTTAGTATTTAAAGATCATGATACCTTTTATCCTCCTGTTGAAAACATCATAACTAGAGTTATCTCGTATTCCACTTATAACGATATAGTTTATCTATCGCAATAAAATAAAATTAAACGAATTTATGTTGTGTTTTGGATTTGACAATTCCTTCGTTTTTCAATTCCTTTACGGAGCTCGTGGTCACGGATGACTAAGGTGTTAGACGTCATTATTTAGAATTTAAGTTATTTTTGTTCTACCGCCGTCTATTTATTAATTGCCTAGCGTAACGTCCCGGTTCCACGTAGAATGCTAACACCGTATCTTGTGTAGTAGGTCTTACGTAGGAATGGTAAAATTCAATATAAACATAACTTAAATCCGTTTAAAATTGTTTTACTGTAAGGAGTATTTTTTTAGGGCATGTAATTAACGCAGCAACTACTTAATCAGATTCAAGGTTGAAAAAATAATTAAAGTGGACAGTAAATATAATAGGTTGGCAGCGACAGTGAAGTACAGTATTTAAGTAAAATGTAGCAGCGTTAAAATCTATATCAAGCTTTGGTTTAATTGAAACTGGCATCGAGTTTTTCTTTTGTCTACTGAATTTATGGATAAGCGAAAAAAAGCCAGCAGCTAAAAATTAGAAAATAGGCATTCAAAAATTTTGAAATAGAGATTTTATTTAAATAGATTCGAGGTAATAATTAATTTTATTGAGATCTTATTATCATATATAATGCGACATTTTACGAGCTGCAAATAAAACAAAAATGGCAAGCAATTAAATATTGTTTTTATATTAAATATAAAAATTGCATACAATTTACATATTGTGATTGTGTTTATATTGTTCTATTTCTTGACTTTTTTATTTTTTATAATGGTAAAAATTAAAGGCATGAAAATAATCAAAAAAGTTTTTATTTATTAATTAAAATAATTAATACCTAGGTATTTCTATTGATACCTTAATACTTATTGAATAATAAGGGCTGGTCTTGATTTGGTGGGGCGGTCGCGTTTTCTTTTAGCCCTATTGGGATCATTTTTGCCTCTAAAGGCGGAGTGGTCTCCACGTGTTCGTATGCACCCATTACCGGTGAATTGCACAAACAAACAACAACAAGCAACAGCTAGTCCCGTGAAGTTCACTTGCCGCTTACCATTGGCTGATAGCGCGTTTCGCCTCCCGCGCCGCCATTTTCATAATATTATGATTTCCAAAACTAAAAAAAATATTTCTTAATACTTATTTAAAGTATCCGTTTTAATATTTACAGCTGCTCGTAAATATGAGCCAGAAAGTGTTCTTTTAGATGGAAGCCTACAATAGTCTTAATATTTTATTTGTTATCGCACTAATAAAGTTATTCGCCAACCCATGATTTTTGATGCCCCGCCTATAATTTCAATTACCTATTTAAATATAATACTACCTTGAAGTCGCAGCCGTTATTTAGCTTTTTATGATGCCCTGCATTTGCAGCTTATCAAATAGGTGTAATTTAAAGCCAAATTATTTAACCTCTGCCCAGTTATATTTTTTAGACGCTTATAGGATGTACCTCGTTAATTTGCTAGTCGCCTTGTTAAAAATATGCGTTTTTTTAGTTGTACAAACTCAAGAAAAAATATGATAAGTATTGTTTATTTTATCCAACAGGTGTACCGGCGGACTGCAGGAAGCTAAGAACGAAAGTAACCAGAAGAAACGCCTTAAATCCTGTTTGGAATGACACGTTTACTTTCAAGGTAAATTAATTATATCTCTGAAATCAAAATAATATACAGAGTGTAAGAAAAAGTACTGCGTTCCTTTTAAGGGATGAACCAGCCCATAAAACTGAAAAACTTTCCTCAACGAACATATGTCGAAATATGAGAAAAAAGTAGACCTGACATGCAACCAGACTTGGTCGGCTGCTACATTTGGGAGATCTAATTTTTTTTTTCATATTTTGACCTATGTTCCATGAGTAAAGTTTTTCAGTTTCATGGGTCATCCCTTGAAAGGAACGCAGCACTTTTCCTTACACCCTGTATAGACAACAAAAAACAACACTTTATAAATAACACAAATTTTAAATGTACTATGGTTTTATTTTGCACTCACAGTGCTATATTACTTTCATAAATGAAAATAAGGAATTGAAAAAATGTCAGCGCCCGCCGGGACGAAACTCAAATTTAACTTTTTCTTTTCAGGTGAACTTTCCAGAACTAGCGTTCGTCCGCTTTGAAATTTACGACGCAGATACTAATTACATGTTGTCACAGCGAGTCATACCACTGCAGTGCTTGAGGCCGGGATACAGGCACGTTAGATTACGGTAAGCATGTTTATTTTTAGTACATACATACATACATAAATCACGCCTCTTTCCCGGAGGGGTAGGCAGAGACTACTTCCTTCCACTTACTACGATCCTGGCATACTTCTTTCGCCTCCTCCACATTCATCAATCTCTTCATGCATGCTCGTCGGTTTAGGGTACTCTTGACCTGACCTTTCTTTAGCACGTCCCCGATTTGATCGAGGTACGTTCGTCGAGGTCTTCCCCTTCCGACGTTCCCATCCACACTTGCCATATACACCTGTTTCGTTAATCTTCTTTCATTCATCCTCTCTACATGACCAAACCATCTAAGCATACCCTTTTCTACACCAGTCACTATATCTTCTTTTATACCACAACGTTCCCTTATCACGCTATTCCTTATCCTGTCACTCAATTTTACGTCAATCATACTTCTTAACGATCTCATTTGTACTGCATTTATTCTACTTTCATGTTTTTTCTGCCATACCCAACTTTCACTCCCATACATAAGTGTCGGAACTAACACCCCTCTATGCACAGCCAGACGAGCCTTACTTTCTGGCTGTCCATAAAAGCGTGCAACGCTCCATTCACCATGTTGCCGGCATTCACCCTTCTTTCGATGTCACTTTCACACTTTCCATCTGATGTGAATATTATATTTTTAGTAAATTTATTTATTTTATTTTATTGTGTTTGGGGAGCTAGCAGCATCATTTATTATAAATTTATAAATTTAAAATTATAAATTTAAAATTATTTTATGTTGGTGCATTTTACACACAACCCATACCCGTTTCATAAATAATTTCAGACACACCTGTCAACACGCATAATATATTAATAGTGTATCTACCTACATACCATATTCACAGTATACCTATACATAAAATTCACACACACCTCCCTCACGCATATTTATAGTATACCTATACTTAAATACACACACACACACCTCTTCAATAAGCATGTTCATAGTTTACCTATACATGAATTCATACACACACCTCTTCAACATGCATATTCATAGTTTACCTATACATAAATTCAGATACATACCTCATCAACACGCATATTCATAGTTTACCTACACATGAATTCACACGCGCCTCTTATACATGCATGTTCATAGTTTACACAAATTCACACACACCTCTTTCACATATAAATTCAAATACACCTCTTGTTTTATCCTACTTCCTACTAATATTATAAATGCGAAAGTTTGTATGTATGTTACTTCTACACGCAAAAACTACTAAACTGATTGTAATGAAATTTGGCACACATTTATAGATGATAACATGGATTAACACATAGAATTACTTTTATGAGTACGCGGGAAAAGCCGCGGGTAACAGCTTATGCAGCTAGTATTCACATAGTTTTTTACAAATAATCACACACATCACTTTCAAACATAAATTCACGTCCACATTCTTATTAATAAAATAATAAGTACACTCATTATTACACACTATTACATGTAAGGGATTACATTGTGTGTAAAGTAAATCTTACTAAAATTTAAATTACATATGTACACAGCCACAACTGTCCACTGCTGGACATGGGCCTTTACCTATTGAGGGGTATTGCCATACTCACTACGCTTGGCAAGCGGATTCACAGGGAACGCTGCCGCCCCTGAATGAATTTATCCTTTAGTCGCTTTTTATCACACCCATGGGTAAAATAAGGGTGATGTTATTTTAAGCCGGCTGATGCCAAAATTGAAATACCATATCTTATTCCAGATCACCAACAAACCAACCTTTAAACATGGCATCACTCTTCATCTTCTCTCGATGCTGCGAAGAACTGGCAGCACCTGAATGCTGTCGAGACGATGCCGAACCGGCATCACCCAATCAGAGAAGAAAGATACACTTTTTAGTAGTGTATGCTGTGGCGAGGCACGAACCGTATTCTATATTGAAGGTTACTCAGGATACTACGGCCAATGAGGTAAGTAAAATGCTTTTCTCAAAATTTCCTGGACTAAAATATTTTCAAATTTCAGTTGTCGTTTTTAAGCTTTAAGCTATTTCAGGAATTACCTAGGTACTTGAAAAGATAAAAACAAAATCACACAGTCTTTACGGACTTTTCTTATTGAGAATTAGAATAGGTTTAGTTTCCAAGCACTCTGTAGATGGCGTTGAACTGACTACGCTACAGATGCCAAAGCCAAAAATTACGAAAAGAAAAGTAATATTTCTTTCCGAATCTATCTTCGTTTTTCGCGCTTTGTTATTAATAAATACTCTGTTTTGTTGGTACGTTGTTTTTGTTAATATGCAGGAAAACCCATGAAAGTAAATATTTTTGTGATGCGAGTGATGTAACAATGATTAGTTACGATTCGTTTTACGATCTTATACAACCAACTGAGAAAAACGAAAAATTATGTGACGTTCCGTTCCTTACGTTAACATACAAAGTACAGCGCCATTTATCCAACGACGAGGGAAGAGTTGTAAAAAAAATTAAATAAATCTCCCTTCAATTACTTTTTCAAAGAGACCATAATATTTAGCAAATGTTTTAACCACACCGTAGCTCATTTGGCTGGAGGTGTGGTCACCGTAGACGTGGGGGTTTAAATCGCATTCGTGTCATAGTTTTAATTTTTTACACGAATAAAGTTGAATACCAAATGACTAATTCATTCTTTACAGATTAAATGTAGTCTAAGCGATGAAAACATCGAGACAAACCCAAATAAGGATTAACCGTGTCATTTATGTAGTATGATGTTAATAAAAAAACCTCGATAAATTGAATACTTACCAAATTTTAAAACACTTCCCGTGTTAGGTATACAACTTTTTGAAAACTCACAAAACTTACTCGGTAGATGGAGCCGTGCCACGCATTATTGAAATTAAGATACACTTGCAAAATTCGCGGGCAAGGGACGAGCCGCGGTAGCCAAGATGGAAGAGGCGTCGCCAGTAGTGATGGCGAATATCGCAGGTTCAAATCCGCTTGAAAATTTTGCAAGTTTTCAAATAACGAATTAAGTTATTAAATATATATATTTTTTAGGAAGGAGATAAGGGATTGTGCCCTTGACTTAAGACTGGGCCAGACATAGATATAATGGGCCTGACCGTGGAATCAAAAAAGGCTTAACCATTTTCGAAGATAAAGCATGTTCACTAAGAAGCCCAAAAATGAACCTGAAATTATCATTCTTACCATTTTTCTATTTATTTTCAGGCCATAGCCCAATGCTTAACCAAAGCTGGCGTCTGCCGGACAGCGCGGGGCTCCTACGTGTTAGTCGAAGAGGTTTCCTCCAGAGCACCCACGCAGAGGGTGCTAGGGCCTAATGAGAGGGTGCTGCGTGCCGCCACAGCGAGACCTGGAGCCAGGCTGCTGCTGAAGAAAGTTGGTGATGACCCGAGTAGCAGGGCTTGGTTGACCAGCATTAGGTGAGGTTTAGACATGTTTTTGAACATGGAAATTCTATTCGAGCCAGTTCAGTTAAGGTCCTAATTGACAGCTGTCAAAAATAATACTTTAGTATGTCAATGAAGGTGAAATGGACCCTATAACCTATGTTGTTAATAACGGTTTCTAAGACTGCCAAATCGGCAGAAAAATATTATCTTAATTAGGGTTTGAAGTGATTCATTGATGGTCTGGATAATTATCTTGCTAATTATAAAACGGTTTTGGTGTAATTTATGTCATATAATTAAAAAATCATCAGATGTATTTTTTATCATACTTGATCTCAGACAATCATCAATTTATTGAAACATTTCTTTCATTCAAACAATATTTTGTCATTATTGGCACTGATTCTATAATCTTTAAATCCATAATGAAATTCAACTTCAAGGCACAAAAATCCACTGCTGGACATGGGCCTCCCCCAATCGGGGGGTATTTGCCATACTTACCACACTTGGCAGGTGGATTAGCGAGCGCAGTGCAAGGAAACGCTACTGCCCATTCCCTGGATTCATTCCTTAATCGCCTTTTACAACACTCACTGGTAGAAATAGGGTGATGCTATTCTAAGCCGGCACCACACGGCAACCCTGCTTTAGGGGTAAAAAGAACTTTATGCCAATACAAGGTGTAAAAAATATAGCTGAGAATATTTTAAGGGATGTCCCAGTATGTGAAACTAAACAACTGTTCCTAAGGAACATAGGTCGAAATATGAAAAAAAGTTAACCCGGGCGAGTAACACACGTAGTATGGAAGCATAATTTTTTTATTTTTCTTCACCGTTCCTTGTTGGGCAAAGTTGTTCAGTTTCACGAACTGATTCACCCCTTAAAATATTCTCAGCAAATTTTTAAACACCGTTATATATTTTTTCATTCTTTTCCAGGTCTGCATCAAATGACAGACCAAAAGAAAAATCCGTGCCTTCTGATTCTGATTCATCCTGCGCTGAGGAACCTAGGAAGCCGCCGGGCAGTTTTCTAGTGTGCGTGCATAATGTCTCACACGAGATACCATATGCCATACTCAAGGTGAGTATCCAATGGAATTTTTTCTTTTGATAGTTCTAAATTTTAAACCAGATGGCGCTGTGCTAAAGTAGAATTTCGACGTTTTGATATGGCTGGCGGCAGCCATAGTTTTGTCACAGGTTCAGTTTCACGTTGTATGCGTTACTAATTACTGAATTCTGTTAATTTGATTTGCTACAAAATAAACTTGTGGTTTTGCAATTATATTGAGTGTCATTCAATTCAATTTCAATTAAACTATCTTATTCCTAAACTTATAAACTCACTACCTCTTAACGTAAAACAAGACATTAATGAAAAAAATATTAAAACTAAACTTAAAAACTATTATATTAGTAAATTAGATTAAAACTAGTATGTACTATTGAACATATTCTCTCACGTTCTTCCGTCTTGTGGACGGGACACGCTGTATGCGCGCGCTCGGCAACCGGTTTGTATAAGCGCTCGTGGTTGTACTTGCGATCTCAACGCTGGTACAAACAACTCTGTATACGTACATGTCATGTACTTTATAATTTGTATCGAGCAGCGCCACCGTAGTGGCGATATCAGACCGCACGGACAAACCTTGACAGGTTTTTGTTGCGTTCTATTGTAATTGTTGTTTATCTTTTTTGTAAATATTTTAATAAATAAAAAAAAATCATGTTAGTAACCAATAAATTAATAGGAAATTGAGAATAATTTAAAAAACTCAAAATGACGAATAAGTTATAAGTGGTACAGATTTTCGTGCAAAGAAACGTAATTGGCTCAGCGCCCTCTACATGACACTCCAGAATCTCTAGAAAATTTCCAATCTCATAACAATTTTATTAATATTACTCCCGTTGTGCCACACCTGGCTAACGCGTATCTATATCATTTGATTCTCGATTTATCACATTTTGATTTTCGACGTAACACATTTGACCCTTGACGTATCACATTTGACTCTCGGTGTATCACATCTGACTTACGCGTACCTATATCATTTGATTCTCGATTTATCACATTTTGATTCTCAACGTAACATATTTGACTCTATGCTTCCATTAGACCATTGACCTATCACTTTCGACTCGTTTTATCACATCCGACTTACGCGTACCTATATCATTTGATTCTAAATTTATCACATTTTGTTTCTAAACGGAACACATTTAACTCTATGCTTCCATTTGACCCTTGACGTATCACTTTCGACTCGTTTTATCACATCCGACTTACCTACGCGTACCTATATCATTTGATTCTCAATTAATAAGATTTTGATTCTCGACGTAACACATTTGACTATACGGGGTGTAAGGCACGGTGTACCGAAAACTTTCCTGGCATGATTCTCAACAACTTTTTCTATGGAAGATACGTTGGTAAACGATAATTTTTTTTTCGACGTCCCATACTAAATTCCCGATCAGCATACTGACTTTCTATGGAAACTCGAAAAAAAAAATTCATTTCCCAACAAAGGCTCCGTAATAAAAGTTGTTCAGTTTCATAGTCTGATCATACCTGCAAAGTTTTCGGTACATCGTCGTTTACACCCTGTATGCTCCCATTTGACCCTTGACGTATCACATTTGACTCTGGGTGTATCACATGACTATGTTTGATACTCCTTGACTCTTACTGTAGTGTATTTGAGTGGTTGTACATTTGAATTTTACTCGGACATAATCAAGAATCAGCTGCGCAAATTTTTTATTGTGAGGTCTTATTATAGCTTTAATGAATTTTTAAATGACAAATCTAATCTTGACTATTGCTGTACCTAACATTAAACTTATTTTAAAAATTATATTTATCACATTGTATACATTCCCTACATAACACATTGCTAACTCATCATGACATTACTAACAATTTAATTACCTGATTTGCATGCTAGTAAATAACAAAACATGAAAGATCTATGTTAATACTTATTTGCCATCTATGTTATGTTTTGAGCAAAGAAATTATATGATTTGATATGTTATTTTTTTATTCTTTGACAGGTACCTCTAAGTGCAACAGCCTCTTACGTGGTATACCAAGCTTTGACCAAAGCCAGATGCCATGATGACCCTAAAAGGTAAGCAGATTGTTTCCCTATACAGGTTATAAGGGACGGTGTACCGAAAACTTTGCAGGCATGATCAGACCATGACACTGAACAACTTTTTCTATGAAGGATACGTGATAAAGTGGTTAACGAGGAAAAACATTGGACCTCTTATACAAAATTACTGATCAGCTGACCTGACTTTTTATGGAAGCTCAAAAGAAATCGTTTCCGAACATAGGCTCTATAGGAAAAGTTGTTTTAGTTTCATGGTCTGATCATACCTGCAAAGTTTTCGGTACACCGTCCCTTACACCCTGAATAATGAGTTCTCCATAACAAGTTAATTATTGTTTTATTAACCACTTGAGATAATTTTGGATCTGATATATTTATTGTTTGCGGTCCAATTTCTTTCATATCAATAATATTTTTAAAGTTGCATAGTTTCATTGACTAGTTCAGTATTCTTTTATACTTTCTGTATTTTGTTTAAAGAGAGTTTTCTTTTTATTTTTTTTAAACTATTCCCTGGCAGGCAGGATAGATGATGCTGTGCTTACTTGGTTATATCGATTTATTCACTTGGATGTATGAGATCGTAAAATAAAACGTTATTAATCATTGTTACATCACTCGCATTACAAAAATATTTACTTTTATGAGTTTCCCCGCATATTAACGAAAACAACGTACAGGCTAGACCTTGACGGGCTATACAGTTTTGAATTAGGATCGCCTTATTGCCAGGTGAATAAGATTTAAATTTGCATTTGAGTCTAGCCTGTCAAAATCTTGACTGTACAAACAGAACAGAATGTTAATTAATACTATAGCGCATAAAAACGAGGAAACGAGGATAGATTCGGAAAGAACACTAACTTTGTTTACATGCCTCTTGGCTTTGACATCTAGTAACGTAGTCAGTTTAACGCCACCTACAGAGTGCTTGTAAAACTAAACACTTTTTTAATTCTCAAAAAAAAAAACTTTCCTCTGAGGAAAAAAAGTTTTTTTTTTAATGTAAGTACCTATTTGTTTATTTGTCAGGTTCGTTTTGGTGGAAGAGTTGGAATGGGGTGGTCGTGTGGGCACGGGACCTCAGCAAAGAGCATTGCTTGATGATGAAGTGGTTTACGCGGCACAGGTAAGATTCCCATAGAATATCTGAAAAAAAATCCTTAAGGTGGGACGTTTTTCATACAAAAGTAAAATGGACTAACGTTTTTAAAGGAGCCACAAGTCTAATTAAAAAACTCGATGGCAAGTCCCGTGTTGATAGAACAATTTAGCAAAATAATAAAAATACATTGTAAACCTTTATGATTTCTGTGTTAAAACCGATTCGCCACTTTACGCCAACAGATGGAGATACTGCAGCAAAAATGAATTTGATTTTATTGTGGACGAAATACTCTTTATCTTTTAACGAAAAGTATTTTCGCGCCAAACTTACATATGCCTTCATCATGTCACATAACCATTTGTTAAAAAATTGCTCTTTTTCGCATGTTTAAGTCAATTAAATTTCAGTTTTTAGTTTGTATGTAAAACGTCCCACCTTAAGGACAGGGCACATACACGGTTCTTTTTTAAGTCAGTACGCAAACTTTACAAAGTGATTCTAGGTAGGCACTTATGATTGCGAACTACTTTTTTATGTAGCCTTCTGCGAAATCGCAAAAAATATGTATGGATGAGCTGTTTTTTTTAAGATTTCCAAGGTGGTCCCATAATCTTGAGTAGAATCAACCTGAAAAGTTTTGCGTATCGTAAAACTTCTATTGCATAAGAATAAGGTCCCATAAATGTATTTTTTCCTATTGCAGGCAAGTTGGAAGACTTTAGGGCGGTTCGTATTACAAGAAAAGGGCAGTACAGCCCCCATACCTAGGCACAGGGCGGCCATTGCTAGGATACAACGAGGACTTAGTATGACGAGAGGAGCAATCGGTAATTATTATTCTTATTATTAGTACAGCTGGTTATTGGCCTAAATTCGGAATAGTAGTTTATGCAACTGTCATATAATGGGGGTCATTACAATGCGAGTGTCTGTTTATCACACGAGGCGTAGCTTGAAAATTATTAATGCATTGGTAGTCAGTCACTGTCCCATCTCTGTCGTCTATTAGTTCTTCTGCCAAAATGTATAATTCAAATGGAGGCACTTTGACGCGGCTTATGCTCTATCCAGCGTCATCATCATCATCATCATCATCGGCCTCACAAGTCTGTGAGAGACGATTTAATCAGTGTCTGAAAAACACTGCGTTGCCGGAAAACGCAGGGCTGCCCAGGACCTGCGCCACCCTCTCGGCCTTCCTGGCTGGATCCGCAGGAACGACTAGTCGATACGTGCGGAGCCAGGTCGGCTGCAGGAGTCTGCCGCGCGGTAGATCTCTGTCACACGCGCCCACAGGAGACCCCGTTCCGGGTTTCATTGTGGAGTTGGCCAGCGTACTTAGTAGTATAATAGAGATCAGTGCTATAATACATACATACATACATACATAAATCACGCCTATATCCCTTACGGGGTAGGCAGAGTGTTAACGGCCGTTCAACGGATATTAACACCACGTCTGACAAAAGTTTGAGGGTCAATCAGATAACTGTGTATCACTATAGTGACAGGTTGTCAGCCCGTCGCCTAAAATTGCAATACACACCCTCGAGTCCCTTAGTCGCTTCTTACGACACCCATGGGTAAGATATGGGGTGATGCTATTCTAAGCCGGCATCACACGGCACCTATTCTAAGCCGGCATCACACGGCTATAATACGTTTTGTTGATTGCAGGAACTACGTTTGGTGTGACAGAGACCGCAGTGGAGGGTAGACCGCCACAACCACTTGACACTACGTATTGCAGGTAACATTATATTCTCGTATCTAACTAGTCAAACCCTGGTCTCAGAGTTTTCAAATCACTGACGTAAATAATTTTATTATAGGAAAAACAAAATAAACTTAACAATTATCAATACTTTATTTATTTCTTAAAGGAACATCAACATCTTACATATACCGTTTAACGTAACGTTTGCAAGCTAAAATATATTCTGATACTAATAACAATTGATGAAAAAGACCAATCAGCCACTTTTGACAGCTGTCAGTTCTAAACGCTACGAGAAGTGAACAAAGGAAAATGGACCCGCTGCCATAGCATGACCACAAATCTGAAATCTGTCAAATATGGCCGGCCGTGTACTATACCTATAAAACGTTCTTCATTTTCAAAAATATTTCTATCTTAATCCTTGTACCAGTGACCGATAACAAAAATTCTAACAACTAAGATAAGAAACATCTTTCCCCAAGGAACATGTACAAATATGAATAAAAAGAATTTGGACATCTCATACAAAATTGAGTGATTTTTGCTGAAAGCTCAATATATTCTTTTCATATTTCAAACCATGTTCCTTGGGGAAAGTTGTTCCTTATCACCAGCCCGTTCTCTGGTTTCCAGTTAGGGTCACTAGTAAAATTTCACCCTATGAGTGTAAGGGACAGCTCTCCGAATACTGATAGCGTGCAATCAGACCATGAAACTGAACAACTTTTCATAAAAAAAAATGTTTCAGGAAATGCCATTTTTTTTTACTTCCCGTAGTAAATGCAGTTAGCTGATTGTGGTTTTGTATGGGAGGTCGTTTTTTGTCGTTCCTGACATATGTTCCTAGTAGGTTTTCAATAGAAATAATAAGGACAATACAAAATTGATATAAAAACGAAGTAATTTCATTTTCCTTTTTTTATTTTCAGTAAAAGCTGTTTAGTTTCACGGTCTGCATGCACCTTATCAGTATTCGGAGGGCTGTCCCTTACACCCTCTAGAACGAACTCTCTAGAACCCTCTAGAAAAGAGAGTTTCGTGTGGGACACTGAATCGTCAACGACCCGATGAACCCTGGTGTCAGACTTTTTCAACCGCCGTCTAAGTAATCATAGACAGCAACCGGGGCTTAACGTGCCCTCCGAAGCACGGAACCATTTATTTTCGGACAATCAGTTGGTTCACCCTGCAATGTCCTAACCAGACCGGGACCAAATTCACAAAGTGATAAATATCAACTTTATGAGTGTCCCACCGAGAATCGAACCCGGAACCATGCTGATATCGCTGATAGACGACTGAGGAACGACAAAAAAACGACCTCCCATACAAAATCACAATCAGCTGACTACATTTACGATGGGAAGCCAATTTTTTTTGGTTTTGATAAAATATTTTTCGTTGCGAAGTTGTTCAGTTTCATGGTCTGCATGCCTTATCAGTATTCGGAGGGCTGTCCCTTACACCCTGTATTTTGTATATTTCAGACGGCCCTCATCAACACCTTTAGGGAGAGGCATTGCGCGTTCCAAAGGACATTCTGATAAGGATATGAGGGCTTACATGCAGAAACGGACAGCTAGCAGAGAGGTAGGTCAAGCTGTGGTGGCTATTTCTAGGTAACTGTATGGAGAAACCATAATAAGTTGGTCTATTAACAGGGGTTCGACTTACACTGGTTTTTGTTAGCAACTGTATGGAAAAACCAGAATATGTCGACCCTTATTTGGTCACAAGCGCTCCGAAGACACTCTGACTCTGACAAGGATATAAGGGCTTACATGCAGAAACGGACAGCTAGCAGAGAGGTAGGTCAAGCTGTGGTGGCTATTTCTTAGTAACTGTATGGAGAAACCATAATAAGTTGGTCTATTAACATGAGGTCAATTTAAGTTGGTTTATCTTAACAACTGTATGGGAAAACCAGAATATCTTGGCCCTTATTTGGTCACGCGCGCTCCGAAGGACACTCTGATAAGGATATGTGCGCGATGCAGAAACGGCCCGCTAGCAGAGAGGTAGGTCAAGGTGTGGTGGCTATTTCATAGTTATTGTATGCAGAAACCATAATAAGTTGGTCTATTAACAGGGGTTCAACTTACGCTGGTTATTGTTAGGAACTGTATGGAAAAACCAGAATATGTCGACCCTTATTTGGTCACGCGCGCTCCGAAGACTCTCTGACAAGGATAATGAGGGCTTACATGCAGAAACGGACAGCTAGCAGAGAGGTAGGTCAAGCTGTGGTGGCTATTTCTAGGTAACTGTATGGAGAAACCATAATAAGTTGGTCTATTAACATGAGGTCATCTTACACTGGTTTTTGTTAACACCTGTATGGGTAAACCAGAATATGTCGACCCTTATTTGGTCACGCGCGCTCCGAAGACACTCTGACAAGGATATGCGCGCTTACATGCAGAAACGGACAGCTGGCAGAGAGGTAGGTCAAGCTGTGGTGGCTATTTCATAGTTATTGTATGCAGAAACCATAATAAGTTGGTCTATTAACAGGGGTTCGACTTACGCAGGTTTTTGTTAATATAATATATGAGGGCTCTAGCAGAGAGGTGGGTCAAACTGTGGTGGCTATATCTTAGTAATCGTATGGAGAAACCATACAGTGTGAATCTTGATAAAGTGTACATATCAAAATCAGGAAAACTGTAGCTAAATTTATCGATGAAAAAAATATTAAAAAAAAATAAAATATAAAATTGATTTTTTTTATGATTTTTTTAAAATTTTGAATTGAACCTGTTGACCCCATGTAGATAAATCGTCATAATTTTTAAACTAAGTGTGTTATCATAGTGGAATAAATTTTGTGATGATTTCTAATAATAAGCCGTACTCATGAAGTAAAAATATCCCAGAGAAATAACGTTGTTAATTTATAATTAATGGAAACTTGAAGAAAATCTTGTTTTTTTGTCATTAATTTTACGATTATTTTACAATTTCTTAAAAAGTCACCCCGTAAACCATATTTTTTTTTCATTCAAACTTATTCTACATGGCATTAGCTTTCTAAAAGTAAAAATTGCATGTTTATTACTCCACTATTACTCATCGTCGTAGTAATTATGTATGAAAAATTTTGTATTAGGTTTCAAATTCCGTTGTTTATTCTGAACAATATTGATACTGAAAAGATACTGAACCACTTTACTGTAAAGTGGTGTTCAAAAATATGTCAAAGAGTAAAATTATAGAAGTGTTTCCGCGACGGAAACAGTAAGTGTTTTGCTAACTTTATGATAACGAATCACTAGACTTATGGTGTTCGCGTAAACACTCCGATACCGCGTTTTAAAATCCTTGTGCTGCCATCTGTTATTTTTTACGCAAACAGTCTTACTTCTGTGAGACAATTTCTTAGCTTTTTTCTTCGTTGCAGCTCATAGATAATAGTTTTTTTTTGTTGAGTCACCTAAATAATTCACTTTTTGACATATTTTTGACACCACGTTACAGTAAAGTGGTTCTGTCTGTCGGAAAACCCCCGAAAAACCTGCCCAGAAGTGCACCTACTTTAATTTATTAATAATCTTTCCTGGCCCTAAGCTAACTTGGAAATGTGGAATTGAAATAAATAAATAAGTATCTATCTAATTAGCCCACTGCTGGACATAGGCCTCTTCTTTAATGTATTTATGTACCTATAGCCTTAAATAATGGCTCCGCAGAAATAAAAAAATTAAACAACATTTTGTCTTATGAAATATTTTCTTTCTCTTACTTTTATTATCTCTTTAATCTCTTTAGTCTTTAGCGTAATAAAAAAAACGTGCACATGTGACTTTATCCTTTGCGGGGCAGTCAGAACGTTAACAGCCGTAAAATACGGTCGCTATCGCCATGTCTGACAAATATTTCAGGGTTGTTTCAGAAAAATCGTAGTTCATTATAGTGACAAGTGGTCAGCCTGTCGCCTAAAACTATGACAGTTGTAAATGTTCGATATTATTTATTTATTCATTCTAATGTTACACATTTAAGAGATTGCTTGTGATGCCGGCTTAGAATAGCATCACCCCATTTCTTACCCATGGGTGTCGGAAGAGGCGACTAAGGGACTCGAGTGTCCTAAGTATTACAATTTTAGGTGACAGGCTGATAACTTGTCACTATAGTGATACCTACACAGTTATCTGATTGACCCTCAAACTTTTGTCAGACGTGGTGTTAATATCCGTTGGATGGTATTTAACTGTACCTCAATTAATTCTCAGTTTTCCCATCAATTTTTACCTTTGTTCCATCAGAAATACTGATTGTGCACAAAAATGTACTCACATATATATCTCTTAATGAACTCCTATTTAATGACTGTTTCAAATATGTAAAACGAATAATACACCTAATATTTAAAGGATCATTTTTTATTATAGTTTTACCTCAAACAATGTTCTGTAAAATATATTTCAATCAAACACAAATTAAATCACAATGTAGTATAATTTATCAACCATTATTACATAATAAAATGTAATGATTTTTGAGGCGATTGCTTGATGAACGAGTATTTACGACATTACAATTGAAAATGTCTATTTGATTAGTAATTTTAAGTTGGATTTGCAAAGATTTCGGACTCAGCTTTTTTGGGGTGCCAAACATTGGTTGGAAACATTTCGTCCCTTAATTCTCAACTCCAGTTGATTCACATAACATAGCTATTGAATGTGCTTGTATTGTAGTTGTCACATATTGCGTCACATTGTTTTGGCAGAGCTACCATTATTTTACAAAGTTATCTCAGTTGAGATAGTGTTACATTGAAAACCTGTCTTGAAATAAAAGTTCATCATTCCACCATCACGCCACTCAGCTGGACGACCGATGTGGTGCAGTGATAGTGCGACTGCCTGTGACGCAAAGGTTCCGGGTTTGATTCTCGGTGGGACACACACAAAGTTGAAATTTATCACTTTGTGAATTTGTAGCCGGTCTGGTTAGGACAATGCAGGCTGAACCACCTGATTGTCCGAAAAGAAATGGTTCCGTGCTTTGGAGGGCACGTTAAACCGTCGGTCCCGGTTGCCATCTATGATTACTTAGACGGCGGTCGTTACACAACCATGTCAAAGGCCTACTATTAGTAGAAGGCGGTTGAAAAACTCTGACACCAGGGTTCATTGTGTCGTTAGACGACTCGGTGTCCCACACGAAAAGAAGAAGAAGAAGAAGAAGCCACTCAGCTTTGAAAAATATATGCTCACGACATGGACACTAAATTTAATGTATTTTTCAGAAGTAATGTACTTTATGTAGTACGAAAGGCATTATCAGTTCTTCAATAAAAAATATTTAAGCAACATAAACGTTGTATTAAACTGTAATAAATAGCGGTACGGTTTTAGGATGCGTATTAGATATTTTGTGTATCAATGAAATAAAAATGTGCAACATTAGTATTTTTTGGGCAAGAATTATATAGGTACTGTCTTAATAGAATATTTGCTGCGCGGTAGAATAAAAAAGTGTTATATTTTGGTGGAAATTTTGAACTTGTTTGGCGTAACAAATTTTGTTGATGGGTAGTTTAATTGTAGCAAAATAAATTAAAGGGTTTCAAAGTAATATTTTAGAGGGAAGTACATATGCGTACGATGAGATTTTTGATGGAGGGTAAAATATTATCCATATCCGTTTTGCGGCCGTTGATGCTCTGCCTACCCCGTAGGCGTGATCTATGTATGTATGTATGTAAATAATGTAATTTGATTAAAATGAATTCCCCCAGGTGCACTCCGAAGGCGAGACGGGCGGTTCTCTAGGGGCGGAGGCGCTCGCGGCTCAGGTGGCACGTTTCAAAAGAGCCTCCTTGCGGAAACTGCGGGCGTGGCGCTCCTGAGTGTGGCAGGTCAGTTAAGGCAGTTTTGACACATCGCAAAATTAGATACCAAATTTTAAAACACTTCCCGTGTTAGGTATACAATTTTTGAATATTACTAGTAGCGACACCTCTTCCATCTGAGCTACCGCAGCTCGTTCCTTGCTCGCGAATTTTGCAAGTGTATCTTAATGCATAACACGTGGCACGGCTCCATCTACCGGGTTAGTTTTGCAACTAATACCCATTAACTAATAAACATCGCATAATATTGACATCCTGGAGAAATTATGTAAACAACCTAAGCGTCAACGCTGCGTCGAATGGGCAAACTTATAGAACAGCGCGAGCTGGGCGACCCGCGGCACGCAGCGTTGCTCTTGTATTTTGCCGAATCTAGTCCGTGCGTGCAGCCCGCTCGACGCAATGTTGGCCCTAACAAAATCAGTTAATGTCTGCAGGCATTCCGACGGCTCGGCGTGAGTTTGGCCAACCAACGCGCCTCGCTGTCCACGGAATTAGGATCACTTTGGGACATCTTCAAAACGGAACGTGACCGGAGACGGTCCGCGCCCGCTTCCTATGACCCCGTGCACTCCGACACACAGAAGTCACCTGTCAGGTGGGTAACTAAGCGACTGACAGTACCAACCCAACTAGAGCAACCAGCGCGCCTCGCTGTCCACGGAATTAGGATCACTTTGGGACATCTTCAAGACGGAACGTGACCGGCGACGGTCCGCGCCCGCTTCCTACGACCCCGTGCACTCCGACACACAGAAGTCACCTGTCAGGTAAACCATTGTTACTATATCCTAACTAATGGGAAGATAGTATTTCAAAAAACTTGACTGACAAAACCAATCCATTTTAACTTAATCAAGCAAACAATTAATGAAAATAACTTATATACCTTAACCCGATTTGTCTTATTTCGCATTGTTGAAATTCAATAGAACAAAAGAGTAGACCAAAGGAAAAATAAATATTAGTAAGAGATAACATTAATAGGGCCATTTCAAAATTCCTCAACTACTTATATACTAACAAAATCTAGCAAACAAACATACAACCCGCCCAACTCACCTTATTACGTTTTTCCTCCCATTTTATTTAAAATCTATTAATCCTGGTTATTGAATTCACTCAACCAATTTCGACTTAGGTACTCTTAATATGAAAAATGTAGGTTAATGTAAAATTATTGGTTTCTACATTTTCTTATTCTAACGTCAGTCGCAGGCCGCCGGTTGGTGCTCGGTTGGGCTTGATTGAACGGTAAAAAACATGTTTTTAGAGTACTATTAGTAGTTTTGCCTCTAAAAATCGTGGCCCAACGTCCCAGCAAACTTAAGAATTTGCCCATATTGAAAAATCAGTTGGCCGGCCTTGTCTAACTTATTTATGTGTGTGTGTTCTGTAAGAAATCAACAAAACAATGTATTTGCAGGTTGGCCCGAGACCTGTTACAAGTCGTCCAAGAGACGGTCTTCAAGAAATTCGACGAAACACCTCGGAAATGTCCTTTAGTCAAAGAAGAATCCGGCCTCAGCTCCGACGAAGAAGATGGTGATAGAAGAATCGCCAATTTAATAGATTTCTTCTTCACTATTGTTAGAAGTCAAAAAGGCGAACGGAAAAGCAGCGGTGGCAGTTGTTTTAAGAGTGAGGTGAGTCCTACAGAAGAAAGAGTAGCGCCATATACGCCAGTTAGAGTCAATATTGAATTAGAGAAAAAAATGGAAACGCTTATAGATTTTCTAGCTAGCACAGGTTGTATAGAAAACGAGGTAAAGAAGGAAGACAAAAAAATTACGCTTATGGAGTTTTTATTTGGTGCTGAAGCAAGCAGACCTGTTATAGAAATCAATTTGCCTCAAGTTGAAATTAGTAAAGGGTTGAGTTTGTCGGAATCCAATATAAATGTTATAGGACTTAGTTATATTGACGAAACACCTGTCGAAGATGAAGCTATAGTTGATCTTTTTATGCACTATATGGAATACAGTCCGAGTGATACTCGTAAAGATTCAAAAGCGATGTCCATTACGCCATCTTTGTCGGAAAAATCTAAATCTGATGTGACGATCAGTAAATTAGACAATTTTAGCGAATTTAGTAAAACCAAATCTGATTCGACGTTGACACAAACTCAAGACACTGTTATAGATCGATTTGAAGTAAGATCGGATAGATCTAGACGTATATCTGAAACGGTCGTCGATTTGAGTTTTGTTAAACAAGATTTGGAAGAAATTTTCGATTTAGCTGTAGATAAAGTGTCTGAAGTAAGCAATATCATTTCAGCTGATGACACTATGTCGGATCAGGAGGATATAGAAAATTTTAATTCGTATACGAAACCAGAATCCACACAGCATTTACCGTATAGCGTGGAATTGTCAGATATCATGGAAGAAGACGAATTTTCGTCCAATGATTTTGAGAAAATGACTGATAAAGAAAAATACGAGTACGCAAAAAGACTTGCCGAAGATCTAATACAATATATAGAAGATAACATACAACCTTGCGAAACCGATTCTGATTCTGAAGACGAATTCGATTTTGAAATAAAAAGATCTTCAATCTCGTTAATCGATTTGAGAAACATACCAGATTTACCGCCAAGTATGATCATCAAACCGAAAGTTATCAAAGTTGACAAAGCTACATCCACAACTGACATATCAGGTTCCAACTCAGATCTTTCAAAGAGGATAGACTCTTGTTGCAATACTGAAGAGACCTCGATAAGTAACAGCTCAGAGCAACGAGCATTAGATAAATTGGAATCTTTAACAAAATTCTTTTGCAAGAAGCGTTTAGGCATCATTGATGAATCTCACGAAGATGCCGCTAAGAAAATATTTCTAGATTCTGAAATTGAGAAATCTAGTCAAGAGTTCAAGGCTGGGCAGGCGAGTCTGGATGACGTAGACGACATACAGGACGAAACATTCGTTGCTGACAAAAATTACAATGATCTGACCATTGACACTCAAGTTGACAATAAAATGACGAGAAATGAGATTGATGATAATCCGAGTGTGACAAATTTGCCTTCAGAATGGATAGTTGATGACGATTAGACATTTGTGTAAATCTAATATAATAAGAGTATTTCTGAGCGTCACTTAAACATTCGTAACAAGATGTAGGTAAACGTAATTTATTGGATAACCGTTTCTTGTCACATTGAAGTATATAGGTACATAAAAATAAATAAAATTATGTAAAAAAAACTTTTAAAACAAGCTTTTATTTAAGTGCTCTGAAAAGATGAAAATAAAATTTTGAATGACATTAACCACATTCATTTATGACTTTACAGAAATGAAAATATAATAAAAGCTTGTCGCGATGCCTAGAAGATACTACCTAATTACAGTTAGGTGCGTACCTTATTACAAAATTTCAATCACAAATTGAAAGTTTCGCGACAAGCTTTTATTATATTTTCATTTCTGTAAAGTCATAAATGAATGTGGTTAATGTCATTCAAAATTTTATTTTCATCTTTTCAGAGCACTTAAATAAAAGCTTGTTTTAAAAGTTTTTTTTACATAATTTTATTTTATATTTTTTAGTTTATGTTACGATAGTTATTGATCAATACGAAAGTCTTTCTTTAAAACGGAGAGACCTTCAATAGAAAAACTTAAGGCACGGGGAAAACTAACATTAGGATAAAGTATAATTATCTCTTTTATATTCTATAGAAGTAGGTTGGTACCTACTCCTCCGGCATCCCTAATAGAAGAATTAGCTTGTAATATGTCTTAGTCTTTTCATTTCATTGATGGCGTCATTATTACATGGCCGAGTCCCAGTTAATTTCGAACAGTCTAATTCTTCTATCAGGAGGCCTTCTATTGACGTGACCCTAATTCATGGTGGGCCTACCAACTGCCTATCATGAACGAATTCGTATACAAAATTGCAAGTCCCAGCAGTTGAATATTGAAGAGTTCCATAGTTCGAAGACAACCCTGGATGTAGCGTCTAATTCATGGTGGGCCTACCAACTGCCTATAATAAACGAATTCGTATACAAAATTTTGTGTCCCAGCTATAAACCGCTGAGGAGATCTCTCGTACGGAGCCGATCCTGGCTGCAGCATCAGGTCAAATTTATGATAAACATGCATTGTCATCGGTTCTGGACCAACATGCAAAATTTCAACTCAATCGGATACCGAGAAGTGGTTCAAATTAAACTTGCAAGATTTGCACCGAACAAACATTGTTACTTACTTACATACTTACATACACTGCAAGTTAAATAAAAGCTTTTAAAAAGCATTTATTCTACCACAACTTAAATAAGATCTAATCATGCTGTTCCAATTGAAAAAAATAAAATTAAAAATCTTTCAATGACATAGTACAGGCTTAAGAATATAAACTTCCCGATTGTCGTAGTAGCAAAAAAAAATTTGAAAGTAGAAGGTAGTACAAATAGCGAAAGTGCTAAAAGTGGCCACAATCAGCAATTTCTCTATCTGTAACTACAGCGACATTACTATTATTGAAACATTATTCTGTAAATTACTTTGAGTATCTGTTGTTTAATCTGACAGCAGCGGATTTTCGATAAATTACGTTTTCATTGCGTAATGAATTTTTAAGTGATAAGGGCGCAAGTTACGCTCCAAAATCCCCATAAGAATTACACAGGACACAAAGCCAGTCCTTATTCATGTATCAGTCAATATCTAAATAGAATATCTTAATACTAGTCAATACAATAAGTAATATGCCTTTTAATATATTCACGATGTTTTATAATTGTTTTATGTTGTAACTAATTATTGATAAATCACTGTACCAAGTAAGATTACTTAAATTACGGATTTCTAGATGTAAATTGTTTTTAAATTTTGTTTAGATTAAACTCGGATGTTTATGAAAATATTTATAATAAGTTATCTTACTAATGTTGAATAATATTTCTTATAATTATTTATACATGTTAAAAATAATTTCAATGGCTATATTACAGAATGTAAAAATATAAAGTGAAATTTTACTAGTGACCGTATCAAAATCTCAAGTCAGGATAAGGAACATATGTCCCCAAGGAACATAAGTCGAAATATGTCGAAAATATTTCGAGTTTCCATAGTAACCCAAATCAGCTGATCGGTAATTCTGTATGGGAGTGCCAAATTTCTTTTTTCGTAATTCGACCTATATTCCTAGTAGAAAATTGTTCCTTATCAACAGCCCAGCTTGAGTTTCCGCTATCATTCACTATCAAAATTTAACCCTCATAGCTTTCAAGCTAATATTTTTTTATTTAAACATTTAAATTGCGCTTGAAATGGTATATTTTATATTGGTGCCGCGACCAGGATTCAATCAGAAGTAAGCTGAATCCTTAATTCAAAGTTGCTGATATAATACTCGATAATAAGTATCTAAATACATACCCATACATACATATACATGTACATAATTACAGAAATAAACATATCCATCTTATAGGTAGGTATGCAAACGTATCATACCTTAGTTAACAGTAATCAAACAATGGCCTCAATTCGGGAAATAAACTCTCATTAGCGCTGTCACTTTTGGTGAAATAGATAAATCGAAGATATCTCAGTCCTGTCCTGTTAAGAAATGAAATGACAATAGGTTCATTGCATTGTCATTTCTAGACAATTTAGTCACCATTGTTTTCATCGCCGCCTTATTTGACAGATAACGCGTATTTTGCGTCAAATTATAGACACGACACGATTTAGATATCTCCTATCCTCTTGTAAAGCTATTTGACGAAAAGTTACATGACAGCGCTAAATTAAGGATTTCCCGAATTGTAGCCATTATCATAAAAGATTTTTTATATTCTGTTGTTACAATATATTCCTTAAATATATAACTTTTATTAATTTTAGATTGAAATGTATTTTATTTAACTGTTAAATAGGTACTTCAAATCCGTTGGATTTGGTCAATATAGTGAGATTTTTAATATTTAAATGTTAATAATTAGATTCTAGTCGCTTAGTAAATGTTAAATTTAAACTTAATATAGGTACCTACTTGCCACAGTTTATGTAATATACTCATTTTAAAACGTTGAGTTTGAAAATAGTAAATTTACTCGTTAAAAACCACTTGACCAAAGAGTTAATAAAAAAACTTAAACGAATTCCATGTAATCCAATCAACGTTTTAAAATAAGTCAAAATTAAAACATTTTATACTATCTAAGTAATCAAAATAATAATCGTGTTATTTTTTACAACTTAGTTTATTTTTCATTGCTTCAATCGTATTTATGGTTAAAATGGTCTTACCTAATTAAATGATTTGATGAATTTTGCGAAATGCTATTTGCTAAATAATTTCATAGACCATTATTGGTAAATAAATTTATTATTGTATAGCTTCATAGCTTTGTCTAAATGTTATTAAATATTGTTGGTAGGTCCAAAATATATCGATTCCTTTTAGAGACCTTATACCTAGGTATGCACTAAGTGACAGGGATCTACTCAAATGTTTTTTTTATATTAGAATAACAAAAAACATTAAAATTGCCACACGAATAAAGTTTTTAGTCAGCAATTTTATTATATTTTCCTTATCGTAGTAATATGAAATAAATAATACTTAGTTAACTAATTGTCTCTATTCTTAGTGCATTCTTAGCTTTATTTATAGTAAAATTAATAAACTTATTTAGCACTTTTATGTTTTAGCTAAATAAATGTTTATTTACTACATGTTACGCTAAGATATGATATATTTTAAATGTATTTAGTTAAAATAATGTTTCTATGAATATGAAAATTTTACATGGAAAATTACACTTTATTTTAATGTGATTGGGGCTGTTTTTATTTCATAATTTACCTCTATTATAAAGACTGGGTCCGTCGCAAACCAAACGTACCTATGTTCCAGCACTTTTTACTGGCTAACGTCACCTTTATATCAATTACGATAGTTCCTTCCTCGAACTTCTAGTCTATGTTTTCCTGCTGTAAAAATTGGCCTATGTGTTATTCCAGGTTATACTTTGCCCGTGTTCCCAATTTCATCCAAATGGGTCAAGAGTACTCGGTTTCATGTGTAAGCAAGTTTAGGCGATGGGCTGACAACATGTCACTATTGTGATACTCAATTTTCTGAATGACCCTCAAATGTATGTCAGACGTGGCGTAAATGTTAATGAACGGTGCACACCGCCTACTTTTGCGTGGTCACTGCTTGCGTATGCGTTGCTCAGTGCACGCAAGCAGTGTGCCATAGGTATATCATACAGTCCCATACATTACAACGTCATGGTACGCGCTTGTACACGCATACGGACGCGGTGTGCTCCGTCCTTAATGGCCGCACGTGCACGTGATCACGCGCGTACCTATGGCGTTGTAATGCATGGGGCTGTATGATATACCTATGCTATGGCACACTCACTGCTTGCGTGCACTGCGCAACGCAACGCATACGCAAGCAGTGACCACGCGCGTGTACACGCATACGTAGGCGGTGTGCACCGTTCATTAAAATTTACGCCATTTGAGGGTAATTCAGAAAATTGAGTATCACAATAGTGACATGTTGTCAGCACATCGCCTAAACTTGCAATACACATGCAACCGAGTACTCTAGTCGCACAACGCCCACGAAAAAGAAATGGGGTGATGCTATTTTAAGTAAAAGGTAATAAATAAAACGAAACGATAAGTTATCCAATATTTATATTATAAGGTGTTATCAAGCTATCTTACGAAGGGTGTTTTGGAACAATATTTTTTCCTCGAAAGTTTTTGAAACGATCTCTTTACACAAGAAGTAACAAAAAAGGGTTTAACAAGCCGAAAGGAAGTCAAAGTACTTATGAAACTAAACAACTATCTCCATAGAACATAAGGTCGAAATATTAAAAAAAGATTGGACCGCCCATAGTAAAATAACCAGCTGATTGGCAATTTCGTATGTCAAACGTCAATTTTTTTTTCCACAACTGCCCAACCAAAAAAGGAGTGTAATGTTTTTATAGTTCATGTATGTATGTATGTATGAGCGAATCTTTTAAGGACTGAAACTCGTTAGCCATTGAGCAGATTCGAATAGGAATTGTATCGGAAGAATCCTTACATTATCCCGAGTGTCATAGTAGCCTATGACTTTATCTCAGAAACCAGTCGTGTTTTTAAATTTACTATGCTTGTTTTATTTATTTCCTTGGGGAAATTTGTTCAGTTTCACGAGTAGTTCAACCTCCTTTCGGCTTGTTTTACCCTTTTTGTTACTCCCAGTATTGATCAACAGTATTTAAGGCGAGTGAACCCGTGAACGACTTCGACAGTCTTTAGTATTATCATTATGTAAAATTAGAATTTGCATTTCAATGAAATATTTGCTGTAATTCAAGTTATGGTAAAAAGTGACTACTAACGGCCACTTTTGGTATTTATTCCCAAAGTACATCTATCTTCCCAATTAATACCAAAAAATGCCATTATTAGGCACTTTTTACCATGACTTTAATAACAACGAATTTTTAATTGAGTTTGCAGGTACTAATTTTACTTAAGGATAATACTAAAAACTTGGGCAACGGACAGATTGTTTGTATAAAGACAACATGTCAGGGTTGCCGCCATTTTGCGTTCGCGAATCGGGAATGCAATGTGCGGCAGTATGAAATGACCTGCGTCGTCGCGTCCTTGCTAGCCGGTGTCTGAGCGTCCTCCGAGCGCGGGTGAGCGGCGCTTGTAGGGGGAGGCAGGGAGTGACCATACTGTACGCTAGTACTATTCATTATACTGTGCCACTGTCGAGGTCGTTTTCGACTACACTCGCCTTAAATGTAATAGTAGTCTGTGTGAGATGTGTCGCGTGTTTAGAATCCCTCCTGGTAGGCCTTGGAGTCGAGCCTGGTCTGCAGCAGCTCTAGCTGGCGACGCGCCTCGCACACGGGGAAGTTGTTCAGTTCGTAGTATTGTGGGGCGATTTTGAGAAGCCATTCCGCTGTAAGGACATAATAAAAAGGTAACATTAGTATTAACAAAAGAAAACTAACTATTTAGCTCATGCAGGCGCCCGTTTATTTGGTTGTTGGTGTGTTTGGATTAGTAATGGGTTTTACGTTAGTGTTTTATTAGTGGTGATTATGATTGTTGGTGGGTTGGATTGTTAGTGATTTTGATTGTTAGCGGGTTTGATTGTTAGTGAATTTGATTGTTAGAGGTTTTAATTGTTGGTGGGTTTGATTGCTGCTAAAAAGGAATGGTGGTGATTTTAACCTTTTCGCCGCCAAGCCATTCGAGTAAAAAATTGCAACCAGCGCCACACCAATTTCTTGGGAAAGAAATACTCAATAAAATAGAGATGTCCAACAGTTCATATCGAAAATAAATCTACACTTTTTAAACCGAGTTTTGATTAATCTAAAATCATTATTTTGCCCTCTACTTTTCAGTTCTGATTTCATATAGGTCAAAATAATAATATAGGATAGTAGTAGTAGTGGTGGCCTCGTAAACAACACTAGGCATATTCAACAAGTTTATTTTTAGTTCAGTTTTCGATCAGCACTGGCGCATCTCTATTACGCGTCTCTCTATATCGCGTTGTCGGTTATAGACGACTGTGGCGTCGGTGGCATTTCTATATTTTCAAACCCTTAAGACAAATAAGGATGTAATATAGAATATCGATAAAAAAAATTAGAACATCATAGGATTTATGCTGGTATTTATTTTAATATTTTATTGTGACTATTTGTTTTCTTTCATTTCTTTTTCTTATTTTACTTACGTTGAATATTAATTAAAAACGATTTTTAATAGTAATGAACACGATTTAATATAAAATATTTATTAAACATTACTAGTGTCAACATCTTTAATTAACGAAAATAAACAAGTTATAGAATCATGCATAACAATGAAATTGGATCAATAAAACGAACAAAATACAAATATTAGTACTGATCTGCTAAGTATAACTTAAATAAATATAATTATGAATACATAATTTGAAATTAGGTGTGCCGACATGCACACTCACTTTTTCTATCGTAACATACAAAATTATACCTAACAGATATCAACTGCATAAAAAATATACCTATAATATGAAACGAAACTAAATATATGATATAAAATTCACTAAAATCAACATGCATAATCAAAACTTATATTCAAATTTGTACTTAAAAACTATTTCGTTTGAGCTTCTTTTATGGTCGCATAGACTTCGTCCCAAACCTGGTCCAACTTCTCGTCGGGGACTTCTTTTAACATTTCTTTCGTTTTGTTCAAAATAGTTTTTCTTTTGTCAAATTGGCATTCTGAAAAAAAAATAAGTTTCATGTCTACTCTAAATTAATAATTAAACTAATAAATTATTACAAGTATAATAAATAACATACGTCTGTTATCAGCATATTTCTGCGTAGAACTAGGCAAAGGAGCTTCTGCAGCTTCTTTTCTTTTTTGCTTATCTGGAATACACAATAATTGATTAGGTATAAGTTTAGTGTAAGTAATTTAAATCTAATGATTTTTAAACGAAAATATTCAGTCGCGTATGTTGATGCCTTTGATGTGGATGGACAAAATAATAATATAAAGAAACAATACGAGACAAAATAACAAAGAAATGAAGATAAAGTATATTATTTGACTTTTATTTTGTACATAGATAAGATGTCTTAAAATGCCCTACAGAACTGCGACGGCATATGTCTATTTTACATAAGGACAACTTTCTGTTATTAAATTACTAAACTAAAATTTAACATAGTCAAGTCCAGTAAATAAGTAAGTAGGTACTTAATAATATTAATTGTTAAAGCCCATAAATTTACTTGTTGCCATATAATTTGAAATAATAAATTCGGTCAGTATTTTGCACTCACTTTTCATCGCCTTTATTTCTGCTTCAGCTATTTTCTTCCATTTCAAATATTCGCGACGGGACATCATCTTGTATGCACTTTAACTTGACCGTACTCGTCAAAAAAAAACTGAAGGAATGACAAAAAAACATATCTCATAACATAACACAAACTAAAAAAAAGCACGAGTGCCAATTACTTTCGTGGAAAAACTGCAACTTTGAGTGAACAGGGCCATAAAACACGTGCGCATAAAACAATAAATTGTTCCAGGCGGCATTGGGTTCAAACAGTTCTTATCCTATGAGGTTGCGGTATTTCGTTTTTGACCACAAGAGACAAAAGAATTGCATATTTCTAGTTTTATTGTCATTTGCCGCTATTATGCTTGGTTTAAAACTATTTATGTAATCTTCATTGAGGTTACGTGTCTGATGTATTTCAAAAAATCTTTCCCATTTTGGTAAATAAATTAAAGACAAATGTCAATGATTTCTGTCCGACAAAGATAAGGCTCAAGGTGTTACTCCGTGTACAGTATTGTACCTATTCGTTTGTAAATTAACATCCGTAACAACATTAAAGTAACTATGAAATGCTAATAAATAACCGCTGATATAAGTACAATACCTTACGAAGGGCGTTATAAAAAGTAAATAGAAACAAACCGAAGTAATAATCAAATAAACCGGGTAGGAATAGAAAAAAAAATTTTAAAGTATTGAATATAATATATAATAAATCTTAAAATAATAGTTATGTCGGTTTCCCATTTGCCTGAGATACAGGAATTCATATTCTTAGTTTAGGAAATGGTTAAGCCACATAATTATTTCATATAAGTGTACCTTTTTGTAATTAAGTTTATTAAATAAAAAATTATCTTATCTCTTATTATCTAACAATAATCTTGTATCACAATTTGACCCGTTAAATTAAATTCACATGAAACCCTCCCAAACGCTCCTAATTTATTTATTATTATTTATGATTATTAGGTATTTACTTACCTCTAAATCTTCTTCTTCGAGTAATCCAGGTTCAAACGACAGATCAACGTCATCCTCTACGCCTTCTAAAATCTGTAGAAGTTTGCTGAACTAAGCTCGTCGGCACTCATTTTCCCATCACTATTTTTAAGTCACTACTGCAATGACGTCAGAGCGTGTCGTCTTTACCCGACTACGGCGTACAGTGCACTCACAATGGTCAAGCAATTATCGATGTGCACGAGTCTCCGAAACCGGTTTGTCGATACTCAATCAAACAAAGAAAATAATGTCTAATACTTGGCGTATTTCTACAAATCGATGTCGGGAATATTTTCAATATACATTAAAATAATAAGAAAATGTTACTAGCCGCGTCCACATAGGCTGAGCAGCCTCGCCCGCGGCCCGCCTCGCGCGGCAAAATGCTCATGTGCGCCTGAGGCAATTCGTTTGGATCAAATGATAGAGCGAGGCAGCCTCGGCCGCACAACGCGAGCCAATTTGCTCGGTCAGTTGACAGATTAAACAAAATGGCGCCGTACGTACGCACAGCTGTGGCAGCTTATGCTTTTATTTTGATATATAATATTAAAAAGCAAAGAAATGATTTAAAAATGAGAAGATATTGGGTCAGAACATGTACAAAAACAGATTCTGTTACGGAAATCGCCTTTATAAAATTTATAACCTCAAAACATTCTTACCTGATCCTATAACAAGGGACCGGAATATTCATTTCCCGACTGATTTTCAGCCAGGAATCCTCTCTCAACCCCCTATTGGTATAATTAGGGTCTCCCGCATCCCACAGCCAATTATTACTTGCGTATAAACTTATTAATCGCCGACAGTCACTTTTGTTCATATTGGTAAACAAACGAATTGAGCGCGCACGGAAAACAACAAAAAATGCGCCGTCCACACGGCGCGCGGCAAACGACTGAGGCGCCTTTGAGCAAATCGTTTTGCCGACACCGTTTGGCTCGGTTGCGCGCGCGCTCGCCCGAGCGTGAGCATGCGGCTGCCTCGCCCGCACCACGTCCACACAGACCGCGCGGTTCGGCGCATGCCGCGCGCATTGTGCCGCGGCCGAGGCTGCTCAGCCTATGTGGACGCGGCTATTGTTATGACAAACTTGACAAATATCTAGGCATAGTATATTCCGTAAATATATTATAGATGTATCGATATTTCACATTTGTACTAGTAAGGAACAACACTTCCAGTCGTGTGGGGCCGACTATGGCGTGTGCGAATGGTACTTATGACAGCTTCAAAACGTAATCAGTATTTTTCTTATTTATACTACAAATCTAATAAATATCTAAGCGCAAAAGTTCATAAATCAAAGTAGAGGGTACAATAAATGCAATATGCGAAAAATAAAAGATAGATACGGTTTTAAAATGCTAGTTTATGAACATAAACTTTGACGAAGTTTTGTCGGCTGTACCCGACCGTGGCGCTGACGGCAAGTCGCGGGTTGTCGGCTATACCCGTCTGTGGCGGTGAAAAGGTTAATAGTTGGTAAGTTTCTATTGCTGGTGACATTGATTAATGGTGAGCATGATTGTTGCTCAGTTCATTTGGTGATAGAATTTATTGTTTATGGGTCAAATTGTTGGTTAATTATACAATTTAAGGGACTGTTCGTTGATGGGTCAGATTGTTCATTAATGGGTCGGATTGTTTGTGAAGTTTATTTATGAATTGATTGTTGATCAGTTTGATTGTTTGTTGATAGGTCAGATTGTTGGGGAAGTTTGATTGTTGGTAAATTTGACTGACTGTGTTTAAGATTATTAATGTTTGATTGCTGTAATTTTATATTATTTATTTGGTTAATTTACAAAAAGTACTCACGTTTGATGTCAGTGACGGTTCTGATGTAGTTCTTGGTGGTGAGCACGAACTCGTTGTATATGACCCAGTCCGGTTTGTGGTCGAGACACGTCGACGGATGCAGTTGAACGACTTGATTGTCCTTCACTGTTAGATAATGTCCCGTTCGCTCTAAATGTGCCACCTGAAAAATTACAACGATTTTTCGTAAACTAAACATATTTGAAAAGAGCATCAACCAATTATTTTTTTTGGGTAGTCGTAAGAGTTGTAGCGACCTCTGGGAGCTACAACAAGAAGCTCACTCAAAGTGGTTCACGAGCAAGCAAGTCACAACAGAAGTTCCAACATAGCTGCAAGATGGCGCCACGTGACAGAACAAAGAGCCTGAAACGCGGTATCGAAGTGTTTCACCGCGCAACGCATATATACAACTTCCAATTGTATCCAGGTGGACCAGTCGGTCCCCTGGACACAACACCCGGCCAGGCGGGTAGCTACCCTTTTCCCGACACCACCTGGAACCCTCCATTCTGCCTATTGGCATCACTCCTGTCACCCGCCATAGAGTCGTCAAGGACTCGAGGGTGTGTATTACAATTCTAGACGATGGGTTGTGAACCTGTCACTATGATACACAAATATCTAAATGATCTTCAAATGTTTGTCAGACGTGTACCACACCTTTATCCTTTACGGGGTAGACAGAGCGTTAACGGCCGTAAAATACGGACGCTGTCGTGACGTCTGACAAGTATTTAAGGGCCGTTTCAGAAAAATCGTAGGTTGTCAGCCTGTCCTGTCAACTAAAATTGCAATGAACATGATACCCTCGTATCCTTTAGTCGCCTCTTACGACACCCGGGAGAGAAATGGGGTGATGCTATTCTAAACCGGCATCACACAGCACATGAAGAATAAATATATTTTAATTTATACAAAGTGACTTCTTTAGATGAACGTAAGTATAAGAAGTGAAAGGATAAAAAATATCTTACCTGCATGAAAAATCCATTTACAAGTGCTTTCCTTATATTAATGTAGTAATCTTTGCTTGTGAATTCTGTACTTGTTCTCTTAAGACTAAACCTGGAAACAAATAAAATCGTTTGGTTAATATATGTTTTAGAAAGAACTGTTCAAACAATTAAACACGAAAAAAAACACAATTGACTAGACTAATTAAATATACTAGACTTATAATTAGACAGAAGCTATGAAAATAATCTCATAATTAGACTTGTAAGCGAAAACAAAGTTTTACAACCGCTAAGGCACTGCCTACTCCTAAAAGGATAAAGGTTTGATGTTATTAGACATGGTTAGATTCATTTCATAAAAAAATATAAAAAGCTGCTGCCAATTCCCTGGATTTATCCCTTGGCCACTTTCTACGGGGCCTAGAGTTTTGATATTATAACCCTTAAATAAGAAAAATAAAAAAAATTGCGCCTGCCGGGACTTGAACCCGGAACCGTGGGGTACCGTCCCACTGCTCTGCCAACTGAGCTACCGGCGCCCCGACTGACACTTGCCAATTTTTCAATCTCTTGGTACTCGTCTCGAAGCGACATCTAGTAAAAGTTAATCTATGATGATATGATGATTTTCTTTTTTTCGTGTCGGACACGGAGTCGACGAACGACCCGATGAACCCTGGTGTCAGAGTTTTTCAACCGCCTACTACCACTAGTAGGCCTCTGACATGGTTGTGTGACGACCACCATCTAAGTTATCATATACAGCAACCGGGACCGACGGCTTAACGTGCCCTCCGAAACACGGAACCATCTTTCTTACGGACAAACAGGCGTTTCAGCCTGCAATGTCCTAGCCAGACCGGGAACAAATTCACAAAGTGATAATATCAACTTTGTGAGTGTCCCACCGGGATTCAAACTCGAAACTTTTGCGTCGCAGGCAGTCGCACTACCACTGCGCCATATCGCCCGTCATGATGATGATGATAATTAAGAACTCGTTATCGAATATCCCATGACACTCTGCCTACCCCGCAAGGAGCCCTACCTGTCCATGATCCTGCTGAGCTGCTGCCGCACATTGTCGCCGGACTTCAGCGAGCGGTAGTTGATGAAGTTGTCGTAGCACCAGTGCGGGTCCTCCATGTCTGGAAACACCATCAATACATGTTTACTCTAAATAAACGGTATATGAAACGGAAAATTTGGACACTAAATTGTAAGTAAGTGTAGTCAGAAATGGCCTAAAGAAACTATAATGTATTCAGAAACAAATATTGTAAGTTTAGTAAAATCCTGGCTCAATAAACAGTGAGTATTGTTAGAAAAACTGGCTCAATATACAGTAAGTGTAATTAGAAACTGGATCAGTAAACAGTAAGTGTAATTAGAAACTGGCTCAATAAACAGTAAGTGTGTAAGTGTAATTAGGAACTGGTTCAATAAACACAAAGTGTAATTAGAAACTGGCTCAATAAACAGTAAGTGTAATTAGAAACTGGCTCAATAAACAGTAAGTATGATTAGAAACTGGCTCAATAAACAGTAAGTATGATTAGAAACTGGCTCAATAAACAGTAAGTATGATTAGAAACTGGCTCAATAAACAGTAAGTATGATTAGAAACTGGCTCAATAAACAGTAAGTATGATTAGAAACTGGCTCAATAAACAGTAAGTATGATTTGAAACTGGCTCAATAAACAGTAAGTATGATTAGAAACTGGCTCAATAAACAGTAAGTATGATTAGAAACTGGCTCAATAAACAGTAAGTATGGTTAGAAACTGGCTCAATAAACAGTAAGTATGATTAGAAACTGGCTCAATAAACAGTAAGTGTAATTAGAAACTGACTAGAGGTATTGCCATACTCACCACGGCAGTGCAAAAATGTGAACGATGCAACGATGAATTTATCCCTTAGTCGTTTTTTACGACTCCCATTTGTAGAATTGGGGTGATGATATTCTAGGCCAGAATTATGCATGAAGTTAAATAAATAAACAATCGTATAAACTTACTCTGTTTAAATGCGTGGTAGACGTTCAGTAGTGTGAGATGGTCCCCGTCTATGTGCGCGAACCGCATTTTAGCTTCGTCCGCCGCCTTGCGAGCTTCGTTCGGCCGCGTGAAACATTGCGGCACTGAAATTATACAGTGACAAATTGTTAATAGGGCGGCTACTTATGAGACGCCAAGAGGCTATACGAGGTATTTGTTTTTTTTATATTAAGTATGGGTTTGCTCTTGACTCTAGTCTAGGTCATAGGACAGAGACAGAGTCTAAGATGGAGCGAGCTCACCCAGAAGAAGCCTGTTCACTCTTACTTTGAAGAGATTAGGGTTGTATGCGTTTGGAAACCACGCACTAATATTACTTACTTACTTAATCGTACTAATTTTAAATCTGAGAGTTTGTGTGTGTTTGTTACCTCTTCACGCTCAAACGGCTTGACCGATTTGGATGAAATTTGGAACACAGGTAGAGTATATCCTGGAATAACACATACGCCACTTTTTACCGCAGGAAAACAACAATAACCACAAGAAAATGAGTGGCAGCGGGTGAAACCGCTGAAATCTAGTAAGGTAATAAATACTGATAGGGTGTATGTAGAATAGACATGAAACTGATCAATTTTCTGAATATGAATTGCCTAAAAAAACGATTTCCCGTTCAAAATCATTCACAGCTGACTGCCTTGAATACGGGAATCAAATTATTATTAGGGAAAAGTCGTTCAGTTACACCCTATAATAGAAAATAATTGTTACTAAAGCAGATGTAGATTTTGTCTCTTTCTTCATTTTTATATTTTGAAATTGTTGCACAAACAGAAACTAATTTACTAGAGGTCATCAACTGTTCATCATTTCCACCAAAGATTTTACTGAGATGTGAACCTTTTTTACACTGTTTAGCGAAGATAACGAAACACACAAATTAAAACATCATCATCTTTTTACAACATTCAATAACACAAGAATTTGTCCTAATTAAATAAGTTTCTGTTTAAAAAAGTAAAGCAATAACCAAATTCTAAAACTATTTAAGACGAGTGTAGTCGTGAACGGCCTCGACAGTGGCTGCCACTTCACAAATAAATGTTGTCTCAGGAATACTTCCCAAAACGATAACACATATCACGCCTATAATCCCTTGCGAGGTAGGCAGAGCGTAAACGGCCGCCAAGACTGACGTTTGTGCCACGTCTGACATAAATTTGAGTGTCATTCGGAAAATTGTGTATCGCCATAGTGACAGGTTGTCACCCCATCGTCTAAAATTGCAATACACACCCTCAAGCCCCTTAGTCGCCTCTTACGACTCCCACGGGAAAGAAATGGGGTGATGCTATTCTAAGCCCGCATCACACGGCACCATTAGTATTATCCTTAAGTAAGATTAGAACCTGCAAACTCAATGAAATATTCGCTGTAAATAAAGTTATGTCAATAAATACCCAAAGTGGACGTTTTTAGGCACTTTTCAATTCAGTTCAATTCAAAAATACTTTATTGTACACAGGAAACACAGTAAAAACAAGATATAAATTAAAAAAAGTGTACAAGGCCTTATCGCTTAGGTAGCGATTTCTTCCAAGCAACCTTAGGGTACAGGATAGGGGAGTAGCCGTAATACTTTTTTGCCCTAACCTTAAAAATAGCGAATATTTCATTGAGTTTGGTTCTAATTTCACTTAAGGATAAAAACTTGAGCAACGGACATTCTGATAGATTGTTTGTATAAAGAGACAACATTGTTTTTTTAAGTGGCCACTTTCGAGGCCGTTCACGACTACACTCGCCATTAATATTGTCTCAGGCATACTTCAAAAATTTCCCAAAAGTATAACAAGTATGTCAGTAGTACCTGAGAGCATGCAAACGCTAAGAGGCTATACGAGGTATTTGTTTTTTTATAATAAGTATGGGTTTGCTTTTGAGTCTAGTCTAGGTCATAGGACAGAGTCTAAGATGGAGCGAGCTCACCCAGAAGAAGCCTGTTCACTCTTACTTTCAAGAGATTGGGGTTGTATGCGTTTGGGAACACAGACGCAGGTGGTTTAGGGTTGTATGCGGTTGGGAACACAGACGCAGGTAGTGAGACAGTAGTACCTGAGAGCATGGCGGTGATGGAGAGTATCCAGTACCCAGAAGAAGCCTGTTCACTCTTACTTTGAAGAGATTAGGGTTGTATGCGTTTGGAAACACAGACGCAGGTAGTGAGACAGTAGTACCTGCGTTTGGGAACACAGACGCAGGTAGTGAGACAGTAGTACCTGCGTTTGGGAACACAGACGCAGGTAGTGAGACAGTAGTACCTGCGTTTGGGAACACAGACGCAGGTAGTGTGACAGTAGTACCTGCGTTTGGGAACACAGACGCAGGTAGTGAGACAGTAGTACCTGCGTTTGGGAACACAGACGCAGGTAGTGAGACAGTAGTACCTGCGTTTGGGAACACAGACGCAGGTAGTGAGACAGTAGTACCTGCGTTTGGGAACACAGACGCAGGTAGTGAGACAGTAGTACCTGCGTTTGGGAACACAGACGCAGGTAGTGAGACAGTAGTACCTGCGTTTGGGAAAACAGATGCAGGTGGTGAGACAGTAGTACCTGCGTTTGGGAACACAGACGCGGGTAGTGAGACAGTAGTACCTGCGTTTGGGAAAACAGATGCAGGTGGTGAGACAGTAGCACCTGCGTTTGGGAACACAGACGCAGGTGGTGAGACAGTAGTACCTGCGTTTGGGAACACAGACGCGGGTAGTGAGACAGTAGTACCTGCGTTTGGAAACACAGACGCAGGTAGTGAGACAGTAGTACCTGCGTTTGGGAAAACAGATGCAGGTGGTGAGACAGTAGTACCTGCGTTTGGGAACACAGACGCGGGTAGTGAGACAGTAGTACCTGCGTTTGGAAACACAGACGCAGGTAGTGAGACAGTAGTACCTGCGTTTGGGAACACAGACGCAGGTAGTGAGACAGTAGTACCTGCGTTTGGGAACACAGACGCAGGTAGTGAGACAGTAGTACCTGCGTTTGGGAAAACAGATGCAGGTGGTGAGACAGTAGTACCTGCGTTTGGGAACACAGACGCGGGTGGTGAGACAGTAGCACCTGCGTTTGGGAACACAGACGCAGGTGGTGAGACAGTAGTACCTGCGTTTGGGAACACAGACGCGGGTAGTGAGACAGTAGTACCTGCGTTTGGAAACACAGACGCAGGTAGTGAGACAGTAGTACCTGCGTTTGGGAAAACAGATGCAGGTGGTGAGACAGTAGTACCTGCGTTTGGGAACACAGACGCGGGTAGTGAGACAGTAGTACCTGCGTTTGGAAACACAGACGCAGGTAGTGAGACAGTAGTACCTGCGTTTGGGAACACAGACGCAGGTAGTGAGACAGTAGTACCTGCGTTTGGGAACACAGACGCAGGTAGTGAGACAGTAGTACCTGCGTTTGGGAACACAGACGCAGATAGTGAGACAGTAGTACCTGCGTTTGGGAACACAGACGCAGGTAGTGAGACAGTAGTACCTGCGTTTGGGAACACAGACGCAGGTAGTGAGACAGTAGTACCTGCGTTTGGGAACACAGACGCAGGTAGTGAGACAGTAGTACCTGCGTTTGGGAACACAGACGCAGGTAGTGAGACAGTAGTACCTGCGTTTGGGAACACAGACGCAGGTAGTGAGACAGTAGTACCTGCGTTTAGGAACACAGACGCAGGTAGTGAGACAGTAGTACCTGCGTTTGGGAACACAGACGCAGGTAGTGAGACAGTAGTACCTGCGTTTGGGAACACAGACGCAGGTAGTGAGACAGTAGTACCTGCGTTTGGGAACACAGACGCAGGTAGTGAGACAGTAGTACCTGCGTTTGGGAACACAGACGCAGGTAGTGAGACAGTAGTACCTGCGTTTGGGAACACAGACGCAGATAGTGAGACAGTAGTACCTGCGTTTGGGAACACAGACGCAGGTAGTGAGACAGTAGTACCTGCGTTTGGGAACACAGACGCAGGTAGTGAGACAGTAGTACCTGCGTTTGGGAACACAGACGCAGGCAGTGAGACAGTAGTACCTGAGAGCATGGCGGTGATGGAGAGTATCTCGTTGGAGCAGTTATGGTTGCAGGAGGCGATCAGCATCTTCGCGAGCTGCGGGTCCAGCGGGAACTCCGCCATCACCGCGCCCAGGTCCGTCAGGTTGCCGTCGTCGTCTGCGAGTAAGCGATACACGTGGCGTTTTAGGGTTAGAGCAGATTTTCAGAAAGAAATTACTTATAAAAATGTAAGCAAGTATAATAACTTTCGCGGTTGTTTACACTATTCATAGTTATAATTTAATTTAATTCTTTTCAATGCGACTTCTTTACGCCACGTCTGACAAATATTTGAGGTTAAATTGTATATCGCCAACACTTTGGCGATATATCCGAATGACCTCAAATATTTCGCCATTATATTCGCCAGGTTGTCAGCCCATCGCCTAAAACTGCAATACACACCCTCGAGTCCCTTAGTCGGGTCTTACGACACCCATGGGTAATAAATGGGGTGATGCTATTCTAAGCCGACATCACACGGCAAGAAAACACTTCAGTAAGAAATTACTTATAGAAATGTAAACAAGAATAATTAATTTATGAAAATTAAAATCACAACTGCTTTCTGAGAGAACTTTACACGTGGCGTTTGAAGTTAGCACAGATTTTTAGTAAGAAATTACTTATAGAAAGGTAAACAAGAAAAGTTAATTTGAAAATTTAAAATACGTGGAGTAAATGTCCGTTTTTTACAGCCGTTTACGCTGTCTACCCCGTAAGGGATTATAGGCGTGATATATATATGTACGTATGAAATATTTAAAAGAACTTTACACGTGGCGTTTGAGGTTAGAAAACATTTTCTGTATGAAATTATTTATCAAAATGTATACGATAATAATTAATTTAAAAAATTAAAACACGATTGCTTTCTGAGATAAAAAGCCTAGCCTATGACTAGGGGTTGCAACGATATATCGGAAATAAATACATACAACACGCCTATACCCCTTGCGGATAAAGCAGAGCGTAAACGCGAGGTGAGCGTGGTGTAAATGTTAGATTTTCGTTCGCTCTGCCTACTCCGCAAGGGAAAACAGGGGTGACATGTGCACTCACCGAGCGCGGCCAAGTAGTTGAGTAGCTCGAGCGCGCGCATGAGCGTCTCCGGCGCTGGCGGGTCCATGAAGTCAAAGTGCACGAGGTCATCAATGCCCAGCTTTGTACAACAATGGTGATGCATGTGTCTCTCTCTCTCACTCACCGAGCGCGGCCAAGTAGTTGAGTAGCTCGAGCGCGCGCATGAGCGTCTCCGGCGCTGGCGGGTCCATGAAGTCAAAGTGCACGAGGTCATCAATGCCCAGCTTTGTACAACAATGGTGATGCATGTGTCTCTCTCTCTCTCACTCACCGAGCGCGGCCAAGTAGTTGAGTAGCTCGAGCGCGCGCATGAGCGTCTCCGGCGCTGGCGGGTCCATGAAGTCAAAGTGCACGAGGTCATCAATGCCCAGCTTTGTACAACAATGGTGATGCATGTGTCTCTCTCTCTCACTCACCGAGCGCGGCCAAGTAGTTGAGTAGCTCGAGCGCGCGCATGAGCGTCTCCGGCGCTGGCGGGTCCATGAAGTCAAAGTGCACGAGGTCATCAATGCCCAGCTTTGTACAACAATGGTGATGCATGTGTCTCTCTCTCTCTCACTCACCGAGCGCGGCCAAGTAGTTGAGTAGCTCGAGCGCGCGCATGAGCGTCTCCGGCGCTGGCGGGTCCATGAAGTCAAAGTGCACGAGGTCATCAATGCCCAGCTTTGTACAACAATGGTGATGCATGTGTCTCTCTCTCTCTCACTCACCGAGCGCGGCCAAGTAGTTGAGTAGCTCGAGCGCGCGCATGAGCGTCTCCGGCGCTGGCGGGTCCATGAAGTCAAAGTGCACGAGGTCATCAATGCCCAGCTTTGTACAACAATGGTGATGCATGTGTCTCTCTCTCTCTCACTCACCGAGCGCGGCCAAGTAGTTGAGTAGCTCGAGCGCGCGCATGAGCGTCTCCGGCGCTGGCGGGTCCATGAAGTCAAAGTGCACGAGGTCATCAATGCCCAGCTTTGTACAACAATGGTGATGCATGTGTCTCTCTCTCTCTCACTCACCGAGCGCGGCCAAGTAGTTGAGTAGCTCGAGCGCGCGCATGAGCGTCTCCGGCGCTGGCGGGTCCATGAAGTCAAAGTGCACGAGGTCATCAATGCCCAGCTTTGTACAACAATGGTGATGCATGTGTCTCTCTCTCTCACTCACCGAGCGCGGCCAAGTAGTTGAGTAGCTCGAGCGCGCGCATGAGCGTCTCCGGCGCTGGCGGGTCCATGAAGTCAAAGTGCACGAGGTCATCAATGCCCAGCTTTGTACAACAATGGTGATGCATGTGTCTCTCTCTCTCTCACTCACCGAGCGCGGCCAAGTAGTTGAGTAGCTCGAGCGCGCGCATGAGCGTCTCCGGCGCTGGCGGGTCCATGAAGTCAAAGTGCACGAGGTCATCAATGCCCAGCTTTGTACAACAATGGTGATGCATGTGTCTCTCTCTCTCTCACTCACCGAGCGCGGCCAAGTAGTTGAGTAGCTCGAGCGCGCGCATGAGCGTCTCCGGCGCTGGCGGGTCCATGAAGTCAAAGTGCACGAGGTCATCAATGCCCAGCTTTGTACAACAATGGTGATGCATGTGTCTCTCTCTCTCTCACTCACCGAGCGCGGCCAAGTAGTTGAGTAGCTCGAGCGCGCGCATGAGCGTCTCCGGCGCTGGCGGGTCCATGAAGTCAAAGTGCACGAGGTCATCAATGCCCAGCTTTGTACAACAATGGTGATGCATGTGTCCCTCTCTCTCTCACTCACCGAGCGCGGCCAAGTAGTTGAGTAGCTCGAGCGCGCGCATGAGCGTCTCCGGCGCTGGCGGGTCCATGAAGTCAAAGTGCACGAGGTCATCAATGCCCAGCTTTGTACAACAATGGTGATGCATGTGTCCCTCTCTCTCTCACTCACCGAGCGCGGCCAAGTAGTTGAGTAGCTCGAGCGCGCGCATGAGCGTCTCCGGCGCTGGCGGGTCCATGAAGTCAAAGTGCACGAGGTCATCAATGCCCAGCTTTGTACAACAATGGTGATGCATGTGTCCCTCTCTCTCTCACTCACCGAGCGCGGCCAAGTAGTTGAGTAGCTCGAGCGCGCGCATGAGCGTCTCCGGCGCTGGCGGGTCCATGAAGTCAAAGTGCACGAGGTCATCAATGCCCAGCTTTGTACAACAATGGTGATGCATGTGTCTCTCTCTCTCTCACTCACCGAGCGCGGCCAAGTAGTTGAGTAGCTCGAGCGCGCGCATGAGCGTCTCCGGCGCTGGCGGGTCCATGAAGTCAAAGTGCACGAGGTCATCAATGCCCAGCTTTGTACAACAATGGTGATGCATGTGTCTCTCTCTCTCTCACTCACCGAGCGCGGCCAAGTAGTTGAGTAGCTCGAGCGCGCGCATGAGCGTCTCCGGCGCTGGCGGGTCCATGAAGTCAAAGTGCACGAGGTCATCAATGCCCAGCTTTGTACAACAATGGTGATGCATGTGTCTCTCTCTCTCTCACTCACCGAGCGCGGCCAAGTAGTTGAGTAGCTCGAGCGCGCGCATGAGCGTCTCCGGCGCTGGCGGGTCCATGAAGTCAAAGTGCACGAGGTCATCAATGCCCAGCTTTGTACAACAATGGTGATGCATGTGTCTCTCTCTCTCTCACTCACCGAGCGCGGCCAAGTAGTTGAGTAGCTCGAGCGCGCGCATGAGCGTCTCCGGCGCTGGCGGGTCCATGAAGTCAAAGTGCACGAGGTCATCAATGCCCAGCTTTGTACAACAATGGTGATGCATGTGTCTCTCTCTCTCTCACTCACCGAGCGCGGCCAAGTAGTTGAGTAGCTCGAGCGCGCGCATGAGCGTCTCCGGCGCTGGCGGGTCCATGAAGTCAAAGTGCACGAGGTCATCAATGCCCAGCTTTGTACAACAATGGTGATGCATGTGTCTCTCTCTCTCTCACTCACCGAGCGCGGCCAAGTAGTTGAGTAGCTCGAGCGCGCGCATGAGCGTCTCCGGCGCTGGCGGGTCCATGAAGTCAAAGTGCACGAGGTCATCAATGCCCAGCTTTGTACAACAATGGTGATGCATGTGTCTCTCTCTCTCTCACTCACCGAGCGCGGCCAAGTAGTTGAGTAGCTCGAGCGCGCGCATGAGCGTCTCCGGCGCTGGCGGGTCCATGAAGTCAAAGTGCACGAGGTCATCAATGCCCAGCTTTGTACAACAATGGTGATGCATGTGTCTCTCTCTCTCTCACTCACCGAGCGCGGCCAAGTAGTTGAGTAGCTCGAGCGCGCGCATGAGCGTCTCCGGCGCTGGCGGGTCCATGAAGTCAAAGTGCACGAGGTCATCAATGCCCAGCTTTGTACAACAATGGTGATGCATGTGTCTCTCTCTCTCTCACTCACCGAGCGCGGCCAAGTAGTTGAGTAGCTCGAGCGCGCGCATGAGCGTCTCCGGCGCTGGCGGGTCCATGAAGTCAAAGTGCACGAGGTCATCAATGCCCAGCTTTGTACAACAATGGTGATGCATGTGTCTCTCTCTCTCTCACTCACCGAGCGCGGCCAAGTAGTTGAGTAGCTCGAGCGCGCGCATGAGCGTCTCCGGCGCTGGCGGGTCCATGAAGTCAAAGTGCACGAGGTCATCAATGCCCAGCTTTTTCAACTGCAAAACTACAGACCCTAAGTTTGATCTGCAACGGGCAATGCGGTGGGGCATTAGACTAGTTGCCTTTACTAAGGGGGCGGGGGAGTTCGAGAAGTTATATTGAAATAGGGAGCATAGTGTATGGGACGGTGTTCCGAAAACTTAGCAGGCATGATCAGACCATAAAAAAGGGTTAGAGCACTTCACATCACATCTACATTGACATATCCGTATTTATGTATACGTGTATGTATGTATCCGAATACTGATAGGGTGCATTCAGACCATGAAACTGACTAAATTCAACAAAAAACATTTCAGTTGCTATAGTAATTGCAGTCAGCTGATCTTAATTTTGTATGGGAGGTCAATTTTTTGTCCTTTCCTGACATATGTTCCTAGGGAAAAGTTGTTCAGTTTCATGGTCTGCATGCACCCTATAAGTATTTGGAGGGCTGTCCCTTACACCCTGTATATATATATTTAAATAATGTATATAATATTTATGTGTATAGTTAAAAATAGTTTTAATTGTTGCATTGTTTTGTCCCCACAAAATATTAATTCTCGCACTACCGTCAATACTTGAAAGTAAACAGTGATATATTAGACGAGAAATAATTTTCGACCTCTCATACAAAATTCCTGATCAGCTGATGGTAATTTTTATGGAAGCTCTAAAATTCGTCTCCCAACATAGACTCCATAGTAAAAGTTGTTCAGTTTCATGGTCTGATCATGCCTGCAAAGTTTTCGGTACACCGTCCCGTACACCCTGTATAGCTTCAGATCATAGGGGGTGATCACATCATAGATTACTATCGAGCGAAAAGACGCTAAAATGTCCTATTTCAATATAATTTTGCGAGTGAAACGAACTCGACATTTCAAGTTAAAAAGTCAAGTAAGGCAATACTGCGCCTCACTGCAGTATAGCGAGCGAAACAAGCCACTTCATGTTGTGTAGTGACACAATCTAGCTCGCTTTGCTCACAATAGTGCTACTAGTTGAGGCGACTTGTGTATGATTCTAAAATGGTATTTATAAGAAATCACATTATAGAGGTTTACTTGTACACTCTTTTCGAAAAGTAAAAGGAATTTAGCTATTACTGTTAATTTGGTAACCTAATTTTGCGTGACTTCATATTACTTACTTTTAATTTACAAAAAAGTGTTAATAATAAAAATAGCACCATTTTAACAGGAAATATCCTAGAGTAATAAAAATAAGCGACAATTATTTAGCCATTACTGTTACTTTACTAATATAAGTAACAGACATAGTCTATAAGTGTAGCAAACTGAAGTGGCAGTGGGCTGGGCACATCTGTCGTAGAACCGACGGACGGTGGAGTAAGCGGGTTCTCGAGTGGAGGCCACGCCTCGGCAAGCGTAGCGTTGGACGCCCTCCGGCCAGATGACTTAAAAAAGGCGGCTGGTAGCTATTGGATGGCGGAAACGAGAGATCGTACCGTGGGCTGATGTATGTATGTACTAATATGAAGTCACGCAAAAAGTAGCTTTAACCAAAGTGAGACTTGTGAAAAAATAAAGTAAATAATACAGAACCGTGCCCTCTAAAAGTTCACCTCAGAATCTCCGGATAGGTGTTATCTTGCATCTCGTTCTTGTATGCCTTCTCGGTGTACAATCTGAAGCACTTGCCGGGCCGCGTCCTTCCCGCTCGCCCGGCTCGCTGCTGAGCAGACGCCTTGCTGATCGGCGACACGAGCAGAGACTCCACTCTGATACGCGGGTTGTATACCTGTAAAGGTTTATAAATTAGGTAAAATTTTGCAGATGAATTAAAACGTAAAAAAACGAGCCTTACATACACATATCACGCCTATTATCCCTTGCGGGGTAGGCAGAGCGTAAAAATCCGCAAAAAACGCCTTAATAATTTTTTTAAAAGTGGCCGGTTAACTATGGTAAAACCAATGACATTTTTAGTTATGATTAAACAAGTGGCCCATCGGCAGAAATAAATCTTTTTACTGCTGTAAAAGTACTTGAAATCTTCCCCTTCGGTCACTATATGTATTAATGGAAATCGCATCAAAATCCGTTGCACAGTTTGAAAGGTTTAAGCATACATAGGAACAGACACGGGGAGCAACTTAATTTTATACTAGGGACGGCCCGCCCAGCGGTTAAACGCTGAATCGTTTTCCCGCGGGAAAAGTACCTTTTCCCGGCATAAATTATACAAAAAAAAAACTTCCTCTTGAAACACTCCATCCCATCTACTTTAGAGACTGCATTAAAATTCATTCCGTACTTTTAAAGTTCTAAGCATACATAGGGACACTGGAAGCAACTTCATTTTATACTATTAATTAGTGATAATGATTTGGCCGTGTGATGCCGGCTTAGAATAGCATCACCCCATTTCTTGCTCGTGGGAGTCGTATGAGGCGACTAAGGGACTCGAGGGTGTGTATTGCAATTTTAGGCGATGGGCTGACAACCTGTCACTATAGTGATATACAATTATCTGAATGACCCTCGAATGTTTGTAAGACGTGGCGTGAGTGACCGTTTTTTCGGTCTTTTCCGCTCTGCCTACCCCGCAAGGGATATAGGCATTATGTATGATGAACGTGAATCATGATATTATCTATGTATGTATTAAATTACCTTCTGTTTGGCGAAACCAGGGTCTATCACGAAAACCACTCCATCAATAGTCAGTGATGTTTCAGCAATATTAGTTGACACCACCACTTTCCTTCCAATTCCACCGTTAGGCCGATTCGGTGGTGCCGGCTCAAAGATCCTCTGTTGTAAGTTCGGTGGCAGTGTAGAATATAATGGAATGCATTTAAGTTCACCCGCATCTGGCCCCAGATTGTCTATCTCACGTTTGATCCGTTTACATGCATCTTCTATCTCTTCCTGGCCGGTCAAAAACAGGAGAATGTCTCCGGAGATCTCTTCACAGATGTGTATTTGGACTACGGTCCTGATTGCTGCCTCTAAATAGTCCCGTTCTGGCTGTGGAGTGTAGAATATTTCCACGGGATGTGTACGTCCAGGTACATTCATTAATGGTGCATTGTCGAAGTACTGTTGGAATTTGCCAGCGTCTAAAGTGGCAGACATAATAACTAGCTTCAAATCTGAACGCTGTTTGATCACCTCTTTCAACACACCCATTAAGATATCTGTAGCTAACGTCCTCTCGTGAGCTTCATCGAGGAGAATCACCCTGTATTGTTCCAACATCGGATCAGACATTGCTTCTCGCAGCAACATACCGTCTGTCATGTATTTGAGAAGGGTCTGGGGACCGGAGCAGTCTTCAAAACGGATGCTGTAACCCACTTGCTGTCCCAAAGCTACATCCATTTCTTCAGCAACTCTCTGTGCCACTGACATGGCCGCTACTCTTCTTGGTTGTGTGCAAGCAACACCTTTAGATTTCCCACCAGTGACCGCAGCAAATTCAACGGACCATTGAGGTATCTGTGTGGTTTTTCCTGAACCGGTTTCACCAACAAGCACCACACATTGATGGTTATTGAGAAGTCTCATGAAATCATTCTTGTATTCCCAAACGGGCAGGCCCAGACGGCGTCGTAGGAGTTCATGGTAGCGCTGGGAATGTGGGAGACCTGAAGACAAAAAAATAAGCAAAAAAACATTATACAACAGATAGAAGGGTAGTCTACTTCGAAAATGGAAGTAAGCTGATTAATATCCAGACAACAGAAGTAAGTATAAATAACAAAATCAATAATGAATTATTAACCCTCTCAGACTTACAACTGACATTTCCCAGCTACCGTTCGCTGGTGTCAAATTTCGCAAACAAAAATGGCGACTAATTTCGCAAGGATTATGGTTGCAAAAATATAAATTATTTAAAATTTTTACGGTTTACATTCAATCCACTACTAAATACTAGTGCGGAAATATATTACCGGTTTATTTACAAATTTTCGGCATGTTTATGTTGTTTTGTTTTTTATTTTCTGGGCCTGGAAGTTGCATGTCTAGAAATTTTGCTGACGTCGCAATATATAATATAATTACGAAAAATATATGATGTACCGATAAAGTTCAATTATTTTAGCACAATCTGTAATAAATATGTGATGCAATTATACATTTCTCCATTTGTCTATACATACATATTTTTTTCATATGAAAAGCACTAAAAACATCATCCACCAAAAATTTCCGACGGGCGAAAGCGGTTGATCAACTTTGACAGTTTGTTATTTTACTTTTTTTTTCTAACGCTTTACACTTTGTGTTGCTAGTATAATGAAAATTTTATTCTGAACAGTTCTATGCACGTTTCATTCACCAAAAAAGTTAAGTTTCGTCTATGAATCATTTTTGACGGACCGAAAACGCGCGAAAAACTTGACACCATACTTAAAGCACACATGTGTGCTTCGACGAGCGAACGGTAGGCGGCCATTAATGTACACATGTGTGCTTTGACGAGCGGGGAGGTTAAGTATAATAACAGGATTTATTATTTATTTAATAGCAAAAGAAGCCAGAGAGTTAGTTTGGCTGTTCAACTGGGCAACACTGCCAGAGTCTTGGGTACTTTGCCCCAATGTGGCATGTAGAAAGAAGTATTAAACTTTCAAAAGTACTATGATTGAGTTTTGTAAGTTTAATTCTCTTTTGTGTACAAAACTGCATATTAAATTTTACAGTAATATTTTATTCTTATGTACCTCTTCAACAAAGTATTCCAAATAACTTTTTCTTACCAGTGAAAGTGTTGAACCCAGGGGTACTGGTGGCTGTAGGAGGCATGCCCGCAGACCCCACAGATGGTGTTTTGTCTGAGCTGGACTCTCCGCCACCAGACTTGGCGGCTGCTGCTGCTTTCTCCTCCCTGTAACAAAGTTACTATGTACTTGCGGACTGGAAGAGAGGAGGGAAGATTGGAAGATACTCTAACAAGAAGACAAGCTTTGGAAAGTAAATGGATTTTCACTTTGAAAATTACAAAAGTTACTTTAAAGTCTTCTTATCTTAGCCTACATCATCCTACTTCCCATATAGTTAAAAAATTAAATTTAATAAAATAAAACAGGGCATTTACACCACATTCAACAAATACAAATACAAAGAACTTTATTGCAACAAACATTCGAGGGTATTTCAGATAATAGTGTATCACCATAGTGACAGGTTGTCAGCCCATCGCCTAAAATTGCAATAGACATGTAACTCTAGAGTCCCTATTGCCTCTTACAATACCCACAGGAAAGAAGTGGGGGTTACTTACTAATACTAAGTTTGTGTGTGTGTATGCATGTTTGTTACCTCTTCATGCTCAAACAGTTTGACCAATTTGGATGAAATTTAGATAACATGTGTAGTGTATAACCCGGAATAACACAGGCCACTTTTTACCACGGGAAAACAATAATTACCATAGGAAAATGAGTGGCAGCGGGTGAAACCGCCAGACGGAAATCTAGTGTACTTACCAGTGTAAAAAGTGTAAAACAACCTGGTGCCTATGTTATGAAACTACAGGCTACAAGTCTACAGGTGAAATTTGTAGTATATTGCGTAGCCGGTTAATATTCCCGGTATCATAATGGCTAACCAACTACGCAATGAACATCAAATTTCACCTGTAAAATTGTAGCCTATGTATTCTTTTATCTTTACAGCCTGATTTGTACTGAACCCAGTTTACTAATGTATATTTTATATGAAATTACAGGTCCATGTGTTAATATGTTGAAATAGGTTTCCGTGGTGCGGCCTAACATTAAAAACTAAGGCGGAATTTGAGAGTTCGCACAGTTCTAAACTATGCTGGGCTGATTTACATCAATTCCACATTTTGGAGTGGGGTTCCATGACAGACTAAACGGGAGTCGTAGAATATGTTTGATTTTACGCAACTAAAAAGTTACAAGCTATCAAATAATTATCAATCTGTATGCCCATTGTCAGGTATATCTATGTTTTCATAATGAAAAGATAAATAGTTCAATCTAGCTAGATGCTGCGTACCGTAAACGCATCAGTGAAAAAACGAGTACTTATGCGTTTTACAAGTTTTGGGGTGTGCAGAGTTTTGCTTGCCCACAAGATATTTTGATAAGAGAGGCGACTGAAGAAATCGAAAACTTATTGCAGGACTATTTACTGTGGAAACAACGGCCTGAAACATCCGACACAACAAAAGAAATGCGGTTCTTGTTTGGAAAGCATGGCATGCCAAACATGCAGTAAATTGAGCAACAATCACCTTTTCTTCTTGATAAAAGGGTCTAGCACTTCTATTCTTCGTTTAGACATGTTTGAATCAACACATACAGCACTAAACACACGAAAATCACCAAAAAATTCAATATACTTCACTCGATAAAACGCGGCCAACAAGATGGCGACTGAGAAGATGGATTTTTGAAGTTCGAATTATGTCTATTAGTCTATGGTTCCTTGGTGTTGCCATTTAATTCTCATTCAAGTTGTCATAACCGGTTTGTACAGACGAGCGTTTTAATATTAACCGCTTTATAAGCCAAAAAGCGATTATTCCAAACTGTAAAAAAAATGTTAAATAATTACGTTCCGTACCACGCAAAATACAAATTTCCTTTCTTTTTTCACATCTCTTTTACACCGAGATATTATTATAAAGTTTTTTCTACCTAAACGCTGTTTATGAAGAATGGAACGTTGCTAAACAAAAATGTCAGTCGAACAAGGAAGTGCGTATTTTGGTTTCGTGCTATTTATTTGAAATTTTGTTCAATTCTTTCCAAAAATGTGTTCATAGTATATAAATTGAAATGTGTATATAGTGCTGTATATATAAGTGCAATCAATTTGGCTGGTAATGTTGTAGTTCCCGTAAATAAGAAATACATCTACAGATGACCCGGATTTGAGTGACATTATAGAGTTATCAACACGAAAACGACCTGAAAAACTGAATAATATTTCATCCCCAGACGTGAGTATTTATAAGTTTTCAGAGAATGCACTTTCTTCTGCATGTGAAGTGAATCAGGTGCATACTTAAAATCAAGATGGCGGCGGGGTCATTCATATCATCACATCACAGTATTTTTTTATAAACATTTTCCTCTTTTTGGCTAATTTTGGGAATTCCAAGACAGTACCAACAGTGTAGAACTATTACAACATCCTAGGACTATTTAAGTACATATTTACATTCAGAGTCAATATTATAGCTTCTCTTAGTACATAATAGCATTGTATTCTTCAAACTATTAAACCCAAAAAGAAGATGTCCATGTCGCTGGCTCCCCAAAGTATATATTTTTCAAAGCTGAGAGGCTCAAACGTTTGTGACGAGTGGATGGACTCTTATTTCAAGACTGGTTTTCAATGTGACGCTACCTAGATTGAGATCTCAGGTCAAAAAATTTGGGGAGCCAGCGACATGCTTTTAGGTTAGAATTTCAGAGAAATCATCAGATTACTTGTTAACGGCGCAATGTGCCAAAACGATGGCTATGCCAAAGAAATGTGACGGAATATGTGACAGCTACAAGCACATTCAATAGCTATGTGACTCAACTGGAGCTGAGAAATAAGCCATGGAATGTTTCCAACCCATGTCGCTGGCTCCCCAAAAAACCGGCATCCGAAATCTTTGCAAATACCACCTAAAACTACTTACCAAAGAGGAATTCTCGATCGTAATGTAGTAAATACTCGTTCTTCAAACAATCTCCTCTAGAATCAGCTTCATTTTTGAGAAAACACAACATTTGTTTTTGTATGAATATAAGGGTGACTACATTGTTCAACCCTTTTTGGGACAGTTTCAGGAACTTATGACTTTTGATTTCAGTACAGATTTTACTATAAATGACCTTAAATAATGTTAAGAAAGTGCTCCGCTTGAATTGATTCCTATAATTAATAAATAAATATCGTTTATTCTCATAAAACTGTAGTTGTTACATTTTCACAGTCTGTACAACATGTATGTAGGTAAAGTCGGTTGTAGCACATAAGGTAACAGGAATACTCCAAAAGAACTGAATTATTTTTATCCCCAGTTAATACATAATCTAAATTTAAACTGATTCTCATAAAAGAAGTAATTTTCTACTAAAACATATTCATGTCAAGAAAAAAATATTGCTAAGGACAAAAATGATTCAGCTCTTTTGGGTACTGTGCTATAACCGACTGTACATTCCATTTTTTTTAAATATTGGACCTGTGTTCCATGGGAAAGGTTTTTCAGTTTCATCAATACTTGACAAGACTTGTATAAATATACTCTACACACATTATTTCAATTTAATAGTTTTATACATGAGAATAATAAAGCACTGTTAGTGCATAAAACTCTAAAACATTAATACCTAAACTCAGCCTTATACGCGCTAGCGCTCACGTGCAACTTTATTGCCGGGTGACATTCGGACCTATCCATGAAGATCTCTTTTCGACGAAAATGAAAGGGACTTCCGATGTGCTCCTGATTAGTCACCGGCCGCGCCGGTGACGATTTCTCCCGAACGACAAAAACGAGATCGTGTATACAAGCATATTGGCATACTACAATGATTTTGTACTATAAATGTTATAATAATAAACCGTGGTAAATATTGTTTTTTTTCATATGTTGTATTTTAATTGCTGATTATACTTAGTAGTTGTATGAAATACCGTCAAAATCTAAGTACCTTAAATAGGTAAGTTGATGTGCTGCTTGCTAATAGTATCAGCACAATATAAACCCTAAGAGCCCTTCGCGGACATTGTTCAAGGTAATGTTTAGTATAATCTGTACGGAAATCATGAAACCATAAGTTCCTGAAACTGTTCCAAAAAGGGTTGAACGGTGTAGTCACCCTTATATTCATACAAAAACAAATGTTGTGTTTTCTCAAAAACGAAGCTGATTCTAGAGGAGATTGTTTGAAGAACGAGTATTTACTACATTATGATCGAGAATTCCTCTTTGGTTAGTAGTTTTAGGTGAAACTTGCAGAGATTTCGGATGCCGGTTTTTTGGGGAGCCAGCGACATGGGTTGGAAACATTCCATGGCTTATTTCTCAGCTCCAGTTGAGTCACATAGCTATTGAATGTGCTTGTAGCTGTCACATATTCCGTCACATTTCTTTGGCATAGCCATCATTTTGGCACATTGCGCCGTTAACAAGTAATCTGATGATTTCTCCGAAATTCTAACCTAAAAGCATGTCGCTGGCTCCCCAATTTTTTGACCTGAGATCTCAGTCTAGGTAGCGTCACATTGAAAACCAGTCTTAAAATAAGAGTCCATCCATTGGTCACAAACGTTTGAGCCTCTCAGCTTTGAAAAATATATACTTTGGGGAGCCAGCGACATGGACATAAAAAAATTACAGTCTAGATTAACTCATCTTATTGTTATATCTTCAAAAGTACCTATGTCTTCTGTACATGGCATTTAGGTGTCCATCAAAGTTTTTTTATTGGTTGCTTCAGAGGCTACCTACTACATTGCTTTTGTAATAAAGGTTGTTGAACTTGTCTCAACATGTTCGCGATAACATAAAATGGCGAAACTCACCAGTTACAATACAAGCCGATCATGTTATCTTGAGGCATGGAGTTGATAACGTCATATCGCTCAGGTATGGTGTGAAAAAAAAGGATCAACAATGAAACTACCAATTTTATTTTGGGACATGGATTTTTTTGGCCTATCTTGAACTTGACCATACTGACCTAGCCGGGTGAGCTATGGGTATGCGAGGGGAACGGGGTCTTCTATCGTGTTGATGGAAAGCCGATCGCCTCAAATTTTGTTCGACCAGTATTTTGCCACTCTAGGCACTCTAACAGCTTTATCATTGGCTGTCATCAGCTGCTCCTGCGTACAGGTGGTAGGACAGGCAGAACTCGATATAAGATGGACCGTGGTTTGTGGGTCAACCCCGCATTTGCACCGAAGATTGGGGACCTTGCATTCCAGGGATGAGTCAAGTTAATGTGACCAAGTTGTATCTGGAATTTGATGACTTAATCTTCTACCAACTTCATTTAAAGTTTTCTTGCCTTTAAGTGCACTTCAAACAATTTATAATTTTGTTTCATGTGAGGCTACATTGATGTTGGTGAACAAACCAGAACATCCTGATGCCAGAGTTATAACTAGTATACTGCTAAAATGACAGTTATATGCCTCTAATGTAAACCTGCACAGCTGCACAGCACATACAAAGAACATCAAAAAGTATAACTCTGACCCTTTATTTTAATATGCTGTGTGAAGTCTTAATTCAACATAGAAGACACAGTTTGTTCATCTCAGAGTCTCAGACAGACAATATTAAATATTATTTATTTATAATTAGCCTGCTTGATCCCACTGCTGGGCAAAGGCCTCCCCCGCAATCTTCCATTCCAATATTAATTATATAAGTTTTTTTTATTCAAAACAAACAGTCACATAAACAACTTAGTATGGTAATACAAAAATTATCACACAGATCTATAGTTTCCAAGGGAAAATAGCTATTACAATTTAACATAGGCTAACTGTAAATTCTTATAAAGTATGTACCTAAGTAAGTATAGTAAATATTTAAGAATTGAATGCATGCAAATTAAAATTTTTAGTGTCTGCCACCAACCAGGACTGCAAAATGTAACTAGTAGTTTATTTGTGTCAACTTCCCATGGAAATAACTATGTTTTTAGCACTATTCTCTGCAGAAGTTTTCATAAAAATCTCTACCCAATAGTTTTCAATTAAATCAGTAGCATTATAACAACAAAAGCGGCAATTGTAACCTCTTTCTAGTGTAGAAATATGGATAAAATTAAATTAATTGAACACCTCGTACTAATTTATATTTTATGGTATTTTTACAGATGGTAGTTCGCTGGCCGAACCTCCCATTGTCCACATAGCACGGCTACAAACCAAGCATTGATACAAGACTCCCCGCCATGGGGCAGCAGACCTCCAGAAAGAGTAAGTACCAAGAGAGCCAAGAATCATCTAGTTAAATAACAACGCAGATGTAATATTATGAACTTTTGACACTTAGTTGCCGTGTGATGCCGGCTTAGAATAGCATCACCCCATTTCTTGCCCGTGGGAGTCGTAAGAGTCGACTTAGGGACTTGAGGGTGTGAATTGCAATTTTAGACGATGGGCTGACAACCTGTCACTATGGCGATACACAATTTTCCGAATGACCCTCAAACGTTTGTCAGACGTGGCGTAAATGTCCGTTTTTTCGGCCGTTTATGCTCTGCCTACCCCGCAAAGGATAAAGGCGTGATGTATGTAAGTACGTATGTAAGCAGATGTAATATTATGAACTTTTGACACTTAGACATTATGCACGTAGCACGCATGACATTTTGCAAATTAACAGTTTGTATATTTGTTTGGTGACACTTGTTCATAGGGGTAGGCAGAGAATATATGGCTGGATAATAATCAAAAATTAAGGCACTGCCTTGGGCTGGACAGGTTAATCACATGGCATGTAACTTTACGCCACCACCAGTGAACGACATTTGTTGTTGAAGTCAAGATTTGCAATAGGTGTATAAAGTATTATACGGGTGAGTACTGTGCTAATATAACATGTATCACGCCTATATCCCTTGCGGTGTAGGCAGAGAGTAATCGGCCATAAAAAACGGACATCTGCCCCATGTCTGACAAACATTTGAGGGTCATTCAGACAATCATATATCACCATAGTGACAAGTTGTCAGCCCATTGCTTAAAATTGCAATACAGGTATAACGATCGAGTCCCTCAGTCGACTCTTGCGACACCGACAGAAAAGAAATGAGTTGATGCTATTCTAAGCCGTCATCACACGGCATATCCGTACTAATATTATAAATCCGAGAGTTTGTGTGTGTGTGTGTGTGTGTGTGTGTGTGTGTGTGTGTGTGTGTGTATGTTTGTTACTTCTTCACGCTCAAACGGCTTGACGGATTTTGATGAAATTTGGAGCACAGGTACAGTGTAACCCGAAATAACATATAGGCTACTTTTTACCGCGGGAAAACATACCATTCCCAAGGGAAAACCAATAACAGCTGCGGGTGAAACGGCGGGTCGGAAAGCTAGTATGTCAATACAGTGCTAATAATGTATACATTGCAGGTGGCGAGTGCGCGTGTGGCTGCGGCGCGTGGGAGCGCCGGAGGTACCCAGACGAGCCGCCCAGCTCGGTACACAGATACGTCAGCGCCGTTACTGACAGGTATGACAACCTGGCCCCAAAGTCTCGTTTCAGTGCAATGTAGGCGTTTCAATTCAATTCATTTATTAAGTCAACTTAATTGCTAACAGTTACAACCAAACGCAATTAGTGTAATAATTAATTAAACATGTTGATACACAATTAAATAATAAATAATAGTTACTCATGTCCAGCTGTGGACTGTTCTGGCTGCTCATGTATATAAGGTGTAAAAAAATTAGCTGAGAATATTTAAAGGGGTGAACCAGTACGTGAAACTGAACAATTTTCCCTCAGGAACATAGGTCGAAATATGAAAAAATAGTTTGACCCTCCCATACTTAGTGTATTACCAGGCCGGGATAATTTGTATCGGAGGGCCAATTTCTTTTTTCATATTTCGACCTATGTTCCTTGGGGAAAGTTGTTCAGTTTCAAGTACTGGTTCACCCCTTAACTACTCCGCTCGTAACAGCACACATGTGTCCTTGAAGTACAATACAAATCTATTGTTGCAAAATTCGACCTGAGCGAAGTGGTTAAAATATTCTCAGCTATATTTTTTTACACCATGTATATCTACTGGTTGACAGATGGAATGGTCGTGAATGCGCGTGTCGTAGACGACGCTGGCGACGGCCGGCTTGCGTGTGCACAGCTTACAGAAGAGTGAGCGACTGCAGGGATGACAATCGGTACGTTGCACAATTTCAGAAAAACTTAATTAAGGCACGTTGTTTTTTTTAAGTGTAATTTTTACCTCAAGGCGGGTCTCGTCGCAGAGGTAGACCCCAGAAAAGATGGCGTGATGATTTCGATGCCCATTTAAAGGATTGGACCGAGGCTGCACAAGACCGCAACAAGTGGAAAAGCGCGGGGGAGGCATTTGCCCAGCAGTGGGATCTGATAGGCTAATTATAATAAAAAAAAAAAAAAAAAAAATTCTGCACCACAGCACAGGCAGGATTTGAACTTTAGGCTTAGTTTAACATTTAACACAGATAGTTTTTTTTTATTTGGTATTTGATGTAATAAATACTTGGAGTTCCCATGCAAATAGTTTGGCGAACCTTACATCTTGCTTACAATATTGTATCTTTTCATATTTGTGTACATTTTTGAACTTATTTCATGTGCTAGCCACCTTATATTTTTTGAGCCGTGCAATTTGCTGAATTCTCACTCTTGTACTATCCAATTTATTTTTAATAATATTGTTGTAAATAATAAAAAATGATATTATTTTCCAGACTGGCTACAGTGCTTACGATAGGCGCGCGAGACTTGCGTCGCGAACTCGACGCCATCGTCATAAACACAGGTATGTATAGCGATGTACACTTGTAGCGACCTCTAGGAGCTACTACAAGAGGCTTGCTCAAGTGGTTCATAAGACGCAACAGAAGTTCTCAACATAGCCGCTAGATGGCGCCACGTGACAGAACAATGGGCCTGAAACGCGGTATCGAAGTGTTCACCGCGCACCATATATACAACTTCCAATTCTATCCGGACAGACTGAAACCCTCCATTCTGTTTATTGGTATCTTCTTCTTTTCGTGTGGGACACCGAGTCGTCCAATGACCCTATGAAACCCTGGTTTCAGAGTTTTTCAATCGCCTACTACTGATGGTAGGCCTCTGACATGGTTGTGTAAGGACCGCCGTGTAAGTAATCATAAACAGCAACTGGTACCGACAACTTAACGTGGCCTCCGAAGCACGGAACCATCTTTTATTTTTTCGGACAATCAAGTGGTTCAGCCTGAAATGTCCTAACTGGAACAAATATCCAGACTGGGAACAAATTCACAAAGCGATAAATATCAACTTTGTGAGTTCCCCATCGAGAATCGAACCCGGAACCATTGCGTCGCAGTCAGACACACTACCACTACGTCACATCGGTAGACTTTAAATTAAAACTTAATCTACGACGAAAAAGAGTCCAAATAATTTATGACTGGAGATGTTTTTGTTTTAGGTTGTCTGTTTTCTTATTTTTATCTCTACAATGATATTGCTACATTGCTCTCATAGCATGGCCAATAACGATGTGATATCTTCCTTTTACTTTGCAACAAAACCTCTTTCAGTAAAATAAACAACGACTTCATTTATACAATGTATTAATTGACATTTCAGACGGTGACACAGTGCGTGAGAATGGCGAGCCAACAGCCGAGGTGTACGTGCTCTCTGTAGCACCACGAGCGTGAGTACATACATACTATACAGGGTGTAAGCGACTGCTCGCAATTGGCCGCGTGATGCCGGCTTAGAATAGCATCACCCCATTTATTTCCCGTGGCTGTCGTAAGAAGCGACTAAGGGATTCGAGGGTGTGTATTGCAAATTTAGGCGATGGGCTGACAACCTGTCACTATACACAATATTCCAATTGACCCTCAAATGTTTGTCAGACGTGGCGTGAATGTCTGTTTTTTTACAGCCGTTTACGCTCTGCCTACACCGTAAGGGATTACATGCGTGATGTATGTATGTATGTAAGGAACAGCTCGCCGAATACAGAGGAATAATGGCGTAAAGTTACATGCCGTGTGATTTACCTGGCCAACCCCGAGGCAGTGCCTTTTTTTTATTTTTATTACGCCCGGTTTTAAGGAAATATTATGACGTAACCTGGGAGAGGCCTACGTCCAGCAGTGGACTGCAATATAAGGTTTACTAGCGGGCCGTCCAGAGGTTTCACCCGCTGCTAATCGATTTCCCATGGGAAACAGACCTTCTCCCGACATAAATCATACATAAAAACCTTCCTCTTGAATCAGTCTACAGACATACATACATACATACATCACGCCTATATCCCTTGCGGGTTAGGCAGAGCGTAAACGGCCGTAAAATGCAGACATTTATGCTACGTCTGACAAGCATTTGAGGGTCATTCAGATAATTGTGTATCACCATAGTGATAGGTTGTCAGCCCATCGCCTAAAATAGCAATACGCATGTTACCCCCGTGTCCCTTAATCGCCTCTTACGATACCCACGGGAAAGAAATGAGGTGATGCTATTCTAAGCCGGCATCACACGGCAAATCACTCTATCTTGAAAAAAAACTCTTCAAGATCCGTTAGGTGGTTATGAAGATTTAAACATACAATCATAGGGACAGACGCGGGAAGCGACTTTACTTTATACTATGTAGTGATTTTACGTTAAACAACCATGTCAGAGGCCTACTACTAGTAGGCGGTTGGAAAACTCTGACACCAGGTTTCATCGGGTCGTTGGACGACTCGGTGTCCCACACGAAAAGAAATAAACAAGTGATTTTACTATGTAAGTTTTTTTTATAATTATTTACGATGTTTCAGTGCGGAGGGCGAGGCGGGGGGTGAGGCGGGCTCGCGCGGGGAGGGGGGACCAAGCAGCGACGGCGCCATACGACTGCATCCACACTTCCAGGTATATATGTGCCTTGGGCTGTCGATTCTATGGTCTACAGTTCGATTCCCGGCAACAAAATATCCTGGACAGTTCACACAGCGCCATCTAGCCCCAAACTAAGCAAAGCTTGTACCATGGGAAACTAGATAGCTGATATTAATACTTAAATACTTTATTTTTTTGTAATTAAACTACATATTATACATAGAAACACCCAGACTAAACACAAATATCTGAAAATGACTTAACAGACATTTGTGAGTTGTGGGGATCGAACCCACGACCCTCGGCGTTGCAGGCAGGGGTACTATCCGCTACGCCATCGGGCCAGTCAAACAGACACGTACAAATTTTAAACAATTTCTTGCTTAGTTTTTCGATGATTGTTAAATCTTTTCATTTATTATTACATGGTTTATTTATTAAATGAGAGGTGGGCCAAACTAGCCACTGATTTTGTCCCACAAAAACGTCGCCGCAGAGGGAGACCTGCAAAGTTTAAGAGAGAGGGGAGGCCATTGTCCGGCAGTGGGACAGTTTAGGCTAACATAAAAATAATAATTAAATAGTTTTAATTTTTTGTAGTAAACTAACTACAGTGACACCTAATTAGCTGAGACCTAATGGTGCTTATGAATTTTTCTCACTTATAGAGGTTTATCAGTAACTCCGTTTCTTAATTAGCAAGGTTTAAGATTGGCTGGGGTCATTTACAGATGTTTTCACATACAGAAGTCAATATTAACCAATTTATAATTTTATAAATTTACCAAATTGCCCGTAAGATAGAGACGTGTGTGTTGAAAATCTCACTTACAGAGGTATACATTTATAATGTCTCCGTTAAAGAGTTCAGCGATTATTGTAAGACAAAAAAAATCTACTGTGGATGTATAACAACTAGTATGACTAATTGTCTCAATTTGAGAGGCTATTAAGCTTTTTGTATCAATTATGGAGGTAAATCCTACTAATATTATAAATGCGGAAGTATGTATGTTTGTTTGTTTGTAACTTCTTCACGCAAAAACTACTGAGCCGATTGTCATGAAATTTGGGACACATGGAAGGGTAACATGGATTAACACATAGGATAGTTTTTATGAGTACGCGGGCAAAACCGCGGGTAACAGCTAGTATCCAATAAAAATCTCAGATAATGAGGTTATTAATTCTCAGTTATAGAGGTAATTGGATGCAAAAGTGCCGGTACCTGGTTGAGTGTATTAGTTATAGGGGTTTCTCACTAATCCAGGTCCCAGTTAAACAGGTTTCACTGTATTAATTAATTTTGACAAAAAACACTTGTACTCGTTTCACAGTTTTATTGCGGGGTAACCCGACCGGTTTCGCTCACATGAGCATTTTCAAGGATTTTACAAAACACAAATCATTATTCAAGAAAGAACATTACATCCACTAAATTATAATTATTTACATACTTATTTTTTGTATCTGTGTGATAAATGGTAAACCGTTAACTATTGTAGGTAGGACAAAAAAAAACAAACGTTTTTTTCTTTTTTTTTTCGTCGGGATTATCCAATATTATCCAATAAAATTTTAACTATTTCACTGTATTATGTTAATGTTTTTTTCAGGTGGTGTGCGGCGGCGAGCTAAGAGCGCTGTTGTTTCAAACCCGAGCCCTGCCACACTCGCAACAACCACAGGCCAAAGTTCACACACAGGTAAATAATAAACAATTATACTACAATAAATAAGTACTACGCCATTTCCTATGTAGTTATCACTAATCTTTTCAATCGACTGACAAAATACATCTTGAGACATATTACTCAAATGCAAAATCTATCTTGAGACATATTACTCAAATGCAAAATCTATCTTGAGACATATTACTCAAATGCAAAATCTATCTTGAGACATATTACTCAAATGCAAAATCTATCTTGAGACATATTACTCAAATGCAAAATCTATCTTGAGACATATTACTCAAATGCAAAATCTATCTTGAGATATATAACTCCAATGCAAAATCCATCTTGAGATATATTACTCCAATGCAAAATCCATCTTGAGATATATTACTCCAATGCAAAATCCATCTTGAGATATATTACTCCAATGCAAAATCCATTTTGAGCCATCTTGAGATATATTACTCAAATGCATAATCCATCTTGAGATATATTACTCCAATGCAAAATCCATCTTAAGATATATTACTCAAATGCATAATCCATCTTGATATATATTAATCCAATGCAAAATGAAATACCTACAGAGAGTGTAGACTGTCAATACCTCCGCTACCACCTACTTCTTGCCCCGCGGGCGTCCCGCGGCTTATCTGGTTTGCCTATAGTCAGTGCATCTCTTATTCAAACTAATAATATTTCGTGTGTGTGGTTCACTGTATACAAATAGGAAATGACCGCTTGTCTGTCACGTACCGGGAGCCGGACAACAATTTTGAACCTTAACTACCCACAATAAAATTCAAAACCAATGAAATTGTTATAGTATGAAGCAACAGACGAGTGATTAAGACGTTTGTGCTACAAGATAGCTGATAGAGATGAATGGAAGAAAAAAAATATGTTGCGCCGAACCCAAATAAGCAAGGGCAGGCAGATGATGTCCTACATTGAACAATTAATTTATTTATTTATTTAACTTTATGCACAAAAATGTACAGGGGGGGACTTAACGCCAATTTATCTCCCAGTCTACCATAGGGCATGTGAAAAGGGTCAAGGCAGGTGCATTAAAAAAAATAAAAATAAAGAAATGCTTGAATATATATGTATGTATATAACTCAATAATAAACAATAACAATACATACTACACATACACGTTTATCACATACACACACACATATCACGCCCTATGATCCCTAGCGGGGTAGGCAGAGCATAAACGGCTGCACAAAACGGACATTTACGCCACGTCTGACACATTTGAGGGTCATTCGGAAAATTGTGTATCGCCATAGTGACAGGTTGTCAGCCCATCGCCTAAAATTGCAATACACACCCTCGAGTCCCTAAGTAAACGTTTATCATATATAAATATACATCTATAATACACTAATACATAAATATACTTATACCTAACCACGGGCATTATAAAAGTAAACAAGTAATTAATTAAGTAAACAATACGATATATCAAGCATTTAAATGTTTCCACCGCTATCAAAAATATGCTACCGTAGCAAATGTCTTGAGTTTTCAGTACCAATCACTATTTATTGCACATTTATCCAATACTTTATACGTTTCCAGGTGGACTACATACATTGTTTGGTGCCGGATTTGCAGGAGATCACCGCCTGCTCCTTCTACTGGGGGAAGATGGATCGCTACGAGGCAGAGCGACTGCTGGACAACAAGCCAGAAGGTAACACCCTTAGCACAGTATAATGAATAGTACTAGCGTACAGTATGGTCACTCCCTGCCTCCCCCTACAAGCGCCGCCCACCCGCGCTCGGAGGACGCTCAGACACCGGCTAGCAAGGACGCGATGACGAAGGTCATTTCATACTGCCGCGCATTGCATTCCCGATTCGCGAACGCAAAATGGCGGCAACCCTGACATGTTGTCTCACACACACAAGCATGGTCCGCGTTCACCTACGCGAGCTTAGACTGTGTGCGTAGCAACGCGTTTGAGTCATACATTTGAGCGCCAGTGTCCGAGGTGTGCCCTTAGAGTAATAGTACTGTAAATGAGTACTGGAATACTTCTTCTTCTTCGTCGAGTCGAAATGGTAACTAAATGAGATTGGACCAGTGTTTGGCCACAGTGACAGTGGAATACTGAAATAATGGAACCATTGACAGTCGAACTGTTGTCTAAAGTCTCGATTAGAATGAATCACGCACGCTTAAAACGCACTGTTCGGTTGAATGTACTATTTGCCACTATCGCTCTAAAACTTTTCATCTCTAGAGGAGGTTGTTATACATATTACGCCATATGCATTTCATTCATAACATTTCAGGTAATATGAAAGCACCTGAAAAATATATCATGAACTTTTCATCTCTAGTGGAGGTTGTTATACAAATTACGTAATATGCATTTCATTCATAATATTTCGGGCAATATAAACGCACCTGAAGAAAATATCATGTTCAAGATCAAGGCACTCGAGTAGGTAACACAAAATTTGGCGTATACCAAATAGGTTTATATTACATCACTCGCCTTAGCAGCTAGACAACCTTCCACTAGTTTTGATGTTATACAGCTTGATATAGCAGAATTAACAATAGGGTGTACCTAGCTCCCAAGTTGCAACATGCTGGAATAAGTAAATTACCTACATACATCTCCACCTCACGAAATTTACTCCGTACACTCAATGCACGATGAATTAAAAAGTAAAAGTTATTATAGTTTCGGTGTGAGATCTATTAAATGGGTAGGTCTTCATTATTTACTTATCCATTTTGAGATGAGGCCATTACAAAAAGGCCGTTTTCTCTCCCCACATTTGTCTGTTTCCATGTTGCTAAGAAAAACGTAGGACTATTTTAGGACAACTCTGCACTTAGAGAGCTTAGATTGTACACATTCCCTTCCGTGATTGATGCCAGAATCATAGCGAGTATTTAACGTAGGTACTCTTACGCCACTTTTTGATCATAGTTCAAAGAAGTAAACAAATGACAAGCGTGAGGGATCTCCCTCAGAAATGCGTTAGCACTACGAGGTCTGTGATAGCATAGAAATAGAAGTGAATTATTGCTACTAACGACAGTGAGCAAGGGAAAAATTTTTAAATTCAGTCGTTTTCACAGTTACCTAATAAATCAATATGTTTCTCATTTTCTTACTGCGTGGCCTCGGTAGGCCACTGAAATGATCATAAAGGAAAACTGTTTCAGACTTAAGCCGTCTATAAATTTTCCTTAACCTGCGAGAATTTAGACTCGGCAGTAAGGTTACTAGGATGGGACTGAATGCGGTGAATCTACGTCACAAATATGTCTTCTGCTTAAGAATCATTGTAAAACGTTAGACAGCTCTCTAACTTTGAACTTTATTCCGAGTAGATAAAGTTCATACTTACGTTGGAATATTGTTCCCTGTACTTTCTAATAGCCAAGACTTTTTCGGGCTAGGATGTTATATTTGAAACATTTTTTCAAACATTTAAGTAGGTATATTTTGCCTACAGATAGCCTATTTTGCAAATTCTCAGTGGAATCTAGCTATCGTTATTTGAAAGCGTAAGCTCATGGAACTAAAAGAGGGGGACCTTATGAACGCGTGCAAGGTAAAAATATTTTCAAATTAACATCTTAGGAATCCCCTCGCGTTCTATTTTCTAATACGCTCGAGGTAACACATGTGTCAGACAGTAAACTCCTTGTACTCAAGTCTGTAACACACCTTTCGAAGCTTTTATTTCTTAAATATATTTTAATACTTAACCTTAACCGTGTTAGGTAGGTATAAAATTATGGAAACTTGGCTAATTTTATACCACATGCAGGATTCGAACCTGCGCGCTTCACTATCAATACTAGTGCTACACACTGCCCTTCGCTACAATTGCTTTATCTCATCGCAGGCGGTGGACCGGACGATGTACTTTCAGATAAGACAAAATTTAACGAGGGCATTTCACTGTCACGTTAGAAGACAAATAAGCATAGAAGTAAAGAAAGACTGCTTTACTTTGATCAGACAAAAGCAAATCATGCATGTGCCGGATGCCATCAAAACTTTTGGAAGTTTGATAAAAAGGTAGGTAGGTACCAAAAGTAATACCTATACTTAAAGCAATAACGATTTATCAAAGGTGCTGGCCGACTCTTTCTGCACGAGGTATTAAAAATATATTGGTGGGTACATTTCGAAACTTTGGCTCCACGAGGACCCAGTTCTTTGAGTTGCATATCGTACCGAAACCCACAACACAAATACTTTTTAGTACTTGTTAGTATTTTTGGCAATATTTGCATCTAAACCGTCTATAATGCATGGAATTTGTATCGCATGTCGATTTATTAATTCGTCAAGTATGCGAAAGGCTCGAGGACGGAATTTCAGGCCCTGCAAGTGCAAGCGAGGGCATTCTGCATGACATCAAAAGGTACAACCCCTGCGCGGGGATGTAGGAGTCTAAGGACACGTCATGCGCTGACGGCCTAATGAACTCCTGATGATGTTATAAAATAGGGTATACCTTGCGTTGCGCAGAGGTAGCTTATAAAACCGACGAAATGTAGCTTGGCTTGTGCTGCCATTTCATATCATAGCAATCAACTAGAATAATCGACGGGTTCCGGGCTATTTGTATTAAGCGACATTTTTTGCGATATATACTTTTATACATGTTTGGAATCAGCAATTTTTTCTGCGTCGTTTGAGCTCGGTTTGGTGACGATCGGAGCAGAAAAATGTCGCTTAATACAACCGCATTTTTTGGGCCTATTTTGCAGTGCAATGTATGAACCGACACAAAATATTGTCAATTTTAAGACTTGTGTACTTAAGCTCACTACCAAAATATCACACAGTCGTTCAAACCTTTTATCCTTAAGCAAAAATTTACAGGCAGCGTAGGTTCAAGCATTTAGCCTGACCATATAAATATAAAGACATGTCGTTTCATACAATTAGCCTCTTAGTATTTTTTTTGTCTTTTGTAGCTTAACACAATAAGTCTCTCTGTCAAATTTATATCCAGTGTCGCTTAATACAATTAGCCTCTTAGTCAAATTTATGTCCAGTGTCGCTTAATACACACCTCATTATTTTAGTATAATCATAATAATCAAACAAGTAAAGTTTTAAAAATGACGGTTAATACAAATAGACCGGAACCCGTCGAATATATATTTTCTGCAATTTATTCTAGGTACAACGAAAAGATCCTTGAGGAGTTCTTATTACTCTATTTTATAAGACGTTCTACGGACTTGGACTTCCGTAAACTTTCTTATTACTAAGAGCATTTCACAGGGTCATGGCGGCATGGCAGTCGCTGTTCGACTTATTTATTTAAAGAACTTTGAAGGTATCCGAACAATACCTACAGATCACGTATTTGATGCGTTACTTGAATAACACGTTGCTACGTGAAAGGAGCATCTGTATACCATTACTAGCTCCAGTAAACGACATAAAAATGTATTTATGTCCAAATAACAATTTACAAAAAACACGTGTAAAAATAAAATAATCATTCACAAATGAAAATCCATAAATCAATCAGGCACATTAATGAAAAACGTGCACGGGGGATATGTAGAAACTAGTTCGACGGGATAGTAACCTATAAATAGAAAAAAGGTATTACTTCTCTCGAGGAATACCTACCTATCAGTTCAAGGTAACTAGTTTAAAAACCTGCGAGGGATGAACATTTATATTGAAAATCTTAAAATAATGCCACTCAAAGCTTGTGCGAAGTGCACTATGATTATTGGATTTTCATTTGATCGTTCGTAAAGAATCGAACGAATTAATTACTTCCGGATTAAAAACTTTTCGTAAAAAAAAAATCACTATTGTTAAATCCGGGTAACTAAAACTTCGATAGCAACCAAATTTCTATAACACACTTTGCTTATTTATTTGGGATCATTATTCTTGACAAATAATTCCCATAAATTATTAACTATTTTGTTCACAGAATTCGGATCGCCAGGAACAATTTATTTATTCGTAAACGGTCTTGACAGATTTCAATAATAATTTATTAAAATTGTAAGAAATTGCAAAGTTGTGTCCGACGGAAAACCGCCTTCAGAAATTTGATTTGCCACATGCATAATAAAATATAAAGGACTTACCCAGTTTATACACACACTGATTTTAAAATTTATTTAAATAGGAACAATTAAATCACTAAATTTATTAATTTAAAAAAAAAACGAACGGTGCAAAACCGTTAAAATTGTAAGAAAATAATTTTTCAAAGTTTAAAACTTTATCGAAATTTAAAAAATTATTTTCTGAGCGCGACCGCTCACTGCGAAAGAAAAATCGCCAATGAAGCCAAGCGGGCCGACTCGCCCCGCCCTGCCGTGTCGGAGTGGGGTGGGGTGTGGGGGCATACGTAACCAATCACACAGCTTTGGAACAGATAAGTGCGACCAATCGCTGCAAAGGAAGATCTCTATCTCTATAAGTAAGGCTATAAGGAACGTACAGTGGTTTAATGATTGATTAACTAATGTAACTAGGGGGGACAATAATTCCTTACTACAGGCCTTTAATAGTACCGAAGGTATTTCATCTACGCCGTAGCTGAATTTGTTAGGTAGTTCGCGTATGGCCCTTTCCACTTCTTGCACAGTGGCAGGGTGGAGAAAAAGTGAGTTAACTACGGGACTAATCGGTTGTTCTATCGGTTGTTGACTGTGAGGCGTGTGCATGCGTGCGCGTGTTGGGTTTACCGGCTTTCCTACTGATGCGAAGTATTCGTTTAACTTGTTTGCATTATAGAAAGGGTTATCCGATTTTACAACTGATGTTATCAGTGTCAGGTTCTCATATTTAGGTTTTGGTCGTTTCGCGGTAACATCGTTTATGATATTCCACATGCATTTTGTTTTGTTTTTTGCCCTTTGCATCTTTAAAGAGTTGTTGTGTCTTTTTGATGATTTTACAACTCTTTTTAAAATTTTTGTATACGTTTTGTAGTGGAATTTGAGTATACTACTATTAGACTGATTTACTAGTATTTTTAGTAATCTTTTATGAGTACAAGATTTTTTTAAGCCTTTTGTCATCCAGTTACCCTTACGTTTTCCCTTAAGTTTAATGCATTTTTTTGGTATACATTTATTCAATATCGTTTGCAGTCTATTTTCAAATTCATTATAGTTTATATTTATATTGTTTTGTATATTTATTATTCTATCCCAACATAATGTGTTTAATTCCGTTTTAAATGAATGTATATTTTTTTCGGAATAGCATCTTTTGTAGGTAAATTTTTGTTTGCGAGGTTCCGTTTTGTTTATATCAAAGCTGTATAATAAGCTTTTGTGATCAGATATGCCAATGTCGTTTACTGAAATATTATAATTATTTGAGTTTGTGAATAATAAATCAATACAGGATGATGAGTTTTTTGTGACTCTCGTATCTGTTTGTACTATTTGATGAAGATTGTATTCTAAAAACATGTTTTTTAATTTATTATATTGTGCGGGTTTTGTCTTTACATTAATGTTAAAGTCACCACCTATTATTATGTGTTTTTTATGGATGTTTGGGCCTATTTTTATAAGAAGTTTATTCAAAAAAGTGAAAAAGGTATCTATCTGTCGATCTGATCTATACAAACTTAATAAAAGTATATCTGGGTTAGTTATTTGGACTGCACAGCATTCTACGACGAATTCTATCGATAATGATGTTATGTCGTTTCGTTCTTTGTATTGTGTATTTTCAGGTAGAAGAATGGCAACGCCTCCATGTATATGCTGACGACGGTTGAATGATGCGGCAAATGTGTATCCGTCTATTTGAATTAATTCCTTTTGTTTCTCTAGTATCCATGTTTCCGTCAAGTAGATAGCATCTAGGGGATGTTCTGATAAGTAGCTTTCCAAAATGTCGATCTTATTTTTGACACTCTGCATATTTTGAAAAATAATTGCGTACTTATTGTCGAAAGGAATTAATTGTTTCGTCGATTTGTTGTGCCTCTACGCTTTGTCTCTCTTGCGGTGATGCAGTTGTACGTTTCTGAGTATGTTCCGGTTTAGTGTTTCTGTATTCCTGTCCGTCAATATATAATTTATTATTACGGATCACCGCATGTCTGCCTTTTTTTCTTTCCTCTTTCAAAATGTGCTGTAGCTTTTTCCTTTCTTGTGTTTGGTTCTCATCTATCTCAAATCTACTCTTCTTTGCCCTAAGATTGTCTGGTAGAAATAGCTACCTAGCTATAAGGCCGCCTATATTGTACTCTTTCTTTTCTATCTATATGTCCATTTCTTGTTTTTGTACAATAAAGTATATTTATGTTTATGTGTGCCGTGTGATGCCGGCTTAAAATAGTATCACCATGGGTGTCGTAAGAGCCGACTAAGGGACTCGAGGGATGTGTATTACAATTTTAGGCGATAGGCTGACAACCTGTCACTATAGTTATACACAGTTATCTGATTGACCCTCAAGCTTTTGTCAGACGTGGTGTTGATATCCGTTTTACGGCCGTTAACGCTCTGCCTTCCCCGTGATTTATGCATGTATGTATGTTATAGAACGACATGGGAGGTCCAGCCTGATTTTATATCAGAAATAGTTTTAGGGTCACTAGAAGATAAACATACTGAAAGTACTCGAGTTCAGGACTCTTGACTCTTAAGATATCGCTCCTCAAAGACTAAAAACCCAGTTTTTTTGAAGTCTCTCTCTCTCTTTTCGTGTGGGACACCGAGTTGTCCAACGACCCGATGAACCCTGGTGTCAGCGTTTTGCAACCGTACTACTAGTAGTAGGCTTCTGACATGGTTGCGTAACGACTGCCGTCTAAGTAATCATAGACAGCAACCGGGACCGACGGCTTAACGTGCCCTCCGAAGCACGGAACCATTTCTTTTCGGACAATCAGGTGGTTCACTCTGCAATGTCCTAACCAGACTGAGAACAAATTCACAAAGTGATAAATATGAATTGTGTGAGTGTCCCACCGAGAATCGAACCCGGAACCTTTGCGTCGCAGGCAGTCGTACTACCACTGCGCCACATCGGCCGTCAACCCTTAGAGTATAGGAAAATACACACACACACACATATCACGCCTATAATCCCTTGCGGGGTAGGCAGAGCGTAAACGGCCGCAAAAACGTACATTTACGCCACGTCCGACAAATGTGTGTGTCATTCGGAGAATTGTGTATCGCCATAGTGACAGGTTGTCAGCCCATCGTCTAAAATAGCAATACACACCCTCGAGTCCCTTAGTCGCCTCTTACGACTCCCACGGGAAGGAAATGGGGTGATGCGATTCTATGGCACGGTATAGGAAAATAGGAAATTGAAAAAATGTTAGCGCCCGCCGGGATTTGAACCCGGGACCGTGGGGTGCCGTCCCACTGCTCTGCCAACTGAGCTACCGGCGCCCTAACTGACCGCCATTGATTGACATGAATATTCAAATAATGTACTGCGTTAGGCATAGTGAATATTACACATTTCGTTTTTTTTCTCATTTAACACTAAATTATGATTTTTTATATTAACCAACTATGAATTTGTTCACTTCAGCATAGTTATGTGCATTTCTATCGACCTTTAAATATAAGGGATGTGTCAGCAAATAGTACAATCTTGTAAAAAATTCTCTACCATTTAAGGAAAATATTTTATGTAAATTAGAAATGGTCCTAAAATAGAGCCTTGAGGCACACCAATTTTAACACGAGACCCCTGTGATTTGGTACCTTATATTTGGATCTTTAAAGTTCTATTATCTAAATATGAATTCAAAAATTTTAAAGCAGCGTTTGGAATATCGTAGTATTCTAATTTTTGCAGTAAAGTTTCATGATCTACGCAATCAAATGCCTTGGAAAGATCACAAAAAACACATGTCTGATTATAGCAACACCAGCATCTGTGGTACACGTTGTAAAACCATATTGCTGGTTGTGCAACAAATTGTTGCAATGAAGGACATTATTAGGTGGGCAGAATCACTTGAAACTTCTTAGCTATGGTGCTTAGGTGTTACGAAATACAACTGTTTTTGTTTCATTCGAAAATTCCAAATAGTTTTAAAGTTATGGACATTGGAAGTTGAACAAAAATTCAGATCTCTGTAAACGCGCGCGCTTTGCGTGTGACGTAATTGTACAGGCTCCGACCACTTACACCGCGCGCTGTATGAGTTCTTCTCCCGACAGATTATTGTTATTTAATAGTTTTTAATAAAATATGGAAGAAGGTTGTCAAAAAGGGCAATCAAATAACTTGCCGAGGGTGGACGGTTTGATGGTGGCTCAATATTATTTCGAAAAAAGGTGATTTCATTGCCGCTGAAATGCGAGGAGTTAAAATGAAAATGTAAGTAAGACCCCTATATATATTTGACACTAGCAGCCTGCCCAGCGGTTTCACCCGCCGCTAACAATTTTCCCCGGTGAATAAGACATTTTAATATAGCCTATGTTCAACAGGGATAATGTAGGATTCTAACGGTAAAATATTTTTTTAAATCGGTCCAGTAGTTTCGGAGCCTATTCAATTCAAACAAACAAACAATCAAATCTTTCCTCTTTATAATATTAGTGAAGATAACTGTACCGTTATTATTATTTTAACAATAAATAAAAAGCAGATCGTCGCGCACGTGTGCTACGACTGGTGAACAACGAGCACAAAGCGAGTCGGTGGCGGGCGGCCGGCCGGTAGTGTTCAGTGACGTCACACATGCGAGCGCGGTCGAGCATGCCTTGCCGACTTTTAAAAAATTATATCTCGGAAACTACTTATCGTATCGAAGTGATTCTTTCGGTGGTTTTTACCTTTTTTTACAGACTATATGAAAAAAATAAAAATAAAAACCGATGTTGAAATTAATTGAAATGGGACAGCATTTGGTTGAGTGTGATCTTTTCAAACACTTAGGGTGCTACCAGACCAATCGATCGATCGTCGATCGACGGCATCGGTCGCTGGTAGAATGGAAAAGTCGACGTCGATCGATAGTTTCCACCAAACTTTCGACGTTGAACGATGCCATCGATCGATGCCGTCGATCGACGATCGATCAAATGGTTTGGTAGCACCCCTGTACATTTGCTAAGTACTGGCAGAATAGATATAGTCCTTTAGTTACTGGGGTCTTTTTTGTCGCCAGCTAATCCCTTAATTCGGGATATAAATTAACTTAACTTACCTTAAATTAGTGCTACTTTCCGTCAAATTGGTTTAGAAAAGGATAGAAAATTACCCCTGCAATTGCTGATGCAATGAACAGTCGGTTTTTATGATTTTATGATCGACACATGTTTGACAGTATTGTTAAATGCAAATCTATCAAATTTCACACCAAGGGGGTGTGCAATGCAAGGAGTATCAAAAATGTTATAACAAGCCAAAAGGAGGAGAAAGTACTCATAGAACTAAACATCTTTCTCCATTGAACATAGGTTGAAATATAAAAATATAGACCTCGTGTTAAATTAACCAGATAATCGGCAATTTTGTACGGGAGGTCCAAAGTTTTTTAATATTTTGATCGATTCATGTTCCACAAGAAAAGTTGTTCAGTTTCATCACTACCTAGATGTTTTTTTCGGCTTGTTATACTCTTTTTGTATGGTGTGATGTTGATGCCGGCTTAGAATAGCATCACCCCATTTCTTGCCCGTGGGAGTCGTAAGAAGCGTCTAAGGGACTCGAGGGTGTGTATTGCAATTTTAGGCGATGGGCTGACAACCTGTCACTATGGCGATACTCAATTTTCCGGATGACCCTCAAATGTTTGTCAGACGTGGAGTAAATGTCCGTTCTATGCGGCCGTTTACGCTCTGCCTACCCCGCAAGAGATTATAGGCGTGATATGTGTATGTATGTATGTGTGATGTTGATATTAATGAAGCAAACTTAGATTAAATTACCCAAATCGGGAATGTGCTACAGAAAGGTCAGGTCATGAGTACCCTAAACCAACGAGCATGCATGAAGAGATTGATGAATGTAGAGGAGGCGAACGAAGTATGCCAGGATCGTAGTAAGTGGAAGGAAGTAGTCTCTGTATACCCCTCCGGGAAAGAGGCGTGATTTATGTTAATATGTATGTATGTAAATTTAGATAAACAATAGGAGATAGAGTCCAATTATAATTATATTAAGAATTATTAAATGCTCGCCTCTCTCTATTATAATTTGTATACCAATTAATATTGGCTGAATGTGTGTGACTATTAAACTGTATACCACCGATGTATGACCACATTTATAACAAATAAATGTTCTTGTATTCTTGTAAACTTATTTTGTAAGCAATATGAATTATATTTTCAGAATTTAAGTTTCATAATTATTTTTTTGTTTCAGGCACATTTTTATTACGCGACTCGGCGCAAGAAGAGCACCTGTTCTCGGTGTCGTTCCGCAAGTATGGGCGCTCGTTGCACGCGCGCATTGAACACTACCAGCACAGGTTCAGGTGAGCACAAGCCGCATTGCTAGCGACTCGCTGGTGTCGGTGTCCGCAAGTATGGGCGCTCGTTGCACGCGCGCATTGAACACTACCAGCACAGGTTCAGGTGAGCACAAGCCGCATTGCTAGCGACTCGCTGGTGTCGGTGTCCGCAAGTATGGGCGCTCGTTGCACGCGCGCATTGAACACTACCAGCACAGGTTCAGGTGAGCACAAGCCGCATTGCTAGCGACTCGCTGGTGTCGGTGTCCGCAAGTATGGGCGCTCGTTGCACGCGCGCATTGAACACTACCAGCACAGGTTCAGGTGAGCACAAGCCGCATTGCTAGCGACTCGCTGGTGTCGGTGTCCGCAAGTATGGGCGCTCGTTGCACGCGCGCATTGAACACTACCAGCACAGGTTCAGGTGAGCACAAGCCGCATTGCTAGCGACTCGCTGGTGTCGGTGTCCGCAAGTATGGGCGCTCGTTGCACGCGCGCATTGAACACTACCAGCACAGGTTCAGGTGAGCACAAGCCGCATTGCTAGCGACTCGCTGGTGTCGGTGTCCGCAAGTATGGGCGCTCGTTGCACGCGCGCATTGAACACTACCAGCACAGGTTCAGGTGAGCACAAGCCGCATTGCTAGCGACTCGCTGGTGTCGGTGTCCGCAAGTATGGGCGCTCGTTGCACGCGCGCATTGAACACTACCAGCACAGGTTCAGGTGAGCACAAGCCGCATTGCTAGCGACTCGCTGGTGTCGGTGTCGTTCCGCAAGTATGGGCGCTCGTTGCACGCGCGCATTGAACACTACCAGCACATGTTCAGGTGAGCACAAGCCGCATTGCTAGCGACTCGCTGGTGTCGGTGTCCGCAAGTATGGGCGCTCGTTGCACGCGCGCATTGAACACTACCAGCACAGGTTCAGGTGAGCACAAGCCGCATTGCTAGCGACTCGCTGGTGTCGGTGTCCGCAAGTATGGGCGCTCGTTGCACGCGCGCATTGAACACTACCAGCACAGGTTCAGGTGAGCACAAGCCGCATTGCTAGCGACTCGCTGGTGTCGGTGTCCGCAAGTATGGGCGCTCGTTGCACGCGCGCATTGAACACTACCAGCACAGGTTCAGGTGAGCACAAGCCGCATTGCTAGCGACTCGCTGGTGTCGGTGTCGTTCCGCAAGTATGGGCGCTCGTTGCACGCGCGCATTGAACACTACCAGCACAGGTTCAGGTGAGCACAAGCCGCATTGCTAGCGACTCGCTGGTGTCGGTGTCCGCAAGTATGGGCGCTCGTTGCACGCGCGCATTGAACACTACCAGCACAGGTTCAGGTGAGCACAAGCCGCATTGCTAGCGACTCGCTGGTGTCGGTGTCCGCAAGTATGGGCGCTCGTTGCACGCGCGCATTGAACACTACCAGCACAGGTTCAGGTGAGCACAAGCCGCATTGCTAGCGACTCGCTGGTGTCGGTGTCGTTCCGCAAGTATGGGCGCTCGTTGCACGCGCGCATTGAACACTACCAGCACAGGTTCAGGTGAGCACAAGCCGCATTGCTAGCGACTCGCTGGTGTCGGTGTCGTTCCGCAAGTATGGGCGCTCGTTGCACGCGCGCATTGAACACTACCAGCACAGGTTCAGGTGAGCACAAGCCGCATTGCTAGCGACTCGCTGGTGTCGGTGTCCGCAAGTATGGGCGCTCGTTGCACGCGCGCATTGAACACTACCAGCACAGGTTCAGGTGAGCACAAGCCGCATTGCTAGCGACTCGCTGGTGTCGGTGTCGTTCCGCAAGTATGGGCGCTCGTTGCACGCGCGCATTGAACACTACCAGCACAGGTTCAGGTGAGCACAAGCCGCATTGCTAGCGACTCGCTGGTGTCGGTGTCCGCAAGTATGGGCGCTCGTTGCACGCGCGCATTGAACACTACCAGCACAGGTTCAGGTGAGCACAAGCCGCATTGCTAGCGACTCGCTGGTGTCGGTGTCCGCAAGTATGGGCGCTCGTTGCACGCGCGCATTGAACACTACCAGCACAGGTTCAGGTGAGCACAAGCCGCATTGCTAGCGACTCGCTGGTGTCGGTGTCCGCAAGTATGGGCGCTCGTTGCACGCGCGCATTGAACACTACCAGCACAGGTTCAGGTGAGCACAAGCCGCATTGCTAGCGACTCGCTGGTGTCGGTGTCGTTCCGCAAGTATGGGCGCTCGTTGCACGCGCGCATTGAACACTACCAGCACAGGTTCAGGTGAGCACAAGCCGCATTGCTAGCGACTCGCTGGTGTCGGTGTCGTTCCGCAAGTATGGGCGCTCGTTGCACGCGCGCATTGAACACTACCAGCACAGGTTCAGGTGAGCACAAGCCGCATTGCTAGCGACTCGCTGGTGTCGGTGTCCGCAAGTATGGGCGCTCGTTGCACGCGCGCATTGAACACTACCAGCACAGGTTCAGGTGAGCACAAGCCGCATTGCTAGCGACTCGCTGGTGTCGGTGTCCGCAAGTATGGGCGCTCGTTGCACGCGCGCATTGAACACTACCAGCACAGGTTCAGGTGAGCACAAGCCGCATTGCTAGCGACTCGCTGGTGTCGGTGTCCGCAAGTATGGGCGCTCGTTGCACGCGCGCATTGAACACTACCAGCACAGGTTCAGGTGAGCACAAGCCGCATTGCTAGCGACTCGCTGGTGTCGGTGTCCGCAAGTATGGGCGCTCGTTGCACGCGCGCATTGAACACTACCAGCACAGGTTCAGGTGAGCACAAGCCGCATTGCTAGCGACTCGCTGGTGTCGGTGTCGTTCCGCAAGTATGGGCGCTCGTTGCACGCGCGCATTGAACACTACCAGCACAGGTTCAGGTGAGCACAAGCCGCATTGCTAGCGACTCGCTGGTGTCGGTGTCCGCAAGTATGGGCGCTCGTTGCACGCGCGCATTGAACACTACCAGCACAGGTTCAGGTGAGCACAAGCCGCATTGCTAGCGACTCGCTGGTGTCGGTGTCCGCAAGTATGGGCGCTCGTTGCACGTGCGCATTGAACACTACCAGCACAGGTTCAGGTGAGCACAAGCCGCATTGCTAGCGACTCGCTGGTGTCGGTGTCCGCAAGTATGGGCGCTCGTTGCACGCGCGCATTGAACACTACCAGCACAGGTTCAGGTGAGCACAAGCCGCATTGCTAGCGACTCGCTGGTGTCGGTGTCCGCAAGTATGGGCGCTCGTTGCACGCGCGCATTGAACACTACCAGCACAGGTTCAGGTGAGCACAAGCCGCATTGCTAGCGACTCGCTGGTGTCGGTGTCCGCAAGTATGGGCGCTCGTTGCACGCGCGCATTGAACACTACCAGCACAGGTTCAGGTGAGCACAAGCCGCATTGCTAGCGACTCGCTGGTGTCGGTGTCCGCAAGTATGGGCGCTCGTTGCACGCGCGCATTGAACACTACCAGCACAGGTTCAGGTGAGCACAAGCCGCATTGCTAGCGACTCGCTGGTGTCGGTGTCGTTCCGCAAGTATGGGCGCTCGTTGCACGCGCGCATTGAACACTACCAGCACAGGTTCAGGTGAGCACAAGCCGCATTGCTAGCGACTCGCTGGTGTCGGTGTCCGCAAGTATGGGCGCTCGTTGCACGCGCGCATTGAACACTACCAGCACAGGTTCAGGTGAGCACAAGCCGCATTGCTAGCGACTCGCTGGTGTCGGTGTCCGCAAGTATGGGCGCTCGTTGCACGCGCGCATTGAACACTACCAGCACAGGTTCAGGTGAGCACAAGCCGCATTGCTAGCGACTCGCTGGTGTCGGTGTCGTTCCGCAAGTATGGGCGCTCGTTGCACGCGCGCATTGAACACTACCAGCACAGGTTCAGGTGAGCACAAGCCGCATTGCTAGCGACTCGCTGGTGTCGGTGTCCGCAAGTATGGGCGCTCGTTGCACGCGCGTATTGAACACTACCAGCACAGGTTCAGGTGAGCACAAGCCGCATTGCTAGCGACTCGCTGGTGTCGGTGTCCGCAAGTATGGGCGCTCGTTGCACGCGCGCATTGAACACTACCAGCACAGGTTCAGGTGAGCACAAGCCGCATTGCTAGCGACTCGCTGGTGTCGGTGTCCGCAAGTATGGGCGCTCGTTGCACGCGCGCATTGAACACTACCAGCACAGGTTCAGGTGAGCACAAGCCGCATTGCTAGCGACTCGCTGGTGTCGGTGTCGTTCCGCAAGTATGGGCGCTCGTTGCACGCGCGCATTGAACACTACCAGCACAGGTTCAGGTGAGCACAAGCCGCATTGCTAGCGACTCGCTGGTGTCGGTGTCCGCAAGTATGGGCGCTCGTTGCACGCGCGCATTGAACACTACCAGCACAGGTTCAGGTGAGCACAAGCCGCATTGCTAGCGACTCGCTGGTGTCGGTGTCGTTCCGCAAGTATGGGCGCTCGTTGCACGCGCGCATTGAACACTACCAGCACAGGTTCAGGTGAGCACAAGCCGCATTGCTAGCGACTCGCTGGTGTCGGTGTCGTTCCGCAAGTATGGGCGCTCGTTGCACGCGCGCATTGAACACTACCAGCACAGGTTCAGGTGAGCACAAGCCGCATTGCTAGCGACTCGCTGGTGTCGGTGTCCGCAAGTATGGGCGCTCGTTGCACGCGCGCATTGAACACTACCAGCACAGGTTCAGGTGAGCACAAGCCGCATTGCTAGCGACTCGCTGGTGTCGGTGTCCGCAAGTATGGGCGCTCGTTGCACGCGCGCATTGAACACTACCAGCACAGGTTCAGGTGAGCACAAGCCGCATTGCTAGCGACTCGCTGGTGTCGGTGTCCGCAAGTATGGGCGCTCGTTGCACGCGCGCATTGAACACTACCAGCACAGGTTCAGGTGAGCACAAGCCGCATTGCTAGCGACTCGCTGGTGTCGGTGTCCGCAAGTATGGGCGCTCGTTGCACGCGCGCATTGAACACTACCAGCACAGGTTCAGGTGAGCACAAGCCGCATTGCTAGCGACTCGCTGGTGTCGGTGTCCGCAAGTATGGGCGCTCGTTGCACGCGCGCATTGAACACTACCAGCACAGGTTCAGGTGAGCACAAGCCGCATTGCTAGCGACTCGCTGGTGTCGGTGTCCGCAAGTATGGGCGCTCGTTGCACGCGCGCATTGAACACTACCAGCACAGGTTCAGGTGAGCACAAGCCGCATTGCTAGCGACTCGCTGGTGTCGGTGTCCGCAAGTATGGGCGCTCGTTGCACGCGCGCATTGAACACTACCAGCACAGGTTCAGGTGAGCACAAGCCGCATTGCTAGCGACTCGCTGGTGTCGGTGTCCGCAAGTATGGGCGCTCGTTGCACGCGCGCATTGAACACTACCAGCACAGGTTCAGGTGAGCACAAGCCGCATTGCTAGCGACTCGCTGGTGTCGGTGTCCGCAAGTATGGGCGCTCGTTGCACGCGCGCATTGAACACTACCAGCACAGGTTCAGGTGAGCACAAGCCGCATTGCTAGCGACTCGCTGGTGTCGGTGTCCGCAAGTATGGGCGCTCGTTGCACGCGCGCATTGAACACTACCAGCACAGGTTCAGGTGAGCACAAGCCGCATTGCTAGCGACTCGCTGGTGTCGGTGTCCGCAAGTATGGGCGCTCGTTGCACGCGCGCATTGAACACTACCAGCACAGGTTCAGGTGAGCACAAGCCGCATTGCTAGCGACTCGCTGGTGTCGGTGTCCGCAAGTATGGGCGCTCGTTGCACGCGCGCATTGAACACTACCAGCACAGGTTCAGGTGAGCACAAGCCGCATTGCTAGCGACTCGCTGGTGTCGGTGTCCGCAAGTATGGGCGCTCGTTGCACGCGCGCATTGAACACTACCAGCACAGGTTCAGGTGAGCACAAGCCGCATTGCTAGCGACTCGCTGGTGTCGGTGTCCGCAAGTATGGGCGCTCGTTGCACGCGCGCATTGAACACTACCAGCACAGGTTCAGGTGAGCACAAGCCGCATTGCTAGCGACTCGCTGGTGTCGGTGTCCGCAAGTATGGGCGCTCGTTGCACGCGCGCATTGAACACTACCAGCACAGGTTCAGGTGAGCACAAGCCGCATTGCTAGCGACTCGCTGGTGTCGGTGTCCGCAAGTATGGGCGCTCGTTGCACGCGCGCATTGAACACTACCAGCACAGGTTCAGGTGAGCACAAGCCGCATTGCTAGCGACTCGCTGGTGTCGGTGTCGTTCCGCAAGTATGGGCGCTCGTTGCACGCGCGCATTGAACACTACCAGCACAGGTTCAGGTGAGCACAAGCCGCATTGCTAGCGACTCGCTGGTGTCGTTCCGCAAGTATGGGCGCTCGTTGCACGCGCGCATTGAACACTACCAGCACAGGTTCAGGTGAGCACAAGCCGCATTGCTAGCGACTCGCTGGTGTCGGTGTCCGCAAGTATGGGCGCTCGTTGCACGCGCGCATGAACACTACCAGCACAGGTTCAGGTGAGCACAAGCCGCATTGCTAGCGACTCGCTGGTGTCGGTGTCGTTCCGCAAGTATGGGCGCTCGTTGCACGCGCGCATTGAACACTACCAGCACAGGTTCAGGTGAGCACAAGCCGCATTGCTAGCGACTCGCTGGTGTCGGTGTCGTTCCGCAAGTATGGGCGCTCGTTGCACGCGCGCATTGAACACTACCAGCACAGGTTCAGGTGAGCACAAGCCGCATTGCTAGCGACTCGCTGGTGTCGGTGTCGTTCCGCAAGTATGGGCGCTCGTTGCACGCGCGCATTGAACACTACCAGCACAGGTTCAGGTGAGCACAAGCCGCATTGCTAGCGACTCGCTGGTGTCGGTGTCCGCAAGTATGGGCGCTCGTTGCACGCGCGCATTGAACACTACCAGCACAGGTTCAGGTGAGCACAAGCCGCATTGCTAGCGACTCGCTGGTGTCGGTGTCCGCAAGTATGGGCGCTCGTTGCACGCGCGCATTGAACACTACCAGCACAGGTTCAGGTGAGCACAAGCCGCATTGCTAGCGACTCGCTGGTGTCGGTGTCCGCAAGTATGGGCGCTCGTTGCACGCGCGCATTGAACACTACCAGCACAGGTTCAGGTGAGCACAAGCCGCATTGCTAGCGACTCGCTGGTGTCGGTGTCCGCAAGTATGGGCGCTCGTTGCACGCGCGCATTGAACACTACCAGCACAGGTTCAGGTGAGCACAAGCCGCATTGCTAGCGACTCGCTGGTGTCGGTGTCCGCAAGTATGGGCGCTCGTTGCACGCGCGCATTGAACACTACCAGCACAGGTTCAGGTGAGCACAAGCCGCATTGCTAGCGACTCGCTGGTGTCGGTGTCCGCAAGTATGGGCGCTCGTTGCACGCGCGCATTGAACACTACCAGCACAGGTTCAGGTGAGCACAAGCCGCATTGCTAGCGACTCGCTGGTGTCGGTGTCCGCAAGTATGGGCGCTCGTTGCACGCGCGCATTGAACACTACCAGCACAGGTTCAGGTGAGCACAAGCCGCATTGCTAGCGACTCGCTGGTGTCGGTGTCCGCAAGTATGGGCGCTCGTTGCACGCGCGCATTGAACACTACCAGCACAGGTTCAGGTGAGCACAAGCCGCATTGCTAGCGACTCGCTGGTGTCGGTGTCCGCAAGTATGGGCGCTCGTTGCACGCGCGCATTGAACACTACCAGCACAGGTTCAGGTGAGCACAAGCCGCATTGCTAGCGACTCGCTGGTGTCGGTGTCCGCAAGTATGGGCGCTCGTTGCACGCGCGCATTGAACACTACCAGCACAGGTTCAGGTGAGCACAAGCCGCATTGCTAGCGACTCGCTGGTGTCGGTGTCCGCAAGTATGGGCGCTCGTTGCACGCGCGCATTGAACACTACCAGCACAGGTTCAGGTGAGCACAAGCCGCATTGCTAGCGACTCGCTGGTGTCGGTGTCGTTCCGCAAGTATGGGCGCTCGTTGCACGCGCGCATTGAACACTACCAGCACAGGTTCAGGTGAGCACAAGCCGCATTGCTAGCGACTCGCTGGTGTCGGTGTCCGCAAGTATGGGCGCTCGTTGCACGCGCGCATTGAACACTACCAGCACAGGTTCAGGTGAGCACAAGCCGCATTGCTAGCGACTCGCTGGTGTCGGTGTCCGCAAGTATGGGCGCTCGTTGCACGCGCGCATTGAACACTACCAGCACAGGTTCAGGTGAGCACAAGCCGCATTGCTAGCGACTCGCTGGTGTCGGTGTCCGCAAGTATGGGCGCTCGTTGCACGCGCGCATTGAACACTACCAGCACAGGTTCAGGTGAGCACAAGCCGCATTGCTAGCGACTCGCTGGTGTCGGTGTCCGCAAGTATGGGCGCTCGTTGCACGCGCGCATTGAACACTACCAGCACAGGTTCAGGTGAGCACAAGCCGCATTGCTAGCGACTCGCTGGTGTCGGTGTCCGCAAGTATGGGCGCTCGTTGCACGCGCGCATTGAACACTACCAGCACAGGTTCAGGTGAGCACAAGCCGCATTGCTAGCGACTCGCTGGTGTCGGTGTCCGCAAGTATGGGCGCTCGTTGCACGCGCGCATTGAACACTACCAGCACAGGTTCAGGTGAGCACAAGCCGCATTGCTAGCGACTCGCTGGTGTCGGTGTCCGCAAGTATGGGCGCTCGTTGCACGCGCGCATTGAACACTACCAGCACAGGTTCAGGTGAGCACAAGCCGCATTGCTAGCGACTCGCTGGTGTCGGTGTCCGCAAGTATGGGCGCTCGTTGCACGCGCGCATTGAACACTACCAGCACAGGTTCAGGTGAGCACAAGCCGCATTGCTAATTGCTAGCGACTCGCTGGTGTCGGTGTCCGCAAGTATGGGCGCTCGTTGCACGCGCGCATTGAACACTACCAGCACAGGTTCAGGTGAGCACAAGCCGCATTGCTAGCGACTCGCTGGTGTCGGTGTCGTTCCGCAAGTATGGGCGCTCGTTGCACGCGCGCATTGAACACTACCAGCACAGGTTCAGGTGAGCACAAGCCGCATTGCTAGCGACTCGCTGGTGTCGGTGTCCGCAAGTATGGGCGCTCGTTGCACGCGCGCATTGAACACTACCAGCACAGGTTCAGGTGAGCACAAGCCGCATTGCTAGCGACTCGCTGGTGTCGGTGTCCGCAAGTATGGGCGCTCGTTGCACGCGCGCATTGAACACTACCAGCACAGGTTCAGGTGAGCACAAGCCGCATTGCTAGCGACTCGCTGGTGTCGGTGTCCGCAAGTATGGGCGCTCGTTGCACGCGCGCCATCTTAATTCTCATAGTAGATTGTAGGTGCCGAGATTTTTTTACTCTATAGGTAGAAGTGAGAGTCATAGGTACAAAGGTGGAGACACGTCTATTTAGCTTGGTGGTCGTCGTGGCAAGAGAGAGTACAAAATGTTGGTCTTATAACCTAGGTAACTATAAAGATAGATTGATAGATAAACACTATTGCTTACAACATACACAAAACATTATAGAAAACTTTAGACTATAAGTAAGCAATAAAGTACTGACATCTATAATTTTAGTAAGGAATCCCACTTACAAGCAGTGAATTGATTCTGTACAATGGTAAATCACTTGACTACCAACCTATCTAACTAGTTCAGGTTAACTCGGACCGCGTTAAATCCAATATAGCATATTGCGTTACAGTGGAGCTGTAACCGTGACTGACGGCTTAACGTTTCTTCCAAAGCACGTAATCATCTTTCTTACTGAATATCAAATTATAAAACACTTCCCGTGTTAGGTAAACATTTTCTGGAAACTCGCGAAATTGGCGGGCATGGAACGAGCTGCGGTAGCCCAGATGGAAGAGGCGTCGTCACTAGTAATGACGAAAGTCACAGGTTCAAATCGTGCGCGCTACAAAATTTAGCAAGTTTCAAAAAAAGTACTTTCTTACTGACAAACAGGTGGTTCAAATATAATTTTAGTATTGACCCAAAAGATTCTCCGGATTTTGAGATCAAACTCATACCGCTTGGCTTGTGTCCTACTTATAAGACATGCTACTTTTTAAATATAAATTTCACCTATTTCATTTATTAGCCAGGAAAAGAAATGTGTTATGTTTGTGTATGATTTTTATACTTAAATCTAATCAATTATTTTTATTTCAGTTTCGACAGTCACGACCCGGCGGTATTCGCTGCGCCCACCGTCACGGGGCTTATAGAACACTATAAGGTAAATCCTGTCATCCTGTTATGCCCTCCATTCGCTATTTATATTGTCCTTACTTGACTTAAATTTGTGCTCTCACTTTTCGTCAAATATGGTTAGAAAAGGATATGAGATATTTTTGTCGTTTCATCTTATAATTTCAGGCAAAATACGTATTATCTGTCAAAATAAGGCGACGATAATAACAATGGCGACTAAATTGACTAAAAAAGGCGAAAAAACCATTGACTTTTTTAAACATGACAGGACTTAGATATTTCCTATCCTTTTCTAAGCCTATTTGACGGAAAGTGACAGCACTAATTTAAGTCAAGTAAGGATAATTTATATCCCGAATTGAGGTCTATGACAACTTGTTTAATGTCTTACGCCTGTCATTCAGTCGTGACAGCATATTTAACTGACGGCCGATGTTACGCAGTGGTAGTGCGACGCAAAGGTTCCGGGTTCGATGGTGAGGCACTCAAAGTTTATTAGACTTAAAAAAACCTTACAGACTATTGTTACATCTGCCAAACTTTTCTTAAAGTTTGTCGGCAGTAAGCAGGTGCTCCTATTAAACTAGGTAAGGTCCTTAGTAGTATTTAAAACCATTTATTTGCCATTATTGGTAGTAGATAGGTACTTATTCATTTACTTTACTAGATTTATGTCCAGTGCTTTCACCCGCTACCACTCATTTTCCCGTGGTAATAGCTGTTTTCCCGCAGTAAAAACTAGCCTATGTGTTATTCCGGGTTATACTCTACCTGTGTTACAAAATACATCCAAATCTGTCTAGCCGTTTGAGCGTGAAGATGTAACAAACACACACACAAACTCTCAGATTTATAATATTACTAGATTTTCGCCCAACGGTTTCACCAGCTGCCGCTCCTTTTCCCGTGGTAATAGTTGTTTTCCCGCGGTAAAAAGTGGCCTATGTGTTATTCCGGGTTATACTCTACCTGTGTTACAAAATACATCTAAATCTGTCTAGCCGTTTGAGCGTGAAGATGTAACAAACACACACACAAACTCTCAGATTTATAATATTACTAGATTTCCGCCCAAAGGTTTCACCAGCTGCCGCTCCTTTTCCCGTGGTAATAGTTGTTTTCCCGCGGTAAAAACTGGCCTATGTGTTATTCCGGGTTATAATCTACCTGTTTTCCAAATTTCATCCAAATCTGTTAAGCCGTTTGAGCGAGAAGAGGTAACATACACACACACAAACTCTCAGATTTATACTATTACTAGATTTCCGCCCAACGGTTTCACCCGCTACCACTCATTTTCCCGTGGTAATAGTGGTTTTCCCGCGGTAAAAAGTGGCCTATGTGTTACTCCGGGTTATACTCTACCTGTGCTCCAAATCTCTTTCAAATCATTCAAGCCGTTTGAGTGTGAAGATGTAACAAACATAGCACTCCCACACAAACTCTCAGATTTATAATATTACTAGATTTCCGCCCAAGGGTTTCACCCGCTACCACTCATTTTCCTATGGTAATAGTTGTTTTACCGCGGTTAAAACTAGCCTATGTGTTATTCCGGGTTATACTCTACCTGTGTTCCAAATCTCATTCAAATCGGTCAAGCCGTTTGAGCGAGAAGAGGTAACATACACACACACAAACTCTCAGATTTATACTATTACTAGATTTCCGCCCAACGGTTTCACCCGCTGCCGCTCCTTTTCCCGTGGTAATAGTTGTTTTCCCGCGGTAAATAGTGGCCTATGTGTTATTCCGGGTTATACTCTACCTGTGTTCCAAATCTCATTCAAATAGATCAAGCCGTTTGAGCGTGAAGAGGTAACAAACATACATACATACAAAGAAACTCTCAGATTTATAATATTAGTACGGATACAGGAATAATTCATGTTCTCAACCAAAGGATTTATTTATTTATTTACAGTTTATTGCACACAAGAACACAAACTCTCAAATTTATCATATTACTAAATTTCCGCCCAACGGTTTCACCCGCTACCACTCATTTTCCTATGGTAATAGTTGTTTTACCGCGGTTAAAACTAGCCTATGTGTTATTCCGGGTTATAATCTACCTGTGTTCAAAAATACATCCAAATCGGTCAATCCGTTTGAGCGTGAAGAGGCACACACACAATTTCTTTGTGCTTTTTCTGATTTTGGATTTCTCTCCAGGACCCGGCGTGTGTGATGTTCTTCGAGCCGATGCTGACCGCCCCGCTCCCCCGCGCGACCCCCTTCACCCTCCAACAACTGGCCAGGGCTGTGATAGTGTCCAACACTACATACGACGGTAAATATAAGTCAAAAATATCGCTTAATTTCAGTCCATTAAAAAGGGTCGTTGTTACAGCGTCTGAGAATTTTTTGAAAGTGAGGAGAATTGTGTATCTATCTTATATATCTATATTTATTTTTTTACTTGCAAAATTTTTAAGCGCGGGCAGGATTTAAACCTGCGACTTTCGCATTACTAGTGGCGACGCCTCTTCCATCTGGGCTACCGCAGCTCATTCCTTGCCCGCCAATTTTGCAAGTGTATTTTAATGCCAGTAACGCGTGGCACGGCTCCATCTACCGGGTTAGTTTTGCAACTAATAACCGGCAAGTACTCTATCTTTACAGATTGAATGTAGTCTAGGCGATGAAAACCCGCGATAAATTAAATCCCATATTTTAAAACACTTCCCGTGTTAGGTATACAATTTTGAAAACTTGCAATATTTTTCAAGCGCGGGCAGGATTTGAACCTGCGACTTAATACTTAATGGTGTACTATTTAATTTATAGTACACTATTATATTATTTATAGTACACTTTTATCGTAAAAATTAAACCTTCAAAATAACCCTCAAATATTTGTCAGATGTGGCGTAAATGTCCGTTTTTTGCGGCCGTTTACGCTCTGCCTACCCTGTACTGTAAGAGATTTTTAGGCTAGATTTGGTATGTATATATCCCTGATTTCTGAATCATATATATATGATTTCGTATTAAACCACTGTACGTTCCTTATAGCCTTACTTATAGAGATAGAGATCTTCCTTTGCAGCGATTGGTCGCACTTATCTGTTCCAAAGCTGTGTGATTGGTTACGTATGCCCCCACACCCCACCCCACTCCGACACGGCAGGGCGGGGCGAGTCGGCCCGCTTGGCTTCATTGGCGATTTTTCTTTCGCAGTGAGCGGTCGCGCTCAGAAAATAATTTTTTAAATTTCAATAAAGTTTTAAATTTTAAACTTTGAAAAATTATTTTCTTACAATTTTAACGGTTTTGCACCGTTCGTTTTTTAAATTAATAAATTTAGTGATTTAATTGTTCCTATTTAAATAAATTTTAAAATCAGTGTGTGTATAAACTGGGTAAGTCCTTTATATTTTATTATGCATGTGGCAAATCAAATTTCTGAAGGCGGTTTTCCGTCGGACACAACTTTGCAATTTCTTACAATTTTAATAAATTATTATTGAAATCTGTCAAGACCGTTTACGAATAAATAAATTGTTCCTGGCGATCCGAATTCTGTGAACAAAATAGTTAATAATTTATGGGAATTATTTGTCAAGAATAATGATCCCAAATAAATAAGCAAAGTGTGTTATAGAAATTTGGTTGCTATCGAAGTTTTAGTTACCCGGATTTAACCATAGTGAATTTTTTTTACGAAAAGTTTTTAATCCGGAAGTAATTAATTCGTTCGATTCTTTACGAACGATCAAATGAAAATCTAATAATCATAGTGCACTTCGCACAAGCTTTGAGTGGCATTATTTTAAGATTTTCAATATAAATGTTCATCCCTCGCAGGTTTTTTAAACTAGTTACCTTGAACTGATAGGTAGGTATTCCTCGAGAGAAGTAATACCTTTTTTCTATTTATAGGTTACTATCCCGTCGAACTAGTTTCTACATGTCCCCCGTGCACGTTTTTCATTAATGTGCCTGATTGATTTATGGATTTTCATTTGTGAATGATTATTTTATTTTTACACGTGTTTTTGTAAATTGTTATTTGGACATAAATACATTTTTATGTCGTTTACTGGAGCAAGTAATGGTATACAGATGCTCCTTTCACGTAGCAACGTGTTATTCAAGTAACGCATCAAATACGTGATTTGAAGGTATTGTTCGGATACCTTCAAAGTTCTTTAAATAAATAAGTCGAACAGCGACAATTTTTATTTTAAAAGGGGGCCGCCATGACCCTGTGGAATGCTCTTAGTAATAAGAAAGTTTACGGAAGTCCAAGTCCGTAGAACGTCTTATAAAATAGAGTAATAAGAACTCCTCAAGGATCTTTTCGTTGTACCTAGAATAAATTGCAGAAAATATATATTCTAGTTGATTGCTATGATAGGAAATGGCAGCACAAGCCAAGCTACATTTCGTCGGTTTTATAAGCTACCTCTGCGCAACGCAAGGTATACCCTATTTTATAACATCATCAGGAGTTCATTAGGCCGTCAGCGCATGACGTGTCCTTAGATTCCTACATCCCCGCGCAGGGGTTGTACCTTTTGATGTCATGCAGAATGCCCTCGCTTGCACTTGCAGGGCCTGAAATTCCGTCCTCGAGCCTTTCGTATACTTGACGAATTAATAAATCGACATGCGATACAAATTCCATGCATTATAGACGGTTTAGATGCAAATATTGCCAAAAATACTAACAAGTACTAAAAAGTATTTGTGTTGTGGGTTTCGGTACGATATGCAACTCAAAGAACTGGGTCCTCGTGGAGCCAAAGTTTCGAAATGTACCCACCAATAATACCTCGTGCAGAAAGAGTCGGCCAGCACCTTTGATAAAACGTTATTGCTTTAAGTACAGGTATTACTTTTGGTACCTACCTACCTTTTTATCAAACTTCCAAAAGTTTTGATGGCATCCGGCACATGCATGATTTGCTTTTGTCTGATCAAAGTAAAGCAGTCTTTCTTTACTTCTATGCTTATTTATCTTCTAACGTGACAGTGAAATGCCCTCGTAAAATTTTGTCTTATCTGAAAGTACATCGTCCGGTCCACCGCCTGCGATGAGATAAAGCAATTGTAGCGAAGGGTAGTGTGTAGCACTAGTATTGATAGTGAAGCGCGCAGGTTCGAATCCTGCATGTGGTATAAAATTAGCCAAGTTTCCATAATTTTATACCTACCTTTCGTTAAAGTTAAGTATTAAAATATATTTAAGAAATAAAAGCTTCGAAAGGTGTGTTACAGACCTAAGTACAAGGAGTTTACTGTCTGACACATGTGTTACCTCGAGCGTATTAGAAAATAGAACGCGAGGGGATTCCTAAGATGTTAATTTGAAAATATTTTTACCTTGCACGCGTTCATAAGGTCCTCCTCTTTTAGTTCCATGAGCTTACGCTTTCAAATAACGATAGCTAGATTCCACTGAGAATTTGCAAAATAGGCTATCTGTAGGCAAAATATACCTACTTAAATGTTTGAAAAAATGTTTCAAATATAACATCCTAGCCCGAAAAAGTCTTGGCTATTAGAAAGTACAGGGAACAATATTCCTACGTAAGTATGAACTTTATCTACTCGGAATAAAGTTCAAAGATAGAGAGCTGTCTAACGTTTTACAATGATTCTTAAGCAGAAGACATATTTGTCGTAGATTCACCGCATTCAGTCCCACCCTAGTAACCGTTACTGCCGAGTCTAAATTCTCGCAGGTTAAGGAAAATTTATAGACGGTTTAAGTCTGAAACAGTTTTCCTTTATGATCATTTCAGTGGCCTACCGAGGCCACGCAGTAGGAAAATGAGAAACATATTGATTTATTAGGTAACTGTGAAAACGACTGAATTTATAAATTTTTCCCTTGCTCACTGTCCTAAGTAGCAATAATTCACTTCTATTTCTATGCTATCACAGACCTCGTAGTGCTAACGCATTTCTGAGGGAGATCCCTCACGCTTGTCATTTGTTTACTTCTTTGAACTATGATCAAAAAGTGGCGTAAGAGTACCTACGTTAAATACTCGCTATGATTCTGGCATCAATCACGGAAGGGAATATGTACAATCTAAGCTCTCTAAGTGCAGAGTTGTCCTAAAATAGTCCTACGTTTTTCTTAGCAACATGGAAACAGACAAATGTGGGGAGAGAAAACGGCCTTTTTGTAATGGCCTCATCTCAAAATGGATAAGTAAATAATGAAGACCTACCCATTTAATAGATCTCACACCGAAACTATAATAATTTTTACTTTTTAATTCATCGTGCATTGAGTGTACGGAGTAAATTTCGTGAGGTGGAGATGTATGTAGGTAATTTACTTATTCCAGCATGTTGCAACTTGGGAGCTAGGTACACCCTATTGTTAATTCTGCTATATCAAGCTGTATAACATCAAAACTAGTGGAAGGTTGTCTAGCTGCTAAGGCTAGTGATGTAATATATACCTATTTGGTATATGCCAAATTTTGTGTTACCTACTCGAGTGCCTTGATCTTGAACATGATATTTTCTTCAGGTGCGTTTATATTGCCCGAAATATTATGAATGAAATGCATATTACGTAATTTGTATAACAACCTCCACTAGAGATGAAAAGTTCATGATATATTTTTCAGGTGCTTTCATATTACCTGAAATGTTATGAATGAAATGCATATGGCTTAATATGTATAACAACCTCCTCTAGAGATGAAAAGTTTTAGAGCGATAGTGGCGAATAGCAATAATGCGACACTGTCCCAGACGATATTAAGTTTTTATTTCCTCAAGTGTAGTCATGCTTACTACACCTACTTTTTCGATAATGAATGAAAGCTTTTGGGCAAGTAAACAACAAGTACCCACAGTCTATGTGGGTATTTTAAATAAATATACAAAAGGTTACAATCAGAGGGTAATTTTGCTAATTGATATTTGTGTAAGTGCCCTGTCTGCCTTGTTTGGGTTTGAAACACGAGTATCTACTCCTGTGTATAACATTGTTAGATGGTTGTTAGAAACGTACGATAGTGAACATAATTGCCTATCGTAAGACGTCAGCCTAAAATAATAATACCGTTGTTCCAATATATTTGCTCTGAATGTCAAGCACAAGACGTTGTTAAAAAATGCTTGAATGTACCTACGTACTAGGCAAATAGTTTGCCTATCAAGTAAAATATTTTCAGAATAGATACCTAGCGAGAATTATATTGGGAACTACCTACTACGTTCAATAGCTAGTATATTTTACCAACGGTGATCATAATGATATATAATATTTGTACGGTGACCCACGTAAGAGAAGCTTCCACAATTAATTTGCAATGTTGCAATGTTTGTACTGTCTAATAGACAATAACGTCGTTTACCGACGTACCTTCGGATTAAATTTTCTCCGTAGGTAAGCTGTTAACAAAATGATAAAATTCTTATAATTTAAACTTTAGCTCATATTCTTTTATAGCTAGCTCGTTTTTGATTGTACATAAAATTAAAGCAAATTTGTGCCCTTTTCAAGTTTTAAACAGAGATCTGGGCTTTGCATGGGACGGTCAGAGGTAGTTATGGCAGAAAACAATTTCAATAATCGCCTCTTTTATTATATCAAGTTTAGGTAGATTTACCAAGATATTAATTAACTATATTATTATATACAATATAGTTTATTCAGAGGCCCGAGTGATGTTTTAAATAAAGCTTGACCGTTACTCCGACAAAGTAAACAAGGTTAGTTATTGATCATTATGTATTATAGCAAATATTATTAAGGCAAGCCCAAATGAGTCATATTTAAAAAATCATATGAAGGTATGATTTGATAACAAATTTATATGCCTTTTATTCTCCTGGGAAACTAGGTAGTCGTTTGGCCAGGTTTTTTGATTTACCTGCTTAAGCCCGTTTAGGTCAATGCATATCTTAAACAGTAGTGTTGACCTTATAGTAGGGAAATTTAACCTACTTATTACGTTACCTATAGCTTGAGTGATCAAGCACAATTACAATATGTAAGCTATGTTTTTCTGTGTAAAAGAGCTATTTATTTACTATGTAAGTAAATAGATATCTAAAAGGTTTTATAAAAACGACCTGCAATGCGTATTTACCTCTAACTAAAGGTTCAATATTTTTATATTTTACTATTTTGGCTATTGAGTTTTTCAATTTTTTTTTTTGAAATTTTCTATTTACTGTTCGGAAACTTTCAGATCAATTTCCGCGTACTTTCTATCTTATCAAAACGTATTGAGACTTACATAATGAATAACTGTATTATGTGCATTTTTTATTAAACACGAGGTAAAGTTTTTCAAAGACATTATAAATGGCATGTTACAAATGCATCATTTTCATCATTCTATTATGCTTACCTAGAATGCCGTAATATAGTACAAGAGGTTTTGAATTACATTTTCATTATAATTTAATATATTTTATCGTCATTTATGGGTGAGTTTATGATATTACAGTATTTTTTTAATAAATACAATATAAATAAATTTTCAGTATAGTGGATCAAAATCATTATTGTTGATAAAGAAATTCATTTTTCTTTTTTAAAGAATAATAATACCTGTTTCTTTTTATAGTTTTTCACATTGGCGATAGCTCCCACTCCTCCAGGCGATATCAAACATGTCTCTATAAGTAAGGCTATAAGGAACGTACAGTGGTTTAATGACAGCATTTTACCTGCCAATAAAATGCTTATTAAACTACTTACCTTCCTTATAGCCTTAAATTTTTAATTCTGCCTGGTGTATTTTGTAGTAATAATATTCTAATTAGAATATTATTATGAGACGCAATGAAGCCAAGCGGGCCGACTCGCCCCGCCCTGCCGTGTCGGAGTGGGGTGGGGTGTGGGGGCATACGTAACCAATCACACAGCTTTGGAACAGATAAGTGCGACCAATCGCTGCAAAGGAAGATCTCTATCTCTATAAGTAAGGCTATAAGGGAGGTAAGTAGTTTAATAAGCATTTTATTGGCAGGTAAAATGCTGTCATTAAAATAACCCATTATTTTATTTTCCCTGACAGGTGTCGAAGAGTTACCATTACCACCTCGCCTCCGTGCCTACCTAAAGGAGTACCATTACCGGCAGCGAGTGAGAGTCCGTCGGCTCGAACCAGACCTCTACGAGCCCCATCCTGCGGCCTGCTAGCGCCCCGCCACCACGGGCCCGTCTGAGCGTCCCCCCGGGATGCCTGAGCGCGCCTCCGGGCTCTCTGAGGCCTTCTATGGTAGTTGTAAGACAAGATTGGACTTATTTGAGGGGTCTGGGTGTTCCTCCGGGGAATCTGAGCGCGCCTCCGGGCCCGCTAATGGCTTCTCTGCAAGTGATAAACACTCGTCTGGGGTAACTGCGGTATCTGAGCGTCCCTCCGGGGTAACTGAGCGTGCCTCCGGGTCAGCTAAGGGTTCCTCTGAAAAGGATATACACTTATCAGGCGGTTTTAGGGTGACTGAACGTCCCTATATATCTAAAGAGAACTCTGGAAACAATGAACAGTCATCTGGAAGTTTAGAATGTACTGTTAACATGATTTTGCACATTCTGGTTCTTCAGAGTGCAATGTCGTACCTACTGATCGTACCTCCGCGGTTACTTGTTCCTCCGGATCTACGAAGCGCCCCTCCGGGCCACCTAAGTGTCCTATTGGACCTTCTCACTGCCCATCAGTGCCTTCTGTGCGTCCCTCTGGGCCCTCTGGGCGTACCTCCGGGCCACAATACTGGAATTTAGTGATCTTATTGGATGGACAAAAAGTCTTATGTAGGATTCCAAGGCGATAATGAAATAATTTTTTGATGTATCTGAGACTTTTAAATTATTCATATTTTGGTGTTTTTTTTTGCCATATAAATTGTTCTATAATACCAGCCTTACATCTTTTGTGTAAGGACCCACAAAAATCTAGTAACATTTGTGCCAACTGTTTAGTAGCAAATTGAAAAATGATTGTATGTATAGTGCACATGGATAGGTACTTATCTTGTCAAATTTGACAGATCAGTTATTTGTATAACTATATACGTAGTGTAAGGGACAGCTCTCTGAATACTTATAGGGTGCATGCAGACAATGAAACTGAACAACTTTCCTCTAGGAACATATGTCAGGAAACGACAAACTGTCCCGTTACACCCCGTATTGTATTTAATTTTCAATTTGGTACTAAAAAAACAAATGTTACGCTCGCCAAAATTGTGAATGATTTGTTGTAGCTAAAATGACAATGTGTAAATATTATACTAAATTTTAAGTGGCATTTCATAAGCAATAAATAATGAAATGATTTGTCTTCACACAAAGCAATATAACTAATAATGTGATAGTTTTTAATAATTGGTGTCGTTATATACAATCATCGAAAATCAATCAATCAATCATATACTAAACTACATTATAAGTACTACAAAAACTGTATCGGGTGAAATTTTACTCGTGGCAACACTAGTAAAACAAGTGAACAACTTTTCTCAAGGTCGTAATAAGAACAAGCATAATAAATCTTAAAAAATTAAAACGCAACTGCTTTTGAGCTTAACCCGAGCCTATGTCACTCGGGATAATGTAAGGATTCTCCCGATACAATTCCCATTCGAATCTGTTCAGCGGTTAACGAGTTACAGTCCTTTAAAGAATCGCACATATATACATACATACATGAACTAATTACACTCCTTTTTTGGTTAGGCAGTCGTGTAAAAATAGAACCTTCTATACAAAATTGTCGATTAACCGATTTGAGTTACTATGGAAACTTTAAATATTTTTGACATATTTCGACCTGTTACTTTATGAAAGTTGTTCCTTATCACCAGCCCGTCTTGAGATTTCGCTATCGGTCATAGCAACATTTCACACTATATAAAGTAAGCAGGTATATTTCAATAAGAATAGGGCTAAATTCCGTATGCCTTTTGCCACGACTGACTAACAAAATATTTTGGTGTTTGAATGTCCCATTAAGCCTGAAGCATATATAATGCTGAATAATCATTCATTGCGTTAATTGTCATGTTCACTTTACAAGTAATTTGTTTTAACCGACGACTAAGTTTAAAAATAAATTTAAATTAAAAACAAGTATTTTTCGTTTGTAAATATATTTAGATAGGTTAGTTGGTAACCATTTATGTTATAAACTATTGTTTTTAAACCATATATTTTAAAAAAAGTCTAAGAAAAAACGACAACTAAAAGTTTTTGGTAACTTCTCAAATCGCATAATAAAATGTGTTTTTAGTTGAATAGGTTTCGAAAAAGATAGGAGATAATGTTGTCTATGATTTTATGTTTTTAAGCAGTATCTGTCAAATTAAGCTACAAGTATAAAATGAGAATTCATAGACAATATCATACACGATAGGGTCAAATTTATATCCTAAACCTATTTAACTGAAAATGACAGCGCAATTTTAATTTTGTAATTTAGAGGGTTACATGGAATCAAGTCTTTTGTTTAATGAAAAACCTTAAATGAAACTGGAATACCTTACTCTACGTTCACACTATGCCTCTATGGGCAGGGAAATAGTGCGGGAAGTGGGCAGCGCGAGCATGTAAACAGGTTACTCGCGCTGCTACTCGTCATGCCGCTGCCACTTCCCGTGCTCCCGCGAGTGTCGGCGCCTCGTGCGCGAGTCGAAGGAACGGCAGCACGAATGCGAGTGGAATATATTGGTATCTCGAGTGGAATATATTGGTATCTCGAGTGGAATATATTATTATCTCGAGTGGAATATATATATTCCACCAATATTGGTATCTCGCTCACTCGTATTGCTGCGAGAATAGTATGACTGCAGTCCGTGGAAGTATTTCGGGCAATATTCGCGGCAGAAGCAAGAGTGTGAACGTAGCATTAGGTTTTAAAATTCTTTTTTCGCTTGTGATATGATAAAACATCAAAACCTATACAACTATACTATACTAACTTACAACCTATATTTACGTTTGTAATTTTACTCAAATATGAATTATTTTGTATAGATTATAATATTTGAGTATTATAAATTTAAGGGGTTAATATTATAATTTAATTAAATATTGTTATTGTAATATAAGATTTATAATTTTAACTTGTAAATTTATACATTTAAACAATTTATGTAAATTCCTAACAAAAAAAACTACTTAATTAGCCTTTACTAAATAGCAGAAACCTAAGGATTTTTCTACCGAATAACTTTTCTTTAACAGTTGTTATTAAATTACAGTGCAAATATTTTAGGGTAGGTTCTACTTGTGAAACTGAACAACTTTTTCCAAGGTCGAAATATGAAAATAAAATGGATTTCCCCTATAAAAGGATCAAAAAATTTGACACTGTGTAGGAGGTCCAATTTTTATTATCGTAATCTTTTTTTCTTATTAAGCTGTGTTTTTGGGGGAAATTAGTCCAGTTTTACGAGTAGAACTCACTTTGTATTTTTCTCTTTTTCATACTATTCAAATACATATAGGGTGAAATTAGACTAGTGACCGATAGCGAAAACTCAAGACGGGCTGGTGATAAGGTACAACTTTCCCCAAGGAACATATGTCAAAATAGGAAAAAAATTGGATGTCCCATTCACCTGATCTGAGTTACTATGGAAACACAAAATATTATTGTCATAATTCAACCTATGTTCCTTGGGGACAGTTGTTCCTTATCACCAGCCCGTCTTGAGATTTCGCTATCGGACACTAGTAATATTTCTCCCTACATCTACAGCACCTGTCTTTTATATAAAAACAGGAATAATTAATCTTCTCAACTGAAGGTTTCATATGTCTTTATCACCGACAACGAATCTAAAACTTTATATTGTAAATATATTAAAATTTATTTGTTTAAGGTGAGTGTAGCCGTGAACGACCTCGACAGTGGCGCCTTTTCACAAAAATAAATTTATCTTTATAAAAACAATCTATCAGAATGTCCGTTGCCCAAGATTTTAGTATTATCCTTAAGTAAAATTAGAACCTGCAAACTCAACGTAATATTCGCTGTAATTAAAGTTAAGGCAATTCATACCAAAAGCGGCCGTTATTAGGTACATTTTTCCATAACTTTAATTGCAGCGAATATTTCATTGAGTTTGCAGGCTCTAATTTTACTTAAGGATAACGCTCACAACTTGGGCAACGGATATTCTGATAGATTGTTTGTATAAAGAGAAAACTTTTTTGTGAAGTGGCGCCACTGTCGAGGTCGTTGACGGCTATCCTCGCCTTAATGAAATTGAAAGTGTTCTAAAATTTATATCATACAGCTTTAGCTTTGCAACTGTTTTTGTTTACGCTTTTCCGATGACGCCATTTTTGTGGATACCGAATGTGGGTAGTTTGATTTGCAGACCACGATAGAAGATCGTTATTTTGAATTTAAAAATGGACCAAAAAATATTTTTAGCTCCAACGCTGCGTCGAGCGGGCTAGATTCGGCAAATACAAGAGCAGCGCTGCGTGACGCGTGCAGCCCGTTCAACGCAGCGTTGGCGCTTAACTAAAGCTGTTTGATATTGAATAAATAATAATGTAAATAAATTGCTGTTAATATCTCAAGAGGTTACCAGCTAATGAATCTGAACAACTTTTCCCAAGGAACATAAGTAAATGTATGAAAAAAATACATAAAATTGTGTCAGATATGCAAATATTTTTGGCCCTTGGAGAAAGTTGTTCAGTTTCATGGGCTGTTTCAACCCTTAAATAATTTCAGCAATGTTTTTACATGTTATTATTGTATAGTAACGAATATGTACGATGATAATAATATGTATGGGGTAGGCGCGAAGCGTACAAATAATATGAATTTAATAAATATATTATCTTTTTTAAAATATACTTGTGTATTTTTTTAAATCTTCGTTTTAGTTATAATGCTTTATTTATTTTAAAACATATAAAAACTACGAGAGGGAAACAATTTGGTTAAATCTTCCTAAACAGTACATAATTCAGATAGAAAATTGATTATTTAATAAATGTGAACTGACTGGCCCAATCGCGCAGCGGATAGTACCCCTGCCTGCTACGCTGAGATTCGTCGGTTCGATCCACACAAGACAAAAAATATTTTAAGTCCATTACTACGTATTTTCTATGTATAATACGTATTTAGTTACATAAAAAAACATACGTTATTAACATCGGCTTTCTAGTTCCCATAGTCCAAGCTTTGCTAAGTTTGAGGCTAGAGGCACTGTGTGAATTGTCCAAAATATTTATTTATTTAGTGAAGGGACAGCAAACACTCCAAACGTCGATTTCCTAAACTAAGGGTTTTTAAAATAACACAAACTGATTTTTATCTAACATCGTCTTTATTACATCAAATAAATTATAAAGTTCATAGACAATAATTATTATTTTTAAATTATTATTAATAATAATAATATTTGATAAAAAGCGCATGCATTGCCTTACACGGCTGTCACATAAGCAACACATCGAGCCAATTTATTTTCTGCCTTAAACTACTTACAAAATACTTATAATTATTTACTTAAGATATATAAGAAAAATCTACAAAAAGCGTATAATAATCATAATAAATATATTAACTACTAAATAAAGGTATTTATTTTTGACATGGCAACATTTTTGTTTTATAAATCATCTGGCAGTGGTTTTCGACGGAGTAATACTAAAAAAAGTTATCTTAGGTCGTAAATCGCGTTACATAATGTATAAGAAATTATATATAAGTTAAATACGGAATGATAATTCTGTATAGATCAATATAAAATAAGGTGCTATTAAATTCAGAGCAAGTATTTTTAAGGTGAGTTCTTCGAGTGAAACTGAACAATTTTCCCCAAAGAACATAGGACGAAATAAGAATAAATATTGGACCTCCCCATACAAGAATTATCAAAAACTGTGTCACTTAGTGGTCAATTTTTTTCATATTTCGACCCATGTTTCTTGAGGGAAGTTGTTCAGTTTTACGAGCAGAACTCACCCTTAAAATATTTTCATTAAATTGAATAGGACCTTATATTGGTAGTAACCTACAGACGTAGGTTTTATCCTCCTACTTACATTTCTATAGAAGAAACTGCTCAACGCACACCTAGCGCCCAAATGCGCGTGCACTTAAAGGTTAGCACAGACTGGATGCAGCATGCGCGCTTGCGTGTTAAAGATAAACACGGCGATACTAGCGGTCTTTATTTAACATAATTTACTTAGATATGGAGTTTATTTTCAAGTTGCCTATGATAAGTGCGCTCATTTTTGTACACTGGGTGTGTGCTGACTTGGTGGTCCTTATGTATAAAACCTTTGGGGCCGGCGCACACCTAGCGCTATTTGATGCGTGCCGTTTGCAATTGCAAATTGAATATGAATAAAAAAACCTTAATTGCAATTAAAATAACGTCTTTTGATTGGCAAACATTTATTTGTCCGATGACAGCAAGTAGCCATATAGGTATGAAACTAAATAGATGTGTAAAAGACATAATAAAAAGTGTGAAGAATAATTGTAAGAACCTGACAACTGTCAAAGAGCAAATAAAATTCTTGTAAAAACTATACTCGTAGACGCTGGAGCCGTTCGCTTATGCTAGTCAATATTCACGTTATATTAATTATGGATACATTTCATTGTTAAAGTGGTTGGCTGTTGAAAAACTGACACTAGGCTATATCGGGTTGTTCGTCGACCCGGTGTCCCACACTAAGAAGATAAAGATTGTTACATTGCCATTGAAAACAGCACGCGTCAAATGGCGCTAGATGTTCAAAGTCCCTTATTTGTAATGAACATAATATTTTCGATATTCGTGTCTTTTGATAAATTACGTTCTATACAACCTAACTTTAAAAATTTACAATATCTAAAGCCTAAGCGGGTAGCAACATAATGGCAATCTTTATAAACTTAATTATGACAAATAATATAAATCAGGATTTTATCGTCAACATAATTATTAGCCTCGATTCTGACAATCAATCTTTTTTAATATCATTAAATGGGTGTCATTTTCAACTCGGCCATTTTTCACCTGCTATTTATTTTCTGTTCATAGAGCTCGCTAATTTCATCTGCTGATTTAGCGGTCAAATAAAATATTGTAGATTTTCATATTGAATAATAATAAAATTCATTATTTTCTTATTTTGAGTAAGTGACAGTAATACTTTATGTTGGACAAGGATTGCTATAGGTAAGCTAGAACTCTAGTACTGGTGGTTACTATTATTTCTAAAAATGGCCCTCAAAATCATAGGTCTGCTTTATAATATCACTGAAACAATTTAAATTTGTTCAGATTTTGATAAATACTGTTTTAGAATTATGCCGGAAAACTAAATATATTGGAATATACAATATGTAAGGGATAGCCCTCTGAATACTAATAGGGTGCATTCAGACCATGAAACTGAAACACTTTAAAAAAATATTTAGAAAACGTCAAAAATAAATTGACTTCCCACAGTAATTGCAATGAGCTTATGGGATTATTTTTTTATGGGAGGTCAATTTTTTTTGTCTTTACCTGACATATGTTCTTTTAGGAAAGTTGTCCAATTTCATGGTCTGCATGCACCCTATCAGTATTCGGAGAGCTGTCCCTAACAGCCTGTATATAGGTTTGAAAAAATGGCGAGAATTTGAACTAAACCGAGCTACAATTTAACATCGAGTGTTAGAGCAAGTTCTTATTATAATTAAACAATTTGTTCGACACAGAGTTAAAACATTTTAAAGCTATTATTTTTATACTAACTTAAAAATAAAATTATTACTAAACAACTATAAAATAATAATAAATACTTTTTATTATAATTACATCAGAAAATGAACACATAATTTGATTAAAATAATTATTTTGAGTAAATCGAGTTCATTAAAAATCTTATCATTAAGTTACAATACTTATTTTCTGTGGGATATTTATTACACTTAATAAAATACTAAATAGGTATAAAAATGAGGTTAGGTTCCGAGCAGACTAGCGATTTTTGTTGCGACAAAAAGTTGCTAGTCTGGACGGAAACGCAAGGTTATAAAAGTCCTACAGGACAAGTCTTAATTAAAATGTCGGGCTTTGTTAAGAAATAGATAAAAACTACAGCACATTGAAATATTCATTTGTACGATAGATACATTTTTATTCATTAAACATAAGTGCAGTGGTTTTTAAACGATTTCGTAACACCCAAATGTTTTTCTAAACACCTCTATCTACCTCTATTGGTTTAGGCCGCTACTACTGTGTACAATCTTACGTTTCGATTGATTAAATTCGTTTATTATGGTCAACTAAGCTTAAGGATACATCACACTTATCGACACGTTATCATAATGCAAGCTCAGGAAACATAAAGTACAGCAAAAATCCACACGTAATTTCAGAAGTATTTTTGTTGTAAGTTGGTCTGTTTATTTTTATTTAATTTTGCTTGTTCGCATGACGATTTCGTGTCGATAAGTGTCGTGAAATCTTTAGAACCGCACAGACGAACGATCAGGCTTTTGTCGTGCATTTATAAATCGTTCGTCTGCACAGCCCCAACGCTACCTCTAGTACGACGAAAGATCTTATCCTATTGTTTATTTTATGAGAGCTTATGTTTTCGATTCGGTGATATTTTATTGTCTATTGCTAAATCGATGATGATGTTAATGGATGATATTGTATGGACGCACACTGAAAAGTTACATTATATTGTATAATTTAGATTTTTAGTAACCTACTTATAAATGTAGGGTAAATTATTTCTGATGCTGTGAAAGACTCCTAAAATGATGGGTAAAAGAACTCGTGTTCTAGATAGGCTGTCGAGAAGTAAAAAACAAAGCTGAACCATAAGTGAAGCATGAAACCGGTATATACCGGCGGCCATATTGGAAAAAAAATACTGGTTAATGTGGTTTAATGTAGAAACGGCGAGGTGCGCGCGCATTTCTTCCCGCACGCGCATTTGCGCACAATCTCGATGTCTTTGGTGTACCGCGTGCCGTCCGCGCAAACTAGACGGATCTGTAAAAATATATATATTGTCTGTTTGAAAACGGGTTCTTGTGGCGAAATTGTAGATTTTGTTAACGGCTATTGATTGAGTTGATGATGGGTTATTGAGTGAGTTGACGGGTTATCGAGTAGGTGACGGGTTACTGAGGGAGGTGACGGGTTATTAAGTGAGATTACGGGTTATTGGATGATGCAATGAGTTATGGGGTTAGGCAAAGTCTCATTATTATGAGTGAGATAGCCGGTTAATAGCAATGTAGGAAACCTACATCAAGCTTGACACTGACCGTATGGCCTTTCCCGGTAAATGCCATGTGATTTTAAAACTGTCGTCCTTCTTTTTCTTAATCATCTAGCGTATTGTGTGAATTTCTTGTTAAACAATTACAGTCCACTGAATAAGTCTTTCTGCTGTAGCTGAGCTTTTAAAGATTCTACCAAGTACTCTGACGGGTTATGTAGTGACGTAACGGGTTATCAAGTGAGGTGCGGTGTAATTGAGTGAGACGTTTCGAGGTATCAAGCGAGTGACGTGTCATGAAGTGGGTCAAAGTGTGAGGTAAAAGTTCCAAAGTAAGACGAACCTTTCTCTTCTTGGTCTTCCGAGGCGCACAGCAGTGGTTCCTGGCGCACGCCCCCTTCGCCGCGGCACAACGCGCACCGCGCACGGCGCGCCGCGACCGACAAGTACCTTCTGTTATGAACTCGCGTGTCGCTTCCTGCAATGATGTATCACTTGGTTAACTAGTTATCAGAGAAATACATTTGCGTTTTCATTTTTTACTCTGTATTTTCTTATTAAATTTTTTTACTGCTGTTTTTTCTTTTCATTGGTCTATGTTTATACTTTTGAATATAATTTAAGGCTTAGGAAAGGCTAACTTTCCGGTTCACGCTGATAGTGATATATTCATATCAACAGAATAGATTGTGGAAATCCAAAAATCAATATTTTTTTGCATTTATGTATTTAGAAGGATCGATGATGAGGCGAGTAGGCCGAGTGACGACTGTGAGGAAAAGGGTAGCTACCCGCCTGGTCGGGTGTTGGAATCAGGGGAACGACTGTTCCAACCGGACATGTTTGGAAGTTGTCTAAATAGCGATCGGCGGAAGAATTTCGATACCGCGTTTTAGGACTTGTAATGTGTTTACGCACCTTCCTGCATCCGTTTGCAGATGATGTGGGCTGCGCTGGAGCGTGCTCGGCAGGGTACTGTTTATGTGACGGCGCCGCTGTAAAAATACAAATCGTATTAATAAAACCTTTCTTAGGCTGGTTATTACTCTGAAATAGTACTCATTACATAGACTCAATTCCACGGAACTGTCGAAAATATATAAAAACAGCGATATCACTTTTAGTTTAATATGGGTAAAAAGTACTAAGTAAATTATGTGGTAAGTCTTCTTCTAAGTCGGTGCACTCTTAGCAGAGTGGTCGTGGTCGTTATTGGTGGCACGCTTCACCAGTCGTCGCCATTCATCCCTGATGGCTGTTTTTCTCATGCACTCATGTAGGGGGCCGCCGAGAGCAGATTTTATCTGGTCAGTCCAACGTATAGGGGACCTGCCCCGCGCTCGTGTTCCCTCCACTTTCCCTTGTACAACGAGGCGTTCAATGGAGGTGTTATCTCGCCGGGAGACGTGCCCAAAGAAGGTGAGAATTCGACCCTGAACGATGGATGTCAGCCGTTGCTTGATTTTGAGTTGCTGGAGGATGGAGACGTTCGTTCTGAACTCATTCCACGAAACTCCAAGCATCCTTCTCCAGCACCACATCTCAAGGGCGTCTATTTTCTTCTTTTCTACTTCGCGTAGGGTCCACGTCTCTGCTGCGTACAGACATATCGGAAATACAAGCGCTCTCACGAGTCGGACTTTAGTGGTATTAGTGATGTCGCGACTTTTCCACACACTCTTCAGTTTGTCCATAGCAGATCTGGCAATGGCCATGCGTCTCTTTATCTCTTCAGCACATCCTCCGCTGTTAGTTATCAGAGCTCCCAGGTAGACGTATGATTGGACGACCTCACAGCCCGCTACTTCTGTAAGCTCAGGCAAGTTGTCATTTAGACGATCAACAATCATGATTTTGGTCTTACTGCGGTTTATTTTCAGCCCAAAACTCAAGCTGATGTTTTCCATTCGGTGCAAAAGCTGCTCAATAAAGTCCCTGCTGGTGGAGAATAACGTGGTGTCGTCAGCATAGCGCAAATTTGATATTCTTTGCCCACCTATTGCGACACCATCCGACCAGTTCTCAAGGGTCATTCGCATTATTAACTCAGTGTATATGTTTAATTTAGCGTTGCTATGCTGGGGTAAGTTAGGTATTAATGACGGTCTATGAATGCGCCGCGATTTCGCACGCATCGCTCTGGGCATATGTTGTCCCTTTCTCGCTCGCGGGGCGAGGGGGCGGCGTGCGCGCGGGCCGCCTGGTAGACGCCAAGCGGTGATTTCTGCACCCCTACCAGTCACTCAAAACCGTTCGGACAGGAGGGTATCGCGTATTGTGCGGATTTCCCGCCACGCGTTTTGTGATGCCGCGTGTAATGGACGATTCAATTTGAGATCGCGCGTGTTGATGCATCGTATTATTGTGTTTCTCCTGGGTTGTACTGGAATGCCAGGCTTAGTGATAGTTGGATGTCTCGACGTCTTCCACGTGAGCGTCGCGTTGAATAGGCATCAGGTGGCCATTTTGGCCCGCGTTTGTACGGCCCAAATTCGGGTTGGGTCACGCGTAATGACTAATATCAAAGTGAAATACGAACAGAAGCTGTGAGTGGTTTGAAGTGAATAACGCGCCAAGGCTGTAGTGGAATGCTGGGTGTCGATATCTTTTCCACCCAGCCCTGTAAGTACCCACGGAATTCCCATTTGATCCATTCCCTGAACTTCCTTTCTCCGTTGGGTATTTTATGCATTTGGACCGGCACGTTGACTGTAAGTGTTAAACCTGGTTGTTTAGTATAAAACTGTTTATTCGTGTTAATGGTGTGTTCCCTTTAGTCATATTTGTTGTACCATATCATTGTGACTCCTTAGTACGAATTGCGGAATTCGTGGGGTGATATAATTTGGAGGTACTTACTTATAATCTAGTGCTAATACGTGTGACGTAACGCCAGATCGGCAGACGGTATTTACTACCGACTTGAGTTATGTAAAGGTCAGAACACATCATTTGCCAATTTCACTCAACTTAGTTAATTAAGTTAAATAGATTTAGGTTCACGTTTAATTCATAGTATGCGCTGCTATATTGTGCAGCGTATGCTATTTAGCGCTGCGTAACGCGGCCATTGTCTGCCTCCAGTTGAACTCCTGGTATTTTGTTCGAAATTTACCTGTGTAAATCGCTTCCACTGCGGGAGTTTAGCTTGGAATTAGACAGTATATGTTGAATAATAGAGGTGATATTATGCAACCTTGACGGACTCCTGCGCTGGGATGAAAGTCAGCGGACAAGACGTCATCTGTTCTTACTGACGCTGTACCATCTTTGTATAGACATCGCAATAAGTATACCAGATGTTTTGGCGTGCCCATTTCCAGTAATGTCTTCCAGAGGACAGGCCATTTGACCGAATCGAAGGCTTTGGAAAAATCAACAAAGCATATATAAGTCGGCTTGTTGAATTCCCGAGATTTCTCGATTATTTGTCTCACTGTCAGAATTTGTTCCCGCGTGCCTTTTCCTTTTACAAAACCTGCTTGTTCAGGTGCAATCTCTTTCGATAGAAACGCTTTGAGGCGCTCATTCAGCACATGTAGCAAAATTTTGCTTGCATGGGATATTAAGGCAATAAGGCGATAATTACTACATAGCTTAGTTGAACCCTTTTTGTGTAACGGAACAAAAACTGTGTGAGCCCATTCCTGTGGCCATTTGCCCGTTCGCCATATCTTGTTGCATATTGTATGGAAGATTGTTACCCCTTTTTCACCCATTGCCTTGACCGTCTCAATTGGAATGCAGTCTCTGCCGGTGGCTTTGTTGTTTTTAAGATGTTTTATGGCTGCTCTTATTTCTTCCCGGAGTATGTCTGGTTCCAATTCTTGGTCTGATGGTTCCAAAGAATCGAATGTGGTAAGTAGTCATGTTTAAAATTTTCTATAATTATTTAGCTAGCGGGATATATAATAGTGAACTGACGGGTTGTAGAATGAGATAGCGGATTACATAGTGAGTTGACGAGATTCAAAATAGTAAGCGGGTTATAGAGTGGGTTAAAAAATGAGAGTAAGTGAGTAATATAGTCTTGTTCATACCTGGAGAAGCCTGTACATTGCTGATGGCTGGTTTGCGAGGAGGCAGTTTCTTACTAGGTATCGCTGGGGCACCGCCTGCAAAACAGAACAAAGATTTAATAAGTGTGTTTGCAGGGGATCGTTTTTTTAATCCGACTTTCTGACAACCACACGACGTCCGACTTTTTATTGAGCTCTCTTTCTATTACTGCAAGAGTGAAAGAAAGGTCCGATATCAGGGACGCATATCTGTAAGGACAGAACTTAATGTTTCCTGGAACTAGGACCCCTGTCTACTGCATAGACTCTGGATCACCTTCATAACCAGAATTCATAACAAAAAACGTTTAAAGTACCAATGGAAGCCCTGAGCTTGCACCGTGCACCAATAGTTCCCACTGGACATCTGCAAGTGTAGTCTGAAAGGGAGCCCCTTTTTCTGATGCATGCATCACCGGTTGGGGTGCAATAAAGACGCTAACGTACCAATGGAAACTTAGAGCTCGCATTGCACAGTAGTAGTTTTTGCCGGGCATCTGCAAGTATAGTCTGAATGGGAGCCTTCTTCTCTGATGCATGTATCACCGGTTGGGGTGCAACAGAGACGCTAACGTACCAATGGAAACTTTGAGCTCGCATTGCATGCTAGTAGTTTTTGCGGGGCATCTGCAAGTGTAGTCTAAAGGGGAGCCTTCTTCTCTGATACATGTATCACCGGCTGGGGTGCAATAGAGACAATAACGTACCAATGAAAGCCCTGAGTTCGTAGTAGTACCGGAAAGACAGATGCATTAGAATAGAGTCTCCTCTTATCTGATTCATGTATCACAGGTTGGGGTGGAGAAGAGAAGTTAACGTACCAATAGAAGCCCTGAGTTCACACTGTGCCCCTGTAGTTCCTGCTGGACATCTGCAAGTGTAGTCTGAAGGGGATCCCTCTTCTCTGATGCAACGGCCGCCGCGCGCGCATGGGTTGGGTACACACGGGTCCTAAAAAGAAAACAGGGGTAAATTTAGGTGGCTTGGGTTTTGTTAAGATTTTTAAACGATAAGTATTTTTTTTAAGGGTCGTTGAGGGTTTTGGTCAGCTTGGTATTTTGCGGCAGATTTGTGCAGATTTCTAGTGTTGGTAAGGTTATGGTCAGTGTTTGCAGTTTTGTTCACGTGTGCGCAGGTAGTGCTTTAGAAGGTTTTTCAAATCATTCGTAGGATTGAAAAGTGTTACTCTATTTGGTGAGTATTTTAGTAGGTATGTGTAGTTTTTGGTAAGTTTGTTCAAAAACTTTAGTATCATAACTGGTTACATAACATTGTCAAGTCTGCCCAGTAAGTAATAAAATACTTGTATTGGGTTTCTTTTTTGTGTTTTTGGTAGTTTTAGTCAGTTTACTGCTTATTTATGTTGTTGGATCGTTTGTTTGGTCAGTTTATTGGTAAAATAAATACCTGATTGTGACTGCCATCTTCCTGCACGGCGTGTACATTAGAGGGCGGCGTTGGTTCATCTTCGCCGCATCCTGCCACCGTGCGCTGCATGCGAGCTGCATTAGTGAAGTCCACGCGTTTGTGGTTGATCCATGCTTCTTTCAGGCAGCCTGGGGTTGTAAAAATTTACTTAGAAGATGGATTAGGCTGTGTTGTATGGTGCAGGGAAATGTCGTACTATGTATTGTACTGAAAATTCCAAGATAATTGATGTCTTTTCTTTCCCGCGACCCTTCCAAAGGTCCATTTCACTCTTTTTTTCGCACTTAGTCATCAGAAGTCCAAGTATACACAATACTTTCTTGCATCATCTTCCAAAAATCACTTAATTCTTAATTTTGGTTGGTTATTTATTTATGTGTAATCGAACGATATACTCTTAAATTTTAACTGTTTGTACCTTTTTTTTTAATTAGCCTTCTCTGTGTCCCACTGCAGGGCAAAAGCCTCCCCTTTTTCTCGTTTGTACCTATCTAAACAAAATTGTACAATGTTTTTAACAAATCCCCGCTCAGATGTTTAGATATCAATCAATCTGTTAGACGTATCATCTTATCGCTTCACATAAATGCGTAAGTAACCTATGCCACTGGCTATTGAACGTTATACCTTTAAAGCTCGTGATGTTTCTCAGGTGCCATTTTGCGAAAGCCTTCTCGGCTACATCTTGAGGCACGCCGCCGAGGTACACCGCGCGCTCCAACCTGAGATATGATGAGATAAATTAAGATCCATGAGGCAAATTGCACACTACGCTCCATAAAGTGTTAGTAGTTTCTAAAAAAACATACAAAATTTTTGATGTAGCTAAAACTTTTCTCGAGTGTGAGTAAGGTCAAAAATATATTTATCGCATTAAAATATTTCGTTGCCGGCCTGAATAATTGGTAATTTCGGTTGAATAGTCTTTATTTTTACTTCAACGGCAACGACAATCAGTTTTATAACGACGTTATTTTAAATGAATGACTTAGCCATTCCATGTTTGCTTAAAAAGCTTCCGACGCTAGTTTAAGTTCCAAGGCTTCGATTGTGAGTGATACGACATTTTAAGTCAATTTACCTTAGATATTCCTTAGCACCCTCATTGATGATAGACCTGGCAGGCCCGTCATCTACTCGAAGCGTGAAGTTCTTCTTAATAGCGAGCAGCTCGGCTTTGTGGTAGGCGCCGTCGGAGACCATTTCGAAACTAAAATTATAAAGGATAAATGTTATTAATACGGTAGCAAGGGCATAAGCTTATGTAGTGTAAGTGTAAATCAGTGAATAGACCAGTGCTTTAAGTGCAGAAGAAAAGGGCCTTGTGTGATGTAGTGTAACATTATGTTACTTACGTACTTACTTGAAGATGTGTTATAAATGTGGTAGTAAAGGACATTATGTGATATAGTGAAGTTTAACTGTTCTAACTGCGACAGAAAATGGCTTAAGATGATAAATTGCAATCAATATGACGTGGGGGTGGAGGCCTATGTCCAGCAGTGGACTGTTGCGGCTGTTGCATTTATTTGAATTACTTTTGCAACTTTTGCCGTGTGATGCCGGCTTAGAATAGCATCACCCCATTTCTTTCCCGTGGGAGTCGTAAGAGGCGACTAAGGGACTCGAGGGTGTGTATTGCCATTTTAGGCGATGGGCTGACAAGCTGTCACTAAGGCGATATATAATTTTTCGAATGACCCTCGAATATATTATGTCTGACGTGGCGTAAAGGTCTGTATTTGCAGCCGTTAACGCTCTGCCTACCGCAAAGGATAATAGGCGTGATATGTGTGTGTGTATGTACTTTTGTAACAAAATTGACAAAGAACCTAATATGATGCTAAGTTACCTGTACATAGTAGAAGTGGGGTGGTTACCGACGTCGTATGAGATGCGTATGCGTCCGTTAAACAATTCCACCGCTAAGTGTTCGTTGTCGCCGAAATACATTAGCACGCCGTGCGTTTGTGTGGTACTGAATACTGTGGAACAAAACACAAAATAAAATAAATAAATAAATATCCTGGACAATTCACACAGCGCCATCTAGCCTCAAACTAAGCAAAGCTTGTACTATGGGAACTAGATAACTGATATCAATACTTATATACACTTTTTTTGTAAATAAATACAAAATATACATAGAAACAACCAGACTAAACACAAATATCTGAAATGACTGAACAAATATTTGTGCCTTGTGGGGATCGAACCCACGACCCTCGGCGTAGCAGGCAGGGGTACTATTCGCTACGCCATCGGCCCAGTCAAACATCAGAGTCATGACCAATCAATAATATTTACTGTCTCAATGGCGGGTAGTATTCCAGCCTGCTACGTCGAGGGTCGTGGGTTCCATCCCCACAAGACACAAAAAGACAATCGTCAGATATTTGTGTTTAGTCTGGGTGTTTTTTATGTAGGTATGATAATATGTCTTTATTTACAAAAAAACAGTATTTAAGCATTAATATCATTTATCCAGTTTCCATAGTACAAGTTTTGCATACATTTGATTCATGAAATAACCAACCAAGAGCATCCAAATCATAGAATAACTTACCAAGAGTGACATTAGCTTGAGGCACGGTGCGTAATGGTTCTAGCTCGACCAATGAGTCGTTGTGGCTGAATGTGAGTAGCCACATCATGAAATAACCAATCAAGAGTAGCCAGATCATAGAATAACTTACCAAGTGTGACATTAGCTTGTGGCACAGTGCGAAGTGGTTCTAGCTCGACCAATGAGTCGTTGTGGCTGAATGTGAGTAGCCACATCATGAAATAACCAATCAAGAGTAGCCAAATCATAGAATAACTTACCAAGTGTGACATTAGCTTGTGGCACAGTGCGAAGTGGTTCTAGCTCGACCAATGAGTCGTTGTGGCTGAATGTGAGTAGCCACATCATGAAATAACTAATCAAGAGTAGCCAAATCATAGAATAACTTACCAAGAGTGACATTAGCTTGAGGCACGGTGCGTAATGGTTCTAGCTCGACCAATGAGTCGTTGTGGCTGAATGTGAGTAGCCACATCATGAAATAACTAATCAAGAGTAGCCAAATCATAGAATAACTTACCAAGAGTGACATTAGCTTGAGGCACGGTGCGTAATGGTTCTAGCTCGACCAGTGAGTCGTTGTGGCTGAATGTGAGTAGCCACATCATGAAATAACCAATCAAGAGTAGCCAAATCATAGAATAACCAACTAGGAGTAGCCAAATCATAGAATAACTTACCAAGAGTGACATTAGTTTATGGCACGGTGCAAAGTGGTTCTAGCCGTTGTGGCTGAATGTGAGTAGCCACATAATGAAATAACCAATCAAGAGTAGCCAAATCATAGAATAACTTACCAAGAGTGACATTAGCTTGAGGCACGGTGCGTAGTGGTTCTAACTCGACCAGTGAGTCGTTGTGGCTGAATGTGAGGGAGGTGAGGTATTCGCAGAGACGACCTGTGAACAAAGGTAATATTAACAAAAAATTACTTGTTAGTCATTATAAGTACAGAGATCCAAGTAGATATTTACACCAATAACAAACTAGATAAAGAGGGACAACTTTATAACCCGTAAAAGAAAACCAGAAAATAACAGAAAGTAGCACTTAATCTTAACATACACTTATCCCTTTCGGGGTAGGCAGAGCGTAAACGGCCGCAAAAACTAACATTTACGCCAAGTCTGACAAACGTTTGAGGGGAATTCGGAAAATTGTGTATTGCAATAGTGACAGGTTGTCAGCCTATCGCCTTAAATTGCTATACACACCCTCGAGTCCCTTCGTCGCCTCTTACGACTCCCATGGGAAAGAAATGGGGTGATGTTATTCTAAACCGGCATCACACGGCACTTAATTCTTTAAAATACCTAAGTGGACAAAGTATAGCGACACTATACTCATTGTGAAGTTGCGAGCGCAAGAGATGACAGAATATGTCGTGTCTCGCAAGTTAACCAAATTTTAAATACACCTTTCCCTTGTAAGGTACGCAATTTAAGTATTTTTTGTAAAACCGATAGTTTTACGGGAATAACTGCAAACTTTACCTGAGTATCCTGGCGCGCACTTGCACAGGTAGTCGTTGGGTGTGGACAGTAGAGGGCGCTCCATCATAATGTCGTCCTGCGCAACAGAAACTGCGGTTTAATTGCCAGACTGACTGTGAATGCATCAAATGAATCAACAAATTGATAAGAAAAATGAAATGAATAAGAAAAAGTGCTTAAATCTAAACGAAAGGAAACATCACTTTGACGTCATGTGCTTATGTAACTACTTCCATCTTTATTGATCTTCTAGAATCTAGATTATCTAATTATTGTGTCAATCCTTGTTATGTCGTACAATATAGTGTCGGGCAAATATCATGTTGGGCATTATCAATATCGTGCAGTGTTGATTCCTCAATTTTCTATAGAATGCGGGTCGCGTTTAATGGCACTGGGATCATGACCACACATTTCAATCTATATAGAGGTATAGAATCACACAATATAATGTTGTGTTTAAAAATGTTTGTTCCTTTAATTTTGTGAATCTTTGTAACTATTTGGATAGATTTTTGTTTTTGTTACATTTTGTTACATAAAATACAGGTAGAACGGCCAATGCGCGGCCAATGTGTGTGTCATATGAGTTGTAACAATACCTGCTTTTTTAAAAATTAACGTTGGGTTTGCTCTTGATTCTAGTCTAGGTCATAGGACAGAGACAGAGTCTAAGATGGAGCGAGCTCACCCAGAAGAAGCCTGTTCACTCTTACTTTGAAGATATTAGGGTTGTATGCGTTTGGAAACACAGACGCAGGAAGTGAGTTCCACTCTTTAGCAGTGCGCATTATAAATGATGACTGGAAGCGCTTAGTCCGAATTGGTGGAATGGCAACCCGGTATGGATGGTATCCGGCGGTGCGTCTGGATGTCCGATGGTAGAAGCTTAGGCGTATGTCTAATAGTGTGTTTAAAACGAAGTGTAAAATATTACAAAAACAATGTGTTTGTGTGTGTACATGCAAGTATCTGTCTTTGAGTGTGTGTATTACCTGCAGAGCGACACCTAATCCCGGCAAATAGCAAACACCATGCACACAGTCATGATGGGCGCAGGGTGAAGTCCCCAGGGCTGCATGGGGCGCAGCCTCGCAGTACCTCCCGGCGTACCCGGCTGCACATGCGCACTTGTACTCGTCGAGACCGTCCACGCACGTCGCGCCGTTCTGTTAGACAAATAGGTCTATAGTTGATCCAAAAAGAAGCCTGATTAGACAGACCATGATGATGTTATGAGACACAGGCTATTTTCCTTTGTTGACATCTGTTTTAAATATTACAAATACAAATAAATACAAATACGAACTTATTTATTGTGACACACAGGTTATAAAATATGTTAACATAGGTAGAGAGTACACTGAGGTCCACCAACAGGCAAACAGTTTGGTTCTTTGGATGGCATCACTAACAACTAACTTCTTCCTGATGAATACTGTAATTAATTTTAAATGTATGCATTCTGACATGGACTACGCTGTCAGGCTAAGATCAAGTCATAATGTCGTCCATGTAAGTCATGATTCTACTACGTAGATCAAAGAAGAGTCCGTGTGGTAATTTAATACGATAGACAGCGCAATTTCGCTCTTACTATACATATATCATATCATATATCGACGAAGTGACTGTGTTTTAAACAGTTAAGGCATAGCTAAAAATATAAAATATTGCTGAATCTGTAACAAACAAATTTTCAATTACCTGACACATATGGTTAACGCAATCGTCAGCGTTGACTGTACAATTCTGTCCACTGTATCCCTTAGGGCAGGAGCATGTGTAGTGGCTGTGGTGGTCGGTGCATATCGCTCCGTTCGCGCACGGGTTGAACTCTGATGTGCAAAACGGGATCTTCTTCTCGCAGAATTCACCTGGGAAAAATATTTAAGTCTATTTACTTACATACTTACTTTAACATTTGAAAGGACATTAGATCTACTTACTCATTTATATTTTTACCGTTTTTATAGAAAATCACGTTTGAGAATCGCACATTAGAGTTAGAGTTTATTCTCTATTTTGCAAGATTGTAGACAGTTCAACAACCATTATAGGTAGTCATGGTAATCGCAAACGAGATGTTGCTCTAGGCATTATTGACTATTTTAGGATCACAATAAAACAATTTTAAACGGATTTAAATTGTGTATTTAATCCAAAATAAACACAACTTAAATCCGTTTAAAATTGTTTTATTGTGATGAATCATAGTTGTGCAAACTCAAAAAAATATTATGGCTATTTTAAGTCTACAAATAACATACCCATGAAGCCAGGCGCGCATTTGCAGGAATATCCCTCCAAATGGTCCACACAAGTGGCATTATTTTGACAGCGGTGGTTAGCGCAGTCGTCTATGTTTACCTCGCAACGAACGCCCGTGTAGCCCGCTAGGCAAGAGCAACTAGAAAATAGTAAAGTTCTTGTATAATCACAAAAAACTATAAATATAAATTTTACGGGGTAATCCAGCCCGAAATACAACTTTCCCTAAGTAACATAGGTTCAAAAAATCAATGAACTACAGCACAAAATTTTACTGCCAATGATTGTGTAAATGTTGTAAATAAATAAATGGGCCCCCCTAGTGAGAGGTATATGCTATATTCAAATCAAAAATGAAATTTGAAAATCGGGTATTTCATGTGTGAGGATCTAATCAAATATTTGTAATTATCTTAATTTTTTATCAGTGTGACAGAATCTTTCTGTATATTTACTTACTGGAATCGTCCTTCCTCCAGCACCCTACAGACACCATTAGCACACGGGCTGCCGTAGCACGCATCGATCTCATACTGACACGTGTCACCGTGGAAGCCACGTGCACATTTGCACACGAACCCGCCGCTGCGGGTGGCCGCACACACGCCGTGGTTCGCGCACGGGTTCGTGTAGCACCGGTCGCATTTTGTCACCACGTCTGATGGGGGGTCGCCTGAGGAGAAACAAATATAAAATCGATCTTGTCATCATCATAAATGTTGACTTATCTCTTTGTCTTCATTAATTTATTTCAAGTTGTGGTTTGTATCCGAAAACGGGCGTTTTTTCATTTATAGTTGCATAAAATGGCAGTGTAAATATCGACATGTTTCACGGATTAAGTGCACGCTGCTTTTTTATTTTATTATCATGAGTGCACATTTTGTGTCCTATAATACGCGACACAATAATGAAATCATCGCGTTGTGCAATATAGTGTCGAGTATTATCAATGTTGAGAAGTGGCAGCTCAAATTTTACTATTTACTCACCTCTACATACAAAAGCGCTGGACTGTGTGCTCAATATCAATTTATCTTTCATCGGTGGAGGGTCAGCACATCTTGCAATGCCAGGTTCAACGTATTCGCCCGCACTTTTGACCCATTCTGACAGCCAGCGAGCACTGCAGTCGCAGTAGAGAGGATTCGAGCCTAGAGCACTGAAAAATAAAGGGATTTGTGGTATTTTGAATAATTTCGAACAAATAATGTTATTTGTCGAGGACTTTTGTTTATGTATGATTACTGAGCGCACTTTATGTGTATTTGACTGGGTTGTTAATTTTTGTTTAAAAGCGTATTACCGTATTAATTATATACTGAGTAATTAGGTCGAGATTTCAAAAAAATTTCAATATAACAGATTTAATATATCTAAAATCTTACACATGAGATATAGACTCCAAATCTCGAAAGACGCCGTCAGCTAGCATTGAAATATTGTTGCCGTGAAGTGAAAGCACCCGAAGCTGTGTCAGACCTTTCAGTGCGTCTCTCTGTAAGCAAAATAAATAACCTATCAAATACAGCATGCACATTTTTTAACATATTTGAATTCACAACAACAAAATAGATAGATATTGATTGGTATATCTAGGTATACACTAATTTTATAGAGACTCGATGATCCCACAGACAAACCTCGAATAGTGGTTTTAAGAATACTTAATTGATTAATAAATAAATTCATTCAAAATGAACGTTATGCTGCAGCATTAGCATATATATGACAGCTGTAAAATGGCCTTGACTGTTATTAATAATAATATATTGTGAACTTACCTGCACACATCTCAGCTTGTTATAGCTGACAATCAGCGTGGACAGCTTAGTAAGACCCTCGAACGTATTGTTGGAAAGTACTGAGATCTTGTTATTCGAAAGGTCAAGCCTGGTTAGCTGCGTCAGGTGCCGGATTTGTTCGCCAGCTATGCTCGTTATTTCGTTCGATTCTAGATATCTGCAAATAAAAGATGGTGATTAAGATATTCAATTCATACTAATTTGTGTCTAAAGTCAACCTACTACTTACAACTACTACTACAACTACCTTTACAACTACTACTTTACTTTTTTTACTTTTTTTTACTTTTTTCATTTAAGAAAAACGTGATGAATAAATAAATTTAATAAAAACATGTAACATTGTTAACGAATGCAACCTCACGACATGCAATAAGAAAAACTAACATGATATAAAATTGTTTACAGGGCCAAATGTTAAAGAAGGTAATCTTATGGCATGTGAACCTCATGGCATGTAACATTGTCAATGAGGCTTAACTCACGGCATGCGTCATTGTTAACGAGGTCAACATAACAGCATGTATCATTATAACCGAAGTCAAGCTCACAGCATGTAACATTGTCAAACAGAGAACCCACAAATCTAGTGACTAATGTATAGTGCTACTCACAGTTCAGTTGTCTGCCTCGGTATATTATCCGGCAGCGCAGTCAGCTGAGCTCGCGAACAACGAACAACAGTACCGGTGCAAGCGCACTGGGATGGGCAGTAGTCAGCCGCCAGGCAGCCTTTGTCCTCCGCTGCAGAAAAAATAACCGATTTCAGTGTTATAAATAGGTCGAAAATTACTTCTAATTGATTCTTTAACATCGATAAGCTCACACAAGTGCGACAGGATGATCATTGGTATCAATATATATTTAATTACAACGGGTTTCCTCACTTACAGTAATTAATAATATAACTTATAATTATCAAAGACAGAATTACAGAATTGACAGATCAATCAAATACAACTAGAATTATCAATAATGTTATGAAGTCACTTCGTTTTGATTTTTAATGTCAATTTCAATGTCATTTCGTAAAAATTCTGATAGTGTTCGATGCAACAAACTATTCTTAAACTGAACATGAAATAGGAAATCGTAAATAATGCATATATTTGATATTGTGTAATAGTGACGATAGGGTCAGCACGTGGCGCACAAAATTTACTATCACGTATCTGCTGCTATATAAACTGCACATATAGTCATAAGACTAGGATCTCTGTGTTGTGGACTCTCCCTCGGCGTTATGACAAATCACCATACAAAAATTATGACTTAACATAACTATTCAACGACTGTACTTAACCTGACATAAATGGCGAAATACGTCTCAATTCACGTGATGCATAGCCAGTGGATTTGCCACATCAAAAAATAAAAAAGGAAAGTGAGGTAGTGAAGGTATAAAGGGAGTGTACTCTCAGATAGGTCAAGTCTAGGTCTAAGAACAGGTAATAAATAATTAAGCCTAGCTAAAGACAAACAATATCATTTGATTTGATCTCGACTAATAACCGGTCGGTACAATGTTGGGCAATATAGTATCGCGCACTATCATGACACGCAATATTCTGTCGCGCACTATTACGACGGCCAAAATATTGTCGGGCATAAACATGTTTTGCTCAATGTTGGCTCCACCACTCCAAGTGCACTTGAAATCAGTTTTTTTTAGTTCTGGGCCCTATGATTTTAGCCCCGGGGCTATTTAAATCTACACCTGACTGTATGGTCAAATCAGTATGATGCAGGTGGTGTATGATAGCGTCGTGCAGCGGGGCGGGCAATATAATGTCTGGCAATATCATGTTGGGAATAATTGATATAACTCACGCGTGCACTTGAAGTCGGTCTGATCCAGGTGGTGTATGTTAGCATCGTGTAGAGAAGCGGGCGATGCGCAGGTGGCTCCGGGGGAGAGGCGGCGCGACCGCAGCCACCAGCCCAGCCAAGATAGGTGGCATGTGCATGCTAGCGGGTTCGATTCCAGGCGTCTGCAGGGAAAAATCAATCGTTAGTATATCGTTATTTTAATGTGTATATGCATTTACATACAAATTTAACAGCTACAACTTTACTGTCTACTGCAGGACGTGGGCCTTCCCCTATCGGGGGTATTGCCATACTCACCACACTTGGCAAGTGCAAGATATTGTTTTAACAGGGAACGCTACTGCCCATTCACTGGATGAATGTATCACTCAGTCGGTTTTAATGACACCAACGGGAAGTATTGGGGCGATGCTATACTAAGTCAGCATCACAGGGCATCTAACGGTATTAGTTAGTACACAAAAACTAAAATGGCGTTCAAACATGCAGTACAACAACGACACACCAAACACACGCACACACGTTAGGCGAGCATTACATTGACTTTAAAGACATACTAATAGACATTTTACGTTCATATCAAGCCCAACACTGACGTTACAGACAGACTTACAGACGTTTTGCGTGCGTAATGAGCACTACACTCACGCTACGCACAGAGTCACAGTCCACTGATATTTTGCGAGTGTAGCGAGTGCTCAACAAACGTTACAGACAGATTCACGCACTACATTATGCGAGCGTAGCGAGCAGGACGCTTAAGTTACAGACAGACTCACACACGCTCCAAAAACATGAATACTACTTTTTTTTGTATTTACTTACAGAGTTGATAGCATGTTAAGGTGATCGAAGGCTCCTGGCGTGATGCATTTAATTTTGTTGTCTGCAAGTGATCTGAAACATGTAAAACAATATTTTATAATATAGTAGTATTCCTTGTGTCCTATAAAAGACCTAGATAATAATTGAAAGTATACTACTTACAAAACAGTTAAGCTATGTAGTCCGAAGAACATTTTGTCGGTGACGGTCTGCAGCTGGTTTCCGTCCAGCAGTAACTCCTGGATGTTGGCTGCGCCGTCGAACGCGTTGTCCTCGATCATTGTTATGCCTGGAAGTAAATTTCATAAAGTTAAAATGGTCCCCTATCATGCAAATAAATGCGAGAGTGATTGAACTCCGTGGTCAGCTTAGTGGTCTGAGTTGAGTTCAGCCATGATCTCGGTTGCTATCTATGGTTACATACATGGCGGTCGTTACATAACCATGTCGGAAACCTATTAGAAAGCAGGGGGGTTAAAAAACTTTGATTTCAAGATACGCGACAAGGAAACAACTTCAAAATGTAAACTTACCATTATTTCTGAAGTCAAGTTTGGTTAGATCTGGGAGTCTGCCAAAGAAGCCATCCGATTTGATCGTCCCCAAACTGTTGTCTGACATTATCCTTTAATAAATATCAAAATATTAGAATATTTGCAGTGCTGAACAATTGAAATGATTATTTTTGCGTGCAGTTCAGATTTGAACCCAAGACTACAAAATATCGTTCCACTGCTTTGCCAACTGAGCTTCCAGACATGCAACGTGGTAATCAATTATATATCAGTGACGGCACTTTGTTTTGGAAAATAACGGTGTCCTATTTATTATAAATAGTACTATTATATTATAGCTGACATTGTATAGTGCACAATGCAAATACTATGTCGGGCATTAGCGTGTTTTCCAATAAGAGTCGGGCAATATCATGTTGTGCATTATCAAGGTTCCGACAACCGATGTGGCGCAGTGGTAGTGCGACTACCTGTGACGCAAAGGTTCCGGGTTCGATTCTCGGTGGGACACTCACAAAAAGTTGATATTTTTCTCTTTGTGAATTTGTTCCCGGTCTGGTTAGGACATTGCAGGGTGAACCAACTGATTGTCCGAAAAGAAATGGTTCCGTGCTTCGGAGGGCACGTGAAGCCGTCGGTCCCGGTTGCTGTCTATGATAACTTAGACGGCGGTCGTAACACAACCGTGTCAGAGGCCTACTAGTGGTAGTAGGCGGTTGAAAAAACATTGACACCATGGTTCATCGGGTCGTTGAACGACTCGGTGTCCCACACGAAAGAGAGAGAGAAGGTTCCGAAATGTTGGTTCCCCGGTGCAACTAGCAGGAACTGAATTTACAATAGTGTGAGATACAAATCTGATAAGTACATAGAGAGTAAAAATATTAGATAAGATAAGATAAGAATACTTTATTTGCACACAAAAAGCAACAACATGAATATATACAGCCAAAGTAGAACTTAATTAGCGTACAATTAGGCGGCCTTATTGCTAACAGGCAATCTCTTCCAGACAACCTAGGTACAGGAAATTGTATATAGAACAGCGGGAGCAGTGCATAATCGTATTTGCATAGGACTATACGTTAACTAATTACTACGAACAAATTACTTTAATTAATTATTAGTTTTAATAAGTACTCACAGTGCATCAGTATTGAGTGGCAAATCCCTCGGGGCTTCAGTCAAGGATGCTCTTGTGCAAGTGACGCTGACAGATCTTGTCGCGTATTCACACACGCACGCCGACGGGCACGCCGCTACGGCACCGCATGCGTTCGGTGGATCCTCGCCCGCTGAAAGTATATTATACCAATTAAGATCTAATTCATATGCATTACCTTCTTAGAAAGTATTTATATTTTTAAATGAAGATTTTTACGCGGGAAGCGAGAGGTTTCAAAACTATTATTACTTATTTTTCTAAATTGCCTTTTCGCCGTTATAATTGATTCTTGAACTACGTCTTCCAATCTATTTTTTATAAAAATGGCGTCCATCTACGCGGGCAATTTAGCCAAAGTCAAGTACTCACGTTTACATTTAAAGTTTTCCTCTCGGAGCGCGTCAATCCTCTTCCTAGCCATGCGTTTTGGGGCTTCACACTTTGCGCCCGAAGTCTCAATAGGGTTCTTGCGGAGGTACGCCGCCAGCCAACGCAGCGAGCAGTCGCAGGAAAACGGATTGCGGCCTAGGTGTCTGAATAAAAGGTATTAAAAATAATAAGTAATAAAGTTTTGAATTAATAAAAAATACAGTCAAGTTGCCTGCTTGTCGGTTTTTACAGATTGTACTTCGGAGAGTGTGCTCAAGAGCTTCACGACCTTGTTCCACCAGCTCCCTTCTACCATCGGACATCCAGACGCACCGCCGGATACCATCCGTACCTGGTTGCCATTCCACCAATTCGGACTTAGCTCTTGCAGTCAGCATTTATAATGCGCACTGCTAAAGAGTGGAACTCACTACCTGCGTCTGTGTTTCCAAACGCATACAACCCTAATCTCTTCAAAGTAAGAGTGAACAGGCTTCTTCTGGGTGAGCTCGCTCCATCTAAGACTCTGTCTCTGTCCTATGACCTAGACTCAACACTCAAGACTCAAGAGCAAACCCATTATTAATAAAAAAAAAGTGTATCATGTTCATGTATCAAGATTTTAAAAACAGCCCATGGACCTATCAGATATCTTACCAGTTTATTTTATTTGCAACGAGTTTGGTTTTGATGCTCTTTGTTAAATGTGATGATAGAGTTCAATAATGAATCGATCTCATACAGAAGCCAAATGCGCAGCCATTTCAGTACACCAAACCTATCAGGTGAGACATAGACACCTCAGTGTGAAAGAAGTTACATGCCATACGCTAATACTTTGTTATAGTTATCCTTTTTCTTCTTTTCGTCTGGGACGCCGAGTCGTCCAACGAGCCGATGAACCTTGGTGTTAGAGTTTTTCCTACTACTACTTCCTTATTCAATTATACTTACAAAGTCTGTATTCCAGTCAAAGCATCAAATGTACCATTTGGAATAGACCTGATGTTGTTGTCATAAAGTGATCTGAAAAATAAACATGATAGCATGAAAAAAGACGTGAAATACAGGTAATAAGATAATTAAATTAAATAGGAGCAAGATACTTACAATAACTTCAAGTTTTGAAGATCTCTGAAAGTGTCCTTCCTAACGCAAGTTATTTCGTTTGAATTCAGCAATCTACAACAATAATATATAATGTTAAAATCTCCTTACTAACAAATGTTAACAATGGTTCCAGCTTTACTAAAAGTTTCATAACTTACAGAAGTTGCAATGACGCCAAGCCGTGGAAGATTCCAGAAGGCAAGTCCTTAATTTTGTTGCCGTACAACACCCTGAAAAGAAAAGCAAAATCAAGATATTTAGTAAAAATCTATAACTAAAAAGGAAACGCGACTTTATCGGCGTTTAAAACAAATTTAGACAATAAAATAAATGGCCTTATTCTCTTCAGCGGAGGCATTAATTAAAATAATACCGACATCAAGTTATAAGATGACCCGTATCACCGCAACGAAAGCATTAATTTACGCATATGGATATCGAAGGCAAATGCTTGATAGTTACTAGTAGGTGGTTTATAAACTGTGATACCAAAGTTCATCACACAGTTCATAGGGTCGATCCTCGACTCGCTAACCTATTCGAAAGCAAAGAGGGAACTTACAAAGAAGTGAGATGTGTCAACCCGCTAAAGGCATCAGCTGCCAGTTTGGTAATCTTGTTGTTTGACAGATCGATGCGTGCGACCCGCTTCACTGCAGCGAAAGCACCCGCGGCCACCTCTGTGATCTCGTTCTGTTCTAGACGGCTGGAAAGAGACAAAATATGATTGGATAAATAAAAGTATTGTAGAACCCGCGCTGCGCCGATTGTGTCATTATAATATTTTCTTGAGTTTTCACAACTATTACTCTATAACTTTAAAACAATTTGAAACGGATTTAAGTTGTGTTTATTTTGAATTTTACAATTCCTACGTTTTGAGCTCATTACAGAGCTCGTGGTCACGGAAGACTAAGGTGTTAGACGTCATCATTAAGAATATAAATTATTTTTGCTCTACCACCATCTATTTCTTAATTGCCTAGCGTAACATCCTGGTTCCACGCAGAATGCTAAAACCGTATATTGTGTAGTAGGTCTTACAGTATGTTGGATCTGGATCTGTGTCATTATCGCGATCTGTGTGGTATGTTATGAAACTTCAGGCTACAAGTCTACTGGTACAACTCTTAGTACATTGCGTAGCCGGGTATTACTCCTGGTATCATAATGGCTATTGGCTAACCGAATACACAATACACATCGAATTTCTCTTGTAAAATGGTGGCCTGTAGTTTGATATCGGGCACGGGGAGTTTTTAGCCTTACGCGGTATGGGTTAGCCAGCTGCGATACTACTCACATCTCAGTAGCCCTTCAGTTCAGTGAGCAGCTTCTCCCGGCAGTCGACGGTGCCTTCGGGTAAAGGGATTTTTTTGCCTTACGCGGTATGGGTTAGCTAGCTGCGGTACTACTCACATCTCAGTAGCCCTGTGCGGTATGGTGGTAGGCAGTTCAGTGAGCAGTTTCTCTCCCCAGTCGACGACGGTGCCTTCGGGTAAAGGGGTATTTTTGCCTTACGCGGTATGAGTTAGCCAGCTGCGGTACTACTCACATCTCAGTAGCCCTGTGCGGTATGGTGGTAGGCAGTTCAGTGAGCAGTTTCTCTCCCCAGTCGACGACGGTGCCTTCGGGTAAAGGGGTATTTTTGCCTTACGCGGTATGGGTTAGCCAGCTGCGGTACTACTCACATCTCCGTAGCCCTGTGCGGTATGGTGGTAGGCAGTTGAGTAAGCAGCTTCTCCCGGCAGTCAACAGTGCCTTCGGGTACTGGGATTTTTTTGCCTTACGCGGTATGCCAGCTGCGGTACTACTCACATCTCCGTAGCCCTGTGCGGTATGGTGGTAGGCAGTTCAGTAAGCAGCTTTTCACGACAGTCGACGGTGCCTTCGGGGGTGCAGCGACAGGGCGGCGGGCAGCGGGGCTCGGCTGAACACTCCGCTTGAATTGTTGTTGTTGGACCTACAGACACACATCACGCCAATCAATTCGATTAAATTTTTCAATTCATTTATTCAGGAACAATACAATTATTGTGTTCGAAATGACCATGCTAAAACTAATTATATGTGACAATTTACGCAGTCAAAACTTATCAACTAAAATATATTCATCAAATTATCACTTGACATTACAAAATTATCATCCCTTGCGGGACAGAGCGCAAACGTCCGCAAAAAACGGCCATCTGCGCCACATCCGACCAACATTTGAGGGTCATTCGGAAAATTGGGTATCGCCGTGGCGACAGATTGTCAGCCTAAAATTGCATTAAACACCCTCGAGTTTCTTAGTCGCCTTATACGACTCCCACGGAAATGGGATGATGCTATTCTAAGCCGGCATCACACGGCGTTGCTGGAGCTTTGGAGAAGATATGATCTAATGCTTTAGGTACCTTTCAAATGTGTCTTTACGTAAAAAATACACTGCAAATCTGGTTCTAATGGACTCATTTCCAGCACTGGACTGATGATGCTGATTTGGTTGACAATCCACCAAGGTAGGAATAGGTACGACTGTTTTTTTTAAAATACCAAATTAAAAAACACTTCCTGTGTTAGGTATACACTTTTGAAAAAATTTGCAAAATTTTAAAGCGCGAGCAGGATTTCAACCTGCGACTTTAGCATAACTAGTGGCGACGCCTCTTCCATCTGGGCTACCGCAGCTCGTTCCTTGTCCGCCAATTTTGCAAGTGTATTTTAATGCCAGTAACGCGTGGCACGGCTTCACCTACCGGGTTTGCTATACGGTCTACGACTGTTGCCAAAGAATGCTAATATATTGCATTGATTGACTTTGCTTAGATAGCTCGCTTGGTCAGCATATTAACTTAAGCTTCTTAAGAAAGCAACTGAAACAGCTCACGCTTATGGCTTACCACTGCAGACCAGCTCGTGTGGTTCCAAGTCTGTCAGGAGTGCCCCTCTCAATGTTGCTGGCGCTTGACATCTGAAAACGATACAAAAAAAGATGATAAAGTAGTCTAAGTCAACAAGACCTATACCAAAACAAGTGAATTTTAGCGAAGTTGCCCAGTATATCTAAGCGGTTTGCAGAAAATTACAACCAGCCCAATATTTCTTTTAAGGATCTTTCTTGGTCGGTAGGTATGATGAAGAGTGCATATGCAATGGTTACGTTTTGCGGCCGATGCAGCGCAGTGGTAGTGCGACTGCCTGCGGTGCAAAGGTTCCGGGTTCGATTCCCGGTAAGAAACACACAAAGTTGATATTCTCACTTAGTGAATTTGTTCCCCAGTCTGGTTAGGACATTGCAGGATGAACCACCTGGTTGTCCGTAAGAAAGATGGTTCCATGCTTCGTGGGGGAACGTTAAGCGGTCGGTCCCGGTTGCAGTCTATGATCACTTTGACGTTGGTCATTACACAACTATGTCAAAAGACTACTAGTAATAGAAAGCGATTGAAAAACTCTGACACCAGGGTTCATCGCTTCGTTAGTCGACTATCTGTCCCACACATAAAAGAAGAATGGTTGCGGTTTATACTTATTTTGATGAAGTTCTTCTTACCTGGCTCCAACACTAAGTATCCCCGCGGCTCTAACAGCAGTGGACAGCCGTGCGACGCGACAGTCACAGACTATAGGATTGTCTGTCAGTCGAAGAGTGTGAAGCCGGGTCACGGCCACTGGCTCTAACGCGAGGTATGTCAGATTGTTGTTGTTGAGGGTTCTGAAAAAAAAAACAAAAGATTGTAAGCTTGAACATTTGAACAGTCATAAGAGGTCTACAGGCACATATTTAGCAGGTTTAGAAGGTTTAGGTTCACCCCATATGGATATCGTAAGAGGTGACTAAGGGACTTGAGGGTTTCATTATATATGACCTGTCTGTATAGCGATACACGATTTTTCTGAAACGGCCTTCAAATATTTGTCAGACGTGGCGAAAGGTGTAGAAGGTTCTGGAATGTTGGCCATGCATTGTGTGACGGCCTCCTACCAGGTGAACCGACGGCCTTGTAAATGTTACGTTGCATTGGATGCAGTAGGCTGAAAATGGCGAATCATGGAGACGCTTGGGGGTTGCGGGAACCCTATATCCAGCAGTGGACATGTCATCATATGACGATAATGAGGAGTGAAAATCACACTTACAGCACTTCGAGACTCTTCAAATGCTCCAACGCCTTCTCATCCACACACTTGAGCTGGTTTCCATCCAGGTGGAGACTTTTCAGCGCCGTCAACCCTCGGAAGGTACGTCTGGAGATAGCTGTCAGCTCGTTGCGACTTAGGTCTCTGAAATATTGTACAATGGGTGCGTTAGTAAAGAAATAAAGGTTCAATAAAAGTAACTCGTTTCATCGACTGGCCCGACGGCGTAGCGGATAGTACACCGAGGGTCGTAGGTTTGATCCCCACCGCACATAAACATTTGTTAATTCAATTTTTAGATATTTGGTTTAAGTCTAGGTGTTTTCTTTGTATAGTATGTATTTATTTATAATAAAAAAGTATATGCGTATTAATATCATCTAGTTCCCATAGTACAAGTTTTGTTTAGTTTTGGGCTAGATGGCGCTGTGTGAATTGTGTAAGATATTTTATTTACCCTAAACTGAAGTGTTAGAGCCGCGAAGGAGGTCCCGTAAACGCAGCGTATTGTCCAAAGACAATATAATCTGTCATAAGGAAAAATCAACTACGGCGAATCTTTACCTATCTATCCCCTCTTCATTTCATAGTAGAACTAGCTGTTACCCGCGGCTTCGCCCGCGTACTCATAGAGTTTTATTAATTAGTTGTGTATTCTAAACAGGGCGACAGCACACACAACACAGGTCATTACTTTCCGGTTTAGTGACTGCGTCTCTATTAAAATTACGTTTATGGGTCACTTATTTAACTCCTACGCGAATATTATAATACAAATATAGTAGTAATGGTTATGCCAAATTATATCAGCGATATAATTTGGCATAACCTGCATTATTACACAATGCAGCGCTACATCTAGCAATACTACTAAACTACCAATACACCTATATTTATGCCTAGCTATTACACTCAGCGCTCTATGTCGCCATAGAGTATAGCTACCTTATGAATATTGTGAATATTGCCTAGTGTTATATTGGTGGTTAATAAATAATAAGAAAGTATAGATTGCTATATAGCTTTAATTTTTTTTTAATATTCCTGCTATTTTGAAATTTTTATTACATACAAACATGCTCCAAGAAGACATGAAAGAAAGGAGTGGGTATGTAATCAAGGATTTGAAAACCTATATTAGCTCCAAACCAAATTAACTTGGGGATGGATGTTCTTGGATTGGAATTATAATAATATGAATACGCAGTATAATGATTTTGCCTAGTCTTCAATTTTCAGGACTATGGTACCAAAAAATTTAAGTTTATTATGTGTCTTCGCAAGTATACGCAGGGCAAACTTACTGTGCTAAAAATGGTTATTATTATAGAAATGGACTTTCAAATCATGTTTAACTGTAGAAATTAACTTTACTACTGTGGTAAGAAGTATCTCAAGTACATACCCACATCACCCTTAAAGCCACATTCATATCCCAAAACTCATATTCAAGAGACATTCTCATAGTAGTGCTATACAGGGTGTAAGTGACAGCCCTTCGAATACTGATTGGGTGTATTCAAACCATGAAACTGAACAACCTGCCATAGATTAAATTCTTTTTTTCTATATCCCATACAAAATCACAATCAGCTCACTGCATTTACTATGGGAATATCAGTATTCGGAGGGCTGTCCCTTACATCCTGTATATACATCTTTTTTATGTGGTATGGATGTATTCTATGCTACACAATAATCAGTTTTCCGATGGGAAAAATATGTTTTTCCGAGATAAAAAGTAACCTATGACACTCACCAGCTTTTCATCTAACTGCTTTCCAAAAAAAAAATGCTTTACATCGCTGCATGATACTCATTTATGTATGTAGTATGGATGTATTCTATTGCTAAACATTAATCGGTTTTCCGAAGGGAAAAATATGTTTTTCCGGGATAAAAAATAACCTATGTCACTCACCAGCTTTTCATTTAGCTGCTCTCAAAAAAAAAAATGCTTTACATCGCTGCATGATACTCATCTATGTTCGTAGTATGGGTGTATTCTATTGCTAAACATTAATCGCTTTTCCGATGGGAAAAATATGTTTTTCCGGGATAAAAAGTAGCCTATGTCACTCTCCAGCCTCTCACCTAACTGCACACCTAAAAAACACTGCATCGCTCTGTTGTAACGTGAAAGAAAGACAAACAAACAAACAAACAAACAAACAAACACACTTTCGCATTTATAATATTAGTATGGATTAAGTACGGAACGAACTGTAAAAAAAATTTGGTTGTTTAAAAATAGCTATTTAATAGTATAACGACATAAAGCGTATGTTGCTTTTTCCTTTGATTCAGACGTGGCGCGTGGCCTAAAAACATAAACCTACAATTTCCTTTGGAGTGGTATTTAATTTCCCCGAAAAACATTAATAAAAGCCGTGCTAACATGAAAGGCCGTCATTTTTCACGAATCAAACCTTGTTTTTGTAGTGTTTTTTTAATTAACATTGTCGAAAACACATTGTTGTTTTGTAGCTACAGTCATTGGAAACGCCGAAACTGTGCTCGCGTTTTGCACGCGACGACGCCGGTGCGGCCAGGGAACGAGCGGGCTTACAGGCGATAACATCGCCAAATATGAAATAAAAAACTGGCCAAGTGCGAGTCGGACTCGCGCACGAAGGGTTCCGTGCCATTATATATAACAAAAAAATACGTATTTTGTATGGCAACCCCCTTAAATTAACTGCCTAGGTATAACGGTTCAGGAGATACAGCCTCGTAACTGTAGGACGGACGGACAGACAGACAGACACGGACAGCCGAGCCTCAGTATATGGTTTTCGTTAATGGTACGGTTTTTTTTTTACGGTTTACCCTTTTAGTACGGAACCCTAAAAATATACGGGGTGTAAGGGACAGCCCTCCGAAAACTCATTGGGTGCATGCAGACCATGAAACCGAAAAACTTTTCCCTAGAAACATAATTATTAATTTGATAATTTGTTGATTAAATTTAGTATTATATAAAATATTTTTGTGTTATTAAGTACTGCCTAATTAAGTGAACATCTAATGTAACACATGGAATGCAATAAATGATTGAGTACCTATTGAGTATTGATTATAATATGTCAGGAAACTTATAAAAACATCGAGCTCCTATACAAAATCACGATTAGCCGACTGCATTTACTATAGGATGTCAACAATTTATTGACGTTTCATGAAATATTTTCTTATGGGAAGTTGTTCAGGTTTCATGGTCTAAATGTACCCTATCAGTATTCGGAGGGCTCCCTTACAACTTGTTTGTATACTTAGTTCCATGATCCGGCCAAATACCGCGTTATTATGCGTTACGTGTGTTTCCCGCCTAAGCTTTTCTATTTGATGATTGAATATTTTATTCACTGACTTAATGGCCACAATTTCACTGTAGTGCCGCAGCACAGGAGCGGGCGATATTAAATATTAAATTTTAACGAGCGGACCCTCCGCGAGCGACGAAAGAATAATGTGGATTTCACATTTTGAAAGTGAAGCCTTATGGTTTTTTATTTACTGTGTGTAACGGTGTCTGAGTCTATTAACCGCCTATCATTCGTTCATCTGGTCGTTTGTTGACTCGATGTCCCACACGAAAAAGAAGAAGAATGTGACTGCGCATCTGAACTTTCCTCAAGTCTGTTCGTGTTTCTTTCATAAAGCCAAGCATAACCTAAACTGTTTACAACTTTCGCGGTAACACATAATAACTCAAAATACTGAAACGGGTTACTTGAACTTGTTCTTTCTAACTGCAGTTTAGTTGTTCCGTGATCATGGCCCATGCAACTGGGTCGAAATATTGGACAATTCAACAAAAATAAGTATCGCGATAAGAACCCCGTTTCAGTATTTCAAGCGTATCCACTCTATTCTATCTTACTCCTCTAGCTCTTAAGGCTAGGGCAGTCAAAATGTAGAGGTATCTGTAGTCAGCCATGAATATTTGAAACCGACAATTGGGTACTGTGGTGAGACTCAGAGACTATTACCCGATGCTATTACCACCTATTAGATATGTAAGGTACTATTAAATTACATACATACATATATCACGCCTTTATCCCCTGCGGGGTAGGCAGAGCGTAAACGACCGCAAAAACAGACATTTACGCCACGTCTGACAAAAATTTGAGGATCATGCGGAAAATCGTGACCATAGTGACAGGTTGTCAGCCCATCGCCTAGAATTGCAATACACACCCTCGAGTCCCTTAGCCGCCTCTTACGACTCCCAAGGGAAGGGAATGGGGTGATGCTATTCTAAGCCGGCATCACACGGCGGATTAAACACGCAAACGATAAAGCCGAAAATTCCTTACAATGTTTCAAACTTCAAATCAAACTTCTTATGGCGGCGCCGAGCGAAATCCGACCGTCCAGTGGCGCCCTCCCATGTTTTTTGATAAATTCTTAAAATCTAGGACAACCATTAAAAATTCAAGACAGACAAATTGTTGGCCTATACGATAAGTTAATTATAAGCTTTACATTGTTATGCGTCTTTAAAATAACTAAAACGGAAAACGGTGGCAACCATTTTCCGTTTTAGTAATTTAAAATTTAAAACACAAGAAAAAGCTCATTGGTGTACCTTAAAATAAACTTATCGTATTGGACAACAATTTTTCCGTCTTAAATTTTTAATGGTTGTTCTAGATTTTAAGAATTTATCAATAAACATGGGAGGTCGCCACTGCAGGTTCTTTACGGTGAGTAGGTGCATGAGCTTTGCATAAAGCTACTTTATTGAGTCTAGACAATCTTACTTCCCCCGACGTTATCTACTGCAAAGTATAGGGCCTTTGTTATTTCACATTTATTAAAGACCTAGCTAACCTGTTCATGAGAAGGCTTCCAATGTTGTCTGATTTGTAGAGCCCTCAGAGAGCTTTGTGAGATTTGATGCGATGTTTCAGTTTCAGTTTAAGTTTATTTATTCATAAAAATAATATAAATTTTACATGTCAGGCACAAAGTAAGAATTGGCGGCTGCGCGCCGTCAGGGTTAAATAAATAATAAAACACTACACATGTTACCTATACAGTACCAATATAGTTCATGCTTACATGTTTCTTCAGTATATTGCTTTGGCCAAGGAGAGGTTTTATTTAAAAAAGTCGTTACCCGAATAGTGTGCATCCGTAATCAACTTTTGTTTTAATTTAGTAACAAATGACTCATACGTAGAATCATCTTTATGATGCCGGCTTAGAATAGCATCACCCTATTTCTTAACCATGGGTGTCGTAAGAGGCGACTAAGGGACGCGAGGGTTAGATGTATATTGCAATTTTAGGCGATGGGCTGACAACCTGTCACTATGGCGATACGCAAATTTTTCGAATGACCCTCAAATATTTGTCAGATGTGGTGTTAATATCCGTTTTACGGCCGTTAAAGCTCTGCCTACCCCGCAAGGGAAAGGGACGTTTAAAAGTTCGAGGCAGGCCCTTAAATAGTAGGTAGGAATACTTTGTATCTATCTGACTGACCGAAAATCGATAAACGTTTAAAAAATAACAACCTTATAATTGGGTTATCGATATAGAAGCCTTCAAAACAAACGTTCCAAGTTTGAAACAAGTTTTAATGAGTAAAGCCTTGACATACATTCTGATAGCTATAATTTTAATCGACTTAAAAAAAAGACAGATGCGCCTTCCCGTGTGATGCCGGCTTGAAATAGCATCACCCCATTCTTTCCCGTGGTTGTCGTAAAAGGTGACTCAATACTCAATAAATTAATTGCATACCATGTCAATATATAAAAAGCGGTAGTATATTATGGCACTTACAACATGGACCCTGTTAGGCACAACCATATCAATAGAAGAGAGAAAGACTTAATTAGGTATGTAGTACTTAGACTAAGGGACTCGAGGGTTTAATTTGTATTTCAATTTTAGGCGACAGTCTGATAATACTGATAGACGATTTTTTTTAAACGACCCTCAAATATTTGTCAGACATGTTTACATGTCACATGGCAAAAGCGACCGAATGTTATTCTGACATGGTATTGTAATTATGTCAGAATTACGGTACATGGTATTGCATACCTACCTATTAATTGTTTACGAGTAGGTTCCAGTTACATATTTTTTGAGATCCTAAAGCCTAAAGATGATAAAAATAAAGATATCCGATAAAAAAAGTGTTATAAAATTAAGTTTGATATTTAATTATTCTTTAATAACATTAAATTCCGAGGCTGATATAAACGCTAATACGGTTTAAGAGTTGAAAAGATTTGAATCGAAGTAACTTTTAACTATTAAGATAACTTTAGCTCTGAAAAGTTGATCAAAGCGCAACTCAAAGAGATCTCATTAGTGACAGCTACTTCCGGTAGCCAAGATGGCTGCGGGGCCGCTTCCGGTACGCTGTGGAACTTCTGTCTGGTTTCTATCAATTTGTGCAATAAAATTACTTGTACATACATACATACACATATCACGCCTATAATCCCTTGCGGGGTAGGCAGAGCGTAAACAGCCGCAAAAAACGGCCATTTACACCACGTCTGACAAATGTTTGAGGGTTATTCGGAATATTGTGTATCGCTTTAGTGACAGGTTGTCAGCCTATCGCCTAAAATTGCAATACACACCCTCGAGTCCCTTAGTCGCCTCTTACGACTCCCACGGGAAAGAAATGGGGTGATGATATTCTAAGCTGGCATCACACGGCAAAATTACTTGTGTTTTTAAATATACCTTTTGTAAACTCACCCCAGTCCACTAGATCAACACGAATGGCGTAATCGTAACAGTTTAAGTTTTTTGATTTCTACTTTTAAAATCAATGTAAATATTTTTAACGGTTAGGACCTTAATAGTCGTGAAATTGAACAACTTTTCCCAAGGAGTATATAGATCGAAATATGAAAAATAATGAACCTCCCGTACAAAACTGACGAAAAATTTTTTACTTTGTATGGTTTGTATTTTTATTAATTTCCACCCATGTCCCTTGTGGAAAGTTGTTCAGCTCAATGATTAGTTACGTTTCGTTTTACGATTTCATACATCCATACGAAAAAGAAACAAAAAATTATATGACGTTCCGTTCCTTACGTTAACGTGCTAAGTACAGCGCGATGAGATTAAAATTACACAAAGAAAACTCCCTATTTTATATAAATTTACATTTGCCTCGTCACGTCTCATCGTCAACGAAACTTGACACTGGCGAAATAATAACGAAAGCGCCATAAAATCAAGAAATTGTATAAGTAGCCGTGTGATGCCGGCTTAGAATAGCATCACCCCATTTCTTACCCATGGGTGTCGTAAGAAGCGACTAAGGGACGCGAGGGTTAGATGTGTATTGCAATTTTAGGCGATGGGCTGACAACTTGTCACTATAGTGATACACAGTTATCTGATTGACCCTCAAACTTTTGTCAGACGTGGTGTTAATATCCGTTTTACGGCCGTTAACGCTCTGCCTACCCCGTAAGGGATACAGGCGTGCTTTATGTATGTATGTATGTACGTAATTGTATAAGTAGTCGACGCTATGCCGACAAATACCCACTTATCCCAAATATCACTCGCGAGAGTCTGAAATGTCACCCGACCCCAACAAATAAGGAAACGAGCGAGGAAAAGTGTCTAAAAACGTCAAAAGGTCAACCAAATGCCTCCCTGAAGTTATGGTATTGTTTTGGCGCCATTTTGCGTGCAGCTTCGCTTGTAACTGCGTGGTAATTGTTAATTCATTATTATAATACTAATATTGAATACCAAATTTTAAAACACTTCCTGTGTTAGGTAAAAAAAATTTTAAAACTTGCAAAATGTTCAAGCGTGGGCAGGATTTGAACCTGCGACTTTCGTCATTACTAGTGACGACGCCTCTTCCATCTGGGCTACCGCAGCTCGTTCCTTGCCCGCCAATTTTGCAAGTGTATTTAATGCCAGTAACGCGTGATATTAGTAATGGAGCCGTACCACGACTCGCACGTTCAAATCCTGCCCGCGCTTGAACATTTTGCAAGTTTTCAAAAATACAAAATAAAGTTTTTAAGTTAAAATTGTTACTAACAACCTTTATGGACTAAGTTGTCTGAAAATAGATAATTTTATTTATTTATTTATAATTGATCTAAAGGCGCTTCAACACTATACTGTAATTCCCTTCGTTCATACTATGCACCTGCTGCTGCCGCTACCGCGAATATTACTCGAAATACGAGTACTGCAAGGAAGTATAAAAGCGAGTGAGTGTTCAGATACTGCCGTCATACTCTTTTCGCAGCAAAACGCACACACACACATATCACGCCTATTATCCCTTGCGGGGTAGGCAAGGCGTAAACGGCCGCAACAACGGACATTTACGCCACGTCAAATTTTTTTTTAGTGTCATCCGGTAAATTGTGTATCGCCATAGTTACAGGTTGTCAGCCCAATGACTAAAATTGCAATACATACCCTGGAGTCCCTTAGTCGCCTCCCACGACTCCCACGGGAAAGAAATGGGGTGGTGCTGTTTTAAGCCGGCATCGGCAAGCGACGAAATTGTACTAATGAGTTTTTAATTATCTGTGAAGTGAGAGGGAAAGGTCCATCCATCATCGAATTAATTGCATTAAAATAATTAATTAACGGAGAAATTAAGCTAAATCGTCCGTGTGAAGTTGATTAATTCAAGAATCTAATTCTCACTTGCTTGGAAAAAGCTTCATAATTTTCATTAAATTGTTAAAAACTCCTTAGAAAAAAACGATGAGTCAAAAGGTTTCAACATGGATGTTTATATTTTAGGAGTGATGATGAGGCCAGTAGGCCGAGTGACGACAGTGAGGAAAAGGGTACCTACCCGCCTGGTCGGGAGTTGTGACCAGGGGAACGACTGTTCCAACCGGACATGTTGGGAAGTTGTATATATAGCGATCGGCGAAATAACTTCTATACCGCGTTTCAGGACTTGTATGTGAAGCGCATGCGCGCCGCTACAATATATAAGGTATATTTTAAAAGATTTAAAAAGTAAAGCTTTTTTAAAACTCGCCACACAAGGTACTAAAATTAATAGTGAACTTTTTTCTTCGTCGTAAGGGTTGCTGTCGTTCCTTTTGCGGACTAATCAATCAATCTCTAATCATAACTAGAAAATGTCAAGGAGGTTCATTGTTTCGTAAGAGTACTAGTGTCCCTCACAAAAAGAAGAAGAATCCAACTCCCCATCAAAGATGCCTTCAGATGATCAACGCCATCTATCGATCATTTATTTTTATTTATTTATTAAAGACATAAACATTGTACCAAAAATAGAAATAAATCTAAGTAGTTACAAAGATTCACAAATACCGCGTGTTACAAAATAACAAGTAAAGCCGAGAGGGTGTAAAAGGGACCCTTGTAAAGAGTCTATTGACAAAAAATTTAAGCCGTAGTGGCGATTTTGAAAATTACGAAAATTATATTTTTATATCAAATTACTCGAAAAATTTATCGTTGCATCGCTGAAGTTGCCAACGCGGCGCATCGAGATTCGATACACATTGCTTGTTATTTCATGGGTGTAATCATTTTAATGAACTGATGATAACCAGAAATATATGCCAAATCGAAATTCGTTGGAATGGAAGTGTAGTACTGACCTAGACTAGTGCTGTTATTATTTCATCGACTGATGAAAATAAAGAATATTATTATTTTTGCGTTATTTTGTAACAGCTTGTATAAAGGAACAAACATTTTGAATCACAAAAATTAAATAATTCTAAATAAAGTTGCTGGATAGAGCTTTTCGGCATCATATCCTTAAAAAAAAACTTGCATTCTTTCATTAAACGTGCTGATCATCCATCAGTCGGACATTTGCCAAAGGTGTATAATTTTTCCTTTACGGGAGTAATTTTTTGCCATTCTCATTAAGCTTGACGGACTGGCAGATTGGCGAGCGCAGTAAAATGTTTTGTCGACATAATAATTTCTTGAGATTGCACATCTATTACTCATCACAATAAAACATTTGGGGCTGGCAACCCCATCCGATAACAACCCAAATTTGAGAGCTCCCCAAATTTTATTGATAAATAATTGTTTTTGTGCTATATTTGTGATCAAAACAGTGTGTGGTTATCGATTCAAGTCAATATAACCTTTAAGATTGCAAGTACAAATTATCTTTAATTCTGAATATCTGCGATTATTATATTAAAAAAAACACAACTTAAATCCGTTTAAAATTGTATTATTGTGAAAATGTTTTGTATTTACAGGGACCGCAACTATATGAATTTATCCTTACTTACAGTACCCGAATATTTGTCAGACGTGGCGATAGCGATCGTATTCGTATCGTATATCGTATTTCTATGGCCGTTAACGCACTGCGTACCCCGCAAGGGATAAAGGCGTGGCATTCATATGTATGTATGTAGAGTACCAAGTACTAACGTAAGACTTATTATAGACCCCTCAGCGAAAAGCTTCAACGTACCACATCATAGAGAGCACTTTAGCAAAGTAATTGTTTTAATTTCATGACAGCTTTCAAATTCACTATACTGCTAAAAGGGGTGCCTTCACTACCAGTCATTTAGTTTAGAGGGTATGTGAACAAGTGTGTCACTAGGTCAAAAAAGTTTTTGGTTCATGGTTCTCTGTTATTGCGAGTTACAAAGAGTTTTATTTTACGAAAATATATTGCAGAATGATACTGTTTTTCAGCTTGATATTTTGTAGAATTTATGATACGTATTTATGTACGTAGGTATATATATATATATATATTTATTATTTAAAAATAATTGTATAATATGTAAGTTTATCTTATAGTTCATATAATTACGTATACTTTAGGATACAGTATTACTTTATTTATTGTACTTAGTATTCTTGTTTTATTAGCCCATCTTTTTTCTTACTAAGTAAGTTGTACACGTCAACTGCCTCACTTTATGCCTTCTCACTACCCTAGGTCTGCTGTAAGAGATTTCTTTTTAGAAATAAGCTGACCTGTTGTGTATTGTTCTATATGTTATGTCCTTTGTGTTATATTGTGTACAATAAACGGTTAAATAAATAAATAAATACGTTTACACTATGCTGCGGCTCCTGCCGCTGCCGCGTACCTACATTGCCAAAAATACTTCCGCGGTAATATCAACGCGAGTGAGTGTTCGCTCATTGCCATCATACTCTTCTCGCAGCAATACTAGTGAGCGAGATAGCAATTCCAATCGCTCTCGTGCTGCTGTTCCTTTGACTCAAGCACGAAAAGCCGACACTCGCGGGAGCACGGGAAGTGGCAGCGGCATGACGAGTAGCAGCGCGTGTTACTTGTTTACATACTCGCGCTGCCCACTTCCCTTACTATTTCCCTGCCCATAGATGCAATGTGTGAACGTCTCATTAAATGTATTTTTGCATACTTCGCCCTATATTAAGTTCCAGTGACCAGCCCGTCCCAAATTGAATTGGTAACTAAGTAATAAAAATCGTTTAAATTCTGCTAAAAAAACAATGATGAATGCGAATGCAAAAACCTACAAATTCGTTAAATAAACTTTAAGAAAAAATATTCGAATATTTTTCGGTGAAATCCACCATTGAAATTTTCCCGCGCTTTTCCTCAATACCAACATGGCGTCGTCGTTTGAAAACAAAAGCGGCTAATGGATCCAAAATGGCGCTTTCAAAACGTCAACAAGAGGTTGTTTTCTGTGAAACTAGGCTTTGGGTGTACTTATTCATGTTTTTGCAGTTTTAGCTGAACTGAAAAAAGTTTTTGGTTTTGAAAATACACAGTGCAGAGCGGGATTGTTTAAAAGCAATTTATTCATCATAGCGCTACTTTTTTAAGTTTAAAAATACCTATTAAACTCTTTCTTCGGCTTATAGGTAGTTTTTAGACCAGCTGCTTGAAATATTTTCTGCATTTTACACCTTTGCCGTGTGATGTCTGCTTAGAATAGCATCACTCCATTTCTTTTTCGTGCGTGTCGTAAGGTACTTAAGGGTTACATGTGTATTGCAATTTTAGGCGATGGGCCGACAACCTTTTCACTATAGTGATACACAATTTTCTGAATGACCCTTAAAATGATTGTCAGACTTGGGTAGTTAAATGTTCGTTTTTACGGCCGTTTACACTCTGTCTACTTCGAAAGGGATATATGCGTGATATATGTATGTCTGTATTTTACACCTTATAGTGCTAAAGACGGCTGATGTGAAACTGCGACTGCCTGCGACGCAAAGGTTCCGGGTTCGATTCTCGGTTGGTCATTCACAAAGCTGATATGTGAGTGCCCTACTTTGTGAATCTGTTCCCAGTCTGGTCAGGACATTGCAGGGTGAACCACCTGATTCGAAAATTATGATAGTTCCGTGCTTCGGAGGGGCACGTTAAGCCGTCGGTCCCGGTTGCTGTCTATAACTCCTTAGAGAGCGGTCGTTACACAACCATGTCAGAGCCCTACTGCAAGTAGTAGGCGGTTGAAAAACTTTGACACTAGGGTTCATCAGGTCGTTGAACGACTCGGTTTCCCACACGAAAAGAAGAATACTAAAGCATCCTATCAAGCACTCACGAGGAAAGCCAAGTAGTTTTATCAGCTCTGCTATACTAATGCCGTGTGATGCCGGCTTAGAATAGCATCACCCCATTTCTTTCCCGTGGGAGTCGTAGGAGGCGATGAATGGACTCAAGGGTGTGTATTGCAATTTTAGGCGATAGGCTGACAACCTGTCTCTATGGCGATGCACAGTTTTATATTTGTCAGACGTGGCGTAAATGTCAGTTTTTTGCAGCCGTTTTCGCTCTGCCTACACCGCAAGGGATTATATATAGGCGTGATATGTGTATGTGTATACTTGCGCGAGAGAGCTTCTATCTAGGCACGCACGGGCGGGCGGCAACGGCGGTAGCTAGGGCGGGCGGCGTTTATGGGTACAGTGGGGGACAAAATATACCTGTTGAAAAACTTGTTACTGATAATGAAAGGAGGGTTTTTTGAAGTTTCCTGAGCGGTAACGGATGTGCTTGTGGAAAGAAACACCTTCCTCCAAGTAACATAAATAATTATACATATATCACGCCTCGTCGCAAAGGCGAGATTATCTCTATGAAGGATCTATTACAGCCAACCCATGAGTTATGAAAGGTAATTTTTTTGTAAACAGGGAAGAAACTTGTTGTAATGTTCAATGTTTCATTTTTCTCAAATAATTTTAACCGCTCTTGTAGTTCGCTAAAACGCGGCACGCTCAAAGGAAAACCTATGAAACCGGTGCACTTCGCGAGGCGCCTTCATGAATATGACGCTCTGCCTACCCCGTATGTAATATCAGCGTAATTTCATGTTTGCCACACAATTTCATTCGCTCTCTTTAGTAGTTCAAATTATTTGTCGCAAAGGCAAGATTATCTCTCCGAAAGATCTTTTAAGCCGCGTTTACACACTCGAGCTATTTATTGGCAGGAAAATAGGTAGGAAGGTAGCGTGAGCATGTAAAGAGGTTACTCGCGCTGCTACTCGTCGTGCCGCTAACACTTCCTGTGCTCCCTCGATTGTCAATTTTTCGTGCCGAAGTCTAAGGAACGGCAGCACGAACACGTGAGGAATATATTGCTATCTCGCTCACTCGTATTGGTGCGAAGGAGATTGGCGGACGGCAGTGTGTGAACACTTATCTACTAGAGTAATATTCGCGGTAGCGGCAGGAGCAAGAGCATGTGCAAAGTGTGAAAGTGTGAACGTAGCATTACAGCCAACCCATGAGTTATGAGAGGATTTTTTTTGTAAATCAATTTTTATTTTTCCTAAATAATTTTGTCCGCTCTTGTAGTTCGCTAAAACGCGGCGCGCTCAAAGGAAAACCTATAAAAGCGGTGCACTTCGCGAGGCGCCTTCAAGAATATATGGAGAGTGAAATTCGGTGGTTTACTGTGGAAGTATTTACCCGACTACACTACGCGGAGAGCTTTTTTTGTGACTTGCAAAATTTTCAAGCGCGGGCAGGATTTGAACCTGCAACTTTCGCCATCTCTTCCATCTGGTCTACCGCGGTTCGTCCCTTTTCCGCGAATTCTTGCAAGTGTATCTTGATGCCACTAATGCATAGTACGGTCCATTTTAGGGTATAAGCTTAATACCGGGTGTAAGGGACGGTGTACCGAAAACTTTGCAGGCATGAGCAGACTATGAAACTGAACAACTTTCACTACTGAACCTATTTTGGAAAACGTTTTTTTTTTGTGTTTCCATAGAAGGTCAGTCAGCTGATCGGTATTTTTTCCTGAAATACCGCTGTTTTATTGTCACCATCAAAAAAAGGAATCGTTTCGAGGTTTTTATGAGTGCTTACTTTACAGAAAACACGCAGAAAACATGGTTTCGTGCTTCGGAATGTACATAATGCTATCGGTCCCCATTTCTGTCTATGTTTACCGAGTTACACAATCACTTTGAAGGCTTACTTCTGGAAGGCGATTTAAAATTTCTGACATCAGGGCTCAACGGTTCGTTTGTAGACTCGTTGTCCCACACGCAAACACAAGAATCCTCAACATCGTTACAATGTAAACGAACACACGCTTCTGGTGCAGTAATTAATTCCCAGTCATGAGCGGACGCCGGCAGACATAATGTGATTAGAGTGACGCCGGAACGGACGCCATCTTGCCGGATGCGCAATAATCAAAATGGCGGACGGCTTTAAAGATTTTGTGGAAAATAATGTGATATTATTTAAGGGAATTGAGGGTTTCACGTGTGTTGCAATTTTGGGTGACAGGCTGACAACCTGTCACTATAGAGATACACGAATTTTCTTAAAAGGCCCTCAAATGTTTGACAGACGTGGCAATAGCGACCCTATTTTATGGCCGTTAGCGCTGCCTACCCCCCAAGGGATAAAGGCGTATGTGTTGAGATTATTCAAAGAAATTTTGTTCCCAGAAAAATATGTTTGAATAAGTACTTATGTTGATGATATTATTGACAGGTGAAATTAGATGGTGTTAGCGAAATTTGAAGGAGAAAATGACAAAATGTATACTAAATAGTATGTAAAAATATTAGCTGCAAATATTTCAAGGGTTTAACCAGTTCACGAAACAGTAAATTTTTCCCCAAGGAACATAGATCGAACTATAAAAAGAAATGGGTCTTCCGTACAAATTGACCCGACAGATTGACTGTATTTTCGAAGAACGAATTGTCACCTGTCAATAAATTCTTCATCACAACCTTTGCATAGATATTCAAATAATTCCTGCGGCATACATGCAAACGCTCTAGACACATTTTCCGTCTCTTTCAACAGACAAGTTTCTCAATTTTCTCTCTCGTTCTATAGATAAGGGAAGAAAGGGAGGGTATTCCCATGAGATTGTGCATATTGTATTGTATACGGACAAGAATGGCTCTAAATTTTTTATTAGAAATGAAAATGTCTTTCAATTTTTTCACGTACAGAATAGGCCCCTCAGAGAGTTCCGTGAATTTCATGCTATATTACTTTAAATTGATTTCGATCGTAGGTAAAATTTACACATTTATAAAATTATCTTCTACCCTCTTTTCGTGTGGGACACCGAATCGTCAACGACCTGATGAACCCTGGTGTCAGAGTTTTTCAACCACCGACTACTGGTAGTAGGCCTCTGACGTGGTTGTGTAACGAGCGCCGCCGTATAAGTAATCATAGGCAGCTACCGGGACCGACGGCTTAACGTGTCCTCCGAAGCACGGAAACATCTTTCTTTTCGGACAATCAGGTGGTTCAGCTTGCAATGTAACCAGACTGGGAACAAATTCACAATATGATAGACATCAAAATTTTTTACACGACTTACTTGTTTTTATAGTTGGTAGAGAGTTTATCCCTCTACGTTTCGGCTGCTTACGGCAGCCTTCTTCACGGAGGTCGACAGATCACATACGCCCGCCCGTCAGCTGTGATTGCCTGACCTCCGTGAAGAAGGCTGCCGTAGAGGGATAAACTCTCTACCAACTAAAAAACAAGTAAGTCGTGTAAACCCACATCATGAGTGATACTTGTTCGTTTAATAATAAAATCAACTTTTTTGTGCCCCGCCGAGAATCGAATCCGGAATCTTTGCGTCGCAGGCAGTCGCACTACCACTGCGCCACATCGGCCGTCTAAACATATACTTAATGTTTAATTAAAAATGTTTGTCTTTAGTTTCTAGCATATAATGAGAAGTCTTAATTTTTTTTTAATTTTTTTTCATATTAATATATTTTACAAGGAAAGCTTAAATAATGGTTCCCACACTAGGCAGCGCCTGTATCGTGGGCAACCGGAAAAACAATGGCAAAAACATAATTTCGACTGAAAGTATATCACAAACATTAAGCAAAAACACGGTAAAAGTACATGAAATGAGAAAGATGTAAACATTCTGAAAAACAGAAGCGTGACAATAAAAAAAACCTTGCATATACTTATCTAAAAACACTTTTTGCAGTATTAAAACGTTTAGGGGTTGAGAACTGCATAATTAAAAACCAATTGCCTTAGCAGAATGTTACAATACTTTTTCAGAATGTGAAAATCAGAAAATGTTTTTTTTTTTTTTTTTTATTAATGATGGGTTTGCTCTTGACTCTAGTCTAGGTCATAGGACAGAGACAGAGTCTAAGATGGAGCGAGCTCACCCAGAAGAAGCCTGTTCACTCTTACTTTGAAGAGATTAGGGTTGTATGCTTTTGGAAACACAGACGCAGGAAGTGAGTTCCACTCTTTAGCAGTGCGCATTATAAATGATGACTGGAAGCGCTTAGTCCGAATTGGTGGAATGGCTACCAGGTACGGATGGTATCCGGCGGTGCGTCTGGATGTCCGATGGTAGAAGGGAGCTGGTGGAACAAGGTCGTGAAGCTCTTGAGCACACTCTCCGAAGTACAATCTATAAAATACCGACAAGCAGGCAACCTTGCGGCGATGTGCCAGGCTATGTAGCTTGGTGTCCACCAGTTTTATGTCGCCTATGAGCCTCTTGGCCCTGCGTTCCACCGAGTCAAGAGCGGCAAGTTGGTATTTGGCTGAGCCATCCCAAAGGTGACTGCAATACTCCATGCAGGATCGGACTTGTGCTTTGTAAAGAGTTAAAAGCTGTCCAGGCGTAAAGTATCGCTTCACTCTATTCAGGACGCCCAGCTTTTTAGCCGCCGTCTGAGCCTTTTACTCGATGGTCGCGCCGAAGTTTAGATTTGATGTCAACTCCATGCCTAGAAGCTCAAGCCTGTCAGTGACTGGGACAGATGTAGGGGAAGGTGGTATAAGATGGGGCCTTTAAGGAAAAACAGAATAATAACTACGAAGTTTTTATGCTAGGACATAGGAACTTTAATTGAGAATCTGACAGTCTATATTCTTTCATATTCTAATCAACAATAACGCAAAAATAAACAACTTCTTATAAAAATAATTAATAAATCAAAACATTACTTTGCCCCATCTTGCCCCCACCCATGGGGTAAGACGGGGTTATCCCCTGGGGCATGATGGGATATAGGATTTCTTATACACTTCTACATTAATTAATCGCTGTCTTTACAATTTGGGCAAATATCATTGTCGTCCTACTAATTCTGTAGTATGTAGTAATTATAGCAGTTTTTCCTCTTCTACGGACTTCTCTCTTTTGTTTCTGAGTCATACTTGGGTAAGACATCAGTAGTTTTAGGCTAACTTAATTAAATTCTGATTTATTTAGATCAGATTGTATGGCTGTGAAGATATACCCCATCATGGCCCCAAACGATCATTTTTCAAACACAATTTTTTTTTAAGTTATAAAACAAAACCTGCCTGCTTGAAGCAACGCTCATAAAGTAGTAAAATATCTCAGTTTTACGAAAAAAATACTGCCTCAACATTGCTCGTCATGTATTGAATGCAGTCACGTAGTTTACTGACCCCAAATATTACATCAAAAGTGTTAAAAACAATAAATTACTCACGAAATCACAATACACGCACTTTTCGCCATGACATTTGCGGCACTGGATAACTTCACTAAATGGCCGTAAGATGGCGTAAGCAGTCATTTGAAAGTGCGTTCGGAACATAGTTTTTTGCAGATTTCCCATCTTACCCCCCTACCCCGTCTTATACCACTTTCCCCTACCCCGAAAAGTAGGTGTCCAGTCGAAAGGACTCCTTTTTGCAGTGAAAAGACACGCCTGTGTTTTGGTGGCATTGAATGAGACCAGATTGTCGTCGCCCCATTGGGAGACAAGACTTAAGGTCAGATCTGTTCGCTCTACCATGGCCTTTCTTAACGAACGTATTTCATCCCCACTGGTCCCTGCACCTGTCAAGTATGTTGTACCTATAATCGGCCATGTGATGCCGGCTTAGAATAGCACTACCCCATTACTTTCCCGCGGGTGTCGTAAGAGGCGATTAAGGGACATGAAGGTTTGATTAAAATTTTAGGCGACATGCTGACTACCAATCACTAAAGTGATACACGTTTTATCTGAAACGGTCCTCAAATATTTGTCAGACGTGGCGATAACGTTCGAATTAAACGGCCGTTAACTCTCTGCCTACCCCGCAAGGGATAAAGGCGTTATATGTGTATGTATACCAACGTTACGTTACGCCCTGAAGTTAAAATTTGAATAAGTATATATTATTTACTACGGCAAAATGACGCATTCTCAGAATATATTAGAATGTAGGTACGAGTACTTAGCTCTACAATTTAGTCTTGTTTCAGATTGCTTCACAAAGGTCTGGTAAATTAGCTAAATCAGCGCTAAACACTGCCTTCTCAGTCTGATAATGCCTTAAATTCGGGAAATAAATTCTTTTAACTTATTTTAAATTAGTGCTGTCATTTTCCGTCAAATAGGTGAGGATAATGGATAGGAGATATCTTAGTCCTGACTCCTGACTGGTTTTAAAAATGCGTTCTTTGCAATTTGTAGTAAATTTAGTCGCTATTGTTTTGATAGTCGCCTTATTTTGACAGAATAACAGAATGCAGGAAGTGTTTCTGCCCGCAGTCGCAATGCGCCGAGCGATGCGCACGTATTTGCCGACATAAATTATTTTATTGTGAAATAATAATTCGTCAGCGTAGCAACGACTGCGCTCGGCTTGTTCCAAGATGCCATCTTTCTTGGCCAACGATGTTCTGGCGTTTCTGCAAGATCAACTGACCTTCACAAATGAGGCCAGCGCCATCCAGCTGTGTACGACCTACTTCTCGGTGGACGACATATGCAAGGCGAAGGCGTTGCTGTGTGAGTGGCTCAAGCTGAACGCCAAGTGTGTGCCCCATAGAACAGGGGACGAAAATGGGAAGAAAAGCCTTCAGGACATTATCAATATCCTTAAAGAGACCGACTACAACAAAGTACCAGTGTTCGTGAAGGCTACTCATAAGGCACTTCCCAACGCGCTCGACCAGCAGGATGTTACCCGGCTGCTAAGGGACGTCAAGAACCTGGAGAATAAGCTGGAAGAATTTCAGCGGAAATTCGAATGCTCACAGAAAACTATTGCTGAACTACGTGCCGAAGTAGATTTGTTACGAAATTCAGCAACTAGGTCAGCTGAGACTTCGAGTTCTGCTGACAAGGAACAACGCGAAGTGCGTGCCGTCGGTGAATCATATGCATCGGCGACAAGCACATCGTCAGCTAATTCGCCCGCCAAGCGAACCGTCCAGCGTGCGCCCGCGCCCCCCGCCGCCGCCGCACCGCTCGACCCGCCCCACCCCGCTGCACCAACGCTGTCAGCTGCGCCCGGCAATGCTGCTGACACGATTAAACGTCGGCGCCGGAACATCACTAACCGGCCTCCTAAGCCGCTCACTGCAGCAGCGGTAGACAAAAAGGGCATGGCTCATCTATCACTCTGTGAGCCACCCCTTAACAAGCGTTGTGACCAAGTAGACGCGGATGGGTTTACTTTGGTTCAGAAGAAGCGCAGCAGGCAACCCCGCCAAAACAAGTGTGGCACCGCCCCAGTCGAGGCCAATCTACAGCTGCGTGCCTTCACGCCGAGGACATCGCTTTATGTCTCCCGCCTGCACGACTCCACTACCAAGCAAGACGTGCTGGATTACATCTTCGCGAGGCATAAAGCAGGTGCCTTCAAGGATACGCCAAGACTCGGAGTATACGTGGAGCCGTTGGAGTCGCGCCATTGGGTGGGTTTCAACTCGTTCGTGGTGCGAGTCCCGACAGCTACTGTGAGCGTCTTCACGTCACCTGAGTTTTGGCCGCAGGGAGTCGTGTTTCGCCGCTTCCGAGGGAAGCTACCGCTCACGGCTTCACCGTTAGAATAGGTTTTAGAATAGTAATATTTTAAAGTGTATTTAAGTTTATTTTACTTGTATAGTCGTATTTTATTTTTATATTTTATTTAGAACAGTTATGTTGGCAAACTGTTTACCTAAGACACAGGAATGATTATTCTTAGTTTAGGAAATAGTTAAGCCTCATAATTGTTTTGTATAGTTTTACGTATTAGTAATTATGTTTATTAAATAAAGAATTTGATGTTTGATGATGTTTGTTTGTTTTTAAAATTTGGTATTCAATTTATCGCGGGTTTTCATCGCTTAGACTACATTCAATTTGTAAAGATAGAATTAGTCGCCGAGTATTAGTTGCAAAACTAACCCGGTAGATGGAGCCTTGCCACGCGTTACTGGCATTAAAATACACTTGCAAAATTGGCGGGCCAAGAATGAGCTGCGGTAGCCCAGATGGAAGAGGCGTCGCCACTAGTAATGCGAAAGTCGCAGGTTCAAATCCTGCCCGCACTCGAAAATTTTGCAAGTTTTCAAATAATTGTATACCTAACACGGGAAGTGTTTTAAAAAATTTGGTATTCAGTTCATGTATGTATGTATATATGTTCAATTCTTTAAATCACTGAAACTCGTTAACCACTGAACAGATACGAATGGGAATTGTATCGGAAGAATCCTTACATTAATTATCTCGGAAAACAGTCGTGTTTATTATTTTTTTAAATTTATTATGCTTGTTGTTCCTAGTATTATTTGGGCACATCAATTAGTAAGGCAAAATTTGTTAGTCACTTTACTTAAGGAAACGAGGGGAAGTAGCGGGCCATTCCCACTACAAGCACGGATAACTTACTGGGGAGACCCGGCACTAAATGTATATTAAGATTTTGAAAAAAAAATTTTTTTATTTTTTTTTATTAATTATCATTTTATTCCCATACAAACACGGCTACTGTGCGTTACGCATACGCGCGTTTTGACTCCTTAAGGGGAATACACAGGCTAAATGCAGGCTAACTGCCCCCATCACTAAGAAATTCATAACACGATGTGAACGTAATTTATCACAAATTCTCTTCTGTCCGCTGCCGTGTGATTCCGGTTCAGAATAGCATCACACCATTTCTTTTCCATCGGAGTCGTAAAAGGCGACTTAGGGACTCGAGGGAGTATATTGCAATTTTAGGCGATGGGCTGACAACATGTCCCTATGGCGATATTTCGGTATGACCCGAATATTTGTTTGACGTGGCGTAAATGTCCGTTTTTTGCGGCCGTTTACGCTCAGTCTACCCCGCAAGGGATTATAGGCGTGATATTTGTATATGTATGAATGTGATGGAAGCAGCACTTAGCATATTATGTAATCCATTTAAAAATACGCAGCGATGGACGAAAAATAAGCGAACCGCCATAAAAATATTAGAAAATTAAGCTCTGTCTCTTTTTGTCTCTATTGTGACCGCAATGTCCCCCCTTCAACAATTACCACCCCCCACTCTCTATAATTCAGTGGTAATGTCCCCTTTCCTCTTTCCTTCCCCTATTTGTTGGTTTTTATGTCCACGAGAAACACGGGAATACTCTTTGTGCAGTGATTCGAGAAGAAAATGCGGTTTCATAAAAGTCAGTCTTAATTTTAAATCATTTTTAAACTTGTTTACTTTGAAATAAAGTTGCTCTGTCTGTTTCGAATTTGTATGGGAGCATGGGAGGTTCAAATTTGCTTTTTCTTATTTTGGATGTTGCAAATAAGGGGTTTATACAGGGTGTAAGGGACGGTGTACCGAAAACTTTTCAGGCATGATCAGACCGTGAAACTAAACAACTTTTACTATTGAGCCTATGTTGGGAAACAATTTTTTCGGGTTTCTATAGAAATTCAGTCAGCTGATCGAGAATTTTGTATAGGAGGTTGTTTGTTTATTCTCGTTTTCCAACATATCCTCCATGAAAAAGTTGTTCAGTTTCATAGTCTGATCATGCCTGCAAAGTTTGAGGTACACCGTCACTTACACCCCGTAAAGGAAAATTTTACTAGTGATCGAAAGCGAAAACTCAAAACGGATTGGTGATAAGGAACAACTTTTCCCCATATTATGCCGATTTACGAAAAAAAAGATTTGGACCTCCCATACTAAATTGTCGATCAGCTGATATGAATAACTATGGAAGGAAACTCAACATATTTGTCATATTTCAACCTATGATCCTTGGGGAAAGTTGTTCCTTATCACCAGCCCGTCTTGAGATTTCGCAATCAGTCACTAGTAAAATTTCACCCTATAGTTTGACATGACGGCTGATGTGGCGCAGTGGTAGTGCGACTGCCTGCGCCGCAAAGGTTCCGGGTTCTATTCTCAATGGGGCACTCACAAAGTTGATATTTATCACTTAGTGAATTTGTTCCTAGTCTGATTAAGACATTACAGGCTGAACCACCTGATTATCCGTAAGAAAGTTGCTTCCGTGCTTCGGAGGGCACGTTAAGCCGTCGGTCTCGGTTGCTGTCTATGATTCTTACACGGCGGTCGTTACACAACCATGTTCATGGTTGAAAAACTGAGAAACCAGAGTACGACTCGGTGTCACACGACTGAAGAAGAACAGTTTGAACCTTTCCCTGCCACTTCTTCTTTTCGTGTGGGACACCGAGTCGTCAAACGACTCGATGAACCCTGGTGTCAGAGTTTTTCAACTGCCTACTAGTAGTAGGCCTCTAACATGGTTGTGTAACGACCGGCGTCTAAGTAATCATAGACAGCAACCGGGACCGACGGCTCAACGTGCCCTCCGAAGCACAAAACCATATCTTTTCGGACAATCAGGCGGTTCACCTTGCAATGTCCCAACCAGACCGGGAACAAATTCACAAAGTGATAAATATCAACTTTGTGAGTGTCCCACCGAGAATCGAACCCGGAACCTTTGCGTCGCAGGCAGTCGCACTACCACTGCGCCACATCGGCTCTCCCTGCTAGCGATCACCTATGTCGAAAGGCCGGTGGGTCTTGAGGTCCAAACCGGACGCATAACTACTCTCATAATAGGATCAACTGGGCCACAATAAGATATTTTTATTGAACTCCCAGCGGTATAATTCGGATATTAGAGTGAGTGAGTTTAGAGAGTAACCGTTTGCTGTACATTGCTGGTTAAATTATAGTCTACGAAACTTTATTAACATTAGAAATGGCGAAGTTCAAGGCAGGTTTAGGTGCATGATTGACATTTGACCGAAGCTTTTCACAAGTAAAAAGTTTAACAGACTGACGGAGAAAAGGGTAGCTACCCTACCCTGCCTGGCCTGGCCAGGTGTTGTGGCCAGGGGACCGACTGGTACACCTGGGTAGGATAAGAAGTTGTAAATTTGCAGCACACGGTGAACACTTCAATACCGTGTTTCAGTCCTATTGTTCTCTTACGTGGCGCCATCTTGCGGATATGTTGAGAACTTCTGTTGAGTCTTGCTTGTGAGCTTCTTGCAGTAGATCCCAGAGGTCGCTACAGTTTTACCAAACTTCAAAGCTTTGGTTTGATTGAAAGAATAACGTCTCGCACTTTTTAAGTTACCGTAGTTTTTTAGTAGTTAGTTTAAAGTAACCTTTTCTAGAGCTTTACGACGCGTATCTATTAATTTCTGCAAACTTGGTCGTACAGCACTAGAAAGAAACAATCGATCAAAAAATCATTTTTATTATTTTTATTTGTATATTAATAGTAGGTATACGTAGATACTGTGAGGTCCAGCCTGGCACCTCAAATCATTCTCAATTTATATTCGTTTTTTGGCTGTCGCCAGGACAGATCGGACGATTTAGCATTCATTATTGTGTAGGAGATCCCCAAAAATATAAATATAAATTTCAGGGAAAATTATATTTTTTTAAAAGCTTTTATTTAACTTGCAGTGTATGTAAGTAAGTAACAATGTTTGTTCGGTGCAAATCTTGCAAGTTTAATTTAAACCACTTCTCGGTATCCGATTGAGTTGAAATTTTGCATGTTGGTCCACAACCGATGACAATGCATGTTAATCATAAATTTGACCTGATGCTGCTGCCAGGATCGGCTCCGTACGAGAGATCTCCTCAGCGGTTTATAGCTGGGACACAAAATTTTGTATACGAATTCGTTTATTATAGGCAGTTGGTAGGCCCACCATGAATTAGACGCTACATCCAGGGTTGTCTTCGAACTATGGAACTCCTCAATATTCAACTGCTGGGACTTGCAATTTTGTATACGAATTCGTTTATTATAGGCAGTTGGTAGGCCCACCATGAATTAGACGCTACATCCAGGGTTGTTTTCGAACTATGGAACTCCTCAATATTCAACTGCTGGGACTTGCAATGTTGTATACGAATTCGTTCATGATAGGCTGTTGGTAGGCCTACTATGAATTAGACGCTACATCCAGGGTTGTCTTCGAACTATGGAACTCCTCAATATTCAACTGCTGGGACTTGCAATTGTGTATACGAATTCGTTAATGATAGGCAGTTGTTAGGCCTACCATGAATTAGACGCTACATCCAGGGTTGTCTTCGAACTATAGAACTCCTCAATATTCAACTGCTGGGACTTGCAATTTTGTATACGAATTCGTTTATTATAGGCAGTTGGTAGGCCCACCATGAATTAGACGCTACATCCAGGGTTGTCTTCGAACTATGGAACTCCTCAATATTCAACTGCTGGGACTTGCAATTTTGTATACGAATTCGTTCATGATAGGCAGTTGGTAGGCCCACCATGAATTAGGGTCACGTCAATAGAAGGCCTCCTGATAGAAGAATTAGACTGTTCGAAATTAACTGGGACTCGGCCATGTAATAATGACGCCATCAATGAAATGAAAAGACTAAGACATATTACAAGCTAATTCTTCTATTAGGGATGCCGGACGAGTAGGTACCAACCTACTTCATAGAATATAAAAGAGATAATTATACTTTATCCTAATGTTAGTTTTCCCCGTGCCTTAAGTTTTTCTATTGAAGGTCTCTCCGTTTTATAGACTTTCGTATTGATCAATAACTATCGTAACATAAACTAAAAAATATAAAATAAAATTATGTAAAAAAAACTTTTCAAACAAGCTTTTATTTAAGTGCTCTGAAAAGATGAAAATAAAATTTTGAATGACATTAACCACATTCATTTATGACTTTACAGAAATGAAAATTTACTAAAAGCTTGTCGCGAAACTTTCAATTTGTGATTGAAATTTTGTAATAAGGTACGCACCTAACTGTAATTAGGTAGTTTCTTCTAGGCATCGCGACAAACTTTTATTATATTTTCATTTCTGTAAAGTCATAAATGAATGTGGTTAATGTCATTCAAAATTTTATTTTCATCTTTTCAGAGCACTTAAATAAAAGCTTGTTTTAAAAGTTTTTTTTACATAATTTTATTTATTAATTCTTATAGTAGCCTCGCCGTGGCAACAGTACTTACTGACTAACGTTGATGTTACTAACTAATGTTACTGGAAAGAGACTCTACTGAATCATTGTACAACAAAGTTTAAACTGTCAGGGCACTACCACAAAAAAGTTAGACAAGTGTTAAACGCATGTTTAAGATAAATCTCTATACAAACGCAATTATCAATCATTTCCGTAGCAAGAGCCTCAGATTTTGCAGTGCAACATAAGCTTGAACTAGCAAATCTTCATAAGCTTTAAAACCATTGCACCCAGACGTGTACCAATAAAAATTCTCATGATATTATTATGAAAACTACAAGTTACGAGAATTGGCTCCCGTTGTACGTGACAAATCCTTAAGTGAGGGGATTATTCCACACATTACATCGACAAAAACATATCGACAAATGCACATATACAGTGACTTTGAAATATGTACGTGCTCCTGATAAAAGAACTGGGCGTATTATACAGCGAATTCAATAGGATTTTTATTTTATTTTTCTCTAATGGTATATTATGTGTAATTCTTTTTTATTGGACACCAGAAGCTAATGCTGGGTATTGTAGAGATAAGTAGACAATTTGTGAGTCATGCTGCATGAATAGATACTGAGTTCATGACGATGTTAAGTTGGGTGACCCCTTGAGCTTAACGTTAATTAATATTTTAATTATTTTGTGTTCGGCTAACATATGAACTATTTAAAAGTCCATTGGGCTTTTAGCACAGTACCTACTATTATTTTTTTTATAAATGAAAATAAGAGAACGTTTTTTTACTGAACCCGGGAGTTGCCATAATTTTATTAAGTAATAAAATTACATAAAAATTATAATTAATAAAATTACAGAACAAAAACAGAAATCCATAATTAATTGACTTAAAAAACTACAAAATTTTCCATCTTCCATTTACGACGTATCTATTAATTTCTGCAAACTTGGTCGTACAGCACTAGAAAGAAACAATCGATAACTTTATCGATATCCCAGACATCACTATCGTTACTTAGTGCCGAAAACTGACCGGTACATTGATGACAGCTTGTGATATATGTTTGTGAGGAGATTACAGGATATACCGTGCCATGGGATAATACTTTTTTTATTGTTCAATGCCCTAGATATAGTTAAAGACCTAAGTAACGACTTTTAGGGTAGCCAGAGGGCAGATGTTGACAAGGTAATGCTTAAAGTTACCGCTTATAATGCTAGAAAACAAGAATAACATACATACATACAAATACATACCTATACTGGGTGTAAGGGACAGCTCTCCAAATACTGATAAGGTGCATGCAGACCATGAAACTGAACAACTTTCCCCTATGAACATATGTCAGGAAACGACAAAAAATACAAATCCGGTACAAAATCTAGATCAGCTGACTGTAATTACTGTAGAAAGTAAAAAAAATGGCGTTTCCTGAAATATTTATTTGGCGCGTCACTTCTCTTGATTCCAAGTTACTGACGGAAATTTACATAATGTTAGACAATACAAGTAGATTTCCCAGACTCTTTTAGTCATGTCTTGTTTTAAATTGTCTTTGATTTTTGCGCCATTTCGCAGGTTTCCTCGTATGTTTAACCGTAATTTTTTTTCGACGATCAATTTTGACAAATACCGCGAAAAAAATATAAAATTACCTATAGACAATTTTAGAGGCGACCATCTTTCATTCTTGTCTTAGCCTATTTATCAGAATGTTACAGTGCTATTTTTAGGTAAAGATTTCATTGCATTGAGACTAATATTAGTCCTAAGTAAGTAGATTTGAAAATCACATTATTTGAGGATTTTTCGAAAATATCAGCAATAATCTTAAAAGCGCGAGTTTTTCCCATTTAGTACCTCAATCGTGTGTGGGCGAAAGCCCTCCCACCGTTTTGCGAGCACATATATCGCAATTTCACGATCCAATCACACTTACGATAAAATAAAACACTCCCAATCAAACACTTACCTTTAAACTACCAACATCTAGCGAATTATTTACAAAATGGCGGATCACACAGAAAGCGATGTCATACAGGGTGATGTTTGTGTTACAAATAGGTCGAAAATTAGCACATCTACCTTGACACCTTTAATAGCCCGAAAAGGGGTGAAAGCTGGGGGTAGATTTGTTAGAGAACTCACGGAAATGATGAGAAAAGGGGTCACATTGGGAACAGACTATTTGGTGGTTAAACAGGGCTCTCGAATGATACGCCAAGCTAAAAGGGAGTTTGGGCTTACACTGTGTTCTAAATACAGTTCTGATATATTGTACTATTAGTAGTTTATGCAACTGTCATATAATGGGGGTCTTTAGAATGCGAGTGTCTGTTGTAATAGTTTGACACGAGCATGCTAATGCCTAATTATATGCAGTTGCATACACTATTTTATCTACACTCTACAAATAATTACTGAGTTAAACACTTTTCCAAACGTCCGCACCGGTGATTGCAAGGCCCGATACAAGGTCAAATTCAATACAAGAAACTAATTTATTTATTTACTGAGAAATCGAACAGTTTTATATAAATTTAAGCATTGTCCACAAATTAACACTTGTTGTTTTCTGATTGGATAATTTAATTACAAGTTTATTAAATCATTATATTTAAATTCAATTTCGTTGAATAGCCGTACGTTCAGACTTCAGCCGAATAGTTTCCGACTATAAAAATGGCCAACTTATCGGTGAATCTTTACTTTCTATTGATAATGTAAAACATGATAATTCTGTTAATCCTAAAATTTTATCCGTTACCAAAGCACATGAATGAGAAAATATTTTTCAATTAGTACTTTAGAACACAGTGTTAAATGAAAGTACATTCTAACCTACACACAAAATTGCAGGAAAAACATACTCCATCTCAGCCCAAGGAAGCACCAGGTACCGATACAGGGTCACCACACCAGGTTAGAACCTGTACTCACAATCTCTGTAGGTGTCTCAACCTCATGAACAGACCGTCGGGTAACTGGCCCAGACGATTATTGCTCAGTTTCCTACAGGAGAAATAAATTTGCTATTCAATTTCAGGAAATTCATGAGAAATGTTGAAAAAAAGTAATTTTTTGATCGCCGATGCGAAGTTACCTCGTACGGAATATCTGACGGGATGTCTCTGATTCGTTGAATTTAAATTTCGAACGTCGTATTTACATAAAAATTCTGTGCGAAGTGACTTTGTATTGTGGTTTTGTATATTTAAGTGAAATTTGGTACTTACAGTCGCTCCAATCCATTTAGTTCCAAGAATGCATCTCGTTCAATTGTATGAATCTGGTTCTCCGATAGTTGTCTGCAGGAAAAAAAATACACACTCCATTAATTCATAATTATATTACGCCTATAGATATCCCTTGCGGAGTAGAAAGAGCGTAAACGGCCGTAAAATATGTTCGCTATGGCCACATCTGACAAATATTTGCGGTCCGTTTCAGAAAAATCGTGAAACACTATAGCGGCAGGTTGTCACCTTGTCGCCTCAAATTCTATTACACTTGAAAACCTCGAGGGCTAGAGGGCTAGAGGGCATCACACGACACGGTATTTTTATAATAATGTATTTTGACTTACAATGTCTTAAGCTCCTTCAGGTTTTGGAAGTCGCTCTGGAATATGATAGTAATGTTGTTCCCTTGTAGATTTCTGAAACAAACAGAAGGGCGAAATTAAAACCAATGTTTTTCATCATCAAACGTCATTGATAAAAGACCTGGAAATTGAAATTGAAATGGAAATATTTATTCAATGTAGGATATTCCACCGACAAGAGTTTGACTCTTAAATTTGAAGAGGAAGAAGAAGTAGGATAGTATTATCATATCACTTATTGACGTCATGAACCGTCTTTGTAAAAAAAAGAAATTTGTATTACACAATTTTCTTTTTTTATAACAATTTTGTAATATCCTAATAGAAATCCGGCTCGGGCGGGATAAAAAAATTAAAATAAAGGCACTGCCACGAGGCTGGCCAGGTTAATCACACGGCATGTAACTTTACGCCACCACCATCTGAAAACGATATTTGTTTCAAATTGAAGTCAAGATTTTTAAAGCGTGTAGTTTACATGCGTATAATTAACTGGTGAACCTTGGTAGCAAGCAGAAGACAGAGAAAACTGGCGGAAACTCCACAAGAAGAAGAAGAAGAACTCTGATAGCAACTGCCTCTTAAACAACGTTCAAACGCTCTCAACTTCAGATAATTGCAAAATTTTCTACCGCAGGCATTATTTGAACCTGCGACTTTCTCCATCACTAGTAGCGAGGCCTCTTCCATCTGGGTTACCGCGAGTGATCCATTGCCCGCGAATTTCGAAAGTGTATCTTGTTGCCAGTAACGCGTGGCACGGCGCCATCTACCGGGTTAGTTTCCAGCGATTAATTTATTATTTACATATTGAATATAGCCTAAGCGAATGAATACCAATGTTTTAAAACACTTCCCGTTTTGGGTATATTATTTAGGAAACTTGCAAAGTTTTCTACCGCGGGCAGGATTTGAACCTGCGACTGCAGCGACGCCTCTCGCATCTAAGCTACCGCGGCTCATAAAATTAAATTTAGCAAGTTTTCCAAAATTGTATTAGGTATACAATTTTGGAAAACTTGCAAAATTTTCAAGCGCGGGCAGGATTTGTATCTGCGACTTTCGCATTACTAGTGGCGACGCCTCTTCCATCTAGGCTACCGCAGCTCATTCGTTGCCCGCCATGCGTTACTGTCATTAATTTACAGTTGCAAAATTGGCGGGCAAGGAATGAGCTGCGGTAGCCCAGATGGAAGAGGCGTCGCCACTAGTAATGCGAAAGTCGCAGGTACAAATCCTGCCCGCGCTTTAAAATTTTGCAATAAAAAAAAAAAAAATGTGAAGTGTTATAAAATTTTGTATTCAACGTGAAGTTTTTCCAAATAATTTGGTATAGGTCTAACCCATATTCCCATTTCGTCCTATTTAGTAAGGCTATGCACACATCGTAGGAGTAACTAAGTGTGGAACGCTCACTTAACTAGCACTTAGAGGCACTTAGTGGGACGGTTGGGTGCTACCACAAAGTTGCCGCGCGCTTTGATCATGGGTTCAATTTTGCAATATGCCATGTGGTACGATAATATGTACAGGGTCCTTCATAACTTACTACCTAAAGGTGGCCACAGACGAAGCTATAAATGTCGTAGTCAGGGGATGGAAAAACCGGAATATCGGAACGACTTTTTCGATATTATAATTCCGATTTACAGAGCTTCAAAATCTTTAAAAGCAGTTTTGAAAAATTAGGTATTTTTATGTTTTTTACTTATTTTTTTGGGAATACCCATAAAATAATATAAATAAATATCCTGGACATTTCTCACGGCGCTATCTAGCCCCAAACTAAGCATAGCTTGTACTATGGAAACTAAATAGCTGATATTACTTATACCTACTTTTTTGTGAATACCATATTATTATACTTACCATATTATACATAGAAAACACCCAGACAAACACAAATATCTGAAAATTTTACTTTACAAATATTTGTGTCTTGTGGGGATCGTACCCACGACTCTCGGCTCAGAAGGCATAATGTAGTTTGCTACTACCTGCCCCTGTTTGCAAGCATCTTCCTGAAATCGGTAAAATATTGATCCGAAAGAAATTTTTACTATTATTATAACTTACCAAAACCGAAATTTCGGAATTGACCTCTAACATCGACACTCAAAACCTTCCTATTTTACAAGCCCTAGTCGTAGTGTTGTAATGTTGCCGTTCGATAGTTTAAAATCGTTGTTCAAGAAGAGACTATCCAGAAGTGAAACTACAACAACACTATGTAATATATAGCTACGTTTGTGGCCACCTTCAAGCGAGAGTCTGGAACTACAAAATATTTGGGGTCAAAACGTATTCATAACGTTGAATATACGTACTTATATAATATTATAAATCTTGAGAGTTTGTGTGTGTATGTATGTTTTTTACCTCTTCACACTCAAACGGCTCGACCGATTTGAAAGAAATTTAGAACACAGGTAAAGTATAACCTGGATTAATTACTAAATTACCTGGTTTACCTGTAAGTTATTTTAAGAGAACTCGTCATCTACAGATAAACCTGTGTAGGGCTTCAGAAGATGACCTTGTAATTATTTCTTAAAAATGTTTATATTAGTAAATTAATTAATTATAAAATGAACGGGGCCGTATTCCGCTATTTGAAAAGCGTCTCAATTGAGTTTCAGTTGGATGGTTTTGGTAGTTTAGTATTCCGCTAACACTTCGACTATAGAAAATCACAATAGCAATAGAATGACAGAAGAGTGTCGTTGGCATTACAATGGCTAAATATGAGAATTGGGGATTGTTACCCTGTTTTGCTATTGAAATTTATAAATTTTCTGAATGACCCTCGAAATATATGTCAGACATTACGATGACAGACGTGACGTAAATGTCCGTCTTTACGGCCGTTTACGCTCTGCCTACCCCGCAAGGGATAATAGGCGTGATATGTGTATGCATGTTTGCATTCTGTCTATATATTCATAACTCAATAGTATAAGAACGCTTTCCTGTCTTAAAGAGCATAAAAACAATAACACTCTATGAATATAATCGTTAAGTCATAAAGTGTGTCGTAAAATAACGCGTTTTACCGCAATATGAGTCATGACGAGTGATTCAAAAACGTAAATTTACTTACTACGAAAATAAAATGCAAAAGTTACCAAACGTGCCGTGTGATGCCGGCTTAGAATAGCATCACCCCATTTCTTTCCAGTGGGAGTCGTAAGAGGAGACTAAGGGACTCGAGGGTGTGTATTGGAATTTAAGGCGATGGGCTGACAACCTGTTACTCTAGGTTACTCTAGGTTACGATACACAATTTTCCGAATGACCCTCAAACATTATTGTCAGACGTGGCATAAATGTCCGTATTTTGCGACAGTTTACGCTCTGCCTTAGAAATGGATTATTTATAGGCGTGATTATGTATGTATGTATGTATTTTCCAATAATAAAAAACAGGACCAGGTAATACTGTGACCAAATTTTACTAAAATAATACCTATTCTACTAATATTATAAATGCGGAAGTTTGTATGTTTGTTACTTATTCACGCAAAAACTACTAAACCGATTGTATCGAAATTTGGCACACATTATAGAAGGTAAAATGGATGAACACATTGGATAGTTTTTATGTGTACGCGGGCAAAGCCGCGGGTAACAGCTTGTAATAAATATAAACAAATACATTTATTATTAAATCTTTATTGAGAGGTATATGAACATAAAACTAACACAATTTAATTATTTACAGAAAAAATTAACCTAAAACTAAACTAATAAATACATTTACTTCAACTTGGTGGGCATTTTAAATCACTAATAAAACTGTACGTATGTCTGTCGGTATGTTAATTATGTTTCGCGGAACATATCGATAAGAAAAATAAAACTGTTAATCGATTTACAAGTAATCGAGTTCAATTGATCTTGATTGCGGGAGGGAATTATTGTCGATTGCTGGCGATGGTTTACTGCTAGTGATGGGACGTTACAATTTTAGAAAAAATATCGATAAAAAAATACGTTGAATACCAACTTTTAAAACAATTTTACACACAAAATTTTCAAGTGCGGGCAAGTTTTGAACCTGCGATTTGGTATTCAATTTATCGCGGGTTTTCATCGCTTATTCAATCTGTAAAGATAGAATTTGTCACCGGGTATTAGTTGCAAAACTTACCCGGTAGATGGAGCCGTGCCACGCTCCATATTTAATGCCACACTCCATATTTAATGCCATGCTCGTTAGTGGCATTAAATACACTTGCAAAATTGGCGTGCAAGTATCGAGCTGCGGTAGCCCAGATAGAAGAGGCGTCGTCACTAGTACTGACGAAAGTCGCAGGTTCAAATCCTAAGCCCTTGAAATTTTTGCAAGTTTTCAAAAAAGATAACGTATTGTGTCTTCAAGCGATGATTAAGATAGTTACTACTAGTGATAGATTTCAGCTCAATTCCTCACATACATCGAAACGGTACTACGACGATTTTTATAGCTTAATTATTTAGGTTAGTCACTAGGTATTTTTTTAGTTTGATTTAGTTTCATTTTAATAGCTATTTGTCCCTTTATTCACTTGAATAAAAACACAATAATTCTATCGATATCGATAAAATGCCGATATTTTCGCAACACTATTTTGTTAATCCATTATAATTACATCTTCAATTAGTTATATGTACTTACTTACTAACATGATGTAGGTATTAATGAAGTATGTTGATTGGTTTTAAACGATTGGAAAAGACATTTAAACTTAAAAAGATATAATTTCACTAATAATCTTCTTTTACTGTGATATACATACATACATCACGCACTACGGGGTAGGCAGAGCGTTAACAGCCGTAGACCGGATATTAACATCACGTCTGTCAAAATACTGAGGGTCAATCAGATAACTGTGTATCACTATAGTGATAGGTTGTCAGCCCATCGCTTAAAATTGCAATACACATCTAACCTTAGTCGCCTCTTACGACATCAATTGGTAAGAAATGGGGTGATGCTATTCTAAGCCGGCATCACACATCAATATTATATACATGACATAAATACATAATTTATTTATTAAAAAACACATACAAATATCACGCCTACAATACCTTGCGGGGAAACAAAGCGTAAACGGCCGTAAAAAACGGACATTTACGCCAGGTCTGACAAACATTTGAGGTTCATTCGGAAAATTCTGTATTGCCATAGTAAACATTTTTTGTATTTTTTTTTGTAGGCTTTAAGGCCGATTTTAATTTGAAATAAATTATTATGACAAAGTAATTTTTATTATTTTTATTTAATAATTTTACTGTTACGGTTTTAATTTGCTTATGCAACTACATGCAAATCATTTATTTTTAGTCTCTATTTCTATGTAAAGGTTGCCTAGAAGAGATCGCTGCAAGCGATAAGGCCGCCTTTGCTTCCTTTTCTTGAGTTTTCTGTATTCTTTTGTTTCTGTTGTGTATGTTGTGAGCAATAAAGTGTTCATCTATCTATCTAAAAATTTTACAAGTTACAATATGGCTTACCTCCTACTACGAGACCTAAGTAAGACCTAGCGTATGTTTAAGCCCTAGTTAAACCTCAGATAAAACAAACAATGCACTCGAACCGGCTGTTTACGAGCGACAACTCGCGAGCCAGGGGTAGTCAACCGTTGACCACTTGTTCATCAACAGTCCACAGCTGGCGGTACCTACTAAATACGCACGTATTATTTACGTAGGTACCTGTAGGAAAAGTTTATAAATCGTTCCTTTAATAGCTCTTGATTCAAATTATATAGAGTGTGTTTGGGACATGACAGTACAAACTTTCAATTGAATTCGCTCAAGAAATAAAACTGATTAACTTATACTTGTGGAATTTTTGAACTTATACTTGTGCAATCTGTTCATGGATAGTTGTTTGGAAGATTTGAAAGAGAGTGAATGTGGTCTGAGAATGAATGGTTTACTCGTCAAATGTCTTCTCTATGCTGACGACCAAGTTATCCTTGCGTCGTCGGCTGAAGGGTTGCAGGAGATGGTAAATATTATGAATGAGGCTTTGAAAAAGAAAGGAATGAAAGTGAATGTAACTAAGACGAAAGCAATGGTTTTTGAGAAAGAGGAAAATATGACAGAGTGTAAAATTATGATAGAAGAAGAGAGGGTGGAACAAGTGAAAGAGTTTGTGTATTTGGGCTCCATGTTCACATCAGATGGAAAGTGTGAAAGTGACATCGAAAGAAGGGTGAATGCCGGCAACATGGTGAATGGAGCGTTGCACGCTTTTATGAACAGCCAGAAAGTCTCTGATAAGGCTCGTCTGGCTGTGCATAGAGGGGTGTTAGTTCCGACACTTATGTATGGGAGTGAAAGTTGGGTATGGCAGAAAAAGCATGAAAGTAGAATAAATGCAGTACAAATGAGAGCGTTAAGAAGTATGGTTGACGTAAAATTGAGTGACAGGATAAGGAATAGCGTGATAAGGGAACGTTGTGGTATAAAAGAAGACGTAGTGACTGGTGTAGAAAAGGGTATGCTTAAATGGTTTGGTCATGTAGAGAGGATGAACGAAAGAAGATTAACGAAACAGGTGTATATGGCAAGTGTGGATGGGAACGTCGGAAGGGGAAGACCTCGACGAACGTACCTCGATCAAATCGGGGACGTGCTAAAGAAAGGTCAGGTCAAGAGTACCCTAAACCGACGAGCATGCGTGAAGAGATTGATGAATGTGGAGGAGGCGAAAGAAGTATGCCAGGATCGTAGTAAGTGGAAGGAAGTAGTCTCTGCCTACCCCTCCGGGAAAGAGGCGTGATTTATGTATGTATGTATGTATGTGCAATTTTTTCGAAATATGATTGATTTCCCCATACATATTCACTCGAGTAGCAACAAAGTCGACCTTATTTCTGTACGACTTAGGAATTTCCTTTCGTCTGACAGACGCATGCGTTACGGTGCGTTAAAATAACGCAGCGACGGACTTCAAGTGGGAAAGCCGCCTCAAAAAGGCGTACCTCAGTGTATCCTTTGAATTATTATAAAAGCACCAATATTTTTATTTTAAGATGCTTTCTTTCGCCGATTTCCATATTTTTACTGGCTCAAATTTAGCTAATAAGACTTTTGCTATTAGAAATATTTGAGTAAAAATGTTCAACACACCTGAAGAAAGCGATACGATACATTCGTGGCCAAAGATTAAGTTGTAAAGTTTATAGACGCGACAGAGCGATGTAAAAACTGTGTGTACCGTACCTAATAGTTGTTTTTATGAGGGTAGGAGGACATAAGTGGGTTTTTATTGTTAGTAGTCACAGTGCCTTCTGACTAGAGCAATACAGTGTTATATAGTGTGATTCTGCGAGGTACCAGGGTCCGAATTCTTTTAAATTACCCTTGCAATGCCAGCGACACTCAACTGTCATTTATAGTCACCGTGATATTCTATACTTCAAACTGTTAGCAGGATACAAAACGCACAAAACCATGCCACTGACACAACTGTAGCGACCTCTGGGAGCTACCACAAGAAGCTCACTCAAAGTGGTTCACGAGCAAGCAAGACGCAACAAAAGTTCCAACATATCTGCAAGATGGCGCCACGTGACAGATGTTCAGAGAAACAAAGAGCCTCAAACGCGGTATCGAAGTGTTTCACCTGTCACCTCGCAACGCATATTTACAACGTCCAATTCTATCCAGGAGGACCAGTCGGTCCCCTGGCCACAACACCCGGCCAGGCAGGGTAACTACCCTTTTCCTGACTCCACCTAGAACCCTCCATTCTGCCTATTGGCATTACTCCTGTCACCCGCCATACAACTGAAACGATTTTCATTTAGCAGACTTCAGGCCAAGATATTCTGTTTAGATGACAGTAGTGCTACGTCTCCATTTTTCGTGGCGTAGACTCAAGCTAAAGACATTAAAAAAATCTTTAAAAAAACTTGCTTAAGACTTTCTAACTGTAGACACTTTTTAGAATCTAGAAAACAATGAGATACTTTGTAGGTATGATCCTTCGAGATTTTTGTTACCGGCCCTTTATTTCTTTATTTATCTTTATCTTTCTTTCCCGTGGGAGTCGTAAGAGGCGACGATGGGACTCGAGGGTGTGTATTGCATTTTTAGGCGATGGACTGACAACCTGTCACTATGGCGATACACAATTTTCCGAATGACCCTCAAACACTTGTCAGACGTGGCGTAAATGTCCGTTTTTTGCGGCCGTTTACGCTCTGCCTACCCCGCAAGGGATAAAGGCGTGATATATGTAAGTATGTATGTATCTTTATGCACAAAAATGCAAACGGGCGGACCTAACGCCAAATGCGTTATTTCCCTGTCTACCTTAGGGCATGTGGATAGGGTCAAGGCAGGTGCATTAAACAAAAACTAATTAAAGAACGGCTTGAATATATATAACTCAGTAATATGTACATACGTATAATAACAACAACAATAAACAATAAACCTTGTTGCCTCTACGTAGATATATTTTATGTTTTTAGAAAAATATTAAAACGTAAAGTATTCAAAATATGTATTATTTTTTGAGAAAAATTTGATTCATTGCAATCTACAAGCCATTTAGAAGTAATATAAAAAAAAATTACTGCAAACAACCTGAATTTGGGATATACCTCTAAATAGGACGTTTTCTTTTTGAGAATTAAAATAGAGTTTAGTTTCCAAGCACTGTGTAGATGGCGTTGAACTGACTACGTTACTAGATGCCAGAGCCAAAAGGCATAAAAAAAACTTATTGTTTTCCGAATCGATCCTCATTTTTCGCGCTGTGTTATAAATTTTTTTTTGGTACGATGTTTTCGTTAATATGCAGGGAAACCCATGGGAAACCCGTGAACACAAATATTTTGAGAAGCGACTTTGACTTTTTTAACATGACATAACTCAGATATATCCTAATCTTTTCTAAACCTATCTCACGGAAAGTGACAGAAATTGAGGCCAATTTATTAAAAACTACTTACGTAGTAGGTACCTCGGAAAGTATTTCAGAAACTATTTTATCGTTCGGGGAACAATTGAAAGTTTAAACTTTAAATCTGTTGGCTCTTTGTGAATTGATTTCAGTGCGGAGTTTTGTACAGTCGCATGGAAAAGTGTTTTCACAGGCTAATTTGTCCTGAGTGCAACACGGCTGGTCGCAACTTTTATAAGATCGTCAGTCCACGAGGCCGTCCCGCCATTGGTCCATTGTCTGCGTCCTGCGTCTGTGTTTCCAAACGCATACAACCCTAATCTCTTCAAAGTAAGAGTGAACAGGCTTCTTCTGGGTGAGCTCGCTCCATCTTAGACTCTGTCTCTGTCCTATGACTTAGACTAGAGTCAAGAGCAAACCCATCAATAACAATAAAAAAAAATTTACCCGCGCTGAGCTATTCGCAGCTGGCTTTCCAATAATGTGCACCATGATTACAATTTTTATTCTTTACCTTATTATGTCAAAGTACTTCATTTCGTTTATTAAAGCGAGTGTCGCCGTGAACGACCTCGACAGTGGCGCCACTTCACAAAAAAATAATTTATCTTTATACAAACAATCTAGCAAAATGTCCGATGCCCAAGTTTTTTGTTTTATCCGTAAATAAAAAAAGAACCTGCAAACTCAATGAAATATTCGCTGTAATTAAAGTTACGGTCACTAATAGCAAAAGTGGCCGTTTTTAGGCACTTTTTTCCATAACTTTCATTGCAGCGAATATTTCAATAAGTTTGCAGGTTCTAATTTTACTTACAGATAATATTTAAAACTTGGGCAACGGATATTCTGATACATTTTATGAAGTGATTTTTTTTGGAGTGGCTCCACTGTCGAGGTCGTTGACAGCTACACTCACCTTCTTAACCCTTTAACGGGCAGAGCATATAAAAAAATTCCATGGGATTTGAAATCTATTGCGGGTAGTTAAGGTTCAATTTTAGATGGGAACATTCTTACCATCGCCTAATAAAGTTAAAAAAATAACTGAAAATGACTTTAAAGGCTTTTATGCCTGTCTGTACCTTCTACTAGACGTGGATTGCCAGTTTGAAGTTTTAACGAGCTCCCCTGAGAGTCTGCGAGAGTTCATTGGCAACTTGGCATACAGACCGACAATTATAAATGTTAACTACAACATAAGACAGTCCACTGCTGGACATGGGCCTCTGTCGACGGGTATTGTCAATTGAAATTCAATTGTAGAGGTATACGTCAGTTCTCAATTTAATTGCCTGCCCAGCGGTTTGACCTGCTGCTAACCGTTTTCCCGCGGGAATAAGACATTATTATATAGCCTTTGTTCATCAGGGACAATGCAGGATCTTATAGGTAAAAGAAAAAGTTTTTAAATCGGTCCTATTCAATTAAAACAAACAAATCTTTCCTCTTTATAATATTGGTGAAGAATGCATTCTACTTATCACGCTTACCACGCTTGCCCGGCGGATTGGCAAGCGCAGTGCAAGATGATGCTTTCACAGGGAGCGCTGCTGCCCATTCCCTTAGCTACTCGCTTTTTACGACACCCGCGGGTAGAATTCGGGAGATGCTACCCTAAGCCGGCATCACTCGGCAATGTAAACTACAATACTGTTAATTGTTTCTGACTGGATATACATACATAAACCACGCCTATATACCTTGCGGAGTAGGCAGAGCGTGTGAGTAACAATTACCCTATTTACGCAAAATTTGAGGTTATTCGGAAATTTGTTTATCACCACAATGACAGATTGTCAGCCCATCGGCTAAAATTGCAATACACCTGTAATGTAACCCTCGAGTCACTTAGTCGCATCTTACACATCCTCTTGTAAGAAACGGGGTGATGCTATTTTAAGTCGGCATCACACGGCAAGCAAGTGCAATGACCGAAATCTGCAAATAATAACAATTATGTTTAAAATTAGAACTGAACATCAGTGCACTAGTTCATTTTGGTCAAAAACAGACGGAAATAACAGTCGCGTTACGCAACAGTTGCATTTGGTCCTAAGTGGTTTCGTTAGTGGAATTTGGAATTTACAAGTTACAATAACGTTTAAGTTAAAATTTGTATTTTTAGGGTTCCGCACCCAAAGGGTAATAACGGAATCCCTATTACTAAGGCTACTATTATATATTCTGTGCTAAGGCTCGGCTGTCCGTCCGTCCGTCTGTCCTACAGTTACGAGGCTGTATCTCCTGAACCGTTATACCTAGGCAGTTGAAATTTTTACAGATGATGTATTTCTGTTGCCGCTATAACAACAAATACAAAAAATTTGAATAAAGTAAATATTTAAGGGGGCTCCCATACAAAAAGCTTTCTTTTTGTATGGAGGCTGTATCTCATGAACCGCGAAAATTAGACAGTTGAAATGTTTACAGATGTTGTATTTCTGTTGCTGCTATAGCAACAAATACATTTTTTTTTTATAAAATAAATATTAATGGAGGCTGCCATACAAAACACGTGTTTTTTTTTTGCAAGTACAAAATAGTACGGAACCCTTCGTGTTCGACTCGCACTTGGCCGGTTTTTTTATTTATCTATTTTACTTTACATCTATTTGCGCAATAGATAAAATAGAATTGTAGCATTGTAAAATAATGTAAAAATTATTATTGTTGTAGGTACCTTGCAATTTTTATATCTTTAAATCTGGATGCTGTAACAGTTTAAAATCCAATTTTATCATACATTTTATTATAATCGTTAAAAATTTTCTGTTTTGTTTCAAAAAATTTTGTGTCATGTTTTTTTTTTTTGCCTCATAAAATGTTTTTGTATTGTAACAGTTTTTACCCATACTCTTTTTATCTTTGTTGAGGTACAATGCATGCCGTCGTTGCCTACAACTAGAGTAACATTAAGACACTATGACTAAGATATTGGATTTTGTATGTAACTGATGTATACTCTGTTGGTGACCTATTAAATAAATAAATAAATAAATTGCTACGCCCTTCTAGGGTGCCACATTTATGTACTTACTGGAAATTAATTTTTACATACTTACATAAATTAATGGCCGTGTGATGCCAGCTTAGAATGGCGTCACCCCATTTCTTGCCCGTGGGAGTCGAAAGAGGCGAATAAGGGACTAGAGGATGTGTATTGCAATTTTAGGCAATGGGCTGACAACCTGTCACTATGGCGATACACAATTTTCCGAATGACTGTCAAATGTATGTAAGTGTCCAATTTTGCGGTCGTTTACTCTCTGCCTACCCCGCAAGGGATTATAGGCGTGATATGTGTGTGTGTGTGCACACTATATTCGATAAATTAACAATTTTCTCTAAAATAACGCCTTAAGAAATACGCTAGAAAAATTAAACACTTTAAATTCATACTAGAAACAAAATAAACGAGCAGTTTATCAAAATTCAGCACAAAACGTTGCCGGTTAACTAAAATTCGTGTCGTTTGCCAACAGCGTGAAACTGGGCAATCGGCAATCGCAAACAATTTCCGCACAAAACGGCCAGCCACTGTCTGCAGGACGGGGGAAGTATTCTTGATTCGGTAGATTCTCAATTCACACTCGCAAAACTATTTTCGAATGCGCAATCTTATAATATCAGGGTGAAAATTGACTAGTGACCGATAGCGAAAGCTCAAGACAGGGTGGTGATAAGAAACAACTTTCATCAAGGAACAAAGGTTGACATATGACAAAATAATTGAGTTGTATTAACACTAACTTACGACAATTTTTTTCGTATTTCGGCCTATATTCCAGGGGAAAGTAGTTTTCTTGAGTTTTTGCTATTGGTCACTAGTAAAATAGCCCCCTATATATATATTTTTGTGTGATGTTGCATGAGTCGTGAAACTTCTTTAATTTTTTTTTTTATTAATGATGGGTTTGCTCTGGACTCTAGTCTAGGTCATAGGACAGAGACAGAGTCTAAGATGGAGCGAGCTCACCCAGCAGAAGCCTGTTAAGGCACTGGCACTCCCACACACTGACGGAACGCAGCAAGCTACTTGGCGCCAGACTTCGGTGGGATGGTGGTCGCGAGCCAGGCGGCCCCTTCCACTTCTTACGGAGCCTTCCACCGCTAAGTGGGATCCGGAGCCGGACTTATCCACAGGCAAGCCTGTGTTGGTGGACCGCTAGGAGGTAGATCCCATACCACCCCGTGAACGCAATTTAAATCTATCGGCTACCGAATCAAAAATACGGCTAGTAGGTATACGCGGTAACTGCAACGCGGCGCGCGGCGGCGACGGCGGCCACTGCGCAAAATGGCCGTATTGGACCGTTGCCAGTAGCCAGTGACTGCCGCTGCAGGCCATCCCTCATATAGATAGATACACATATCACGCCTAGAATCCCTTGCGGGGTAGGCAGAGCGAAGACGGCCGCAAAAAACGGTCACTTACGCCACGTCTGACAAATGATTGAGGGTTATTCGGAAAATTGTGTATCGCCATAGTGACAGGTTGTCAGCCCATCGCCTAAAATTGCTATACACACCCTCGAGTCCTTTAGTCGCCTCTTACGACACCCGTAGGTAAGAAATAGGGTGATGCTATTCTAAGCCGCTAGAAACGGCTCGCGGCAAATAAAGAGCCCTAAGCAATTAATTTGCTCAGGAACTGCAGACTAGCTTATCACCCGACTATGTTTGCGCAGTCGTGATAAAAATCTGTCGCGTGATTTATGAATGCGGCTCCCGCATTGCCGTAACGCCGCCGTTCAAACGGCTTTACTGTCTTTCATATATTAAAGCACCGCCGTTTCGATAAGTCGTATTTGACAGTTGTCAGATTCGTGATAACACTATGGCAGAGGGTCCTTTGCTCACATCTATTTTAGAATGGAGATGACAGCTGTCAAATACGACTTATTGGAACGGCGGTACTTAAGTTACGGTACACCTATTTCGAATTAACTGTTGTATGTACTACGGTTTATTATGCATTCATCGTGTTATATTATTATCATGCCATGAAAAAGCCTTTGTTCTTCATGGTCTTACCTATAACCATTGGGACACGGATGAAGACCTCATACATCGAGTCTCAGATGTAATTTACGACATACTTAACATCAATATAATGAACGACATAGACGAAATAACTTATATAGGAAAAAAAGGATTCAAACGACCTATAAAAAAATCGAAATTATCAGCAAAAGATTAAAAAAATACATATTAGATAATTACATATACTTTAAAGAAGCAGGTTTGAGTGTCTCAGACTATTTAAATGAAAAAGATTTACGAGAACGAAGAGAACTACAAAAAGCCCTTAAATCTGCAAGAGTAAACGGGCACCACGCTGTTATAAAAAATAATAAACTTCTAATAAACGGCCGTGAATCAGTTAATATGAATGAAATACATTACAAAAAAAACGATGATATACCCGAAGACGAAAGAAATGGTCCAGGAACACAAAGAAATCCAGAAGAAACAAATGATAATTTTCGAAACTAATTTTAACATCGTATACCAAAATATGCAAAGTATCAATAATAAAATTCATCTCCTTGAAGCTTTCATTAACGATAGGCCTAACTTAGATATAATTTGCATATCAGAGACTCACTTGAATGAAGAAAAAACGAATTTACTACACATAGACAATTACACGATGGGCTCCAACTTCTTCCGCAAACACCACAAATGCGGGGGTGTATGCATACTACTCAAAAATTCATTAAAATTCATTGACCGAATCGATATAACGGAGCAAACAATAGAATTTATTTTCGAAGTCTGTGCTATTGAACTACCGAGAAACAATCTGTTGATAATTAACTTATATTGGCCTGACAGTAAAAGAGAAATAGATATTTTTTATACCAGTTTAGAAAAACTTCTAAAACATCTTTCAAAAAAAGATAAAAACAAAAACATTTTAATGGGAGGTGACCTAAACGTAAATTTTCTGGATACTAAAGAGAAACAATTACTTTCAATTTTAATGTCAGATTATAATTTTCATCAAAAAGTAAAAAAGCCAACAAGAATTACACCAACTAGCTCCAAATGTATTGATCTTATTTTTACTAATTTTAAAATGGGCGATTCTGAAGTAAACGTAGAAGAATTGGGATTTTCTGACCACCAAACTGTACTACTCTCTGTACCACTAATAACAGACAACCTGCATCCTTTTTCAATTGAAAAACGTATATATAATGATGCTAATGTTAACATGTTCCTAACAGAACTTCATAAAATCAATTGGCATGACATAATTAAACCTACCCAAAATATAAATCAAAACTACAATGACTTTGGCGAAATTTTAAAAACAGCCCTAAATAAATGTATACCAAAAAAGCTCATAAAAATTAAAAGAAAACCCAGAAATAAATACTTAACCAAAGGTTTGAAAACCTCTTGCCATAACAAAAGATTGATAAAATTATTGGTTTCTCAGTCTAAAAGCAATGTTTTACGAAAATATTATAAATCCTACAGCAAAATTTTAAAACAAGGAGTTAAACAAGCTAAAAAAAATTGCAATGTACGGAAATTTGAAAGATCTGAAAATAAGACTCAATGCATGTGGCAAATAATTAATCAAGTAACAAACAAAATACCGCACAAAAATAGAAAAAATATTAACCTAAAAACCGCAAACAACATTGTGATCCACGACCCGAAAGCAGTGGCAAATGAATTAAATTCATTTTTTGCATCTATAGGGAAAACAACTTTACATCCTAAACCAACCATGTCACCAACTACAAATATCATAGAAAACACATTGAAAAACACAAGAAGTGAATAACTTGATCAAAAAACTCAAAAATAAGAAATCTTATGGTATTGACGAGATCCCTCCAACACTAATAAAAAAATGTGTTGATGTATTAACCATTCCTTATACTCAACTTATAAATCAATCTTTTTCGGAAGGTTGCTTTCCAGACTCTCTAAAAACGTCCCTAATCAAACCTGTTCATAAAAAAGGAGACACCACAGACCAAAACAATTACCGCCCAATAGCACTTTTACCAACATCTGCCAAAATATTTGAAGGTGCAATGGTGAAGAGGTTATATTCTTTTTATGAAAAATACAAAGTATTACATGAAAATCAAAACGGTTTCAGAAAGAACAGATCAACAATTCTTGCTATTTATACATATGCTCAAAAAATCTATGATGCTATAAATAACAAAAAATACGCCATTGGCCTTTTATTAGACATGAGTAAGGCTTACGATAGAGTATGCCACGAAAACCTGCTTACAAAACTATATGGGTCAGGAATACGCGGAATAGCATTCAAATGGTTTCAAACATATTTGCAAAATAGATTTCAATACGTAGAAATAGAAAACACAAATTACGAGACAGGAAAAATTAGACAAATTAGATCAGATAGACTATCATCGACAGGATCTATTCCACAGGGAAGCGTTTTAGGATGCATTTTATTCCTAGTGTACATAAACGACCTCCCCACCATACTGGAAAATGATTGCGTTCTTTTCGCGGATGACATTTCTGTTTTAATCCCCTGCTATAAAAAATAAAATATAAAATAATTTATTGGTCTTTCTTACACTTCTATAACAATTTGATCGATTGGAATCTCCATTTAAGCAATAAAAGCCTGTGTTTGGAGATTCCGCTCTTCCATAATAAGAAGTTCAAAAACATGACAATGGTAGATAATTATTTTACATTATAATATTATACATGCAGAAACCAAAGTTTAGTACATAATAAAACAAAATAACACTACGAAATCAAAAATTAACTAAAATTAAAATAAAATAAAAACAAAAGGAAACAGAATTGTGTTGAAACTAGTATGTATGTGCTGTGTGTGTGTGTGTGTGTTTGTGTGTGTGTTTGTGTGTGTGTGTGTGTGAGTATGTGTGTGTGTGCGTGTGTGTCTGTGTGTATGTGTGTGTCTGTGTGTATGTGTGTGTGCCCATAGCTTTTAGGTACGAACCAATATGTCCTCAACCTCATCATAAGTCTTTGATTTTATCCACTTCATCAATAGTTTCTTACACTCGTGGAAAGTTTTATCGTAAACATACACTTCCTTATTTATTTTATTGTATAAAAATCCAGAGCGAGATTCTAGCTGTCTACAAGCAAAAGTCGTTTTAGTGTGTGGTACGGGGGCGACAATGTCCTTGCGTCTTTTTTCAACTAAGCTGGGGTCAAAGGTTAGGGATTTATGAGTCCTAAGCATTGTCAAAGCAACATACAACTTTCTTACCGAGAGGAGATCACTTATGAGATATAGTTCGTGGGTTGAAAAACGTATTTTTTTAAAATACATGACCTTGATTAGTGTTCTTTGTGCTCTTTCTAGTTCAATAAAATGAGTTTTGGCTGCACCACCCCATACCGGAATACAATAGGCGATAATTGATTGCCCAAGGGAACTATATATTTGATTGAGAAGGCGCTTAGGAGCGTCTTTTTTATCTGAGTGATCCGGTACAACATGACGGAGAGTTTTAAAAATCCAGACCAGTTTTCTAACTCTTGATATCACATGTTCGAGATGTAGGTACCAGGAAAGGTTCTGATCCACAATCACACAAAGATATCTAGCATGTGACACTTTTTTTAGGGTTGGACAGTCACAAGATCCTCTATTAGCAATCTCACAGCCATGTATTCTTAGGCTATAGTCACTCGGAGGCTGCTTGTTGTTATAAATGCTGTAGCAAATGTAATTAGTTTTTGTTGTGTTTAACGTAAGCAAATTTTGCTGCAGCCATAGAGCGACTCCAGCCATCCCAATCTCGGCCCTAGTTCTGACTGCATCCCAGGATTCACCAGAAAAGACTAAGGCAGTGTCGTCAGCATACGACAGGATTTTAGCATTTTGTATGTGCATATTACATAAATCATTTATATAAATGAGAAAAAGCGTAGGTCCTAGAACGCTTCCTTGAGGTACGCCGCACAACACCGCCGCATCTTCACCTGTACATCCCGGAAGCTTCACGCACTGCTTCCTCTGCGAAAGGTAGCTCTGGAAGACTGCCATAGGTGTTCCTCTTACTCCAATCCTCTCCAGCTTATGTAAAAGGATAGGGATGGAGACGGTATCGAACGCTTTTTTTAGATCAAGGAAAACCGACAAACATTTTTTTCTTTGGTCTAACTGTCTCGTCACAAAAGAAGTGAGCTCACTCACTGCATCTTCTGTCGATTTTCCCTGTCTAAAGCCAAATTGTGTCGGCGCTAGAATATGGAATTTGTTAAGGTAGTTAAGTAGTCTACGATTAAGTAGTTTCTCTAAAAATTTTGATATAGATGGTAAAACTGAGATTGGCCTATAGTTATTTACGTCTCCTTTATCCCCGCCCTTGTACACCGGAGTTATGATGGAATGTTTCAGTGGGTCGGGGAAGATCCCTTTTTCAAAACATAGATTTGCTAGATGGGTAATAATAGGTGCAAGATCATCATTAGCCAATTTAATGAAAGTGTTAGGGATATTATCCCATCCAGGAGCACTGCTAGATTTAAGGTTTTTTATTATCGATGTGACCTCCGCAACGTGTGTCGGATACAGAACAAAAGAGTGAGCTGAAGCATCTATAGCGTTCAAGGAGGTTGCCATTTCGTTTATGTTTGGTTGTATTTTTTGAGCAAGTTCCACGCCAATATTTACAAAAAAGTTATTAATGTAGTTAGCTGATTCACTAGATGTTGATTTAATGTTAAGTAGCTCGGAGTTTGTACTAAGTGATTTATTAGAATAAGTAATATTTTTTATATTTTTCCATAAGAGTTTGTTATTGTGTAATGATTTTATGATGTTATCCCGGTCGTATTTTCTTTTTATTCTTTTTATGAGATTGTTACAGTGATTTCTGTACCTTCGATACGTGATGCGTAGTATATCATTATGTGGGTCTTTACGCAGATCTTTTTGAAGTTTATTTCTGTTTCTTATACAGCGTAGCAGTCCAGCAGTAATCCAGGGTTTAAGAGTTCGTTTACTGCAAGGTACAGTAGTGACAGTAGTATTAACTTTAATGCTTTCAATAATTTTATCAATTAAGAAGTCGGTTACAGCTCTAGGATCGTCAGAGAACAGAATATCGGAAAGGTGTTTGTTTTTAAGGTATTCAAGCGCTGCATCGAAGTTTATTGTCATTTTGGTTTTAGTGTCATTTGATCTGCTTTTTAGTTTTTTAATGGTTAAAAATGTGGTACTATGATCTGATATAGTAGTATGCATAACCGCAATTTCCGCCTTAAACCTAGTTTTATTTAGTTTTAACATGAAATGATCAAGGCAATTTTGCTCTCTTGTTGGTAGCGTATGACCGGTGAGTATTCCGTAGTTAGCAAGCATATCCAAGTAACTCATTCGGTTTTTGAATTCGTGTGTAGGTTCCAAAAGTTTTGGACGAATATTTATGTTTATGTCACCAGCTATAATTATACTGCTATGTGAAGGGAGGGTCTCCAGATGAGCGCTAAGTGAGTTAATAAATAGCTCTGTATTAGGGTTTGATGGTGATCGGTATATACAGAGTAACAAATTGTTTAATATATCAACCTGTAAGCAAGATGAATGATATAAATTTATTTCTTTCACCTTGTGTTTAAGGGACTTTTTAACATAAATTACCACACCATCATTCTGATTAAGTTGATTTACGGTGCTATAAACTTCATAATTATTTAATTGTGGTAGAAGTTTGTTCGAGTTTAATCTGCATTCTGTAAGGGTAATTACATCGGTATCAAAAGAAAATGTGGACAAATTAAGCATGAAATCGTCAAAGTTACGGTATATGCTTACTATGTTCTGAGATACTATGGTGAAGTCAGTTTTATTAATATTAATATGTTTTTCAAGGTCAGTCGGCTCGCATTCAAGACAACTAGCTATTTCAATGTCATCTAATTCTTGGATATTATGTAGTTGTTCACCCATATGACTTGTTAAGATATAGACCGCTCATCGTTACAGTTTGGTTATACTTTTGCTGATGATAGTTGAATAAATGTGTGCATGAGTGCAAGATGATATTGTACGTGTTGTGATGATTGTATTAGTGTATGTGGTTGAGTGTTTATATAAGTATATATTATGTAAGTAGTAGTAAGTAAGTAGCGAAGTGAAATTCCAAGATCTTGGTACAAAACTGGGATTGGCACGTAAGACAGAGAAAAAATATCTCCATATAGTCATTCGCTATCTATTAGTAGCTTATGCACCTGCTGTTCGGTCTTGATCACAATAATTGGGGTCTGTTCATTTTTTCGTACATACACCTTGCCATATGAAGTCCATACAAATTTGTATCCCTTGGACTTTGCAAGGTCACGTGCAAGGAAATGTAGGCGGGAAGCTTTTGGAGTAAGATTCTCCGAGAGAAATATAGGAGTATCCTCATTCGTCTTGAATCCCAAATGTTTAGCACACAATTTAGAGCGATTTTTTATATTATAAGTTTTAGCCGTTTTAAGGAAGTCCATTTTCAGTAAAGCTGATCCAGTCTCTACAATAATTGGAGTGTTTCTGTGATCGGGCTTTTTGCTCTTGACTCTGTAGATGTCTTTTATGTCTGACTTCATTATTTTACAGTTGATCGTCTCTGAAAGTGTTGTCACCATGTTGATGAGGTCTTCCTTAGTTTCGGACTCCTTTCTAGGCACTCCTTTTATTTCGAAATTGGGCTTGCGATACGCGAGCTGTAGATCATCCAGCTTGTCCTCCAAAAACATGATATATTCGCGATCTTCCCTTGATATTGCCTCTAGTTTATCAACTTTTTGTCTAAGCTCTTCATTCTGGTTAGTCACGTGTTTTAGAGATAACTCTATATTTTTATTTGTATCCTGAATTTCTTTCATCTGTAGAGAAATCAGTTTCATCTCTTCCCTGTGTGTAGATGTAAAGGTTGTAGTAAGGTTTCTTATTTCCATTCTAAATGCTTCAAACATCTGTTGTTGCTGATGTAGACTAGCGAAATGGCTAGCCTGTTGCTGTCCACCAAACAAAGGCCTGTTAAAACGATCGCCTACCGCGTTCAATGGCGACACATGTTCCTCAATTGACATCTCCGGGTCCGACAGCGCCTTGTTTAGCGTAGATGAGTGAGCCATTTCAAATTAGCTAGGCTACCAGGTAAACAGGGATGCAGTGGAGCCCTTGTTTGTGGTAAAGTTGAATAAGTATCGTAGGTTTACTGACACAGTGTCTGCAGGCGGGGTGATGAGGGGTAGCAGGACTGCAATAGTTTATTGGAAGTGTGTCTATTTATTGTCACAGTGACGACGGATGTGACACGGGAATTCTATTCAAAATGATGACTACTATCCAAAAAACCTAATTGATAACCGCTTCCGCGTACCAGGATCGCAGAGAGTTCAAGTGGTTGCTCCTACGTCGACGCGGCGGGGCGCAAGCGCAACGTCACACAAGGCGGGCGGCTCTGCCGGGCGGGTTCCTTGCGAGTGTGCGTGCTAGTGCACACAGAGATGTCCTTCTATAGCTGCGCTTCACCATTCACTACGCACGATGACGTCACGCCGGGCGGCCGCCGGGCGGGTTTCTTGCGAGTGTGCGTGCTAGCGCGCACACACAGTTGTCCTTCTACGGCTGCGTCACGCCACGCAACGCACGACGACGTCACGCTAGGCGGCCGGGCGGGTTCCTTGCAAGTGTGCGTGTTAGCGCTCACAGAGATGTTCTTCTACGGCTGCGTCACGCTCTTGTACGACACGCACGAGTAATAGGAAGAGCACTCACACAGCTTCGTCTTAACTGGTTCAGAGTGTAGGGTGAGGGGCCGAATCCCCGGATCGTCAGTTGTTTTTTACATTATTTGTACTATGAAGAAGAGAAGCGCAATCTTGAAAGAAATAAATTACTTCTTTACTATCTGACTGCATCAATAGCAGGGTAATATTCTTCGAGAGTATAGTTTATATGTATGTAGACCTATATTCTATTTCACGGGCCAAATAATAGCTTGATGGATTTTGACATATGGAGTATCGCTTGATTTGTCTCGAGAATGCGAGTGATATGTTAGTGCCTATATTAAAATTAAAATTAGTTAATCAAAAAGTACCGAACATCTACAGCTATCATTTAGCTGCTAAGTAAAGATAGCTTTCACAGAATACCTTTTGATTAATATCATTAGGCACGGGGATACATTAAAGTTTTCTATGAGAGTAATACAAAATAGTAATGACATTTACTATCCTAGATAGAATATAGTAATATTTATTTCATATTTGTTATTGTAAATCATAGTAGAATATTTACTTGTCTCTAGCTTTCTTCAAGTAAAGTAAAGTACTTATCAGCCTATCTTCTTCTGTTGTGTGGACACCACCCACCAAATCGACGAACGATTTGAAGATCCCTGCTGTCAGAGTTTCAAACCGATTACCTAATAAGCTGCTAGATGGTAGCGTCTGCACAGTCACCATCTGAGTGTAATAACAGACCGTCAGCCTAATTTGCTTACTTCATAATGAATTTGCATTATGTAACATTTATTACTTAAAAGTTTTCGCGAAAGTACAATTTAACAATTATCAATACTGAAAGACACATTTCAAACGCATTTAATACTTATTATTACGGAATTTCGTATGATACATGATCATACATACATACATACATCAGCCTATTGCAGTCCACTGCTGGACTGCTGCCTCCCCCAGGGTACGCCATAGGGCACGATCTCTCGTTTTTGCCACCCAGTCGCTACCAGCCGCCTTTTTTTAAGGCATCGAAGGTCGTCCAACGCTACGCTTGCCGAGTCGGTGCCTCCACTCGAGAACCCGCTTATTCCACCGTCCGTCAGTTCTACGGCAGATGTGCCCTGCCCACTGCCACTTCAGTTTGCTACACTTCCAGACTATGTCCGTTACTTTGGGTCTTTTTGCGGATAGTCACATTCCGGATTTTGTCCATTGTCGAGATACCGAGCAAAGACCTTTTCATAGCTCTCTGAGTGACATGTAGCCGGTGGGCCAGTTTTACTGTCAGGTTCCACGTCTCGGCTCCATGGGTCATGATCATGACCATATACATGATCGTTTTCTTTAAAAAAACGACTTTTAAGGAGATATAAACATCAACAGTCCACTGCTGGACATGGACCTCCCCCTATTGGGATGGTATTTTCCATACTCACCAAGTTTGACAGGTGGATCAGCGAGCGCAGTGCAAGAGTGTTTGTGTTTACAAAGAACACTGCTACCCATTCCCTAGGTTCATCCCTTAGTCATCTTTTACAACACCCACAGATAGAAATAGGGTAACGCTATTCTAAGCCTCAGGAAAAATGCCCTTCGTGCACTTTCGTAACCAGAATTTGGTAACTAGCTACGAAAAAACACTTTTTAGTCACTGTTTCGTAACTGGTTACGAATAAACACTATTTTAAAAAATTTTATCTAAAAAAAATCTGCTCAGCTATGTACCAATAGAACTTGTGTTCCCATTTGGCCACTAGTGACGAATGAGACAAAAATTCCCAGCCACCACTCGTGTTCGCTGTACATTGATTATGCTATCAACAATGCACCTTAACAAACTATTTGTTTTTGAAATCTTACTTAGATTTTAAGTGTCCCTTTGTTCACATTTTAAGTGACAGCTGTCAAACGTGTAGCTCGTTTATCTCGTAAACTAAAATTCAACTTTATGGTCCGGAAGTTGTAGGCCTCAACGAAATCTACATGACAGATGACAGCTCTCAAACTAAAAAGTCGTTTATCTCGGAAGCTACGCATGCTAGACTATTTGTTTCTTTGGGGAAGTTGTAGGTCTAGATCTTGCCACATTTTTAGTGACAGCTGTCAAACTCAATTCCTGTTTATCTCGGAAACTATGCATGCTAGACTACTAGTTTCTTTGGGGAAGTTGTCAGCTGTCATCTAAAATGTAGGGCTCGTCAAGCCATGCAACTTTCCCAAACAAACTAATAGTCTAGCATGCAAGGTTTACGAGATAAACGGTTTTTTAGTTTGACAGCTGTCATCTAAAATGTAGGGCTCATCAAGTCATGCAACTTTCCCAAACAAACTAATAGTCTAGCATGCAAGGTTTACGAGATAAACGGTTTTTTAGTTTGACAGCTGTCATCTAAAATGTAGGGCTCGTCAAGCCATGCAACTTTCCCAAACAAACTAATAGTCTAGCATGCAAGGTTTACGAGATAAACGGTTTTTTAGTTTGACAGCTGTCATCTAAAATGTAGGGCTCGTCAAGCCATGCAACTTTCCCAAACAAACTAATAGTCTAGCATGCAAGGTTTACGAGATAAACGGTTTTTTAGTTTGACAGCTGTCATCTAAAATGTAGGGCTCGTCAAGTCATGCAACTTTCTCAAACAAACTAATAGTCTAGCATGCAAGGTTTACGAGATAAACGGTTTTTTAGTTTGACAGCTGTCATCTAAAATGTAGGGCTCGTCAAGTCAAGTCATGCAACTTTCCCAAACAAGCAAATAGCATCCACGGTTAGTAGTTACGAAATAGTGATTTAATAGTGTCATTTGGTAGCTAGTTACGAAAAGTTACGAACGTGGAAAAAAATAGTGTTCATTCGTAACCGGTTACGAAACAGTGACTAAAAAGTGTTTTTTCGTAGCTAGTTACCAAGTACCTGCATAGAAATTATTTTTATTCCGAACTCTTGAACGCAGAATCATTTTTTTTCTATTCGTTACTATTATGAAACTTTTCTTGTTGATTGTTCAACCGTAAAAAACAACTGACGATCCGGGGATTCGGCCCCTCCACGTCATTGGCAGCGCCGCGTTCGGCGCGGTCTCAAGCAGCTTACTCTTCGTGATTTATGCACTCCTATTTTTTGTTGCAATTTAAATAGTTCTGATTTTTAATTTAAATTTAGAAATAAACTGACACAGATTAATTACACGTCTGCTCTTTAACGAGGTCCGGGGGAAGAGGATAACACAGATGAACTTGAAACCACATTAAACTCAACCCTTGATAAAGTTATTAACTGGCTGGATAGTAACTATCTAAAGCTAAACCTTGAAAAAACTAAATTGATACAATTTAAACCCTATCAAAAAACAGCACTTGAAATCGCATATAAATATGGTAACACACCAATAGAAACAATAAAAAGTGCTACCCTGCTTGGAATAGACTTAGATTCGCATATGAGTTGGAAACCCTACATTCAGAAATTAAAAAAAAGATTATCCTCATTTATTTATGGTCTATATAATCTAAAACAGGTAACTAATCTTAAAACTTCCCTCGCAGCTTACTATGCTTACGCGCATTCAAGGCTCTCTTACGGTATTATTTTGTGGGGAAATTGTTGTGATGTAGATGAAGTATTTATTCTGCAAAAGAAATGCGTACGCATATTAACCAATATACAAGATTTCGAATCCTGCCGACCCCATTTTATAAAGCATAATATACTTACTCTTACTTCAATCTATATCCTAGAAGCATGCACTTTTGTACGAAAGCATGCAAACCTATACACGGCGTTACTAAATAATAAAAGAAATAACCGAAATATGCACAAACTAAGAGTGCCATTTACGAAACTAAAATTGGTTTCTGATAGCCCTCATTTGATGACGATAAAAATGTACAATCATATTCCTAATTATATTAAGGAAATCCAAAAAGTGTCAGTTTTTGACAAACAATTGAAGACATTACATATAAAAAAATGCTATTATAATCTTAATGATTTTTTTGACGATAAGCTGCAATAATTAAATCTTCCTTTGTGTTACTATGTTATTGTTATGAAAATGTAATTATTATTAATTTTATTGAGAACTAATGACATGTTAATAGAATTAGAATGCACGTGTTTGTTAATTTATTGTTATTTTTTTGTCAGTAATATCATTTATAAATAAACAAATATAATGTCTATAAATTGCTGTGCCCTTGCAGGGCGTCACATGTATGCCTAGTTTATTTAAGTACCTTCCACCTTTGTAATGATTTAATGTGACTTGCAATAAATAAACTATGAACTAAACTATGAACTATGAACTATCATAGGGCCTAAGCCCCAGCTGGCGCCACCTTTTTTTAAATTTCTTATTTTCATTTAATTGTAGTAGAAATTTGCCGTGTGATGTCGGCTTGGAATAGCATCACCCCTTTTTCCCTGTTGGTGTCGTAATTGGCGACTAACAGACTCGAGCGTAGCATGTGAATTGCAATTTTAGGCGATGGGCTGAAAACCTTTCATAGCGATACACAATTTTCTGAATGACCAATTCATGGTATAAATAGCTGTAAGGCCGCCTAAAACGTACCTACAAAACTTACCTACTCTTACATAAATGATATTATTTTTCTTAACTTTAATTACATGTTTTGCCATATCGGTTTAGAAAAGGACAGTAGGTATCTTAGTCACATCAAGTTTGTCTGTGGTTTCTTCGCCATTTCTTGTCATTTAGTCGCCATCTTTTTAATCATCGCCTTATTTTAACAAATTATAAGACACTTTAATTCGCGATCATATCCTATAATTTTACAAAACCTATTTGACGTAAAGTGACACCGCTAATTTAGGTTAAATAAGAGAATTTATATCCTAAATTGACCACCTAAATGACAGCGATAACCCAACCTTCATCTGTAACATAATATTTTTTTTAAACCCGATGGTACCCCAGTTTCCAATAAAAATAAAATTAGCTTGTCATGTGACCGAATTGACACCAATATTGGCCAATACAATTCCATAAAAAATCTAATAGAAAACACAATACAGAGTGAATCTTATCTACATCTTGTAAAACGAAATATATTTTGCTAACATTTTTACAGACATAACTGCAAAGTCTTAAATATATCTCAAAAGTCTTTAAGAAAACTCCCCTCCTGTATTCTAGTAGAGTCAGCTGAATATATTTTATGAGTACATTTAACGTCAGATATAATCCAGCGCTTATTTTGACAGCGTTTTATGTAAGGAGTTTATTATACACATAGCCTAGTTACTAGTTATTATTCTGTGACATAGCTGAGTAATTTTAAAAAGAGAATATTTTGTATTTAGTGAGACAGACTTGAAAGTTTAGATAACTTTTAAGATGTTAATTATAACAGACGTGTGATAAAACCATTTTCTATAAAGTAAATTAATATTTTGAAACTTTATATAAAAAATGCATAAATGGGTGAATCTTCATAAAAAATTAATAAAACGGTTGAGAAAGTTTGGTCTTTTTGTTTGTAAGTGAGACTTCCATTTAATAACATTTTACGTTATCTATAAAATAATAGTAGTTTATGCAACTGTCGTATAATGGGGGTCATTAGAATGCGAGTGTCTGATAATAGTTTGACACGAGCATTCTAATGCCTAATTATAGCAGTTGCATACACTATTTTATCTACACTCTCCAAAAAAACTCAGAAACACTTTTCTAAACGTACGCACCGGCCATTGCAAGGCCCGATACAAGGTCAAATTCAATACGAGAACGTAATATGTATAATCTATACTTTAGCAGTTGTTTAGATGTGAATCTTAACAATAACTTAACTAAACAACTGAACAACATCTGAACAACAACTGAACAACATCTGAACAACAACTGAACAACATCTGAACAACATCGAAACAACAACTGAACAACATCTGAACAACATCTGTACAACAACTGAACAACATCGGAATAACATCTGAACAACAACTAATCAACATCTGAACAACAACAGAACAAAAACCTATTAAAACAACTGAACAACATCCGAAAAATTACCGTACAACAACAACTGTCAGGTGCGGCGGAAGATAGCGATTTGAGTATTGGAAAAAAAACTTCGTTTCATTTCTCAACTTTATCGTATTAAGAGTTTTGTCATTAAGTCATTACGCTTCTGTAATTTATAGTAATCCCTAGTTTTTATAGGCAGAATGCATAAAGTAGGTCATTATGCATTATGAGACGAGTGTATATAAAAGTATTTATATACACTCGTCTCATAATGTTCGAATTATGAATTCGAAAACAGATGCATAATGACCTACTTTATGCATTCTGCCTATAAAAACTAGGGTTTACTATAAATTACAGAAGCGTAATGACTTAATGACAAAACTCTTAATACGATAAAGTTGAGAAATGAAACGAAGTTTTTTTTCCAATACTCAAATCGCTATCTTCCGCCGCACCTGACAGTTGTTGTTGTACGCTATTTTTTCGGATGTTGTTCAGTTGTTTTAATAGGTTTTTGTTCTGTTGTTGTTCAGTTGTTTAGTTAAGTTATTGTTAAGACTCTACATCTAAACAACTGCTAAAGTATAGATTTTTAAAAATTCATATCTAGCCATATTACGTTCTCGTATTGAATTTGTCCTTGTATCGGGCCTTGCAATGGCCGGTGCGTACGTTTAGAAAAGTGTTTCTGAGTTTTTTTGGAGAGTGTAGATAAAATAGTGTATGCAACTGCTATAATTAGGCATTAGAATGCTCGTGTCAAACTATTATCACACTCGGCTGCGCCTCGTGTGATAAACAGACACTCGCATTCTAATGACCCCCATTATACGACAGTTGCATAAACTACTATTATATTCTTACATACAATATGCTTGTAATTGACTAAGGGTTCAGTACTTACATTAAAATTTAATGTTATAAGAGAAAAACTTATTATGCTGTTATTAATGTTGTAAGTAAGTGGTATACTTATTAATTAGGTAATTTGACGGCCGATGTGGAGTAGTGGTAGTGCGACTGCCTGCGACGCAAAGGTTTCGGGTTCGATTCTCGGTGGGTCACTTACGAAATATTTATCACTTTCTGAATTTGTATACGGCCTGGTTAGGACATTGCAGGCTGAACCACCAGATTGTCCGAAAAGAAAAATGGTTCCGTGCTTCGGAGGGCACGTTAAGCTGTCGGTCCCGGTTGCTGTCTATGATTGATTACTTAGACGGCGGTCGTTACACAACCATGTCAGAGGCCTACTACTGGAAGTAGGCGGTTGAAAACCTCTGACAGCAGGGTTGATCGGGTCATTGGACGATTCGGTGTCCCACACGAAAATAACTATTTTGGACTCAGTGGTAAGTAAATTTTGGTAAGCAGTGGTACCAAACCACAAGCCAGTAATTGCATGCGTAATAAAATATTTCAATCCAGATTCTAGTTTTAAGCTATTAATGTTATTCTGTTCTTTTGGTGTACAATAAAAGCATATTGTATTGTTTTGTATTGAATACCAAATTTTAAAACACTTCCCGTGTTTGGATACAATATTGCCACGCGTTATTGGCATTAAAATACACTTGCAAACTTGGCGGGCAAGGAACGAGCTGCGGTAGCCCAGATGGAAGAGGCGTCGACGTAATGCGAAAGTCGTTTTCATAAATTCAATCCAGATTATTTTTATTTATACTCCGGAAACGGATCCCGGTTTTCCCGCCAACGTTGAAAACCCCCCCAATTAATATCAATTAGTATTATCATCTTTTCCGGAAGGGAGCATCGGTACTTTCAACGAAACGTTGGAGGCATTTGGTCATAGTTTCATTTGGTCACTGTTGAACAATTGACAAGTTAGCACTCTTGTTAAGTATTCTTTATCAAAAACTTTGATTGCATCAAAATTATAAGCATGTGATGCCGGCTTGGCTGTGTGATGCTGGCTTAGAATAGCATCATCCCATTTCTTTCCCGCTTGTGTTGTAAGAGTTGACTAAGAAACTTGAGGGTTTCATGTGTATTACAATTTTGAGGCAGGCTGACAACTTGTCAAGATGGGTGTACACGATTTTTCCGAAATGGCCCTCAAATATTTGTCAGACATAAAATATAACATCAGACATAAATATTCGTGGCCGTGTTTGTCGGCCGTTAACGACCTGTGTACCCCGCAAGGCGTGAATTTCGAATACTATATTATTTAAAACACTTTTCGTGTTAGGTATACAATTTTTGAAAACTTGGAAAATTTTCACTAAAGCTTTGCCCGCGGTAGTAAATTTTGTAAGTTTATTTATTAAATTTTTTTTTTATTGAACTTTATGCACAAAACAGTTTACATGGGCGGACTTAATGCCAGTGGCATTATCTACCAGTCAACCCAAGGGCATGTGGAAAGTACAGGCAGGTGCAAAAATAATAATAATACTTAGTCATACAATATTTAAGGTAAATTTGCCAGGTCACGAGAATGATGTAGATCTCAATAGTCCAGTTGATTAAGAGTTGATTGACTCCGTTTATTTTTCACTTTGAGTTATATGAAACGATGATCGAACGCAATTGTGACCAAATGTAACTGTGACCAAATGCAACTAGGCCCAATCGCGACTCCCCCTTTCTTGCGCTATTTGTTTAAAGGGGCGTGCGCGAGGCGCGCTTTAAGTGCTGAGATGGAAATTTTCAAAATTAAGGGTTTTTGTAAATCAACGGAGGGTTAAAAAAACAGCTGCCCCTCCCAACAAGGGTTCCACCTATATCAAAGAAATGTGCCCTTTGCAACATGCAGAAAAACGTGGATTACAGAATTTTTGTATTTTTTGTTAATTACGTAACAGTAGGTACTACGACTTTTATGTACAGTCGGTTGTAGTACATAATGTACCACGGGTACTTTAAAAGAACTAAATTATTTTTATCCCCAGTAAATAATAACAATCTAAACTTATCCTCATATTTATAAGAAGTAATTTTCTACTAATACATACACATGTCAAGCCGTGTGATGCCGGCTTAGAATAGCATCAACCCATTTCTTTCCCGTGGGAGTCGTAGGAGGCGACTACGGGACTCGAGGGTGACGACAACCTGTCACTATGGCGATACACAATTTTCTTAACGACCCTCAAACATTTGTCAGACGTGGCGTATATATCCGTTTTTAAACGGCCGTGTACGCTCTGCCTAACCCGCGAGGGATTACAGGCGTGATGTGTGTATGTATGTATGTATGTATGTATGTCAAGAAAAAAATATTGTTGGGGACAAAAATATTTAAGTTCTTTTGGAGTACCTCTGGTACCTTATGTTATACAACCGACTGTACTCTTAGTTTTTGAATATGTAGCGACATTGTATTACATTGTAGGTAGTCAATTTTATTTATTTTTTTTAGTCAATTTTTTCGGAAAACCTAGTAGGAAAAATTTGGGTTTAAAGAAAGGATTTTTTCAAGAGTTTCTTGTCTGAATTGAAATTAACTTTATAATGTAAGTATGATAAATATGGGTATACAGGGTGTAAGGGACAGCTCTCCGTATACTGATAGGGTATAGGAAGACCATGAAACTGAACAAATTTTCCCTAGTAACATATGCCAGAAAACCACAATAATATTCGACCTCCCAAACAAAATTACGATCAGCTGACAGGAATTACTATGGGAAATCCAACATTTCTTAACGTTTTTTGAAACATTTTTATGGAAATTGTTCAGTTTCATGGTCTGTACGCACCCTATCAGTATTTGGAGGGCTATCCCTTACACCTTGTATTTTCCTGTGCGACGTCATAATATAGACTCTAATGATACCCAAATACTTTTGTGTAAATAAAATATACATTTATCCCCGTTTTAGGCCTCTTTAGTCCAGTAGAAAAAAAGAGGGGGAGGTCTATGTATACTCTAAGGGGGGAGGCCTTTGCCCTGCAGTCTGACATTACAGGCTAGAAATAAGTAATAATAAATCCGTACTAATATTATAAATCTGAGAGTTTGTGTCTGTATATGTAGGTATGTTTGTTACCTCTTCACGCTCAAACGGCTTGACCGATTTGGATGAAATTTAAAATACAGGTAGAGTATAACCTGGAATAACACATAAGCCACTTTTTAGCTAACGGGAAAACAACTATTACCACGGGAAAATAAGTGGCAGTGGGTGAAACCAGAGGGCGGAAATCTACACATACATACATACACATATCTTGCCTATTATCCCTTGCGGGGTAGGCAGAGCGTAAACGACCGCAAATACGGACATTTACGCCACGTCTGACGAAATCTAGTATATTATAAAAAGTCGGCTAGTAGCGACTGGATGGCCAAAACGAGAGATCGTGCCCTATGGCGTACCCTGGGGGAGGCCTACGTCCAGCAGTGGACTGCAATAAACTGACGTATGTATATATACATAGGATGACTAACACAAACCTTTAAAGGACTAATAAAATCCCACTCAACAAAAAAAAACCCGTTCTCATTTCGCCAACATGATACGATTTTCGTTTCATCTGAGTTTGTTTCTGCCGAAGATAGTGTTGCCAAAGCCCTTCCCACGAAACTAGTCAACATCAACAGCCACAACTGTCCACTGCTGAACATAGGCCTTACCAGGGCCTATTGGAGCCCATTTTCCGATTTTCACGCGGCGAAAAAAATACTAAAGCTATCTTGAGTAATGTAGGTACCTAACTTATTTATTACAAGTGATATAAGCAAGAAACAAAAAGGGTTAAACAAGCCGAAAGCCTACTCATGAAACTGAACAACTTTCCCCGTGGAAATATGACTCGAAATATTTTTTAATATACTGGACCTTCCATACAAAATTTCCGATCAGCTGGTTAATTTTTATTAGGGTGGTCCAATTTTTTTTAATATTTCGTGTGTTCCATGTGGAAAGTTGTTCGGTTTCATAACCTTGACCTCTTTTGGCTTGCTATACCCGTTTTGTATAACTAAAGTTGCACGGAATAATTTACCTTAATTTCAAGTGATATTGAGTGTTGAATGCTGTAATTCCAAATAATGACAGATATTTTTCTGTCGATTCATTTCGTGGCGTGGTTTCGTATTGTGTTTGGTCGCCTGAAGCTAAGTGTCGCTGAACTGACTATTTCGGAATGGAAGATAGACGCCTCAAGCCATCGGGTGTAGGGTGACCATGATTTGCAAAAGATTATGCTACTTACAAAGAACTACTGAGAGGAAAACAATATTTTAATTTAGGCCACCGTATACCCAAACAAGCTTTTTGATCAGAAAGAAGAAATGCATTTTTTTTTCTCAATATTATTATATATTTTTTTAAAGACTGGTCTCTTCGGTTTTAGCTCCGGAGCTTTGAAACCTACACCTGACTGATTATGAAAAATGAGTAGTAAATATTCTGGATATTTCACACAACGCCATCTAGCCACAAACTAAGCAAGGCAGTGCCTTTATTTTTATTTTTTATCCTGCCCCAGCCGGTTTTCTATTACGATAATACAAAATTGTTAAGTATAAAAAAAAGAAAATTGTGTTGTACAAATTTATTTATTTTTTAAATGACGGGTCATGACGTCAATAAGTAATAATACTATCCTTCATTGAACAAATAATTTTATTTTTATTTCATTTCATTTTCATAGCTTGTACTTACTATGGAAACTAAATAGTTGATATTATTACTTATGTAATTTTTTTGTAAATAAATACATATTATTTTATATAGAAAACATCCAGACTAAACACGAATATCTGAAAAAATACTTTACAAATATTTGTGTCTTGTGGGGATCGAACCTGCGACCCTTAGCGTAGAAGGCAGGGTTACTTTCCACTACGCCATCGAGCCAGTCACAAGCTACTTGTACTTAATTCAAATGCCTACAAAAATGAGACAGCCTTCTCCACACAACTGTTATTACCATAACACAATCAGTTAAGGCGAGTATAGCAGTGAATGGCCTCGACAGTGGCGCCACTTTACAAAAAGAAAGATTTCTCAAGTTTTAGTATTATCCTCAAGTAAAATTAGAACCTCCAAACTCAATGAAATATTCTCTGTCATTAAAGTTATGCCAATTAATACCAGAAGTTCCCGTTCTGAGGCACTTTTGGCCATAACTATAATCACAGCGAATATTTCATTGAGTTTGTAGGATCTAATTTTTCTTTAGGATAATACTAAAAACTTGAGCAACGGACATTCTGATAGATTGTATGTATAGAGAGTTTTTTTTTGTGAAGTGGCGCCACGAGTACACACGCCTTAAGTAAATTTCCATCACGTACTGGCGCTCACTGCAAACAGATGCAAATCTAGCCATGCAATATGGATGCAATGCACCCGCACTCAAACGTACACTATTGTAGTAAGTGGGAGTCAGACACTATGACGAAATACAACAGACCGCTTACCTTACAGTTGAGAAACGGCGATCTAAAAATAAAACTATTACTTACAATGAAATAGATTTAACAAATGTATTTATTTAAACTGTAGAGGTACAATTAAATTCCGTGGAAATAAGAAATAAATAAAATTCGTACATTATTAGATATACAGTGTGTAAAGGACAGCCCTCCGATATTCAGACCATGAAACTGAACCAATTTTCATTTTTTTTAAACAGGAAATGTCAAAAAGTTTGATTGATTTTGCTGATTGTAATTTTGTATTGGAGGTCGTTCTTTTTTGTCGTTTCCTGACATGTTTCTAGGGGAAAGTTGTTAAGTTTCATGGTCTGAATGGTTATTAGTATTTGGAGGGCTGTCCCTTACACCCTGTATACCCATATTTATCATACTTACATTATAAAGTTAATTTCAATTCAGACAAGAAACTCTTGAAAAAATCCTTTCTTTAAACCCAAATTTTTCCTACTAGGTTTTCCGAAAAAATTGCAAAGCATGGCCACCCTACAACCACTCTTGGGGTATCTCATAAACGACGCGATTTGGGGACAAGCGTCTCGGAATCATCTCCCGGGCGAGGAGACTTGATTAAACCGGGATATCGGGGTTTACCAGACTTTACCCAGTGCTGGTATTTGAATCCGTAAAAAAAAACACTATAAAATGACTTTCCATACAGCTATCGAAAAACACAGGAAAAACTTCTTTTGTCTTTTTTTTATGGCGTCACAATGCTCAGGATTGAGACGTATTTTGCCAATGACAAGGTTTCGCTCATTAAGGTTCAAAAGAGGATGTTCTTATCGATCACGAGATGTCAGATAGCGTATGACAGTAATTTCCAAGAACACTGCGTATTTTAAACGCACCGTAGCCGTATTTGTATGGGGACAAGATCGGAATTAGCAACTTCCATTAGTCTGACAGACGCATGCGGTACGGTGCGTTAAAAATACGCAGCGACCGTCGACAATCGGGAGAACCGCCTTGCAACGTTTTTAGCCCGTGTTCATCAGTATCCGGATATTGACAACCGTTTCCGTTCATAGCAATCGACATCAGTGCCTATTACCAGAGTGGCAGTAGATATAAAAATATAGGATGAAATAGTAGCAAAAACTCAAAACGGGCTGGTGGTAAGGAACAACTTTCCCCAAGGAACCAAGATCGATATCAGCTGGGGCCGTATTCCGCTATTTGAAAAGCGTCTCGGTTTTGTTTCAATAGAGTGTCAGTTGGATGGTTTTGGCCGTTTCGTATTCCGCTAACAGGTTAAAGATACATGCAAAGTCTATAAAATTACAATGGCAATAGAATGGCAGTTGAATGACGATGACAAAAAATTTGAGAATTGGGGCCCTACTATATTAACCGAAACTCAAAATATTTTTGTCATATTTCAACTTATGTTCCTTGGAGAAAGTTTTTCCTTATCACCAGCCGTTTTGAGTTTTCTCTATCGGTCACCAGTAAAATTTCACCCTAAATAGAAATAAAAAATCTAGTAGCATAGCACAACTACAAACAGAAAACACGACTGTCGATCCCCGGAGGCATGTAAGTATGTAAATTTGTTTATGTAAATCGGTGTATTGTAAAAGGTATTTTATTTGATTTTGTGTTTCCTTTGAAAAGTACATTTCGAGGGGTGAACGAGTTTATGCTATTTTCAGTGAAAAACATTACGAAAACATACTAATTTGTAGTTTCAATCCCAATGTGCCATATTTTACAGCTGTCACAATCATTTTAATGCTATATATATTTTCGTACCGTGTGATGCCGGCCTAGAATAGCATCACCCATTTCTAACCCATGGGTGTCGTAAGAGGCGACTAAGGGACACGAGGGTTAGATGTGTATTGCAATTTGAGGCGATGGGCTGACAACCTGTCACAGTAGTGATACACAGTTATCTGATTGACCCTCAAACTTTTGTCAGACGTGGTGTTAACATCCGTTTTACGGCCGTTAACGCTCTGCCTACCCCGTAAGGGATATAGGCGTGATTTATGTATGTATGTATGTATATATTTTCGTTTGTTGACATATTTTTTTGTATAGAGATGACAGTTGTCAAATATAGCATAATGGGAGGCCTAAGTACGCCTTGGCCAACAATCTTACATAATGATTAATTGCGTCAACCAAGATTTGAACCGGGGACCGAATCCTGTGCTTAAACTCACACTACTAGACCACGGAAGCGGCTTCAGTAACATTCCACAAAATGTATAAATTAACTTTGTCCTCAATTCTTATTGCCAAAGGAGATGCCAAACGCGTATAGACTAAGCGGTAGAGACATGTAAAAACCAAAATAATGTTCTTGAGAAAATGAATATATGACGCCTATATCCTACACCCTTGCGGAGTAGGCAGAGCTTAAAAGGCCTTAATAAACGAACAACGACACCACATCTGACAAACAATTGAGGTTCATTTTAAAAATTGTGTACCTATCACCATATATTGACAGGTTGTCAGCGAAACGCCTATGATTGCAATACACATGTTACCCTCGAGGCCAACAACAACACCCAAGGGGAAGAAATAGGGTGATGCTATTCTAAGACCGACATCACATGGATAATACTTATTTACAAAATCATTTAAATAAGCTTAATACGGACTACTTAGGCCTTAGTCTGGTAGCCGAGAGTGGTTGTATAATAGGAGCAAATAATCGCTTAAGTTGAAAAAATGGTGCCAAATACGTTTTTTTTATATACAAGGAGTAATAAAGAGGGCCGAAAGCCGAAAGGAGGTAAAAGTACTCATAAAAATTTGCCCCATGAAACATAGGTCACAATATTAAAAAGAAGCTTGGCATTCCATACATATTTGCCGATCAGCTGTTTCATTTACTAAAAGTGGTATATATTCTTTACCACGTAGCGAATTACGATCGCTAGTTACCGCCGCTAACGCTCTGTCTACCCCGCAAGGGAAAGAGGCGTGATATGTGTATTTATGTGTATGTATGTCCTAAGGCTAAGGATTCCGGAAGATTATTCTTTTTTTTACCCATTGGGATTTCGAAAGGTCACTGCCGCTTAGTCTAGTAGCGCCCCTGCCTTTTTCCGGAAACGTAAAATTTTATTTTTCCCCTAACCGGAAGTTGCCCGTTGGGGAAGGAAAAAAACAAATAATGAGACGGATGTGAAAGTTTTTTGTGACTTAAATTAGATCTTGAGAGCTAGCGAATTGCTGTACAAATTGGGCCTTAAAAGTATGCTTATTACATTTATTTTAATACAATAAAAGTTGTAAGATGTGCCGTGTGATGCCGGCTTGAAATGCCATCACCCCATTTCTTTCCCGTGGGAGTCGTAAGAGGCGACAAAGAGACTCGAGGGTGTGTATTGCAATTTTAGGCGATGGGCTGACAACCTGTCACTATGGCGATACACAATTTTCCAAATGACCCTCAAATATTTGTCAGACGTGCTGTGTCCGTTTTTTGCGGCCGTCTACGCTCTGCCTACCCCGCAAGGGATTATAGGCGTGATATGTGTATGTAAAAAAAGTTGTTGCAAAACAAGCATTAGCGTCGTCGACGTCTGGTTGCGTGCTCCGGAGGGCACGTTATACCTTCGGTCCCGGTTGCTGTCTATGTTTACTTAGACGGCGGTCGTTACACAACCATGTCAGAGACCTACTGGTAGTAGTATGCGGTTGGAAAACTCAGTATCCCATACAAAAAAAAAAGAAGAAGACATGTCAGGGAACGACAAAAAAAACCTCGATTTCAAAATCACGATCAGCTGACTGCCATAGTCAGGAAAATAGACAGGATAGTTGCAGATGTCTTCTTTGACAACTAAAAGGCGATTTATTTCAAAAAATAATTCCGCGTTATCCGTATGATGTCGGCTTAGAATAGCATCATCCCATTTCTTTCCCGCTGGTGTCGTGTGTATTGCAATTTGAGACGACGGGCTGACAACCTGTCGCTGTAGCGATCCCTCAAATATTTGTCAGTTTAACATAAACGTAAAAACGTTCGTTTACGCTCTGCCTACCCCGTAAAGGATATAGGCGTGATATATGTATGTAATACCACGTATATACGTATAATGATCTATCATTTCCCTATCTACATACATGTTTACACTCGACAACACACGTGCTAGTGATTGTCGAGTGTAAACACGATTGTCAGTCTTGTAATTTGATGCACAATATACCAAGGAGCAGTAGTATAACTTCATACTAACGCCCGGTTTGCGCACTCACACATGCACACGCTTGACCGACCTATACGTACACGACTACTACATAGAATCTCGTGCCGCTCGTGTCACAGCGAACTGTACTGCCGCCGCGCGGTTTTGTTTGTGTATCGGGAATCTGGGAAAATAAATACCTAAAAACCTAACCAAAGCTGACATCAAGACCACGTCCGACAAATGTTTGAGGGACAATCAGATACTATAGTGACAGCTTGTCAGTCCATCGCCCAAAATTAAAAAACACATCTAACCCTCGAGTCCCGTAGTCGCCTCTTACGATACCCATGGGTAAGAAATGGGGTAATGCTATTCTAGGCCGGCATCACACGGCACCTTGTTGTTTTCTAGTTTCCATGTCGGAAAAACTAGCGCAAAATAAGTCTCTCTTTCTCTCTGGCGCATGGCGCAGCGCGAATGAAAGAGTAAAACTTTTCAGGTGAATTCGGTTTCGCAAAACCAATTTGTTAACATCCCTGCTAATGTAGAATCAATCGGTAAGGTGCTCGAATTAAACTACTTGTTCTTAGTATATTGTGGTTGATGGAAAGAAGACATACCGACGCGAGGGTGGCAGCACACAATAAGGGAACTATCAACAGACCAATATCATGCTAATATACCCCCGCCCTTATGTTGCGTACAGGTACAAACACAAGTGTATGTGGAATTCGATTAAAATGACATTAAAAACGACTTAAGGTGTATTCTAAAATGTGTTGACTTTTCGGGGTTTACGAAGATAGTAAAAGACTTTTAAAGTTGAATTTTGCTGCTCTATAATAAACATTAGAAAATGAAACCATTGATAGGTATACCGTGTATTTAAAAAAAAGTACTGAAATTATAGGTTTAAATATATTTTCAGTACTTTTTTTAAATACGTGAATAGCGTTCTCCAGGGCCCCAAATCCGCTATTCGATAAGCGTTTCAGTTGGGTCTCGATACAAGGTCAGTTGGATGGTTTTGGCCGTTCATATTCCACTAAAAGTTTCGTCATGATGTGTCATAGTTACAAAAAATAACCACATAAAGAACACAAGCAAAATAAACTTCGGAAAATCAATGTTTATTTTTAAAGACTTCTGACAGCGACTGTCCACAAACTACTTACTCACAATAGGTTTTCTACACGAATGTACCGTGATATTACATATTGATATTAAAGTAGCAATAGCAACCCCTAAGTAAACGCTTGGGGTTGCATAGAGTAATAATTAACTTACAGACCTACCTGACAACTTTCGATGTGACAGAAGAATCAAACTGTCAGATCTTAAAATAAATGAGCTGTCTTTAAAGGAAAATTAACCTGAATATAAAATTTTTAAACATTTCCCGTGTTAGATATAAATATTAAAGAAAATTATAAAAAGCGGGCGGTATTTGAACCTGCTACTTTTGAACCTAACCTAACCCGATAGAATGATCCTTGTCACGCGTTATTGGCATTAAGATACGCTTGCTAAATTCGCGGGCAAGGAATGAGCCGAGATAGCCCAGATGGAAGAGGTGTCGCCACTAGTGATGGCAAAAGTCGCAGGTTCAAATCCTGCTTGCGGTAGAAAATTTACCAAGTTTTCTAAAATAATTATACGAGTGGATTTCTCAAGCGGAAATTTTTCATGTCCTCGCTGAAAACGACGTGACGCTTTGCAGATGTGACTATGATATATTTTTTTCTAAATATAAGACATTTGTTCCGATATGAAGCCATATAAATAATGTTTGGAAAGTTATTATTTTTTTAGATAAAAATTAGTAAGTGTCGAATTTCAATGTTCGGTGGCTTGTCCCCAATCCCTTTTTTACAACATATTCATCTCTCTGGAGAATTGTGTCCAACATATTTAGGAAAATAAATTTTGATTATGTTAAGGATGAGTGATCCTACGAGAAATTATTAAAAATTAAATTTTTAGACGAATAGTTTATGAACTGTGGCAAAACTAGATTTGTCCCAGCAAAAATAGCAATATCGGTGGCAATTTTGTTTCGACGCTTCCTGATCATACTGTTGGGTATATCCAGGCCTAAAACCCCTCCCCTGCTAGGATCAGCCGAGCACTCTTGCGCAGTGTGAACGATTGTGCACTACCTCCTTGCGTCTTCCCGCTAAAAATGAAAGTACATGATTTCAGTTTACTCGGAACAAAATTTTGCAATTTCGGTGCTCGGGATTAAAATGTTTCCTCAAGGTTTAAAAATATAACAGTAATGCATTCTAAATAGCCTTTAGGTACAGTTTTGAGATATAAGACGCAAACTGGAATAACCTTGATACTTTTATATATTTTATAAATAAATGACTAGTTTGCAATTTCGGTGGGCACATTTCGGTGGCTTTTATGGCTGCTAGAAGCCCACCGAAATTGCAAAGCTCCACCGAAATTGCTCAATTGATACAAATTTCAAACATATTTAGAAATATCACGCTTACACTCCTTGCGGGGTATACAGATCGAAAATGCCTGGAAAATGCGGTTGCTTTAGGTCGTTTGTTTGACAAAAAAATTGCGGTTATTTAAAAAAAAACAAAATCTGCGTCGTAAAAGAAGAGTAGGGGATACATTCATTACGGGGAATGGACAACAGTTCCCTCTGAATGCAAAATTTTGTGCTGCGCTCGCCTATCCTAGCTCGTGGCTCTCCAGCCCGGCAATCCTCGTGGCCCTCCAGCCAGGCGCTCTCGCGAGGTCCTACTGCACGGCGATGCCTTGTGTCTCTCCAGCCCGGCGCTCCAGCGAGGTCCTCCTGCCTGGCACTCCCTCGTGGCCCTCCAGCCCGGTGCTCCAGCGAGGTCCTCCTGCCTGGCGATCCCTCGTGGCCCTCCAGCCCGGTGCTCCAGCGAGGTCCTCCTGCCTGGCGATCCCTCGTGGCCCTCCAGCCCGGTGCTCCAGCGAGGTCCTCCTGCCTGGCGATCCCTCGTGGCCCTCCAGCCCGGCACTCCCTCGTGGCCCTCCAGCCCGGTGCTCCAGCGAGGTCCTCCTGTCTGGCGATCCCTCGTGGCCCTCCAGCCCGGTGCTCCAGCGAGGTCCTCCTGCCTGGCGATCCCTCGTGGCCCTCCAGCCCGGTGCTCCAGCGAGGTCCTCCTGCCTGGCGATCCCTCGTGGCCCTCCAGCCCGGTGCTCCAGCGAGGTCCTCCTGCCTGGCGATCCCTCGTGGCCCTCCAGCCCGGTGCTCCAGCGAGGTCCTCCTGTCTGGCGATCCCTCGTGGCCCTCCAGCCCGGTGCTCCAGCGAGGTCCTCCTGCCTGGCGATCCCTCGTGGCCCTCCAGCCCGGCACTCCCTCGTGGCCCTCCAGCCCGGTGCTCCAGCGAGGTCCTCCTGCCTGGCGATCCCTCGTGGCCCTCCAGCCCGGTGCTCCAGCGAGGTCCTCCTGCCTGGCGATCCCTCGTGGCCCTCCAGCCCGGTGCTCCAGCGAGGTCCTCCTGCCTGGCGATCCCTCGTGGCCCTCCAGCCCGGTGCTCCAGCGAGGTCCTCCTGCCTGGCGATCCCTCGTGGCCCTCCTGCCCGGTGCTCCAGCGAGGTCCTACTGCCTTGCGATCCCTCGTGGCCCTCCAGCCCGGTGCTCCAGCGAGGTCCTCCTGCCTGGCGATCCCTCGTGGCCCTCCAGCCCGGTGCTCCAGCGAGGTCCTCCTGCCTGGCGATCCCTCGTGGCCCTCCAGCCCGGTGCTCCAGCGAGGTCCTCCTGCCTGGCGATCCCTCGTGGTCCTCCAGCCCGGTGCTCCAGCGAGGTCCTCCTGCCTGGCGATCCCTCGTGGTCCTCCAGCCCGGTGCTCCCGCGAAGTCCCCCTGTCTGGCTATCCCTCGTGGCCCTCCAGCCCGGTGCTCCAGCGAGGTCCTCCTGCCTGGCTATCCCTCGTGGCCCTCCAGCCCGGCGCTCCCTCGTGGCCCTCCAGCCCGGTGATCCTCGTGGCCCTCCAGCCCGGCGATCCTCGTGGCCCTCCAGCCCGGCGCTCCCTCGTGGCCCTCCAGAACGGCGCTTCCGCGAGGTCCTCCTGTCTGGCGATCCCACGTGGTCTTCCAGCCCGGTGCTCCAGCGAGGTCCTCCTGCCTGGCGATTCCTCGTGGCCCTCCAGCCCGGCACTCCCTCGTGGCCCTCCAGCCCGGCGCTCTCGCGAGGTCCTACTGCACGGCGATCCCTCGTGGCCCTCCAGCCCGGCGCTCTTGCGAGGTCCTACTGCACGGCAGTCCCTCGTGGCCCTCCAGCCTGGTGCTCCCGCGAGGTCCTACTGCGCTGCGATCCCTCGTGGCCCTCCAGCCCGGCGATCCCTCGTGGCCCTCCAGCCCGGCGATCCCTGTGGCCCTCCGTCCCGGCGCTCTCGCGAGGTCCTCCTGCTCAGTCATTGACACCCGTCAGTGATAGCCGAAGACGTGGCTACTATTTGTAGTCGCAGGTATCAGTTGATTTGTCGACCGGCAGGTGCTATCAGGTTTGGACGGCTGCTGCTAACAGAGGTCTACGGCTATCTTCAACACAATGCCACCCATTTGTAAGCAGCCAAACAAGGCATCTGAGGCACAATTTCAACTTCGGTGGCACAACCCCAATTTCGGTGGCATGAATTCAATTTCGGTGACAAGGCAATTTCGGTGACCCAAATAACTCACCAAATACTATTGTTACATATTTCCCTTTTATATATTATATTCAAAATGAGTATCTTTTGCTATACAGCTACAAAAAACATCAAAAAAGCAGAAAATTAAAAAATCCACCGAAATTGACAAAAATATGCAGTTGTTGAAAATGACTGATACCTTACGTGTTTTAAAATTAGGTATTCAGTAATTCGACGCAGGTTTTTGAAACTATTATTCTTACTCTTCTTTGGAAACGTTGACTCATGCCGTGTGATGCCGGCTTAGAATAGCATCACCCCATTCCTTACCCATGGGTGTCGTTAGAGGCGACTAAGGGACACGATGGTTAGATGTGAATTGCAATTTTAGGCGATGGGCTGTACTGTAGTGATACACAGTTATCTGATTGACCCTCAAAATTTTGTCAGACGTGGTGTTAATATCCGTTTTACGGCCGTTGACGCTTTGCCTACCCCGGAAGGGATAAAGGCGTGATTTATGTATGTATGTATGTTGACTCACGCTTAACAACATGTTGAACATAATATGGTAACGAAACGTCAACATAATCGCCACACAATGGTAAATTAAGATGTTTAGGTAAAGTCAAACCAATGTGCATTTGTGTGCGTGTATCATAACATACAGGATGTAAGGGACAGCCCTGTGAATACTGATAGGGTGTTTGTAGACCATGAAACAGAACCACTTTCCTTAATTTTCGTTACTTAACTTTAGGCGGTAACTATTCTATTCTTACCCTGCAACCTATTGATCTTTAGAAAGTGAACTAGACTGAAACTCTCCACTTTTCTTCTTCTTTTTGTGTGGGACCCTGGTTGGGATGAACCCTGGCGTCAGAGTTTTTCAACCGCCTACTATTAGTAGTAGACCTCTGACATGTTTGCGTAACAACCGCCGCTTAATGTGCTCATAGACAGCAACCGGGACCGACCGCTTAAGGTACCCTCCGAACGGAACCATTTCCTTTCCGGACAATGGCCCTGTACTATAACCGTGACAATCCGACAAAATTGTCAGATTTTGACAATTATGTCGGATTGTCATTACAAGTGTTGTACTATGAACACGACAAATTTGTAAAAAGTTGACTGCCAAATAGCAGTCACATTGTGAACTTGTAGATTCTGTCCTATAAAACTTTACAAGTTTTAAAATTACCTGTCAAATATTGACAATTTGTTGTAGACTTTTTACATTTATGTGTAAATTACTATGACAATTTTGTCATTTACTTTTACAGTGACGGGTAAAGGTAAAATCACTTTAAACATTTACTCGGTTTATTGACATCATTTATCTAAACAGTTAAATTCCATTTAAGTAAAAACATGGAGCTAAAATTAAATATAAATTAACTATTCTTAACCAAATTTACGAAAATTAAAATCGGTTATAGTTGACGAAAAGTTAATTATTCTTTCTTGAAATACCCGCTAGCGACGCTCCCGATAATGATGTAGTACATACTCATCTTCACTGCTACTCTCACTAGATGTTAGTTCCATAATATTTATTTTCAAAGTTTGTGTATTTGATTAACCAAGTAACGAGTCGTGGTGTCGGTTCAACAAATAAACTTAATTCAAAGCACGGGTTTGTACTGTTTCGATTCTTGACATTGCCCTATAACCTGTGTCGGATTGTCATGACATATCTACAATTTTGTAGATTTGTAATTACAATCTGTTGTCCTATAAAGCAAATTCTACAAGTTTTTCCCGACAAATTGTCACCTGTCACCTGTCGCGAGAAAATGTTTACAGGACAGAAATATGTAAAATTGTCGTGACAATTCGACAATTTTGTAAATTTTCCACCATGACAAATTTGTCACCTGTAATTTTTATAGGACAGAAAATTGTAAACTTGTAAATTGTCACCTGTCACCTGTCACCTATCACGGTTATAGTACAGGCCCAGGTGGCTCAGCCTACAATGTCCTAACCAGACTAAGACTAAATTCACAAAGTGATGGTAAATATCAACTTTGTGAGTGCCCCACCGAGAATTTAACCCGAAAGCTTTGCATCTTAGACAGTCGCACTACCACTAAGCCACGTCAACACCTACTACTATAGTAGGTGTACCCTACTACTATAGTAGGTGTACACCTACTACTATAGTAGGCCCAACTCTCTTCGGTCTACAATCTTTATCATCTACAAGTCAACAAGCATAATAAATAAATATAAAAATACGACTACTTTCTAATAAAAAGCCTAGCCTATGACACTCGGGATAATGTAAGGATTCTCCCGATACAATTCCCATTCAAATCTGTTCAGTGGTTAACGTGTTGCAGCACTTTAAAGAATCGCACATATTACAAACATACATGAACTCTAAAATCATTACACTCCTTGTTTTTGTTGGGCAGTCGTGTAAATAGACAGCCGAAAGGCGTTGCCGTCTCAATAAGAAGCATCAGGGGAACAAATGTCATAATTTCCTGAATGTGACGTCGAAATATCTCCCTCGTGTCCGCGGTATCTGTCTTGGGAACTACTCTGTCACTGTACATTAGAGTATCGGAATAGCTTCGCTAGTGTAGTGAGGTAATAGGGAGTTTTCTTTTTACTTTTTTTAACTCTTCCCTAGTCGCTGGATAGGTGGCGCTGTACTTGGTACGTTAACGCTAGGAACGGAACGTCATGTAATTATTAGATTTTTTCACTTGGATTTATGAGATCGTAGAACGAAACGTAACTAATCATGTACTATGGTTTTATTATGCACTAACAGTGCTATATTATTTTCATTTACGTAACTAATCATTGTTACTCGCATCACAAAAATATTTAGTTTCATGGGTTTCCCTGCATATTAACGAAAACCACAACGAAAACAACGTACAAACAAAACAGTTTTCATGCCTTTTGGCTTTGGCATCTAGTAACGTAGTCAGTTCAACCACAAAATAGAGAATGAACAGAAGGATCACTCGGCCCTTTTTTCGATTCTTTCCGCTTTCGGCAAGGGCTGCCACAGTTTTCTTACCGATTTTATTCAATGGAGTAGGTACGTAATCATACAGGAAGTAACAGAAAGGGTATATCAAGCCGGAAGGTGCTCATGAAACTGAACAACTTTCCCCATTTCCCCACTTTAACCTCCTTTCTGTTACTCCCTGTATTTACATTACGTATACTACCTACATAGCACAATTATCATGAAATGGGGAATGACGAGAAAGGTAAATATCTGCTCTGGGGCTGTTGAGACTGAGCATCACCCCATTTCTTTCCCGTGGGAGTCGTAAAAGGCAACTAAGCGACTTGAAGGTGTGTATTGCAATTTTAGGCAATGGGCTGGCAAACTGTCACTATGGCGATACACAATTTTCCGAATCACCCTCAAATTTTTGTCAGACGTGGCGTAAATATCCGTTTTTGCAGCCGTTTACGCTCTGCCTGCCCCGCAAGGAATAATAGACGTGATATGTGTATGTATGTACATCAAAAATGAAAAGTTGTCTTTATTTAAGTAGAAACTCAAATCACATTATAAAAAAATCACTACATATTATAAAATAAAGTCGCTTCCCGTTTGGTGTCTCCTTATATCTTTAGAATTTCCCAACGGATTTTGATGCGGTTTTTTTATTGGATAGAGTAACTTGAGAGGAAGGTTTATAAGTATAATTTATTCCGGGAAATTGTCACATTCCCATGGGAAAACGGGTAGCCCAACTGGTAGTAAACTTTTGACCCCCTTTTGACACCTTTAAGGATTAAAATTATTTTAAGTTATGAGTCTAATCAGAAATTTTGAAACTGATCACATTTGAGATAAAAAACTTTCATACAAACTTTTAACCCCCTTTTCACCCATTTAAAGGTTAAAATTTCAAAAATGCTGAAATACGTGTTTAATTATTTTAAGTTATTATTCTAATCACAAATTTTGAAACAGATCACATTCATTAAAAAAACGAACTTTCATACAAACTTTAAACTCCCGTTTGACCCTATTAAGGGTTAAAATTTCAAATATGCTGAAACACGTGTTTAATTATTTTAAGTCTTATCACTAATTTTGAAACAGATCACACTTAAGACAACGAACTTTCATACAAACTTTTAACCCCCTTTTCATCCCTTCGGGGATTAAAAAAAACCGGAATTTAAAGTAAAGTCACTTCCCACGTCTGTCCCTGTCTGTTTGTTTGTTTGTATGCTTAAATCTTCAAAACCACTTAACGGATCTGGATGAAGTTTTTTTAAAATATAGAGTGATTCAAGAGGAAGGTTTTTATGTATGATTTATGTCGGGAGAAGGTCTGTTTCCCATGGGTAATCAGTTAGCAGCGGGTGAAACCGCTGGGCGGGCCGCTAGTATACTGATAAGAGTTATTAATCTTGTTTGTTCTTTTATGAAAGTAAGTTTTTATTTAAGTTGGTACAAAATATGATAGGAACATTGTACAAGTCACATCTTATACTAATAAACCTATTTATTACCTATTTATATTTTGTGTGAAGCCATTTTGCAGGTCCGCACCAAACGCGGTTGACACTCGACTACAAGTGTGTTTGGATTGGTTTGGATTTCCTGGTATACGGCGGCGTGTCAAATTGTGGAGAGTTTCATGACGTTTTGTGACGTTTGCTTGAAGTGAGCTTTCTGTATTCGGCGCGCAGCCGCCAATACTTACTTTGTGGTTCAACGCCATCAACAGAGTGCTTTAAAAGTAAACTTATTTTAATTCTCAAAAAGAAAACTCCCTATTTTAAAAGAAAATGGAGTTTATATTATGGAAATACTGGGGAGTTTTGCGCGGGAAACAAAGAGGTTACAGACGTAACTTTTATCAGTCATTTCTCGAAATTGGTTCTCGCCGTTATTATTGTTTTAGTGTGGTGTAAGATTAACGTAATAATGTGGCGTCAGTAAAGAACAATTTAGAGAAAGTGAGGAATATAAAAGGAAATTCATCGATTTGTCTCAATATTCCCGTGTAAAGTTCTGTGAGCATTGGAGCGTCACTATCGCACTATAGAGGTTAGGTTTTAGGTTAAGACTAAAGTAAGATTACTTAAGCACTTACTGAATACGAAGCTGTATGGTTTTAAGACCTTTGCCTGCCAAAAAATATGTGGCTGGCAACCCTATAACTCCCGATAAACGCACCTTTTCCAGAAAATAGACGATTTCTCGATATCAATATTTGTGGGTTTCCACACTTTATTTTATACGCTTCAGTCCTTTAGAAACTGTCCGGGGACATTCTTGGCAAGAAATATGTTCAAGGGGTGGAAATAGAAAGATAGGGGGTGTTTGGAAACGTGTGAAATTCACACGTTTGCCTCTATTCACACTGTGAATAGAGGCAAATTGTTCACGGTAATATGCTACGCGAAGCAAAAACTACGATAGGGTTGTGGCTAAAAGGTTAACATACATAAATCACGCCTATATCCCTTACGGGGTAGGCAGAGCGTTAACGGCCGTAAACCGGATATTAACACCACGTCTGACAAAAGTTTGAGAATCATTTAGATAACTGTGTATTACTTAACAGGTTGTCAGCCTATCGCCTAAACTTGCAATACACATCCCGAGTCCCTTAGTCACCTCTTACGACACCCATGGGTAAGAAATGGGGCGATGCCATTCTAAGCCGGCATCACACGGCTAAAAGGTTCACCCAGTGTAAAATCAATGATCGATGTTTTTATGTATGTAATAAAATAACAACGGGCTTAATTTCACAACGCTATACGTGTACTATAAATGTCCTGGACTATTCACACAGCGCCATCTAGCCCCATTTACTTACTATAGGTAGTGTTGGTGAGACGCAGTGTGGTGTAGATCGTAAGTAACACAATATACCAAGGAGCAGTAGTATAACTTCATACTAACGCCCGGTTTGCGCACTCACACATTCACACGCCCAACAGACCTGTACGTACACGACTACTACATAGAATCTCGTGCCGCTCGTGTCACAGCGAACTGTACTGCCGCCGCGCGTTTTTATTTGAGTAGCAGGATATCGGGAAAATTAATACCCAGAAATCTAACTATTCATTAAATGTTAATCTAATTCATTGTTTTCTAACTGTATCTTAGTGTGAAATCACTTAAATTCGGGTTCGCAAAGGTAGGTAGATAGTTTCAGGCGGAAAAGTGCTCCAGACTACTGCTTCTTGTTATATTGTGGTGATACGTAACTAAACCATTACTCACTACAGATCTGTGCTAATCCTACACGCATATTGTGGCGCTCCTCTTGTTTTTTTAACTGAAATATCATGCTCGCAATGCATTGGAACAGTTTCGGGTCGGTCGGGTCGGACTGCACGTGCACGCCCAAGGACAGGAGCAGGGGTACTCACAGCGTGGTAGTGTCTGCAGGGACCCGCTTGGGCGCGTGCAGCAGCGCTCGGTGCGCGCAGTCTGCGACTCCTGGTCTGCACGTGCACAGGAGCAGGGGTACTCACAGCGTGGTAGTGTCTGCAGGGACCCGCTTGGGCGCGTGCAGCAGCGCTCGGTGCGCGCAGTCTGCGACTCCTGGTCTGCACGTGCACGGGAGCAGGGGTACTCACAGCGTGGTAGTGTCTGCAGGGACCCGCTTGGGCGCGTGCAGCAGCGCTCGGTGCGCGCAGTCTGCGACTCCTGGTCTGCACGTGCACAGGAGCAGGGGTACTCACAGCGTGGTAGTGTCTGCAGGGACCCGCTTGGGCGCGTGCAGCAGCGCTCGGTGCGCGCAGTCTGCGACTCCTGGTCTGCACGTGCACAGGAGCAGGGGTACTCACAGCGTGGTAGTGTCTGCAGGGACCCGCTTGGGCGCGTGCAGCAGCGCTCGGTGCGCGCAGTCTGCGACTCCTGGTCTGCACGTGCACGGGAGCAGGGGTACTCACAGCGTGGTAGTGTCTGCAGGGACCCGCTTGGGCGCGTGCAGCAGCGCTCGGTGCGCGCAGTCTGCGACTCCTGGTCTGCACGTGCACAGGAGCAGGGGTACTCACAGCGTGGTAGTGTCTGCAGGGACCCGCTTGGGCGCGTGCAGCAGCGCTCGGTGCGCGCAGTCTGCGACTCCTGGTCTGCACGTGCACAGGAGCAGGGGTACTCACAGCGTGGTAGTGTCTGCAGGGACCCGCTTGGGCGCGTGCAGCAGCGCTCGGTGCGCGCAGTCTGCGACTCCTGGTCTGCACGTGCACAGGAGCAGGGGTACTCACAGCGTGGTAGTGTCTGCAGGGACCCGCTTGGGCGCGTGCAGCAGCGCTCGGTGCGCGCAGTCTGCGACTCCTGGTCTGCACGTGCACAGGAGCAGGGGTACTCACAGCGTGGTAGTGTCTGCAGGGACCCGCTTGGGCGCGTGCAGCAGCGCTCGGTGCGCGCAGTCTGCGACTCCTGGTCTGCACGTGCACAGGAGCAGGGGTACTCACAGCGTGGTAGTGTCTGCAGGGACCCGCTTGGGCGCGTGCAGCAGCGCTCGGTGCGCGCAGTCGGCGACTCCTGGCCTGCACGTGCACGCCCAGGGACAGGAGCAGGGGTACTCACAGCGTGGTAGTGTCTGCAGGGACCCGCTTGGGCGCGTGCAGCAGCGCTCGGTGCGCGCAGTCTGCGACTCCTGGTCTGCACGTGCACAGGAGCAGGGGTACTCACAGCGTGGTAGTGTCTGCAGGGACCCGCTTGGGCGCGTGCAGTAGCGCTCGGTGCGCGCAGTCTGCGACTCCTGGTCTGCACGTGCACGCCCAGGGGCAGCCGCGCGCGAGGCTCAGCGTGCACAGCGCCGCCGTGATGAGGAGCAGCGTGCGGACCATCCTCGACGTGGTTAGGTCATCTTTGATGGCTGTAACAAAAGGAAAGGGTTTGAATCACAGAATAAGGCAGCTATCCTAGCGAGAGAGAAGAGATTCATTCCTAGGAAAGTACGGGAAGCCATAGTAATTCAAAAACATCCGAATTTCAATGACATGATATATAATATTATGTCAGACTAGCAGCCCGCCCAGCGGTTTCACCCGCTGCTAACAATTTCCCCCCGGTTATAAGACAGTTTAATATAGCTTATGTTCATCAGGGATAATATAGGATTCTAAAAATCTTGACTTCAATTTGAAACAAATATCGTGTTCAGATGGTGGTGGCGTAAAGTTACATGCCGTGTGATTAACCTGGCCAGCCCCATGGCAGTGCCTAAATTTTTATTTTTTTTATCCCGCCCGAGCCTATTTTCTATTAGGTCATAACAAAATTGTAATAAAAAAGAAAATTGTGTGATACAAATTTCTTTTTTTAGAATGACGGTCATGACGTCAATAGTTTCGGAGCCTATCCAATTCAAACAAACAATTAAAAAAATCCTGTTTCTAATATTAGTGTAGATTATATTATTATTATTTTAGTGTAATGCTGGCTTAGAATAGCATCACCCGATTTCTTTCCCGTGGGAGTCGTAGAAGGTGACTAAGGGACTTGAGTGTGTGTATTGCAATTTTAGGCGATGGGCTGACAACCTGTCACTATGGCGATACACAATTTTCCGAATGACCCTCAAACATTATGTCAGACGTGGCGTAAATGTCCGTTTTGCGGCCGTTTTATGCTCTGCCTACCCCGCAAGGGATAATATGCGTGATATATGTATGTATGTATTATTTTAGTGTAGATTTTTTTAATGCATAATTTTATGTTTTTTGTCGTCTTTTTTTATACCGAGTAAGTATAAAAAAAGACGACATAAGATAGACGACGAGTAAGGGACAGCCCTTGGAATACTGATAGGGTGCATGAAACATAAAACTGGACAACTTTCCATACATACATACACATATCACGCCTATAATCCCCTGCGGGGTAGGCAGAGCGTAAACAGCCGCAAAAACGGACATTTACGCCACGTCTGACAAACATTTGAGGGTAATTCGGAAAAATGTGTATCGCCATAGTGACAGGTTGTCAGCCCATCGCCTAAACTTGCAATACAAACCCTCGAGTCCCTTAGTCGCCCCTTACGACTCCCACGGGAAAGATATGGGGTGATGCTATTCTAAGCCGGCATCACACGACAACTTTCCCCTTAAAACATATGTCAGGAAACGCCAACAAAATTACCTTCCATACAAAATCACAATCAGCTGACTGTATTCACTATGGGAAGTCAGTTTTTTTACATTTCCTGAAATATGTTCCTAGGGGAAAGTTGTTCAGTTTCATGGTCTGCATGTACCCTATCCTATCAGTATTTGGAGGGCTATCCCTTACACCCTTTAATACAGTAATGATTAAATGTAATCATTACACTGGTACGAATAATGTGGCGTAGATTGTAAAATATTAAATGAATAAAATTATGTAAAAAAAACTTTTAAAAAAAGCTTTTATTTAAGTGCTCTGAAAAGATGAAAATAAAATTTTGAATGACATTAACCACATTCATTTATGACTTTACAGAAATGAAAATATAATAAAAGCTTGTCGCGATGCCTAGAAGAAACTACCTAATTACAGTTAGGTGGGTACCTTATAACAAAATTTCAATCACAAATTGAAAGTTTCGCGACAAGCTTTTATTATATTTTCATTTCTGTAAAGTCATAAATGAATGTGGTTAATGTCATTCAAAATTTTATTTTCATCTTTTCAGAGCACTTAAATAAAAGCTTTTTTTAAAAGTTTTTTTTACATAATTTTATTTTATATTTTTTAGTTTATGTTACGATAGTTATTGATCAATACGAAAGTCTTTCTATAAAACGGAGAGACCTTCAATAGAAAAACTTAAGGCACGGGGAAAACTAACATAAGGATAAAGTATCCGGCATCCCTAATAGAAGAATTAGCTTGTAATATGTCTTAGTCTTTTCATTTCATTGATGGCGTCATTATTACATGGCCGAGTCCCAGTTAATTTCGAACAGTCTAATTCTTCTATCAGGAGGCCTTCTATTGACGTGACCCTAATTCATGGTGGGCCTACCAACTGCCTATCATGAACGAATTCGTATACAAAATTGCAAGTCCCGGCAGTTGAATATTGAGGAGTTCCATAGTTCGAAGACAACCCTGGATGTAGCGTCTAATTCATGGTGGGCCTACCAACTGCCTATAATAAACGAATTCGTATACAAAATTGCAAGTCCCAGCAGTTGAATATTGAGGAGTTCCATAGTTCGAAGACAACCCTGGATGTAGCGTCTAATTCATGGTAGGCCTACCTACTGCCTATAATAAACGAATTCGTATACAAAATTGCAAGTCCCAGCAGTTGAATATTGAGGAGTTCCATAGTTCGAAGACAACCCTGGATGTAGCGTCTAATTCATGGTAGGCCTACCAACTGCCTATAATAAACGAATTCGTATACAAAATTTTGTGTCCCAGCTATAAACCGCTGAGGAGATCTCTCGTACGGAGCCGATCCTGGCAGCAGCATCAGGTCAAATTTATGATTAACATGCATTGTCATCGGTTCTGGACCAACATGCAAAATTTCAACTCAATCGGATACCGAGAAGTGGTTCAAATTAAACTTGCAAGATTTGCACCGAACAAACATTGTTACTTACTTACATACACTGCAAGTTAAATAAAAGCTTTTAAAAAGTAGTTATTGTGGCATAACTGTAATAGTTAGACATATGGTATCGCGGACATTATTGTAGATATTGATGTCCTCTATAAAACTGTAGTACATTTTTTTGCTCTATTGTCAATAATTTCCACAGCGTACGCGATATAAGATATTTTTTTGGTAAATTTTTCACACGTTGGGTTACATTATCGAAATTTTCATGCGGATCCCTATTTTTTTCTCGTATAAAATATAGCCTATGTTCATCAGGATTAATGTAGGATTCTAATGGTGAAAGAATTTTTAAAATCGGGCCAGTAGTTTCGGAGCCTATTCGATGCAAACAAACAAACAAACAAACAAACAAACAAACAAACAATCAATCAAATCTTTCCTCTTTATAATATTAGTGTAGATTCGATAAGGCAGCAATCCTAGCGAGAGAGAAGAGATTCATTCCTAGGAAAGTACGGGAAGCCATAGAAATTCAAAAACATCCGAATTTCAACAGAGATACTGGATGGGGAATCTCATCAACTTGGACTCCGCTGATTACACAGCGGAAGAACCAGATCCAACATACTGTAAGACCTACTACACAAGATACGGTTTCAGCATTTTGCGTGGAACCCGGACGTTACGCTAGGCAATTAAGAAATAGATGGCGGTAGAACAAAAATAATTTCTATTCTAAATAATGACGTCTAACACCTTAGTCATCCGTGACCACGAGCTCTGTAAAGTGCTCAAAACGTAGGAATTGTAAAATCCAAAATAAACACAACTTAAATCTGTTTAAAATTGTTTTATTGTGATGAGTAATAGTTGTGCAAACTCAAGAAAATATTACAGAACTATAACTAAAGGTAGAAAGAGAATATAATTATCCCAAAGATTATTACTCGTTTTTGCATAGATTCTATCTTATTTTTCATTTTCATTTTCATTGCAGTGAGAGAAATCCAATAATAGGTACCTATGCTACGCATGTCAATAATATTCATAGGCTATTTAAAGTAGTGAACGTAAATTGAAGTCATCTGCAAAATCAGAAACGGTCACATGCATTAATATAAGATGGGGCCACGAGAACAGCGGGAAGCCATAATAATAAAAAGAAAAAAAAACGCATTCGTCTGCTATCTCACCTGATGGTAAATGACGATGCAGACGATGATGTTACATGCTTGCCTAGATAATGCCTATTCACTCTTGCCTTGAAAAGGCCCAAGTTATAATGATCGGGAATTGACAGAGAAACAAAGAGCCTGAAACGCGGTATCGAAGTGTTTCACTGCGCAATGGATATATACAAATTCCAATTCTTTCCAGAGGACCAGTTGGTCCCCTGGCCACAACACCCGGCCAGGCAGTGTAGCTACCCTTTTCCCGACTCCATCTGAAACCCTCCATTCTGCCTATTGCATCACTCCTGTCACCCGCCATAGCTAGATACGAAAACAAGAATGAATATAATCGGATCGACACCGCCGATAATTATGGATCACGATTGTATTATATTATAAATAACGAGCTGGGAAGCCTGATGTCAAGACAAACCTTTTCGGGTTTAGTGATATGGCGGGTGACAGGAGTATGCCAATAGGCAGAATGGAGGGTTCCAGGTGGTGTCGGGAAAAGGGTAGCTACCCGCCTGGCCGGGTGTTGTGGCCAGGGGACCGACTGGTCCACCTGGATAGAATTGGAAGTTGTATATATGCGTTGCGCGGTGAAACACTTCGATACCGCGTTTCAGGCTCTTTGTTCTGTCACGTGGCGCCATCTTGCAGCTATGTTGGAACTTCTGTTGCGTCTTGCTTGCTCGTGAACCACTTTGAGCGAGCTTCCTGTCGTAGCTCCCAGAGGTCGCTACAGTGACGTCATGTAATGTTTTTATTTGTATTCATTTTTAAAAACAAAAAAAAAAATTAAATTAAATTCATCAAAACAGTTTCACATACCGAACACAATTTGAAGACATCTACTTATTTTTCTACGTCAGTGGCCTCAATTTCGGAGATAAATTATCTTAAGTTACCTTATATTAGTGCTATAACTTTCCTTCAAATAGGTTTAGAAAGGATAAGAGATATCTAAGTCATGTCAAAATAAGGCGACGATGAAAACAATGGCGACAAAATGACAAGAAATGGCGAAGCACCCATGGACATTTATTTTATACTCTTGACAGGAATTTGAAATCTCCTATCCCTTTCTTAACACATTTAAAAGAAATAGACAGCGCAAATTTGAGGTATGTTAGAGAATTTATATATGTATTAATAACACAATTATATATGTATTAATGTGTAATAGTAGTTTATGCAACTGTCGTATAATGGGGGTCATTAGAATGCGAGTGTCTGTTTATCACACGAGGCGCAGCCGAGTGTGATAATAGTTTGACACGAGCTTTCTAATGCCTAATTATAGCAGTTGCATACACTATTTTATCTACACTCTCCAAAAAAACTCAGAAACACTTTTCTAAACGTACGCACCGGCCATTGCAAGGCCCGATACAAGGACAAATTCAATACGAGAACGTAATATGGCTTGATATGAATTTTTAAAAATCTATACTTTAGCAGTTGTTTAGATGTGGAGTCTTAACAATAACTTAACTAAACAACTGAACAACATCTGAACAGCAACTGAACAACATCTGAACAACAACTGAACAACATCTGAACAACAACTGAACAACATTTGAACAACATCGAAACAACAACTGAACAACAACTGAACAACATCTGTACAACAACTGAACAACATCTGAACAACATCTGTACAACAACTGAACAACAACTGAACAACATCGGAATAACATCTGAACCACGACTAATCAACATCTGAACAACAACAGAACAAAAACCTATTAAAACAACTGAACAACATCCGAAAAATTACCGTACAACAACAACTGCCAGGTGCGGCGGAAGATAGCGATTTGAGTATTGGAAAAAAAAACTTCGTTTCATTTCTAAACTTTATCGTATTAAGAGTTTTGTCATTAAGTCATTACGCTTCTGTAATTTATAGTAAACCCTAGTTTTTATAGGCAGAATGCATAAAGTAGGTCATTATGCATCTGTTTTCGAATTCATAATTCGAACATTATGAGACGAGTGTATATAAAATTGTTTATATACACTCGTCTCATAATGTTCGAATTATGAAATGATGTTGTTCAGATGTTGTTCAGTTGTTGTTCAGATGTTGTTCAGATGTTGTTCAGTTGTTTAGTTAAGTTATTGTTAAGACTCCACATCTAAACAACTGCTAAAGTATAGATTTTTAAAAATTCATATCAAGCCATATTACGTTCTCGTATTGAATTTGTCCTTGTATCGGGCCTTGCAATGGCCGGTGCGTACGTTTAGAAAAGTGTTTCTGAGTTTTTTTGGAGAGTGTAGATAAAATAGTGTATGCAACTGCTATAATTAGGCATTAGAATGCTCGTGTCAAACTATTATCACACTCGGCTGCGCCTCGTGTGATAAACAGACACTCGCATTCTAATGACCCCCATTATACGACAGTTGCATAAACTACTATTAAGTAGTATATTTTGTGTATTTTAGTGCTAGTAAGTAATATTTGCACTATCCCGCTTCCTTTGTCGCACTCTCTTTTTCACCCTAAGGTTGCCTGGTAGAGAATGCTACCTAGACCGCCTGGTTGTACTACTTATTTCTTTTATTTGTGTTTATCTATTGTTGTATTATTTATTTTATGTGCAATAAAGTATTTTATCTACACTCGTCTCATAATGTTCGAATTATGAATTCGAAAACAGATGCATAATGACCTACTTTATGCATTCTGCCTATAAAAACTAGGGTTTACTTTAAATTACAGAAGCGTAATGACTTAATGAGAAAACGCTTAATACGATAAAGTTGAGAAATGAAACGAAGTTTTTTTTTACAATATTCAAATCGCTATCTTCCCCCGCACCTGAGTTGTTGTTGTACGGTAATTTTTCGGATGTTATTCAGTTGTTTTAATAGGTTTTTGTTCTGTTGTTGTTGAGATGTTGTTCAGATGTTGTTTAGATGTTGTTCAGATGTTGTTCAGATGTTGTTCAGATGTTGTTCAGTTGTTGTTCAGATGTTGATTAGTTGTTGTTCAGATGTTATTCCGATGTTGTTCAGTGTTGTTCAGTTGTTGTTCAGTTGTTGTTCAGATATTGTTCAGTTGTTTTTCAGATGTTGTTCCGATGTTGTTCAGATGTTGTTCAGTTGTTGTTCAGATGTTGTTCAGTTGTTGTTCAGATGTTGTTCAGTTGTTGTTCAGTTGTTTAGGTAAGTCACTCCACATCTAAACAACTGCTAAATTACAGAATCTTCAAAAATTCATATCAAGCCATATTACGTTCTCGTATTGAATTTGTCCTTGTATCGGGCCTTGCAATGGCCGGTGCGTACGTTTAGAAAAGTGTTTCTAAGTTTTTTTTGGAGAGTGTAGATAAAATAGTGTATGCAACTGCTATAATTAGGCATTAGAATGCTCGTGTCAAACTATTATCACACTCGGCTGCGCCTCGTGTGATAAACAGACACTCGCATTCTAATGACCCCCATTATACGACAGTTGCATAAACTACTATTGTTATGTTATGTTAATTTATTGCCCGAATGAGGCCAGTGCTGCTTCAACGGCCTGTGGGATCTCATTCGCGTCGCGGTCTCTCCGTTTTCGTGGCCACACATGCAGCAGGCAGCAGCTAAGTGCGGGTTCGAATCCCGCCCAATCTCGAGTGCACTTATGGCTAACTACTGTTTATCGTCTAAGGCGGTTCTCACACGCGCCGCCCCGTTATGCGGTATTTTAGCCGGTCCGGTTTTATTGACGTAAGTAAAAAAATATGTCAAAATCGCATAACAGCACATTACACCGCATTGTCGTGCGGCTGTCATTGGCTGTAAGGCGTTTCTCACTCGCACTGCTTGATTTTCCTGAGTATGGTCAAATCCTGTTTCTCACGAAAGGAGTTTACGAAGTCCCATACAAGAACTGCAAACCAATACAAAATGTGGTTATCACAGGTTTTATTTTTATAGATTCTGCCTAAAAAGCTTGACTATTAATGGACGATTTGGTATCCCACACGATAAGAAAGAAGAATTATTAATAAGCCTTGACTCTTTCTATTTATCTTTTGGTTGGCCGGTAGAGAATGCCGCGTGGCATTAGGCCCGCCCTTTGTACTTTCTGTGCAATAAAGTTTAATAAATAAATAAATAAGTAATACGTTTACAAAAAAGTCAATAGAATAAAAACCTGTTAAGGTTTGTCCGTGCGCTCTGATATCAAAAACCGCAATACCGTGCGGCGCGTGTGTGTACCTCCCCATCGTTACATGTCTATGATATTATGATGTTTCGGACATGTGTTTTGAATGTGGGTATTCAGAGCTATTAGAGATCATGGGTGGTTACACTTCCGGAGTTTGACCACCACCATAGAGAATTTCTTTCACACTGAAACTACATACCTACATCGATATGTACTTGGAAATAGAATACCAATTAAAACACTTAATGTTAGGTATACAATTTTTGAAATTCGCGGGCAAGAAATAAGCTGCGGTAGCCCAGATAGAAGTGGCGTCGCCACTAGTAATGGCGAAGGTCGCAGGTTCAAATCTTGTTCGCGCTAGAAACATTTTGCAAGTTTTCAAAAATGGTGTATTATACCTAACACGGGAAGTGTTTGAAAAATTGGTATTCGATTTATTGCGGTTTTCATCGCTTAGACTACATCCAATCTGTAAAGATAGAATTAGTCGCCGGGTATTAGTGGCATTAAGATACACTTTCAAAATTGGCGGACAAGGAACGAGCTGCGGTAGCCCAGATAGAAGAGGCGTCGCCACTAGTAATGGCGAAAGTCGCAGGTTCAAATCCTGCCCGCGCTTGAAAAATACTTGAAAATAGTAGGCGGTTCTCTCACTAATTGTCTCCCACGCTGCATATTTTTAACGCAAGGTAAAATGAGTCGCGAGCTCCAATCTTATTCCCATACAAATACGGCTGCGGTGCTTTTACGGTGCGTAACAACTTGACAGACGCATCCGTAAACGTATATTTATGGAATTAAGATTGGGGGTCGCAAATTAATTTCGTCTAACAGACGCATGGATGGAAATTGATGACTTTATCGTCATATTTTTAAACAAATAAGTACAGTGTTATAAATTTATAATTATAATATTAAAAATAAAATATTATAATAATATTAAAAGAGTAAGACATGGTTTAAGACGTTCGACAACGTCAATTCGTATGGAAAGATATCTTAAACACTGTCTCAAACAGCGTCTACTTTCTTGTGATAACACTGATTGACGCTCTTACCGCTGCCGCGAATATTACCCGAAATACTTTCGCGGAAGTATCAACGCCAGTTAGTGTTCACATACTGCCCACATACACTTTTCGCACCAATAAAAAGTGAGTGAGATAGCAATACATTCTACTCACGTTCGTGCTGCCGTTCCTTTGACTCGCGCACGAAAAGCCGACACTCACGGGAGCACGGGAAGTGGCAGCGGCATGACGAGTAGCAGCGCGAGTAACCTGTTTACATGCTCGCGCTGCCCACTTCCCTTACTATTTCTCTGACCATAGTTACAAAACCACGGCAGAGGCGTACCAGTCTGGCGGTTTAAAAACTCTGACAACACAACCTTTTTTTTCTAAAGAACTAACATAAACTTACACATTGATCTCATCAACAGCTTTAGCTATAAATTGTTCAATTATCAACGCTGTAATATAAACATCGCTTGATTGATCGGATCGATCACTGGCATCAGGGTCGGGTGTCCCAGGTTCGATGCCCGACGGGGCCAATTGATTTGACCCACAGAACGAACGGGTGTTATAATTTTACTGCCTTTTATTGAATGCGGTCTGAGTGCATCGTAAAAACATACATATCACGCCTATAATCCCTTGCGGGGTAGGCAGAGCGCAAACGGTCGCAGAAAGCGGACGCCACGTCCATTTGAGGGTCATTTATAAAATAGTGTATAGCCATAGATAGTGAAAAGTGAAACCATCGCGCATCGTCTTAAATTGCAATACACACCCTCGAGCCTCTTAGGAAGGCTTTCTGACATATGTTTCTAGGGGACAGTTGTTCAGTTTCATGGTATGTATGCACCCTATCAGTATTCGGAGGGCTGTCCCTTACAACTTGTATAGAGGTCAGTGATTTTATTTCTAAAACTTATTTTTTTATGTAGGTGTCCGTGCTGACATTTCAGCTAGTGAGAAAAGAGATTTTCGTTCAGTATATGGGATACTTTTATGCACCACACTTAAACACAACTATTTTAATTTTATAGAACTTCAGCATATTAAATTTATCAATTGTGCTTAAAACTTTCACACCACCAAATATATGCCCTCGTACTTACTTTAAAAAATCAATACCACTCCAAAGTCGAAACGTGTTTTAATTTCAAAATGTCGGCTGTATAGTTTAGCCCCTTTGCCAGTCTGTGGCTCATTCGATTCAAATCCTTTGCCAGCTCAAGTGGTTAAAAATAAAAATGTTAAAAGCCGTGCACTACTTTGTTCGCTTTTTAAATTATTTAAAAAATTATATTTTGAGCGTATTAATAACAAGTGTTACGTATATTTTAAAAGGGTTCTGTATATTTTATGCTATAAATTTATATGTTAAAATAAAAAAATATTAATATAAAAAAATATCATAGTTGTCTAAGGTGTAGTGTAAGGCTGAGCATTTAGAGATCAACTCAAATTGGTCCTGAAACCCACAGGGAATGTCTGCAACTCTGCAACCCTAAGTTATACTTATCTCAGCACTATTTAACACGAAAAAGGAATGAATTGGTTGTCATAAAATTATCCAAATACTTCACCTTGTCGCCTTTTCGCATGTGAGCTATGAATTTTCTTGATATTTTTATTTGTTATTTTGTGCAATAAAATGTTTTTAGTTACTTACTAACCTACTACTAAAGCCGCTTGGGTAGTGCGCGAGCTGCATGCAGCGTGTTAAATTTCGTCAAAATCGGTTCGGTGGTTTAAGCGTGGAAGCGTAGCCGACAGAAAAACACAGAGTTACTTTCGAATTTATAATAGGTAGGACCTAGGCTCGCTCAGTGATTTCACCCGCTGCTAACCGTTTTACCGCGGGAAAAGATCTTTTCCGGCATGAAATATACATAAAAACCATCCTCTTGAATCACTCTGTCTAATAAAGAAATCCGCATCAATACCCGTTGCGTACTTATATACATAGGGACACGGGAAGCGGCTTCATTTTTGAAAAATCCTAATTTATTTTGAAGTTCAACGTGGTTCACCCCTTCGGCCATTGACGACATTGTACCCGAAATCTACCGTATAATAGCCACATTGTATCTTTTTGCACACATCGGTAGCTTTCACCATACAAAAATAACAAACGCACAATGCGTACTATACAAAAAATCAACAATCCAATTGTTGACTTTGTCACTGGCCAGCAACATTGGATTGAAATGTCACTTTCGAAATAAAAAAACTTTACAACCATACAAACTTTTGAGCCCAACATTCTGTATTGTAGGACAAACAAACAGAATCTCGGAAAATCACTTGTCGTCGTTTTTAATTGAACTGTCAATTTTGGCTTTTTCATTTCGGTCAAAGGAATCCTGCCGAGACGCTCGCTGGTTAACAGTTGCGCAAGTGCGTTTCGTGAAAGCCTTGAATGGTTCTGTAGGTTGTATTTGGTAGTAAAATAAAAATGATTTTTGATCATTCGTGAAAACCTTGAATGGTTTTTCATGAGATTTGAGTTATTCAGATTTTTTAAATTCTAGTTCTAAAATCGATAGAAAAAGACCGCTTTATTTCAAATTTTAAACCTGCTACAGAAAAAACATTACACGTTTGATTATGTAGCGAATATAATAAACGATACAAAATAAGGCAGATCAAAATTTTAACTCTAACGACCCAGTTAGCCGTCCGAACCCTAAAACAAAAATAAAAACACAAAAGCGCACGAGGTGTGAATTCAAGTTTGAATTTCGAACAATGGCGTTTGACAGCTCAATGCTTTTTTCTTTCGAAAGCGGGTTAGGAAGCTGACTGGAAGCACTCTTTTTTTAATTTGAAGGCAAATGCAATGATTTACGATCTGCCACGGTTGGTTTGAGGAATTATTTGTTGATCACTAATTAGAGAGGGTTGTGATTATGATATTTATGGTGTATGTAGGTACCTTATTAACGTGGGAACGTTATTTTTTTCATCTTATTTACACAGTTTTGAGTTTGGTTGAGATCTTGGAGCAAGACAGATTCCAAGATTGACTGGGCCGATGGCGTAGCGGATAGTACCCCTGCCTGCTACGCCGAGGGTCGTGGGTTCGATCCCCACAAGACACAAATATTTGTTAAGTAATTTTCAAATATTTGTGTTTAGTCTGGGTGTTTCTATGTATTATATGTATTTATTTACAAAAAAAAAAGTATATATGTATTAATATCAGCTATCTAGTTCCCATAGTACAAGCTTTGCTTAGTTTGGGGCTAGATGGCGCTGTGTGTGAATTGTCCAGGATATTATTATTATTATTATTATTATTATTAAAATAAAGAAATTCCCTGACATCTGACTGGCCAGATGGCGTAGCGGATAGTACCTACCCCTGCCTGCTAAACCGAGGGTACTTGGTTCGATTCCCACAACACACGAATGTCTATTAAGGCTTTTTCAGATATTTGTATTAGTCTGGGTGTTACTATCTATTCTATGTATTTATTTACAAAAAAGTATTTAAGTATTAATATCAACTATCTAGTTCCCATAGTACAAGCTTTGCTTAGTTTGGGGCTAGATGGCGCTGTGTGAACTGTCCAGGATATTTTTTATTATGATTATCTTGCAAATTAAATGCTGCTTTCTGAGATAAAGCCTAGCCTATGACACTCGGGATAATGTAAGGATTCTTCCGATACAATTCCTATTCGAATCTGTTCAGTAATTAACGAGTTTCAGTCCTTTAAAGAATCGCACATATATACCTCTACATACATGAAGTGTAAAAACATTACACTACTTTTTTTGTTGGGCAGTCGTGTAAAAAAAACGACTTTCGCCCACTGGACTAACGCGAAACATACCAGAAACTTCTGAATACTGAAACTGCTCTGACCACTACATACATAAATCACGCCTATATCCCTTACGGGGTAGGCAGAGCGTTAACGGCCGTAAAAGGGATATTAACACCACGTCTGACAAAAGTTTGAGGGTCAATCAGACAACTGTGTATCACTATAGTGAGAGGTTGACAACCCATCGCCTAAAATTGAAACACACATCTAACCCTCGAGTCCCTTAGTCGCCTCTTACGACACGGATGGGTAAGAAATGGGGTGATGCTATTCTTAGCCGGCATCACACGGACTTACGCGAAACGTACCAGAAAACTCTGAATCCTGAAACCACTCTGTCCTATTTACTATCAAATTGACAGCTAGTAAAGTAAGACATACGTATGTATAGCTTCTCTGACGGTATTATCCGCACAGAAGAGGGATACAATCAGTGTCCGTCATTCATTGTATTAGCTGATGTACACTCGCGTTGAAAAGTTTTGGGTGTCCAGGTTATGCTACGTTCACACTATGCTCCCGCTTAGCGATGTGCCGTTCCCGGGAATATGCCCCAAGTGGGAACATTCCCAAAAGAAACTTTCCGGTGCCCGGGAACATTCCCAATTGCTGGGAACATATGGTGGAAACAACATAAAATGAGTATTAAAGTAGAATTTATGATTGATTGTAATAATTATGCGTCTATTTATACAAAATCACATAACTAAATTATTAATTGCTATTGACACTAAACACCAGAGTTTATCGAGTCGTTGGACGACTCAGTGTCCCACTCAAAAAGAAGTAGAATTTCTATTGCTATTAAAATAATTGCCTACATTTTTAATAAGTGCTACATAATAAATGTTATTTCTTTTCGAATTAAGGATACTGACTATAGGAGATTACTGGTTCATATATCTTTAAAATATATTCTGAAATTTGCTAAATCGGAATCTAAATACTTTAGTGTGTGTAATCTACATAAGTATTATAAATGATCGGATATATTTATATATTAACATGAAAATCAAAACACAAAATAAAAATCATATGATTTATATGGCTTCTTAATTTGTCATATTTACATCTGACAAGTTGTTCTTATATGCAAATAAAAACAGTCATCAAGAGTAGGTAATTAAAAAAAATTACAATTCACAGCCTACAAATCGTTCCCGTTAAAATTTTACTGAGACAATCGAATATGTAAAGAACATTGAAGAAATTATGGAAAATAAAGATGAGTTTGACAGGAGGCTATCAAAAAACTAGCGAAAGAACTTAAAGGTTTTCTGGAAACCCATAAGGACAACTCGAGGAAAAACAGCACAATCAGAGTTGAGTAGGATTCGGAGCCAGGATAGTAGTATAATAAAAGGTGAGGAATGTGTATTGAAGAGATGGAAGGAATATTTTGAAAGCTTGTTTGAAAAAGAAGAAGTACAAGAGGTGAACATACATGAAGAAGATGACAGTGAAAATGAAAGTGAGATTGAAATGGATGAGATTATGAAAGCTCTGAAAAGGCCTATGATAGAGTAATGAGGAATGAATTGTGGTCGGCACTATCAGTGCATGGGGTGAGCAGCATCTTGGTACAAGCACTGAGATCCTTATATGAGGATTCCAGTGCTTGTGTCAGGATTAACGGGGTCTTCACTGAGCTGTTTAACATCAAGAAAGGTGTTGGACAGGGATGTGTTGCGTCACCATGGCTGTTCAACCTATTCATGGATAGTTGTTTGACATTTTTAAAAGAGTGTGAAAATAGACTGAGAATAAATGGATTACTCGTCAAATGTCTTCACTATGCTGATGACCAAGTTATCCTTGCGTCGTCGGCTGAAGAGTTGCAGAAGATTGTAAACATTATGAATGAGGCTTTGAAAAAGAAAGGAATGAAAGTGAATTTAAGTTAGACGAAAACAATGGTTTTTGAAAAAGTACAAGGTATGACGGAGTGTAACATTATGATAGAGGTAGAGAGGGTGGAGCAAGTGAAAGAGTTTGTATATTTGGGATCGAAGTTTACATCAGATGGAAAGTGTGAAAGTGATATTGAAAGGAAGGTTAATGCCTGCAACATGGTGAATGGAGCGTTGCATACCTTTATGAAACAGCCAGACAGTTTCAAATAAGGCACGTCTGGCTGTGCATAGAGGGGTGTTAGTTCCAACACTTATGTATGGGAGTAAAAGTTGGGTATGGCAGAAAAAGCATGAAAGTAGAATAAATGTGGTAGAAATGAGAGCACTAAGAAGTATGATTGGAGTGAAATTGAGTGACAGGATAAGGAATAGCGTGATAAGAGAACGTAGCGGTATAAAAGAAGACGTAGTGACTGCTATAGAAAAAGGAATTCTGAGATGGTTTGGTCACATTGAGAGAATTAATGAAAGAAGATTAACGAAACAGGTGTATATGGCGAGTGTGAATGGGAACGTTGGAAGGGGAAGACCAAGACGCACGTACTTGGATCAGATCGGGAACGTTCTAAAAAAGGTCAGGTCAAGAGTACCCTAAACCAACGAGCATTTATGAAAATATTGATGCATGTTGAAGAAGCGAAAGAGGTGTGTCAGGATCGTAGCAAGTGGAAAGATGTAGTCGTCTGCCTACCCCTATGGGAAAGAGGCGTGATTATTTATATGTACGTATGTATGTTATGTATGTACTTGATTTTTCGGATCTAAAATACAGGCAGCAGAGTTGACAGGCTTTAGAGCATTTCATTTTCTTCCAACAAATTTTATGTTCACCTCTTCAAAATCTTCTTTATGTAGTTCATGTGTCAAAGGATTACTGAAAAGATCACCCATTTCGCGTATTGCCTAGTATAATACAATAGTCTCCTTCGAGTTTTAAGATCCAGTTAACGGTTGGTTTTAAAAATTCTGTGAGCTCTTCTAGTTCATTCCGTATTGACTCTTCAAGAAGTCTGACTTTCAATGGAGCAACTTTTCTATTTCCTTCATTTATGGCCATATTTTAAAGGACAAATTAGCATTTGATGAAACTTTCTAGTGAGAACAAATAACTACCCCATCTTGTCTTAACAGGCACTCTCGGTGAATTGTTAATATTTTTAATCGAAGTGATTATGCAATTTGTTTATTGGCATCATGTTGAATTGAAAACAGTTGTTTCCTTGAGTAAAGTCGCAATAAAACTAGACATATTCTTCTTGCATTCTATTACTATCAGAAAACATACGCTTACCCTTTTTCAGGTAAGTTTTTTGATGATGATCTCGTTAGTTTTATGACTAACTAGCTTTTACCCGCGACTTCGTCCGCGTTAGATAGTTTTTTTAGGCACAGGTTCTTAAGTAGATATGTATATTCATAGTAAGTATGACAGTGATATTAGAACAGTTCTTATCTCTACAGTTTAAGGGTGACTTGCTTGCTTTTGTTGTTAAAGGGACAATTCAAAATTTGCTATCCGGTGTACTGCCCTGAGAGATCAATATTTATAACCATTGAATACAAAAGTCAGTAGATAACAAAAAAATCCTCTACCTCTCAACTCTACTCCAGATCCTCAATGTCCTTGTGAAAAGAAGCAGCCCATCATACTGAACAACTTTTGTTTGAGAACCATGCCTGTATCTCTAATAGTTTAGCTGGGCTCCTGATGGTACACCTGGTGGTCTACATAAGGTACTCCAGATCCTCTATGTCCTAGTGAAAAGAAGCAGCCCATCATACTGAACAACTTTTGTTTTGGAACCATTTCTGTATCTCTAATAGTTTAGGTGGGCTCCTGATGGTACACCTGGTGGTCTACATAAGGTACTCCAGATCCTCAATGTCCTTGTGAAAAGAAGCAGCCCATCATACTGAACAACTTTTGTTTTGGAACCATTTCTGTATCTCTAATAGTTTAGGTGGGCTCCTGATGGTACACCTGGTGGTCTACATAAGGTACTCCAGATCCTCAATGTCCTTGTGAAAAGAAACAGCCCATCATACTGAACAACTTTTGTTTGAGAACCATGCCTGTGTCTCTAATAGTTTAGGTGGGCTCCTGATGGTATACCTGGTGGTCTACATAAGGTACTCCAGATCCTCAATGTCCTTGTGAAAAGAAGCAGCCCATCATACTGAACAACTTTTGTTTTAGAACCATGCCTGTGTCTCTAATAGTTTAGCTGGGCTCCTGATGGTACAACTGGTGGTCTACATAAGGTACTCTAGATCCTCAATGTCCTTGTGAAAAGAAGCGGCCCATCATACTGTACAACTTTTGTTTTGGAACCATGTCTGTATCTCTAATAGTCTAGCTGGGCTCCTTATGGTACACCTGGTGGTCTACATAAGGTACTCCAGATCCTCAATGTCCTTGTGAAAAGAAGCGGCCCATCATACTGAACAACTTTTGTTTTAGAACCATGCCTGTATCTCTAATAGTGTAGCTGGGCTTTTGATAGTACACCTGGTGGTCTACATCTGTACTCCAGACCCTCGAATGGTGATAAAAAGTAGCCTATGTCCGTTCTCGGTATGCTAGCAATCTCTGTGCCAAGTTTCATGAAGATCGGTTCAGCGGTTTGGCCGTGAAAGCGTAGCAGACAGACAGACAGACAGACAGACAGACAGAGTTACTTTCGCATTTATAATATTAGTGTGGATAAAACATAATAATAAATGACCGCAGGGCTACATAATAGAAGTTATTATTTTTTGTTTCACCAATTGTATTGTTTCGTTTAAGGGCGGGCCGTGAGAAAAATGGGTATTTTTGGATGCACGCAATTTTGTTGATGGATACGATAAACACTTTATTTTTATGTATAAAGATTTTTCATTATATTATCTAGATTTTTGTCGCAGGAAAACAAGATTAAAGAAAGTTTGCTCGATAGATTTATTTTTTAAAGTTTGGTCTATTTTTACACTTTTTTGCGTTTTGTATAGCAATCTTATGATAATAACACATTATTTTTTGCGAAAACGATACGTCTTGCACATTACTAGATTCTTGTCGTACAGTTTTTTGATTACTTGTTTATTTGGCGAGAAATTTCCAAAAGAGTGAAAAATCGTCTAAATATGGTGATTCCGCTCTGTTCTCACACACAGGATTTGTCATTAGTGGGAAAAGGACTTTTAAAAGTTCGAGGCAGCCCCTTAATACAATACGCTGATCGAGATAATTTCGGGACTTTGCGGAAAAGAAAGATAAACTGAACTGATAATCTATCTATTATATTTTTCTATAAGAAACGAATGTAATAACAACGCATTTTCTTGTTTTCAGTTTTAGTCTTATCTCTAATTACATTACTTTTGTGTACAAATTGCCTATAACTGCCGCGTGTAAGCGAAATTTTATTTTTGTATTTATACTTTATCCTTTTATCAATTGTATTAATAAAAAAAACATATGGTTAAAGTAACATAGCAAACCCACAAACATAAAAATATCAATGTAACATTGTTCCCACTAACTGGGAACTTGCCCGGGCACGTGGGAAGATTCCCAGGAATATACCCACTGGAAAGTTTCTGGGAACGGGAATGTTCCCGCGGCCCATCACTACTCCCGCTCCTATCGCAAGTCGCAACTACCGTGACTATTGTTCGAAAATACTCGAAATACTTCCGCGGAAGTATGAACGCGAGAGACTGTTCACACACTGCTGTCATACTCTTCTCGCAGCGAGTGAGCGAGATAGCGATACGTTCCTCTCGCTCGTGCTGTCGTTCCTTTGACTCGCTCACGAAAAGCCGACACCTGCGGGAACACGCGAAGTGGCAGCGGCATAACGAGTAGCTGCGCGAGTAACATGCTCGCGCTGCCCACTTTCTTCACAATTTCCCTGCCCATATAGGCATAGCGTGAATGAGCTAATAGAATAACATCCAAGGTTACGTGTGTCTCCCTGTGCCAATGTGTCAAAAGAATAACGCGATAAGTAGGGTGAAGTGACAGTCTCTATCATTGCCGCAGTGTCAGAGAGAAACACCCAATCAGATTTCTTGCCGATTTCCGAGCATTTTTTGGGTTTTTAGTACTTTTAACGTGTAATATGCAAGATAAAAAATAAAATTCTCAACACTTAATATTGTGTCAAAGTGGGAAAGTTGTTCAGTTGCATAAGTACCTTAACCTCCTATCGGCGTGCTGTACCCTTTGTTACTCCTTGTTCATTTGCCGTGAGGTGCCGGATTAGAATAGCATCACCCCATTTCTACCCGTGGGTGTTGTAACAGGCGAGTAAGGGATGAATCCAGGGAATTTAGCGGCATACTCACTACGCTCGCCAATCCGTGGCAAGCGAGGTGAGTATGGCAAGTCCAGCAGTGGTGGACTTTTGTTGAAGTTGTATTATCTTTTGCACGCGAGTGTACGCGGCGCGTGTCTGCCGTCCGCCCAAGTTAGCGCCCTCCGCTTTCAATTACCGGCCAATTTGTGACTTGGCGTACCTACCGCACACCCTGACACAATCATGGTGGACTTTGATAGATATATCAATGAAATGGAAGAGAAGAAAAGATGCTTAGAGTAGCATCACCCCATTTCTGTCTCATGGGTATCGTAAGAGGTTACAGTCATGTGTACTGCCATTTTAGGCCGACGGCCGATGTGGCGCAGTGGTTGTGCGACTGCCTGCGACGCAAAGGTTCCGGGTTCGATTCTCGGTGGGACACTCACAAAAGTTGATATTTATCACTTTGTGAATTTGTTCCCGAAGTGATAAATATCATGTCTGGTTAGGACATTGCAGGGTGAACCAACTGATTGTCTGAAAAGAAATGGTTCCGTGCTTCGGAGGGCACGTTAAGCCGTCGGTCCCGGTTGCTGTCTATGATTACTTAGACGGCGGTCGTAACACAACCATGTCAGAGGCCTACTACTAGTGGTAGTAGGCGGTTGAAAATCTCTGACACCAGGGTTCATCGGGTCGTTGGACGACTCGGTGTCCCACACGAAAAGAAAGAAGCTGATATGGGTAAGCGTAAGAAAATCATAACACGAGGATTCGTTGTGTGGATTGCTTTGCTTTTTGTGTCAGGCAACATATAGTTGTTATATTATCTAATGCGGACGAGGTCACGGGTAAAAGCTAGTTATTTTATAAAATGTCTATACAATACAATAAAAATAAACTTTACAACAAAGTAGTGTAGGTAACTACTAAATAAGACGATGTTTATACGGATTTGGTGTCTGTAACAGAAATTGAAATTGAAGTATAATTGAAAGTTAATGGTGTAAAGTTTTTTTTGCAGGTATGTTATATATGTACCTAAAGGGTTTCTATAGGGTGAAATTTTACTAGTAACCGACAGAGAAAACGCTAGACGGGCTGATGATAAGGAACAACTTTCCCCAAGACAGATAGGTCAAAAAACGAAAAAAAAGTTAGGTCCTCCCATACAAAATTGCCGATCAGCTGATTACACGCCTTTATCCCTTTCGGGGTAGGCAGAGCGTAAACGGCCGCAAAAACGAACATTTACGCCACGTCTGACATAATATATTTGAGGGTCATTCGAAAAATTGTGTATCGCCATAGTAATAGGTTGTCAGCCCATCGCCTAGAATTGCTATACACACCCTCGAGTCCCTTCGTCGCCTCTTACGACACCCACAGGAAAGAAATGGGGTGATGCTATTCTAAGCCAGCATCACACGGCTTAGTTAAGTTACTATAGAGGTATAATCAACCTTTGTTCCTTGAGCAAAGTTGTTCCTTATCATCAGCCCGTCTTGAGATTTCGCTATCGGTCACTAGTAAAACTTCACCCTATATACTAAGTGTGTAAGGGACAACCTGTCGAATACTGATAGGGTGCATGTAATACTACAGTACGGCCAATCCAATAAATCATATTTGACAGCTGTTAGATTCGTGCTAATGCTAAGGCAGACGGTCCATTTTCCTTTGCCGACATCTCTTTTAGTTTTTGAAAACTTGCAAAAATTTCAAGCACGAACAGGATTTAAGTTTTCAAAAATTGTTTATATACACTCGTCTCGTAATGTTCGAATTATGAATTCGAAAACAGATGCATAATGACCTACTTTATGCATTCTGCCTATAAAAACTAGGGTTTACTATAAATTACAGAAGCGTAATGACTTAATGACAAAACTCTTAATACGATAAAGTTGAGAAATGAAACGAAGTTTTTTTTTCCAATACTCAAATCGCTATCTTCCGCCGCACCTGACAGTTGTTGTTGTACGGTAATTTTTCGGATGTTGTTCAGTTGTTTTAATAGGTTTTTGTTCTGTTGTTGTTCAGATGTTGATTAGTTGTGGTTCAGATGTTATTCCGATGTTGTTCAGTTGTTGTTCAGTTGATGTACATATGTTGTTCAGATGTTGTTCAGTTGTTGTACAGATGTTGGTCAGTTGTTGTTTCGATGTTGTTCAGATGTTGTTCAGTTGTTGTTCAGATGTTGTTCAGTTGTTGTTCAGATGTTGTTCAGATGTTGTTTAGTTGTTTAGTTAAGTTATTGTTAAGACTCAACATCTAAACAACTGCCAAAGTATAGATTTTTAAAAATTCATATCAAGCCATATTACGTTCTCGTATTGAATTTGTCCTTGTATCGGGCCTTGCAATGGCCGGTGCGTACGTTTAGAAAAGTGTTTCTGAGTTTTTGTGGAGAGTGTAGATAAAATAGTGTATGCAACTGCTATAATTAGGCATTAGATTGCTCGTGTCAAACTATTATCACACTCGGCTGCGCCTCGTGTGATAAACAGACACTCGCATTCTAATGACCCCCATTATACGACAGTTACCTAACACGGGAAGTGTTTTAAAATTTGGTAATCTCTTTTAGCATGGAACTGACACATGCCAAATATGGCTTACTGGAATGGCCTTACTGTAGCTTCCACTGTGTCTTCTTCAGTATTACAGCTTAAAGTATTTTAATCTACGATCCCTGTTGCACAACGAGCTTTATCCTCTCGGTGATCCGTCTTCATCATGTCACAACTTATCACAAGCGTTGATGATACGAGGCCAGATAATATATGGCAGCGGCAGATAATATATGACAGTACAAATAAGCTCAGAGCTAGGGAGATGTTTGAGAGGGAACATAACGAGGAGGATGAAGCCGTGAAAAACCAGTCTTAAACGTTATCTCTGGCGTTGATGGCAATATATGGCAGTAGCAGATAATATATGGCAGCGGCTGGTAATATATGACAGTTCAAATAAGCTCAGAGGTAAAGAAAGGTTTAGAAGGAGGCTTGTGAGCTGAATGAAGGTACGAACAATTCGTCGCGATCTTGCTAGGCGTACGATATAACAAAAAATACATACACATAAACATGTTTTATTTATGAGGTACTATTAAATTCATTGCAAATATTATTAGAGTAAGTTTCACTCGTAAAACTAATCAACTTTTCCCAATAAACAATATTATAAAAAAGGGAAAATATGAAAAAAAACGTATCGCATTCTTTTTATTTTGTTCGTAAGGTCTAATTATTTCTTTTATTTACAACCTTTATTCCTATGGAAAAGTTGACCAGTTTCCCGAGTACTCACCTTAAAAATATTTGCACTGAGTTTAATAGTACCTTATAATAGCGTGTTTATGTGTATTAATTATGTTTTATCGTGCGCCAGGTAAGGTCGCGACGAGTTTTCTATGGCTTCATTCTGGTTGATTGTAGAGTTCTTTCTGCAACATTTCATTGCTCGGAGTCTGAATCTTATAAGCTTGTGTAAAGAGGGTCACTGCAATGAGTATGAGTACGTGTGGTACTGAGTAACTGCTTGGGTCCGGAGGTCCCTAGTTCGATTTCCGGAGATGCATAATTTGATATTTGTCTATTTATGGCCTATATACATACATACATAAATCACGCCTATATCCCTTACAAGGTGGGCCGTAAAACGGATATTAACACCACATCTGACAAAAGTTTGACGGTCAATCAGATAACTGTGTATCACTATAGTGACAGGTTGTTAGCCCATCGCCTAAAATTGCAAAACACATCTAACCCTCGAGTCCCTTACTCGACTCTTACGACACCCATGGGTAAGAAATAGGGTGATGCTTTTCTAAGCCGGCATCACACGGCTTTTTTACGGCTTAGTGAGGTTAAGTCCATTTTCGTTAGGTCATGCAAGTACTTTGGCATAACCTGATAAGAGCCAAAATAGTGAATTGTAGGTTATTTTCAAGGCGTGGTGTTAACATTACATAACATTAACAACCACAACAATGCACCGCTGGACATGGGCCTCCCTCTACTTAGTAGGCGGATTGGCGAGCGCAGTGCTATATCTTGCATTCACAGGGCACGCTGCTGCCCATTCCCTTAGTCGCTTTTTACGACATCCACGAGATGCTATTCTAAGCCGACACCACACGGCAACGCGTGGTGTATTACAAAATTAATTAATTAATTATCAGTATAAACGGTTGCTCTTTCCCCACGAAGAATCAGGTGGATCGCACACGCGCCGGTAGTTATGCGGTACGTGACAGCCACTATACGGATAACAATCTGTGACAGCCGCAGTTTGTTGCAGTTTAATGGCCTCAAGAGTTTCATGTTCTTGTCAATTTTAGCCGATAGGCTGACAACTTGTTACTATAGTGATACACGATTTATCTGAAACGGCCCTCAAATATTTGCCAGACGTGGCGAAAGCAACCGTAATTTTGCGGCCGTTAACGCTTTGCCAACCCCGTAAGGGATACAGGCGTGATATGTGTATATGTAGGTATGGCCATAGCATCACCCTATTTATTTCCCGCGGGTGTGGTAAGAGACGACTAAGGGATTCGAGGGTTAAATTTGTATTGCAATTTCATGCGTCGGGCTAACAATCTGTCACTACAGCAACACTCAGTACCTACCTACTCAGTAGTCTGTATGTCTTTCAAATGTTTTGTCAGATGTAGCGTAAATTATTTCACAAATGTATGTATGTATCATGTCAAAAAACCGTATCCGGAAAAGCGCTGGAATATCCTGTGGCGTGTGTGAGAACCGCTTCATCTGCAAAAGTCGCAGTGATGTTGCTGACGGCTAATTAATCGAGCGGAAACGGAAGCAGAACTTAAATTGAATCTGTGCGCGACTGTACTTTGGTTATTCCTGCGGGAGATGTTTTTATTCAATTTGGAAATTTCGAAACTGATAATTAGAGATTTACCGACTGCCGACTACAAAAATGGCCGACCTGTCGCAGCCGAAATTTCATTACTTTGGTGACCTATGTCCTAACTAGACTGGGAACTGATAAAAAAAAATATATATTTTTTTTTAAATAAAATAAATAAATAAATACCACTGCGCCACAACAGCCGTCAGCGAGGCCGTCAGTCACCTTAATCAGTGAAAAAAGAATTATCCAAATAAGTTCAGTAGTTTTGACTTCGAGGGCAAAACACACAATTTCGTCCTCCTTTTTTGAAGTCGGTTAATAAATAAGCTATCTTTCAAACTCCTAAACGAGGAGAAACTCCCATTACTTAAATATCTCCGATCTACAGTAGTCTATTTACCCTGAGTTATCAACACAGCGACTTACAAAAACAAACATACCACTCTTTAATAGTGAATAATAAAATAAAAGCTAAAAATCTTAAATCTCTGAGATGGTATCACTGGAGGTCGGGTTACCGGGCAGGGGCGCACAACATTGTTGTTTTAGTAGCAAAATTTATTAAATATTCATGGCCGCTTTTATTACTACATCCATACATACATATATCACGCCTATATCCCTTGCGGGGTAGGCAGAGCTTAAATGGCCGTAAAAACGGACATTTACGCCACTTTTATTTCTGAAGTTCTTTAAATTTGCTTAAACTGATATTAAACGCCTTGTCTTCAAACGGCTTACTGTGTTCCATCGATTTTTACTAATATCAGATCCCATCTTGTATTATGGTTTTATTATGCACTCACAGTGCTATATTATTTTCACAAATGGCGCCGGTAGCTCGGTTTGCAGAGGAGTGGGGCGGTACTGGGTTCAAGTCCCGGCGGGCGCTAACATTTTTTTCAATTTCTTATTTTCATTAATGATGATCCCAGCTTGTGCATGTCTGGCCCTCAGATAGCTCTGCAGTATAATATGGAATGAAGAAGAAACCCATCATCGATAAAAAAAAATAATACAATCCTTTAACATACAAATCAAAAATGCATATCCTCTTTGGTATTCAAACCTATAATTATTCAACCTAATGGCCGAGCTTAATAATACCGTAAATACTTATTTGCAAAATAGAGAGTAATGTTACACAATATTATGGTATTTACTGTTCATGCACCATTAATTAGTGAAACAATAGCACAAGTTTAATGATTTGTGCTCGTATATTATTACTGCTATAACGTGTTTATGCGTAGCCATCATTTCGAGTCGTTATTGAAATGCTTTCGATCTTATTGTTTCACAATTATGTACTTCGTAGGTATACACTAGAAGTCTCTTTGCAGCAATCATATTAACTTATTAACAAAATTCAAAGATGTGTCAGATGTGGCATTGACGATCGTTTTAACGGCCATTTGAACGCCCTGTTTACACCGCAAGAAATATGTTTGTGTGATAAGTATGTTTGTATAAGTATTTTATGATAATTTTTGCTAGCTGGTGCTTCTCAATCCTCAGCTATTCAGCCATTTGGTCATAAATGTACAGAAAGTGTCTATTTTGAGAAAGAGAGGTGTATTTTAGAACTACTTATGAAGAAGTGGCATATTAGGGTATAATATTATTTCATTGGAATCTCGTTGTGCTTGAATTTTAAAAACAAAATGCTCTTTAATTTAAATCTTGTTAGGTTAACAAAATTTTACGTGTAAAATGTTTCGTACCCCTGCCCTTAAGATCCGACGTCGGTTCGTTAGCTGCGCGAGTCTGACCGCTGCTGGCTGGAGCTTTTGAATTCTCAACAAACTATCCAGTAGTTTGTAGAACAATGTACAGATTGTACTTTGAAAAGGAGAGATTTTTTTTATTTTGTTACAATTTTATTATCCTTTTTTTAGGAAGTGATATTTTTGTGGTGAATAAATTTTTTAAAGAAAGTAAGAATTACTCGTGTTCCAATATTTGGTACGCTTCATTTTTATAAGGCATTAGATAATTAAGTATTGCCTAGTGATGTTGGCTAAGAGTAGCATCACCCCATTTATTTCCCGTGAGTGTCATAAAGGCAAATAAGTGACTCGAGGGTTACATGTGTATTGCAATTTAAGGCAATGGGCTTACAACCTGTCACTTTCGTAATAGGTAATTTAAAAAAATAAAGATGGTTCCGTGTTTCGGAGAGCACGTTAAGCCGTCGGTCCCGGTTGCTGTCTGTGACTACTTAGTAACGGTCGCTACACAACCATGTCAGAGGCCAACTAGAAGTAGGCGGTTGAAAATCTGTCACTAGGGTTCATCGGGTCGTTGGATGACTCGTCGGTTCGGTAGCTGCGCGCGTCTAACAGCCGCTAGCTGGAGTTTCCCAACAAACTATCCAAACCGTTTGTAGAACAATGTACTTACAGATTGTACGATAAGAGAAAGGAAGTTGCATTCTATTTTTGTAGCAATTTTAGGTGACATGCTGACAACCTGTCACTATGGTGATATACAATTTTATGAATGACCCTCAAATATTTGTAAGACGTGGCGTAAATGACTATTTTCATTCGTATACGTTCTACCTAGCTCGCAAGGGATGTAGGCGCTAAAGAATGATCGTGTTTGGATTTTGGCTGCTCATAACATAAACAAAATGCTCTATTTTAATAAAATGTGACTTAGTGGGTAAAAACATGACGTAGGTAAAGCAGTAGGTAGGTAGGTAGGTAGGTAAAGTAGTATTTTACAAAATGTTTGTTACCACTGCCCCTTATTTTTAACTAGTCTAACCACTGCTTTGTAATATGCAGATGGCACTGTGAAAGACATGTATACGCTTGGCAGGCGGATTGGCAAGCGCAGTGCAAGGTGTTGTACAGGGAACGCTGCTGCCCATTCCTTATGCTACGTTAACACCATGCTCCTGCTATGAACGCGAGTGAGTGTTCGTTCACATACTGCTGTCATAATCTTCTCGTTTACTAGCCTAAAAGTATTTGATTACTGAAGCGGCGGGCGCGGGAAGTTTTTGACATTATTTATCTAATTATTATTCAATTTGGTGTATTGTGTATTGTGGTTGGAAAGGAACAAGTTTTTGGGTAGTTGTCAGGAGTTAAATCTAATACTCCTGGGCTATACATGCGTGCCGTGTGATGCCGGTTTAGAATAGCATCACCCCATTTATTTCCCGTGGGAGTCGTAAGAGGCGACTAAGGGACTCGAGGGTGTGTTTTGCAATTTTAGGCGATGGGCTAACAACCTGTCACTATGGCGATAGGTACTCAATTTTCCGAATGGCCCTCAGATATATGTCAGACGTGGCGTAAATGTCTGTTTTGCGGCCGTTTACGCTCTGCCTACCCCACAAGGGATAATAGGCGTGATATGTGTATGTATGTATGTATAGTATGTATACATGGTGGCGCTACCCACACCCCTTACTATTTTCCTGCCTTTAAAGGCATTGTGTAAACGTGGCATTAGATTGAAATAATGCTAACCGTACTCAGAAAGGACGCGAGCATAAAGTTTTTATGATTTGCGATTAAAAAGTAAATATGACGTTTGTATTTTATTTTTTAGTTTATGGCTCCAGCCAGTTTGTCCCCTTGCTACAAAGCCTACAGAAAAAAGATTTACATAAAAAAAACAGTTCAGTACTGGTCGAAACTGCCCAAGAAAATTGTTGTAAAAGCCATATGCAATGGAAGAATAAATGTGACAGTACTGACTGACAGATAGTTTACTTTTCTATATTTTGTGACATCAGCCAGTTTCATTACAGAATATTTTAAAGATCAAAATCAAAACTTTTTTGGCGACTTTGTTGATAGGAAAAAAGAAGGAACAATTTTTTTTTCTATATTTCTAAGAATTGTGATCAATGCTTTTTATGAAACCCATATAAGATACTGGGATCAACTTACACTGAATATACTATGTACTGGCGTGAAATTTAACATTAATAAAATAATTTATAAAATTATTTTATAAATGTTAAAGTGATTTTATGCAAAACCGAGTATAGGTCGATCCCTTAAATATACCCTGATACCTGTAGATCCGGATTCTCACAACAATGACACTTGTCACTATTTCGTCATCGACAAACCTCAAATAACCCGGTCCCTCCCTTGATCGCGTTAACTGATTTATGTTCAACGGCGGCGTCGGCGGCAATCGTGCGTACGCGCATGGAACGCGTCGTGACATTCCAAATTCAAACCTCTGGGGCTTGGACACACCGGGTGCGGTCTTTTGTGATGTGCTTACTTTGAACCACTAGGTGCTTAATTTGTGTCCCAAGGTGTTTTAAAGAATTCACACTGCAATTTTAGCCCCGGGGCTTTGAAATCTACACCTGACTAGTTGTTAGGCAAGGGCTCATCCGAAGAAGTTTGAGCGGTTGTCCAAATAACTAGCCCAATCGCGACCTTGGGATCGGATTGAATCTGGGAAGAACGGATTGGACTGAAATCTGGGATCGGACATTATTGTGTCCCAGAATTAAAGCTCAGAATGCAGGGAGGGAGCTAGGCTAGAAACTGGTTTAATCACAGCCAAACAACAGCTTTGTTTTTCTGTTAAGAGGGTCAATTCTGCCAATGTCAAGGTTGGGGAATATACGGGAAACCTTAATGACTAAATCTGCATTCTGTAAGCTGGATGTCTTCCATGACATGAAAAGAAAACATATCAGCTTTTTTTTTCATTTCTTCTTGTTGAACAGGCAGTTTAGTGGGTACCCACTAGTAGTATAAAAAGATATTTTTTTTTGTGTAGCGGCGCCACGGTCAAGGCCGTTCACGGCTGCACTCGCCTTAAGCTGAATTAAGAATCTGAATCTGAATTATTTGGTAGGTATTAATATTGTTTTGTTAAATTAGATAGATTTATTAAATTTGTTAAATTAATGATTTTATGTCTTTTATGTGTTGCCGCTGCTATTTACAGTGTGTTTTTTCAATGTTTTCTCTTAGTGTGCAGGGTTGCCTGGAAGAGGTCGTAGCGATAGGCCGCCTTTGCTTATAATGTGTTGTTTGTCTTTGTTCTTGTATATGTTATAATTATTAATGTGAGCATGCCGTGTGATGCCGGCTTAGAATAGCATCACCCCATTTCTTGCCCGTGGGAGTCGTAAGAGGCGACTCAGGGACTCGAGGGTGTGTATTGCAGTTTTAGGCGATGGGCTGACAACCTGTCACTATGGCGATACACAAATTTCCAGGTGACCCTCACATGTTTGTCAGACGTGGCGTAAATGTCCGTTTTTGCGGCCATTTATGCTTTGCCTACCCCGCAAGGGATTATAGGCGTGATATGTGAATGTGAATTAATGTGAGCAATAAAGTGTTTCTGTCTGTCTGTCTGTCTGAATGCTGCACCCAGTGTGTACCTGGCCTTCGGTGCAACGGTCGGGTTACAGTGGCAGTTGGGTTGGGCGCTTACGACTCACGAGTTTTGAATTTGAGATTGACTCAGAATGTTCTGATAATTACCTGAAACAAGAAAAATATATTGTTAGATTGATGTTAAAATAAAATTTTGAGTCAGTACAATATATTATATAAATTATAATCCCTTACAAAATCTGCCTCATAAAGGCGTGCAAACATGTATTTGTCACGAATTAAAAATATCGATATATTTTATTACTTTATGAGCAATTTTTGACGAATTAATGATTGAAATATTATTCTAGTCCGGATAAAATTAAATAAGCATGTCATTCTATATAATTATTTTACATTGTTAGGCCGACTTGACAACAGCAATCGAAAAGAAGTTTTATCCTAACGAACATTAAGCCACGTTGAAACGAATTTTTTAAATAATAATGCATCCAAATTGTCGTCAACACGGCATTCCACCGGCTAATATAATTACACGGTATGTTAGTAAGTCTTTCTTTGGGGGACATAAAAAATTATCACCTCGGTAGTTTAAGGGGCTTACAATAGGAAAGAAATCGTATTGAAATTCTATCATGCGTATTAATAACAGAAATATTTATTACATTAAATACTATAAAAATACATAAACATACATAAATATTATACCTTAACCGAAAACGATCATTGGTACCAACATGCAGACATCTATCTACCCATTTAAAGACTTTTATACGTCCCTTTCCCGCTAATGGCAAATCCTGTGTGTGAGAACAGAGCGGAATCGCCATATTTAGACGATTTTTCACTCTTTTGGAAATTTCTCGGCAGATAAACAAGTAGGTAATCAAAAAACAGTACGACAAGAATCTAGCAATGTACGAAACGTATCGTATTCGCAAAAAAATTCATGTTCTTAAGATTGCTATACACCACGCAAAAAAGTGTAAAAATAGACCAAACTCTTAAAAACAAATCTATCGAGCACACTTTCTTTCATTGTGTTTAGATAATTATAATGAATAATCATTATACATAAAATACTTATTTCTTTTTAGAAATAAGTAAACCTGTTGTGTCTTGTCTCATTGTAATTTGTTCCTGTGTATGTTTTTGTGTACAATAAATGGTTAAATAAATAAATAAAAATAAGGTGTTTATCGCATTCATCAACAAAATTACGCGCATCCAAAAAATACTCATTTTTCTCACGGCGTGCCCTTAAGGGTTCAACTTAAATTGGTTAATCGTACATTTTATAAGTAAATAACAGTATGAGTTGATCCCTCGCCCGTTAATCTTGCTTGCGCGCTAGTCCCGCCATAAGTTATCGATATATAGCGGCACTAGACTACATTATTGGATACTAAATTTCCGCCGAGCGGTTTCACCCGCTGCCACTAATTTTCCCGTGGTAATAGTTGTTTTCCTGCCGTAAAAAGCGACCTATGTGTTATTGCAGGTTATACTCTACCTGTGTTCAAAATTTCAACCAAATCGGTCAAGACGTTTGAGCGTGAAGAGGTAACAAACATACATACACACACAAACTCTCAGATTTATAATATAAGTACGGATGATGGAGAGCGACGCGACGGCGCGTGCGAGAGACACAACATTTTGAATTCTTAATTCAAAATGTTTTTTATTTATTTTTCTAGTTTAGTTTTTCGAACCAGCCAGGATCTGTGATTGAAATTCTTCGGCCGATGGAATAGGATTTGATTTCGAAATTAGAATGAATTTTTACGTTCAGTGGCCGATTCAAACTACAGGCTACATAATATAGTTGAAATTCGTTATTCATTGCTTTGTCGGTTTACCATTATGATACCAGGAATATTAACCGGTCACGCAATGTACTACGCATTTCATTTGACAGACTTGTAGCTTGTAGTTTCATAACTGCAAGAATATTTTTTTGATATAATTTGATGGCATGCCATTGCTTGGCAAATTAACATAAATTTTCATCTTAGAGTACCCATTTTAGGGACCAACCCATACTGGTTATATTGAATTATTCCATGGAAATCTATTATTTATGATGATCCCCGACGAAAAACTTATCCTACAATAAAATAAAAACTAGCCCTCGACCCCAAACACATTTAACCCTCGTGTCCCTTAAACGCCTCTTATGATATCCACGGGTAAGAAATGGGGTGATGCTATTCTAAGCCGACATGACACGAGAAGGGAAGATATGGGGTGATGCTATTCGTACCCGACATCACACGGGAAACTACACCATGGAGACAGTTCATACATTCAACTTTGACTTACTTTCTTTTTCGTGTGGAACACCGAGTCGTCCAACGACCCGATGAACCCTAGTGTCAGAGTTTTTCAACCGCCTACTACTAGTAGTAGGGCTCTGACATAGTTGTGTAACGACCGCCGTCTAAGTAATCATAGACAGCAACCGGGACCGACGGCTTAACGTGCCCTCCGAAGCACGGAACCATCTTTCTTTTCAGACTTCATTCAATAAGTTCAATTGCTTCTACAAATAATTCTCGTATATAGAATAAGACGTTGTATAGAAGAGGGGATCCGGTTAAGTAAGTTGAGAATTACACACAGCGGCAAAATTAAGGGGACATATTATTATAATGATTTATTAAAAAATATATGTTTTTTTCTGTATAATTCGTTGTAAGGAAATATTAATAATACTAATTTAGTACTATTGTATAGTATTTATACAGTACTATTGTATTAAACTAAAACTAGAAATAATAGATGAAATTTAATGTTTAATGTATAATTAATTAGTTTTCTTTTCTTAGAGTATCATTTTGTTTGCATGTACTATTACAATTTTTTTCTGTTTAATACTTGAGTAACGCCGTTGGCTGTGCACTAACATATTATAATTTATTAAAAACTAACAATCTACATTTGTACACAACACTGTTTGTTGTTCCAAATATATAAAACTAAATTTTCGCCCAACGATTTCACCCGCTGCCATTATTTTACCGTGGTTAAAATTGTTTTCCTGCGGTAAAAAGTGGCCTATGCGTTACACTCTACCTGTGTTCCAAATTTCATCCAAATCGGTCAAGCCGTTTGAGCGTGAAGAGGTAACAAACATACATATTCATATATACAATTCAGTTGATTTGAATCGTGCCTTTATAATACAAAAGAAATGCCTTAGGTCTGTATTTGGCGTTGGTCCAATGGAGTCCTGTAAACCACTATTTCAGAAATCAATTCTTTTGACATTACCTGCTATGTATATCTTCGAAATTTGTGTTTTTGTAAAAAATAATTTAAATCTTTTTAATAAAAAATCAGACCACTGCAACTTTTCAACTAGATTTCCCGATTACCTAGTGCCTCTACCTTCCTCTACAACCTGCTTCTCGAGAAATAGTTACAATATGGCAGTTAAACTTTATAATAAATTGCCAGACAGAATGAAGGATTTGCCTGTGAGGAAGTTTAGGTCTGAGTTACATAGTTTTTTAGTGCGGACTAGCTTTTATAGCGTTCAAGATTTTCTTAATTATAAACATTGAACATTGAATGTATAAAGGCTCTGAAGTTAGTGTTAATTTTTATATTGTGAAATTTGTGAATGACTTTTTATCTTATTGTACTGACATATCTATTTTCTATAAATTTGTTATTTTGATATTTTTGACATTTTGAATAACTAAAGTTTGACATTGTAATATTATATCTTGACTATTTGACGTTGTAATAATATCTATTTAATAATTAACTTGTAAGACTGTTTTGCCCTCTCAGTATTTGCATGCCATGACTTTTGGTTAAATGTGTGAAACTGTATTTTTCCTAAGATCTCATGAAATGTATTTATTGTACCACATTTACAGCAAATAAAAATATTTCAATTTCAATTTCAATTTCAATTTCATACATACACACACACACACACACACACACACACACAAACTCTCAGATTTATAATATTAGTACGGATTGAGGATGCTTTTAGATATAAATTAAAAAATGAGTACCCTAAAGTCTACCTACGTGTGTAACAGTATAAATAAATACAATGTACCTTAGGGTCATTGAACCTATATTCTAATAAATGTAATAAGCGCAACCGAACAGAGGGTCACACCACAACGTCACAACACTCACAATATCTAACCTCCTGAGGGATGGGCTGCTCCACAGCGCTCTAAAATAAATACAGTTAGTTACAGGTTTCGAAACAGGCACTTTAGCATACAAGTTTCACTCAGAATATTGGGATTTACCCTAATATTTCTTAATTTATTATATTTGATTTGCCAGATGTGGCGTATATGTTAGTTTTTGCTACGGTCGTTTACACTCTGCCTACCCCGCAAAGGATATGGGCGTGATGTATGTATGATTTGTAATATTATAGAATGTGCCGTGTGATGCTAGCTTAGAGTACCGTGTGATGCCGGCGTAGAATAACATCAACCCATATTTTATTCCCGTGGCTAAGCGTATTTGAAATGGTTAGACAACTTCCCATTACAATGGCCAAAAATAAGAGAATCAGAGCCCTGGTTTGGTACTTACTCAAACCTATTACAGTACGGCTATACCAATAAGCCACATTTTACAGCTGTCAGATTCATAGTAATGCAGAGGCCTCCTTTCTTTACATCACTGTCAAATACAGCTTATTGGGATGGCCGCATTTTTTTCAGATGTTTAGTTTTTGCGTAAGGTCTACAACCAATCAATTGTCAGTTTCGATTTTTTTCTCTTTTGTTGTAAAGTGTATCTTCCAACTCAGACACTAGCAAAATTGACCTATTTAGACAGAGGCATACATACGTACATACTACATAAAACACGCCTTTATCCCTTACGGGGTAGGCAGAGCGTTAACGGCGTAAAACGGATATTAACACGTCTGACAAAAGTTTCAGGGTCAATCAGTATATCACCATAGTGACAGGTTATCAGCCCATCTCCTAAAATTGCAAATCACATCTAACCGTCAAGACCCTTACTCGCCTCTTACGACGCCAGTGGGTGGGAAATGGGGTGATGCTATTCTAGGCCGGCATCAACGGCCTAAAATAGAAGTTGTAGCATTCTGCTACAATTACTACCATTTTTCTAAATATTTCCTGAAATCCATTTTATTTTATCAATTTGTTTGTTTACTTTCTTGATGTTATGTCAACCTCTCAAAGTTGACGGCTGTCTATACATCATAGAGCCGCGTAGCTTTCTACTAAAAAGTTATTATACATTGATCTACCTCTTCGTATTTTCTGACCTCCTGGTACTTGTATCTAAATTTACTACGCCTGGCACTCTCCCTCTCCCCTCCCTCCGGAGGAACTGAGGTCCCGAGCCCTCCAGCGTGCCTCGGAGCCATCCTCATAACCACCTCATCATCAAGCTAACATGAGATGCCAACAGATCTCCATGGACAGCGACGACTGGCCACTGACAAGTTCCATGATCTCAAAATGACGGCTGACGAGGTCGACGATCGTCGAAGATTCTAGAACCGAAGAGGATGACGATCGAAATGAAGAGCGCGATCGTCATCGAAGCTTCTGGAAATGAACATGACTATCGAAATGAAGACTGTGACAGTCAGCGTCAGACGAGGGTATAAAAGCCACGTCAAGCAGCTAGGGGATCAGTTTTGGTCTGGACTCTAAGTTGTGATCTCGAAGACTCCCAGTATAGTCTCTCACTGAGTAACCACTGTAACAGTCTATTTTAGTCTTAAAAGTCTCCCCTCAAGCGCCTACGCCTCGTCGGATTGAAGATACAGCTGCTGCGAAGACGCTCCTCGCGCTGGACGCGCCGCCGTTACCTTCTGTGTGAGTGGCCAGGTTATAATTTTGGTTTTCGTATCAGGAGGTGGTTATCTGTTAATTCTTTAATAAAGCCTTATCGTTTACGTTCCCTCTTTTACTCCCTCGGCCTCTCACTTAGCGTGCGGGCGCGAGGCTTGCTAGGGTGCCTACACACAGGACACTCTACCCACACTTACTCACTCACGCCCTCCGGGGTCACAGGCACTCGTGTTCGCGAGACCACTCTACAAATACTTAGCTATAAGTATTCACCTGCGGTTACCTTGGCTCCCTGAGCGCCGGTGCCTCTCGGAGCCTAGATAACACGACAAAGTCATGTCTATGGAGAAGACATTATACAGATAGACATTACATATTTTTTAGATGTTTAGTTTTTGCGTAAGAACTACTCATAGATCAATTGTCATCAACAGTTTTGATCTTTTTCTCTTTTAAAAGTTGTAATGCGTATGTGACACTGGCAAAATTGTCCTATTTTGACAGAGGCCATTTATAAAAGAGAATTGAATTATTTTAGGAACTCAGAGGAGCAACCGACCTCCTCAGTCCTCAGGGACGTCAGCGATCCATTGTGACGCTGTAATTAGGAAACTGGAGGTAGTTTCAAATATTCATGACGTCGAATTAAATTATGAACAATAAAACGTCATGAATAATGAATGAGGATGATTACAGAAAGAGCTCTTCATGAGCTTTTGTTTGAATTACGTCAATTATTGCGATAAAGAGAGAATTTAATGAAATAACGTTCTATCTACACAAAAATGATAAAGTGTATATTTTTTAATATTCAGAATATTACAATAGTCATAAAGCTTTTTCATTTACCACAGAAAACAAACAGGAAAAATATATGTTTTAAGACATTAGATGGCATCAAGGTAAAAAAAACTAAAAATACCTAAAAGGTACAAAAGTTTACGGAAGAGTATTTCAAAGTTCTGTTTTCAATATTTAACCGCTCGATAAAGGTAATGCTTTCACGCAAAAAATGCCATGTTGAATGGAGCTAAAAAAAGTTAATAAAATTTACGCTATATTAAACTAGAATTTTAATTACAACTTGTAAAATCTTCCTATCAAACTCAGACCCCTGTCAAAATTTATCAAAAACACGGCCATCCAATTTAGATAAAAAAACGCTAAAACACAAGTTCCGAGATATCGGGAATCTCTGATAATATCACGTGTCGTCCATCATTGCACCCTAGGGGGTAGTAATATGATATCCGTCCGTCTCCCTCTGATGCACGTGAGGAGGTGGTGTAGGAAAGAGATGGGTATAGCTTGGCCGGTGGTTGAAATGGTTTTTGTAAAAGACATGCGGTTTTAAAATTTGTAGTAACGTGATGAGTTTGGTCGGTTTTTGTGGTGTCATGTTGAAATTTTATTAAAAATATTTAATGTTATGTTAAAAGGAATATGAAAATATAGAATAATTTTATTACTGAAGCAGTTTTCATTGATTGTTATAAATAAGTAGATAGCTGCCACGTACAAAGTTGACACAACTTTTGCGGGTGAAATTCAACAACCATCAAACGGTGTAGATATTTTAAAATGTAATCAATCAATGTAAAATAATATGATACTTAATACATTGTATAATAATTTATAGAGAACTAGCGGCCCGCCCAGCGATTTCAGCCGCTGCTAACCGTTTTCCCGCAGGAAAAAGACCTATTTCCAGCAGGAATTATAAATCAAAACCTTACTCTTGAATCACTCTGTCTACTAAAGAAAACCGCATCAAAATCCGTATACTTAAAGATCTAAGCATATATAGTGTTCCTAAGCATATAGGGACACGGGAAGCGAATAATTTTTTACACGACTGCCCAAAAAAAAGAAGTGTAATTGTTCTTAGGCGATTAACTCGTTAACCACTGAACGGATTCGAATGGGAATTGTATCGGAAGAATTCTTACATTATCCCGAGTGTCATAGGCATAGGCTAGGCTTTATCTTAGAAAGCAGTCGTGATTTTTTATTTTTTGCTTGTATACTATTTATTGGAGTTATAAATAATAATTATCAATCATACATTGCATTTTATGGTCATAAAATTTAGTAATAATATGTCGCCGATGATATACGGTGGCGTGAACTTGTGACGGCGCGCATGCGCTCCACATACAAGTCCTGAAACGCGGTATTGAAGTTATTTCGCCGATCGCTATATATACAACTTCCAAACATACCCGGTTGGAACAGTCGTTCCCCTGGTCACAACACAACTCTCGACCAGTACCCGTTATTATCAAACTACAGGCTACAATTTTATAGGTGAAATTCGATGTTCATTGCGTAGTCGGTTAGCCATTGTGATACCAGGAATATAAAACGGCTACGCAATGTACTAAGAATTTTACCTGTAGACTTGTAGCCCGTAGTTTCATAACATAATAGGCACCAGGTGGATAGTTGCCCTTTTCCTCATAGTCATCATCACTCCTAAAAACTCATAAACTTTGACCCTTCAATGATCGCCCTTAGGCCGCGCATTTAGCGCCCCTGTCAAACAAACGGATGCCACTGGCGCCCCCTGTGACTCGAAGCACATGCGAGACGAGTCGACAGCGAAAGAACATTAGTAGGGCCAGTCGCACACGTCCCGCGCGAAATTGCGATTTTGACAGCAAGTCAGTAAGAGAGAGTTTTACAAACACACATCACGCCTGTAGAAAGACGGACATTTACACCCCGTTTAACAAGTATTTGAAGGTCATCCGGAAAATTGTGTATCGCCATAGTGACAGGTTGTCAGCCCATCGCCATCCCCATAAAATTAGGATACACACCCTCGAGTCCCTTAGTCGTCTCTTACTACTGTCGGGAAAGAAATGGGGCGATGCTATTCTAAGCCAGCATCGGAACGTCACATCGCTTTTAGATTTTATAACTTGGATGTATGAGATGAGATCGTAAAACGAAACGTAACTAATCCTTGTTACATCACTCGCATCACAAAAATATTTACTTTCACGGATTCCCTGCATATTATAGAAAACCACAACGAAAACAACGTACAAACAAAAAAGAGTATTAATTAATAACAAAACCCAAAAAAAGAGGATAGATTCGGTAAGAACAATAACCTTTTTTTTCGTGCCTTTGGCATTTAGTAACGTAGTCAGTTCAACGCCATCTACAGATGGAATGGAAACCGAACTTTTTTAAATTCTCGAAAAAAACTCCCTATTCACAGCCTATAAATAACTCCTTTCGCCAGTAATGCCGTGCCATCAAATTACCGGAAAATCGTGAAGCACGTATGAAAACCACGTTTCTATCGGAATTTCAAGGGTGTTAATATTTCGCGGACACTTTCGACCCCTCTTAAGGCGAGTGTAGTCGTGAACGGCCTCGACAGCGGCGCCACTAAACAAAAAAAATCTCTTTATACAAACAATCTATCAGAATGTCCGTTGCTCAAGTTTTTAGTATTATCCATCAGTAAAACTAGAACCTGCAAAGTCAATGAAATATTCGCTGTTATTAAAGTTACGACAAAAAATGCCTAAAACGGCCACTTTGGAATATTTCATTGAGTTTGTAGGTTCTAATTTTACTTATGGATCATACTTAAAACTTAAGCAACGGACATTCTGAAAGATTGATTGTATAAAGAGATATTTTTTTTCGTTAAATGGCACCACTGTCGAGGCCGGTCATGACTACACTCGCCTTAATAAATAAGTTGCATCACTTGATCAGACATGCATGGTACTTACAATGATGAATTGAGATAGGGTAGATTAGGGAATGCAATCTCGATCTCGCGAGATCTCGAAATCCCCAAGATCTCGAGCAATTTTTCGAGATCGAGATCTCGAAAAAGGCGATCTCGTCTCAGAATAATCATTCGAGATCTCGAAAAAATTCATCGGGATTTTCGAGATTTCGAGAATGAGCTTGCGTAAGGCATTGACGTGTTCATTGATGTGCGTCCGCGCAGTGTCTGGTGTTTGCCAGCGGCAGGACCCAGCAGTCGATACCTATTGAGCGGGTGGGTTGCGGGGGGTACGGGACGGGGGATTGACGCGACGCGTCACGCGACCGACCAATCCCAAGAGCTTGTTTATTGTTCACTTACTCGCATTTTCGTCACTGTGCATTTCGTGTTTTCGAGTGAAAGTTATTATTCATCTATACAATAACTAATTACATTCAGTATTATTCTATATTAAAATAGTTTTCAATGTGAAATATAAATATGTCAAAGAACAATTCGAACCAAGTGTTTGTGGACGTTACTACAAGTTATTTACCAGTTTGAAAATATTTCAAAAAGTCTGTGGATGGTTCGACTGCAAAATATGAAAAACTGATTTCGTTTTTCGTATCCGTCAAGGCAAGTCGATCTGGCATTGGAGTATCGATCAATTATATTACAAAATACGATGCAAAGTCAGAACGTGGTCTTTATTACTCTTACATTCTAATCTTAAAGTAAAAAAGTACAATGTTTACCAAAATTATATTATTATGAAACAAACAAAATCTCGATCTCGATCTCGAAATCTCGAAATCTCGACCAATAATCCAACGAGATCTCGAGTTGGTCAATCTCGAACCCTGAGATCTCGAACGAGATCTCGAGTTGCCAATCTCGGCTCGAGATTGCATTCCCTAGGGTAGATAGATCTAGAAAGATTGCGTTCGTGCTTCTTGATAAATTATAATTCAAACATAAATTGCATAAGTAATGATGCTGTGCAAAATCAAGAGAATTTGTTAGTTAACATTTAATTAATTATACAGTTTTATTTTGTTTTGATTAGATTATAAACAAATGCCGTGTGATGTCAGTTTCGAATAGCATCATCCTATTTCTTTCTCGCGGGAGTCGTAAGAGGCGACTAAAGGACTTGAGAGGGTCACATGTGTATTGCAATTTTAGGCGATGGGCTGACAACCTGTTACTACGGCGATACATAATTTTCATAATTACCCTCAGATGTTTGTCTTTACTTTAGAAGAATTTTTAGTTAGCCTTTGTTCAATTGTAATAGCTATTTTCTGTCGGAAACTATAGGTCTGTGTTTTAATTCTTGTATTACCATACCTACTAAGTTGTTTATGTGACTGTTTGTTTCGAATAAAAAATGAAAATATAGATTTATTTATAACCCACAATAACAATAAATATAAATTTTATTAAAAGTAGCTTATCGATCCATCAGAATTTCTTCAAATATACAGTTCAATTTTCTTCGCACCATTTCAAATAAACAGTTCTCAACACGAGCGCAAAACTACATCAAAAACCATGAGTCGTACAGTATTATTATCTATTCTTATGGTCGTACCAAAAATACACCTGTCCCTTTCAACCCTTGTCCCTAGGGCCCCCATGCAAATACGTCAGAAAGGGGAAGGGTACAAGGGACACCATGTGATGGCATGCTCGGATAAGGGAACCCATCACAATTAGAATATACACGTGTTCAGCCGTATTTGCCGTGTGATGCCGGCTAAGAATAGCATTACCCCATTTCTTACCCATGGGTGTTGTAAGAGGCGACTTAGGGACTCGAGGGTGTGTATTGCAATTTTAGGCGACGGGCTGACAACCAGTCACTATAGTGATACACAGTTATCTGATTGACCCCCAAACTTTTGTCAGACGTGGTGTTAATATCCGTTGAACGGCCGTTAACGCTCTGCCTACCCCGTAAGGGATATAGGCGTGATTGATGTATGTATGTATTTCAGCCGTATTTGTGCAATATGAGTTTTTCTGTTGACAGTTCTGTTGATAGTTCTCAATGTCAAAACAGAGGGCGCTGTGCTAAACTGAAATTTTGACGTTCCAAAATGGCTGGCGGCAGCCATACTTTTGTCACAGGTTCAGTTTCACGTTGTGTTCGTTACAAATAAGTTATTGTTAGTTTGATTTACTACTACTTTGTGCCGTGTGATGCCGGCTGTGCCGTGTGATGCCGGCTTAGAATAGCATCACCCCATTTCTTGCCCGTGGGAGTCGTAAGAAGCGTCTAAGGGACTCGAGGGTGTGTATTGCAATTTTAGGAGATGGGCTGACAACCTGTCACTATGGCAATACACAATTTTCCGAATTACCCTCAAATATTTGTCAGACGTGGTGAAAATGGTCGTTTTTTGCGACCGATTACGCTCTGTCTACCCCGCAAGGGATAATAGGCGTGATATGTTGTGTATGTGTTATAATGAAAGAAACATGAAAAATTTGGTCTTGTCGGTGCCAGGTTAAAATAAAATAAAATAAAAATGTTTTTTTAGAAGGTTTTTGTTTTTACTTGGCTTTTGTTGTAACTTTTGGAGGCATTATTTAGTTTTAAATTCTATTTGTATTTTTCAAGTTTTTAGTCCGGTACGGCTGGCTTTATTTGAGGGCATTACTTACAAAGATTCGCTTGTACGATTTCGTTATGTGTGTCTCTCTGTAAAGCATATATTACATTCTGTGTAATATTCTACACTTGCGTAAATTTTCCATGAGTGCACAAGAAAAACTGCCATCAGGGAGGAATGGCGACGACTGGTGAAGCGTGCCACCAATAACGACCACGACCACTCTGCTAAGAGTGCACCGACTTAGAAGAAATAAAAAAATCCTTACAGTGTATGGTAGCTCATTTATTAAATTTAAATATTAAGTGGCCAAACTTAAATTAATATTTTAAAATATACCAGCATAATCCATGTGACAGTGTAAAAACCCAGTTTAAGTGGATTTTATCCTCTGCAAACGAAAGTATGTTAGCATGATTACCACAAGAAATTGTGGAACAATTATCAAAAACGAAAAATAAGTCGTCATGTAGGTTAATACTTCAGAAGTTCCTTACCATGCATATCAGCTAAGCACGTATGTTTTTAATGTTATAATATGTACCATAAGTGGCAACTTACTCTCCACTGATAAACCTCAAATAGGTTTTGGTAAGTAGGTTAAGACTAATTAATTTGTAATTCTATGTTTTTTGCTAAATCAATAAAATAAAAAAAATATACCTAAAATGACCCAAAATTATAAATTGAGTTCGGCCAATGGTCCAGATACTATAAGTCACAAATAAATGACTTTAAATCTTGAAACATGCTAGCCTTACTAAGCTAATTCGAGCCAATATCCACCTATCACAATTTACATTGATGAATCTACTAACTTGGTTATCGTTGTGTACTTCGCTTTAGCGTGTAAAAAAATTACTATAACCACAAATTATAAGAATGACGGCCGATAGGCGCAGTGGTAATGCGACTGCCTGCGACGCAAAGGTTCCTTGTTCGATTCTCGACTCACAAAGTTGATATTTATCACTTTGTGAATTTGGTACCAGTCTGGTTAGGACATTGCAGGCTGAACCACCAGATTGTCAGAAAAGAAAGATGGTTCCGTGCATCGGAGAGCACGTTAAGCTGTTGGTTCCGGTTGCTGTCTATGATTACTTGGACGGCGGTCGTTACACAACCATGTCAGTGGCCTACTAGTAATAGTAAGCGGTTGAAAATCTATGGCACCAGGATTCATCGGGTCGTTGGACGACTCGATGTCCTACACAAAAAAGAAGATATGAATTACCTGGCCACTTTCAACACCGGAGGCGTCACTATCACTTTAAAATAATAACTACTCAAACAAATATTTCGGCTAAAAGCTTTCCATGTTATCACCTGTCTCGTCAAAGCTGTCAGGATGACAAGATAACGAATGCGCTAGCGGGTAACTGTCAAAACTGTCAAAAACAATATTTATTAAGATCTCGCACGTTATTGACAGGGGTTAATTTTGATTTATTCTCTTTATTATTGTTTGGTGAAACTATATACACTATCATAGTTTGGATCTTGATAATTATTGGTTATCTTATTTTATAACTAATACTTGTTCAAATAATAATGATATGTGTATGTATGTATGTATACTTGTTCAAATTATGCATGCTGGCTTGTAAATAGGTTAACTTTAACACCTTTTCCTTATTTATTTTTTACTATTTATAAAAATCAAATAAATTCCATAAACTAAATAAGTAAATATTTATTGAATTTATTTCATAATTCGATTGGGAACAATGAATTAAATTTTCACAAGTGAATTCAAAAACATAAGTATCAGTGAATTCGCACCTAAAAATTTCCGCCGTGTGTAATACTGTCAAATTATTTTCTCATTATTTGCTACCACTTGAAGTTCGTCCGAGACTTCAAAACCATTAATACCATCGATATTTTTAGCTCGCATTGCGTTGCCAAGAAAAACACCGGTTTCCCTCGCAATGTTTGAGGAGTATCTTATCTGTCAGCACTCGACTTTGAGCCACAGAATATATAATGATGAGACCAGTTAGTGTCAACTGGGAACAGACCACGGAAAGACCGTGTTGACGGAGTGGATCCGGTGGGAACGAACGAACGATTTTAACTGACATTTGTGTGAATTCCACGACTAAAACGGATAATTAAAAATAGCATATTAACACCACGTCTGACAAAAGTTTGCGGGTCAATCAGATAACGTTGTATCACCAAAGTGACAGGTTGTCAGCCCATCGCCTAAAATTGCAGTTCACATCTAACCCTTGAGTCCTATTGGTATATAGGTGATGCTATTTTAAGCCGGCATCACACGGCCGACCGTTCTTATGCCGCACGCATAAGACTTACTTTGGCAGATTTAGTGTCGAACCGCACATGAGGTTGACTATACTACTTGAATCAGTAGCATTATCAAACCTACCAACTTTCTCTTTTCGTGTAGGACACCGAGTCGTCCCACGACCCGATGAACCCTGGTTTTTCAACCGCCCGCATGGTTTTGTATCGACCACCGACAAGTAATCATAGACAGAAACCGGGGCCGATGGCTTAACGTGCCCTCCGAAGCACGGAAGCATTTCTTTTCGGACAATCAGGTGGTTCACCCTGCAATGATCTAACCAGACCGGGAACAAATTCACAAAGTGATAAATATCAATTTTGTGAGTGTCCCAACGAGAATCGAACCCGGAACCTTTGCGTCGCAGGCAGTCGCACTACCACTGCGCTACATCGGCCGTCACCTACCAACTTATACTGGTTAATCTTAGTAACTGTATAAATAACTAGTCAAAATTGGTACCTTAAATAAGTAGGTTGTTATTACGCTGCTGATGCTAGTTGCATTCACAGGGTACGCTAGTGCCTGTTCCCTGGAAGAGGGTTGCTATTCTAAGCCGGCATCACACAAATACCAGCCTTTATCGAATCCCAAATTTTAAAACACTTCCCGTGTTAGGTATACAAAACTAGCCCGGTAGATGGAGCCGTGCCACGCGTTACTGGCATTAAATACACTTGCAAAATTGGCGGGCAAGGAACGAGCTGCGGTAGCCCAGATGGAAGTAGTCACTAGTAGTGACGAAAGTCGCAGGTACAAATCCAGCCCGCGCTTGAGAATTTTGCAAGTTTTCCAAAAACCAGCCTTTTTGACAAGGCATTAACGAGTCATTAAAACAATAAAGGCGATGTACACTAATAAGATTCCCACCGGGAGTGAAGACGTCTTAACCGCGGCGATAATCAAATTAGCTCCCGTGCTCATTCAATTAGTCACTAGATTACCGCCCAGCGGATTCACCCGCTGCCACTCATTTTCCCGTGGTAAAAGTTGTTTTCCCGCGGTAAAAAGTGGCCTATGTGTTATTCCGGGTTATACTCTACCTGTGTTTCAAATTTCATCTAAATCGGTCGAGCCGTTTGAGCGTGAAGATGTAACAAATATATACACACAATCTCTCAGATTTATAATATTTGTACGGATTCTCATGCTATACAGCCGTGTGATATGGGTTAAGAATAGCATCACCCTATTTCATTCCCATGGGTGTCAGGGACTCGAGGGTTACATGTGTATTGCAGTTTTAGACGATGGGCTGACAACCTGTCACTATGGCGATACACAATTTTTTGAATGACCATCAAATGTTTTTTGAGACGTGGCGTAAATGATCGCTTTTTACGGTCGCTTACGTTGGGCCTACCCTACAAGGGATATATGTATAAGTATGTAATACTGGCTGTTTTTTTTATTAATGATGGGTTTGCTCTTGACTATAGTCTAGATCATAGGACAGAGACAGAGTCTAAGATGGAGCGAGCTCACCCAGAAGAAGCCTGTTCACTCTTACTTTGAAGAGATTAGGGTTGTATGCGTTTGGAAACACAGACGCAGGTAGTGAGTTCAACTCTTTAGCAGTGCGCATTATAAATGATGACTGGAAGCGCTAAGTCCGAATTGGTGGAATGGCAATTTCTAGAATAAAACAAAATTAGAGCTTATAGTCTTTGGACTTCTGTATCTTCTTCTTGTGGGATGAGACGTTGAGTCTACGAACGACACCATAGTCCATGAACCCTGATTATACTAACGAGGTTCCCACCAAAATGAAGACGTATTACCGCAATGATAATCAAATTAGCACCCGTACTCATACTCAGGCTGAGCAACAGCTGAGTAACAAAGGAAATTGAAATCGAAAAGAATGCCATAGCATTAGCACGAATTCAAACTCGGAATTCAACATTTTAAATCATTTAATTGTAAGTATTTACTTTTATTTATTATCTTTTAGAAAGTAACAGTCTACATAATAACTACATAATACATTAAAAAAGGAATAAGGAAAATAAAAAAAGGTAAATTCACAATAGAAATGTAATAAAATACATGTCAAAGTTTAGTTTAGTTTAACCTATGTCAAATTCATGTTTAAATATGATCTTTATATATATCTACCTTACACATTGTGTTGGAGCAACTGTTGCTACTCACCAGACGTCTTTCTCTTTAAGACAATTTTCTGTCTTGTAATATGCCTTTGAATATGTATCTGACAGCTGTCAAATGTGGTCTTTTGGTTGAAACTGCGTATAACTCATTCGCGGGATTTTGAATCAATGGACTTTTCTATCTGACAGTTCTCGACCTTTTTTATAATTTTAATTCGAATAGCGTTGCTATGCTTATATTTTAAAATTTAGGTAAATATTATTAATCTTTTTTTTTCGTAAATAAACTTCATCTTTTATGTACACGTGAATATTGGCTAGAAAATTTATCATGAATATGCCTTCTTGTCTGTAGTTTCATAACATAAGGCCGAAAATATTTGCGTGAAATTTGAAATACCCTCAATTCGGCATATAAATTCTCCTTACTTGCCTTAAATTAGTGCTGTCACTTTCCGTCAAATAGGTTAAGAAAAGGACAGGAGATATCTTAGTCCTGTCATTTTTATTTTTATTGCCGTGTGATGCCGGCTTAGAATAGCATCACCCCATTTCTTTCCCGTGGGAGTTGTAAGAGGCAACTGAGGGACTTGAGGGCTGTATTGCAATTTTAGGCGACGGGCTGACAACCTATCACTATGGCGATACACAATTTTCCGAATGACCCTCAAATATATGTCAGACGTGGCGTAAATGTCCGTTTTTGCGGCCGTTTACGCTCTGCCTACCCTGCAAGGGATAATAGGCGTGATATATGTATGTATGTAATAAACTATACCTAGGCAAATGTGTTTCATTCTAATTGTAACAGAATAAATGTGTACAGTCGTTTGTAGCACATAAGGTACCAGGGGTACTCCAAAAGAACTGAATTATTTTTATACCCAGCAATATTTTATTCTTGACATGAATATGTATTAGTAGAAAATGACTTATTTTATGAGAATAGGCTTAAATTTTTATAATGTATTAACTGGGGATAAAAACAATTCAGTTCTTTTCGAGTACCCCTGGTACCATAAGTGCTACAACCGACTGTACACAACATCACTAATCACTGAATAGTATAAAATGAAGTCGCTTCCCTGTGTATGCTTAGATCATTAGAAGTAAGCAATAGTTTTTGATGCGGTTTTCTTTAGTGGATAGAGTATCTCTTTCTGTTTTAAACTGGACTCCTCTCTAAAACTCTCCGACACTAGCAATAAACATACCTTCCTACCTCACTTCTAGAACCAACCTCAAACTTACTTGTCCTGTGTAATTTAGCCTATTTTCGTTTTAGAATCCACTCTAGAACTCTCCGACCCACCTTTCTAGCCAACTACCTGGTATCTTATCCCGACTCGCACTTGACCGAGTTTTTTTTACATCTCTCGCGCCGGCGGCGGAGGGTAATGATGTCCTAATGACTCATAAATCTTCGCGGCTGCCATTTGTGGCATTTGAGGTGTCAAGTCTGGTTCCTGTTTGGTTTTTCTTTACTTTTTTTATCAAATATTTTGATTTAGATGTTTGCTTCTGCAGATGTCTTTGAGTTTTGTAACAGCTAGAAGGACTGTTGATTTGAAGTAAGTAGGTAAAAAATATATAGCTACTACTATACTGGGCCCAGTATAGTAGGTGTTGCTTACACCCTTTATATTTTGCCAATGCTATCCAAATATGCAAAATAAGAATTATTATAACTTTTTAAGCACTCGCGATCACTTTCACTCATTTTAAGTATTACGGTTAGGTATATCTCAACCCGCGACCCGCGACCACAATACATGAAACTGTGTTGAAACGTCGGGACACAGGTAAATTACTAATATTTACCTAAATACTATCGCGATAGACCCGGTCTAATGCTTAAAATAAGAATTATTAATAAAAAAAACCTTTTTGAAAGTTGCTATTTTGATGCCATTATTTTTAATAATAGTGACGTCATTATAATGTCAGATTCATAGACTGTATCGTTTTAGACAGTCGCTCATTTGACTAGTATGCAAGTAGCGAACTCTAAGGACACACACACACACATATCACGCCTTTAATCCCTTTCGGGCTAGGCAGAGCGTAAACAGCCGCAAAAACGGATATTTACGCCACGTCTGACAAATATTTGAGGGTCATTCGGAAAACTGTGTATCGCCATAGTGACAGGTTGTCAGCCTATCGTCTCAAATTGCAATACACACCCTCGTGTCCCTTAGTCGCCTCTTACGACTCCCACGGTAAAGAAATGGATTGATGCTATTCTAAGCCGGCATCACACGGCTTCTAAGGATGTATTATTAATACAGTGAGTAAGGGACAGCCCTCCAAATGCTGAAAGAGTGTATTAGACCATGTAACTGAACAACTTCCTATACGAAATTATTTCAGGAGATGTAAATTTATTTTTGACTTGCCATAGTAAATCAGTCAGCTGATCTTTATTTTGTATGAGAGGTCGAATTTTTATTGTCATTTCCTGGCATATGTTTCTAGGGGAAAGTTGTTCAGTTCCATGGTCTGAATGCATCCTAAATGTATTCGGAGGGCTGTCCCCTTACACCCTGTATATCTGAATTAAACGGATTGGACAGAATTTTCAATCAATTTCACAGAATAATAGGCAACATCGTATTTTTACACGCTATAACATATTCATTCGCATTTAATGCCTGCGTCTGCGAGAAATCTTTCGTGGCACGACCTCTATGACAATTTCGTAACTATTCTTACTTAAATGCAACTTATTTAACCATAACTTAACCCTTTTAACCTTCAACAAACGCATATCAAAAATCTACTTAAGTAGCCATAAAAATGAAGATACATTTCGAAAAGCTCAACAAAAAAGCACTATTAATTATCAGGCAAAGGCTACGTTTTGACACTGCCACTAATAAACGAGCTACTAAACAGCTTGAAGCGCTATAAAAGCGTTATAAAAGCTGTATAAAAGCTAATGATGTTCTCAAATATCTACACACGCGGGATACTTTAGTCAATAGTCTGTTTGTCATGTTACGATGTTTATTTGAGTTTGGTTTCCATTGCTGTGTGTTGCCGGCTTAGAATAGCATCACCCTAATAAATTTATCCAAGGAATGTGCAGGAGCGTTCCTTTCTAAACAATACCTTGCACTGCGTTCGCCAATTCATCTACAAAGTACTTAGGCCCCAAAAAGACGATATTTAGTGAATTCGTTCCCAGTTTGGTTAGGACATTTAGAATTAACACCTGATTGTCAGTAAGATTGATAGTTCTGTGCTTCGTAAAGCATGTTTAGTCGGATTTGTCTGTGACAAGATAACATAAACAGCGTTATACAAACATGTCTGAGGCCTACCAGTAGTAGTAGGCGGTTGAAAGACTCTGACACCAGGGTTCATCGGGTTGTTGGACGACTCGGTGTCTCACACGAAAATAAGAAGAAGAAACAAACTGCAATGTAAGCTGTATTGCTAGCAACACGACTACGAGCAATGGCCGCGAAACACGAGCTTCATTTGTTATTCGTGGCAATGGGGTGATGCTATTCCAAGCCCGCATCACTAAAACCGCAATGTAAGCTGCATCGCTAGCGACACGAGTAAGAGCAATGGTCGCGAAACGCGAGCTTCATTTGTTATGCGTGGCAATGGGGTGATGCTATCCAAGCCGGCATTACTAAAACCGCAATGTAATCTGCATCGCTAGCGACACGAGTAAGAGCAATGGTCGCGAAACGCGAGCTTCATTTGTTTATATGCGTGGGCGCATGTGACATGCTGAGCATTAAGGGGGAGTTGGTTGTGGAACTAAAAATTAAAGAAAATAAAAAAGATAAGAAAATAAAAAAATCTAAATATTAGCGACGGCCGAGAATCGAACCCGGGACCCGTGGAGTATCGCCACTGAGCTACCAGCGCCCCGACCAAACACTTCAAATTATCAACCTCTTCATACTCGTCTTGAAGCGACGTACAAGCGACATGTACTGTAAGTTATTAAACTAATACTATGGTTAGTCCTTATTACAGAAGGAATTCTAACCAAACGATGAAGATATGTTCATTTTTAAACAAAATAAACCTACACTAGTTTATGGATATTTAATTCATTAACATTACAAACATAATATTAACCGCTCAGTGGGGTTAGCTGGAAGACATTTCTACATGGAAATAAGCGATAATAGTTTGATACGAACATTTAAATGCCTAATGCAGTCAGCTGATTGTGATTTTGTATGGGAGGTCAAATATTTTTTGTCATTTCCTGATATATGTTTCTAGGGGAAAGTTGTTCAAGTTCATGGTCTGCATGCACCTTATCAGTATTCGGAGGGCTGTCCCTTACACCCCGTGTATAAAAAAATGTGTCATAAATACATTATGTCTCTTTACATACGTTTGCCCACGATACAGGCGCTGCCTAGTGTGGGAACCATTATTTTAGCTTTCCTTGTAAAATATTATGATATGAAATAAATAATAAATGTAAATTATTTGTATTTGTTTCTATGAAAAAATCTTTTACAGTTTAGTTCAGCGCCATCTAGGTTTTCTTGAAGATTGACTAGATAATTTCCTATTCGCTTCCTTCCCCTTAACAAGCAATGCAGGCAAACGCTCAGATTTGTTTATGACTTTATAAAGCGTGCTACACTTTACAGGGCGCAGTAAAATAACAACAATAAAACGGGAACATACCTACTTACTGTACAATGGCCACACAAGGGCTGTGATATAACCTCGATTGTATGTCGAATAAAAATGCAATTTGATTTTTATATTTGGTTGGGTTACACTAGCTAGTCTACATAATAGTTAATTTGTGGGTTACACAATTTCATTGGGTTACACAATTTTATTGGGTTACACATTAATATTTTCATTTTAAAAATATGGCTTCTGTCTATATGGATTGGCAATTCTGCCAATGTCAAAAGTGGAGAATAGGTACCCGGGAACCTTATTTAAAATTCCGCGTCTGAGCTAAACGACGCGTTATTTTGACTTTTGACATTTGCATAACACTTTTGACATTGTGATTAAGTAGAATCTTCTTGACATTTAAGCACAAGATCATTTAAATTGCATATTTGAACTATTAGTACGATTAGTAAACATTTAATAACTAGGTACCGATAGTAAATTTAACAGTAGATTTGTATGAAACTGTGAAAATAGTGTCGGTGCACAGCTGGCAATGTGTGACGCGAGCCGCATTTAGTAGCAAATTGTAAATAAACTCTTTCGTTATTAAAATAATGTCGATATTGGCTCGAATCAGGAAGCAGCGAGGCGTCAAAATAAAAATTTTAAATTTTTAAAATGTTTATTTTTTGTATTTAAAGATTTTACATACATACATACATAAATCACGCCTATATCCCTTCAGGGTTAGCAGAGCGTTAACGGCCGTAAAACGGATGTTAACACCACATCTGACAAAAGTTTGAGGGTCAATCAGATAACTGTGTATCACTATAGTGACAGGTTGTCAGCCCATCGCCTAAAATTGCAATACACAACCCTCGAGTCCCTTAGTCGCTTCTTACGACACCCATGGGTAAGACATGGGATGATGCTATTCTAAGCCGGCATCACACGGCAAGATTATTAGATTATAAAGATTTTAATTTATAATTATTTTTATTTAATGTTATCCAACATTGAATGAGTATAATAACAAATTTGGACAATCATTTTAAACAAACATGTTTCGGATTTTATTAACTACCCATGATTTAGATTTAGATTTATTTATTTCATACTATCAATTTCACAATTAAAATTATTTAAAATTGGTTAGAGATGTCCAAGGATAATTTGATCTACAATAGATTAAAAATTTAAAAAAAAACTCAAGTTATAAAACTAGTAAATATCAAATTAAAAATCAAGTCTATAAAATTTTTTATGTCATTCAGCATGCAAGTACCGAACTAAGATCTGATGGTTTTCAATTAGTATCTCTGCCGAGGGTCGTAGGTTCGATCCCCATTGGACATAATAGTTTAAGATTTACTTAGTTTGGTACAAGATGGCGCTGTTGTCCTATTGCTGTTTTGTCCAGGATACATACATACATACATACATAAATCACGCCTATATCCCTTACGGGGTAGGCAGAGCGTTAACGGCCGTTCAACGGATATTAACACCACGTCTGACAAAACTTTGAGGGTCAATCAGATAACTGTGTATCACTATAGTGACAGGTTGTCAGCCCGTCGCCTAAAATTGCAATACACACCCTCGAGTCCCTTAGTCGCTTCTTACGACACCCATGGGTAAGAAATGGGGTGATGCTATTCTAAGCCGGCATCACACGGCCATATTATTATAAGTTATAGTCCAGGATAATAACTTTTATTATAATAATGGGCTATTAAAAGGGCTCGCGTCAAATAGCGCTAGGTCTGCGCAGGCGCCGTGCAAACATTCAATAAAGCTAGCTACTAAATATAGTAAACTGTTAGTTTAGGTTTAGTTGTTATTATTAACTCGTGCATTCCTTGAAATCCTAGCTTGGTACTAAATTAACTTGCAAATATACAGTTTGAGAATATAATCTTGGCATAACTTGGGTTTAACATGTTAGGTAGCGAAGTGAGTACTAAGATGTAAAAATATTTGCTGAAAACTGGCTAAAAATTAGTAAAGCAGTTAATGAAACTAAACAACTTTTCCCAAGGGTTAATGATGGCGACAAGTAAAATAACGCATTTAAGCTATATCTCTTTTTCTATCTGAAAAAGTATTGAAACTGGCTGATGTCGTAAAATCATAAAAAGTAAACAAACTGTCATCATTTGTTTTTCTATAGCAAAAGGCTTTTCCGATCTTCTTGAGCAGTTTCAACAAGCACTGAACCGTTTCTAAGTCAAATCTTTTGCTGAAAACTTTACTAGAATTTTAAAGTGATTTAACTGGCTGCCGCCAAAAAGTTTAAAAGAAAATTTTTGCCTTCTTTTGTGATCCCACCCCCAAGAAAGAATAAGTAAGGCTTGTTCTGACCCCTTCCTCCCATTAATCATCTTAAGAAATAAATGATCGGACCCTAGGTCCTACAGTAAGGCCATTTGACAGCTGTCAGATTTGTGCTTGTGCTATGATAGGCTTTTAGATGTTTAATTTTTACCAATGATCTACAACTGATCAATTGCCAGTATCGATCTTTTTATCTTTTTACTGATGAAACGTGTATCCTCCAACTTAGACATTGGCAGAATTGTCCTATGTTGACGGAGGCCATTTAAAAAAAGAATTGAGTTGGGTCGATTTTCCTTTGTTGACGTCTCTTTTAGTTAGGATATGATAGCTGTCAAATATGGTTTATTCGGATGGCTTACTTTAGGCACACTTCGGACACTCCATACAGCGGGCTCTTAATAGACAACTGTCATTTCTACATGTGCATGTGTGGGTGATCACAGATGTGTGAGTGCAGGGTTGGCATCGTGGTTGGCATGCAGGTTGATTTTGATACCAAACCTGATGAATACATACAGTAACTAACGACCAAAGAGGATTTAACAAGCCTAGCGCTAGTTTCTACTTAATTCTCCACTGGCATTTTGACATTTCTCAGGTGAGGGCGGGTCGGGGGTTGGGGTGCGGGGAGGTGAGTGTCCGTTCTGTATGTATAATAATATACTACATACTATTGGTTATTCGGTTCTTTTTAGGTCTTGCAGTCGCGTTATTCTAAGTGTATGTAAACTCGAGTCTAGTGTATCAAATGTCTGCTAACATTCCGAACATTCAAAATGTTATGAATCACGACAGCCGGGGTACGTTTATACCGCTGTAACTGTCTCTGTTACGTCACTAGGACATTATGACGTCACCGCGTCTCGAGTTACTTGAGATTGCATTTGTGAATTCTTGTGTTGCCTTTTTGAACGGAGCCTATTAGGAGAAAATTTTGCATTCCATGTAAATGCAACATCTAACACTGATAAAACTCTTCCATTTCTTTATAAGGTTATCATATGAGTATATATTCGTTTTTTTTTCTTAAATAATGTATTTATGCATTAGTATGTAAAATTGTTTATTAGTATATGTAGATGTACCTATGCACTATCCCGCTTAACCATACATACTTTCTTTTTTCACCCAAAGGTTGCTTGGTAGAAATTGCTACCTCAGCTCAGCAATAAGCCGCCTAAATTGTACCGATGTTTTCTTTTACTGTATCTGTTTGTTTTGTTGTGTTTTGTACAAATAAAGTATATTGTATTGTAAACATGTTATCCCTTAGACGCTATTAATGGTGATGCTATTCTGAGCTGGCATCACACGGCACCATCACGGTGTCTAGTTGCCCATTTTCACCGTCTATTATTAGTAATGCCGTGTGATGCCGGCTTAGAATAGCATCACCCCATTTCTTGCCCGTGGGAGTCGTATGAAGCGACTAAGGGACTCGAGGGTGTGTATTGTAATTTTGGGCGATGGGCTGACAACCTGTCACTATGGCGATACACAATTTTCCGGATGACCCTCAAATGTTTGTCAGACGTGGCGTAAATGTCCGTTTTTGCGGCCGTTTATGCTCTGCCTACCCCGCAAGGGATTATAGGCGTGATATGTGTATGTGTGTGTGTATGTATTATTAGGCTTCGTTCAAAAGGCAACATAAAAAATGCACAAAGTCATTAGGGTAAGATGTTGCATTCCCTTTAAATGCAACATCTTATGCATTGGACTACGGAGCAGTGGAAGACCGTTTTATTCAGTGATGAGTCCAGAATAGCTTTAGAAGCTCCAGATGGTCGCCAGCGGGTCTACAGACGTCGATCTGAGAGGTTTGCTTCATGTGCTATAGTTGAAACTGTTGGTTACCAGGGGGTTCAATAATGGTGTGGGGAGCAATTTCTTATAAAGCACGCACGGACCTAGTCGTCGTTTCCAGAGGAAAAGATACGTGGAGGAAGTGCTTCAAGACCATGTGGTACCATTTGCTCCATTTATTGGAGAAAATTTTGTGCTTATGCACGATAATGCCCGAGCACACGTTGCCGGCCAAGTAAATGATTACCTACCTCGATGCTGTTGGTATACGCAGATTACACTGGCCAGCCTGCAGTCCGGACCTTAATCCGATTGAACACATTTGGGACAACTTAAAAAGACGAGTCAGAAGTCGTAATCCAGTGCCAACCACACTCCGTGACCTAACAAGTGCGATTTTAGAAGAGTGGCACAATATCCCGCAGTCAGATATCCAAGACGTCATAGACGGGATGGCTGACCGTATGCGTGAAGTCATAAGAGCTCGTGGAGGCAATACTCATAAAAATAAATACGATAGAAAACGAACACACGCCTATTTGCGCCAAAAGTTGCCTTATTATGCATTGATAACCTGGAAATGTAGGTTTAATTACTTTTTAATACAGCTGATCAAAGAACCGACCAACAAATCTTTAACTACATATTGTATGTTTCCTACATCATAATTACTATCATTTCCAAAACCTCTCTGACCTTTAGAAAGCTTTCGACGATCTCGATCACGATATTTTATCAAAAATATTAATCTCAATAAACTGTTCGAGCCACAACTGTTAACTATTTAGTTTGAAATTTACGATCCGCCTTTTATCTTACAGTCACATAAATTAATAAGCTATTTTTCGGAGATTTATAAAGGGGTGAGCCGCAAGGTTACGGTTTGGGAATGATTCTTTTAATAGTTTACAGTACTTAAACAATTTAATGACTGTAATTAGTGAACTACAATAGAGGAGGTAAATCGTTTTGGTAGTATTTTTAAATGTGGTGCGAAAAAGATTCTACATCTTTTTCTATACAAAAAAAACAATTGATTTGTCTAAGGCTTTGCGCAAATTTAAAGAACTAGGGCTCCAATTCTCTTATTTTTTTTGCCATTGTCATGCCATCGAAACTGCGATTTTTCATACTTCAAACTGTTAGCAGAATAAGAAACGACATAAACCATCCAACTGAAACACAACTGAGCCCTTTTTTAGATAGCGGAATACGGCCTCTGAATTTTCGTAAGGAGAGAAAAATTTGGAGATAACTTTTCATGTTATGAGAATCGGGCGCCACGATTTCATTTTATTCTAATTATAAGGTAGGTTAGTCGATTACCGCCTGTCGGGTTAAATCGCCTAGGTTCCATAAAATTGGTAAAACAAGAATAATCCCATAAAATTTGCACGGAATGGTAACAGGGTATTGTTTTCATTTAACACTGAGCGCCACAAGCTCCCCGCTTGCGCCTTAAGCTAGTAGCTGCGCATCTTTCGTTGGAAGGCGGGTGTGACTGCTGCGCTTATAAAAATACGGGAAATGTCCAGGTAAGTTTTGACTACATTCTAAAGTATTTAATATCGTTCAATGACTATTTTAATTAAAAAATCTATTTTGCAATATATGTTGCATAAGTTTTTTTTATAAATGTATCAGGGGTACTTAATTTGTGATAATATTTCTGAAAGTTGTCATAAAGGTTAATACCGCCTATGCGGCAATAGACCCCATATAGACGGTATTACCCACCCGAAGGCGGTATTAACAGATACACTAGGCGTTACTATCAATGATTGTTTAACAGATGAAACAACATGTTTACCACAAGAAAAAAGAGTTTATGGACGAAGGAGAATTTAAAGGCTGCATTTTCTGGTGTCGAATCACGAATTTCTGGCTATTAAGCTTCAGAACAGTATGGAGTGCCAAGGAGAACTTGGCTTGATTTTGATGAAGTGGTGGAGTGTTCAAACAGCAGCTAAGAAGAGAATCTGTATTTACCAAGACACAAGAAGCCGATTTCGTTAACGGATTATCCGATTTGCTGAGTTGAGAATACTGTTGATAGGGAAGATTCTTTACATGAATCGGTACATGTGGAATACATCGGAATGAGGAAGGATTTCAAAGAAGAATTTACTTGCCTTATTTACTTTAATTAGTTTTGATATTATTTTAAAAAGAATTCACACCGTTTTATTTTAAAAATTTGTTGTTTTATAGTTAGTTTTATATGGTAGGCGTAATTAGTCACTAGGCAGGCGTAATAAGGCTCCAAGTTTTAATAGCGCCTACCTATGTTTTTTAATAAAACATTTATTTTTATCTCAAATATGGCCTAAAAACTTATTTCATTTATTTGTTTTGAAACTATTGAAATAAAAAAAAATATAAGTAACTATGACGTTAGTTATAAAAGAATTTGTGTTTTAGCTTAGAAATGTGAGAAATAATAATTTATAAACAAGGAAAGTATTGACTAGCATAAAATTTTAAATAATGATAATCTTAATAACATAATAAGTACAGAAAGGATCTCAATTAGAACGTAATAGTCAAGTAATACTCATAGGCGAATTAATCTCCCACGTAGTTTAATTCTGCCAATGCGACTGTGTTTTATTTCAGGTATTATTTCATATTTCAAAAGTCTTACGTTACTCTGCTGGATGCTATTTCTAATTTAAATGTTCAATTAATATGACGTGCTTTTTTCCTTATTTAAAGTATTATCTTTTATCAAAAATATTTGCTTTCAAAGTTACATAGGCGGTAAATGACGAACTTACCTTACACTTACGGGCTATTTATAATCAGAGCTTTATTTTTATTCTGTTTAAATTATAACTCATCTTAATAGGTTGAGTTATAACCGTGACATTTTAATTTATGCGTGAATTCTTATGTTGTTTCTTACAACTTCTAACCTGAACAGATTGCAAATATTGCGATAATGAATTCGGCGGTACGTAGTTTGTGGACGATCCCTGGATAGGATAGGGCTAAATCTATTATAACACGGATTTAATTTTATGATATGTGTAAGTTCTGCTAGTTTGGTGCTCTGCTTAGCTCGTAAAAATAAGCCTTAGCAAACCTAAATAAATTAGAGTCTTCCAACGACCCGATGAACCCTGGTATCGAGAATTTTTCAACTTCCTACTACTAGTAGTAGGCCTCTGACAAGGTTGTTTAACGACCGCAGTCTAAGTAATCATAGACAGCAACCGGGATCAATGGCTTAACGTGCCCTCCGAAGGACGGAACTATCTTACTTTTTCGGATAATCAGGTAGTAGTTAGCTTGCTGTGTCCTTACCAGAATTGGAACACAATTTACAAAGCGATAAATCAACTATGTGAGTGCCCCACAGAGAATCGAACCCGGAATCTTTGCGCCGCACTCATTCGCACCACCACTGCGCCACATCGGCCGTCCATGAATTAGAGTAATCCGTACTAATAAAATCTGAGTTTGTGTGTGTATGTATGTTTGTTACCTCTTTACGCTCAAACGGCTTGACCGATTTGGATGAAATTTGGAACACAGGTAGAGTCTTACCCGGAAAAACACATATTCTACTTTTTACCGCGGGAAAACAACGATTACCACTGGAAAATGACTGGCAGCGGGTTTAACCTCTGGGCAGAAATCTAGTAATTAACAATAACAGAAGCAGTTATTATTTGCACAAAATGTCGTCCATATCCCGCCATTTTCGCTTTGTTGTCACACTCACACTAGTCTAGTCTGTCTAGTTGTGCTGTGTTTACACGCGACCTACATTGTTGAGCACAGTTGAGCTTCGTTGAGGTCACCTCTTAAGCCATGTACAGAGTACACGTAATGACACAATGGTGTCATTTTCAGATAGTTTAGTCACATATTTTATGGTTTATGAAATTTTCAATTCGCGCGAAAAATCTTTGTACTGGAGAGAAATCCTAATACGTTGTATCATTTTGTATAGGAAATTGTAAATTTTCTGAAATCAGTTATAATTTCTGGTTTATACTTAGATGATTTGATGTTTATTTAAAATAAAAAATAATTCAGCAGAATAAATGTCCGTGAAGAGTAAAAATAAATATGAAAAAGTCTTTTGTTATCACTCTAAAATATAGCAATACTAGATTTCCGCCCAGCGGTTTTACCCGCTGCCTCTCATTTTCCCGTGTTAATAGTTGTTTTCCCGCGGTAAAAGTGGCCTATGTGTTATTCCGGGTTATACTCTACCTGTGTTCCAAATGTCATCCAAATCGGTCAAGCCGTTTGAGCGTGAAGAGGTAACAAACATACACACACACAAACAAACTCTGTTTTTTAAATATTAGTACGGATCAACGTGTGTCCATGACATGACCCAACGTAGAATTAATTCAACAATATCCCACACAATTGTGGCGCGAGTTGTTTCCGGTTGTAACATATAACCGGAAGATCATTTACACTGTCTCTTATATCATACGACGCCATTTTGTTTGACTAATTGTTTCAGTTTCCTGATGTTTATAATATTGTTCGTAATTTGCAGGTTCATATCAAAATTGTTAAAAGATAATCTAGTTTAGGTAGATAGGTAAAAATGTAAAAGTAAAATACATAAATATCATGTCTTTATCCCTTGCGGGGTAGGCTTCCGTAAAAACGGACATTTACACCACGTCTGACAAATATTTCAGTTCCATTTAAAAAATAGTACTTAGATTTTACAACAAGTGCACAAAACGGACCATTATCATCCGAGACTTTTAGCAGCCCGAGCCGAAGGCGAGGGCTGATAGTAATGTCGAGGTTAAAATGGTTTTGTGGACGAGTTATAAACTCTGCTTTTCACTTTGATTGCGAGGAAATAAAACAATAGTATATTATATAAGTAACATTTATTTAATTAAAATTCAAAGTAAAATTTGTACAGTTTTGAATACTGAAAGAAATTGTTTTTCCCGGCATATTAACGGTAATCTGTTGCACAACTCTCTGTGCATTAATTTCCATAAGCGTATTAGGAGAGAGTCTTAAATCCTCTTCTTCACTGGTCATTTTTAACAATTTTAGCAAATTGAAGAAATTACGAAAAAACAAGAGCTGTTTCCCGCCGCTTTATTTTTTTTAAATCTTACGACATTGGCATTAGGCTTGGGCTGCAGACCTATACAGCCTACTATTTAAGCCGACATAGTGCTATTTCAATTTTTTCATACATATAAAATGAAATAGCACTATGTCGGGCCGATATCGGCGTTCGGGGCAGACGCCCTTTGGCTGTGTATGGCTCATTTTCTTTGCCTTCATTTATGAGTAGATACGTTCTTGCACTTGTGCATAAAATGCGATTTTGTGCAGCCTATATCCTGCACCAATAAGCTCTTTCAGAGCATGAGAAGTGAAAAATATATTACTTTAATTAAAGGTTACGTCAGCCCATCGCCTGAAAATTCAACAGACATGTATGTATACATGTAACCCTCGCGTCTCTACAACACACGCGGAAAGAAGTGGGGTGATGCTAAGCCAGCATCACACGGCGTACCATACGTACTGAAATATTTTGGCTTTTATATAGGATCCAAGGGTTTAAACAGCACAATTTTAGGCGACAAGCTAACAACCAGTCACATATATTGACACCCAGACGTTTTTTCTGTAACGGCCGTTAAAATGTTTTGTTAGACGTGGCTATAGCGACCGTAGGTTGTCGGCCGTGAAAGTTCTGCCGCAAGGGATAAAGGTGATATGTGGTGTATATAACGTAGCGTTGGACGACCTCCGGCCAGATGGTCCGATGACTTAATAATCACACCGTCATTTTTTATTGTTTTAAACAAGCTTTTGTTTATTTGAGTGCACTATTTGAAGAGTGGTTGGCAAGACGATTCCAACGAGCCCAAACTCTAATATGGGTACATAGTTTCATCTCTGAGATGCTATGACCACCTTACTCCACCTGGCTCCATCATCATATCAGCTTTTTGACATAATAATATTGCATTGTCACCCAATTTACATGTCTATGCAAAATTTTAGATCAATCGAAAGTCGTTAAGTGGGTCAAATTTTGCTTCCAAGATTTGACCCGTACAAACTAACAAACGAACACGGCAAGTCAAATAAAAGCTTGTAAAAAAGGCGGCTGGTAGCGACTGGATGGCGAAAACGAGAGATCGTGTCCTATGGCGTACCCTGAGGGAGGCTTACGTCTAGCAGATGACTACAATAGACTGATGTATGTATGTGTAATGTGTATGTATGATACAAGCCAATGACCATGACTCGAAGCCGTGTAAGCTAATACATAAACAAATATCGAAAACTAATGTAAACTATAATTTCCGTTACACACCGACCACCTGCCGTATCTCTATCAAATTTATTGACTAATGCAAACAAAATATCGACAAGCTATCGACATGTGTCACTGCACTATTCCAATATTGACAACAATTCACGCCACGAAAGGAATCGATTTAATTTCTTCTTTTTTTTCTGGCGTTTTTATTGTGATTTTGCCAGTGTCAACTTTATATCGTCTGCATTATCACTTACCATCAGGTGAGATAGCAGACAAATACAGGCTATTTTATGTAAAAATAGCTTCTATAAATTTATGTTATGCGTGGAATTGCACTACTCAACTCTGAGCCGGTTTTCTATTAGAACAATACAAAATTGTTATAAAACAAGAAAATTATGTAATTTTTTTTACAGTGACGGATCATGACGTCGATAAATGATAATACATTGAATAAGTTATACCTTAAGTGTTGCTATACTCCGACGGGGTGTCATTATTAATATATAAGACCTATGTTATTATACATTATACTCGTAAAATTTACATGCCGTGTGATGCCGGCTAAGAATAGCATCACCCCATTTTTTTCCTGTGGGAGTCGTAATAGGCTACTAAGGGACTCGAGGGTGTGTATTGCAATTTTAGGCGATGGGCTGACAACCTATCACTATGGCGATATACAATTTTCCGAATGCCCCTCAAATATCTGTCTGACGTGGCGTAAATGTCCGTTTTTGCGGCCGTTTAAGATCTGCCTACCCTGGGATTATGGGCGCGATGTGTGTATGTATGTTGAATGTACATCATTGATTATGCGATGCAATACAATTCATGATTATGATTTTGAATATGAATAGTAAATTTCCATTTCTATGTCACTTGAGTTAGAGAGCATTATTAGGACTTTTTTAGTTCATTATCGGAAATGCGAGTGATGCCGGATTAGAATTGCATCACCCATCACCATTACCCCATTTCCGCGGGTGTCAGAGGCGAGTTAGAAAGTTGAGGGATGGATCCCTGCATTAATTTAGGCGATGATGGTTTGACAACCTGCCACAAGGTACCCAGTTTTCTAAAATGATCCTCAAATGTTTGTATGTAGTAGGTATGTTTCTACGGGACTCATTCGTGGCACGGCCACTATTCCAATATTGACGCACCCGGCTGTCATGTCAATCTTACGTCAACTGTCAATAGGCGGCAATGATTGTGTCTAATTCCAAGCTAAACTCCCGCAGTGGAAGCGATTTACACAGGTAAATTTCTAGTAAAATACCAGGAGTTCAACTGAAGGCAGACAATGGCCGCGTTACGCAGCGCTAAATAGCATACGCTGCACAATATAGCAGCGCATACTATGAATTAAACGTGAACCTAAATCTATTTAACTTAATTAACTAAGTTGAGTGAAATTGGCAAATGATGTGTTCTGACCCTTACATAACTCAATTCTGTAGTAAATACCGTCTGCCGATCTGGCGTTACGTCACACGTATAAGCACTAGATTATAAGTAAGTACCTCCAAATTATATCACCCCACGAATTCCGCAATTCGTACTAAGGAGTCACAATGATATGGTACAACAAATATGACTAAAGGGAACACACCATTAACACGAATAAACAGTTTTATACTAAACAACCAGGTTTAACACTTACAGTCACGTGCCGGCGCAAATGCATAAATACCCAACGGAGAAAGGAAGTTCAGGGAATGGATCAAATAGGAATTCCGTTGGTACTTACAGGGCTGGGTGGAAAAGATATCGACACCCAGCATTCCACTACAGCCTTGGCGCGTTATTCACTTCAAACCACTCACAGCTTCTGTTCGTATTCCACTTTGATATCAGTCATTACGCGTGACCCAACCCGAATTTGGGTCGTACAAACGCGAGCCGATATGGCCACTTGATGCCTATTCAACGCGACGCTCACGTGGAAGACGTCGAGACATCCAACAATCACTAAGCCTGGTATTCTAGTATAACCCAGGAGAAACGCAATAATACGATGCATCAACACGCGCGATCTCAAATTGAATCGTCCATTACACGCGGCATCACAAAACGCGTGGCGGGAAATCCGCACAATACGCGATACCCTCCCGTCCGAACGGTTTTGAGTGACTGAGTGCGGTGCAGAAATCACCGCTTGGCGTCTACCAGGCGGCCCGCGCGCACGCCGCCCCCTCGCCCCGCGAGCGAGAAAGGGACAACATATGCCCAGAGCGATGCGTGCGAAATCGCGGCGCATTCATAGACCGTCATTAATACCTAACTTACCCCAGCATAGCAACGCTAAATTAAACAGATTGGTTACAGTTGACATTTTTGTGTGACAACCGTAGAAAGGTCATTGTATGTGTGGTGTCGACGTGTCGACGAGCTGGTTTTATTGAGTTTTATTTAGTCGTTGCCGTGTGATGCCGGCTTAGACTGGCATCACCCCATTTCTTACCCATGGGTGTCGTAAGAGGCGACTAAGGGACTCGAGGGTGTGTATTGCAATTTTAGGCGACGGGCTGACAACCTGTCACTATAGTGATACACAGTTATCTGATTGACCCTCAAACTCTCGTCAGACGTGGTGTTAATATCCGTTTTGCGGCCGTTAACGCTCTGCCTACCCCGTAAGGGATATAGGCGTGATTTATGTATGTATGTATGTATTTAGTCGTACAAGGAATGCGTACAAGGAGTAAATATTACATATAAATATTTTTGTATTCATTATTATTTTAAGTTAACAGGTTTACGTTTATTGTGCACCCCTCCCGCACTACGGTTACTCCCCTATCCTGTACCCTAAGGTTGCCTGGAAGAAATCGCTACCTAAGCGATAAGTCCTTGTGTACACTTGTTTTAATTCATATCTTGTTTTAACTGTATTTCCTGTATACAATAAAGTATTTTTGAATTTGAATTGAATGCGAAATAAGCTTTGTTATTTTGTTCCTACTTTCCGAAACACATAAGAAAGCGATTCCTTTTCATACGTCACTGAAACGTTTCATACGTTTCAACCTGTCACTATAGTGATACACAGTTATCTGATTGACCCTCAAGCTTTTGTCAGACGTGGTGTTAATATCCGTTTTACGGCCGTTACCTCTCTGCCTACCCCGTAAGGGATATAGGCGTGATTTATGTATATGTATGTATGTGTAAAATGTAAGAAGAACAGTCTGAAAACCAGTGCTGAGTAACTCTGGTTAGTGAGACTGCCCCTCGAACACACACACACACACATATCACGTCTATTATCCCTTGCAGGGTAGGCACAGCGCAAACGGAAGCAAAAACGGACATTTACGCCACGTCTGACATATGTTTGAGGGTCCTTCGGAAAATTGTGTATCGCCATAGTGACAGGTTGTCAGCTCATCGCCTAAAATTGCAATAGTAGTAGGCCTCTGACATGGTTGTGTAACGACCGCCGTCTAAGTAATCGCCTTAACGTGTCCTCCGAAGCACGGAACCATCTTTCTTTTTCGGACAATCAGGTAGTTCAGCCCGCAATCATACTAAGTATGCCACATTGAATAAAGTTATTTGATTTTATTTTTCATTTTCATTTTCAATGTCCTAACTAGACTGGGAACAAATTCACATACCTACTGTTAAATATCAACTTTGTAAGTGCCCCCGTGAGAATCGAACCCGGAACCTTTGCGTCGCAGGCAGTCGCACTACCACTGCGCCACATCGGCCGACCATGTGTAAAACACAATGAAAAATAATAACTAAAATTTTTATCTTCGTCAATTCAATAAAGACAATCAAAGATAATGAAAATCAACCCGACCAAACTAAACTGTTTTTAAAACGTAGTAGTTCAGCTTACATAGACATACATGTCTACAAGTTACAAGCGCATTCTTTGCCACGTTTTAAAATGGACTGACTTTTTTTAACCCGATGACTATGGCCACTATAAAATAAAAAAAATACCGGCTAGTGTTGTGTGCTTGTCGCACGGCGTTAATGCATGTGTCACGACGGCTTATTGGCTCTTCTCACGAATAGTGATGGGATACGCGAATATCGATATCGATCGATTAGTCTACAAAGTGTTTACACTAATCATCTAGTTGGTACAATCAATACTTCTTCTCTTCGTGTAGGACACCGAGACAACCAACGACCCGATGAACCTGGTATCAGAGTCTTTCAACTGCCTACTACTTCTAGTAGGCCTCTGACATGGTTGTGTAACGGTACTTTCACAGCACCTGGCATTATATTTTACTTCTATATTCTTTTTCAAGATAAGTACGATCGCCAAACTATTTCTGATATCTTTACATCAATAGGTACAGAATTCTGTAAACATTTTGTAAAAGATCCATATCCTATATTATATTTGTCCATTGGTCAGGTAAAGATCTTAAAACTATACAGCCTCGTCTTCAGTTAGTACTCTTCTTTGGCTTAACCTTATGCCTAACTGACTCATGGAAACACAAGAACGCCGTTCGCGTTCGAATGCTCACATAAATTTACACGGGAATATCAAGACGAATCGAACAATTTCCCTTAATTTTTCACTTTCACTATATTTTCTTACACTGCCATCACAATATTAAGTTAATCTCACAAAAAATATTCAGGAAAATGAGAAATAAAAATTACGTCCGCAACCTCACGTTTCCCGCGCAAAACCCAGAACCACATTGTATTTTTGTTTACCAAGATCTGCTGTAATTCGCTCAACTGCCGTCGAGTCGAGGTAACTAAACTATCGATAAGTATATCGATTTGTCCCATCACTAGCCCGACAAATATTGAACTATCGATGGGCACTCGCGTGTGTCAACAAACGATCCAGTCCGTATATGGAGAAAGTTAATTTCGGGATATTTATAAGTGCGATCTACAGTGACACTGACATGTACCCTTAAGCGCTATCTCGTTGACATAAGGTACATTATTGCCAAGGGTGCATGTTTAATGTTATAGAGTGTATCTTATTGGAGAGTCTTATTGAGATTGCTTTTGCGAATTGTCTCTCTTGATTGATTGTGCAGATCAAGACAGACAGTAAAATAAATGTGTAACAGTTTTAAAATATACATGTTTTTAGGGTTCCGTACTCAAAGGGTAATAACGGAAACCCTATTACTGAGGCTCGGCTGTCCGTCTGTCCGTCCGTCCGTCCGTCCGTCCGTCCGTCCATCCGTCCATCCGTCCATCCGTCCTACAGTTACGAGGCTGTATCTCCTGAACCGTTATACCTAGACAGTTGAAATTTTCACAGATGATATATTTCTAATGCCTAAAATAAATATTTATGGGGGCTCCCACACAAAAAACTTGTTTTTTGTAGATAATGGTACGGAACCCTTTGTGCGCGAGTCCGACTCGCACTTGGCCGATTTTTTCTTCTTTTGGTATTCAACGATTCAACTTATCAGTAGTGGCGTCAACAGTACGTTCGTTAGCTGCTTTTTTCTTCTGTGGACGTCCTTTTGTACACACATGTAACGCCTATAATCCCTTGCGGGGTAGGGAGAGCGTAAACGGCCGCAAAAAACGGACATTTACGTCACATCTGACAAATATTTGAGGGTTATTCGGAAAATTGTGTATCGCATGGTATCGCTATAGTGACAGCATCTTAGAGTATACATAGACAAGCTAGACAGCTCACAGCATAGACCAAATGGTGACAGGTTGTCAGCCCATCGCCTAAAATTGCAATTCACATCCTCGATTCCTTACGACGCCCACGGGAGAGCGGGTGGGGCTAGTTGTTTTGTGTGGCTATGTATTAGTTTTAAGAATACTTAATCTACACTAATATTATAAAGAGGAAAGATTTGATTGTTTGTTTGTTTGTTTGTTTCTTTGCATCGAATAGGCTCCGAAACGACTGGCCCGATTTTAAAAATTCTTTCACCATTAGAATCCTACATTACTCGTGATGAACATAGGCTATATTTTATACGAGAAAAAAATAGGGATCCGTGTGAAAATTTCGATAATGTAACCCAACGTGTGAAAAATGTACCAAACAAATATCTTATATCGCGTACGCTGTGGAAATTATTGACAATAGAGCAAAGTGATGTACTACAGTTTTATAGAGGACATCAATATTTATAATAATGTCCGCGATACCATATGTCTAACTATTACAGTTATGCCACAATAACTACTTTTTCATTTAAAAATTTACCAACTACGCCACATTATTCGTACCAGTGTAATGATTACATTTAATCATTACTGTATTAAAGGGCGTCAGGGATAGCCCTAAGAATACTAATAGGGTACATGCAGACCATGAAACTGAACAACTTTCCCTTAGGAACATATTTCATAAAACGTAAAAAAAACTGACTTCCCGTAGTGAATGCAGTCAGCTAATTGTGATTTTGTATGGAAGGTAATTTTTTTGGCGTTTCCTGACATATTTTTCTAGGGAAAGTTGTCCAGTTTTATGTTTCATGCACCCTATCAGTATTCGAAGGGCTGTCCCTTACTCGGTATAAAAAGACGATAAAAAAACATTAAATAATGCATTAATAAAATCTACACTAAAATAATACATACATACACATATCACGCCTATTATCCCTTGCGGGGTAGGCAGAGCGTAAACGGCAGCAAAAACGGACATTTACGCCACGTCTGACATATGTTTCAGGGTCATTCGGAAAATTGTGCATCGCCATAGTGACAGGTTGCAGCCCATCGCCTAAAATTGCAATACATGCCCTCAAGTCCCTTAGTCGCCTCCTACGACTTCCACGGGAAAGAAATCGGGTGATGCTATTCTAAGCCGGCATTACACTAAAATAATAATTATATAATCTACACTAATATTAGAAACAGGATTTTATTTATTGTTTGTTTAAATTGAATAGGTTCCGAAACTACTGGACCGATTTAAAAAAATATTTTACCGTTAATTGAAATTGAAATTCTTTATTCTATGTAGGATAGTACCTATTATCACTTATTGACGTCATGAACCGTCATTCTAAAAAAAAAATTATTACAATTTTGTTATGACCTAATAGAAAACCGGCTCGGGCGGGATAAAAAAAATAAAAATATAGGCACTGCCATGGGGCTGGCCAGGTTAATCACACGGCATGTAACTTTACGCCACCACCATCTGAAAACGATATTTGTTTCAAATTGAAGTCAAGATTTTTAGAATCCTACATTATCCCTTATGAACATAGGCTATATTAAACTGTCTTATTCCCGGGGGGAAATTGTTAGCGGCGGGTGAAACCGCTGGGCGGGCTGCTAGTTGGTTAATAAATAGGAATTCTGTTTACTAACATGTATGGGGCTAGTACCCTGAAATAAAGAATTTTTATTTTATTTATTTATAATAAATAAATTCATTCATTCATTCATCTGACGTCCTTTTGTACATACTTAAGTCAAGATTAAATCTGTAGTGATTAAACCTACTTTTCGGCTTTACAACGCGGGTTTGTGTGTTGAACTGATCTGATAAAAGTTTTTGTAATACTGAATTCCAATCAAGCAAGCATCAAACGAAAATATAAGAATGTGAAATCTCTTAAAAGTTATTTCACGACGAAAATAACAAAAACATCAGCCTTTCTACAACACCAGCAGTTTTAGTGAATTTCTCCGTTTTACGCGGCAAAGGAATGCCCTAACGAAGTCAGCCATGACAGTTATGACAAAATATGGCGGATTTAAAGATGGCGCGAGGCGTGGGTGTCATCGAATCGGTAAAGCGGTGGTACACAGTAAAATCGATTGATTTAGGTAAATAAACGAATGAATAGCCTCGTAACACAGTTATTTTTTAAGTTACCGTGCAAAATAAAGTAGAGTAGGTATAAATAGGATCCTTTCTTATGACATACTTTGTGGTTTCAATAAAATAACCTTTTAAGGGTAGAGCTAGTTTAAGATGAAGTGGGCTTAGAAATCAATTGGACAGTGTTTGGTATTTTGTATCCCATTTCTTGAAATCTCTAAATTATAAGATAATAATAATTTTTTTCTTTTTAATACTTCAAGATATACCTATGCTACAAAAATATGGGGCACAAAACATTGCCCAGATAGAAAAAATCGCAAAATAAGCTTTTATTCTGCGTGCTTGGTCCGTTTGATAAAAAATCTTAATGATTTGATTGGTATCCATCAATTCATATTTTATTTTGTGTTCTCTTCTTCCTCATTAAATGAATCATGAATATATGGGCTAACTTTTGAAATATTTGTTTATATATTTTAATAATTAAACAAAGGTTCGGTTTTCCGGATCTGAGCATTCATATCGTCTGTTTCTCTCTTACGCAGTGAAAAGGAAAAGGACTTAACTTTTTGGGACTAGTGCGGCCTTAATAGGTAATTCGAGCGAAATAACATTAAACTCCGTTTATTTAAGGATGAGCAATAATGTAAACAAACTTTGAATGTAACTGACAGCTCGCAACTGTCATTTACATACAAAGTTTGTTGACATTATTGGTCATCCTTAAACAAACGGAGCATACACATCTCATTTAGTTCATATTCTTTTGTTCTGTCGCTAAATTCCCAATTCTTTCGAATATAATATCAAACATTTAACCACTCGAGTTACCATAGGTATTCCATACAATTCGAAAATCCCGCGAATTAACTTTCCGCAGGTGCATTCTGATCCTAAGTTTAACCAAACAAAGACAGACCGTCTTAGTATAAAACTAGCGACCCGCCCTGCGGTATCACCCGCTGCAACCCGTTTTCCTCAAGGAACAAACAATGCTTTTCGCGGTAATCCGTACTAATATTACAAAACTGAGAGTTTGTGTGTTTGTGTATGTATGTTTGTTACCTCTTCACGCTCATTTATAATATCAAGTAGGTACCCACGGATACGATTTGAAGTTGTCAAACGACTTAGACACTGTTCAACTTTATTTGTAATATCACTGAGAGATATGCAAAAGACAACAAAATAAAATTGTTGAAGTTGTAAAATATAAGTGATCGTGTGAACGCGTAAGTGCATCCCCGGCTTTACCAACTAAGTAAAGATTAAGTTATAAATGATTCAGCAGCGACCACTTTCGATTCCTTTTAAGGCGAGTGTACCCGTGAACGACCTCGACAGTGGCGCCACTTCACAAAAAAAAACTCTTTATACAAACAATCTATCATAAATAAATCATAATACCCGTTGCCCAAGTTTTAAGTTTTATCACTAAGTAAATATAATACACAATGTACTTACCTAAAAACGGCCAATTTTGGGATTACATGCCATAACTTTAATTGCAGCGAATTTTTTATTGAGTTTGCAGGTTCTAATTTTACTTATGGCTAATACTAAAAACTTGGACAACGGATATTCTGATAGATTGTTTGTATAAAGAGATTTATTTCTTGTGAAGTGGCGCCACTGTCGAGGTCGTTGACGGCTACACTCGCCTTAAGGTATCAGTTTACAGTGGACGACACATTGCAGGAGGAATGCAGGGAATGGGCAGCCGCGATCTCCGTTTAGTTGCACACACACCTAGTTTTGTAGTCAAATTTTGAGGTATACCAAACATTCAACGTAACAACTGACTGAAAAGCCGCTGTATGATTAAACAAGTCTATTTTTTAGCCACCGCGGCGTGTTTTCAAAGTTTGACAGACGCCTTCGTAAACGCACCGTCGCCGTAGTTGGAATTTGCAATTTCCTTCCGTCTGGCAGACGCATGCGGTAAAGATACGCAGCGACAGACAACAAGTGGAAGAACCGCGTTATGGGACCAAAACATTGAAATGTTTTAGAATTCTTAGATTGTTAAGAAATAAAGTTGAATTGACAACCTCCTTTTTAGTCGTTAAACCAATGTGGCGGTGTGGTTGTGCGACTGCCTGCGACGCAAAGGTTCCGGGTTCGATTCCCGGTGGGGCACTCACTTAAGTAAATGTTAATCACTTTGTGAATGTGTTCCCAGTCTGGTTAGAACATTGTAGGCTAAACCACCTTATTGTCCGAAAATAAAGATGGTTCCGTACTTCGGAGGGCACGATAAGCCATCGGTCCCGGTTGCTGTCTATGATTACTTAGACGGCGGTCGTTAGACAGCCATTACAGAGGCCTACTTGTAGTAGTAGGCGGTTGAAAAACTCTGACACTAGGCTTCATGGGGTCGTTGGGCGACTCGGTGTCCCACACGCAAAAGAAAGAAAGAAGTCATTTAAATCGTGTGATGCCGGCTTAGAATAGCATCACCCCATTTCTTCCCCGTGGGAGTCGTAGGAGGTGTCTAAGGGACTCGAGGGTGTGTATTCCTATTTTAGGCGATGGGCTGACAACGCGACACAATTTTCCGAATGACCCTCAAATATGCCCCGTAAATGGCCGTTTCTTTTCTTTGCGGCCGTTTACGCTCTGCCTACCCCGCAAGGGATATAGGAGTGATTTTTGTATGTATGTATGTATGTAAGTCATTATACCACGAAAAGTTAAAAAAATTATTGTTTTATTTTTCTTCCACATCCTAAACTATGAATGTGATTCAGTTGATGTCCCTTTCAACTGGAAAACCAGCGGTCCCTTTTTTGCTTTTTTTGCCTCCAAAATTATGTTGCCGTAAAATTTTATTGTTAATTTGTTTTTTGAAACGATAATTGCTCCATAAAAATAAAACCCTAGATTGTTCTCTGCAGGGGGTCTAAAATGATTTATATTTATTTATTTTTTGAGATGCCGTGTGATGCCGGCTTAGAATAGCATCACCCCATTTCTTTCCCGTGGGAGTCGTAAGATACGACTAAGGGAATCGAGGGTGTGTATTGCAATTTTAGGCGATGGGCTGACATCCGGTCACTATGGTGATGCAAAATTTTCCGAATGACCCTCAAATATTTGTCGGTTGTGGCGTAAGTGTCCGTTTTTTGCGACCGTTTACGCTCTGCCTACCCTGCAAGGAATAATAGGCGTGATATGTAAGTAGTAGGGATAAGCGGGCTTTGGACCACTCGTGAGCCCCCTATCGAGGCTGTTTGGGGGTGCCTGGCAAAAAGCTCGTCACATATGATTCTTGATCCGCGTTTTGATATCAAATTTATCCGCGTATGTAATAAAATTGATCCGCGGTTTGATATCAAATTAATTCGCGGTTTGATATCAAATTAATTCGCGGTTTCATATCAAATTAAGTCGCGGTTTGATATCAAATTAATTCGCGGTTTCATATCAAATTAATTCGCGGTTTTTGTACAAACTACTTGCTCATTGATTTACTTATCATGTTACATATTTTGATATCGCTATCAATTTCACTTTATACCTACATTTATACCTATCAATTATCAACATAACTTAACCTAACCTAACCTAACCTAACACCTCTACACCGATTTACCTGCTGCTACCTTCGTAATGAAATGTTAATCAATACCTATCGCATATCATATTTTGATATTGCTATCAATTTTACTTTATACCTACTTTTATACCTATCAATTATCAACATAACTTAACCTAACCTAACCTAACACCTCAACACCGATTTACCTGCTTCTGCGTAATTAAATGTTCATCAATACCAATCACATATCATATTTTGATATCGCTATCAATTCACTTTATACCTACTTTTATACCTAACACCTTAACGCATGTTTACTCTACTAAGCATGTCGCTACAAGTTACTTCTTTTGAATTGGGAACAATGGCTTAGCCTGCCGCCGGTCTCTTTATCTCTTTGACTATTTCAACAACAAAGCATTTTTAAGTGTTTGCCCTGCCTTTCTTTTGCACGCACCGCCTGTTGTGAATATTTCTAAATTTATTTCTACGTAAATGCAATTTTGAAATGTTTTTATTATCCTTTGATTGTAAAACCTTCCTTTCATAAAGCCGTCTTCCGCTTAGGCATACAATGGACACGATTTTAACTTGTCGATACATGCTTACTAGTGTATCAGGCTCGGTGGCGGTTAACAGTATTACAAAAAAATGCCATCACGGGCGGTGGTCTTGCTATATAAGCGGAACTTACGCGTCAGTCTTCACAGTGTTGTTTCGAGTTGTGACGTATAGTATTAAAAATTTTATCTAGTGTTTGTGAACGCCGATTATAGTATAAAAATAAACCTAGTGTTCGTGTTCGGAGTGAAGACTTCTACCAAACGCCATGTCCCGGTCTACAGCTAGCTGCATAGGAAAAATGGAGGTAAGAATAGTTTTATTTTATTTCTCTTATTTGTTTTATACTGTTTCAAATTTATCTAACATGTGTAGTACTTATATGTAAGGTAAATATTGAGGGCTACGTCCATCAGAGGACTGCTACTGGCTGTTGTGATGTGTGTGACGTGACATACTTATTTACAGTTGTTCAGGAGAAATATTGTTGTAATTATGTGATGATGTTGTCTAAATAATATAGATATAATATTTTCTTCAGTTTGCGCAACTATTACTCATAATTAAAAGTCTTTTTATAAAATTCCAAATAAACAAAGCTTTAAATCCGTTTTTTTTATTAATTTTATTATAATATAGATATGTCAGCGTAAGTCATTAACCTGAGTTTTATTAAAGTAAATTTTATTTCAGCACTGTTCTCGTTACCATCAATAACATATATCCGTGTTTTGTTTTAGGGATCGACAATTAACGTTGATGACTTACCAAACACATTCAAGAATTACTACTTTGCCGCATCAAGCGATGATGAAACTGAGAATGCATTTACTATTGTCGAATCCGATCAAAAATCACCAAAGCGAGCAGGCAGCGATAATGGCATCGATCAATTTTTCGACACACCGAAAATCAAAAAACAAAAGAAAGTGCAATCTTCCACAGTTGGGATGGCGCGAAACGGTGGTGTATCTTATATATCATCAAACACTAATGACGCAGCAAACGCAACCCATCTGGTTAAAGTGGAAGTCTACGATCTCAAGAAATTAGCCAAAGTGTCGTCAAACAACCACTGGAAGCATGCAGATGTTCGTGCCAAATACTACACAAAGGTCACGGACAATGTTTACGATCGCAGCAAGGAATTAATATACGACATCACGAAAAACGTTTCGCAATCACAAGATTGTAAAAAATACTTTTTTGATAACTAATTTCATAATTCTCAAGCAGCTAAAATAGAAAAAACAGTAATCACCAACACGCTTAACAATAGAGCAAATCCCTTTCTACCTGAGGCATATTTTCGGCGTTCACGAACACAGGATTTTAATACTTTATTACGCATGACAATGGGTTCACAATGCTCCTTAAACCAAGGATGGAAATGACAAAAGAGTCGAATTCACTACTTAAGCGAGTGATTTCAAGCTTCGCAAAACAGTCAGTATCAGACTTGTGCTTGTGCAGTACACATTTATTACCAAAAATGTCTTTTCTTACTAAGAAAATCATCTCAACGATACCAAAAGATGTCATTCTCGCCGAATACGCAAGATACATCAGGTTTTGGTATATAAATAATCAATTACCCGAAGCATTAATTGAAGACAGTGATATCAAAATGTTTTACACCCCGTGCGAAGGACATTCTAAAAAGTTCAGTGAAGTGTCAGAAGATACGATTGATGGAGTATTTCGCATGAAGGCGTATTGTGAAGAGTGTCATATGTCATACTCGAAACCTGTAGAGACATGTAGTGACACCATACATCCACTCAAAATAGACTGGAGCTACGAGGAAGAGAAAGAACTTGAAGAAATAATAAATAGCGCCCAATCGGATGACTATGTTTTATCATCGACATATTCACCTACCTTGCAATAATTTTTCTATTATTTTTCGTATTTTAGTTAGGCTTCTTAGTTTGTATTATTCTTAGTTTGTATTATTCTCAATAAATTTAATTGAATTATTATTTTATGTCTCTTGTTTTCTTTCTCTTTTTTCTAAAACACTACATGTTACTTCTCACTTAATGCTAATAAAATAAAAGACCTGTTTATAAGCATATACCATTTATTTCATAAAACACACATTGACATAGCCGTTTCTTAAAGCTAGATACAATTTAGTCTTATTAGCTAAATTATAATGGTAACATTCAACTCAAAATACTACTTGAACGAGGCTTTAAAGATTTCGTTTAATAAAAAATCATTGTCAAATGAATCCTTAGTAAACATGTTATTAAAATCTTTAAGACTTAGGCCTCTGTATTTTAAATACAAATACACTAAACAATATTCACCACATAAAGATGAAAAAATGCTTTGAATAGCTTTATGGTTGTACTCCCATCTGCGTGAATTTCTTTTTAAATAATTTAAATGATAACCTTCAGGTTTACGACCATAGCTGTCGAAATATTCACCAACACCATTTGAATGAATAACAATTGCTACCCAGTGCGAACCCGGTTTTGTATCAGGATCTAAATTACTTATCAAATACACCGGTGAAGTCATAAAAATAGGTAGACGATTAGCGGGGAATACATTATCAGCCAAAGAATGATGAATCATTCGCAAGTATTTTTTTATGGCCAAAGTATTCATATTAAAGTCTAATTTACACAAAAATAAAAATGCATCTGAGAGATATTGACAGTCCATCATCTTATATACTACTTAACTACTAAAGTCTACACTAACATTTCTGTTCTTATCTATTTCAATTAAATTATCAAACTCAGCATACACAATACAATTAATTGTTTCAGTTAAGGCGTTTTCAAACCTTACTTCTAATCTGACACTTCCGTGTTTAATCAAGTTCCAATGTGATGAAGAATTAGCACATAAATCGGGTGTTAAGTCAAAAGCCATCAAACAATAACCTTTTGCATATCTATCCTTATTTATGCCATTTCCTTCATTTAAAAAATGAATACCAGTTCCAGAAAAAAGTGTATGATACATAACAGTATGCAACCCACTACTGAATTGTGGTTGTAATGCTTTAGAAGGAATTTGGATTCCGTCAATATACAAACTAAACGTATTTAAACCATAGTTGTCGAAATCATACGGATTTTTGCTAAAACTACCATTAAAAGCTGTATTATTCACAAATCCTATAATACAGCGTTTAGGTATTTGACCTAGAAAAACATTATCTAGCGTTTTGCCTTGAATACCAGACGGAATGGTTAAAACTTTTACTTCAGCCCGTGTGATTGGATATTTAGCAGTTGTGGTAGCTAATACTTTTTGATGAGCGAGTAGTACACTTGGATTTATTCGAGCTTTACGCAACATTAACGTAGCATCAGTGATAGCTACTTTGACTTTGATATCATTTGTTGGTGCCATCAAGTTAAATGATTCCCTGGAACGTATTAGTTTGATACACATGTCAACACCATTAATTAAAAACTTTTCTTGATTAAAAATATCCCCGTGTAAGTGCCCTATCATTTCTACCTCTTTGCTATCTTTAGTATATTTCAGCCTAGATGAGTATCCTTTATTATTTTCATCAGTGTTATTCATTTTTCCTGCAGTGTCTTCATACCACATGGCACATGTAAGATGGGACTCTTTTGCTGCAGGCGCATAATTCAATAATGTTTCAATGTATGCACGATATCCATATGTGTTATTTGGTGGAGATATGAGCTTTTGATTTAGATATACATCTAACTGACTGAACATTGAATGAAGCCAGTTATTTACTGGTGCTACTGGCGTTTTTTCAGTTTCAATATTAGACAAATCTTGATTTAATATTTTAGCCTTCACATGAAGCAATGTATGTGATAAGTCAATATAATCATCTCCGGAACCAGGGATTTGAAATTCTATAGGTCCATCGTCGCTAAGAGATGAGATGGGTTTGTAATAAATCCATTGACCACTTTCTATACTTGTTTGTGTCGATGGTAAAGCAAATAAATCTAATTCTGATTTTGCACATTCACATGAATGATTATGTAAAAATGACATCGTTTATATTATTTTTAAGAGAAAATATCATAAACGGATGAACTTTTACTTTTCCTCCCCTTTTTCACTGTTCTTCCTTTCAAATTCTCTGAGTGAATGAGAGCTTTAAGGTTTCGTTTTCTATTTTTATACCCCGAGCCACTCATAGCTCTCACAATTTTATCATCAGCTTTTCTTTTGAGATTAGAAGTGGCTTCTTTAAAACGGTTTGTTAGAGATTCTTCTAAAGGCTTGGCACTCACTATATCTGATAAAAGCCCTACCCCCGCACTCAAAGCTTCTTTTCCAACAACTTTGGCTCCATTCGACAAAAGTGGTAGGACAGATCTAAACAAACCACCTAAAAAGCTTCCTATACCATGACCACGTTGATGTGATACTCCTTTATAAATTACCCCGATTCCAGTTCCTGCTTGATGAGAATAGTAATGTTGATATGGGCATAATGAATTATTTTGTTTTATGTACATACTGTTTTATCTTTTCATAAAATGTAGTTTAACACAGCTCGTTCCAAATTGGAATGGTACTTTATCTCCTGTGTTCGATCTTATATCTATTTCAATTGTATCAAACTCTCTACGCATGACTGGTACATAATGCGGTGGTGAAAAAATATGCATTTTGTTTGATCCATATACATATTTCACAGGATCTAATGATGTTATTCTCAATAAAGGGCACATGACATCTCCAACCATCTGAGGTTCCACAATATCACAATATATGTATAGTTGTGATGGTAATCCAAGGTATAAATTAGCTGGAAACTTTCCAGTTGTTTGTGTTGCAACGTTTGTATTAGGATCAAAACCAAGTTGAAGGCTTAAAACAGGCGAAAACTTCAAAGATATCAGATTATTCACATCGCCTGTGAGTGAGACCAATTTCGTTAATTTGTCATGTCTTAATTTGAAGCTTTCTCTTGAATTTAGTGCAGTTATAACATCGTTAATGTTTTCATAGCTGGAAGTAGGTATGTGACTTTTGTATGTTACTGTACTAAGTTCTGGTTGGTCGGGTACTTTCATACGTTTTGTTATATACATTATATTATTATTATCCTGAACAGTAAACATAGTGCATGGATACTGAAATTCAACTAATCCTACTGACCATTCCCCATCCAACTTTATTGATTTTGGTAGTTTTGTGGAGAAGTTAGTGGTTTTGTTACTTGGAAAATATGAAAACGAGCTATTACTAGGTAAAGTTAAGTAAAAATTTTCGGTCCTCATGACTTCTCTAAATAAGATGCTAAAATCCAACTATTAAATTTATCAGGATAACCTTTCCACTTCACTAATAGTTCTTTTCTGCGACCTGAATAGCGGGTGCGCAATATTTTATCTATTTTGTATGTAGCGGTGGGGTCATATGTCACTTTCTGTAGTTCTTTTTCATAAAAAGTTCCAATTACATTTTCATTCTGCAAATCTTTTATTGTGTATACAACCCATGGTGATCTGTCTATAATCGAAGTTATTAAAAATATTTCATCACTCCAATTTGTTTCATAACCTTTTTGAAAAATGTGTTTGTACTTAGTAATTCTAACATGATCACCAACTTTAAACTTGGGTTTGCTTTTAATGTAAGTTTCTTTATTATTTTTTCGTTCATACAAATTGCGCCAAACTGTCATAATATTATTTAAATTAACATCGCAAGGACGCATTTTAATACTTCTATGAAAGCTGTTATTATATGAATTAAGTAAATCCTGCAAAATATCTATATATCGATACGTATTATTATGAGTAAAATATCTCCACATTTTCATTTTAAGTGTACGCTGGAATCTTTCAACTATGCTTGCTTTAATATCAGGATTATTGGTGGTGTAATAGTTTATACCGTTACTTTGGAGAAAAGATTGAACATCTTTTGCTATAAATTCAGTACCTTTATCTGATTGTAAATGTCTCGGTGTAGCTTTAGCTTCTAAAAATATGTCCCTAAAATTTTCTTTTATAGTTGCCGAATCTTTCTTTTTAATAGGTCTAGCAAAAGCATACTTACTAAAAACATCAATTACACATAAAATGTATTTAAAACCGTCATTATATTCGCTGTAAGTCCGCATATCGCTTAAATCAGCTTGCCAAAGTTCATTAAAATTTGATAAAATGTACTTATTTCTAGGGAAGCGACGACGCACTGGTTTATGTAGGGTGTATGTTTCTTGAGATTCCAGCCATTTCTTTGTTTCTTCTTTAGTCATTTTATTTTTCATAGCTGCTGTCAATTTACTGAGACTGCTGTAACCGGCTGGGTTAGATACATCGTAATAAATATTATGAATTTCTAGTAAGGGGTCCATTTCTCCCAATTAATTTTTTTGGCTGGTTTTACTTTAGATCCACTGCTAGTTAATTTTGGCGTGCTAAAATAATCAGGAGTACTGTTTTCTGCCTCTTTTGAAACGTCTTTTGTTGTTCTAGCATTAGCTGGGCTCTGAGATAAAACTCTTATGTATGTGGCTCTTTTTGGATTGCCAATAAAGCTTAAGGGGACTGATAGATCTTTGAGCACATGAGCAAAATCTTCCCAACCATATGGTGAACTGTTTTTTAGAGGTCTCAAGATGTCACTCAAAAGGTCAACGATATTACTTTTACGCACTTCTCTATTGCGGACGAACACAGTGCCTTTTTCATTCCAGGATATTTTATCTTTATTTTTCAAAAGTATATCTATTAACAATTCACCTCTTAATTTGTATGTCTTTGGAATAAAAGCAAGTAACTCTGATTTTGTATAACCATTATAGGTTGTCTCAGTAGACGTCTCTTCGTTATCTGGAGCTTTCTCTGACTTTACTGTTTCTTTTATTTCATTTTCTTTTTCATCAAAAGGTAGTATAGGTATCTGTAACGGTTTTCGATCTTCTCCAATGAAATGAAGATATCTCTGCAATGTTTGCAAATAAAGTGGCCACTTTTCCCTGTCATCTATTTTAGTGTTTATTACTTTATGCATTTCTTCATCTAAACGTGATAAATTTTTAGTACTTGCATTATCGGATTTCAGTCTTTCTATGACTTCAGGCTCAATAAGTATCATTTTCTTTGCGCTTTCCATATTTATTTTATTAATGAACCTAACAATGTGCTAAGAACAGACCCTAGAATAATAGGTAAAAAAGCCCCACCTCTTTGCACGAAAATTTGTTTCCTTTCTTTACTTTTTCCTTTCAAAACAATTTTCCTTAATAAATCTTTATGTTTTTTTAATTTACGTCTCGATTTATCATCTAAGGGTACTTTTCCTCTTAAAACATTGAAAATACATTCAGTTATACAGTTGATTTCATCATCTCCACAATTTTTTAACAATGCTTCTCTATGTTTTGGTTTTAATGTTAATATTGCTCTTAATAAATCTTTATGAGGCGTTATTCTTTTAATCATTTTTTTTTAACGTTAGGACGTTACGATCTGATATTCGATTTTGTTCAATGCATTTACAAACTAAACAGCATCAGATGAAACGAAACAGTTAAATTTACATATATTAAACACAGATTCGTTGTTTTCTTTTATATGAATTTTTTCTTTAAAAACGTTTATTATACACTCACAAATTTGTTTTATCTCATCATCATTACAGCATTCTAACAAGGCTTCACGATATTGTTCTTTTATGATACTTAAAGCTTTTAAAAAGTTGTTTTTTTTAGATGTTTCTACTTCAGACATTATTTGTAACTGACATAAATTATTTGCTGAGCATCGTATTTATACCCCTTTTTAGGGACATAAATTGTACACTGCTCATCGAATGGAAAAATTTTACTTTTAAATCGACATATTTCATTTGTGTTTTGCTTAAGATCAATGAATAGATATCCATGAGCTTTTGTCGTTGCATCCTTGTAAGCTTCTTCAACGAATTTAGCATTTTCTGGATAAACCTGACGAGCTAAATGTCGTATTTGTGTTCTGTCTCGAGGGTTTTTAAAATAAGTTATATAACTCGAATTTAGAGAAATATCTCTTTGACCTTTTCCTTGATGAAATATGTTTTGAGTTATGTAAAATACGCTGAGATTTCTATGATGGCTTCCCTTTGTAAAAATATCAACGATACGACCATCTGACTCTCTCATAAGATCATCGATTATAAGTAGTCTAGGACATTTTCCATCAAACATACTTAAATCAGGGATACCTTGATTGTAATTAACATCACTCAAATTGTACAAGGGTTGCATTTCATCATAGCACCAAATGATTTCGGAAAATTCTTGACTGCATATTACTTTACAGTGCTTTAAAAAATTTGTAACAAAATTTGATTTTCCACACCCGCTAGGACCTGCTACGATTGCAGTAAAAGGGTGAATAAAATGAATCATTGCGACGTGCAAGTTTGAGCTGGTAGTATAAACGAATGAAAGGAAACACTGATATTTGTCATTATATACAAATTAATATATTCAGATTATAATATGTACAATAAAAACAGCATGCATTTAAAAATCATAATCACTATAAACCTAACAAATACATATTATTTTTAAAACACGTTCTTATGTTTAAATATCCGCAGAACTGAAGTTACTAAAATGAAGTGATTGAACATATTATAAAAAGTAAAATTCATAATATTTACAATAAAAATACAGTTTCATTTTATGACAATCTTACTTAAATACACACATAAGTAGAAAAATTATTAAAATTATGCTATCTTAAAAACGATATGATTCCAATAATACTTTTATGTAAATATACAGGTAGATGTAAAACAACCTTACACCTTATAGTTTCCTGAATCTTACAACTATTATTTTAATTATTTCTTATGCTATAATGCCCCCATGCTAAGGTGTCAGTGGAGTTCGGTAAAATGTATCTCTTACTATCGCTATCAGACAGACTTACTTTATTCAGTTTTTGTGTAAAAACCACATGTTTAATCGATCTAAATCTATACATTGAAGCAAGCTGTACATTTTTGTTAAGCAAACAAGATTTGTAATCCTCGATTTTCATTTTCTTCGTAACATTTTTGTTGACACCCTTAGCTTTTGCAATTACTGTATCTTCCACCTGAATTGCATACATTTTTGATCGCAGACCGACAAATTCTTTAAAAATTCGACCGTTATTTTCATCTTTAAAATACCCAATCTTTTTTTTATTTACATTAGGATAATTGAATATATTGTTTATGGGATAATCTGAAGTGTCAAAGTATTTTTCCAAATCAGGTCTTATATCATCATAATAATCATCAGTAAATATCTGATAAATAAAACTATCAGTATCAGTATACAACAATTTTGCATTGTCATTGAATTTTTTTTTAATATAATTATAATGAAAATCGTACATCAAGGTTTTTGAAATGTCTAAAATGCAAAATCCTAAGTAGATAGGTTTATCGTAAAATAGTTTAGTCTTATTTAATTGAACAGCTACTAAATTTTCGGAAAATATAGATAAACTGTGAAAATTCGGACGAGCTATTAAACTTTGTGCCCCCTCAACTTTACCATGATTTTCCCAATGCGTTCGTAGTTTTACATTTACACGTTTTTCTATATTCTCCATAGTTTTGCCGAAGACAGCATTATTCATGAGCTTATAAAAATCTTTTTCGAAATCTGTCTTTGCTTTTGTTCTTAACTGTGTGTTTAGCTCAATATATTTTCGCATCCAACAACTTTGCTTAAATTCCAAAACTCGATGAATTTTTACCAGTTTCATGCCTTTTTCTAAACACTGCATTAGGTTTCTATAATGAATAATGTACTTTCTTTTATTGTTTAGGTTTGGTACTAGCTTAGGTTGTGTACTTCCTCCAGTGCATATATTTTCCGGACAAAATGGTAGATCAGAATGCAAGTCATGCAAATTATCCGGATAATCAAGATCTACTTCTAGGATATACCCTATATCTGATGTGGGGGAGACTTGAAAATTTACAGTCGGTTCAACCCATTTAAAACCACCGTATGGAAGATACTGCGACTGCGCCCAACCATACATATTATTCGCATCCAAGTAAGCTAAAAAAGATTTGCGATCCTTTGCATTGTAATCACATAAATATTTATTATTAGCTTTCGCATGTCGGTTGCTACATACGGACACTCCACCTCTTATACCTGATTTAATAAACGCTATCATATCAAAATCTACCAACAAATCTAATTCAATTTTTGTGCACTTCAACATAGCATCCCAGCTTAGACCAGGTGCAGTATAATAATGTGCTGGGTCTAATCCATATGTTTTTAAACATACATCTCTGAAATTTTCAAAGATGTCAGCCAATAGTAAAACATCAGTTTTTAAATAAAGGTTCGAATAATCTCTCATATTCTGACATTGAAAATGCTGCCAGACATCTTGTGCATGTTTATAGTCTTCATCAGAAACATGCGATCCTGTTAAAGAGCTATAAAAATCCGATTGGTTTGGTAAAAATGTAGCATTTAGTGATTCATGTGATTGAATAAATTCATAGGGAAAAATACCTTTTCTGATCAGACGGTTAAAATCGTCAACTTTAGACACTTGTTTTTTTAACTCTCTAAGTTGATCAACTTGGAGATTTTTGGACAGGTTGTCTAAACTACTTGACAAAAATCTGAAAGAATCTAAAAATCTTAATTGCACATTATGTCCATTAATATTTATGTTTTTGGAGAATGATATATATTTTTCTTTATTTTGAGGAATAATTTCTATTTCCCCTTCCTTTAGATGCAAAGAATGTACAAGAAAATGAGCATCATAGTTACTCAGATTGTGCAGAAAAACCGGAACAAAAAATGGAGCTCTAAATTTAGATTTGCAGACTGGATGTGCCACCCCTCTAAAGAAACCCGTATGCCAGTCAAAATCTAAAGCTGATTCTGACTCGAGGTCTTTTAAACAAATATGGCATGTTTTTGTTTGAACAACATCAGCCTCTTGCCAATCTTTTAGAGGAACCGGCGGTTTCTGTATACAATTTTTTTTATGAATTTCCCTAACATCTTTACACAGAGTATCCATAAAACTTTGAGTGCAATCAGTCCCTGTATATGTTTTATAAGTTGATAAATTATCGTCAAATGAGCATTTAATGTAATAACCATAACTATAAATTTCATGTTCATGTACATTAATTGTATGTGACTTATTTGGATCCGCATCACAGCTAGAAATAGGCTTGAGAAGTGCTTCTGTGTCAGCATAAACTACAAAAGGCACCCTCATCTGTTTATGATAATTGTTAAACCGTATTTTATCCGTACGTTCATTATTACCAAACCAATCTTTTTTAGTTTTTGATGGGCTGGGCAATTCTGTAAAAACATGACTACAGTCGAACTTTTGGTGGTTATCCAACCTCGCTTTTGTGGTGAAATGCAATAAGCACTCATCACATAAAAAAACAGCCTGATTTTTCCTCGATAGCTGCTTACTTACTAATCGCGATAAGTTTTTAATAAAACAATAATGCCCATTACTGCCATTAGAAATATACAGCAAATTAACGTGTTTTTCACGTTTATTTTTAGACCAATAAAGTGGTCCCACTACTGAATTCTTTCTAGATATCTCGTCATATTCTAACCCAAAAACATTAATGCTAATATTGTTGTTTTCCTCAACCTTGACAATGTCCTTTAACTTAACTGGAAAAGGAACATTATCAAAATTCAGTTTGTTTTGATGTCTAGAATAAGATGAAACCCTATCTTTATGGTAGTTTACAGGATATAAAGCAGAGAGTAATGCCCACTTCAAACATTCATGATCATTATTTTTCACGTTTATTAAAGCTCTTTTGTTTTGGATATCTTTTGGTAATTTTACATACGTTGACCCTTGAAGAGGGTTAAACTTATTAACGTTCATTTCCAAATGACGAACAGATTTAAATGACCACCCGCTGTCTTTTTTTTCGAATTCACTCAT